>CM067330.1:102567500-104967500 GCA_034376525.1 Nicotiana benthamiana
CTAGTTTGATTGGTGAGCCTTATGGAGAGTGTCACCCCAGTAGGTTTACTTCCTGTAGCACCAGCCGTCTCTCAGGCTGGAGGAAGGGCTCAGACTCCTGCTACTCACACTCCGAAGCAGGTAGCTCCCCGGATTAAAACTCTTGCAATTTAGCCAGTTGGAGCAGTTTAGCCGGGGATAGTAGCTCAGACCGGCGATGGAGCAGCCATGTCTGCCGATACTTTGTGGAGGCTGGATAGGTTCACCAAGCTCTTCACTTCTACTTTCAGTGGTGCATCTACTAAGGATCTCCGGGATTATCTGGACAGTTGCCACAAGGTTCTCAGGAATACGGGTATTGTTGAGACCCATGGGGTCGATTTTTCTACATTTTGCATGTCCGGATCCGCCAAGACTTGGTGGAGGAATTATTGCTTAGCTAGGCCAACCAGATCGCAATCTTTGACTTAGGAGCAGTTTACAGTGTTATTTCTGGAGAAGTTTCTCCCTATTACTTAGATAGAGGCCTATTAGAGGCAGTTCAAGTGCCTTCAGCAGGGTTCCATAATGGTCACCCAGTATGAGACCAGGTTCATTGACTTAGCTCGCCATAATTGTGTCATACTTCCTACCGAGAGAGAGAGAATGTGAGAAGGTTTATTGAGGGTCTTATTAAGTCGATTTGTTTTCAGAGGGCCAAGGAGGTTGGGAGTGAGATCACTTTTTAGGAGGCGACCAATATGGCACGCAGAGTTGAGATGGTCATATCATAGGGAGGTGGTCAGGGGTTGGATAAGAGCCTCGTCATTCAGGTAGATTCAGTGGTGCCTCGTCTAGAGGCAGAGATACATATGGTAGAGGCCATCCTCCTAGGCCCTTTCAGTCAACTCTCCAGGTTTTTCACGGTGCTTCAGGTGGCCGTGGTTCTCGCATGCAGTATTCTGATCAGCAGCCCTACAGTGCACCGCCGCTCTAGAGTCTTTGGGGTGGTCATTCAGGTCGCCACGGTCAGTCTCAATTTCCTCAGCCGCAGCATTCAGGTGGATGTTATGAGTATGGTAAGTATAGTCATATCAAGAGGGCTTGTCCGAGGTTAGTGGGCACTTAGTCGCAGCAGCAGGGTTCCCGAGTATAATTCAGGCACCATATATTCCTCAAGCCATGCCCAGCCAGCTAGAGGTGGGGGTCGATGTGCTAGAGGTGGAGGTAGAGGATTTAGAGGTGGAGCTCAGGCCGCTAGAGGTGGAGGCCAGCCAGCTGCAGGCCGTCCCATAGATATAGCCCAAGGTGGTAGGGCCCAGCCCTGATGTTATGCTCTTCCACCCAAGCCCGAGGCTGAGGCTTCAGATGTGATGATCACATGTACTATTCTGGTTTGTGATAGAGGTGCTTCAGTGTTATTTGATCTAGGGTCTACATACTCATATGTGTCATCTTATTTTGCCCTGCATTTGGTCATGCCCAATGATTCATTGGGTCTTCATGTTTATGTGTTTACACCGGTGGGTGATTCTATTATGGTAGATCGCGTCTATCGTTCTTTTGTAGTTGTGATTGAGGGTATGGAGACTCATGTAGATTTGTTGCTTCTAGATATGGTTGATTTCGATGTTATATTAGGGATGGATTGGTTATCACCTTACCATGCTATCTTGGACTGTCATGCCAAGACTGTGACCTTAGCATTACAAGGTATGACTCATTTAGTGTGGAGGGGGAATCCTGGTCTTTCTACCCGTATTGTTATCTCATATGTGAAGGCTCGGCGTATGGTCGAGAAGGGGTGTTTGGCCTATTTAGCATATGTTCGTGATTCTAGTGCTGAGGTCCCTTCTATTGATTCTATACCCGTTGTTCGTGATTTTCCTAAGGTTTTCCCTTCAGACTGGCTGGGTATGCCGCCCGACAGGGATATTGACTTTTGCATTGATGTGGCTCCGGGCACCCAGCCCATTTCTATCCTGCCATATTGTATAGCCCCGCATGAGTTGAAAGAGTTAAAGGAACAGTTGCAAGACTTGCTTGAGAAGGGTTTTATTAAACCCAGTGTATTGCCTCGGGGTGCGCCGGTGTTGTTTGTTTAGAAGAAGGATGGGTTAATGAGAATGTGTATTGATTACCGGCAATTGAATAAGGTTACAATCAAGAATAAGTATCCATTGTTGAGCATTGCTGATCTGTTAGATCAGTTTCAGGGTGCCAAGGTATTTTCAAAGATTGACTTGAAATCTTGTTACCATAAGTTCAGGATTAGGGCGACCGATGTCCCTAAGATAGCTTTCTGCACTCGGTACATGCATTATGAGTTCTTGGTTATGTCATTCGGGTTGACAAATGCCCCAACATCTTTTATGGATTTGATGAACTGAGTGTTCAAGCCTTATTTGGACTCACTTATGATAGTCTTCATTGATGATATTTTGATATATTCCCGCAGCCAAGAGGGGCACTAGCAGAATCTCAGAGTGGTTCTTCAGACTCTAAAGGATAATTAGTTATATGCTAAGTTCTTGAAGTCTGAGTCTTGGTTGAGTTCAGTTGCATTCCTATGTTATGTTGTATCGGCAGAAGGTATTCAGGTCGACCTGAAGATGATTGAGGCAGTCAAGAACTGGCCTAGACTAGCATCAGCTACAGAGATTCGGAGTTTCTTTGGGTTGGTAGTCTGCTATCATCGGTTCGTGGAGGGTTTATCATCTATCCCAGCTGCGATGACCAGGTTGACTCAGAAGGGTACCCAATTTAGATGGTCAGACGAGTGTGAGGCGAGCTTTCAGAGGCTCAAGACAGCTCTAACTACAACACTGGTGTTGGTTTTGCCCTCATGTTTAGGGCCTTATACAGTTTATTGTGATGCTTCCCATATTGAGCTTGGTGCAGTGTTGATGCTGGATGGCACCGTCATTGATTATGCTTCGAGGTAGTTGAAGATTCATGAGAAGAACTATTTGGTTCGTGATTTAGAGTTGGTCACAATTATTCACGCGTTGAAGCTTTGGAGGCACTATCTGTATGGCGTGGCATGTGAGGTGTTCACTGACCACAAGATTCTTCAGTATTTGTTCAAGCAAAAGGAGTTAATTTGAGGCAGATGAGGTGGTTGGAATTGTTGAAGGACTATGATATCACTATCTTATATCACCCGGGAAAGGCCAATTGGTGGCCGATGCTTTGAGTAGAAAGTCAGCTAGTATGTCAACTCTTGCTTATATTCTGGTCGATGAGAGATCGCTTTCTTTGGATGTTCAGGCTTTAGCCAATCGGTTTGTGAGGTTGGATATTTCTGAGCCTAGTCGGGTATTAGCTTGCACGGTCACTCGTTCTTCATTATTGGAGCATATCCATGATCAGCAGTTTGATGATCCTCATTTGTGTGTCCTTAGAGACACGGTGCAGCGTGGAGATGCCAAGCAGGTTACCTTAGGTGATGATGTAGTTTTGAGATTTCATGGGCGAGTTTGTGTGCCTAATGTGGACGGTCTTCGAGAGTTGATTGTAGAGGAGGCCTATAGTCACGATACTGTATTCATCCGGGAAACGTGAAGATGTATTAGGACTTGTGGAAGCATTATTGGTGGTGTAGAATGAAGAAGGATATTATTGCATATGTGGCTCGGTGTTTGAATTGTCAACAGGTTAAGTATGAGCATCAGAGGCTTGGTGGTTTATTTCAGATGATTGATCTTCCCAGTGGAAGTGGGAGTAGATCACTATGGACTTCGTTACTGGACTCCCGTAGACTCGGAAAAAGTTTGACGTAGTTTTGGTCATTGTTGATAGGCTGACCAAGTCATCCCATTTCATTCCTGTGGCAGTCTCCTATTCATATGAGAGGTTAGCTGGGATCGATATTCGGGAGATTTTTTGCCTTCACGGTGTTCCCGTATCTATCATTTTGGACTGGGGTACGCAGTTTACCTCGCGCTTCTGGAGAGCAGTTCAGCGAGAGTTGGGCGTACGGGTTGAGCTGAGCACATAATTTCATCCCCAGACGTACGGTTAGTTCGAGCGGACTATTCGAATTTTGGAGGATATGCTCCGAGCCTGTGTCATTGACTTTGGAGGTTCGTAGGATTAGTTCTTTCCTTTAGCATATTTTTCCTTAACAACAACTATCAGTCGAGTATCTAAATGGCTCCTTATGAGGCTTTACATGGTAGGCGGTGTCGATTTCTGGTCGGATGGTTTGAGCCGGAAGAGGCTAGGTTGTTGGGCACGGATTCAGTTCAGGAGGCCTTGGACAAGGTCAGGATCATTCCGGATAGGCTTCGTACCGCTTAGTTCAGGCAAAACAGTTATGCAGACCTCAAGGTTTGAGATGTGTCTTTTATGGTTGGTGAGGGAGTGTTGCTCCGAGTGTCGCCTATAAAGGGCGTGATGAGATTTGGGAAGAAGGGCAAGCTCAGCCCTAGGTTCATTGGTCCATTCGATATTCTTGATCGAGTGGAGGAGATGGCTTATAGAATTGCATTGCCGCCGAGCTTATCAGTTGTGCATCCAGTGTTTCATGCGTCCATGCTCCGAAAATATCACGGTGATCTATCCCACATGTTAGATTTCAACACTGTCCAGTTGGACAAGGACTTGTCTTATAAGGAGGCCGGTAGCTATTCTAGACCGGCAAGTTCGTTAGTTGAGGTCGAAGAGTTTCCTTTCTGTTCATGCTTAGTGGAGAGGTCAGCCTCTTGAGGCATCGACCTGGGAGTCTGAGTTCGATATGAGGAGTCGTCATCCTCATCTTTTCCCTCACTCAGCTACTTACTTTTTCTGTCAGTTCGAGGACGAAGGTTGTTTTAGAGGTGGAGAATGTGACGACCCAAAGGGGTCATCACTTGTCTTAATCAATTTCTATGACTCCGAGGCCTTGAAAATATCATTTAGAGTTTTCTCGATTTGCGCATGCAGTCTAGGCGCGTAGCCGGATTGCTTAAAAATGGAATTCGGTAAAAAATGCTAAGTTTTTATTTTAAATAAATAAATTTGACTTCGATCAACATTTTGGGTAAACAGACCCAGACCCGTGATCTGACGGTCCCGGAGTATGAGACTTGTGCATATGCCCGGAATCGAATTTTGAGGTCCCAAGATCGAAAATAAATTTTTTAGAAAATTTAAAATGAAATCTAATTAGAAAGCGATGGTATCAATCCTGTATTTTAGTTTCAGCCCCCGGTACAAGTCTTATATATGGTTCAAGTTATTCCTGTGAAATTTGGTGAAAAACAGACGTCGTTTGATGTGATTCGATCTTGATTTCTGAAAATTTGAAACTTGATGAAGTTTGAGAAAAAGTTCTTGATTTTGAGGTTTGATTCATTATTCTTGAGGTTATTTAGGTGATTTGATCGTACAGATAAGTTCGTATGATGTTGTTGAGCCAGTACATATGTTTGGTTAGGAGCCCCGAGGGCTCGAGAGTGTTTTCGGATGTATTACGGAATGGTGTTAGACTTATAAAAGTTGCATATTTTCCCAGTTTTGGTATTCTGATATATCCTTCTTCGCGTTCGGGGGAGGACCCTTACAAACGCGATGTGTAAACTTTTGCTAAAGGAACTTCCTTCTACGCGAATGCGTAGACCAGGTTCCGAATGCGAGGCAGCGGGGAGCTATACCTTCGCAAATGCCTTCTTGGCCACGTGAACACAAAGGCCAAGTGCCCCGGGTAGGGGGAGGGGTAGAAAGCTTACGTGAACGCGAGGGCTCAAGAAGCTAAGGTCGCAATCGTGAGCCCCTTGATGCGAACGTGAAGGCCTAACAGCCTGACCCATAGCGAACGCGAGGGTCTGTCGCGAACGCGTAGAGTTAAATCGCCAAGTGATTTCTAAAAGCCCAAAACAGAACACTTACAGGACTTATCAAAATTTCACAAAATTTCTTCTCCAAAGCTCCTAGGCGATCCTTGAAGCACTTCTTCACCAAAACTTCTTGGGTAAGTAATTATTAACTCGTTTCCTTCCATTTTCATCAACATCTATTGAATTTCTAGGCCTAAAACATATAATTGAGGGTAGAAAATTAGGGGTTTGGGTAGAGTTAGGAATTTTAGATTAATTGTGATTTAGACATGTTTTGGGGTCGAATTCTATAAATAATTATATGGCTCGTGGGTGAATGGATAATTTAATTTTGGTCCGAACCTCGTGTTTTGACCAAGCGGGCCCGTGGTTGATTCTTGGATTTTTGGGTAGAATGATTAGAAAGCTATAATTAGGCATTGGATTCACATTGCTTATCATTTATTGATGTTATGAAGTTATTTATGTATAGATTCAATCGATTCGGAGCCAAATTCGAAAGGAAACGTGGTAATTGAGGATTGAGTTGATCGTGGAAGTTTGAGCCAAATTAGGAGTTGAGTCATATTTGATACTTGTTTCTTGTTGAGTATGATGTATAGGCATGGTGACGAGTATCTATACGTTTGTGTTGAACATGACCGTGGGTCTTAAATTGATACTTGTTGCTTTTCTTGAATGATGATATTGGGCATATGTTTAGTTTATTTTCGTGGAAGTTACTTATGAGTTAGAAATGGTGATAATCGAGATGATTAGAAGTTGAGTTGAGATTAGTTATAGCTGATTCTCTCTTATCGGGACATATATTCTTGTACTGCTAAGTTCCCTTGCTGGAAATGTGTAACTTATGTTTAATCCCTTGCCGGGATTGTGGTTATGACTACTGTAAGCTGTATATTTGGAACGGGTTGCGCGCCATAATATATATATATATATATATATATATATATATATATATATATATATATATATATATATATATATATATATATATATATATATATATATATATATATATTGGGATCAAATTGCATGATACAACAATTATTATATTTGATCCGGTTGCACACCGCAACAATTATTATATTGGATCGTGTTTCACGCCGCAACAACTATACATGTATGTATGGATCGGGTTGCACGCTGCAACAGTAGTATTATTACATGGTTGTGGATATTGTAGTGTCCTTTCATATTTATTTTGTTTTTGCTAGGTTGAGATTTTTCCGTGAAGCATGTACCCCCTCCCTCTTTAACTGCTTATTACCTGTTTATTTTTTTGCCATATATTATATAACTGCACAAGTTTATCAAGAGTTTGGTTCTAGTCTTGTCACTACCTCGACGGGGTTTGGCAAGACACATGCTAGCACATGGAGTCGGTTGTGCTGATACAACACTCTGCACTCTTTGCAGATACCGAGCAGCATTCGGTGCGCAGCAATAGTTCGGGAGCCAGCCTTTAGTCAACCGAGACACCGAGGTAGCCTTGCAGTTATTCAAAGGCGCGACGTCTCCTCTATCTTATTTTATATCCTGTTATCTCATGTTTTAGAGATCTATACTTTACTTTCAAACTGATGTATGTAGTTTTCGTAGTAGTCCATGGATGTTGTGACACCAGGTTCTGGGTAGAGACATGTATTAGTTTTCTAGACATTTTGATTTTCTATTTATCTAAGACTTCCACTAAATTTTATATTTTGCTATTATTTAATTGCTTATTCTCTTGTTAATATAATTGGTAAGGGTTCTAAAATAAAAGAGTTAATGATTTCTAAGTTCATGGCCTGCCTAGCTTGTACGAGTAGGCGCTATCACGACTCCTGGTGGTGAAAAATACGGGTCGTGACACATTAATGCACTCGTCAACATTTACAACAATGCCCTCATCAACAATTACATTAATGCCCTTTCAACATTTATACCAATGCCCTCACCAACATTTACACTAACCCCTGGACCATCCCTAATTTTCTGGATTAATTGTAGCTTGGTCACTATCACCAGCATGAGAGCAAGGTAAATATCCCATAGGGACATTCTCCACAATCTCTAAATTATTTATCACTTGATTCACATAAACATCAAAAGTATGTCTATCCTTTAGGTCTTTTTATCAAATTTAGTTGTTGATAGTCATTTTCAATTGGAAAGAATTTTTGAGTTTTAGGGCATTGAACAAAGAACCCATCAACTAAGTTGAATCGCATTTTAAGGTTTTTTTGTGTAAATAGAAGTTCGATAAAAGAAAAATAATCTTTGTCCACCACATGTCCTATATTTTAACCCTCCCCACATACTTTTCATCAATAAAATGAACCCCATGGTGAAAGACAACACCAATATATTCATCCATATGACTCGGTACTGAAAAAGATAAAAGAAAACCAGTCAATATTCCCTGACCTTTTTAATTTCTAGAAGAAAAAAAAAACTTAATCTAATAGCACTATAGAGACACATAGCAATACAATACAAAAATGCATAATCTAAGCATAAACATAACATAACTTTATGCATTAATCTAAGCTACTTTATATTCTACGCTCCTTTTCACAAATATTCCACTGTCAAAATCCTAGGACAACCTTCAAGTAATAAATCGTGAGCCAATAATCAAATTTGAACAAACCCTACTTAGTATGTGAAAGAAATATTAAATTTTGCAACGGAAAATGCCGATTAAATCAAGCTTAATCGAAGAGATGAAGATGGGTGGCATTCAGCGAGAGAGAGAGTTTAGGTGTTAGACGGAATGTTCGAGAAAAGTTTAACCTTTATGTTTTAAGTTTTATATTAGACACCTTTAATTGTTTATTTTTTATTGTTTATCCACGTGTCCGCTTCTTATTCTTTCTTATAATATACACATGGGGTGTATCACACGATGGGGGCTGATTAGGTAAGGTGTTTATTGAGTATACTATTTAGTCACGTAAAATTTTTAAATGGAAAATGTCTCAGTCGAGGTGTTCAAATGATCATTAGATAACTTAAAGGGATGCTTTATGTATTTCGCTATTCTATAATATACGGGTGTCTAAAAGTGGTGGGAATTCTATAATAAGAATTTCTCCATTTATTCACTTTGCTCCAAAAATATTTGATTAGTACCACTATCTTTCTAGAGATTTGTTGGGGTCAATGACTCAAATTAACTATTTTTAGTGTAGGGAGTGCGTATTATTACACAAGAATTAGTAGTATGGACTTATAGTTTGTTTTGTCAAGCTTCTAAAATTAACTTATTCTGAGAAGTGCTTTGTTAAAAAAATATTTTTTACAAATGTATTTTTGGTGAGAAACAGTTTGAGTTTGGTTAATTAATCTGAAAGTACTTCTAAGTAGCAATAGTGTTTGACCAAATTTTTAAAAAGTGCTATTAAGTTTATTTTTCTCAAAAGTATTTTTTAAGAAAACGCTATTGTGGAGAAGCTACTTTTTGTTTTTCTCCGAAACTGCTTCTGCTTCTTCTCAAAAATATTTTTTTCCTCCAAAAAGCTTGCCAAACACTTCAATTAAAAAAAACAAGTACTAATAATTTTGAAGAAGCTTGGTCAAACATGCTATTATTATGTTAATTCCAAGACAAAAATATGTCTACAATGAAAATAACCTTCAATGTATTGAAAAAGTATACTACATCTTTCAATGTGGAGTATTCCCTATTTTTTGTGCCAAAAGCATATCGATTTTTGTTGTTGTAGTTTCCTACTCAATATCGATATTAGTTGTGGAGCTCAACTAAGTTAGTATTAGTTGATAGCCACATTAAGAATAAAATGCTCCCTAACAAAATAATGTCACAACTAAAGCTCACAACTAGAACTTCAAATTAAGGATGAAAAAGTGTTTATCATTTCACATTAATTCTTTCTGATAAAGTTAATCAATTTTTACTTGTAAGGAGTGAAGAATATTTCAATGTCAAAATTCATTGGCTTTCAATATGAGGTTGAGAGTTCGAGCAAAAAATAATAGACAATCATTGTTTGTCATTGGCCAAAGATTGATTATTTAAGGATTAGTTGATGCGTTGGGATTAAAGAAAGTTCTTCATTGTTCTTCAGAACCGAACAACAAAGGCACATGAAGTTATTGACTTTTACTATCGATCGAATGGAGTACATTAGTACCTTGTAAATATACACCATAGCTTCATTATCCTTTATTTAAAAAAAGTATATAATAGCGTATATACTACTGTTGTTACATCTTAGCACTCACAGTTAGGTTTAAATGAGTCTTTGTTTATTAATTTTAGATTATAGTTTATTATCTACGGGATTTTGGATTTTCATTTAATTTTTTTTGTACTGATTATATTTTCCTACCTTCTAGGAGTTAACTTAGCACAATTGTTACTTCCTTCGTATCTAAACTCCATTGGAGGCTCATCAAATGTACAGACTTTTTATTCTAGTTTTCTGCCTTCATATGGTATCACATCCAAAATAACACTGTAACGAGTAAACTATCCAAGATCCTTTTTTTTCCTCTGTAAAAATGGGTTCCTCTACACTAGTTGCTAATACCGTCAACACCACTGTGTTCAAACATTTAATCCAATTCAACCCATCATCTTAGTTGCCCATTAAATTGTGTGGAGTAATAATTTCACTACATGAAAGGCCCAAATTGGTCATCTTGATAACTCTACGCCATTTTATCCGAAATAGTCACCACCAACAGCCACGAGACGCCAAACCCGGAGTATAAGGATTGGTTTCGACAAGATAAACTAATCCAAAATGCTCTAATGGCCTCTGTTGATGCCATCATTGCATCCATTGTCGCTTCTGCAGCTAACTCTAAAGCTGCCTGGATCAACCCCATACTTCCTTTGTGAACAAATCGCAAACTCGCAACTTTAGTCTCCGTCACCATCTCAGCTGGGTCACCAAAGACACCAAATTGATTGTTGAATACATGTGAGAGATTTGATCTCTCTTCGATGAACTTGCCACAACAGATTCTCCTGTCGCTAATGAAGAAATTGTGGTTAAAATACTGAGCGGACTCGATAATGAGTTTTGTGAGATCTCCGCGGCCATACGGGAACACGACTCTCCAATCAGCTATGAGGAACTTTTTGATAAGCTCGTTGATTACGCGATATTTCTCAAACACGAGGACTTTAAGAAAACTACCACACAAGTCACAACAACTGTTACTCAACGCGTCA
Source organism: Nicotiana benthamiana (assembly GCA_034376525.1). NCBI lineage: Eukaryota > Viridiplantae > Streptophyta > Magnoliopsida > Solanales > Solanaceae > Nicotiana > Nicotiana benthamiana. The sequence continues at coordinate 102,578,469 of CM067330.1, forward strand.
TTAATTCTTCACCAACTCCACGCAACAATCGATGCCTACACAGCAATTACAACTGGTGTGCCCCAAATAGGCAGTCCAATCAAAACGCCAATCCCCATTGGCGCATCTTTCCTAACCAATCTGTTCAACCCCCATGAGTTCGTTGCCAACTGTGCGACCGCTCACGTTCCCATAACCACTTTGAAGCAAAGGTAAATTTTATTGCACAAACACCACCAAGTGACCCATGGATTCTCGACTCAGGTACCTCTCATCACATTACTTCTAACAATACTTCCCTTCACAATGTTCAAGACTTCAAAGGGATTGAGGAAGTAACAATGGGTAATGGTAATGGGATTCCAATTACTCAAACTAGTGCTACTCATTTACATGCATCAAATGCCTTCAAACTTTCTAACATTTTGTGGGCTCCAGCAATCAAGCGCAAGCTTATTTCCGTTTCTCAATTTTGCAAAGACAACCTGGCCTCAATCTAATTTTTTCCATTTAATGTTTTGTGAAGGATCTGACTATAGTAACACCTCTTCTGTGCGACCTAAATAAAGCAGCACTCTACGAATTGCTGTCACTGTCTCGCCCTACCATTAGTAACTAGGGATTTGAAGTATTTCGTGCTCCTTCTTGCTTATACTTTGATTATAAATTGTTACAAAATAGTCCCAAAAGGCTCATAAGTTGTGCTTGATTGTAGGTTTGATCGACAAAGCGACGAGATGTCAAAGATTGCCTCAAAAAGAGTAAAACCTGTACAAGTTCCAAAGACAAGACAACTTAGGACAAACAGGCCTAGTGCAATCGCAGTACACCTTGTGCGGTTCGCACCAGAGAGATTCAAAGAGCTTGAAATTGAAGGCATCAATGCAGTGCAGCCGTAATACAGATCGTGCGGTCCGCACTGGAGAAACTGCAGTCGCAGTATCATTTTATGCGGTCTGCGAAAGCTAACTTAAGAGAGATGTCAAATCCCTATCTTCAAGCCTATATGGTCCGCCGTCAACTTTGTGCGGACTGCGCTAGATGCCTCCGCAGCCTCGGTCCACTTTGTGCGGTCCGCGGAGCCCTGGTTCAATGAGTTGATTTTGCAGAGTTTAGAGCCTAGTACGGTTGCACACCATTTTGTGCGGTCCGTACAAGGGTATTTTTGTCCAGTTTTTCCAACTTAGTATAAATAGAACCTTTTTCTATTTTTAGGGTATCAGACATTTTTTGAACAGAGCTGCGCTCGTGAGAAGCGATTTTGTAGCCATTTTGAGCATTTTACCTTAGCTTTGACGATAAAATCTCTGTATTTACTTCAGTGTTTAATTAATATATCTTTATCTTCATCTATTTCTCTCTTTTTCTCTTCAAGCATAAGTAGCTAAATTCATTAGCTAGGGTTGTGGCTCAACCCTAGTATGGGTAATTGATGGGTTTTGCAATTTAGGGTTAGATTGACTATGAGTGTTTGCTATGTGGGTCAACTTTATAGTTTAATTTATGAATTGGTGGTTGCAAACACTGGTTTGTGCTAAGTTGACTTGGATCTTCTTGAGAAAAAGAGCCAAAGTCTCCAAAATTGACCCAACAAGGAATTGAGATGGACTCAAGAGAATTAATAGTCCCAATTAAAGGGTTAAACCTTGATAGAGTAATTACCCGACTTGGACCCTAGTTGTTTGAGCTAATTTGCCTACCCATTTCGTCATGAGAAAGTCAATTGGGCAAAATCACTCCCTCTACCGAGAGGTATGAGAGTGGGTAAAATTGTGCAACAGTTATTGAATATTTCCCCAACCATGTCAATCGCGCCTTAGAAGCAATTACCCGTTATTTAGCCACCTAGGTGAAAGTCACTACCTTGGTGCCCTTTTTTTCTATTAGATACCACTTTTTGCATGCTTAGCTTAGGATAATCTAGTTGCAATTTATAATTAGTAGTTGATAATAGTAGATTGTCAAATAAAAACCCAAAATATGATTAGAAGTGATATTTAGAGCAATTACACAACTCTAGCCTAGATAGACACTCGACTCCCTTCCAAGTTCCCTGAGAAAATCGATCCCGGCCCTTAAATTGAATAAAAGCTATTACGATCCTCTCTTCCTACTATGACTTTTTTTCACTAAAGTCATATAACATTTTTTTTTACACAAAAATCGTATAATTATGATTTTTTTTCACAAAATCATATAACTTTATCTTTTCACACAAATTTCATATAACTATGACTTTTCTTTACCAAATCATATAATTATGTTTTCTCACACAAAAATTATGAAACTTCTAGTAACCCACATAAATCATAGTGATTGAAAATATAATTTTTCGCTAGTATTTTTTAAATTTTTTAGATTTTTCTTTTCTTATTCTCAGCCTAATAAATGATATCTGAATTAAAATAGGAATGGCTCAACCCTATATATATATATATATATATATATATATATATATATATATATATATATATATATATATATATATATATATATATATATATATATATATATATATATATATATAAATTAAAAATTGGGTCATTCCTATTTTAAAAAAAAGTAAATTCATTCCCCATAAAAAAATCAATTCGGAATACATGAGATTCTAACCAAAAAAGAAAGAAATAAAAGGTATAATTAGAGAGCACTTGAGATAAAAATGCTATAAATTTGAATAAAAATCTCGAAAAGAAAAATAAACAATGGAAGTATCACATTTTGAAGGATTTACTATTCACTTTTAGTATTACTTTAATTTATATATATGAGTATTGGATCAGATGGGCCAGGTCGGGATGGGTCAATCATATTTTAATTGGATTGTTTTTTGTTAGGCTAATAGTAAGAAATAAAAATCTACAAAAATAAGAAAATACTAGTGAAAAATTATATTTTTTGATCACTTTATTTTTGTGAGTTAGTAAAAGTTTTATGATATTTATGTGAGAAAACATAATTGTATGATTTGGTAAAAAACTATAGTTATATAATTTTTGTGTGAAAAGACAAAGTTATATGACTTTAGTGAAAAAAAGTCATAGTTATATGTTTTTTGTGAAAAAAATAAAGTTAAATGGCTTTAATGAAAACAACAACGTAGTTATATGATTTTTGTGTGAAAAATAAAGCTATATGACTTTTGGTGAAAAAAAGCACAGTTTTATGACTTTTGGGCGAGAAAATAAAGTTGTGTGACTTTAGTAAAAAAGCGTAATAGTTTGTGACGACCCGACCCGTCATCACGTGAGTTACAGTTTCGTTTCCCCCATTTTCTGCTTCTCTAGGCTTCATTATGAGTATTTTGTGAGAACGAGTTGATTTGGATTAAATTGAGAAGGAAATAAGACACTTAGCCTTTTTAAGGAAAGTTTATTTTGGAAAAGTCAACTGGACGTTGATTTATGTGCTAAGAGGCTCGGATGTGATTTTGATGATTCAGTTAGCTTCGAGGGATAATTTGTGACTTAGGAGTGTGATCGGAAGTGATTTTGGAGGTCCGGTGTAGAATTAGGCTTGGATTGGCAAAGTTAGTATTTTGGCAAATTCCGGCTAGTAGGTGAGATTTTGATCCAAGGGTTGGAATGGAATTCCGAGAGTTGCTGCACCTTCGTTAGTTTATTTGGGATGTGTGTGCAAAATTTCAGATCATTCGGAGGTGTTTTGGTTGGGTTTTTGATCAAATCCGTGTTTCAAAAGTTTTAGAAGAACTTAGGCTTGAATCCGATGTAATTTGATAGTTCGCTGTTGTTTGTGGTGTTTTGATGATTGGGGCAAGTTTGAATGATATTTTAGGATGTTTTGGTGCTTTTGGTTGAGCCCCTGGGGGTCTCGGGTAAGTTTAAGATGGCTAAACGGGAAGTTTCAGACTTGGAAATGCAGCAGCAGTTGCAGGCCTCGCAAATGCGAGAAAAGGGTTCGCATGCGATCTCGCATTTGCGAGAAATGTGTCGCATTTGTGACCTTGGCAAGGTCCGTAATTGCCAGCCAGTTGTCAAATTTGCGACCTTGGAAGGAGAGGTCGCCTTCGCAATTTCGAAGGTTTTGTCGCATTTACGAACCAGGTGTCGCAAATGTGACATCTGAGGGCTGGGTCCAGTTATAAAAAAAATTCGAACTTAGTCTATTTCCTTCACTTCCCACTTGGCTTTGGGCGATTTTTGAGAGCTTTTGGACGGAGATTGAAGAGGGTTTCTACCAGGATTGACTGGAGGTGAGTTCTATGAACTAAAAACATGATTTAATTGTAGAATCAACCTAGAAATTCATGTAAACTTAGCAAAAAGGGAATAACTAGGGCTTGAGTTTTTGTATTGCAAATTGGGATTTGATGGGTCATTCGGACTCTAACTTTGGTGTTCTTTATATGTGTAGACTCGTGGCGAGATAAGGAACCCGCTGGTATAAGAATTTTTGAGTTCGAGAAGTGAGTACGGGGCTCAGATTTTGCTAATTTCCAAATTTTTGCTATTTTTCGATTGTTTTCAATTGGGTATTGTTCCATGGCATATTGTGACGTATTCGTTGTGGTTTTGATCAGATTCGACGTGCAAGGAGATCGACTTGAAAGGCAAAGGCATAGAGAGCTAGGATTTTGATCGGCTTGAGGTGAGTAATAGATGTAAATGATGTCCTGGGGGTTTGATACCCCGGAATTATACATCGTAGTGCTATATTGAGGTGACTTGCACGCCGGATAGCAAGCATGGGGTAGAGCACCGTTGGGGATTGTAACTTGGTCTGTCCTAGAAGATGAATATATTGTGTATCTAACTAAAATTTAATTATTATTATTATTATTATGATGATTATTATTATTATTATTATTATTATTATTATTATTATTATTATTATTATTTGAGCTGATCATATGATTGGGCTTCGTGCCAATTAATTGAATCCTTCAGGGATTGCTTTTACTGGGTTCTAACCATTTTCACGTATTCTTGAACTCAGTCTTGGCATTTAATATTATTTTTCAAACTCAGCCATTTTTTCTCAAACTTGAAACTTAAATAATATTTCTAATGAGGTTTGGGCTGAATATTTATATATTATTGTGCCCGGGGGCTTATGTGATTCTGGACTGAGCATGGGATCGGGCTGCGCGCCGCAGCAGTATTATATGGATATTGATATGTGGCCGAGGGCCCAGTTGATGCCACGAGATGGCTTATATTACGCTTGGTCCGTAAGGGGCCCCTCCCGGAGTCTGTACACCCCCATTGAGCGCCGTCGACGATAAATAAAAGGAGTTGGCTGCGCGCTGCAGAGGGTACTAGGGAGTACCGGACTATGTTCATATTTGCATATCATTTACTTACTTATCTATTGTAGCATTTTCATAATTGTTGTAATTGGTTTACTGACTGAATACTATCTGGTTAAGGTTGCTGTATTTATAGAATTACTTCGTGCCATTTAGGATTTCTTATTCTTAGTCTTTATTTATGTTCATTACTCACTGGGCCGGAGTACTCACATTACAACCTACACCTTGCGTGCAGATTGATCGCTGCCAACTCAACACTACACGGATGTAGGGAGAGTGGGTCGCTACAGCTTTTACACGAATAGTGGTTCGGGGTCGAATTTCCACAGAGAGCTTGGACTGGAGTTGTATTGTATGTTTAGCCTAGACTTGCGTTTGTACTTATAATTGCACTCCTAACATTTTTGAGTTTTCTTTGTATTAACAACTACTATTATGAACTAAAGATGAATACTAAATTATGCTAAGGTAATATTTCTTGGTTGTAACTAATAGGAAGAAAGGCACTAGGGTTATGGCTTCACCTAGGTGGTTAACTAACGGGTAGAAACTACTAATAATAGATTGAGACATTTGAGATTTATGCTATAACCATTGCACATTTGTACCCATTCTCACACCTCTCAGTAGAGAGAGTGATTTTGCCTGATTGACTCTCTCGAGACCAATTGGGTAGGCCAGTTAGACCAAGCAACTAGGTTTCAAGTAGGGTGATTACTCTCTCAATATTTAACCCATTAATTGGGACTACCATTTCTCATAGATCTATCCCAATTCCTTGTTGGGTCAATTTTAGGGTCATAAACTCTCTTTCTCAAGAAGAGTCAAAACTCACTAAGCTAGAATCAATGTTTGCAACCACCAATCCTTAATTTAAGCATAAAATTAACCCAAATAACAAATACCCAATAACAATCTATCATTAGAAAGCAACACCCATCAATTACCCACACTACGGTTGAGACACAACCCTAGCTAATGGGTTTAGCGAGACATAATTGAAGAAGAAACAGAAGAAATAGACATATTAATTAATTTCTAAGATTAAACTACAAGAATCTATGGAGAAATTAATGCTAAAATGCCAAAGTAGTCTAAAACTTTTGTCCTCTCGAGTGCAGCTCCGTTCCGTAAAAAAAAACCTAAAACAAAAACTGAAAAAACTCCTCTAGAAATGGTAAAATGTTCTATTTATAGTGGGCTGGAAAAACTGGACAAAATTACTTCTGTGGGGTCATTGTAGGCCCCACGATTACAACTGCGGCCGCACTGGCTCTTTGGTTTCAATTTCTATCTTCTCTAAAGTGGCTGGCGCAGACCGCGTAATGGTGTGGGGCGGCCGAGTGAAGGTGTGGCGCGAACCGCGTAATAGTGACCGCAGCCGTATGGCTTGCCTTTGATCAAATATCCATCTTCTCTGAACCCTGTGACGCGGGCCGCATGCCATAATAGCGCTGCTGCGTGAGCTAAACGCGGGCCACACATTTCTAACTTCAGCCGCATTGTGGAAGATCTGATTATACTCTTCTCTTAAACCCCTTGTGCAACCGCATGCACAATTTTATGGTCCGTACTAGGCTTCTCTTTCCACCACTTCACTTGGCCTTTGATACCTGAGCAGGTTTCACTCCGTTTTGAGCCAATTTTTGATATTTCGTCACTTTGTCGCTCAAACCTATAATCAAGCACAACCTGTAAGCATTTTGGGGCTGCTTTGTTGCAAATTATAATCAAAGCATCTTCAAGTAGGGGCATAAAACACGTTAAAATCCTACTTATCACATATCCAGGTACATCTGAGGCTGAGTGAGGATTTCTCTACCGAGAAGCTTATTCGAAAGCACCAAGGTAGCTGCATGATGTCCGTAGTCTTGATCTTCCTTCTACCTTATTTGCTTTATTTTCGCATTTCTTTAGAATGATATGCAGTAGATTGATACTCAGGTATTAGAGGCTCAGACTTGTGACACCGGATATATCGGGTTGTGCAGTAGTATTGGCATTTGGGTTTTCCGCATGTTTTAACTCTATTTCAGCTTTTCAGTATAATGACCTAGTAATTTATTTGTGTTAATTAATTCGTGAGTTGTATAAAATGGTTAAGGTTATTAAATTGGTCGGGCTTGTCTAGCAGTGTGTTTGGCGCCATCACGACCGGGGTTGGGGTCGTGAAAAGTTGGTATCAGAGCCTAAGTTACTTGGTCTCACGAGTCATGAGCCGGTTTAGTAGAGTCTCACAAATCGGTACAGAGACATCTATACTTATCCTCGGGAGGCTGCAAAACCTTTAGGAAAACTTCACATTTTTTAAATTCTTGTCGTACGGCTTTGTTGAACTGAGAACTAATCTTCTAATATTCTATTCTCTCACAGATAGTGAGGACATGAGCTACCGGACGTGCCGGACGACCACCAATACCACCTACTGAGGCCACGAGAGGTCGTTGACGCGGTCGTGGCAGAGGTGGAGCAGCCGGGGCAGCGCCTGATGATCCACTAGTTGCCCCAACTCAGGATCAGGCTCTAGCTGTAGACACACCAGCAGCACGAGTTCATGCACCAGCGGTGCCTATCATAATTCCGGGTCTTTAGGAGACCTTGGCACAGATATTATCAGTCTGTACTGGCCTGGCTCAGGCAGTTTCAGTTATCACTGCAGCAACAACTACTTCACAGGCTGGGGGAGGTAATCAGACCCCCGCTGCTCGCACACGTGAGCAGGTGGTGCAGGGACTACAGACACAGAAGGCACCTCCAGCTCAGCAGGTTGCACCAGTTCAAGGCTTCGTGGTTCCAACTATGCCAGACAATGAGCAGCGTCGTCTCGAGAGTTCGGCAGGCTCCAGCCTCCGATATTCAGTGGTACTGAGGGCGAGGATGCCTAGGGTTTTCTTGACAGGTGTCAGTGTATGCTCCGGACGACAGGGATCCTTGAGTCAAGTGGTGTACATTTACCACCTTTCAGTTTACTGGGGCTGCTCTTACTTGGTGGGAGGACTTTGAGAGGCGTAGGCCTGTCGGTGTAGCACATCCGACTTGGCAGCAGTTCTTCACTATTTTTCTAGAGAAGTATGTACCTCAGTCCTGCAGAGAGGAGCTACGTAGGCAGTAGGAGTGGTTGATGCAGGGGGATATGATAGTGACACAGTTTGAGGTAAGGTTTTCACAGTTGGCCCGTCATGTTATATGGATGGTTCCATCAGATCGTAAGAGGATTAGAAGATTTATGGATGGCCTTAACTACCATCTCCGTATTTTGATGACTAGAGAGAGAGTATTGGGTGCTACGTTTGAGGAGGTTGGTGGATATCGCTCGTGAGATCGAGTCTGTCCATGGTAGAGAGCGAGAGGAGAGGGAGGCCTAGAGGCCTCATAGATTGGGCAGTTACTGTGGTGCTCCTTCGAGGGGCCAGTTCCAGCATGGTAGAGGTTGTTCTTTCCGGCCTTCTCAATCGGCCGTCCAGAGTATCATGGGGGATCTTAAGGCCGTGGACATCATGGGTTCCAGTAGGGCCAGTCTTCACTAAGTGCCCTCCCAGCTCACAGTTCATCTCATGCCCCCATCAACTCAGGGTTGTTCTGCGCCAAGTGCGTCTTCTAGTCACACCGTGTGCGGGGGGTTCCATTCAGTCCCCATCTCCAGCACCAGGCAGCTATTATGAGTGTGCAGAGTTTGGTCACGTGAGGAGGCAGTGCCCTCGACTTCGTGGCAGAAATCATCAGCAGAGGGGTCAGCCCTCGACTTCTGCTCCAATTACTTCATCACCCGCCCAGCTAACTAAGGGTGGAGATCAGAAAGCTAGGGGTCGCCCAAGAGGTAGAGACCGATCAGGCGGTGGCCAGGCTTGTTTCTATGATATGTGAGGCGGGATAGATGATATTGCTTTAGAAGCTATCATTAAATGTATTATTTCAGTCTGCCATAGAGACGCCCCAGTATTATTTGATCCCAGTTTCACCTATTCATATGTGTCTTCATATTTTGCTCGTTATTTGGTTATGCCCCGGGAGTCTCTATCTTTACCTGTTCTTGTATCTACCCCGATGGGCGATACTGTTGTTGTGGACCATGTGTACCAGTCATGTGTTGTGATTATTGGGGGTCTGGAGACCCGAGTTGATTTATTTCTATTGAGCATGGTGGACTTCAACGTTATCTTGGGCATAGATTGGTTATCTCTGTGTCATGCTATTCTAGACTGTCATGCTAAGACAGTCACTTTAGCTATTCCATGTGTACCGTGAATCGAGTGGCGTGGTATGACTGATTATATTCCTAGTAGAGTGATTTCTTTCTTGAAAGCCCAGCGTATAGTTGGGAAGGATTGTCTGTCATATCTAGCTTTTGTGCGACTTGTTGGAGCTAAGACTCCTAACATTAATTCTATTCTAGTTGTGAGGGATTTTCCCGATGTATTCCCTGCAGACCTACAGGGCATGCCACCAGACATGGATATTGATTTTGGTATTCACCTGGTGCCGGGCACTCAACCCATCTCTATTCCTCCATATTGTATGGCACCAGCGGAGTTGAAAGAATTGAAGGAGCAGCTTTAGGAGCTCCTAGATAAGGGTTTCATTCGGCCCAGTGTGTCACCATGGAGTGTGCCAGTTCTGTTTGTAAAGAAGAAGGATTGCACAATGAGAATGTGCATCGATTAAAGGCAATTGAACAAAGTAATAGTGAAGAACAAGTATTCCCTACCTCGCATTGATGACTTATTTGACCAGCTTGAGGGAGTGAGGGTGTTCTTCAAGATTGATCTACATTCGGGTTATCACCAGGTGAAGATTAGGGGTTCAGATATTCATAAGACTACTTTTAGGAATAGATATGGTCATTATAAGTTTCTTGTTATGTCTTTCAGGCTGACCAATACCCCAGCAGCGTTCATGCATATGATGAACAGTGTATTTCGGCCTTACCTGGATTTGTTTATCATCGTGTTCATTGATGATATCCTGGTATACTCGCGTAGTCAAGAGGAGCAGGCGCAGCATTTGCGAGTTATACTGTAGAGATTGAGGGAGGAGAAGCTTTATGCAAAGTTCTCCAAGTGTGAGTTTTAGCTCAGCTCAGTGGATTTCTTGGTACACGTGGCGTCCAGTGAGGGGATTCAAGTTGACCCAAAGAAGATAGAGGCGGTGCAGAGTTGGCCTAGACCGTCCTCAGCCATGGAGATTCAAAGTTTCCTTAGGTTGGCCGACTATTATCGCTGGTTTGTTCAGGGTTTTTACTCTATTTCATCGCCTTTGACGAAGTTGACTCAAAAGGGTGTTTCATTTGTATGGTCGGACGAGTGTGAGGAGAGCTTCCAGAAACTCAAGACAGCTTTGACCACAACTCACTATTAGTTTTGCCGTCAACTTCAGGTTCTTATACGGTTTATTGCGGTGCTTCACGAGTTGGGATTGATTATGTATTGATGCAGGAGTGTAGAGTTATCGCTTATGCTTCCCGTCAGTTGAATCCCCATGAGCAGAACTACCCCGTTCATGATTTGGAGTTAGCTAGTATAGTTCATGCCTTGAAGATTTGGAGGCACTACCGATATGGCGTATCTTGTGAGCTATTCACTGATCATCATAGCCTTTAGCATCTGTTCAAGCAAAAGGATCTTAATTTGAGGTAGCGCAGATAGCTAGAGTTACTGAAGGATTATGATATTACTATTCTGTATCACCCGGGGAAGGCCAATGTAGTGGCCGATGCTTTGAGCCGAAAGGCGGTAAGTTTGGGGAGCTTGGCGTACATTCCAAGTGAGGAGAGGCCATTTGCAGTTGATGTTCAGGCCTAGGACAACCGATTTGTGAGACTAGATATTTCAGAACCCAGTCGAGTGTTGGCATGTGTGGTTTCTCGGTCTTTCTTGTATGACCGCATCAGAGAGTGTCAGTATGAGGATCTGCATCTGTTTGTCCTTAAGGATAGGGTTCAACATGATGATGCCAGGGATGTGACCATATCTAACGGTTTATTGTCTTCCTTGTATATGACAAGACTTTTTGATATACATAACACTCTCTCCCGTCCTATTGCAGCCTCACTATTGCAATGTATGCGTATAGGAGCCAAAGGTTTTGGCTAGAACGGAATGTCTTCTAAGAAATTTCGAAGCCATTGAGCTTCTTCGCCAGCCTTATCCAAAGCTATAAACGCTAATTCCATTATAGAGCGAGGGATGCACGTTTGTTTGGAAGACTTCCAAGATATTGCTCCTCCACCAACAATAAAAACATATCCACTTGTGGACTTTGTTTCTATTGAGCCGGTTATCCAATTTGCATCGCTATATCCTTCGATAACCGCATGATATTTATTGTAGTGCAATGCGTAGTTTTGGGTATATTCCAAATATCCCAGAACTCGTTTAATTGCCACCCAATGATATTTGTTGGGATTACTTGTGAATCGACTAAGTTTACTTATTGCACATGATATATCAGGACATGTACAGTTCATGATATACATTAAGCTTCCCAACACACGAGCGTAATCCAATTGAGACGTGCTTTCACCTTTATTCTTTACAAGATGATGTTTTAAGTCAGTTGGAGTTCTTGCACTTCTAAATTCCAAGAATGTCATGTGATTGAGACAAAGTTAGACCCTAGGGAGTCCTCTGGATTTTAATTTCTAGAGTTACATCGGCAACTCTTAAGTCTTTCATATCAAACGTACTAGCAAGCATACGCTTAGTAGCTTGAATGACAACAATGTTTTTGCTCATTATTAGAATATCATCAACAAGAAGCAAACAATAACTATATGGTTTGGAACGTTCTTAGTATAAACACATTTGTAACATTCATTAATCTTAAATTCATTTGATAATATTATTTGGTCAAATTTCGCATGTCATTGCTTGAGTGCTTATTTTAGTCCATAAAAGGACTTATCAAGTCAGCACACTTTCTTTTCTTTTCCCGGAACCACAAATGCTTCAGGTTGGTTCATGTAAATTTTTTCCTCTAGATCACCATTTAAGAACTATGTTTTTACGTCTATTTGATGGATTTGAAGACCATAAAAGGCGGCTAACACTATTAGCATCCGAATGGATGTAATTCTTGTTATCGGCGAGTATGTGTCAAAATAGTCACGACCTTCTCGTTGTCTAAATCCTTTGACAGCAAGTCATGTCTTGTATTTGTCAATAGTACCATTGTCTTTCATTTTCTTCTTGAAAATCCATTTAGAACCCAAAGTTTTGTTACCTGGAGGATGATCAACCAATTCCCAGGTGTAGTTGCTCAATATGGATTCTATTTCACTATTGACATCCTCTTTCCAATATTGCGCTTCTGAGGAAGACATTGCCTCCTTGAAGATTCGAGGCTCATTTTCTAGCAAGAAAGTCAGAAATCTAGAACGAATGAAGTAGATGTTCTTTGACGTTTACTTCTTCTCGAATTTTCCTCATTAGGCATATTATCTGTTGTTTCCACCTGAGGTTGTTTTGACTTTTCGTAGGACAATTCGCTTTCCTTGTTATATGGATAAATAGTTTCAAATAATTTCGCATTATCTAATTCTATTATCTTACTAACATGGATCTCATGATTTTCTGATTTATGAACCAAAAAATGATATGTCTTGCTATTGGTTACATATCCAATAAATACACAATCAATCATTTTTTACCTTTCTTAACCTTTTTAGGTTTAGGAACTTGTACCTTATCTAAACACCCCTATACTTTGAAGTATTTCAAGCTGGACTTCCTTCCTTTCCATTTTTCATAAGGAATTGACTGTTTTTTACTATGAGGTACACAGTTGATTATTCGGTTAGCTGTAAGTATAGCTTCCCCCACAAGTTTTGTGGTAAACCAGAACTTATCAACAACGCATTTATCATCTCTTTCAATGTTCGATTCTTTCACTATGCAATTTTATTAGATTGTAGAGAGTAAGGAGCAGTTGTTTGGTGAATAATGCTATTTACCAAACATATTTCTTCAAAAGGAGATTCGTATTCGCCACCCCTATTGCTTCTTATCATTTTGATCTTTTTGTTTAGTTGTGTTTCAACTTCACTCTTGTATTGCTTGATAGCATCAATTACTTCATCTTTACTATTAAGTAAATAAACATAGCAATATCTCGAACTATCATCAATAAAAGAAATAAAATACTTTTTCCCACTGCGAGATGGTGTTGACTTAATGTCGCAAATATCCGTGTGAATTAATTCTAAAGGACTTGAATTTCTTTCAAGGGACTTATAAGGATGCTTAGTATACTTTTGATTCCATGCATATTTGACATTTGAAATTAACGCAATCAAATTTTGGCAATACTTTCAAAATTTTCATTTTTACAATGTTTTGAAGTTGATGTGACCTAGGCGTGCACGCCATAAAGTGTTTGACTCAAGTAAGTAAGAAGAAGTATTAACTTTATTATTAGGAACTGCTATTACATTTAGCTTAAAAAGGCCCTCATTCAGGTAACATTTTCCTACATACACATCATTCTTACTTAGTACAACACTGTTAGAAATAAAAATATATTTGAATCCATTATTGGAAAGAAGTGAGGTAGACACAAGATTCTTGTGGATTTATGGAACATGGAGAACTTGGTTTAGAGTCACAATTTTTCTCGACGTCATCTTCAACACAATCTTGACAACTCTTTCAATTTTAGCTGTAGACAAATTTCCCATGAAAATTGTCTTGTTGGGTCCTGCGGGGGCATAGGAAGAAAATAACTCCTTATTAGCACAAACATGGGGGGTGGATCCAGAATCAATCCACCATTCATTAGGATGTCCTACCAAGTTTTATTCAGACAACATGGCCCACAATTCCTCCATTTATTCCATATTTTCAACCATGTTAGCTTGATTCTTCTTCTTCTTCTTATTCTTTTGTAAATCATTCTTTGGTGTACGACAGTCCATGGCCTTATGCCCAGACTTTCCACAATTGTGGCAATTACCCTTGAACTTTTTCTTGCTTGGGCAACTTTTGGTCCAGAAGCCTTCTTTCTCTTATTATTTTGTGGCGCCTCCTCAGCTATGTTGGTCCTTATTATTGTCGAGTTTCCACATGACTTCTTTTTAGCATTTTTGTTGTCTTCTTCTATCCTCAAACGAACAATCAAATCTTCAAGTGTTATTTCCTTACGTTTGTGTTTTATATAGTTCTTAAAGTCCTTCCACAACGTAGGTAACTTCTCAATGAAAGCAACAACTTGAAAGACCTCATTTATGACCATACCTTCAATAATAAATTCATAATTAATATCAAGATAAATCTTATTAATAAAATTATTGATTCAGGTCATACCTTCAGCAAGGAGGTCACGCACAATGACTTGTAATTCTTGGACTTGAGTTATGATCGACCTAGTGTCAACCATCTATGAAATCCAAAAACCTTGCAGCCATGAACTTCTTAAGTCCAACATTCCGAGTCTTGTACTTCTTCTCAAGGGCATTCCTTAACCCTTTTGAAGTTTCCATGACACTATAGACATTGTACAAGCTATCTTCCAAACAACTCAAAATATAGTTCTTGCACAAGAAATCAGAATGTTTCCATGCTTTAGTTACAACAAATCGTTTGTCATTCGAAGTGCCTTCAGCCACGACCAGAGGATCCTCCTTGATGAATCGCTGCAAACTCAACCTAGTAAGATAGAAGAGCATCTTCATTTGCCAGAGTTTGAAGTCAATATCGGAAAACTTTCTGGGTTTTTCTGTTGGTTCTATAGCATGAGCAGGAGTTGAACGACTCGACGAGGCAACAACACTCGTAACAGTAGCACTCAGTAATAGTTTGACCCTCATTTGCCATTTTTCTGTAAAGTTGGCAATAAACAGAACTTTTTAAAATCAGTGAAGGTTTTATATCTTCAAACTGAATACCAAACCAAAAATTCAAAATATAAACAGTAAAGTTTATTATATTCTTCAAAACGTATTCAAATTTAATACCCCGGTAAAGTTTTTATGTTCTTTAGACTGGAGTAAAAAATATATCGAAGTAGAAAGCACCAAGGCTTTAGTTACCAAACTAGTATACAAAATATAGATAACAGTTCAATATAGATTTCAACACAGAAAAATTAATTAAAAATTTCTTAAGCTTGTTGTCGCTACTGTGTTAAAATAAAAATTAGAAAAACTATTAGAAACAACTAGAAAAAAAGTAAATTATAAGAAATATTTTGAGTCCATAATTTCCTTGTGCATCCTTAAGAAATTTTAACCTCCTCCCAAGTTGCCAAGGTAATGGATTAAATCCTCTCAAGATGAAACAGAATAAACTTTCCCGCAATAGTGGCAATACAAAGTGCAGGATACCAACGAACTTAAAGAACGGAGCAAAATCACACTTACGAATTTAAAAGAGAAACTGCAAAGTAGAATGCAAAATTTTCAGAAGGAAGAAAGTTCTGTATGTTTTTTTCAGTGTGTGAAAAGGAAGTCATGCCTTGAAATTTATAGGCAATTGCCGGAAGAGGTGTGTTGTCTGTTCATGATGTGAACAGATATTTGAAAGGAAGAGGTGTCTGTTCAAATGGGAAAACCAACGTTCAGCGTTTTGGATTCTAGTGAATTTCGTTAATGAATTGACTGGCACTTAGTTATTCTTATATAATTAATTAAATAAATTTTTTCAAAACATTAATCTCATTGATTTATCATTTGACAAATCTGAATCCGAAGCCGAGCCAAGCGACGATGATGGCGCGAGGCTTCATTCTCTTAAACTCCTTTTAAGAGCTTTAAGAAATGATCATATATTTATATATACAAGCATAGTTGTCCCTCACCAATGAGGGACAAAGTTCACTTCACAAAATTCACTTGATTCAAATTTTCCAAATTTTTCATTTTCCTTCATTTTAGTTCCCACCATTTCCCAATTCACACCTCTAGTCTTTAAAGCCCTGGCTTATCCCAATGGCTTAAAGTCCAACAGATACAAGGGACAACATTTATGGTGCGGTCTAGTGGAACTAATTACCACTAATTCAGCCTTCATAGCATCTCTCCAATTTGGATCCTTTTGTGCTTGCTTATGAGTTACAGGTATTGGATGTGTTTGTGGGTGGGAGATTTGTGCAATGTGGTCAACAATATTTCTTCTTTCGAAGATATTGTTTTGTGACCTCGTTACTACACGATTTGGCTATATTTGTGGAACATGAACAATTGGATCAGTGGGTCGGGACAAACTTTGTGATGAGTTTGGGAGACGCCGATAAACATGAGTAACTGATGGTCGGCGAATTGAGAAGATAGGTTAAGTAGAGGGTGAATGAGGTTGGCTTTGGAAGACAAAGTTGGGCTGTAGGTTTTCAGTACCATGTGATTGATATACATTAGAAGCATAAGATAAAGAAGTTGTTTCATTGTTTCCTGGGTCATGAGTTGCATATTGATCTGGTTGTGGGTTGTTTCTATGTGCGGTACGAAGTTAGCATACATCTTGGCGTGTATCATGTATCAATGGAATAGTGAGGGCAACTAAGTGACAGTTGCATCAACTGTATTTTCCAGTTGACAAAAAATAGTAGGATTACTCTGATCTAAAAAAGTTTCCCAATTTAAAGATGAGAAGTTCTGTTTTAACTGAGAAAATATATTTTTAAATGGGAAAATATCTTCTAAAAATTTTACATCCCATGATAAAAATAATTTGGAACTCGTGGGTTCAGAGTACTAATGCGAATCATAAGTGGTGTAGAATCCTAGATAAGCACAAGGTTTTGAATATGGTGCTAATTTATTTTGGGCATATGGCCGGAACCATGGGTAACAAAGACAACCAAATGATGGAAAAAAATTAATAAGATGGTTTCTCATTGAATAGAACTTCAAAAAGTGACTTGTTATCAAGTGTGCCTTTGGGTAGTCAATTTATGAGATATGTTGCATGATGGCAGGCAAATGTCTAAAAATTGAATGGTAATACATCTTGATGGAATAACACGTTGTTTGTCTCAATGAGGTGTGGGGTTAATTTCATAAATAACCATATAACTATGTCACGACCCCAACCCCGGACGTGATGGCGCCCAACACACTGCTAGACAAGTCCAACCAATTTAATAACCTTAACCATTTTATACAGTTCATGAATTAATTAGCATAAATAAATTACTAAGTCATCATACTGAAAACCTGAAATAGAGTTAAAACATGCGGAAAACCCAAATCCCAATACTACTACACAACCCGAGAAATCCGGTGTCACAAGTCTGAGCCTCTAATACCTGAGTATAAATCTATTGTATATCATTCTAAAGAAATGCGGAAATAAAGCAAATAAGGTAGAAGGAAGATCAGGACTGCGGACGACATGCAGCTACCTTGATGCTCCCGAATAAGCTTCTCGGTAGAGAAATCCTCACTCAGCCTCAGATGTACCTGGATCTGCACGCAAAATGCATGTAGTAATGTGAATACTCCAACCTAGTGAGTAACGAACATAAATAAAGGCTGAGAATAAGAACTCCTGAATAGTCACAAAGTAATTCTATAAATATAGCAACCTGAACTAGATAGTATTCATTAGAAAACCAATAACCACAACTATGGAAATACTACAACAGATAAGTAAGTAAATGACATGCAAATATGAAATGCAACACATAGTCTGGTACTCCCTACTACCCACTTCGGCATGCAGCCCGCTCCCTTTATTTATCGTCGACGATGCTCACTGGGGGTGTGCAGACTCCGGGAGGGGCCCCATACTGCCCAAGCGCAGTATAAGCCATTTCGTGGCATCAACTAGGCCCTCGGCCTCATATCAATATTTATATAATACTGTTGCGGCACACAGCCCGATCCCATGCTCAGTCCAGAATCACATAAGCCCCTCGGACACAATAATATATAAATATTCAGCCCAAACCTCATTAGAAATATTATTTAAGTTTCAAATTTGAGAAAAGATGGCTGAATTGGAAAAATAGTATAAATGCCAGGACTGAGTTTAAAAATACGTAAAAATGGTAAGAACCCAGTAATAGCAATCCCTGAAGGATTCAATCTATTGGCACGAAGCCCAATCATAGCTATCAACTCAAATATTATAATAATAATAATTAATTATTAGTTAAATACACAGTATATTCATATACCGGACGGACCAAGTCACAATCCCCAACAGTGCTCTACCCAATGCTCACTATCTGGCTTGCAAGTCACCTCAATATAGCACTACAATGTGCAATATCGGGGTTGCAAACCCTTAGGGCAGCATTTACATCTATTAGTCACCTCAAGCCGGCCAAAATCCTAGCTCGCTATGCCTTTGCCTTTCAATTCAACCTCTTCGCGCGTCGAATATGATCAAAACCACAACGAATACATCACAATATGCCAATGGAACAATACTCAATTGAAAACAGTCGAAAAATAGCAAAAATCTCAAAATTAGCAAAACCCGAGCCTCAGGCTCACTTTTTGAAACTCAAAAATTCTAATACCAATGGGTTCCTTATCTCTCCACGAGTCTACACATATTAAAAACACCAAAATCAGAGTCCAAATGACCCCTCAAATCCCAATTTGCAATACCATAACTCAAGCCCTAGTTCTTCCCTTTTTTGCTAAGTTTACATGAATTCATAGGTTGATTTTACAATTAAATCATGTTTTTAGTTCATAGAACTCACCTCCAATCAATCCCAGTAGAAACCCTCTTCAATCTCCGTTCAAAAGCTCTCAAAAATCGCCCAAAGCCAAGTGGAAACAGGCTAAGTTCGAATTTTTTTATAACTGAACCCAGCCATCAGATGTCGCATTTGCGACACCTGGTTCGCAAATGCGAACATTGCAAATGCGACAAAACCTTAGGAATTGTGAAGGTACGCCTCTCCTTCCAAGGTCGCAAATGCAACACATTTCACGCATCTGCCAGGGTCGCAATTGCGATCAAACTATCACAAATGCGAACCCTGCCTTAGGCCAGCCTTTTCACAAATGTAAAGCCTCACTTGCAAATGCTATATTGCAAATGCGAAACCTCTCCTTGCATTTGCGAGGCCTGCAACTTCTGCTGCATTTCCAAGTCTGAAACTTCCCGTTTAGCCATCTGAAACTCAACTGAGGCCCTCGGGGCCTCAACCAAAAGCACCAACCCATCCTATAACATCATTCGAACTTGCTCCAATAATTAAAATACCACAAACAACACCAAAACCATCAATTACATCGGATTCAAGCCTAAGTTCTTCTAAAACTTCCGAAACACGCATTTGATAAAAAATCCAACCAAAACACCTCCGAATGACCTGAAATTTTGCACACACATCCCAAATCACCTAACGAAGTTACAACAACTCTTGGAATTCCATTCCGACCCTCATATCAAAATCTCACCTACCAACTGGAATTTACAAAAATACTAACTTCGCCAATTTAAGCCTAATTCTACACCGGACCTCCAAAATCACTTCCGATCATACTGTTAAGTCACAAATCATCTACCGAAGCTAACCAAATCATCGGAATTCACATCCGAGCCTCCTAGCACATAAGTCAACATCCAGTTGACTTTTCCAAAACAAGCCTTCCTTAAGGAGGCTAAGTATCTCATTTTCTTCTCAATTCAATCCAAATCAACTCGTTCACACAAAATACTCATAATGAAGCCTAAAGACGGGTCGGGTCATCACATCCTCCCAAAGTTAAACAAATGCTCATCCTTGAGCGAGTCAAGAAACATTCCTGAAGTCTCAAACAGGTGAGGGTATCTACTCCTCATCTCCCGCTCGGTCTCCCAGGTAGCCTCCTCCACAGGCCGACCTCTCCACTTCACCTTCACCGAATCAACATCCTTTAACCTCAACTTCTGAACTTGACGATCCATAATTGTTGTTGGCTCTATATCATAAGTCAAATCACCCTCCAACTGGACTGTACTGAAATCCAAAACATGGGACGGGTCTTCAACATGCTTCCGGATCATAGAAACATGAAAAATTGGATGCACGCTCGACAAGATGGTTGTCAAGGCAAACTTGCAAGCCACCTCCCCAATCCTCCTATGTACCTCAAACGGCCCAATGAACTACAAACTCAACTTTCCTTTCTTTCTGAATCTCATAACACCCTTCGTGGGTGAAACCTGTAGCAAAACCTTCTCATCAGTCACATACGATACATCTCAGAAATTCCTGTCCGCATAACTCTTCTGCCTCGACTGTGCTGTGCAGAGTCTCTCTTGAATCATCTTCACCTTCTCCAATGCATCTTGAACCAAGTCTGTCCCCAACAATCTAGCCTCACCGCGCTCAAACCAACCATCTGGAGATCTACACCGTCTCCCATACAAGGCCTCATACGGTACCATATGAATGCTGGACTGATAGCTGTTGTTGTAGGCAAACTCTGCAAGCGGTAGAAACCGATCCCGAAACCGATCCCATGACCCTCCAAAATCAATAACACATGCACGTAGCACATCCTCTAATATCTGAATGGTGCGCTAGGACTGTCCATCCATCTGAGGGTGAAAGGTTATGCCCAACTGTTCCTGGGTACCCAACTCTCGCTGAACGGTCTGCCAAAATGAGAGGTAAACTGAGTGCACCGATCTGATATGATGGAAACTGGGACACCATGAAACCGAATAACCTCCCGAATATAAATCTTTGCTAGCTCCTCTGAAGAATAAGTAGTACAAACAGGAATGAAAGCGCAGACTTGGTTAGCCTCTCTACAATCACCCAAAATGGCATCAAATTTCTTCAAAGTCTGTGGGAGTCCGGAAACAAAATCCACAGTGATCCTCTCCCACTTTCACTCGGGAATAACCATCTGCTGATGCAAGCCACCCGATCTCTGATGGTCATATTTCACCTGCTGACAATTAAGACACCAGGCTACATACTCCCGATATCTCTCTTCATCCTCCGCCACCAATAGTGTTGTCTAAGATCCTGATACATCTTTGCGGCACCCGGATGGATGGAATACTGCGAGCTATAGGCCTCCTCCAATGTTAAATCCCAAAGCCCATTCACATTAGGCACGCAAATCCGGCCCTGCATCGTCAACATACTATCATCTACACTTTTTTGTGCTATCGATATCATCCAATTGGATAGGATCGAGATCTTCTATGTTTCCCTGCAAACTTTTACGACGCCCGGGTTTTGATGGCCTCTACTTGTGTGCCGGGTTTGGTTCCCAAAATAGCTAATCACTATGCTTTTGTACTTGCCCCTTTTAGTTATTTGGTGTGTGTGAAATCTTGGGCGATCCGGCAGCATTCTTGTATGGCACGTGTCTCGTCTCGGATGGTGAATATCCACTATGAAGTGGGAAATTTGATCGCTTAATAGAAGTTTGAAGGGACGGCTCGCATAACGTGTATCCATGGCCGTCCTATGATGGCAATGTAGGTCATTTCCTGGTTCATGACATGGAATGTCGTTTCCAAGATAACCCCTCATGCCAGGACAGGTAGCACTATTTCTCCAGATATTTGTTCTACTGCATTACTAAAACACATTTGTTTTATGCAACGCGGTATTATTTTATCCTCGATCCTCATTTGCATGAGAACTTGAGGGGTGAATAATACACGTCCCGCTTCTTTCATCCACCATTATTCTTTTTTACATCGGTATCTGCGATGAGTAAAGTTATAACCATAACATCATAGTGAGGGAAAGACAAACAGTCGGTATCTAACTTATCAAAGACGAT
This sequence comes from Nicotiana benthamiana, assembly GCA_034376525.1. Taxonomy (NCBI): domain Eukaryota; kingdom Viridiplantae; phylum Streptophyta; class Magnoliopsida; order Solanales; family Solanaceae; genus Nicotiana; species Nicotiana benthamiana. Next base: position 102,600,404 of record CM067330.1, read on the forward strand.
ACTATCTTCGAGGTCGTCGGACCGTTCGTGGGCGACTGTCCATTTGAGCTTATGTGTGGTGGTGAACTTCACATGGTTGATTACTATGTCGTCACTGCCGCCAATGATCATTTGTATGGTACAAACTGGTGATGATGGCTTTAGAGGTCCTTGAGTTTGATTGCGCCCTCGAGCGAAGTTGGCTCGTCCTCTATCCTCAGCAGTTCTTTCATGTATCCCTGATTTAACATCCTTACTACTTCCTGCCATACACCTATGTAGTCTTTGGCCTTGTGCCCCCTTTCTTGGTGAAACTTACAAAGGACGTATGACCTCATTGTGCTTGGGTCCAACTTCATCTTTTGCGGCCATTGCACCTTCGTGCCGAGCTTCTCCTGTGTGTACACTATTTTTGAGGGGGAAACACAAAAATTATGAGCATATAATAATGGAGGCATACCTTTTTCTTTTTGGGAGGATGCAATATGCCGAGGTGCGGCGTCTGCATGTCGAGGAGGTGGAGGATTGGATGCCCGAATATAGGGTTGACACCTTTCTCGATTGAAATGTGGTAATTGATCTCTTCGCCCATCGTTGCGTCGATCTCTCCTTGTTTCGATATGGACCATAGTTAATTGCTGAAGTGGGCCATTCATATCATCCTCATCTGCCCTTACTTTGGTGCAATAGGTGTTGTGGATTTCTTCCCACGTAATGGGGGTACTTCATGAGTCTACTGAGTAGTTTTTTGGTTGCCTTTGATCCGTCACTGTTTAATCCATTTTCAAAGGCTGCTACTTTCATCCCTTCTAACACGTTCGGTAGGCTCATCCTCACTCTGTTGAACCGTGCTAGGAATCTCGAAGTCCCTCACCCGTCATTTGCCTAATGGAGAAGATATCATTAAACCCTAGCCTGGACCTTCTTCGCTCATGCGTGAGCGGTAGCGAATTTATCCTCCTTCTCCTCTAAAGTCGATAATGATCATGCTGGTAGTTGGGAATACCATGCCAATGCTCCCCCACGTGAGGTTTCAACGAACTTTTTCAGTAGGATAGATGATACTTGTTCTTTTGATAGTTCATTACACATTACTGCGGTAATGTAATGGATTAATTGGTCCTCCGGGTCCGTGGTCCCATCATATATTTTCAAGTATAGCGGCATTTTGAAGGTTTTAGGAATAGAATTGGGAGTTTCTTCTTCGCTGTACGGTTGTTCGACGAATCGGCCCGTATCATATTTTGGCAACAGTTTCGGGGTGCCCACTATTTTATCGACACTTTCCTGATGTTCCTTCATCTGGCCGCAGAGTGTTTTGTTCTCATTTTCCATCTCTTCTATTTTCTTTAAGATGGCCATAAGTGTGTCGTCACCTGCATCAGTAATAGTGCGGGTATTACTTGTTCGTGTAGCATTTTGATCATCGGCAGCAGCTGTGATTTCTGTGGGTGGCGCGTTTTCGACGCCTCGCTGAATGGGTTTCTCGAGCATGTTGCTCAAGTCACTCGTAAACCATTCTTCCAGTAGCCTTTTGACTGCTGGTGGCACTTCTCCTGCTGTGGAGGTTGAGGTCCCCCTCTCGCGCAAGATCGTCAGATCCCCGTGAGGAGGAGGTAAGATCTCCCCCTCCGGTGTAACACTTGTTGTTGCATTCTCATTGTCTTCTCCCCTGGCTTCGTTGAGGGAATTCAGGAAGTTGTTCATGACATCCACTACTGCCTTTAGCCTTGCTTCTCCCATTCTCGCCATCGCTGGTTGTTATGAAATTGAAGAAAAAAAGTGATTATTGCTTTCAAGAATCTAGATGGAAACTATGATTTCAGCTATAGAAATCCCCAAAGACGGTGCCAAATTGTTTGACTCAAAAGATATTAAAATTTTTGAACAAATCAATCAAAGATGAAGGGGCAAATCTTAGCTGAATATAATAAACTATAGAAGAAGTAATAGATAAAGATATGATCGTCAATAATTTTCTTTTCGTTCTCGGATAGTCCTCTGTTTTTAGAAATCCTCCTCCGCTACAAGGTTACTGTCCCCCTTTTATACTAGAGAGAAATTCTCCTAAATTATAAGAAATAAAATGCAAGGAATATTCGACAGAATATTTCTAATGTCCCCTAATGGGCTTACACTATTGCAAGGGTCGTACAGTCTCTTCTTTTGCTCTAAGGTTGCCTCCCTCGAAACATCGACTCGAGGATACCTGATCGTTTGTCGTACTTCATCGCAGATTATGATCGGTCAAATTTGAACCCATATATGAGTGAGGAAGGAGGTAAAAACTTACTTTGCATTTAGTGTTTAAATATGAATATAAGATACGTGTATTTCATATACATATTCTCCCTGATGATTATTCATTCTTACTTTTACTTTTCAAATTCAACGATCTGGACCAAAATACTTGATTTCATATAAACACGGAAAAAATATTTATTCACTACAAAAAAATTAAAAATTAGTTATGAATTTCGTCGCTAATTTTATTGTTAAATAGCTTTTACCTAACAAAATTTTTGATAAGTTATCATCAATTCCTTGTTAAATAGAATTAGTGAGAAAATTTTTCTGTTTATTAGCTATAAAATTTGGCGTATTCAAATCTTTATGTTCACTTTTCCAACAAAATATTCTACTTTGTTATCATCTAAATTTTTCTACGTTATTCTGCTCCTTTTTCAATAGCATTATTCACGGTCGGTATCATGTGGCATTTTCTTTAGGATTACTCACTGTACATTTGTGAAATCTAAGCCATGAAATTAAAATTCAAAAATTTTGGAAGCATACAAATGTGTGGATAATAATTTAGTACTACTTTAGCATATTCAGCTGCATTTTTAAGTTAAACAAAATTGCATAATATTCTAAATAATATGCAGAGGCTTAAAAATTATATATAGCACATTAATAGTTAGTTAGTAGTGAACTCTTTATAGTTTGCAATACCTGGTTTTTCGTTCTTATATCTGATTATATAAATAAATAACATGTTACAATCAATTAAAACTCATAATATTGTAAAAAAATATATTATAAAAATCAATCCATAACAAAAGCAAAAATCGAGAATTTATTAAATTAATACTGAATTCCCCTCAAATATCCATCTTCACCCAAAAAATACAAGGGCGGAACTAGGGTGAAGGATATGGGTTCAGATGAATTCAATAGCTCTAATTCAAACCGTTTATTTATTGTAAGAAATCTATTAAGTATATACGAATTATCAATTTAGAATCCAATAATTTAAACGGATTAAAATTCCGAACCCATAAACTTCAAATTCTGGTTCTGTCCTCGAAAAACACCTTTGCTTCTCACAGCAAAAGCAAAAACTAGTTGATTCTTGAACACTTCAATTCAAACCCAAAAACCCTTTTCTAATTCACCTTTATTTTCTCACTTTTTACATATAAAAACCTTATAATAAATCTCTTCCCTTCATCATTATTTCAACATTTTCTTGATTATCAGCCATGGCTAGATATTACAACTACTCTTACTATGACTACCTAGAATACTTCTCTTTTCCTCTATACTTCACATTTTTTCTTGTTATCATCTTCTTCTTGTTCTTCAATTGGTACATCAACTACGAGTCGATTTTCGAGGATTTTATGCATCAGATAAAGATTTTTCTCATGATTTTTCCTTTGGTTCTTTTGCTTGTGGTTCATTTATTGAGCAGTGAAAATAGAGAGCGTGTTCCGTTGTTTATTTCTTTACCAGAAAAAGAGTCACTTCACAGAGTTGGTGGATCACCTGTTGGTGTGGGAATGTTGCTTGTATTTCTTGTGTTTATGATTTCTCACCATAGTTCTTTGCATGAACGTTGGTTCCCTTTGTTTAGGAAGAAGATAAAGGTTTGAGCCTTGGATGTGGACTCGTCTTTATTAAGAAGTGCTTTACCCATATGGGATTTTGGCGCAAATTCAGATTTAGTCGGATTTTAATATGAGTACTGATCCTCGGGTGGCAAACCAAAAAAAATAAGGATTTTGTTTGTTTTGGGAAATGGTAGTTCGTAAATAAGAGTGTTGGTTTTCTTGTGTTGTGTCTTTAACCGATTCGAGCGTCCATCGAAAACAGCTTCTTGTACAAAGGAGTAGGATCTGTATATATACTATCATCCATGGGATTACATATACTGAAAATGTTGTTCTTGTTGTATTTATTGTAGGGATTTAACTTGCAGTATTCTATCCTTGGCGCTGTAAATCATCACAATAAATTTTCAACAATCTGGCGATACAGATAGTGTAAATAAATTTCATATTGCTAGATTATCTAAATGATTATAACTACAAGTAACCCTTTTGGAAAAACAAGCAGATTTGTAATCCAGAAAATAAAGCAAGTTACCTCCAATGACATGCTAAAATACACTGATGTAAAAATTTCTTGAGAGCAATTTATATAAGAAATCTTTTTTTTATAGGATACAACAAAAGATGGTCCAAATCTTATGTGTATCATTGTCTACTGAAATCACAATAATCATCCTTATCTCGGCATTTAATAAGAAAGCAAGAGCCGAAATTTTATGATATCGATCTTTAACAACTTAATCTTTTAGTGATATTATACACTCTGAACTTAGAAAAGTTTATTAATTTATATACCCAATATTTTTTTTATATTTTATTGATGTGGGATTCTGTCTAAAATTTGGTGTATTACATCATCGGTTCGTACTGTTTAATGGAAACCATTCGTGACTTTCAAGGTCCTCTAGACTGATGGTTTGAGATATGATATTACGAGGTGCAAACGAGAAATAGAATTTCATTTCCGTTCCTTAATTCTATGGTCATAACAGTCCCTCCCACATATCATTGTGGATATCACCAGTATTTTTCAGGTAATGTGACGTAACCTTGCTTCACTTCTGCAGGTAATGCAGCAAATTTTACTTTTCAGAAGCAAATAACATTTTAAGCTAGGAAAACACATTTTCTCCCGATAACAATAAAGGATTTCTGATTATAGTACTTACTGTCACACCTCCTTTTGGCTATCTATAACCCGGCGAAGGGCGTATATAAGGGGAGTTTTTTCCAATTAAAGGACAATCAAAACGGAATTCAATTATTTAAGAGAATTCAGAGTCTCCACTCAGGAGATTTATGGTGTCCGGAGTCACCGGTTAGAATTCCGAATCGAGGAAAGAATGACTTTTGTTTAACAGTCCGCGAACAAAAAATCCGGGTAAGAAATTTTGTTAACGCGGAGAAGGTGTTAGGCATTTTCGGGTTCCGTGGTTCTAGCACAGTCGCTAAACTGTTACATTTGGCTTAAATTATCTGATTTTATATAATTATGGACCTATGTGCATTTTGAATCTTTTAACCACTTTTATTATTATTTTAGAGAAAATTGCAACGTCGTTAAAACATGCCCCCAACTACGTCACATAAATGCACCCGCTGATTTCGACACATTTCAACTTCGTTGAGATTTAGATTTGGGTCACATAAATGTGCACCCGAAATTAGAAAAGTAATATCATTAAAGAACGCGCCTAAAGCGACTAACATGTTACTAATTTTGCGGGAGGCCATGAAAATTCACTAGATGGCACGTCCCGAGTTTCGAAATATTTTAATGTGTCAGTATTTAAAGAGGGTCACGCAACGATTCTATTGGCGCGGCACACCTCACGCATTTTTAAAAGTCATCTTAAAGAGAAAACTATTATATTTCGACTTATCATATTTCGACTGGGATTGTTCCTAAGAACCTCATTAATTGGGGTTGCAAGCTGAAAATATAAGAAGCCAGCCCAGGAACAACTTCAGCAAAGTGGGCTCTCAAACCAGCCCAAAATCCGGCAAATTTCGTTTAACAAATTGTGCAACATTTGGGCCTTGAGACTGACCCAACAAGCAGAGCTGTGGCTCAAAATTAATTCCTGAAAGTTCAAGGTTGAACATGATAACTTAATATCTTCAAACTAGGAATCCATAACGATTCGATCATTTCCGGAACACTCAAACTGATGGGGTAAACGATATATGTATTGATATTATGTGATAAACTAGCTATTCTAGATTTGAGTTCAAAATCTAATCGATGAACACACTTAAAATAAACAATGGCACCAAATGGCTATCGACATTGACTCGAAGGAATATACTTATTAACAACTTGATCTACACAATTCACAAATATGTGATTCATTCTCGTGACCCTACTCACCATGACCAAAACATTTTGAAACAGCAAAGAAAAATTGTAGAATCTTACTAAGCTAATCAACACTGTTGATTATTCGAATAAGACTACACTTACTTTTATGGTCCTGGCTACGAATCAACACATGACCAACATAGCAATTCATTCTAGACTACTCAAATCTAGTGCTACCGAACACAATTCAATGATTTTATATAGTCCCAAACAGTCCCAGGTTTATTTATATTCAGAAAAACTTAACTAAATCAAAGAATTCACTCAAAATGTAAGAACAATAGACAACAAATTTATAGCAACATTTGCAGCTGACTTCATCTCAAATATCAACTGGATTTCTACATTTTGCATCACGCTTAGTAAGTGTACCTGGAAATCATAATGCAATAGAAAAATGAAGGTCAGCAGGTTCAGCCACAGCAATGCAACAACAGAGACATCTTATACCCAGATTGATACTCCAAAGACCAATAGAAAACCCCAGCAACTTCAGATTTCAATTTTCAAACCCCAAGAAAGCAATGTAACAGTGAAATAATGAGATCTCAAGCAAGTTGGAACCATAACAACTTCAGAACCAAATTTCTATCAGCCACACTCGATTGTCTCTATACTAACTAAGGCAGAAATGGTCTCCAAACATGGTGTGATCAAAAACCACTATAATGAGTAATGGAATAATACAATTTCTGGATATTAGCTTCAAAATCTTAAGAGAATTATAGGGATGCTTTTTCCAGATTTTTCCCAGCCCCCTTTTCAGTACTTTTAACCCCTTTTTATAGCCAAAACTAGAGCATCATTTTTTATTGTGCTTTGCCCTTAAGCCCCTCTTTAATTTTCAGATATCACTTTTTTGAACCCTCTTTTCATGACTTGTTTCCCAAGTTACTGCAGAAATAGTGCTGATATTTGTATTAAAGACCCCTTCTAGAAGGGTCTAAGTACTTCTACCATTTTCTACCCTTTAGATGCTACCTATATTACCTTTTTTTGTTCCTAATATTACAACTAACAACCTGAAAGGTCCATATTGCCCTTAATTGCCTTAAAATTATCAAAAATGACTGTACAAATCATGTGCTACCCTCCCACTATCTATTTGGATTCTAAATTAACTCTTAAGAATAATTTCCTAATCCTAATAGTTATGACTAGTCCAAATGATACTACTCAAGGACAAGCAGTCTAAATTCAGCAATCAACTAGAAATTCAAACCCACTAAGTTTATTCAAAGCTTAGCAATTGGTTCCTCAAAATATGTTGATCATTAATCCACCTTGTGAACTTAAAATGGTCAAAAAATCTTAATACTAATGAATTATTACTAGACCAGTCCATACCATTTTCTACTTGCATTCAATTTCAAAGGTCAAGCATGCTATTGCTGGCATCAAACAAGATCTATCACACAATTCTATTAACACCCATTCAACAATTAAACCCAAGATGACAGGTCTGAGATTTGATAAGACCAATTAATTTACATTGTCATGGCATAAACTGATTACTAACAGGATCTGCAAAAACAAAATAATAAAAGACGAAAGGGGGAACAATAGACTCACTAGTTCCAAGATAACTCAATTACTCTAAAATTAGGCAAAACTATTTACGTAAAAAACAACTGAATATTCAGATTGTGCAAACAAAAACATGAATTAAAATTTTTATTTCCTAGGAATTGATTTCAGGAACAAACATGCTATCACTGACTACGGGGCATAATCACAAATGAAACTAACATATAATCATCCTAAGGAATCAAAATTTTGCTAAAACCAATTAAACTTTGCACTAACAGCCCTAACTTGTTCAGAACAGGCAAAAAAACCAAAGCTAAAAGAAGAATGGGGACTTATCAGGTTTCTTCAGTCTACCACTGTCGGAGTCAATCAAAGTCCTCGAGTGATTTCCAATCTTGGATTTAACTTCAATTGGCTGGTGCTGACGCTGGAGGAATTCTGGGACCATTTGAGTGAGTTTAGATGGGCTTTTGGGTGGATGAGGGATAAAGGAGGGTGAGGTGTGGTGTTTGAAGATATTGGATGGCAGCCATCGCCGTGCATGAAGGAGCTGCCATCTTCACGCTAATATTTGGCGAGTTGTGGCCATGTTTGAGGGTAATCACCGGCAAGGTTAGGGTAAGGATAGTGAGGAGGTTCATTGGTGTTGATTTGGAGGTAGTTTGCCACCGGCCGCCACCGTAGACAGCGGAGCTACCGTATTTTAATCGAATATTTGAGCAAATTGGCGGTGATTTGAGGGGTGATCTTTATGGGATTGGGAAGAGGAGAGTGAGTTGGTTTTATGGTGTAAAACTGGGAGGCATTGGGGTTACGCCGGCGGCGGCGATTTTCGGCCGGCGACGGACGTGGTGTTAAGGTGGCTCACTGATGGCGTTACACTACTTAGTGAACTGTACGAGGATGGAGTGTTTTGTCTCTAAGGCTATTACACACCCTTTGGACATTTTTATGTAAAATTCAAGGCTTCACGTTAGCCGTTGGATGATGGGCGATGGACGGTTAAGATCGAAGGCCACCAAACGACGTCGTTTGGCGTCCCTGGGGATGGACCGGGTTGACAAGGTGTGGGCTGTGGGTTTGGACGTGTTTAGGGGAGAAATTGTTTGGGCCTTGAGTAATTGACACCAAAAGGCCCAATTCCCTTTTCTCTTCATTTTATCTTAATTCCATAATTATTTAAAACCTAGAAATTTCTAATTAACCCTAGTAATTAGCCATACAATAATTATTATCACATAATTAAAAAAATTAAAAGGAAAAATTAGTTAAAAACAATCTTAAGTGCAAATTAAGCCATTTTGAATTTTCTTTTCCAATTACTAATTAATTTCTTAATAAGGCAAACTACTCCTAAGTGCACATGCCTAATGTATTTTTGTATTTTCGTTAATGAAAAATGTACAAAAATGCATACAATTAGCAGAACAATGCCAGGAAAAATCAAAATTGCAAATAAACAAACAAAATTATTTTGTTTTGAATTTATGGGAGTAATTCGTATAGGGCAAAAATCGCATGCTCACAGCAGTCCCTCTTTGAACGGAAACACGAAGAGCTTTCGTGCAAAGATAAGTGAGTGAACCTGAGCAATCTTTGCTCGTTTGAATACTCCGTGAAAAACATTTTTGAAAATTTGGACTGTACCCTGCTTCAGAGGTTGCCTACATATCCTCGGCTAAAGAGGAATCAGGTCAGTGTAGTTCAGGAGTGTTTGGTAGCTGGGACTACCGAGGCTGTGATTTTACTGTTGATGTTGCTGCTACTGCTGCTAGATCCCTTATTACACCATTGTGAAAAATAAAGAAGCTAGACTAAGCTGTGAATTATGGATTACAAGAAAACATATCTATATCTTCCGACTTGCTCTGAACCCTTGTTGCTTTGTTGTCTTGTATTTCTTGATATGGAACTTTTTGTTGCTTTATTGACTGGTATTTCTTCCTGTGGAATTTCTTGTTGTCTTGTTGTCTGGTATTTCTTCCTGTGGAACTTCTTGTTGCCTTTTCTCCCTGTAAACTCCTCGTTGCCTTGTTGACTTCTTGTTTTCTCTTCTTCTATGTTTGATGTCGAATTGCTGGTCTTGAGATGTACTCCATTGAAAGCATTCTCTCGTTCTACAGGCGGACGCCTGACTATTTGAACTTGCAATTTGAAAGACATTCCCTTGTTCTACAAGTGGGCGCCTGATCATCAAGACTTTATTTCTGAAGAATATTCCCTTGTTCTACAGGTGGGCGTCTGATTACTAAAACTTGAAATTTTGAAAAATATTCCCTTGTTCTAAAGGTGGACGCCTGATTGTAGAAACTTAAAAATTTGACAAATATTCCCTTGTTCTACAAATGGGCGCCTGTTTGCAAAAACTTGAAAATTTGCAAAATATTTCCTTGTTCTACAGGTGGGCGCCTGATTGCTAAAACTTGGAATTTTGAAAAATATTCCCATGTTCTACAGGTGGGCGCCTGATTACTAAAACTTGAAATTTTGAAAAATATTCCCTTGTTCTACAGGCGGGCGCCTGATTACTAAAACTTGACTTTTGAAAAATATTCCCTTGTTCTAAAGGTGGGCGCCTGATTACTAAAACTTGACTTCCCTTATTCTATAGGTGAGCGCCTGATTGTCAAAACTTGAATTTTGAAAAATATTCTCTTATTCTACAGGTACGCGCCTGATTAACAAGACTTGAATTTTGAAAAAAATTCTCTTGTTCTACAGGTGGCGCCTGATTACAAAAACTTGAATTTTGAAAAATATTCCCCTGTTCTACAGGTGGGAGCCTGATTACCAAGACTTGAATTTTGAAAAATATTCCCTTGTTCTACAGATGGGCGCCTGATTGTCAAAACTTGAATTTTGAAAAATATTCCCTTGTTCTACAGGTGGTCGCTTGATTACAAAACATAAACTTTTGAAAAATATGCCCCCGTTCAACATGTGGGCGCTTGATTACAAAACATAAGGAATTCTTCCAGCCCCAGTTGGTGCTGGGCGGATCCGTGAGTGTTAATCAAATCTCTTTATCAAATATCTCTAAAGCTAAGTCCCATTATCCAGGAGGGCCCTGAAAATTCGTGACTGCTGACAACTATGTTATGTTTCTGAAAAGGTATTATTTTCCACCACATCTTGCTATGAGTTATATCTGCTAGGGATTTGCTGGTGACTGGTGATTAAAACTGCTTCCCATTATCTAGGCGGGTCCTGACAACTCTTAATTGTATGAAAAAGGTGACAGCTGCGGGTTGGCATTTAGGGCTACATCTTACTATCTAAGGGGTCCTGACAGCTATTGTTGACTCTTGCTTAGGGAAGTATCTAATCCAAGTCCCATTTTTCAGGAGGGTCTGTATGACTCTTGGTGACTCAGCTGGGAAAATTTTCCCTCTATGTCCAATTTTCTAAGAGGGTCCTGATGACTCTTATCGACTCTTGTTGGGGAAATATCTAGCCTAAGTCCCATTTTTCGAGAGGGTCCTGATGACTCTTATTGACTCTGGTTGGGAAAGTATTTGGGTTCTAAGTACCATTTTTCAGGAGGGTCCTGATGATTCTTATAAACTCTGGTTGGGGAAATATCTAATCTAAGTCCCATTTTTAAGGAGGGTCTTGAGGACTCTTATTCACTCTGGTTGGGGAAGTATCTAATCTAAGTCTCATTTTTCAGGAGGGTCTTGATGACTCTTATTTACTCTGGTTGGGGAGTATCTAATCTAAGTCCTATTTTTCAGGAGGGTCCTGATGACTCTTATTGACTCTGGTTGGGGAAGTATTTGGGTTTGATCATGCCAACCAACTGTTTGTGTTCTAAGCTAAGTCCCATTTTTCAGGAGGGTCCTGACAACTCTAACTGAATCCTACCTTGACATAAAAGTCATTTCTGTTCCATTTGTTATCCGTGATTACTCCTAACCTTGAAATGAGTCACATTCTCCAGGAGGGTCCTGAGGATTCCAACCTAAATGCCAGTTCCAATTTCTGGTTGTTTCTGCGACTCTTACTGGGCAGGTGTTGGCGCTTGCCTATGTTACTCGCACCTTCTTGAGTTTTATACTGTGTTCCATCTCACTTCCATGCCTATTTTAACCCTCGGTTGTTTCTACTGGGATTTGCAAGTTAAAGCTTGTCCCATTGTGCTCTTTACTGGGGAGGGTGTTTATGGCAGACTATGTCCTTTTTGAGTTTTAACTAAGTCCCCCTTCCATGTGGGTTTTGAGATTTTGATCATACCTGCCGTGTGCCTGCCTTCTTTTGCGGACGGCCTTCCTTGGACTTCTTCAAAAAATTTCTGCCCCTGTGTTAATCAAAGAAAACTTGTCAGTTTGAAAAATAGTGGTTGGCTCACGGCATTCTTGTTGGAAGCGGCCTCCTCACTGTCATGTTCCGTTATGTTCCCCTTGTCTATATTGAAAGCAAGCCGCTCGAACTGCTAGCTGACCCCTCGAGATCTCTAAGCTTTATTTTGTCCGCCTATCACTGTGTTACATTACTGATCTTTGTGTTGATGTATCATGCTTCGGTAAAACCTCCCATCCTTGCAGTTTCGCTTTTTCTTTATCTTTTTGTTACCCTTCCATTCCTTTAGCAAAATCCGTGTCCCTTTCTCGAAATCAACCAGTCTGTATATGATACCTTTATGTCACTCCCTATTTCGTGTTGCCCCTCCGACCCTTCTCAGGAATTCCTTTATACTCCATCTTCCCGACGATTGACAAGTTGATATATCACGCCGGATCAACTTTTATGGCCATTTCCGCCTTTGTGTTGCGCTTTTCCTCTTTCACTAGATACCTTATATCCCTTCGCGAACAATTGTGAAGTTAGGATGTTATGCTTTGCTGATGGCTTCATTTAATTTCTCACCTTAGTGCTACATTTTTGAGCCTTTGCCAGAAAATCTTTATCCCTTTCTTGAGATTACCCGGTCCATGCTTGACTGACTCTTGATTTTTACATTCCTCGCCATCTCGTGTTGCACTCTCGATTCTTCACCGGAATTCTTTATGTGTTTCCCAACGACTGAGGTATCATGCTTAGTCAAACCTTGCGACCTTTCGCCCTTTCCCGTTTTTGTGTTGCCCCAACTTTACGTTCGATCCGTGATAGCCCAATTAGTTTATGACGCTCGGATAACCCCATAATCTTTGTGGTTTCACCTTGCGCACCCTTTTCCGTGTGGTGCTCCATCGCTTTTCCGATTCTTGTCTCTTCCATCAGTTGCAGCTTTACGAATCCTTCCTTTTGTTGTTCCACATTTGTTATCTTTGTTATGCTTTTGGGCGTCATGCGCTTTGTTCCTTTGGGAGTTTGATAATCAGATTTGACATTCCCTCTGTTTGCTTAAACAAAAGACTTTAGACTCAAAAGGAAAATGAAATGCAAGGACTCCAAAGGGTATTTAGGGTGAAGAATTCCAGACTCGCTAACCATTGAAAAGAAAAGAAAGAAGACTTATCTGAATAGGAACAGCTGGTTTTATGAACATGACATGCACTTCAACTTAGTCGACCCAATCCGTTTCGATGACCGAGCTTCTGTTGCCGCACTTTTGTTGTTGTGCACTTGCAAATCAATATTTTTAACCGAAACCTAACTCATCTTTCCCTGCAGTGTTCATCCATAAATAGTCCCTTTTTGAGCTTTGCTTTCGCCATATCTTGGCCACACGGTGCCTGTGAAAGTATTTACCGATAAGACTCTCTCATTTTTATTTTCTCTCAATCTCTCGCCGCCTAATGGTGCCCGTGAGGGATTTCACCGATAAGACTCTCCCATTTTATTATCTCTCTCATCTGGCTCCTAGTGTTGTCCGTGCCATGAATACCCTCAGCCTGCTCGACTCGGCATCTTTTGAAGACTTATCAGAAGGTCTTTCTTGGGACCGTAACGTGGGCTTTTGGATGGGGTTAGAAAGAAAGGGTATCAAAGGCTCAAAATAACTCAAATAGGTTAAAAATTATAACTTTCGGAATCACATTCTTATAACAAACACAGCTTCTACCCCAGTTTCTTGCTTGGGGACTTTTGGATTTTTAGTTTGATGAGATCGAACCGTGAGGCTGCCTACGTATCCTTAAAAGGAATCAGGTCAAACGTAGTTCATACGATTCCTTGTTTTTGTTATTGTTTTTCTTCTCCCTTTTCTGTTTTTCTTTTTTTTTTTTATTTTCTTTTTCCTTTTCTCTTTTCTCTTTTCTTTTCTTGTTTTTCTTTTCTTTTTTTTTTCTTTTTTTTTCATTCTTTTCCTTTCACTGCCTTCTCACACTTGTGTTTCTGACTTTTGTTATCAATTCCGAAAGAGGGGTATGAAAGAAAATAACTAAAGCTCAAAAGGGTTAGCAAATGATAAAGTGTTTAGGTAGTAGAACAAAATGCCTTCATCATTTCGATATTCAAAATTTCCCAAGTACAAACAGATGTCAAGTATAAACAATGTTCTAATGAAAATCATACATAATATCTTTTGACAGCATCCGCATTGATAGCCATTTCCTCACATTTCCTATCCACATCCGTCAGATACATGCTCCATTGGACAACACTCTTGATACGATGAATGGCCCTTTCCAGCTTAGAGCGAACTTGCCTTTTGCCTCGTCCTGGTGTGGATGGACGCGCTTTAGTACCAGTTGACCTACTTCAAACTTTCTGGGGTGCACCTTCTTATTATATGCCCTGGCCATTCTTTGTTGATACAACTGGCCGTGATAGACCGCCGCCAATCTTTTCTCATCAATCAAATTCAACTGTTCCAACCGAGCTTGGACCCATTCTTTGTCGTCGATTCCTGCTTCGGCCACGATTCTAAGAGAGGGGATTTCAATCTCGTCCAGGATTACCACCTCCGTGCCATATACCAATAAGTATGGAGTGCCCCCACTGAAGTGCGGACAGTGGTGCGATAGCCTAACAATACAAAAGGCATATTCTCATGACACTACTTGGAACCTTCCACCATTTTACGAAGTATCTTCTTTATGTTCTTATTTGCTACCTCAACCGCTCCATTCCCCTTGGGACGGTACGAGGTAGAGTTTCGATGTGAGATCTTGAATAGCTGACATACCTCTCTCATTAGGTAACTGTTGAGGTTTTCCCCATTATCAGTGATGAGCGTCTTAGGGATCCCGAACCGACAAATAATGTTTGTGTGCACAAAATCGAGCACGGCCTTCTTGGTCACTGCCTTGAAGGTTTTGGCTTCAACCCATTTGGTGAAATAGTCAATAGCAACCGGGATAAATATGTGTCCATTAGATACCGCTAACTCGATGGGCCCGATGACATACATGTCCCAAGCAACGAAGGGTCATGGTGCCGACATCGTATGCAAGCAAAAGAAGGAGAGTGAATTAGGTCTCCGTGTACCTGACACTGGTGGCATTTGCGCACAAAGTCGATACAATCCCGCTCCATGGTAGGCCAATAATACCCTGCCCGGAGAATCTTCTTTGCAAAAATATATTCGCTCATGTGCGGCCCGTAGACACCAGCATACACCTCATTCATGATGACTGTCGCCTGCCTAGCATCTATGCATCTTAGCAGACCACGATCTGGCGTTCTTTTGCATAATATTCCTCCACTGAAGAAAACCCCACTTGACAAATGACGGATCGTTATGTTCTGGTCACTCGTGGCTTGTACCGGGTACACACCTCTCCTAATATATTCCTCGATGTCGTGGAACCAAGGCTCGCCGTCAATATCTTCTTCCACCATGTTGCAATAAGCATACTGATCACGGATCCGGATGTGTATCGGGTCAACATAATCCTTGTCCGTATAATGTAACATTGATGCCAATGTAGCCAGGGCATCGGCGACCTCGTTGTGAATTCTGGAGATATGCCTAAACTCTATTGACCAGAATCGTTGACAGAGATCATGTAAGCATTGTCGGTATGGTATGAGCTGTAAATCCCTTGTCTCCCACTCCCCTTGAATATGGTGTACTGGAAGATCCGAGTCTCCCAAGACCAAGACTTCTTGGAAACCCATGTCCATCGCTAATCTCAAACCGAAACTGCATGCCTCATATTCAGCCATGTTGTTAGTGCAATAAAAGCGCAGTTGATTTGTGACTGGGTAATGATGCCCTTCTTTAGAAATGAGTACCGCTC
Organism: Nicotiana benthamiana; assembly: GCA_034376525.1. Classification (NCBI taxonomy): domain Eukaryota; kingdom Viridiplantae; phylum Streptophyta; class Magnoliopsida; order Solanales; family Solanaceae; genus Nicotiana; species Nicotiana benthamiana. The sequence continues at coordinate 102,616,237 of CM067330.1, forward strand.
CTATCCCGACGCCTTTCATGTTGGCAGCCCCATCAAAGAACAATATCTATCCCGGCTTCTCATCCCTTTCCATTTCATTGATGTGCATTACCTCCTCGTCAGGGAAATATGTGTTAAGGGTTCATATTTTTCATCTACGGGATTCTTTGCTAAATGGTCCGCCAATGCTTGTGCCTTCATTCCAGTCCTGGTTGTGTAGACAATGTCGAACTCAGTGAGCAAGATTTTCCACTTTGCGAGCCTCCCTATGGGCATGGGCTTCTGGAAAATTTATTTCATTGGGTCCAGTCGCGAGATGGGATAAGTGGTGTATGACGCCAGATAATGATTCAACTTTTGAGCTACCCACGTCAAGGCGCAACATGTCTTTTCGAGATGAGTGTACTTAACCTCATAGGCCATAAATTTCTTGCTGAGGTAGTATATGGCTTGTTCTTTTCTCCCGGTAACATCGTGCTGACCCAACACGCACCCAAATAAGTTTTCCAAGACTGTCAAATACAAGATCAAGGGTCTTCCTAGTTCCGGTGGGACCAGTACTGGTGGGTTTGCCATATATTCCTTTATTTTATCAAAAGCTTCTTGGCACTCTCTCGTCCATTTTATTGTAGCGTCATTCTTCAACAGCTTAAAGATGGGCTTGCAGATAGTTGTGAGCTGGGCGAAGAATCGACGCATGTAATTCAATCTTTCTAGTAGACTCATTAATTCTATTTTGTTTCTGGGTGGCGGCAACTCCTGTATAGCTTTGATTTTTTGATGGGTCTAGCTCGATGCCTCGGCGGCTGACTATGAACCCTAACAACTTTCCTGAAGGAACCCTGAATGCACATTTTGCTGGGTTGAGATTAGGATCATACCTACGGAGCCTCTGGAAGAATTTCCTCAGGTCTTTGACATGATCAGACTGCTTCCTAGACTTGATTATTACACCATCCACATAGACCTCCATTTCCTTATGTATCATATCATGGAAGATGGTTTTCATAGCCCTTATGTATGTGGTCCCAGCGTTTTTCAAACCAAAAGGAGTGACTCTATAATAGTACGCCCCCCACGGTGTGATGAACGTCATTTTCTCTGCATCTTCTTCGTCCATTAAAATCTGGTGGTACCCGGCGTAACAGTCCATGAATGACCCGATCTCATGCTTTTCAAAATTTTCAATCAATATGTGGATGTTCGGTAAGGTAAAGTTGTCTTTTGGACTTGCTTTGTTGAGGTCGTGATAATCGACACATATCCTAGTTTTTCCGTCCTTTTTCGCATAGGCACAACATTAGCTAACCAAGTGGGGTATCGTGTGACGCGAATAACTTTTGCCTCAAACTGCTTGGTCAGTTCTTCTTTGATTTTCACACTCACAACAGTTTTGAATTTCCTCAACTTTTGCTTAACAGGTGGGCAAGTTGGGTCAGTAGCTACTTGTGGACTACCAAATCAGTGCTCAATCCGGGCATGTCGTCGTCGTAGGACCACGCAAAGACATCTTTTTACTCCAACAATACTTCGATTATTTCTTGCCTAAGTTGTGGATCCAGATGGACACTTATTTTTGTTTCTCTGATATTATCTGAACTTCCTAGATTGATTCGCCTCATTGAACAGCCTTTCTAACCCCTTGTAAAGATCTCCGTCCGCGTCAATCAGCAGGCCGGACATCTTGGGTCTGGGACCATTATTGGATTTGACAAATGATTTGGACAAACTTGGGATAGGTTTCGGGAGAACCTAGGCTTTCTGTCTCAGCTTCTTGGCTCGCCTTATGTCTATGGCTGTGGGCTTGAACCCTAAGCCAAAAGTGTCTAGATTCTCGGGAAGGGACACTGGTTGCACAATGCCTTGCAGAGAAGCTCCCAACCCTTTACCAGGTATAAAACCATTTCTCAACATTTCTGAAGCTACCATGACGGATGCGGTTATTCTCTTTGGGGTTGCAATAACCCCACCTTCTGGAATCTTCTGAAATGATATCGCATCAATCACCTGGTAGACTCATGGCCCTTTGCTGTCCTCAGATTCAATGAAAGGCACGATCGTGTCACATGGGGTACACTAATTATCTTCTTCATGCACGACAATCTCTTGCCTGTCCCATTCAAATTTGACCATCTGGTTCGGTGTAGATGGTAATGCTTTGGCTGTATAAATCTAGGGCCTACCCAATAACAGATTATAGGAGACTGATACATCCAACACTTGGAATTCCATTGTGAACTCAACGGGCCCTATAGCTACTTCCAGCATTACATCCCCTACAGTGTCTTTTCCTCCACCATCGAAGCCTTGAACACAGATGTTATTCTTGCGGACCCTTTCATTTTCCACCTTCAGCTTGGTCAGTGTGGATAGTGGACAAATGTTTTCACTGGACCCGTTGTCGACCAAAGCTCGGGTGACCACGGCATCTTCACACTTCACAGTCAGATAAAGAGCCCGGATGTGCTCAGTACCCTCCATAGGCAACTCATCGTCAGAAAATGTGACCCGGTTTACCTTGAATATCTTGTTTGCAATCTTTTCCAAATGGTTCAACGTTATCTTATCTGGGACATAAGCTTCATCCAAAATCTTCATCAACGCCCGGCGGTGCTCATCTGAGTGGATTAGTAAGGATAACAAAGAGATCTGGGCTGGTGTCTTCCCCAACTGTTCTATGATGGAGTAGTCATGCATTTTCATTTTCTTCAAAAAATTCCTCCGCCTCTTCTTCTAATACAGCTTTCTTTACTGGTTTAGGGTTATCTTTAGAGATTCTGCCCTTTCGTAACTCTTCTGGGGCAAAGTACCTCCCGGACCTAGTTAAACCTCGTGCCTCACATACTTCCTCTCTAACTTATTTCCCCTTGTACATCACTATTGCTTGTTCGTATCTCCAAGGAACGGCTTTGTTGTTGATGATTGGTGACTGGATCACTAGTTTCACAATAACTGGCTCGATGTGGAAACCTTCCACAACCTCGATGGGTTCTCTAGCTGCCCCATGTACTGTTACTTTTGCCTGTTCTCGCTTTGGCGCACCCGCGCATGCTGAGCTCCCCTGAACTACGATAGTTTTATTGCCTTCTTTCGCCCCCGTTACCAACTTTTCACTGCTTGCGACCTTGGTTGGCTTACTGGATTTGATCATCATTACTATTTGTGAAGGTCTTCTAGACTCTCCCCTTCTCTCCTCAATTTCAATCATGTTGGTTTCATGGTGGGTCGGCAGCGGGTTTTGGTTAATATTGGGCACCTCCGGAGTCTGCACCTCGATCCTGTGGGAGTCAATAAGTTTTTTGATGGCGTTCTTTAAATGCCAACATTTTTCGGTGTCATGCCCAGGTGCGCCAGAACAGTATTCATAGCTGACTGAATAATCTAAATTCATTGGGCAGGATTTGGTAGCTTTCCTCAATCGGTCTCAACATATCCAGTTGTCGCAACCTATGGAATAGGCTAGTGTAAGATTCTCCCAGCGGAGTGAAAGTTTTCTTTTTCTGCACCCGCTCATTTCTCAAGGCCGGATTGCCTTGGAAGGTATGCCTCGGGGGTTGTTGGTAAGCTATTGGAGGGGCGTATTGGTTTTGTGGGGTTGGGTAAGTGCTTTGAGGGGGTAGTGTACGCCATTGTGCGTGAGCGGGAGGTTGGGTATATACTTGTGCGTGATGGACTGAGAAGCGAGGTTCTGGTGGTGGAAATTAATGTTATGGCGGGCCATATGGAGTGTGTGGGTATGTATGGTGGTGAGGAAGGGGCTGGCCATAATGAGACGATGCCCGAGGCCCGATTCAAGTTCCCGACTCCACTGTCGCTACTTCCTCCTTCTTCTTTTTCCCGAAAGCTCCTCCAGCTCCACCCTGGATGGCTTGAGTAGTTGGCTTAATTGCAGAGTAGCTCATGATTTTATTGGATTTGAGGCCTTCAGCAACCATACTTCCCATCTTGACCACTTCGTTGAAAGACTTTCCTACCGCTGATACCAAGTGCCCAAAGTAGGTAAGTTCCACAGCTTGCAGAAAATAGTCAATCATCTCACTCTAGTTCCACTTATTAGAGTTTATCTCCTGCATGGTTGGATTACACTTATTACAGTTTATCTCCTGCTTGGTTAGCTTCCACTTATTAGAGTTTATCTCCTGCATTGCTTTAACAAAATATTATAGTTCTCCAGCACCAGTCAAAAGTAAATAGTGGAGAGAGAAAGAGTTAACCTATCTGTAGCATTCTTGACTATTTTATATTTCCTTAATGTAGGTTCATGAGTAACTGATCTCGAATTTGATTCAAGTCCTGACTCCAGATTTGGTTCTGTATCTGATTCTATCTCCGATTCCAGTTCTAGTTCATATCCAAATCCGGCCTTTAGTTGTTCATCTTCAATTTCAGAATCAGATGTAATCCCTCTAGCCACTTCATCTTCTGAGATTTCTTGTAACTCAACTATTTTAGATGTCTGTTTGCTGGTGCTGGTTGATTCTACTTCAAGATTGTCTTTGTATATCACATTTCATTAAATGTGATATTCAAGTGTCTTTGGATCTTTCTATTCTGATCATCCCAAAATCGATAACTAAAATTATCATCACCATAGCCAATAAAGAAATATTTCTTGGCTTTAGGATCAAGCTTATCTATATCGTTAGAGTTTACATGCATATAAGCAACACAACAACAAAATCAGACGTGAGAGAGTTACCCCCTTTCCTGCTCATACCCCCAGGAATTTCAAAATACAACAATATAAAGGGTCCTTTGTTTATGAGATAAGCTGACGTGTTAACAGCCTCGACCCAAAAATAGTTCAGCAATCCAAAATGTATTCTCACACTTTTGGCTCATTCATTCAGGGTACGATTCATCCTCTCAGAAATGCCAATTTGTTCCGGTGTTTCAGGAACTATCTTGATCATTCTGATATCATTCTCAGAGCAGAATACATTAAACTCTTTACTATCATATTCTTATCCATTGTCAGACTTCAAATATTCTAACTTTAGACTTGTCTGATTTTCAACTTCAGGTTTTCATTTTTTAAAGGTAACAAATACATCAGATTTATTTTTCAGAAAATAAACTCATACCTTTCTTGTGGAATCATCAATGAAAGCGACATAATAGTGTGAACCTCCTAGAGCAGTTATAAGAGCTGGTCACCATATATATGTATGCATTAGTTCCACTTTTGCTTTCTTTGGCGTCCTTCCCGCCTTTGAGAAACTAGCTCTCTTTTGTGTCAGTAAATGCAATCTTCCCACAAACCTAATTCAACATGCCTTATGTTTGAAAATTTTTCTTTGTATTCCAATAACTCTATTCCCTTCTCACTCATATACCCAAGCCTTCAGTGCCATAATGTTGTATCATGACCATGATCAACTATTATTATAGTATCTCTCTATATTGCAGTTCCATTCAATGTTCCCTCCTTGAAGCCTTGAGCCATAACAAAATTTCCTTTCGTTATTTTCCATGATCAATTATCGTATACCATTGTGTATCCTTCACTGTCAATCTAATTTATAGATACTAGATTTTTCTTGAGGCCACGAAAATGTCGGACATTTTGTAATTTTCATAGCGTACTTTGTGAAGTCTATATATGAACTTCCCATTTTCCGACAATATCCAGAAGTACGTTGTCTGCTAGATAAACCTTCCCGGATTTTTTAGCAATATAATTATGTAATAATTCTTTGCATGCGACAGAGTGAAAAGATGCTCATGAGTCTAGAATCTAAGATTCGACTGTACTATTTGCATAATAAATTAGTGAATCACTGGCTTATTCAACAATTGCATTTGTTGAATTATCATTCTTTTATCGTTCACTCTTCTTATTCTTTGACTCTCTACATTGACTATTGTAGTGAACTTTTTTATCATAATTCCAACAAATAATGTCTTTGCAGTTTTTGGATTGCCCTGTTCTTCTTGTCTTTGATCTACCATGACTTTGTCCTCTTTGGCTGATTCTCCCTCTCCTTTCGGTATTAAAAGCATATCCTAGGGAATCACTTGGTTCTCTTTGGCAAATATCTTTGCTTAGAACCAAGTCTCTAATATCATCCAATTTGAGTTTGGTACTTCCCTATGAACTGTTAACTGCAATTATTGTTGCATACCAACTCTCTAGTAGGAGATGATTGTAGAATCAACGTCCTAACTTCGTCATCGAATGTTATTTTAACAGAATAACTGAGTTGATATTATATTAAACTTATTGATATGTTCCGTAATAGATCTACCTTCTGTCATCTTTAAGTTGAACAATCGATGCATCAAATTGATTTTTTTTACATATAGCTTCTCGTGTATATTTGATAATGCCTTCATTAGGCCTGCAGCGGTCTTCTCGTCAATGATATTAAATACCACATTTCGTGTTAGCGTCAAATGAATAACATCTAGAGCTTGGCAATTTAATAGATCCCAATCCGCTTAGGCTATATTTTTTAGTTTTACCCCAGTTAGAAGTAAGTGTAACTTTTTTTATAGAAATAATCCTCTATTTGCATTTTTCAAAATTTAAAATCATTGCCATTGAACTTCTAAAATCTTTACCTTCCCTTCTTCTGATGCCATTTTTCATATGGGTAAACAGTACTATTACTATTAATAATAGTAATAGCGATTCTACTCCGTGTAAGAAAATATATCGCAATCGTGTAAGGTAGACAACAATCACTATGGATAAACAGCACTATCACTATTAATGACTAGCACTTCACTATTATAAATAGTGTTACAATTTGATAATCAATAGTGTCGTATTATTCTTGTGAATAGTTCATGCACTAATACTATACTTTTCTATCATAATTACATTTTCTGTGCTTTTATACCAGTTGTTGGGAAGCATGTCAGGATAATAGAAGGGAAAAATATTAAAAAGAGAAAAGCAATAAATTGCACAAAGCAAGACAAGACAAGATTCACATGGTTCGAAAATTTTTCTCATTTCATAGCCACACAAAAAATAGCTCTTTATTAATTGAAGTGAAATAAGAAGTTAAGGGATGCTCTGCAAATGAAAGGCAGGACCCTTTTATAGGTATTTAAATTCCCTACCGACGTAATCATTTACGTCATAAGAAAAGAATATAAAGATGAATTTGTCCGCCTACCATTTGTTCATACTACTTTTTCTTCTCTTTTTGACTTTTATATAAAAAAAAATTATCTACTTTTCTTTCTTTCACAAACAAAAAGATTTTCTCTCATCACTTACTTGTTCTTCATAAATCGAATTCGAAAATTTAAAGCGAACCATGGCTGGAGTTACATGTGATGGCAGTTGTCACATTGAGACGGAGGAACCTCCTATCCCACAATCTAAACTCTAGGTTGGATTGAGAGCGAGAAAAGAGCATAGAAAATATCTTTTTAAGTACATGATATGTGTACTAATAGGGATACCTAGTATTATAGTAATTACTAAAATTACTATGTTTTGCCCGAGGGCCTAAGACCAGATTGGACGGACTCTATTTCCTACCGCCAAATATCTGCAAATCACACAATCTTAAGCAAAATCCCTCAAAGAGGACCAATATCAACACTGTAATTGTACTCTTCACAGTATTTTCTATAAGAGCAAAGCCCCCTTTTTAAAACATTAAGACCAAAAGGCTGATCTTTAACAGCAAGAAAACATTCCCCTTAGTTTCATAGAAGCCCAAAATTGCACTGAAGTTGGAAATAAAACAAAATTTAATAGCTGAAGAAAAAATTTGATATTTTCAAAGAAAAGATCAGCTCCATTGCTCCTAAAAATCTTCAAATGGGAAATTGAATCTTCCTCTTTTGAAGAAATGGGACATAGAAATATGCTTTGAAGTTGGGGTGGCAAAATGGATAAAAGAAAATAGCTATCCATCCATATTATCCATAAAAAATGGATTGGATAATGAACCATTTAAGAATGGGTAGAATATGAATAAAGAACCATATTATCCACTTAGAAAATGATTAACCAAATGGATATAACCAATGGATAACTAATGTGTTTAACTTTTATAAAGCGTCAAATTGAAGTACCTCAAGTTTGGAAGACTATGAATTCTCTCATAAGTGATCATATTTAAGAAGTCATGGATAATATGGATATCCACATTATCCACCGGATAAACCCCTTTTTATCCGTCTCAAATGTGGGCTGGGTCTGATAATTTAACCATTTTTAAAAATTACCTGTTTTGACCCGCTCATATCCGATCCGACTCACTTGTTTGCCACCCCTACTTTGAGGCATCCTCAGCTTCAGCTTCAGCCATATTTGATCAGTGAATTTCTAGCAAATTTAGTTAGCTCCTAAGTTGTCTCTTTGTTTATATATTAGGGGTATTAGCAACAACAACAACAACAGTTATCCAGTAAAATCTTATATAGTGGGGTATGGGGAGAGTAATATATACGCAGACTTTACCCCTGCTCCTATAGGGGCAGAGAGGTTGTTTCCGGTAGACCCTCGGCTAAAAAAGACGAAAGTAAAGTAAGAAAAAAAAACAAAAGGAGAGAAATCATTAGTAACTCCAGTGGACATCGTAATAATAACAGAAACATAAAAACCGAAAGATGAATAGCATGCAATAACAGTAACCATAAACTAAGGCCCAGGGATAAGATAAACCACAATAATAATGTGGGTCTAACATAAACTGCAAGTCATCTAAGACCATCCCTAATCCAACAACCCTAATGCTTGACCTCCAGGCCTCTCTATCAATGGTCATGTCCTCGGAAATGTGAGGTCGTGCCATGTCCTTCCTGATCACCTCTCCCCAATACTTTTTAGGTATCCCTCTACCTCTTCTCGTACCCACCATGGCCAACCGCTCACACCTCCTCACCGGTGCATCGAGGCTTCTCCTCTGCACGTGCCTGAACTATCTGAGCCTCGCTTCCAACATCATGTCATCAACAGAGGCGACGCCCACCTTCTTCCGAATATCTTCATTCCTAATCTTGTCTATCCTAGTGTGCCCACACATCCATCTCAACATTCACATCTCTGCTACTTTTATCCTCTGGATATGGGAGTTCTTAACCGGCCAACACTCTGCTCTGTACAACATGGTCGTTCTAACTACAGCTATATGAAACTTACCTTTGAGTATCGGTGGCGCTTTCTTGTCACACAAGACTCCATATGCAAGTCTCCATTTCATCCAGACCACCCCTATGCGGTGAGTGACGTCCTCGTCGATCTCTCCGCCCCCCTGAATCATCGACCCAAAGTACTCGAAGCTATATCTCTTAGGGATGACCTGTGGCCCAAGCCTCACGTCCCCGCCTACATCCCTCGACTCAGCGCTAAACTTGTATTCCAGGTACTCTGTCTTAGACCAGCTCAATTTGAAACCCTCAGACTCGAGAGTCTGTCTCTAAACCTTCAATCTCTCGATAACACCGGCCCTCTTCTTGCCAATTAGAACTATGTCGTCAGCAAATAACATACACCATGGAACCTCCCCTAGAATATGGTGTGTCAAAGCATCCATCACCAAGGCAAATAAGAACGGGCTAAGCGCTGACCCTTGGTGTAATCCCATAACAACCGGAAAATGCTCTAAGTCGGCTCCCATGGTCCTAACCTTAGCCTTAGCTCCATCATACATGTCCTTGATCGCTCGTATGTAGGCTACCGGTACGCCCTTCACCTTAAGACATCTCCAGAGCACCTCCCTAGGAACCTTGTCATACGCTTTCTCCAAGTCAATAAACGACATGTGTAGATACTTCTTCGTATCCCTGTACTGTTCCACCAACCTCCTAATAAGGTGGATAGCTTCCGCAGTGGAATGGCCCGGCATGAACCAACCTGATAGTTGGATATAGACGCCGTCTTCCTCACCCTTACCTCTACCACCCTCTTTTAGGATTTTATGGTATGTCTAAGTAACTTGATACCCCTATAATTATTACAATACTGGATATTAACCTTGTTCTTGTACAACAGTACCAGTGTACTCGACCTTCATTCCTCCGGCATCCTCTTCATCCTAAAAGTTACATTGAACAACTCAATCAACCATTCCAATCCTGCTTTACCCACATACGTCCAAAACTCAATTGGAATTTCATCTGGCCTCGTCGCTTTACCCCTACTCATCTTACGCAACGTCCCCACGACCTCATCCAACTTAATGTACCTACAATACCTAAAATCTCGAAGACTCTCCAAATTCCCCAAGTCCCCTAGCAGTATATCCCGGTCCTCCTCCTTGTTCAGAAGACCAGAAAAGTACACCTGCCATCTCTGCTTAATCTGGGACTCTCCCATCATACTTTACCATCACTGTCTTTGATGCACCTTACTTGGTCCAGATCCCTGGTCTTCCCCTCCCTTGCTTTAACCAGCTGAAACAACTTCATTTACCCGTCGTTCTCCCCTAATTCCTTGTATAAATGGCTAAATGCTGCATTCTTAGCCTCCGTGACCGCCAGCTTTGCCTCCTTCCTATCCACATTGTACCTCTCTCTATTCGCACTCCTCTCCTCCTCGCTTGTGCTCTATACTAACTTCGCGTACGCTACCTTCTTCGCCTCCACTTTACTTTGGACTGTGTCATTCCACCACCAATCTCCTTGGTGCCTGCCAGAAAATCCCTTTGATATACCTAGCACCTCTATCGCTTCCTCCCTTACATAGTTTGTCATCCTCGACCACATCGTGCTCGCATCTCCACTACTCCTCCAAACTCCCATAGCGGATAACCTCCCATCAAACTCCTGGGATTTATCCTTAGTTAAAGCTCCCCATATAATCCTCGGTCGGCGACATCTCCTCTTCCTTTTCATCATAATACCGATGTCCATCATTATGAGCCTATGCTGAGTCGTGAGGATCTCTCATGGGACAACCTTTCAATCCTTCCACAACACTCAATCACACCTTTTGAGGAGAAGGTAATCGATCTAAGTCTTCACCGCCAAACTTCGGAGAGTAACCAGATGCTCATCCCTCTTCGGAAAAGTCAAGTTCGAAATTACCAAATCGAAAGCCTTAGCGAAGTCTAACAGCGAAGTACCTCCTTCGTTCCTATCCCCAAAGCCAAAGCCACCATGCACCTCACCATAACTACCAGCAACCGCACCAATATGGCCATTAAAATCCCCTTCAATAAATAACCTTTCAGTAGCTGGAAAACTACGCACAATCTCGTCCAAGCCCTCCCAAAAAGCCTCTTAACCTCCTCATCCAGGCTCATTAATGGTGCGTAGGCGCAAACGACATTGAGGGTGCACACACCGATCACCAACTTAATAAACATTAGCCAATCATTCACTCGCCTAACCTCAACTAGAGACTCTCTAACTCCGGACAACACTAACACGGACCCAAACTAGAAAGTAATCGGTTGCAACTACAAGTATTCTAATAATAAGCTTAAAGTGATGCTAACTAAATAGCCACAAATTAACTAACAAAGAGAAAGAGACAAGAAAATCGTAGGTACTATCTGTAAATATGACTTGATGCGCCCGGTGATGCTCCATTCTCCTCGCCCGTATGCCTCGCACTTGCCTGGGGGGCCGCAGCAATTCCCGCGAATACAATCTTGGTGCTTTGGAATTCGACGTCTAGCTCTTTGCAATGGCCAAATGTCCTGCTCTGCTTTGCCCGTACACCTCCCACCCGTCCCCAAACCGCCACCAAAAGTGTTACCTGAAATACACACAACATACCACGGGACCAAGAAAAGGGGGGACTGTCACTAGAACGGTAGCCGAAAAATAGTGCAGGTCCGAGAAATAGTTGTACGGAGAAGAAAGGTTTGAAGAAAGGAAAATACGGAGGAGAGTAGTACGGTGGGGTCCAAAAAGTGGAAGGAAGATAAGACGGCACCGATAGGTCACCGGACGTCGGCTTAGCTGCTGCTAGGGTTAAAAAAAGAGGAAGAAAGAGGGGGATGCAGGGAGAGAGAAAGGAGAAAGAAAGGAGAGAGAGGGGGCACGAGGAGAGAGAGAGGAGAGAGAAAGGAGACAGATACTTACCTGGACGAGTGTCGGCGGTGCTAGTTTACCGATGGATTTTCCGGAGAAGACAGAGATGTTACCGTTATGAAGAAAGAGAAAAGAGATAAGTCACGTGTAGAGAGAGGGTTTCTCCATGACTAACACTCTCTCTAACTCATAATATCATCAAAACACTTTCCTTCATTAGGGGTATTAGCAAAAGCAAAAAAATAAAGATTGAGTAAAAAGGACCAAATAGCTTTTGCCAGGGCGGATCCATGTATAGCATTGTGGTGCGAAACTCATATGCTCGGGTAAAATTTAATATATGTATGGATAGTTTACACCGCAAAGCCAATATATCTAAAGGATGGCACCGAAGAGTCACAAAATTTGCTTTAGGTGCCATGGCTAAAGGATGGATTTACCATCCGCAAGACGCAGGATCGATCCTCGCTGTCAACGTTTTCAATGTGCTTTCTCTTTGTTCTGCTTTCTTTGGGATTGAACCTAGCTGCAAACATTTTTAATTTGCTTTCTCTTTGTTCTGTTTTCTTTTTTGGTTTTCCATTTGGTGTTTGGTACCCACATTGGAGCCCGACTAGATCCGAATTCGTGCCATAAAATCCCACATTAAAGGGAAAAACACTCCCTAACAAAGGCGACACCATGCCCGGAGACTCGAACCCGAGATCTTTGGTTAAAGATTGAGGAGTACTTATCACTAACCACAGCCTTGTGGGTTCTTTGTATTGTTTTCTTTCTTCTCTTTCTGCTCTTTTTCTTTGTTTCTTTCAACTCTTCAATCGTTATCTTTGCATTCCCCCTCTCCCTAGACTTTTTTATTGTTGATTGAATTATATTTTTGCTTTCTTTTTTGTTTTTCTAGATCTTTATCTGAACATGGATTTAATCATTTTCTCATTCTATCTTTTTAATATATTATTTTTTTTCTTAATTTTCAATTTTTTTTAGAATGATAGTATCAACCGAGATAATACTAATCTAGCTATATGTAGATTAAAGTGATGTATTTGTTTATTTTAAATTTTTATTTTTAGTTGTGTTTTAATCATATTATTCAAGAATTTGAAACAGAAAAATTAGATTGCATTAGATAAAACTTATTCAACTTGATGATCATATATTTATTTATGCATCAAAAAACTTGAACATCAAATTAAATTAATTTAAAGTAGATTGAACTGACCTGAACAGAATTAATTCAAAACGGATTGAATCGACTAATGCACTCTATAAATCTACTTTGCTGTTGGTAAGTTTGGATTAATATTGTCATGATCCGGATTTCTCATCCTCAGGTTTGTGATGACGTCAACTAATGAGAGCTAGGCAAGCCAATCCTTAACTACTTACTTCATTACCCAATTACTTCTTTTTAGCATATACAAGGCAACAATCATAAAACAATGGAGCTTTAATTAATTAAGTGGAAGATGACAATTAAATATCTGAAATCTATATCAATTACAACTCTCAAACCTCAAACACCCAAAACTCGGTGTCACAGTGTCACAAACTATCTAAGATTACTACATAAAAAGTCTGAAGAAATAACAGTACACCGTTTCTGATTAAAAGGAAACTAAAATAGGAAACAGGGATAGAGGGAGACGTCAGGGCCCGCGGACGCCTGCAGGTCTACCTTGGGTCTCCCGATGGACTGAAGGAAGCACTCCAACTACTGCCCAAAAACTGTCTCGGGACTACATATAGTGCAGAGTGTAGTATCAGCACAACCGACCCTATGTGCTGGTAAGTTCGTAGCCTAACCTCGGCGAAGTAATAACGAGGCCAGGACCAGACATACCAAATAAACACGTGCAGTTCAAATATATATACAACGAAAAAGGGATACAGAGATAACCAATCAATCTGGGTGGGGGAGCATGCTGTAGGAAAGAAAACAATTCCGAATAGAAGACATCAAGTAACGAAAGAAACAACAAAACTCGGATATCCTTAAAGAAGAAGAAATCAATGAATGCACGGCATCACCCTTCGTGTTTTTACTCTCATCCTCATCAAAGCAATTATATAATAAAAATGTGAACGACACCAGCTTTCGAGCTTTTACTCTCTGTACTCACTATATAATCGGCACGGAATGGTACATCATGCGGCACGGCATCACCCTTCGTACTTTACACTCTTTCCTCACAAGCATACACGGCATCACCCTTCGTGCTTTATCTATTTCCTTACAGAACAAACAATACACGGCATTACCCTTCATGCTTTAACACTCTTCCTCACACAAACAACAATCACAAATAATAGGGCAAGGGAATAAATAAGATTATAATAGAAATTTCGGCAAAGGAACAACGATTAAATAATTAAAATCCCAACAAGGGAACAATATCAATATTCCGGCAAGGGAAATAAACAATAAGGAAACAATATCTCAATAAGGGAACAATTTAATGACTCTTTCTCTTTTCCTATTTTACTTCACAATTTACTTTATCACTTGAGCCAATGCTCCAAAGCGTTCAATTAACTCCTTTGCTTTCACAATTCATAATGTAGCTTGAGTTAATACTCCTTGATGTTCAAAGTTCACAATTACTTCCATAAACTTTTCATAACAAACAAAAATCCCCTCTAAAGCATAGATATACAACGACGTCATGAAAATCATAAAATAAGACTCACAGGCATGCTTGATTCCGACGTATAGATACTGGTCACCATGCCTATATGTCGTAAGCAACAATTATCACATAGAAAATAGAACTCGACTCCTAATGCCTCAAACTAAGGTTAGACCAAACACTTATCTCGAACTTTCATGGCCAGCTCAATCCTCGAATACCTCATTTCCTTTCGAATTCGGCTCCAAATCAATTATACCTAGACATAATCGACTTAATAATATCAATAAACACTAAAAAATCTAATCATTCTTATCAAAAATCCAAAAATTGACTCGGGGCCTGCTTGGTCAAAACACGAGGTTCGGACCAAAATCAAATCACCCACGAGCCCAAATATATAGTTTGTTCCAGAATTTAATCCCAAAACGAGGTCGAAATCACAATTAATCAAAAAGCCCTAACTCTGCCAAAATCCCTAATTTTTCTACCCTTGATCTCGTGTTTTAGAGCTAGAAATTTAATGGGAGTTGATAAAAATGAAAAAAAACAAGTTAAAGATTACTGCCCAAGAGATTATGGTGAGGAAATGCTTCAAATATCGCCCAAGAGCATTGAAAAAGAAGAGGTTTATGAGAATTTATGAAAATCTCGTAAGTGTTCTGTTTTTGAGACTTAAAAATAACTGCGCGAAATTACTCTACGCATTCACGATAGACTCACCGCGTTCGCGATGAGTCAAGCCTGTAGACCTTCGCATTCACGTAACCGAGCTTGCGTTCGCGGAGAAGAAACTCCTCAAGCCCTCGCGTTTGCGTCTAATAGGTTGCGTTTGTGTAGAACAAATGCCCCATCTCCTGCCCAGGCTCATTTAGCCTTCACGTTCGCGTGACCAGGACCGCATTCACGAAGGGATACCCCTCACCCCCCCCCCCAAATGCCTCAGGTTCGCTATCTATGCTATGCGTTCGCATAGAAGGAATTTTCTTCATCAAAATTTAACACATCGCATTCGGTCAGGTACTCCCGCGAACGCGAAGAAGGAAATAACATAAACCCAACAGCTGAAAACCTGCAATTTTTCTTAAGTCCGGAACCTTCCGAAACACACCTGAGCTCTCGGGACTCCTAGACAAACATACATACTAACTCAATGACATCATACAAACTTATCTGGGCGATCAAATCACCAAAATAACCTTAATAACAACGAATTAAATCTCAAAATCAAAGAATTTTCTCAAACTTATTAATACATTAATTTTTGCAATTTAGGTCCGAATCATGTCAAATGACATCCGTTTTTCACCAAATTTCACAGGATCATCTTAAATCATATATAAGACTTGTACCGGGCGCTGAAACCAAAATACGGGCCCGATATGATCATGTTCTAGTTAAATTTCATTTCAAATTCTTTTAAATAATTCCAGAAGACAATTTTTTTTTAAAATTCATTTCTCGGGCTTGGGACCTCGGAATTCGATTCCGGGCATACGCCCAAGTCCCACATTTTCCTAGGGGCTCTTCCGGACCGTCAAATCACGGGTCCGGATCCGTTTACCCAAAACGTTGATAGAAATCTAATTAATTTATTTATTAGCCAAATTTTATTATTTTTCACAGATTGTCATATTTAAGCTTTCCTGCTATGCATTCGGACTGCGCAAGCAAATAGAGGTGACTCTAGATGATATTTTCAAAGCCTCAAAAATACATAATTTAATTTAAAAGCAAGTGATAACTTTTTGGATCATCACAAATATAATAACACCTATAGTCATCAAATTCTAGATTCACCGGTGATTTTTGCTTCCAGGTTCTCTATTAACATACAACAAAAAGTTTCAAGAGTCCTTTCAGTTCAAGTACTTTGACTTTTTTATGAGATTCCATTTCTTGAGTCAAGATGATTGTTCCATTTTTCTTTTCTTTTTTGGGAAGATAAAATAACTAGTTGGAAATAAGTCAATGCTCTTTGGTATCTGAAGTCTTGGATGCTTCTACTAAATCCATATATCTGGAACATTCAAAAAAAATCAAAAAATATTACTTTAAAATAAATAATTAAAAATATTGGAGAGATATTCATCCTGTCAAAGTAAAAATAAGATATATCGCACAACAGAAACTTAAATATTAATTGATACAGGACTTTTACACCAAACCAAACAAATATCTCAAACCCTCATGCATCAAAACTCTGACCCAATGTCACACATTCTTATGTTATTTAAAACCTTCAAAATAATTATTAGAAACATTAATTTTACGTACATTCACCACTTAGGGAATTCTCCAATGGGGAAAGTCAATCTCAAAATGTAGAAAATATATATAGTTAAGGCGATTTTCATTAACATTTACTGAAGGTGCATAGGTTCTTGAATGTTTTGTTGATTGACTACGTCTGAGGCTGGACTGATCCCGAAAGAGAGTTTCTTTTATCCCTCTTAAATTCAAAAGTGAAATCTGTTGAGTTATTGATGAAAATCCTTGAGAGTTTTTCACTATCATTTTCTTCACTCACTGATATATAAAATAAAAGAATATCAGTATCGACAAATATATATATATATATATATATATATATATATATATATATTTGAGAACATGCAATGCCCATTTTTCTTAATAACCATGTCAATTTAACCATGAGATATAAAATTATCAGCCCCAATTTTATTTTAATTTTTTTGTAGAGGATGATCTTTTATCAACTTATCTAGAGATTAATAACTTTTGTATTCGACGTCTTGTTTGCTTTCAAGATTGAACACCTTATCTCCCAAAACAAGAAATTTATGATGCCAAAATCTATACTATTTTTTTTCTTTTTGATAGGAATTTTGGTGTTAATTACTCTTTTACTCACAATAAAAGAATGTCGTTTGGAATTTGAGTGCTATTAAAATCATACATTGACTCTTTATACTTTTAAAAGTAAAATGTACATATTTACCAAATGCAAGAAAAAACTATCTAAGTCAATACAAGGAAAATGTTATAAAATAATACAAGAACAAGAACAATATTGCAGAGAAAGTAGGGAGAGGAGAATTCTTATTGATATTTTTGGGATGGATTTATAATGGGGTAAGACCCCTCTATTTATAGGAAGAGAAATGACTTAGCCTCAAAGTAAAACTCTTCTATAAGATGGACATTCACTCTAATTAGAATTCTATTCTTAACACCCCCCCCCCCCTTGAATGTCTACTCAATAGATAATGTGCCTCGTTAAAACCTTAACTAAAATAAAACCCAATGGTAAAAAAATTATAGAAAAGGAAAATGAGTACACATGTTTAGAAATGCGCCTATTGGTTGCCTCGTTAAAAACCTTGCAAGGAAAACCCAGTGGGACAAAATCTTGTAAGGGAAAAAGAGTGCAACGCGCATTAACTCCCCCTGAAAAGAGCATCAACTCACATCCTTGAGCCTTCGCATTCCAATCTTGTGTACCAGCTTCTTGAAGGTTGACGTTGGTAGAGATCTTGTGAACGAATCAGCCATATTATCACTTGAACGAATCTGTTGCACATTGATATCACCATTCTTTTGAAGATCATGTGTGAAAAATAACTTTGGTGAAATATGCTTTGTTCTGTCTCCTTCTAGGAATCCTCCCTTCAATTGAGCTATGCATGCTGCATTGTCTTCATACAAAATCGTGGGTAGTTTGTCACATTTCAAACCACATTTGTCTTGAATATGATGTATTATAGACCTCAACCACACACACTCTCGACTTGCTTCATGAATAGCGATTATCTCAGCATGATTAGATGAAGTAGCCACAATTGATTTTTTAGTCGATCGCCAAGATATGGCAGTACCTCCACAGATAAACACATAACCCGGTTGAGATCAAGCCTTGTGTGGGTCAGATAAATATCCAGCATCAGCATAACCAACAAGATCAGGACTGCAATTATTGCTATAAAATAAGCCCATATCGGTAGTCCCTTTTAGATACCGCAATATATGTTTGATTCCATTCCAATGTCTCCTTGTGGGAGCAGAGCTATATCTTGCTAAGACATTAACTGGAAAAGTTATGTCAGGCCTTGTAGTATTTGCAAGATACATTAGTGCGCCAATTGCACTAAGATATGGTACTTCAGGACCAAGTAGCTCTTCATTCTTTTCTTGCGGTCGGAATGGATCCTTATTCACATCAAGTGATCGAACAACTATCGGAGTACTTAAAGGATATGCTCCATCCATGTAAAACCGTTTCAATACCTTTTCTATATAGGCAGATTGATGAACAAAAATTCCGTTTGCTAAATATTCCATTTGCAAACCAAGACATAATTTTGTCTTTCCGAGATCTTTCATCTCGAATTCCTTCTTTAAATAATCAATTGTCTTTTGGAGTTCTATGGGAGTTCCAATAAGGTTTATGTCATCGACATATACGGCAAGTACAACAAATTCCGATGTTGTTTTCTTTATAAAAACACATGGGCAAATGGCATCATTTATATAACCTTCCTTTAAAATACTCACTAAGACGATTATACCACATTTGTCCTGATTGCTTTAGACCATACAAAGATCTTTGCAATTTGATTGAAAACATTTCCCGGGACTTTGAATTATGAGTGTTTGGCATTTTGAATCCATCGAGAATTTTCATGTATATCTCATTATCAAGTGATCCATAAAGATAGGCAGTAACCACATCCATTAAATGCATGTCAAGCTTTTCAAGGACGTCAAAACTAATGAGATAACGGAAAGTTATAGCATCCATTACGGGTGAATATGTCTCTTCATAATCGACACCAGGCCTTTGAGAAAATCCTTGTGCAACAAGGCGTGCCTTATATCTTTGTACCTTGTTTTTCTCATTTCTCTTGCGTACAAAGACCCATCTATAGCCAACAGGCTTAACACCATTAGGTGTTTCAACTATAGGCCCAAAAACTTCACGTTTTGTAAGTGAACTCAATTCTGATTGGATTGCTTCTTGCCATTTTGGCCAATCAAGTCTTTGTCGACATTCTCCAACAGATTGAGGTTCAAGATCCTCACTTTCTTGCATAATGCTAGATGCAACATTATATGCAAAGACATAATCCACCACTATATCCACTCGATTAAAATTTGCCTCAATATCGATTGGATTTATTGATAGTTCCTTATTTTCTTGAGTCTCGGGCTCAATGGATTCTTCATGAATCTCAGAATTTATTAAGTCGTGAATTTCCTCATGAGATTCTTTCGTAGTGTCATTTTGATAATTTGCTTTCCTTTTTCTAGGATTTCGATCTTTGGAACCTAATGGCCTGCCACGTTTTAGGCGTGCTTTTGACTCATTAGATATGACACTAGAAGATTGTCCAATAGGGACATCAATACGGATTGGAACATTCTCTGCGGGGATGTGAGATTTTGTTATCCTTTTCAAGTCCGTGAATGCGTCAGGCATTTGTTTTGCTATTCTTTGCAAATGGATAATATTTTGCACCTCTTTTTCACAAATAGAGGTATGTGGATCAAGATGAGATAATGATGGATTTTTCCACAAAATTTCCCGTTTGGTTTCATCAACTTCTCCCCCTAATTTTGGGAAAAGTGTCTCATTGAATCGACAGTCTGCAAATCGTGCAGTGAACAAATCCCCTGTCAATGTTTCGAGATAGCGAATAATGGAGGGCGATTCAAACCCAACATATATTCCTAACCTTCTTTGCGGACCCATTTTGGTGCGGTATGGCGGTGCTATAGGCACATATACTGCGCATCCAAAAATTCTTAAATGGGATATATTAGGTTCATGACCCAAAACTAATTGCAACGGGGAATATTTGTGATAATTCGTCGGTCTGAGACGAACTAGCATTGCTGCATGCAAAATGGCGTGACCCCAAACCGAAGTGGGCAGCCTCGTTTTCATGAGTAATGGTCTTGCAATCAACTGCAGACGTTTGATTAAAGATTCTGCAAGACCATTTTGAGTGTGAACATGAGCTACAGGATGTTCCACTTTTATCCCAATTGATAAGCAATAATCATTAAATGCTTGGGATGAAAACTCAGCAGCATTATCTAGTCTAATAGACTTGATTGGATTATCAGGAAATTGTGCTCGTAATCGAATTATTTGTGCCATTAATTTTGCAAACGCAAGGTTGCGTGATGACAATAGGCACACATGAGACCATCTAGAGGATGCGTCTATTAAGACCATAAAATATCTAAAGGACCCACTAGGTGGGTGAATAGGTCCACAAATATCCCCTTGTATACGTTCCAAAAACGTAGGTGACTCAGTTCCAATCTTTGTTGGTGATGGTCTAATAATTAACTTGCCTTGATAACAAGAAGTGCAAGAATATTCATTATTTAAAAGAATCTTTATATTCTTTAATGGATGCCCATATGAGTTTTCTATAATCCGTCTCATCATAAATGATCCAGGATGTCCCAATCGATCATGCCAAAGTACAAAAGTATTGGAATCAGTAACCTTTTGGTTTACTGTGGAATGTGCCTCAATGGCACTAATTTTTGTCCAATACAGGCCACAAGATAAAGATGAAAACTTCTCAATCACCTTCTTTTGGCCAGAGACATTCTTTGTAATGATGAGGTATTCAAGATTATTCTCATCTATTGTCTCAATATGATATCCATTTTGACGGATATCTTTAAAACTCAACAAGTTTCTCTTGGACTTGGAGGAGAACATTGCATTCTCTATGATAAATATTGTTCCTTTAGGCAAAGTTATAGTTGCTCTTCCGGAGCCTTCAATCAATTTACTACTACATAAATTGTAGTAACATCTGCCTTACACGTACTTAAATGAGAGAAATATTTCTTCTCTTTGAATATTGTATGTGTGGTACATGAATCAATTAAACAAATATTTTTACAGTTGGACGTTGATCCAAGTTTGCTTTGTGAGTTATCCATATTTGCTTCCCATGGTTTGACATACAAAAGAAATATACGAAAATGAGAATAAACAAATTTAATCCGTTGCTTCATAATTAAACAATATTTTCAAAATCTGCTGAGGTTAATCGATTAACTAAGTTGATAATCGATTAACTTAGGAAATGGTCACTAGGTTAGTCGATTAACTAAATCTGATAGTCGACTAACATGCCTTGCGGAAAAAGTCCAGTTTAATAAGAAATATAAGATAATCGATTATCTGATATGTTAATCGATTAACTTAGGCAACGGTCATTAGGTTAGTCGATTAACTAAATCTGATAGTCGACTAACATGCCTTGCGGAAAAAGTCCAGTTTAATACGAAATATTAAATAGTCGACTATCTGACATATTAGTCGATTAACTTTACTGAAAAAAAATATCTTTGAAAATTAAGCATACTGAAGCATTCTAAAGAATGAATACTAACACTATTCCATAAATTAAATAATACGAGTTGATACTAATGACTATTAGTTTATTCACTAACTAATACAAATAAGTAAAATAAAATCAAACAACTCAATCTTCCTTAATCACAGATCCATCACCGATTAGGTGGTCTATTTTTCCCTCTGGGTGCTCAAAGAAGTCTGCCACATCCGAGTGGGTGATGTCAAAATTATTGTTAGAGACAAAATTGGTTTCAGGGCCTTTACTCTTTAGAGATTCTTGATAAAGCTCAACCAAATGTCTTGGTACACGGCAAATTCTTGACTAGTGCCCTTTTCCACCGCAACGATAACATATAGTTTCTGAACTATTTGCTTTTGGATCCTCATAATTCCGTTTCCGCTTTTGGTGGTTATATCTCTTTGAGGGGTGACTGACACCAGGAAAATTTCTTCCTTGTCCACGTCCACGGCCATGACCCCAATTACGACCACGACCATGATTAAAGCCATAGCCTTTTCCATGCTTAGCATAATGAGAATACACCTTATCTGCTTCAGGTAATGGTGTAGACCCAATGGGTCGATTTTCGTGATTTCTCATGAGCAGGTCATTGTTTCGCTCAGCCATAAGGAGAAGAGAAATCAGCTCAGAGTACTTTTTGAAACCTTTCTCTCTGTACTGTTGTTGCAGAACCATATTGGAGGCATGAAACGTTGTATAACGTTTTTTTCAAGCATATCATAATCAGTGATATTATCTCCACAGAGTTTCAATTTAGAAGTAATTCTGAACATTGCAGAATTATATTCAGAAACAGACTTAAAGTCTTGGAGCCTCAGATGAGCCCAATCATATCGTGCTTGTGGCAGAGTAACCAACTTTAAGTTGTCATATCTCTCATTTAAGCCATTCCACAAGATAAGTGGATCTTTGACTGTGAGATATTCAATTTTCAAACCTTCATCAAGGTGATGGCGCAAGAAAATCAAGGCCTTAGCACAGTCTTGGGTGGATGCATTATCTCTGTCTTTAATGGCGTCTCCAAGACCCATTGCATCCAAATGGATTTTAGCATCCAACACCCATGTCATGTAGTTCTTGCCCGAAATTTCAAGGGCAACGAACTTTCTTTTCATAATGTCAGACATAATTAAAACGAAATTAGGAGGAGAAAAAATACCTTAATTTTCTCAAAGAGATTCTTGAGATAGTAGAGCTTCGTGCTGATAACGTGTTATAAAATAATACAAGAACAAGAACAATATTGCAGAGAAAGTAGGGAGAGGAGAATTCTTATTGATATTTTTGGGATGGATTTACAATGGGGTAAGACCCCTCTATTTATAGGAAGAGAAATGACTTAGCCTCAAAGTAAATCTTTTCTATAAGATAGACATTCACTCTAATTAGAATTCTATTCTTAACAGAAAAATCATTTAAGTCACATTTTTTAAATATTTGAACATATTGCAGCAAAGGAACTATATTATACTCTCCAAATAGGTCTAGATTAGATTTTCACATGTAAGTACAATCTCAAACCATCTAAATATTTTACAACAATAAACTAATTCTCATACAATAGAAAAATGATACAAATAACTCAATTTCCCATATTATCGAGTCAAAAATGTTACAATAAAAATAAGTTATCAAATGATAATACAACACCAAATAAAAAATATAACATGACCTTGACTTTAAATAAGTTCAATATAAGAAGACATGGTCCATATTATAGGAATTTGAGGTGAAGAATTTAAAATCTTGGTGGTTAAAGTTAAGCTGTTTTAGCCAACAATCAGCAGCCCTATAAAGATTATTGAATTTTTCATAGGCTTGTACTTTATTAAACCAAATGTCATCTTGCATCTTGTATGGTACAAGCCCAAAAGGTGGAAGAGGAATTCCACCTTTTTCTTTCTTTTCAATAGGAATATCTTTACACATGTCATCATCAAAGTCATCTGCAATATAATGTACAAAAATTAGAAAGAAGAACTATACATATATATATATATACTGAATTAAGTATTAAAAAAAACTAAAAATTTGACAAGCGCGCATATATGTCACTAACCAAGCACATAACCTTCACGGTCAAGAATTAGAATTTAGAGTCGTGTTTGGACATAAATATAATTTTAGGTTATTTTGAAATTTTGTGAGTAATTTGAATGAAAATTTTGAAAAACAGCATTTTTTATTTTTATAAATTTTTGAAATTTTCAAAATGCGTCTTCGAGTAAAAATTAAAAATTTTATAAACAAGCAGAGATTTCAAAAACAGGTAAATAAAATATGAAAAAAAAAATAAAAAAAAAATCTTATGTCCAAACAGGCTCTTAACCAATTTTACTATTGTCAAGATGAAAATTTTTATATTTACTTGAATAGTTAAATTGAAAGACGTACCTTGAAATGATGCTGATAATGTATGATAAGTAAGGAAGTATGTTGATATATTTTTGGTAATTCCCTTCATTGGTACATGGTATATTGGGTACCTAACAATAAAATTAGAGAAAATTAACTCAAATTTTCTAAATTGAATAAATAGATGAATAATGAAGAGAATTTTTTCCTTAATAATAAGTTCTAGAAAACAATTATCATTAACATCAATTCCAAATTTCTTTATGATATTGAATTGCTACGTGAAAAAATAAATTTAATTATTTCATCAATGCATTATAGGAATTTCACTTGAAATTATTACAAAGGTGAAAATAGGAAGAACAAAAAAAATACCAAGCAACAGCCATCCAACTTGCAGGAGATAAGTCAACGCTCTTCAGTGTCTGAAGTCCTGGATGCTTCTCACTAAATTCATATATCTGAAACATCCAAAAGAATCAGAAATATTGAGTGACTATCAAAAATATATTCTTTTCAAAAATAATCTCAACTTATTAAGAAGAAGAAAACCTCGCGTTCATCAAACCCTAACTTCTAACTAATTATTAGAAGAAACAAGTTTACACACCTTCTCCACCAAGGGAATTCTCCAACAGGGAGAGGCAATCTCAGAATGTTGAAAATACATATAGCCAAGGCGATTTTCATTAACATTCATTGAAGATGCATAGCTTCGTTGAATGTTTTGTTGATTAACTACTACATCTCGAGATGAGACTGATCCCGAAAGAGGATCTCTTGAACCCTCAGCAGGCTCCAAAGTGGAGTCTGTTGAGTTATTGCTGGAAGTCCTTGAGAGTTTTTCACTACCACTTACTTCACTCACTGACTCCAGCTCAAGATCAAGTCCATCAATAGCATGGTCTTCTAATAAGAATCTGCAGAAAATGAAAGAGTATCAGTAATGACATACCATTATTATATATGATTCACGAAAATCTAAAGATATGACAGCACAAATATGTCACCAACCAAGCATGTAATGTGCACGGTCAGTAACCATATATCTTGTTTATGGACGACTATCAAATTTTAAATACTTAAATATAAATAAAATATCAAATATAGAAACTTATCGGCCCCAAGAACGAAAAAAGAATGGTAGGAAACTAATCCAACCATCGCAAAACCAAAGTTTATCTCGATTTTGGTTTGTTATATTAATGAAATAACCCGATCGGTCGTTTTGAGAATCAGCATCATCGGTTGCTTAAGATCTCGAATAGCTCTGTATTATGTATCACGACTTACGTGTGTGGCCGGGTTCAGTTTCGAGTGATTCGGTATTGATTTGGAAGAATGATTCTTGTTTTAGAAACTTAAGTGGTAAGTGTTGACAAAAGTTTGACTTTTGTGTAGACAACTCCGGAAATATGGTATTTTGATGATTTCAATAGTTTTGTATGGTGATTTTGGACAATGGTGTATACCTGAATTTGGATTTGAAGGTCCGTAAGTTAGAACGTTGAAGGTTTGGAAGGTTGAGAGGTTTGACCAGGAGTTGACTTGTTGATATCGAGTTCGAATTATGATTTCGGGAGTTGGTATATCCCCGTTGTGTTATTTGGAACTTTCATGCAAATCTTGAGCTCATTCAGAATTGGTTTGATATATTTTGGCATTAGTTTTAAAAGTTGGAAGCTCATTAGTTCATTAGGCTTGAATCGATGTGTGATTCGTGGTTTAATGTTGTTCGATATGATTTGAGGTTCGACCAAGTTTTTATTGTGTTAAGGTACTTGTTGGTATTTTTGGGCGGAGTCCCGGAGGTCTCGGGTGTGTTTCGGATGGGCTACGAGCCATTTTTCTTTGTTTTGGATAGTTGTTCTAGCATCTAGTATATTGTTCTTCACGGTTGCGAAGAGGCAAATGTCTTCGCGAATCTGAGAAGGTTGTAGTCATCACATTCGTGAGAGATGCTACGGGATCGCGTAGAAAGAAGACCAGGAGTAGTCATCAGAGATTTTGGTCTCCGTGCTCGCGTATGAACAACACGTTCGGATACTTACTGGAGATTGTATTTGTGCTTGCGACAGTGCTGACGCGTTCATGTAGAACATATTTTGCAGCTTATATTTTTGTGCTTCGCGATGCAAGTTTCGCGAACGCGAAACGTGTTCAGCGATCGCGAAGAGGAACACTTAGGCAGACCTATATTTACTCTATTTCGAGGGAATTTGATGTTTTATTGCCTTTTGGGGTTAGAGAGATAGGTTTTAGACGATTTTGGAGGGGATTTTCGTGCTTTGGATTTAGATCACCATCTGGATTTGATTATATTTCATGATTCCATCTTTGCTTTTATCATTAAATTAGTGATTTAAATTGGAGAAACTAATGATTATTGTAAAAACTTTCAAAAATATAAAATAAGGATTTGAAACCGATTTAATATCGGAATTGGATAATTTTTGTATGGTTAGACCCGTATCGGAATGGATGTTTAGATTTAATGATCTTTGTCGGGTTCCAAGGTGCGAGCACGGGGTTGAATTTTTTAGTTTTTATTAATGATCGAATACCTATTATTCGGATTTTTTTGTATGGTTTTTATTTATGATATTAAGTTATTTTCTGCAACAACCCGGCCGGTCATTTGGAGAGTATTATCCCTAACCCTTATTTATTGCTTCCTCTATTTCATTTTTGTGGTTACGTGATTTGCTAGAAGATTTGTTTTTGTTTCAAAGTCATATGGGACATATAGTCCCTAATATGGGAGTTTAAGTCGTAGGAATTAAATGTAGGTTGAATTGTGTGAAGACGACTACGAAATAGAGTTTTCTCGGTTCCAATAGCTCCACATGGTGATTTTGGTCTTAGGAGCGTGTCCATACGTTGATTTGGAGGTTCATAGGTTATTTCAGCGTTAATTGGCGAAAGTTGGAAAATTTAGATAATTTTTGGAAAGTTTGACCGGGGATGGACTTTTAGATATCGAGGTCGGATTTCAATTGTGAAAGTTGAAATAGGTCTGTAATATCATTTATAACCTGTGTGCAAAATTTGAGGTCATTCGAACGAGTTTTGATAGGTTTAGACGTCAGTTGTAGAAGTTGGAATTTTCTTAGTTCATTGAGCTTGAATTGGTGTGCGATTCATGATTTTAGCGTTATTTGATGTGATTTAAAGGCTTGACTAAGTTCGTATGATATTTTAGGACTTGTTGGTATGTTTAGTTAAGGTCTCGAGGGCCTCTAGTGGATTTCAGATGATTAATAGATTGAAAATCTCACTTAGAAGGTTGCTAAAGATTTCTGGCGTCCAGTTATTGGTTTTCTCCTGCGATTGCATATGAGGGGACACGATCGTGAAGGCCTGGATTTTGGCAGTCATGTTTTGTTCTATGCGACGGCATGAAAGAATCTGCAATTGTGAAGCTTGCATGGCCTAGTGAATTGCGGACGCGCGGCTGCAGAAAAAAAAGGGAGGAACTGGGATGTGGTTCTTGACTATATACGGTCGCATAGTGGTGCACGCGATGGCATTGCACTGGGTAAGGTTCTTTTCACATTCGCGACCAGACTATTGCGTTTTCATAGTACTGTTTTTGAGTTGATGGATTTTTTTCGACTGCGTAGTATAAACACCTAGGCAGAACTTAAATGTTCA
This sequence comes from Nicotiana benthamiana, assembly GCA_034376525.1. Taxonomy (NCBI): domain Eukaryota; kingdom Viridiplantae; phylum Streptophyta; class Magnoliopsida; order Solanales; family Solanaceae; genus Nicotiana; species Nicotiana benthamiana. The sequence goes on from CM067330.1 coordinate 102,644,177, forward strand.
AAATCGAGGTTTTTCTCCCATTTCATTTTAGGACTTTGAGAACTCGGATTTAGACAAAATTTTGTGGGATTTTCAGAGGAGACATTTTGGGTAAGGATTCTTGACTCTTTTTTAATTATATTCCACTAATGTATCATTAATTTTATCATTTAATCAAGGATTTAGGTTGCAAATTGGAGGGGGGGAGAAGGTGGAAGAACCTTAGGCCAAATTTTGAGGTTTTGATTGAGATGTTGGTATCAGGTTTGAGTAATTTTGGTATGGGGGAACTCGTGGTTGAATGGGTGTTCGGATTTTGTGAATTTTACCCGATTCCGAGACGTAGACCTGGGTCGACCTTTTGGGGCGATTTTCTAATTTCTTGTCAAAGTCTTGATTTCATTAATTAGATTAGTTTCTAATAGTTATATTTGTAGCATGTAATTGATGTTGGCTAGATTTGGGTCATTCAAAATCGGAAAGTCGAGAAAAAGACGTTCTTATTAACTGATTAAGCTTGATTTGAGGTAAGTGACTTGTCTAACCTCGTGTGGGAAAAATTCCCCTTAGGTTTTGGTACTGTTGTGATATTTGAAATACGTAAAGGCCGTGTACACGAGGTGACAAGTGCGTACACGGGTTATATGTTGAAAAAACTGGTTCATGCTGAGTGGTTCTCTTTTAATTCCTTAGCTGAGTTGTCCTAGCATATGTAGTCATCATGTTTAGCCTAATGTCGCATGCCTACTTGTTTAAAATCTTACTGGATATTTGTGCAACATGCTTAATTGAATTACTTGTTTCCTTGATTTGTAATCAGTCTTAAATTATAGAATCTCTTGTTGTAAATTCATTGCTCCTTAAGTTATGAGTTGTGTATTTACTTTTGGGACTATGAGGCGGTACCTCGGGAGATCCCCTATTGCATATTTACTTTTGGGACTACGATGTGGTGGATGGGGAGATCTCCTATTGCATATTTACTTTTGGGACTACGAGGCGAAACCTTGGGAGATCCCTTGTTGCATATTTACTTTTGGGACTATGAGACAATACCTCAGGAGATCCCTTGTTGCATATTTACTTTTGGGACTACGAGGCAGTACCTCGGGAGCACCCTTGTTGTTCACCCCTATTTGCTGTGTAGTTCCCTTTTCTGGATTTCTTATTGTTAAATTCTAAGTCTTTTATTATATTATATTATATCTTCTACCTCTTTTCCTTTTTACGTTCAGTAGGACCCCGGCCTGACCTCGTCACTACTCTACTGAGGTTACTTACTGGGTACTTTTGTGGTGTACTCATGCTACTCTTCCGCACATATTTTTGTGCAGATCCAGGTACCTCCTACAAGACCTGATATCACAAAGTTGTGAGTACATGGAGACTTCAAGGTACATCTGTCGGTGTCTGCAGACCTCGGAGTCCCTCTCTATCCTTGTTATGTTGTTTTCCCTTATTCTCCTTAGATTCTGATGTATAGAGACACCTATTACTTCTCTTAGAAGCTTGTGACTTGTATCTACCGGATTTTGGGAGTTGCAATTATTTTGAATCACAATATGATTTATGTTATATGTTGAGATTTGAGTTTTAGTTTGTTATTTCTGTTATTCCTCATAATTGTTACGCTTACCTAATCTTAGAGACTAGGTTCCATCACGGCATCTTATAGAGTGAAATTAGGGTCGTGTCATTTTGGCTATATTTGAGCAGTCTAGAGGTTTATTTCACACTGGAAGGTCATTTTAAAGTATTGATTTAGCTTCTTTGAGGTAAGTATCTTGCCTAACTTTGTGTGGGGAAACTAACCATTAGTATTTGAAACGCCTGTGCTATTTGTGTTATGTAGAAGCCGTGTATGTAAGGTAACTAGTGCGTACTCAGGCAGATATATGAAAATTGACTGGTTTAGATTCTTAGGCTTCTTTCATATATTGGTTTGAAATTGTTAGCACACGTTATATCTTTTATTTGTCATTTTTACTCTCATTTAATTAAAGTTGTTAGCACATGTCATGTCTCTATTTGTCATGTTTACTCTCATATGCTTTAATTGAAGTTGTTAGCATATGTCATATCCTTTACTTGTCAAATTTACTCTTATATGCTTTATTTGAAGTTGTTACCTCTTAGATCATTATGTAACTTCCTTTATTGTTAAGTTATTCTTAATTGAAATTGTTTTTACATGATATTCTTTTGTTGCTGAGTTATTCTCATGCATTTAGACGTAGTTTTTAGTTTGTGACATCTCTTTCATTTTTAGCCTATTTCATACACTAGGATTCAAAGTTTGCCTTTTCATGAAAATACCTTCATTATCGAGTTTATTCTTAAGCAATTAATTGAAGTTAAAGTTATTCAAAGTTATTATTTTATTTGAATTGAAGTTGTGTTTAAAGGATTTTTTGTTCATTGTTAAATTACTTTCTCATTCATTTTATTGTTGTTGAGATTCTACACACATTGTGTTTGAGCCGTAGACTGCTTATTGTGAAAATATTGATATTGTTGGTTCTTTTGAAAAGGTTGTGCCCTATGGGCACTTGTGGTACGAGTTGATATGTCGTGTTGTCATATTGTTAGCACATATGAATTGTTATGTGGATTGGTTGTTGTTATGTGGAGCATAAGGGTGGTATCTCACTATTGTTGTTATGCGGAATATAAAGATTTCACCTCACTGTTGTTGATTGTGCGGAGTGATACATGTAGATATTGTGTTATTATCCAGACGAAGTGATAAGGGTGACTATTATGTAGAGTGAAACCGATGGCTATTATACGGGTGATACGGGTGGCTAATGTTATTGTCATGGCAGAGTGATACAGGTGGCTATCAGAGAGATAAGGGTGACAATGTCATGGATGATATGTGAATGCATGAGGGCATTATGTTGATAATATTCGTGTGATAGGGTGATTCTCCTTAGGTATGGCATACACCTTATATAACTTATTGTGTTGCTTTCAGTGAGCTACTTGATGTCTTTGATATTACTTTTTAACTTGGGTTGTACTAGTACACTCGCACAAGCATACAATGTAGCATGCCACGTATACCAGTTTAGGAGTATGAAATTTAACATTTATTGATCATGCTCATGTATTCTTGTATTATCTGCTTTCATGTTGATATTGAGCATGTGATCATGCCAAGCAGATTGTGATAGTGAGCATGTGATCACGTCGGGCGGATTGTGATTGTGAGCATATGATCATGCAGGGTGGATTGAGATATTGGAAGGTGAGTTGTCCATACGGTTGTGATTAGAAATATGGGTACAAGTTTCTATGAGCATATGTTTTTGGGTTGAGACTCGTGATGAGATGAGGTATCTCGGAGTAATTTCGTTGCGGGACTTGTGTTAGAACGGCTTGATTAATTGGTTGTCATTTGTTTTCCTTGTTTGGTTTCAATGGTACTTTCATACATCGTCACTACTCTACCGAGGTTAGTCTTGATACTTACAGCGTACTGACCGTGGTGTACTCATGCTACACTTTTATATATTTTTGTGTAGATCTAGGCATTGGAGATATCGGACTCAGGCAGAGTTAGCTTATCGATCGCGAGGATTCAAGGTAGAGCTGCTTGGTCGCCGCAGTCCCTTGGAGTACTTTCTTTACATTGTATATCAGCTTGTTATTTGAACAGTATTGTATTTCGATCTTTGAGATCTTTCCATGTATTCAGCTAGAGTTCATGACTCTGTATTACCTAGTCTTGGGAGGTTATTATGATTATTGTCGTGTAGGCTTATTTTGCTTTTGTATTGTTATTCATACTAAATTCTATTTTAAATTATTATTGTTAAACTGGCTTAATTGTTATAAGTAATTAGCCTACCTAATCTTAGAGACTAGGTGTCATCAGGACGCTATTGGTGAAATTATAGATCGTGACAATTAGCCATGATAAAGAGAGCAAGAAAAGCTTCTCTTTTTTCTTTTAGTTTAGTTTCAAAACTAAGCAAATTACAATAGATAAATGAACAAATAAAATAATTCCAATTACCCATTTTTTCAACCATCAGTAATGAGGTTATCGATTTTAGAATACATAGTAGGGAAAGAGTATGTGCGTGTGCACACACGCGAAAGAGAGAGAGAGAGTCATATGCGCCTAGACTTTCCTTTTATCTCTGTTTTTTTCAAGGTCCAATACTATTTAGAAGGTATTCATTTCTGTGGAAATGATGATTCTCCAAATTAATGACCAATCTTACCTTCATTAATCATATAATATTACAGACATGGTGCATTGGAGTCCTAAAGCACCACCACAAACTATCGCACGTCCAGTACTAGGGCATGCACCTTATTATGTCAACATCCACCTCTGATATTACCTTTAGGGTTTTCGCGAATCAGTGTTATTTGATAGATTTTCGTAAATTAATTGTATCTTTATACTTTTATGTAAAGTTAGTAAAGTTTTATTTGCAAAGTATTATTCTAAAAATGCACTTAAAATGTTCATACCTATCAATTTTAACAACTAACTTTACTGTGGACAACATATGACGTTCATATAAATCTATTATGTGCCTCTCCATTTAACATTGAGTTGATCTCATCTACTAACTATCATAATTGATCTATTATATTTTTTGCTTTGTTTCTTTTAGAGCAATCATAAAGACTATAAAGTCGGATCAAGTGAATGCCCCAATTTGAATATTCTTTTAGGGTAAATTATTAGGTTGAGTAAGTACGTTGAGGTGTGCATGATTCCAAGAGTGGGAGAAAAAATGATTGAAGACGATCAAAAAGTTAAAGAAGAGGGGGATTTTTGTAAGACACGTGGCGGCTGTTAAGCATTTTATTCGTACATATATAGAATTATAATGGATAGAACAGCTACGGAAAGCTCCCCTTTAGATTTGATTTATGTATGATTCCACTTGTTATCTATTGTGAGTTAGCTTTTGGTAATTTTATACCTTTTAGAAATTTAGAGCTCCTTCTATTCCAAACTAATCATGACTATATGGCTTTTTTTGTTCTCAAAAATCAAATGACATTAATCTAAGATGTATAAGGTTTGGGGTTGTCCATTAACTAGTTTTCTCCTTACTGTGGACTCTTCTCTATAAACTCATACTCACTTCACTTTTTTTTATGCTTTTCTTCCAATGAGTAGCACTCTTTCATCCTTTGGTTACTTGTCTTTCTTTTAGAAAAAATCTAAAATATAATAGAGTGAATTCAAGATTCATGGGTGAAGGATAATTGCATGGTGGTAATGGAGGAGTAAAGTGAAAATAAAAATTAAAACTTGTGTTTACTTTGAATCACTGTCTTGGATAAAGAGTATGATCATGAGATATGATAAGAGAACTTAATTAAATAGAAAATAGTAATTCAATATAATATTCGATAAGGAGATGGTGTGAAATAAAATAGCGAAAAGAAAAGAAGAAAATATCATTGTGTTGAAGAAAGGAAGAAAAGGGAAGCAAGTGCCCTAATATGGGGGAGAGGAAGTGTGATATATAGGTTTAATGTACATGCAAAGAGTAAGTGTGTCCATTGCACGAGTTCAAAACAAGTTCATCAATAATAAATGATGAGAGTATTTTAAAACTCGTGCATACTTAAAAGATTGTAATATCGCCAAAAAACATTATGATCAAAATACCGACAAAAAAATATTACGATAAATTATCAAAGAAATACGTAATCAATGAAATTAGTAAAGAGAATCAAATTATAATACCTAAGTGTTGTTGGGGATTTGATGGTGTAGATTTGGATGGCTGATAAGTAAGGAGCGTAGTATTGCACAACATTCTCATTATTTTTTAGAGCAATAGAAGCACCAACACCATATGAACTCCATTCTTCATAACAATCCCACAAGTCTCCAAGTGTGAAATATTCAGATTTTTCCTTGGCAATTGGATCATTCATGTAACTCTACAGCATTTTAAAAGTAAAGCAAACTAATTAACAAGAGATAAATGGTAAAAAGAAAGGGTAAAACAAAGAAGGAAAAGTAACAAGTGATAGAAGAATCTCGATCTCTATATTCACAATTTTAGAAAAATATTTAGTGAATATGATTTGAAACCATCAAGCAAATTTAGAAAAAGAATGATTGACATAGATCCATTCAAGAAATGTTGAATATGAAATAAATTTTGAAACCATCAAGCAAATTTAGGAAAAGATTGATTGATATAGATGCATTCAAAAAATGTAGCTTGTAACTAGTATTAGGGGTGTGATATCTATTGATTTGTTTGGGGAAAAAAAAAACCAAAGGTCCCTCTGAGAACATCTGATTAAAAGGGAAAAAAATACACTTTAATTTGCTATTAAAATCGAAGACTGTTCCAATTTTCTACTAAAATAAAAAAGTGGAGGGAGAACTAAACATTTCTGCAAAGCAAAAAAATGCTATTGATTTTATCATTTTAATCTCATTTGCTTTAAAAGAGATATGTATATAAACTAAAGAGATTTTATATCAAATTTATTAGAAAGCGAATATATGTATATACCTCAATCTCAAACAAGTAAATATATGTATATAAAAAAGAATTTATAATATCTTTGAATATATCAGGTATGAAAAACATATACAAATAAGTCAACAACAAAACTTGATATCGATCTATTACTATACCTCAATCTCAAACAAATATTCAAATATTTCTTTAAAAAAATTTAATAAATTACCCTTGGTAGAGGTTTTGAAAGAACGATGGGTGTTATTGATTGAAGAAAACTCTGAAGATTTGACATCTGATTTGATTTCCTTTTTGACAAGAATTCAAAGGAGGAAGAAAACATTTTGATTGTATTTTTTTTTTTATCTCACAACAACAAGAACAAAAATTTATCAGTCTTCTCTTTGGTTTTGTTAATTCAAAATCAACAATTGGCAAGTAGTTAGCACTTGTATTAACTTACTAAAAATTGGTTTTGTAGATTTACATAATCTGAAGTAGATTTAATTGTAGAGATTAACATACATTTAAAACTATAGTTGACATGATAGTCAAAAAGTGTCATTTTAAAATTTGTTTTATATTATGACAAAATTGTAAACACAAACTAGAAATTAAACATCGATACATTCTAAAGAAATGAACAAGGGAAATATGCCAGAAGTAATTAAAATTTTTGGAAGAAAAAAAATGAAGCTAAGAAGAAGAAGAAGAAGGCCAAAGCAATGAGAAAATAAAAATTATATATGAAAATAAACTACTAGCAAAATATAACGTAAACATTCATTACAATAACAGCAACTCATGTACTTAATTTTGTTATCATTTGTTAAATGCTAGTCTTAATTAATCACTTCTTAAATGCTACAGATTAATGTATATGGAGTTTTCACCACTTCTTGGGGTATTTTAATTTCTTTATTTTTTTTATTCTCTCCCTCCATGGGATATTTTAATTTGGATTTACAAATATAAGAAGAGTGGAAAAGAGTACCTAGTAATTTTAGTGATATTTTTTTTGGGTTTCTCACCCGGTATCTCATGCTCACAGTGGGACCCGATTCGCGCCGAAAAGTCGTAAAAAGTTAAATTACATATTTTCCCTTCTTTAAAACCTAATTATTCGAATTAAAAAAAGTAAAAACTTCCGGGGTGACAAGACAGCCCCATTAACAGACAACTATTCATTGTTTCTCATTTCCTAACTGGGTGTCAATCCTTATAAATATGGTGGTTGTTCTCTTCGAGGTAGTCAGTGTTAGTATATATTAGAGGATGAATTCTCATGAAGTCAAGTCTCTAAATCTACAGACTACCAAGAGAAAAATTGATAACAAATTTTGGTTATCCAGATATCAACTTTGAAGAAAAATGTGGTGCAAGTTAAATCAGATGTGCTAATTAATGTTTGATTTGAAGGATTATGATGTTAATACTTTATACAGACATATTTATGCATAATGTTTTCCTTAATTATGGTGGGATACACAAATACAAAAGGTAAAATAAAGAACAGTGACATGTGACGTGAATGAAGCCAATGGGTTATCACCAGTTGCAAACATTTTAATTTCATGCTGCTTTAACAAATTTGGACCAAAAATACTAGAGTTGGATGAAAGGATCAATAGTGCTACATTGGTCCAAAGGATAATTCTTCTTTATCATAGTTTGTTTTGAGGACATAAAGTGATATTCACCAAGGCAAAGTTAACTACATAGAGAAGAAATAAAGTGACAAAAAAGTTTAATCATCTATACTTTGTGATTTGATTTATGAAATTTAATATCTACGAGAATTAGAATACATGTTCATGATCTTATACTACTCTGTGATATCTATTATGATTCTTAAATCATGTGGTTGGTTATGTTACTTCTTTGAATCTCCTTTTTTTTTTCCATCACCATTTTTTTTAATTGTATGTGACGCTTCTAAATAACACGAAAATTAAAGAGAGAAATAATATTAGATTCCATTTTAATAGACAACAGAGTGCGCAACTTGAAATTGATATGATGATGAAGCAAATTTAAGAGTCTCCCAATATAACGTTTATTAGTATTGTATGGAAGATTTTCCTCTCATCACACTTACAAGTTCCATCTAAAAATCCTTCTTGTTTGAATATCTCATGGATGTCTTTGAACAATTATTAAAGTGTTTACGTTATGGAAAGCCTCAGATTTAGAGGAAAATATGGTCGAATATATGTGTATTTCAGTTTAGGATCTCTTAAAGATCCTAACATCTTTGTCACCCATTGATTTATAGCCAAAATTGATGGAAAAACTTGTTCCCAATTAAGTTCCCAATCTGAAGCATGTTTAGAAAGTACTAATTGTTGACACTTTGCCATTCGAATTTCTTTTTAATCTAGGTTGTTTTAAGGATTACAAAAAGGATTGTTTTAAGGATATTCAATCATCTTATCTCAACTAACAAATCACATACGACACTTCACACTGATTATTTACAATAAAATTAAACTTTATTTTTTTCATGTATAATTATTTATTTAAAAATTATTTTTATAATATTTTCTTACAAAGTCGTGCACTACATGACTCGGTATACATGTATGACTCGACATACACGTGCAACGCACGTGAAGAGAAACTAGTTTCAAATTAAATATAAATGTCAAGAAGTCAATACAAAATATCACATAATCCTCCCAGAACCTAGTGTCGCAGGTGCATGAGCATTTAGTAGGGAATAAAATAAAATACACTAACTGTCCGAAATACAAAGTGGACAGAATGAAAATACAGCACAATACTCTAAAGGAGACTCTGTTGGTTGCGGGTCCTCTCGATAAATGCAGTTCACCTAAGTCTCTGTATCAACCATGCCATTATGCTACTACGCCACACATAAACCTGTGCAACAAAAATGCACAGTAAGTGTAGTATGAATACGAAATAACGTGTACCCAGTAAGTATCATCTACTCTGAAGGAGACTCTGCTGGCTGCAAGTCGTCTCGATAAATGCAGCTCACCTAAGTCCTCGTATCAACCATGTCGCTATGCCACTAAGCCACTTGCCACTCATGAACTTATGCAACAAAAATACACAATAACTGTAGTATGAGTAAGAAAACAATGTATATCCAGTAAGTATCCCATCTAATCTCGAAGAAATAGAGATGAGAAGTCGATTTCGATATTTACTAGTGTTCAATAATAATATACCAATAATATAGTAAATCGTGAATTTTTATAAAGATGTTTGTAACTGAATAGCATGAAGTAAGTAAGCAATTCTTCAATTAATAGGAGATTTTCAAATTCATTTTTTATTATTTATACATTTACCTCAAGTTAATAAGAGCAAATATCCTCAGACAAACAATACAAGCAAACTATGTCGAAGACGTACGGCCCGATCCAATAATATTTAAATTGTGCACTTCCAGAGGGTCGAATAGCGCGAACAATAAATGTATCTATTACCCCGCAAGCGAAGCGGTAAAATATAAATAAACAATCACCCTGCTCGCAAATCATACATGCGACACATGTACACATAGAAACAAATATTCAAACTACGAATCAAAACTCCATCTAGAAAATAATTGTTCGAGGAGGTGGACATTACTCTTTTACAAGTCAAGAAAAAGCAGTTTAACTCTTTTAAAAAATTATTTTCCACTTTGATATGATTTAAGCAATTCAAACTATCAGTAAAGTTACAATTATTACAAATAAGCATGTTTTTGGATTCTAGACTACCCGGACATAGGCATAATAGTAACTAGGCGCGGACTCTCGTCACCTCGTGCATACGTAGCCCCCACAAAATAGCAGCACATATTCAATTTATTCACCTATGGGGATAATTCCCTCTTATAAGGTTAGAAAGGAGACTCACCTCGCTCCAAAGCTTACTTCCAATATCAAGAACGTGCCCAAACCCTCGATTCGGGGCCGAACGATCCAACACTATTTAAACGGGGTAAGAACTAGTCAACGCAAGCTCAAGAGTTCATATTCCAACTATTAAAGTAATTCCCTAACCTTAAATACAAGTTTCCAAAAATCCATCCACGGGCTCATTGGCCCAGATTCCAGAAATCTTTAAGAAAGTTGTTACCCATAACCTAAGGATCAAGAATATATAATTTCTACTTCATTCTATAACAAATTTCATGGTTAAATCTTATTTTTATCAAAACCCTAGATTTTACTCTATTCCCATGATTTTCACTAATTGTTGTATTTTAATCTACCCTAAACTCAAGTATTAAACTCACATTAAGTAGAAATAACTTACCTCACAATGTTAGGCGAAATCACCCCTCCAAGATCTCCAAAATCACCCAAGAATTGAGTAAAAATGAGCAAAAATGGCCCAGAGCCCGTAATAAATGAAGGCCACAACTTCTGTGATTTTTGCATCTACGGTGCTGGGCCGCACATGCGTCCACCACTTCTGGGGAAAGAAGACCTCATATGCAGTCTGGGCCGCTTCTGCGGACAGGCCCACCGCTTCTGTGGTTCCACTTCTGCAGATTTAGGGCCGCATCTGCGGTCTTGGGCTGCCTAGCCTTAGGTTGCTTCTGCGATAGATGGACCGCTTCTGCGGTCTCGCACCTGGGGCTTACCAACCGCAGGTGCGGTTTTAACAGAAACCAGCAGCTTAGCCTTTTTCAAAATTTCATTTTCGATCCGTTGACCATCCGAATTCAACCCGAGGCCCCTGTAACCCCGTCCAATCATACCCACCAGTCCCAAAATATATTATAGACTTGCTCGAGGCCTCAAATCATATCAAACAATGCTAAAATAATAATTCACACCCCAATTCGAACTTTATGAACTTTAGAACTTCAAACTTCTACATTCGATGTTGAAACCTATCAAATCTCGTCCGATTGACCTCAAATTTTGCACACAAGTCATATTTGACATTACAACCCTATTATAACTTCCAAAATCGAAATTCAACCGCGATATCGAAAAGTCTATTTTTGGTCATACTTCTCAAAACCCTCAAATTTCTATATTTAGCCAACTGACTCCAAAATGACCTACGAACCTTCGAATTCACTTCCGATCGCACTCCCAATACCATAATTACCATACAAAGCTATTCGCAGAATCGGAATCCCAAAGAGACATCGATAGCATTGAAATGCACTTCAACCCAATTTTATGAAATTTTTCAAAAAATGCTAACTTTCACAATAGGTACCAAAACGCTCCCGGGTCACCTAAAACCCGATCTTGGCATATGCCCAAGTCCGAAATCGTCAAATGAACCTGCTGGAACCTTCAAATCACGCTTTCGAGATCATTTACTTGAATATCTTAGTGAATTCTTTCAATTTAAAACTTCCGAAATAAAAATTCTCTTTCCAAATCAACTACGAACTTTCCGTAATTCAATTTTGACCCTACATACAAATCATAATACCTGAAGTGAAGCTCCTCATGGACTCAAACTGTCGAATGACGCCCTAGAGCTCAAAATGACCGGTTGGGTTGTTACATTTTCTCCCACTTAAATATGTGTTCGTCCTCAAACGTGTTAAGAACTGCGTTGGAGTTGTCTGAAATCACAGCTAAACGCCTATTACCCCTACCTGTGCAACCACAATCTCAGTTGAGCACATTAGCTCGACAAAATCTGTAGATATTCTCTTTTATTCAAACAAATAAGCTTAGAACCTAGTTTCAATATCCAAAATTCTCTACCAGGTCTGCTTCCAATACATGAACACCGTATCAATCACTACAGTGTACCAGAACGTGACTGCATACCTTTGTTGAATTCTCACCATGCACCACATTATCCATAGGACCATAATAACATTCTTTGATCATAATAACAGGCATTCCCCGAATCAGATGATCACAATGCACCTCATGACATGTATAAGTCTTGTTTGAACTCTTTCAATATTGCCACGACAGAAGAGACGTGTGAAAATTCGTAACACGCTGCCGAGTCAACAAATCGTTGAGTCTATACTCCTGAAAAGAGTCATTACTTCATTCTGAACCAAATAATGTTGTTTTCTCCTTAATATACTTAATATAATCCGACTGTACTGATCCTATATCCAATAATCGTGCCTCACCCAATAAGAACTGCTTAGGCAACAAGCCACCCCTGTCATGAACAAAAGTCTCATATGGTGCCACAATGTGCCAATAGGCTACCAACTCGAACATGATACATTAGGAAACTGAACTATAAGGAACTACTCAACTCACACAGCTAATATGGAGCTTCCTCAGAAAATGGAAAACAAAACACGCAAAAATTATAATAGAAAATTTTTTACTAAACATCGTACTTTTGGGGTGTGTAGCCCTATCCATACATAAAATATACACAGAGCTAAATTTCTCATTACAACAAAATACCGAGTATCGGTCCCAAGCATTCTAAGTGAATAATACAACTCCTGAAGGGACATATATCGCCATAAGGTAACAAAATCAAGCATAACTGAGGTGCGATATATGTTCTGAAGTTATGGAGCCATCCTGCTCACATAATACCATCACTACGTGGAACCTCAATACATAAGAAAATTATCGAGTTGTTCACAACTCACGAGGCACACTATAGCATTACATGAAATAGCCGACGATGAAATAACACCCTACATTCGAATACTTCTCCATAAGGAGCGTTATGCCGAATGAACACATTCAGCCTGATATAAGGCCCATATTCGTACTTAAATCCATTCACAGACCTCAAGACGATTCTGATTGCACCAAACTAAGTCCATAATCTTTATTGGGTCCATAATAACCCTTTTTTTTCATAACACGCATGAAGCCATCATAAACGGAGTAATCCTCCACCGCCCACAACCCAATAAATCGAGTGCCCTCCATGCATCAATTCTCAATTTAATGATATCACCACAATCTTGATACTTGGTTTAATTCTTCAATCAATCAAGTAACTACATGCCACACTTATACAATCTTCCTGTAGGGAAAGCTCCCACGACCTTTCGTAATAGATAACAAATCTGCACATAGATACCACCGGCCCCACTAACGCTAAAAACTAATCAAGAATCCATAACCAGGACGTAAAGCCTCTTTCACAAATCACCGAGCTCAGGCAATGTTTTAGACAATACCAATTTAATCCAAATATCCAAATCCCCCTCCTACTCATCCGAGCTCGTGACATCCTCGTCAAATACCAAACCGCAACCTTGATCCTCACCTTCAAATTTCATAACGTTCACTGCACCTAACAAGCCATGTGATAGAACACGATTCTCATCATAACTTCGGAACCATTAATAGACTAATACTTCATCGTATAGAAAGTTTTCACTTAACTCGTTTCAAGAAAGCCATAGCAACACACAAGTGAATTTCTCATAATCCTAGAATATGCAAATCTTTGAGTAGTGGTAGAAGCCACCATAGCCCTTTCGGGATTCGCCTACACATAACAACCCATATCACTAGGACACTTTCAAATGAAATCAATTACGGCAGCTGACAAGCCTCGCATATATCACCACAATTCACCTACATAACTTAATCATAGTGAAGGAACTGATCATAGCCACCATTATGCCAATTCAACCATGGCCAACCAATCAAATTTCTTATAATTTATCCCTAACTTGCCTCGAAGGTAATAATAGCTCTATTCCTTACATCACCAACCTAAATCTGCACTCATCTTGAGCGACTCCATTCCTCGAAATCACGTTGTATCCAAGCCCATGAACCATTCTGTACCCTCTTTGCACGCACATTTGCATCTTCAACTGATACACCCATTCTGATAATTCCTCTAGAATTCGAAGTCTTTTTCTCATTTTCCCCCAATGCTACATTACAAGATGAAAATATCATAGAACACTCTGAGCCCCTTATCATAATCTTCTACAAGGATCGATCTTAACCATACTTATAGATTCAAAATTATTAAGCACCACACTTTAACATTCAAATCCACTAGGAACATTGTTAAGAGCCACCCACTCTGACTTGGTCCCGAATATAATCAACTCCATGAATTTTTCAGCATATGAATACCTTCTCGATGAAGAACCCGGCCAAATCACTTTCCTTGAAACCCTCATCTATACAGGGCATAACTTCTGAATCCTTCCCTAAATCTAAACATGAGCCAATAAGGCCAGTCCTAGCACACCCTTAACAATTCATTTGCTCAAATTACCTCGTACATTCTTTTTCCTTAGCTGAAATAACCCATCAATATAATAATTACCGGAAATCTCATAAATAAACGACCATGCAGTCTAACCGCAGGCAGTAGCACTCTCCCACTTAGCTTGAAGCCACCATTTCATAACTCTGGAACCCAACAAGGTCCTTTCTTCGTTATTGATATGATTTAGTACAACAAACCCGTCGAGTTCCACGAAAGCTTTCTTTAATACCATTTATGAATACTCTAAATCATTAACCATATCCACATGTCCGACCTCTTTACCAGATAGCCAGTAGGATTCTTCACAGAAGCTTCACCAACCACGCGACCCCTGATCTGCTCACAGGAGATAACCCATGTAAGCTTGTGCTCATTCACCAGTTGCACAAATCTATTCACTCCTTTGAGACAATATCTTCCAATTCAATTTATGTTGTATCCTCCTTCATATCAAGCAGCTCCTTTCCATCATATCAAATCCCCTGTCGTATAATAGCTGACACTTTAAATTAAGTCCATAGACCTAATCGTTGTTCACTAAAATTCAAATCACTCCAATTTTCTTCAATGGTGCAGTTATTCTGCCACTGCGTCCACGTGTTGCTCTGCCACTTTCCTATTTTGGGAAAACTCACTTATTTAAGAAACTACTCGACCTCTACTTCTTACACTAGGAATTCTAGAAGTTTAACCACCACATGACACTTCCCATACGTCTTTCCTCATCCTTTGTTGCTCAGCTAATGCCTTAGATCAAAATCTATCTCAGTAACACTTGAACCAATA
This sequence comes from Nicotiana benthamiana, assembly GCA_034376525.1. Taxonomy (NCBI): domain Eukaryota; kingdom Viridiplantae; phylum Streptophyta; class Magnoliopsida; order Solanales; family Solanaceae; genus Nicotiana; species Nicotiana benthamiana. Next base: position 102,659,575 of record CM067330.1, read on the forward strand.
GACCGCTACTAACTTTTAAAACTTTTCGAGAATCATCTCTCTAGATCCATTAGCATTAGAAATACACATTCAATCCTGAACCACCACACCCCGCGATCTCTGACAGTCGCTACTCCAATGCTATCTTACAATATCCTGCCCTAAGGGCGAATCGTAGAAGGTCTTAAAAGTGGCGAGCTTAGTACATTCAACAAGGAAAACAACACCTCATCACAAATAAACATTCCCCCAAGCTTGCAAATACCAAGCCTCGTTGCTCCATCAACCTAAATCTGAGCATTGTTAGCCCCATTGTCTTTCCTCCGCTAGGAATAAAATACCGAATCTCTAAATCATGCATTGAGTAAATCTCCCCTCAAGTCATACACTGCCTCGATACGTAGGCAAGCATCCTACCATCACATCAATTCCGTGCGACAACCGTTCATAAGCATCATGGAAACTTGTGCCTAGCCTCAGAGCTCTCAGAAGTATAGTTACTGAGTTATCCTTCCACAAAGCGACGACAATAGTCAAGTCAACTACATAGGGAGAAGCATCCTGAACCACCCTTGTAGTACCTTTAAAATTACTCAATTCTTGATTTGTAATAAGTGTTTCCCATCACACCAGATCGATTGGGGAGGAAACAAAGGCATAAGCCTCAAAGGAATCAAATCGACGATAAGGAAATCAAGAAGGGAAGTGCTCCTAACAGCCTTCTAGCCGCTTGAATATAAGTACAACGTCTCTATACCGATTCGCAAGACTCTACTAGACTTTCTCATGACTCGTGAGACCTAAGGAAACCTAGTGCTATGATACCATGTTGTCACGATCCAAAATCCACTATGGGTCGTGATGTTGCCGGAACCACTGTCAGGCAAGCCAACCATAAATACTTAATTAAATTCTTATTTAAATAATACAGAAAACTATGACTTTCCTTCAATTTTACAAGTAAAAGATACTCATTTCAAATTAAATATAAATGTCAAGAAGCAAATATAAAATACTCCATAATCCTCCTAGAACTCGGTATCAAAAGTGCATGAGCATTTACTAGAGAATGAAATAAAATACAGTATATGCCCAGAATACAAAGTGGACCGAATTGAAAATACAGCACAATACTCTGAAGGATACTCTGTTGGTTGCGGGTCGTCTTGACAAATGCATCTCACCTAAGTCTCTGTATCAACCATGCCGCTATTCCACTAAGCCACTAGCCACCCACAAACTTGTGTAACAAAAATACACAGCAAGTGTAGTATAAGTATGAAAATAATGTATACCCAGAAAGTATCCCGTCTAATCTCAAATAAGTAGAGACGAGAGGTCGACTTCGACACTTACTAGTGGCCCAATAATATTCTAATAATATAGTAAATTGTAGATTTTAATAAAGATGGTCGTAACTCAATAGCATGAAGTAAGTAAGCAATTCTTTCATAATAGGAGATTTCCAAATTTATTTTTCATCATTTATACATTTATCTAAAGTCAGGGAGAGCAAATATCAATATCTATAATTCCCCAAGGCAAGCAATACAGTCACGCGTAAACTATGCCGAGGACGTATGGCTCGATCCAATAATGTTTAGATTGTGCACTGCCAGAGGGTCGAATGGCGCAAACTATAGATGCATCTATTACCTCGCTCGTGAATCATACATGTGACGTGGTCAAATATAAATAAACAATCACCCTGATCGTGAATTAAATATGTGATGCAGCTATACATAGAAACACATTTTCAAACAGTCAATCAAGACTCCATCTAGGAACAATTGTTCAAGGAGGTGCACATTTTCTTTTACAAGTCAAGAAACTGAAGTTTAACTCTTTTAGAAAATCATTTCCCACTTTGATATGATTTAAGCAATTTAAATTATCAATAAAGTTACAAATATTACAAGTAAGCATATTTTGGGTCCTGGACTACCCGAACATAGGCATAATAGTAGCTACGCAATGACTCTTGTCACCTCGTGCGTATGTAGCCCCCATAAATAGCAGCACATATTCAATTAATTCACCTATGGGGACAATTCCCTCTTACAAGGTTAGAAAGGAGACTCACCCTGCTCCAAAGCTTACTTCTGATATCAAGAACACGCCCATCCCTTTAATTCGTAGCCAAACGATCCAACACTAGTTAAACGAGGTAATAACTAGTCAATTCAAGCTCAAGAGTTCATATTCCGACTATTAATGTAATTCCCCAACCTTAAATACAATTTTCCTAAAATCCATCCCTGGGCCTACGTGCTCAGGATCCAAGAATTTTTAAGGGAAGTTGTTACTCATAACCTAAGGATCAAGAATATATGATTTCTACTTCATTCCATAATAGATTTCGTGGTTAAATCTTGTTTTTATCAAATACCCTAGGTTTTATTCTATTACCAAACTTTTCACTAATCTTTATGTGTTAATCTACCCAAAATTCAAGTACTAAACTCACATTAAATAGAAATAACTTATATCACAATGCTAGGCGGAACCACCCCTCCAAGAGCTCCAAAATCGCCCAAGAATTGAGTGAAAATGAGCAAAAATGGCCTAGAGCCCATAATAAATAAAGGCCACTGCCTTCTGTGATTTTCACATCTGCAGTCATGGGCCGCACATGCGCTTACCACTTTTGGTAAAAGAAGACCGCTTGTGCGGTCTGGGCCACGTCTGCGAACATGCCCGCCACTTTTGCGGTTATGCTTTTGCGGATTTAGGGTCGTAGCTTTGGTCTTGGGCTGCCTAGCCTTGGGCCGTAGGTGGACCACTTCTACAGTCTCGAACCTGTGGCTTACCAACTGCAAGTGCGGTTTTGACAGACACCCGTAGCTTCAGCTTTTTCAAAAATTGATTTTCGATCCGTTGACCATCTGGAATCCACCGAGACCCCCGGGACCCAGTACAATCACACCAACCAGTCCCAAAACACATTATGGACTTGTTTGAGCCTCAATTCATATCAAACAATGCTAAAATCACAATTCACACCCCAGTTCGAACTTTATGAACTTTAGAACTTCAAACTTCTACATTTGATATCGAAACCTATCAAATATCGTCGGATTGAACTCAAATTTTGCACACAAATCATATTTGACATTACAAACCCACTCCAACTTCCATAATCGAAATCTGACCCCGATATCAAAAAGTCCACTTTCGATCAAACTTCTCAAAACCCTAAAATTTTTATCTTTAGCCAACTGACTCCAAAATGACCTACGGACCTCCGAATTCACTTCCGATCACGCTCCCAATACAAGAATCATACAAAGTTATTCCCAGAATTCGAATCCTAAATGGACATCGATAGCATTTAATTCACTTCAACCCAAATTTATGAAATTCTTCCAAAAATGTTAACTTCAACAATAGGCGCCAAAACGCTCCCGGGTTACCCAAAACCCGATCCGGGCATACGCCCAAGTCTAGAATCATCATACAAGCCTGATGGAACCTTCAAACCCCAATTTTGATGTAGTTTACTCAAAAATCCAATCTTAGTCAATTCTTTCATTTATAGCTTCCGAAATGACAATTCTCTTTCCAATCAACTCCGAACTTCCCGAAATTTAATTCTGATCCTGCTTACAAGACATAATACCTGAAGTGAAGCTGCTCATAGCCTCAAACTATCGAACGATGCACTAGAGCTCAAAATGACTAATTGGATCATTACATAGAGGGGTTATTTCCGATAGACCCTCGGCTCAAACAACAGTGGAGATAAAGAAACAAGTACTTCAAACAATAGTAACAAAAACATATTATAGTAATGGTGCGAATGATGTAGCATAACCATAGTAAAGAATCACGAATAAGATAATACAAAAATAGTCCTAGTTCACTGGTAAGCCTAGAAGGAGCACACTACTATCTATCAGCCTACAACCCTAATCCTCAACCTCCTCACATTTCCATCGTAGGTCATATCCTCGGTAATATGGAGCAATGTCATGGGTTTCCTAGCTACCTCTCTTCAATACTTTTTAGGCCTACCTCTTCCCTTCTTCATACACCAATGTGGACAACCCCTCACAACTCTTGATCGGAGCATCTATGTATCTCCTCTTCACATGCCTGGACCATCTCATCCTCGATTCCCGTAACTTGTCCTCCACAGATGTCACTCCTACATTGTCCCTAATTACTTCATTCATAATCATGTCCTTCCTGATATTTCCACATATCCATCTCAACATCCTCATTTCAGCTAGTTTCATTTTTTGAACATACGATTTCTTGATAGGCCAGCATTCATTCATATACAACATAGTCGGTCTAACCACCACTCTGTAAAACTTGCCCTTAATTCCAGGTGGCACATTCTCATCACATAAAACCCCTTAGGCGATCTTCCATCTCATCCACCTTGCTCTAATACGATGATTTAACTCTAATTAATATTATAAAATTAAAATATATTATTTCTGGTAATACTAACAATTGTTTATTATATTTATTTTTCTGTATTATGATTTAGCTAGCATTCAATTTCATGGTCCATAGCTTAATATTGTTAGAATATGCACAATGGAAACAGGCATACAATCCATGCATCAAATATATGTAAACTAGACAACGAAATAATAACTTGATTAGAAGCACTAACGTTTTGAAATAATTGCACAGATCTTCCGAATAGCAAGAATTCAGCGTTGCAGTCTTCTGCTATTTGCCTAGTAAAACCTTAGATGATGTTAGATTTTGGGTGGGCAAGAATAATACAACTCTAAAAGTGAGTTATTGAGTAAAATTAGTCTTCCTTTAATAGACATTTGTTTTGGGACGAAATTCAACTCCAAAAACGTATAGGATTTTGTTTTTACAAGTAGAATCTTACTCCAGCTCTACTAGATGACTTTTCTCCCAAGTCACTTTCATCCAAGTTTTGTCCATATTTTTACTAGGTATAGCAAGGACCACAGAAATAATAAGAGGCTACCAATTATAACATTAATTTGAAATTAGCATGAATTAATTCTAATTATAATAAAATTATAATTTATTCCACTAAAAACTGCAATTGAACTCCTCAATATAAATTTTAAAAATTCAATAACACTTATTTTAACATCCCATATAAAGATCTCATATATCAGTTAATTAAATTAGATCACTAAAAATTTAATTTAATCAACTAATTACAATTAAATCCTTTACAATTGCTCTTAAACTATTTCATGTGAAGATACAAACGGTTGGATTTTCACATGAAATTTATAAGATTACATAAAGGGGTATCATCAAACTCAAAACCGAGTCATAGATTCTATCAACTAATTATTATTCACAAATGTTATTCGTTATTGTCCAATCTACTAGGCATACACTAACTCTATATAGAGTCTTACCTTTTGATAAATCAAACTAATAAATATATTACATTGATCATAATAATTATATCAAAATTAAGAGTATAAGATCATTTAATGAATTAGAGAAAATATTTTATATATTTAGTACAAAAATATCTTTTCTCTACTTGGTCCGATCAATATACACTGAGTATACTACCACAAGAAGTTGGAGTAAAACTACTCCTATAATCAAGACAAATTATACGATAATCTTGTGCTACAATCATCAAGATATTTTTTCCAACAATATCTTTGATTGTGAACATGGTTTATTAACTATGAGAACCAACAATTTAATCTTATTTGCATGAGCTAAGACTCCAAACACTAAATTGTCTACTACATAACTAAAAGGAAATACATGTAAAAAATGATCTATTTAAAATAGTAACTTATTGAATTGAATTAATTAAATAAATAATTGTTCCATAAAGAATAAAATATAATACTATGTCTAATTGCATGGTTAATAGTATATCCCAACAATCTCCCACTTAGACAATAACCATGTGTCTACTACTCTAACACATATTCCTTCTACATGTTTGTCAAAAATATTCTGTGTCAAGCTCTTTGTAAACGCGTCTGCCAAAGCGTCCTCTGACGCAATCTTCAATACTCTTGCATCACCCTTCTGAGTTATGTCCCGAATTAAGTGATATTTATGATCAATATGCTTACTCATTTTATGGCTTCGTGGTTCCTTCAAGTTTGCAACTGCACCATTATTGTCACAATAAATTACAATCGGTGCTTGAACCGAAGGAACCACATTAAGCTCTTTCAGAAAGTTCCTGAGCAAACAGCCTCTTTATTTGCCTCAGATGCAGCCACATAATCGGCTTCCATGGTGGAATCAACAACACATGATTGCTTGATGCTCCCCCAACTTATGGCTCCATCTCCTAGGGTAAAAACATATCCTGAGGTAGATTTTCTAGAGTCTCTATCTGATCGAAAATCTAAATCAGTATAGCCGATGGGTGCACGATCACCTGAGTGATACACCAACACATAGTACTTAGTCTTTTTCAAGTACTTAATTTATATGCTTAACAGCAGTCCAGTGTTCTCGACCGGGTTAGACTGAAATCTACTAACCATACCAACAGCAAAGCAGATTTCAGGTCTAGTACATAGCATATCATACATCAGACTCCTACAATAGAAGCATAAGGGATCGCTTTCATCTTTTCAATCTCATCAGTCATTTTTGGGGACAGATCTTTTGATGGAGAGATTCCATGTCTAAAAGGGAGAAACCCTATCTTGGAATCTTGCATGCTAAACCTGGTGAGAATAGTATCAATATAAAATTCTTGGTACAAGCCTAATATCCTTTGCTTGAGATCTCACATAATCTTGATCTCAAGGATATGTGTTGCTTGTACCAAGTCTTTCATATTGAAACGTGAGGACAACCATTCCTTTACTGAATTCAACATGCTCACATTATTTCCTATGAGCAAAATATCATCTATGTACACAACAAAAAATGTAACTTTATCTCCATTCCACTTCTTATAGACACAACACTCATTTTCACATTGATCATAACCGACGTTTTTAATCAATGCGGAAAAACAAGTGTTCCATGCCTTAGAAGCTTGCTTCAATCCATAAATGGATTTCTTTATTTACACAACATGTGCTCATTGTCATTTTTTATGAAACCAACGCGTTGTGCCATATTGATGCACTCATCAAGACTTCCAAGAAAAGCGATCTTGACATCTGTTTGCCAGATCTCATAATCATAATGAGAAGAAATGGATAAGAGAATCCTAATGGATTTAAGCATGGCTACCGGCAAAAAGGTTTCCTCATAATCGATCCCTTCTTTTGAGTAAACCCTTTTGCAACAAGCCTAGCTTTAAAAGTTTGCACTTTTCCATCAACTCATCTCTTTTTCTTATAGATCTATCTACAACCTATGGGTTTGACTCCAATAGGTAGTTCTACAAGATCCCAGACTGTGTTGGAGTACATGGACTCCATTTCAGATTTCATAACATCAACCATTTATCAGCATCTGTATCATGTAGTGCTTAATCGTAACTAATAGGTTCTGTATTTGGCTCTCCAAGGATTCTATCATAAGATTCTCCCAAGAGCGCAAATCAAAAAGGTTTTCTAATAATTCTCCCACTACGACTAGTCACTATAGGTGGCGGCTGATTTCGTTGTTGAATCACAACATCATTTTCTGGAACTGAAGCCTCAATGTTATCCTCCATGTGAGCACGTGATTTTTTCCCTACATGAAAATAACTCCTAAAAATAGACCAAAATAATTTTAATTGATTTTTAGGTATTTTTCTTTATTTAGTTTCATTTCATAGAAAACCCATAAAAGTGTCACATTGTAATTTTATGCCACCTTAGGTTCAATTTGCATTTAGTAATTAATTACAATGAGTTAATGTGTTTACAAATGATAAAAAAAGGTTAATTTTGCACTTTTAATTTTAATTTTTTAATTTCGGTAGTTTTCCATTTAATTTGGTTTTAATTAGCTGCAGTAAGTATTAGTTGCAGTAATTAGTTTAATTTGAAAATAATTTGACTAGGAATTAATTTAGGTGTTATTTTTAGTTTTAGTTTAAAAGAAATTAGGAAAATATGAAAACAAAGATGTGAATCATATTTTTGGGCTGATATCTACTTTTATTTTTAAGCCCAATGCAATTTCGCTTTCTAAAACCCAACCCAAATTAGCCCCTACCCAATCCCAAACCGGGTCGATCCGATCCAACCCAATACCCAAACCCATTTCCCATCTAAAAACCTAATACACATTACATACAAACGCATATACACAAGAGATACGCCTGAAGAAGAAGTTCAATGCAGCTTAGCAAAAAAAATTTGGACTTCTCTCTTCCAGCGATTGATTTGCTTCGTCTTCATAGAAGAGGAGCCAAAAATTCATGGCTGCCATCTTTGTCTTCCTCAGCTGAGGACAAAACGACCCCTGAACCTCTGCAACACCAACTAGCATGAACCAACAACATCAAGCTACCAACCAGACGACACCAGCCCTTCTCCAAATAGCTAGCGACCATCAACTACTATTTTCAGTCCAAACAAGCGCAACAACAGTGAAAAGTTTTTGTTTCTTCTTCTAGTTCTTTGGTTGTCATCGGAAAACAGTGGCATTTCAGTTAAGTTTGAGTTTGCCGGACAGATTTGGGTTCCGTCGAGTCATCACTGTCCAAATGTTCTGGTTTTGAGCATTTTCAGAACCAAAATTGCTTTGATTTAGTTTCTTCAACGAGATTTGGGTCAGTCAGTCGCCTGTCAATGTCAGATCCATTGGATTCGGGTTTATATCGCAACCTGAGGCCCGTTGAGATCGCGTTTGAGTTTTTTGGAAATGGGACTGTTGTACCTCCTAATTTTCTTCACTACTGAAAAGATTTTGGATTATTAGGTTCACTAATACTCTAGTTTTCTTCATTTTATTTGGTTAATGTGAATCTATCATCAGATTCATTTGTTCAATTTCAGTTGTTGAGTATTCCGTCTGTGCAAAATAGATGTCATGATTTAGTTGATTTCAAGTTTCTATTGTATTCTTATATTTCCTGGTTATCAATTTTGTCAGTTGGTTGGCAGTTTTTTTTTTCGGCTTCTAAGGAGTTCAATTCAGTTTTATGCACTATTCTTCTCTCTTTTATTTTGGTATTGATTTAAAATACTTAAGGTTCTGCTCACCTCACTACTCCAAATTGACTTCATATTTTAATTATCAGACATGTACGTGTGTCAATTGCTTCTAGTTATTCTTATGTTCATTGGTTTAAGCTTATAAAGTCAAAGAACATAACTAGAAGTTTGATAATTTCAACATGGATCGAGGTGTTGTTTGTGTTGGGTGTTAATTGGCAAGGTTGTGTTTAATTTTAATCTATTTTGTTGAGGCAAGGGCTGGGGTTTTTGGATTTAGAAGCAATGGTTTGCTTTGAATTTTAAAGAGCAGAGATGGTCTTGAAGGATTTAGGCATATGGAAATAAGGATATATGAATTCATTATCTTGCTCGCACATGAAGATTTAGGTGTCTAAGAATTTGGATGTTTGGCAGTAAAGTGGGTGTAGGAGTTGAACCTATTTGTTAGTAGCACTTCGTTCTCTTTTAATGTTATTCTGTATCAATGAAGATTTGATTTAGAGTAATTGGTATAGATTGGGTAGGCTTGCTAATTCAATTTGGGGCTCTATTTGATTTTATTTTCGGGAGCAGTTGAATCATGGCAATGAATATCCGTAGTTTGTTTTAGTTGAGTAAAGTTCTTTTGGAACAATTTGAGGCGTGTCGTGCCAAACAAAATTCTTACGTGCACGACCCTCATTTAATTAATGTCTTTGTCTTTAGAACTCGAGACGAGCCGTTTAGTGAATTTTCACGAGCTCTCGCAAAGTTTATAATGCGTAGCTGCTTTATGTGTATGTTTAATAACATTACCTTTCCAAATTCAGGTGCACATTTATGTGACCCAAATCCAAATCCCAACGAAGTTGAAATTTATCAAAAACCACTGGTGCATTTATGTGACATGGTTCGAGACCTGTTTTAACAATGTTGCAATTCTCTTGAAAAATAATAAATAAAGTGGTTAAAAGATTCAAAATGCACATAGGTTCATAATTGTATAAAATCGGATAATTAAAGCCAAATACAACAGTTGAGCGACCGTGCTAGAACCACAGAACTCGGGAATGCCTAACACCTTCTCCCGGGTTAATAAAATTTCATACCCGGATTTCTGCTTCGCGGAATGTTAAACAGATTCATTCTTTCCTCGATCCAGGATTCTAACCGGTGAATTGGGACACCATAAATTTCCCAAGTGGCGACTCTGAAATTCTCTTAAATTATTGAATCCCATTTTGATTGACTTTTAATTGGAAAAACTCCCTTATCTACGCCCTTCGCCGGGTTGTAGTAGCCAAAAGGAGGTGTGATAGCTCTGGTGACTCTGCTGGGGACCTAACCCATAATATCTGGTTCAGGGTTCAAGAATTCAAGCTTACGACAATTGTTGTATTTGGCTTTGTTTATTATCTGATTTTACGTGTTGGCTTAATGCGCAAAATGATGCTTTTACCGCTTTGATATTATCTGAACCCTTATCTTCTCACCTCCGGGATGTGCTTACTGGTTGAAACTTCCTATTCTGTTAGTGTCATACCCTAAAATATGAAAGAGGCCAGACAAGTTACTAAGTCGGATGGTCTTTTGGTTCCCGGTACGTAGGCCCCTCCTCGACTCAAGTCGTCCGCTCGGGTGCACAGTCTAGACCCAATACCAAGGTTTCTAACCTAGAATACCTCAACCATATGTAGGATCCCTAGTAGGAATGCTTATTTGCATCATGTATTTGACTTAGGAGACTCAACACAGAGGCCGGGTCCGTCTAGGATAGGTATACCCAATTTAAAAGACCATCTTAATGCATTTTATATGCCACATGTTGCAATCTTTTTTCAAGGGTGAAAGGGTCATTTGGCGGACCCATGATAGATGAGGGTAAATGAAAAAATTAGAAAAAAAAAAACAAAAAAAGAAAAAGAGAGGGTGAAGTGTTGAAATAGATCAAGTAGGGTGTAGTTATATTTTTGTCACATTTTTATTAAAAAAATAAAATATATATGAAAAATTCAAAAAAATATTTTACTCTTTTTCATAATTTCCTGAAAATCAAATAAAAAGAAAAAAATCCAAAAGAGTTTACATATTTCATCAGTTTTCAAAAAAAAAAGAGAAAAAAGAAAATGTTTTCTTTAAAAAATTAGCTGTTTTTTATTATTTCTTGCCCGTATCTAATTTGCCCAAACTACGCAAACCTGATTCTTATCTTTCGAGGCGTGAAACGTAGGCAACCCACATAGTGTCCGGTTTTCTTAGTAAATCTTAGGTTCTTGGCTTTGCGGGGTCATAGCCAAATTTTGCACTTCTAGCCACTTTTAGCCACATAGGTTAGTTTTATAATTCAAAAGTTGTTTGTTGGAAATTGTGTGAATTGAGTTATGTCAATGGACTCTACTATTGAAATTCTTAGAGTTCAACTTGGAATTCTCTTGTCAAACTTCTTTTATGCTGGTGAAAGTTCCGTTGAGATCAGTCTTTGTTTGTCGGAGCAATGTTTTGTGATTTTAATTCAATCTATGAATTGTTGGTGGGGCCATGTTTGAAAGTAAATCATGCATTGTACACCAGTTATCTTTGTGCTATGACTGCAAAGTTCTGAATCTTGTTTGTTGAAATTTTGCCACTATTTATGGAAAAGTTTCTGGAATAAATTGATAGATAAATATCTCCTAGCTTGAACCTTGTTACCATTGGTTTCTAATAGTTGTTGTTGTCATTGAGTTTAATAGAGGGGATTAAGTTGGACTAGAGATTGAGCAGCTTGAATTGTGATTTGGTTGAGCATACAGTAAGCTTAATCTGCCGAGAAATGGTGTCCGTTGAGATTGTGCTCGAGTTTAGGTGTGATAGCTTGAAATCTGGTTTTTACTTCTATAATGTTCTCCCTTGTTGAATTGAGTGCTCTTGTTACATAAACTATTGTCCAGTTGGTTAGAATCTGCTGGCAGAAGTTGCATGTTTGCTGGAAAATAATTTGTTGCTTGTTTTTTGTTGCTGAAAAGGATTTCATACTTGCTGTCCACAATCCTGCATTGTTCATTTTTCGCTCAACAATGGAGATTTCCACATTTCTTTAATTGATTATTGTTACTATAGTTTTTCTTAACAGTACAGGAAATTTTGCAAAAGTTTTGGCTTCAGTTAACTCAACTGCATTTCTTCAGTTTATATGCCAACAATACACTATTGAAATTCAAGTTTTGAGCTGTTTTTTTTTAAAAGCAAGTCCCGCACTATTCAGCTCTACTTTGTGGTTATTCATACTCAATATTGTTGTAATTCTAATGCTTTGTTTCTACAGTTGAGGTCGTCATTCTGGGCTAAAAATTTCTGCGCCTACTGCTGCTGAATTTAGTGCTTAAGGTGTTGCTGATGTTTTGAGTTTTGAGAAGTAATTGAATAGTGAACCTATCAGCTAGTTTGAATCTTAGGATTTTGCATTTAAATGAAATTTGTTGATATAATACAAGTTTCCTAAGCATTATTTGTATTTTTCTACAACATTTTGTAAACCTGAAACAGGGTTGGACATTAGAGCTTCTTTGAAGAATTTTGAAGTCAAATAAGAGTGTTTTGGACTATTATTGAAAGTTGTTGAAACAACCTTGAAATTTTGCACTTTTTGCACCAGTTGTCTAGTGAGTGCAAGCTGATTTTTCTGCACTGTTGAATTCAGTTGATTACAAATGTTTTGGTGATTCAGTTAACAGGAAATTACAAGATGAAAAATATTGCTTAAAGCCACCTTGTTGTTGTTGAAGGTTTAGTTTGGTGTCAGTTGGTCCAGCTGGCTACAAATATAAATTTGTAGAGTTGTTTGTAGCACAATTTTCTTCTTGGTTCTAAGTTTTAATTACATTTTGAGTTTGATCCTGCACAGTTGCTGAGTTTCAATTAGCAGTCAAGTTACAACTGTGTTATTTGGATTTTCACTCACGTTTTTGCATGTAAATATATTTATTAAGTTTATTCTCGATATTTTAGTCTTTATTTCACTTTGTAATTGGTTTATTTAACAAAAATTTTAAAAACAACTACAAAAAGAGTTACATTTTTTTTAGAGTATTAACTTTATTTTCATGTACAAAAAAAGTAGAGTTTCCAAAATATAGTCTTATCTAGTATAGTAATTTTTTTAGTTGTAAATTTTGGGAATACTTAGTAATGGTAGTAATTAATTTTTTAATATAGTTACTATGTTTTCTGGCTGATTTTTGAGATTTAATTTAGTAGTGTTTTAGTTTTTAGTTTTTGTTACTTTGGATCATCCTTAATGCAAAATAAAAAGAATGATGAAAAAGAAGAAGAGAAAGCAGGAAATAAAGAATGAAAAGACAAAGATTTTTTTTTTGGGGGATTACTACTTTTTTTGGGTGATTTGTTGAGGTTTGCAAATGTTTATGGAAATTGCTTGAAGTGCATTGAGGCTGCAACTTTGTCAGTTGAGGCTGTCCAGAATTGCAAAATTGATCAGTTTTTGCATGTGTGACCATCTTTTGTAAATGATTTGACCATCAGCTAGTAGCTTATCTTTAAAAAGGGTCAAGAGTTAGATAAGGTTGGATTTGTATCTTTGTTGCTTAGTATCATATGGTTTTGGTGGTATTGAAGTGGTTTCAAGTTTATTTTATTTATTTTTAAAAAAAAAGAGAAAGAAAAATGTTTTTTTGATTCTTAGAGCATTTCATGGGCTGAATTGTGTAAAATAGAAACAAAAAAATGAGTTAGTTTATTCGCTCCATTTTCGATCTTCCAAAACTATAGAAAGATCTGATTCATGCGGGGTCATGATACGTAGGCAACCTACATAGGGTTTTATTAAAAAAAAGAGATAAAGATAAAACAAATCGAAAAAAAAAAAGAGAAAAGGGGTGTAATTATGGGACATGAAAATTTGAGGAAAGAAAAGAGTGATAAATAGAAAAAGAGGAAGGAAAAATGATCAAGCAAGTGCCAAAAAAGCAAAGAAAGAGAGAGATTGAAATGAACAAATTGGGATGATATCATATGACGTTCATACCCTCGAAGTCATGTTAGAACCGGTAACTGGACTAGGTGCACTGCACGCAATATGATATTTTAGCTATTTAATGCCTTAACGCTAACATGATGGCTTCATTTTGTTGTACTTATAACAGAAGGGTGGTTGGTTTTTGGTTTTTAAAGTAGTAACTCTCCTCTACAACACAAAATCAAAGGCAATGGCAGACAACAATAAAACTAGGTTGGTCAATACCGGGGCCGAAAGAAGTTGGTTGACCAGAATAATGGGTTAATTGAAGAGGTATAAAGGTTGAGACAACACATGGCAGAAATGTATCAGGCTTGGATGACTGGGACAGCACCACCCCCGCCACCACCCAGCTGCTTAGATGCTACCCTTCTCCACACTCCGATCATGGTTTCGAACGCTCTTATATACTCTCCAGATGCACCCGCTTACTACAGTTTTCCCAACCACCCCAGTAGCTCCGTCACATTCCCTCCAACTATCCCCAACGACAAATATTTACTCAGAGCTAACGATATCCAATACTATCCGTAGAGGTGGCTCACAAGGTTCCTGACTCGTACAAGCAGAGCCTGCAGGATGAGCCTCATGTTGAGAATGAAAAATTCACAGGAAAAGAAGGGCGGAATGGAATAACCCAGAGGCTAGAAGGTATAAGATAGTCCTTGAAGAACAAGAAAGGAATGCGAGACCAGGGTAATATGGCTTACAAAGAACTGTTTGTATCCCTGACGTTCGCCTACCCGCAGGATTCAAAGTGCCAAAATTTAACTTGTAAAATGTTTATGGAGACCCGGTAGCCCACCTGAATGTTTATTGCAGGGAAATGAGAGGCGTTGGAGAGAAAAATGACCTGTTGATAGCATATTTCAGCAAGAGTCTGACTGGGGAAACTTTGGACTGGTATACTCGCCAAGATATCGGTAAATGGCCTACATTGGGTGACATAGCTCAAGATTTTGTTCGATACATTCAATGCAAATCCAGTGTTACCCCAGACCGCGCTTCCCTATCTAAAATGGAAAAGAAACCAGAGGAGATCTGTAGGGAGTTTGGGCTCAGATGGAGGGCGCAAGCTGCTCGAGTCAGTACCCCGATTGGTAAACAAGATATGGTTGAGCTTTTCCTACAAGCCCAGGAGCATACCTATTTCAGTCATTTGGTCCCGGCCTTGGGAAAACCTTTCAACGACGTGCTAAAGATGAGGGATCAAGTAGAAGTGGATACAGTTAGGAAAAATCATGAGTGGTTCGAAAGACATTCAGAACATCCCAATAAGCTTCGACGGAAGAAAGAGAAATAGAAAAGATGATCAACATTTCCAGCCTCGATATCGTCCTCGTGGATATCCTTGCATACCAGATGATCCTCCCCAATGTTGTTTCTCTCCACAGAATTCCCAAAATCGTACATCACTTTCCCCATACCCAGCTCCGTAGAATGCCCATCCACCCCCACAAGCATATCAAAAACTTCCAGGATCAGGTTGTCGGCCCATGCGAACATTTAAGAATGAGAGGCTACTGAAAAAAGAAAAGGCTTCCACCCCTATCAGAGTATCATATGCCAGTTTGTTCCAAAGGTTGAAGCAGTTGAACATGTTGAAGCCGATTCATATAAAAATGTTGAACCCTCTGTCAAAGAAGTATGATGTTTCTCAAAGGTGCGAATATTGCTCAGATGCCCTGGGGCATGACACAGAGAAGTGTTGGAGTCTAAATAAATCAATTCAGAAGCTTATTGATGCAGGTGACATTGTCGTGCAAATCCGGATGCAGCAGACACTAGCTAAAGTCCATTTCCCGCATAATGAGATGCACATGTTGGAATGTGAGAGTTCTTCTGGGGGACTCGGAGGCACGAGTGTTGCTAAGCTTTCAGCGCTATCAGAGATTGATCTTCAAAAAGAGTCGGCGAAAGGAATCAAAAAGCAATCTGTTAAGAACAATGTGACGAAGGCTTGTGAAGTGCCTAGTGTTATTGATGTGGAACCCATTGGCTAATATGTCGTGATGGGTGATTGGGAAGACGCTCCATTTCTTCGTCAGCCAGAGAGGAGTTTTTGGTGGTTTATTTTGTTGTCATTTCTATTGTCCAGGTTATTTTCAGGGTTGTAATCCGGATATTGTCTTGTGATTCAAACCCTCCTATCCTTTCATTTTTCCTAGTTTTCTTTAGTGTCGTCTAGGTTCGTTCCAGGGTTTTAACCCTAGTCTTTTTACTTGTTATGTTTTCCAAGTTCTTTCTTTATCTGTCTAGTACAATTTTCTACTTTCCATTATTTCTAGCCATTTGGTTTAGATTTCTTTTCTTTTTAGAATTCTTTTCCCTGTTGGCTTTAATGACATGACATGCATAACCCCAGGCCTGGTCTTAATAGATTACTCATAAGGCAATAGAGACACTTGCGGGAAATAAGAATAGAATTGGACCCTTTGAGATCTTTTGAAGCCCGAACCTTGTGAAAAAGGGGCAGATCGAACGTGAAGAAATCCTAAAAGCAAGTTCACCAAACTGGCAGGGACCATTTGTTATAGCTGGAGTGTTTTCCAATGGTGCATTATATCTGACAGATGAGGAAGGGAAATGTGTAGAAATGGCTATCAATTCTAACGCAGTCATGAGGTGCTATGAATGATTCCATTGACTGATTGTACTTGCTTGTCTTGGCATATTTTGAAAATTGGAATGGCGAAGGCATTTTATTCTGCTATCTAAACACATTATCCGTTGCTAATCCTTTTGAGCTTTAGTTATTTTCTTTCATACCCCTCTTTCGAAATCGGTAACAAAAGTCAGAAACGCAAGTGTGAGAATGCAGTGAAAGGAAAAGAACGAAAAGAATGAAAAAAATGAAAGCAAAAGAAAAGAAAAGAGAAACAAGAAAAGGAAAGAGAAAAGAGAAAGGAGAAAAGGAATAAGAAAAGAGAAAGAAAACAAAAGAAAATAAAAACATAAAGAAAAAAGGGGATAAGAAAAACAATAACAAAAAAGGGGAATCGTTATGAACTACGTTTGACCTGATTCCTTTTAAAAGGATACGTAGACAGCCTCACAGTTCGGACTCATCAAAATAAAAATACAAAATCCCCCAAGCAAGAAATAGGGGAAGAAGTTGTGGTTGTTGTAAGAAATTCGATTCCGGAAGTTGTAGTTTTAAACCCGTTTAAATTGTTTTGAGCTGATACCCTTTCTTTCTAACCCTATCCAAAGCCTATGTTACTGTCCAAAGGAAGACCTTCTGATCAGTCTTCAAGAGATGCCAAGTTGAGCAAGTAGAGGTGATTCATGTCAAGGGCAACACTCCGGTCTAAGCAGGAAAGATAATAAAATGAGAGAGTCTTATTGGTAAAAACCCTCACGGGCACCTTGAGGTGACTGTAAGTTGAGAGAAAGAACAAAGTAAGAGAGGCTTGATGGTGAAACCTTTGGGCGCTACAAGTCATATAAGGATTTAGAATCAAATTGTATAATCGGAGCATCAAATCCCAGCTTCATGGTCTGGGGGGCATAACAAGACTTGAACGTCAAATTTTCTTAATAGAATAGGCCGCAGGTGCATGTCATGGTCATTAGAGTAGGTACCCACATTTTATAGGTTTCTACTTTTTAGGTTTTTTGTTAGGAATCATCTCCTTTCCTTGTCCTCTACTTTGTTCCTTTTGTCTTGTTTATTCCCTCCTCTTGAGTCTGTCAAGTCAAAACAAGTGAGAAATGACTTCAAAATCTGCCACCAACTTTCCAATTGTACAAAACGGGACCTGTTTGTCACATCAAAGCAGCATAAGTCTGGAAAGAACAACAGGCACACTGAGCTAGTAAGAATCAATATGCTTTGGGATTTGTTTGAAATATAAAGGTTCGGTACATATCAAATTATGGACAATGCAACAGAATGAGGGCTAGAGTGAACGGAGCAAAAGTGTTCCAAGAAGAAATGGAAGTTATCATGGCTAGCGATGGAGCAGTAGACCTCAAGGTCAGAGTCAGTGATTTGGGTCAGGAAAGAACATCATATACAATGTGGTTGGTAAATACGCTTTGGGGATCAGGTGAAACACAACGGTTTGGCAGATGTTGATTCAGGAACAATGCAACAAACGGAAGGTATTGGGTTAAAATGAGAAGAGGTATTTTCTGGTTTAAGGTTTACAAAGGAAGCGGTTAGTCAAGGGGCAAACAGGGTCTTCAAATGAAAATCAATCATCATGACAACTGAAGAAGCAACAAAATCAAGACCAAAGTCAGTGATTCAAATCAATAAAAAACAGCATACACACAGAGTGGGGGAAATGGACGTGATTTAGGATTCACGTGGGACATATAGATTGGAAGATGTCAGTTCATCAGCTATGCAACAAATAGAGGATGTTGGGTCTGAATGGAGAAAAAGAATTTTCTGTGATAAGGGTGACAGAGATGTTAATCAGCCAATAAGCAATCCATGTCTTTCAAGGTGAAATCAAAGCTGCCATGGTAAGTGAAAAGGCGCAACACAAAGATGGGAAGGCCACAAGAGTTCAGAGGGTCAGCCAAGCATCGTAAACTGATTGGGTAATCTCAGAAAGGATGCAAGGGTCCGGCGAAAGAGTCAGAAACGCAACATGAGAATGGGAAAGGTCGCAAGGGTCAGCCAAGCATAGTAAACTAACCGGGTAATCTTAGGAAAGAATATAAGAATTCTAGCAAGAGTGTCAGAAGTGCAACACAAGCATGGGGAAGTAGAGTAAAGCCACAAGGGTCAGAGGGTTATCCAAGCATAATACATTGACTTGGTAATCTCGGGAAAAGTGCAAGAATTCTGGCAAAAGGGCTAAGAATGTGATGGGTGAGCAAAGTAAAGCCATAAAGTTTGGGGGTCAGCCAACCAACTCAGGCAACTCATCATCAACATGGAAATTTGAACACATCGAAAAATGACAGTGATGAGGCTGCTTCCAACAAGAATGCCTCAAGCCAACTACTACTTTTCAAACTAACAAGTTTTCTTTGATTGACACAGGGGCAGAAAAATTCCATAAGAGCCTAAGAGAGGCCATCCACAGCGGAAGCAATGCACATGGCAGGTATGATCAAAATCTCAGGTCCCACCTGGAAGTGGGACTCGGTTAAAACTCAAAAGGGGCATAGTCCATCATAAATATCCTCCCCAGCAAAGAGCAAAATGTGACAAACTTTAACTAGAAAACCCCAATAGAAACAACTGAAGGTTAAAAGAGGCATGGAAGTTGAGATGGAATGCAGTTTAAAACTCAAACATGTGCGGGTAACATGGGCAAGCACCAACACCTTCACCAGTAAGAGTTGCAGAAACCCTCCTGGACAATAATCACTAGCAAAAACAACTAGAAGTTAGAATTGGCATTTAAGTTGGAACCTTCAGAACCCTCCTGGAAAATGGACTTATTTAAAGGTTAGAGGTAGTCATGGATAACAAGGACATAAAATTAATTGCATATTGAAGTAGGTTTCAGTTGAGAGTTGTCAGGACCCTCCTGAAAAATGGGACTTAGCCTATAACACAAACAGTCGGGTGGCATGGTAAAACCCAAATACTTCCCCAACAAGAGTCATCAGGATCTGCCTGGATAATGAGATTTAATCGTAGGAGTTGTCAGGACCCGCCTAGATAATGGGACGTAGCTCTAAACACTAACCCCCCAACAAACACATTTTGTCACCTAATTAAGAGTTGTCAGGACCCACCTGGATAATGGTAAGTAGTTCTAATCACCAGTCACAGCAGATCCTCAGCAGATATAACTCATAACAAGACATAGTGAAAAATAATACCTTTTGAGAAAACATGAAATAATTTTAAAGTTGTCACCAGTTAAGAATTTTCAGGACCCTCCTGGATAATGGGACTTAGCTTTAGAGATCTGGTAAGGAGATTTGATTAACACTCACCGATCCGTCCAGCATCAAACCGGGGCAGAAAGGATTTCTTGTGTTTTGTTTGTTCTGTTGTGATCAGGCACACAGGCAGCAGTCTCAAGGAATATTTTTCAAATTTCAAGTCTTGGCAATCAGGCGCTCACCTGTAGAACAAGGGAATGTTTTTCAAAATTTCAAGTTTTGGCAATCAGGCGCCCATCTGTAGAACAAGGGAATATTTTTTTAAATTTCAAGTCGTGGTAATCAGGCGCCCACCTGTAGAACAAGGGAATATTTTTCAAATATCAAGTCTTGGTAATCAGGCACCTACCTGGAGAACAAGGGAATATTTTTCGAAATTGCAAGTTTTGGTAATCAAGCGTCCACCTGGAGAACAAGGTTTTCAGATTTTCAAGTTTTGGTAGGGAATATCTTTCAATTTTCAAAGTTTTGGCAATCAGGTGCCCAATTGTAGAACAAGGGAATATTTTTCAAAATTAAAGTCTTGGTAATCAGGCGTCCACCTGTTAGAATAAGGGAATATTTTTCAAAAATACAAGTTTTGGTAATCATGGGCCACCTGTAGAACAAGGGAATACTTTTCAAGATTCAAGTTTTGATAATCAGGTGCCCACATGTTAGAATAAGGGAATATTTTTCAAGATTCAAGTTTTGGTAATCAGGCTCCCACCTGTTAGAATAAGGGAATATTTTTCAAAATTCAAGTTTGGTAATCAGACGCCACCTTTAGAATAGGGGAATACTTTTCAAGATTCAAGTTTGGTAATCAGGCGCCCACCTGTAGAACAAGGGAATATTTTTCAAGATGCAATTTTGCTAATCAGGCGCCCACCTGTAGAACAAGGGAATATTTTTCAAATGTCAAGTTTTGATAATCAGGCACCCACTTGGAGAACAAGGGAACACAATTCGAGTTCAGCAATCAGGCATCCACCTAGAGAAATGGAAAACATCTCAGATTGCCACTCAAGTCAGCAACAAAAGAAGCTCGCGGCAAGAATGCTAGTCAACAGTATTAGGTAATCAACAAAAGTTAGTCACAATAAAGAAAAAACAAGAAAAAGGAAAGCAAGCAGGAAGTTAATCCAAATAAAATCAGATGAAAGATGTGAATTTCTCAAGGCATTGTTGAGGTTGCAAGCGCTTCATATCCGGTCTTAATTAAGAAAAGCTGAAGAAGAACGAGCTAGTACCTGCACATAACAAGCGTCAAGGTTGAAATCTAAAATTGGAATAAAGTACCACTCAAGACTCAAGATAAAGCTTCAGAAGACTTATAGATGGAATCTTTTAACTCGTAGTTGACTGGTTTAGCTGGTCTTATTCATTCTTTTGATTTTGATGTAGTAACAGGACCGCGGACCTGAACCTCGGCGAAACGGCACCTCGACCGGATCTTGACCTCAGCATACTCCTTCATCTCACTCACTCCTGAACTACACTGATCTGATTCCTTTATAGCCAAGGATATGTAGGTAACCTCAAATGCAGGGTGCGGTCAATTTTTTTTTCAAAATGCTTCTCACGGAGTATTCAAACGGAAAAAAGTCACTCGTATTTTCTCGCTTATCTTTGTACAAAAACTCTTCATGTTCCCGCGCAAAGAGGGGCAGCTATGAGCACGTGATTTTTGCCCTACATGAAAATAACTCCTAAAAATAGACCAAAATAATTTTAATTGATTTTAGGTATTTTTCTTTATTTAGTTGCATTTCATGCATTTTTAATATTTTTTGAAAAATCATAGAAAAATCACAAAAGTGTCACATTGTAATTTTATGCCACCTTAGGTTCAATTTGAATTTAGGAATTAATTACACTGAGTTAATTGGGTTCAAAAATCATAAAAAATGGTTAATTTTGCACTTTTAATTTTAATCTTTGAATTTCGGTAGTTTTTCGTTTACTTTGGTTTTAATTAGTTGCAGTAAGTATTAGTTACAATAATTAGTTTAATTTGAAAATAATTTGGCTACGAATTAATTTAGGTGTTATTTTTAATTTAATTTAAAAGAAATTGGGAAAATATGAAAACAAAGATGTGAATCATATTTTTGGGTTTATATCTACTTCTATTTTTAATCCCAACGCAATTTCCCTTTTTAAAACCCAACCCAAATTAGCTCCTACCCAACCCCAAACTGGGTCGACCGGATCCAACCCAATACCCAAACCCATTTCCCACTTAAAAACCAAATACACATTACATACACACGCATATAAACAAGAGAAACCCCTGAAGAAGGAGAACAGCGCAGCCTTGGCAAAAAAAAATCGGACTTCTCTCTTCCAGCGATTGATTTGCTTCGCCTTCGTAGAAGAGGAGCCAAAAATTCATGGCTGCCATCTTTGTCTTCCTCAGCTGAGGTCCAAACGACCCCTGAACCTCTGCGACACCAACTAGCTTGAACCAACAGCATCAAGCTACCAACCAGACGACACCAGCCCTTCTCCAAACAGCTAGCGATCACCAGCTACTATTTTTAGTCCAAACGAGCACAACAACAGTGAAACGTTTCTGTTTCTTCTTCTACTTCTTTGGTTGTCGTCGGAAAATAATGGCGTTTCAGTCAAGTTTGAGTTTGCCGGATAGATTTGGGTACCGTAGAGTCATCACTGTCCAAATTTTCTGGTGTTGAGCATTTTCAGAACCAAAATTGCTTTGATTTGAGTTTCTCCAACGAGGTTTGGGTCAGTCTGTCGCCTGTCGATGTCAGATCCGTTGGATTTGAAATTATATCGCAAACTCAGGTCCGTTGAGATCGCGTTTGAGTTTTTCGGTCTTGGTTCTATGTTTCCTCGAATCTTGCGCTGTTTTTCAGATGAATTTTTTCAAATGGGACTGTTGCACCTCCTGATTTTCTTCACTACTAAAAGATTTGGGATTATCATGTTCATTAATACTCTAGTTTTCTTCATTTTATTTGGTTAATGTGAATCTATCCTCAGATTCGTTCGTTCACTTTTAGTTATTGAGTATTCCGTCCATGCAAAATAGATGGCATGATTTAGTTGAAGTCAAGTTTCTATTGTATTCTTATATTTTGTGGTTATCAGTTTTGTCAGCTAGTTTCTTGGTTACTAGCATCATGATTTAGCAATTTTGGCAGTTCTTTTTTGCTTCTGAGAGTTCAATTCAGTTTCGTGCACTATTCTTCTCAACTTTTATGTTGGTATTGATTTTAAATACTTAAGGTTCTGCTCACCTCACTTCTCCAAATTGACTTCATATTTTAATTATCAGACATGTACGTGTGTCAATTGCTTCTAGTTTTCTTATTATTCATTGGTTTAAGCTTATAAAGTCAAAGAACGTAACTAGAAGTTTGATAATTTAAACATGGATCGAGGTGTTGTTTGTATTTGGTGTTAATTGGCAAGGTTGTGTTTAATTTATTCAATTTTGTTGAGGCAGGGGTTGGGGTTTTTGGATTTTGAAGCAATGGTTTGCTTTGAACTTTAAAGAGCAGAGATGGTCTTTGAAGGATTTAGGCATATGGAAATAAGGATATATGAATTCATTATCTTGCTCGCACATGAAGATTTGGGTGTCTAAGAATTTGGATGTGTGGCAGTAAAGTGGGTGTAGGAGTTGAACCTATTTGTTAATAGCGTTTCGTTCTCTTTCTTTGTTATTCTATATCACTGAAGATTTGATTTAGAGTAATTGGTATGGATTGGATAAGTTTGCTAATGCAATTTGGGGCTCTATTTGATTTTATTTTTCGTGAGTAGTTGAATCCCGCCAATGAATATCCGTAGTTTGTTTTTAGTTGAATAAAGTTCTTTTGGAACAATTTGAGGTGTGACGTGTCAAACAAAAGTCTTACGTGCACGACCCTTATTTAACTAATGTCTTTGTCCTTAGAACTCGAGACGAGCTGCTTAGCGAATTTTCACGGCCTCTAGCAAAGTTTATAATACGTAGCTGCTTTAGGAGCGTGTTCAATAACATTACCTTCCCAAATTCGTGTGTACATTTATGTGACCCAAATCCAAATCCCAACGAAGTTGAAATGTGTCAAAAACCATGGGTGCATTTATGTGACGTGGTTCGAGACATGTTTTAACGACTTTGCAATTCTCTTTAAAAATAATAAATAAAGTGGTTAAAAGATTCAAAATGCACATAGGTTCTTAATTGTATAAGCCAAATACAATAGTTGAGCGACGTTATAGAACCACGGAACTCAAAAATTCCTAACACCTTCTGTCGGGTTAATAGAATTCCTTACCAAGATTTCTGGTTCGCGGACTGTTAAACAGAGTCATTCTTTCTAGGATTCGTGATTCTAACCGATGACTTGGGACAGCATAAATCTCCTAAGTGGCGACTCTGAAATTCTCTTAAATAATTGAATCCCGTTTCGATTGTCTTTTAATTGGAAAAACTCCCTTATCTACGCCCTTCGCTAGGTTGTAGTAGCCAAAAGGAGGTGTGACACTCCACACCTTGCGGTGTTGGGATATCATTAACTTCTTCCTGAAGTGCTGACTGCATAACAGTTTCAGGTTGTTCAACAATCTAAGATTGTTCAATACTCTGAGGTTGATCAACAATCTGAGGTTGCTCAACATTACGCCCACTGCTTTGGGGTAGTGAGATGTCAAGAAATTGTTCTTGTGCAATCTACTGCCTAGTGACATTTTTTCCACCACGATAATGCAGTGGTATGTCAATATTGGCTTCTGGCATACGTTCTAGAGATGAGTATGTAACACCCCGTACATTCGGACTAGGTGTGGATATGTTAAATGGGTATTAATTTGATATTTTAGACAAATGATATCCTAGAGGGATAATTATTGGTGAAAATATTTATTTTACAATCAAGATGAAAAGTGAGGTACATAAGATTCGACAAATGGGTCTTCCCAAGATTGACAGTAAGAGAGTTAAATTATTAAGATTGCGTATGATAGTTTTGAATACATTAGCTTTTCGTTATATGAATAATTTAGTTTTTCCTAGCTTAGAAGTATGTTGGAAGATGAGCCGTTATTGATGCAGAGTGCAAAGAATTGCAAAATAAGGAAATTTATTTGGATCCCCAACAAAAAGAGAAGGACCCATAAGTATAAGATCTTTTATCTAAGGGGTGATGTGAAAACCATCAGTAAGACCAAATGGAGATATGAAACTCGAATAGTTAGCATAGAATATGAAAAATAATATCAGTTCGCTATTAAGATTGTATAATTATCCAGGGATTATGTCTAGCATGTGTAAGAAACACAAAGTGATTAGAGTGATTATCGAGCTTAGTTATTGATGATAAAATGATCACAGAAAGGCTGTAAAACCGTGCATATTTATCTATTATGAGGGTAGTGGCACGAGACTCTAATTCTGGAATACAAGTCAAAGAGTTAGCTCGCAACAATGCTATAAGTGTCTTCAGGAAGTGCTTAAGAAGATAATCAAGTGTGGGAAGTATAACTCATGATTGAGGTAGATAAGCCAAGTCTAGTGAAAGAAGTTCACTGCTTAGCCTAGTTAGGAGTTCGATTTGCGTACTCCAAAGATAGTAGAGTTGTTGTCTAGAATATTGTGAGCACGTGATTTTTTCCTCGCATGAACTACTCCTATAAATTCTTAGATTTAGGACTTTTCCTTATATTATTTGATCTTTTTTTGGATTAATTGCATAATTTTCGTGCTTGTTTGCATTTTGTGTGCATTTTTAATTTAGATAATTCATAAAAAATACAACAATATTGCATTTTGCATTTAGGGTTTGATTTTTTTTGGTAATTAGGATTTTTACAAAAATACAAATTCAACAAAGAATTTCATTTCTTGCATTTATAATAAAATTTTGTTAGTTTCTTTTAAATTGATGTTTAATTATTAGTGTTGATCATTAATTAGAGCTTAACATAATTAGAAAAAGTTAATTTAATTTTTTTAGGATTTAATTCAGCTTTGTTTTTTATTTCAATTTTGAAAAAAAAAAAGAAGAAAATAATTTAAAAAGAATTTGATTCTCTTAATTGAAATGCCCAAAATAGGGCCAAATTCACACCAGCCCAAGCCAAAAACCTCTAGAACCCATTTATAAACACCCTAAAGTGGCCCAAAACCCATGACCCAATCTGTCTCCCATTTGAGATGGCCAAAATGACCTCGTTTTGGTAATGTTAAATTAGGACCGTTGAGGTTCCTTGATCGGACGGTCCTGAAGAAAGAGTACTTTAATATATATATGTCCAAACACACCCCTACCCTCCCCCCAAGCCTCGTCTCTCTCAACCCTATCCAGCCCTAGAGACCACCTCTAATTGTGCCGCCCACCATCGTTCGCTACCAGCAGGAAATCGCCACAGCAGTGGCGGAGCTTCGATGACCACCAAAATAACACCATCGACTCCCCTTCCTCTCCTCTTTCCAAATCCCCAAACCCTATCCCTCAAAACCAAGCCCAACTCCTCGAATATTAATCAGAAACTATGACTCCTCCGCCGTGTCCGGCGGCTCCGCCTTCGTTGCCCACCATTTTGACACCATAGGTCCTCCTAGACCCCCTCACCATGAATCAACTACTAGTTTCCCTCGAATCCCTGCCAAACGTCCCAAATCTTGAATCAACTTCTGGCAAAACCCTACCACCACCAACCAGCCTCAAACCGACACCCTATAGCCTCCTCAACCCTCTATCTCGAGTCCGACTCACTCAAACATCTCCACAACTACTCAAAACCCAAATCTAGGGTTTTTCAGAATTTTCAAAATGGTGCATGAAGAGTTCCAGCGTTCAATTCGAAGAAATTAAGCTAAGTCTTCTAGCTTTCTTTTCTAATTTCTCTCTGCCTCATCTCTTTTCTGTTAATTAATTAGGTTTAAGTCGAAGCTATATCAATCTTATTTGTTTAATGCCTAAGTTTAATCAGTCCTAGTCGAATTTATTTTTGGTTTGTTGGTTCGAATTTCATGTTTAATTCCTGAGTTAATAAGCTTTAGTCTTTTCTGTTAAGCTGTATCAATCTCATTTGTTTAATGCCTAAGTTTAATCAGTCCTAGTAGAATTTATTTTAGTCTATTGGGTTTGAATTTCATGTTAAGTTTCTGAGTTAATTAGTTTTAGTATTCTTTGTTGAGTTGAATTTCATATTAAATCCTTGATCTTAATTAGTTGTAGTCAAATTTATTTTAGTCTACTGGTTTTGAATTTCATGTTACGTTCCTGAGTTAATTAGTCTTAGTCTTTTTTGTTGGGCTAAATTTCATTAGTTTTGGTCGAGTTGTTTGAGCCTTGCTGTTGGTTTGAATTTCATCTCTTTGAAGTCATGAGTTCAATTTGAGTTGTATTAAGTCTTTTGTTGATTTCTTTTCCTGAGTTTAAATTAGGTTTAGTTGTTAGTCTTGTATATTGTTCAATTCAGGTTTAGATTAGTCCTAACTAATACTTAGCTTAATCATGACAAGAGAATTGCATATCTGATTCATTTTTTCTTAGAATTGTTTGATCCATTTGAACCACAGTTGTTTGATCAAATTAAAGGGTAAATACAGGGATAATGGGAGCAATTTGGGTAGATCACATAGGGATTTGAAACCAAAAATGCAAACTTTTTTTTTGTTTAGTGACAACCTATGTTGATGTGAATCGTTCGAATCATAAGAATTGGGCTCTGATCAGCCCAGATGTATAATAAATAAGTTCAGAGGTTACTTGTACACATATTGGTACTATTGAATGCAAACTTTGTTGAATTCAGTTGGATTTGGGATTGAAGAAACTCGACAGTGAGAGCCTCGTTCTGGGCTCATTCTTGGGCCCAGGTGTAACAGCCCTATCGAATATGGTTTGGGGTTGCTGCTTCAACTCACATAATGCCCCAGTCGAAACACTAGTTTGTCTGGTTTTAGACTTCAAGTGGGGAGTCCATTTGCAATTTTGGATTGTTAGCTAAATGACCATAAGGAGCTTTTAATAACATTTCATGTTAGCCTATTAGATAATTGCAGGGATGGCCCAAATAGATAATAATAGTTAATAGCCATCGTGAAATTTTTTAGTTGAAATATCCTTTAAAAAATGGAATTGAGGTGCGATGCGCCGAATAAAATAACAAAATGTGTGGCCTACTCTAATTATGTTTTTAGAATCCTTAGAATCCGGGACGTGTCATTTTGTGAATCTTCATGGCATCCCGCAGATAATAACACATTAGTCACATTAGGCGCGTCTTTTAATAAATTTACCTCCTTAAACTTGGGTGTGCATTTCATGTGACTCAAATCCAAATCCTTAAAATGTTGAATAAAATGTGTTTCGGATTGCTGGTGCATTTTGTGCGACGCGGTCCAAAGACACGTTTTAAACAACATTCAATCTTCCTTAAAAATTAATTAAAAGTGGTAAATACTTTACAATTGTACTATAGGCAAAAACATGTATTAAATTAGATAATAGGCCAATTGTAATGGTTTAAGCGACCATGCTAGAACCACGGAATTCGGGGGTGCCTAACACCTTCCCCCGGGTTAACAGAATTCCTTATTCAGACTTTCTGGTTTGCAGACTTCAAAAGAAAAGTCGATTTTTCCTTGATTTGGTACTTAAAAATAAATCGGTGACTTGGGACGCCAATCAAACCATCCCAAGTGGCGACTCTGAATAAAAATAAGTAAATAATCTCATTTCAAATAATATCACTTAAGTCAAAAAAAACTCCCTTATACCACCTTCGGGTGTGTAAAAAAGGATGTGTGACAGCTTTGGCGACTCTGCTGGGGATAAGAACCCAGAACTTCATTTCAGGGTTAGAGAATTCGAGCTTAGAATAGTTGTTATGATTGGCTTTATCTGTTATCTGATTTCCCAACATGTTTGAGCCTAATATGTGCTAAATACTTTACCGCTTTACTATTTTGTGAATTGTATATGAACTTCTACGAAACCCTTCCTCTCTCTGAGTATTCTATATCATAGAGAAGGGTGCACTTCGTGTGACTCTCTTCTGATCCCATTTAGAACAAGGTTCGGACAAGTTGCTAAGCCGGCGGAGCTTATGTATCCCCGGTATGCTGCCCCTCTCGGCTCAAGTTGTCCGCTCGGGTAAGCCAGGTCTAGAACAATAAACCCATGTTCTTAAACCTAGTATAACAAAGTCTCATGCGGGATCCCTATTAGGAACGTTTTTTTTCATCACTTGCATTTGACTTAGGGGACTCAACACAGGGGTTGGGTCCATCTAGAACAGGTGACCTGAAATAAAAAGACCATCCTCATACATCTTACTTTCTACTTGTGCATTTATTTGCTTCAGATATGTATGTTGACTGGCTTGTAAATAATGAGAAAGAGTTGAAAAGAAAATAGCAATGATGAGGGTAATTACTTGTTTCGAAAAACCAATTGAACCTCTACCGGATTTATGAGAAAATAAAAGAAAAGAAGAGTTTTGTATTTCAAAAACTAGTTGGTTTTGTCAAAATTTCCCGAACTACACCAGTTTGAATCTCACCGGATGTGAGATATGTAGGCAACCCGCATCGAGTCCAATTACCCTTGTTTGCAAAAATATCCCAAAAACATCAAATTTATTTAAAAAAACCGATGATGTCATTCTTGTCTAAAATAAGCCGAATGTCCCCAAAAGGGCGCCGGAAGGCTGTTTTTGCAAGAACAACCACATCGGATCATTTTCAACGGTTAGCAGGCACCGCCTTAAAATCTTCTTTCCCCAATTACTAAAAGGCCGTATCTGCAAAGCCAGGGTTTTGCTTTTAAAATGAAAATTTTCGAAAAATAAATATTGTTTTCCTTTTAGGATAAAATAAGTCATTAAATAACTTTAATAAATGTGCAGGATGAGCACGAATGAAATTGTACCCTTCACAGTCCTTAAGGAGATCCCCTTCAAGCTCCATATGTGGTGGAACGATCTAGAAAAGGGCAGTAGAGAAACAGTGGTAAAATTTCTGGGAGGCCTCGTTGGACTATTGGATGTCAAGTCAAGATCGGACATAATTGAAGCCTTAATACCTTTTTGGGACCCAACTTGCAAGGTATTTCGTTTCTTTGACTCCGAGCTCACACCTATATTGGAAGAAGTAGCTGGTTATGTGGGTCTAAATGGAAATATCAGCAGTCGATATCCTTTGTCACCAAGACCGGTATCCTCTTACAGATTCCTGGATTTGCTAAGAATTAGTCGGGATGTCCAAGACAGAAATCTATCCGAAGGGTAATGCACAGTCCAGTTTTTGTATCTTCGATATGGTAATCCTTGAGGTTTTGATGAGCCGAACACCGGTCTAACCCATGCTAGAAATAAAGACAAGTGGGAGGCAAGATGGAATCTAGCTTTCATGGTGGCCTTTATGGGTGTTCTGTTTTGTCCGCAGAAGGATGGAAATATAGAGATAGGTCTTGTGGGAATGATCGACGTTTCAATAAAAAAAGCGAACAGCAATGTGATTCATCTTATCGTGTCTGAAATTTATTGAGCCTTGACCATCTGTCGGGGAGGAGGAAAATTTTTCCAGGGTTGTTATTTGTTACTCCAAATATGGATGCAAGATCACTTATGTCACCGGGTTGGATACATGAATTATGGTTTGATCGGTCTAAACTGCATTGAAGAATTTGAAAGGTAGTAGGCACTGAATTTCCTATGGGTACAGAATCTTGGCTTGCACATATGAGAACATTGACTGCTGATAAAATTGAATGGGCATTTGGATGGCTCCCTGCCACTGAAGCAATACACAACAGCTGAAGCGTCTTGTATCATTTTAATGGACATTCTGAGCATCCAACCTTATGCTCCCTACAGGGTGTTGCGTCAACTAGGAGGATTACAAATCGTCCACAATGACGAAGATCTGAGTAAACATGCCATTGAGCTGGGTCCAAAAGCTGCATTCCCAGAAGGAAAAATTCACCAAATGTGGAATGAATGTAGGTTTCTAGAACCCAATACCATAGTGCGAGACTGAGCCAGAGATGAAATAGATCCTAAATACATTGACTGGTTCAGTAAGAAATATCAAATTCTTTGAAGACACGCAAAGAGATCGCATGTCCAACGATTCACTGTTGAGGCCCAACCACAATGGGACTGGTTGACTAAAGAGAATGAATACAACGCCAAAATAAGAAAATTGGAAAGGCAAGTCATGGAGATTAAATTTGAAAATGGTGTTCAAGCTACAACTGACGAAGGAGAAAAGAAGAAACTAGCCCAGGAAAATGAGGCCCTTAAAGCTCAGATCAGAAAGATGAAAATAGATTCTAACAACCCAGAAAGAAGTCGGGCCGATAAAATACTTATAAGTGGGATAAAAAAGAAATTCCTCGAATTCCAAGAAGCCTTGGAGAAGTCTGGAGCTAGTCAGGTAAAACTAAAGGAACAAAAGACAAAGAAAATAGAAAAACGAGTACGGTTTGTGCAACAAATGAAGAGAAACTATGAAGGGACCATTAGTCGTCTAAGAAGAAAGATAACTACTCTTGAGGATGAGGCAGCCAAACGGGGTGAGGATTGTAAGGCCGATAGAGAACATTGTTATAATCTGATGGCTAGAATGGAGGAAGAAATACAACAAATGCAAGATCAACACTTTTCATGATACCCAAGTGTTAGAAGACCGGAACCAGCAGATAGGGTGATTACTTCAGGAAAACGGTAGAATCAGAGAGAGGATCAGAACCATCGCTAACTACATTACCATGAAGTGCCAAGCGTGCTAGGACATGACTCCTACCACCTTCTTTGCTGCAGTAATGACTTTTCTCCATCAATTTATGAGTGATTTGGCTCAACTACAAGGGGGTCTCGCACATAGGCCTGCGGCAAGGCCAAATCATGCCCCCCATGCCCCAGTAATGGAAGCTTTAATGTATTCTTGACTTTTCAAACATTGAGTCTGTATTTTTTTTCATTTTGAGTCTGTAGTTTATTTCCAAGAAATTGATTAGTTAACATCTTTTGTAATAGAAGTTCTATTAATGAAATTGAAAATTCCCAAATTTTGTTTCTTTACTTTCGTATTTTCCTTTCTTAAACTTTGTAATTATCTGATTCACGCGGTGTCATGATACATAGGCAATCCTCATCGGATTCGATCATATTGTTGTAGATACTTCCAATAAGAAAAGGGGAGAAAGAAAATGAGAGAAAATAAAAAAATGAGAAAAAAAGAGCAAAAGAAATGAGAAAATCACAAGGAGTGGAAATCAAAAGAAGAGAATGGAAAAGAATGAATAAAAGCCGGGATGACACATGCAACCACTGCAAAACATGTAGGAACCCATTTAACTGCATAGGTGCATCACACCCCAACGTACGGTTACCTGTCTGTTATTTGTCTCAAACTAACCGTTTGTTGCTGTAATCAGTCCAAGGTTTATATAAAACGGTGGTTGGTTTCTGTGGTAACCTGGCTTCACATCCATACTTCACCAGATCAAAAGGGGGCATCGGAATATCTTCAGAAATAACTCTATCAACTGTTCCCATTATAGATGATACCCCTGTCTCGGACATCCCGACCTATGAATCAGCAACTGTCAAAGAGAATAGAATCATGCACCTGAGCGTTATGGAAATGTGGGACGCTTGGGCAAACGGAAGAGAGCCACCAAGCACCATCCCATGATTCCCCGAACTTTTCCCCAGAGTAGGTGTTACCACTAGTGTTCCAATCAGCCATCCAAACTCCTACTGGGACAGCCAACTATATCAGCTCATTTTGTGGGAACACCTTTCGAGATTCTCCCCTAGGTGGTCATACCTAATGCGGCCCCCAACATCTTTACCGCTTCCCCCATGCTCAGCTACAACATAGCCTGCACTGCCCAGGCCCACTTTTGATCCTTCAGCCTTTACATTCCAAACACTCACCTCGCAAATGGAGCCTCCTCAAATTCCCGCTTATGCTTACCCTCAGCCACCTCAATTTGAGTTCACTTCAGGACAAGAAAGGACTCCCAAGACTCCTGAGCAAGATGAGATCTCAATAAAGATGAGGAGTATAGAATAAAGCCTTAAGAATATACAAGGACTGAGCGGGCAGAAGAGCGTGTCCTATGTTGATCTATGCATATTCCCCCATGTGCACTTTCCCTTGGGATTCAAAACTCCTAAGTTTGAGAAGGACGATGGGCATTGTGATCCTATTGCTCATCTCAAGAAATATTGCAATCAGTTGTGAGGGGCCGGAGGAAAGGAAGAATTACTTATGGCCAATTTCGAAGAAAGCCTGGTTGGTATTGCTTCCGAGTTGTATATGGATCAAGACATATCTCGGTGGCACATTTGGGACGATCTTGCAAAGAGACTTTGTCAGACAATTCCGGTACAATATAGATATTGCTCCAGACAAAAACTCATTGGCAAACTTGAAAAAGAAGTCCTCGGAGAGCTTTCGAGAATACGCAATCAAATAGTGCGAACAATCATCTTGAGTAAAGCCTCTGATGGAAGAGGTCAAAATGGTCACAGTGTTTCTCCAGGCTCATGAAGCAGACTACTTCCAGAATATTATGTCAGCTATGGGTAAACCATTTACAGAAGCTATAAAAATTGGGGAAATGGTGGAAAATGGATTGAAAATATGCAGAATTCTAAGCCATTCCACTATTAGAGATACCCCCCAAGCCATCCAGCGTGGGTCAGGAGGAGTTGCAAAGGGCAAGAAAAAAGAAGAAACATCTATGACGCCATCAGGTACAAGAAGACGTCGTGTTGCAAGGTCCATATTCCTAGAAAGAACCCCTCAGCACTATTACCCTCACCAGGACATGGCCTATCTCCTCACCCGTACGCGATCATGAATGCTCAACCTTGTCCGGCCTTAGCAACAAGCCAACAGGAATCCACTCCCAAGAAACCAACCTCCTCACCAAAATCACTATAACCCCGCACTCTACAAAGTAACTTCTGTCCTCATGAACCACCCAGAAGGAAAAACTGTACACCAATCAGCGAGTCCAACTCTAGTCTGTTTCAAAAACTTGTCCAAATAGGTATGCTACAGCCCGTACCTCCAAATAGGCAAAACCCTGAATCACCTTCTTACTAACAGGGGGCCCGGTGCGCTTATCACTCAGAAGCTGAAGGACATGATATAGAAAATTGTTGGACCTTGAAAAGGGTCGTGAAAGATTTCATAGAACAAAGAAAGATAGTGTTAAGGGACAAGGACATCCCTAATGTTATCAACAACCCACTGTCGGACCACAACAACGGACCGGTAATCGAAATGATCTGTGAAGACAAGAAATTCGACCCAACATTGAAGGCCATAATTGCCATTGCTTATGTGGAGAAAAATCCAAAACCTTCCCCGAAGCAAATTGAAGGGGAGGAAAAGAACAAAGCCACACACCCCAAATCAGAAAAGAAAGTCAAGGTAAAAACTGGGGCAACACTCGCCAAAGACACTGTTCTTTATGTCCTGGGGGGCTGCAAGGAAAAGCAGTTGGCTTTGCGTCCTCCCAAGAGATTCGAACTGAACAAGACCACCCAGGTATATGTGCCCAAGGGAACTTATGTAGTGCGGGGGCCAACTAATCCACCAAGGTTGAGTGAGCCTGTAATTATTGGCCGCGCGCCTTAGAGACCCATGAATGATCCCACCACAGTGCCATGGAACTATCATAAAACGGTGGTGACGTATAAAGCCAAAGAAATCTCATGGGAGGTTCAAGAAACCTATCATGTGGAAAAGTACTCCAATCTGGAAGAAGTGAACAACGCCACCAAGAAGTGCTTCCCACCAAAAACCCAGTGAGTGTTGAAGAGGAGAAGCTTTCTTTCAAAAAATGAAAAGGCAAACTATGAAGTGCTTGACCAGCTTGGAAAATTTCCTGAACAAATCTCCTTGCTATCCTTGTTAATGAAATCCCCCGAACACCAGAAAGTACTAATCAAAACCCTTGATGCATACGTGCCAGCTGAGACTTCTGTGGAGCAGTTAGAAATAGTGGTAGAAATATTTTTCACAATCAATCGTATCACATTCAGCAAAAATGACTTGCCCCTTGATGGGTCCGCATAATAAAGCCCTGCACTTAATTGTCAAATGTGAAGGTTACTACGTGAAAAGAGTTATGGTGGATGGAGGTTCTGGGGTGGACATCTGCCCACTCTCAATACTACAGCATGGAAATTGGGACTGAAAGGATTCTTCCCTAACAATATCTGTGTACGAGCCTTCGATAGTATCAAAAGGGACATGATTGGAGAGGTTGATCTAGCTCTGACTATTGGCCCAGTGGATTTTGAGGTGACCTTCCAAGTGCTAGACATGGACACATCTTACAATTACCTTCTGGGAAGGCCATGGATTCACGAAGCAGGGGTTGTACCTTCCACTCTTCATCAGATGGTAAAATTTGGACATGAGGATCAAGAAATCGTGGTCCATGGGGAGGATGAGTAATCAATTTATCGAGATCCATCCATCCCCTGCCTCGAAGCTAGAGAAGGAAGCGAGCACATAGGTTATCAGGCCTTCGAAGTTGTGGTAGCTGAACAGTACAAAGAAGGAAAACCTTGCCCCCAACCCTTCCTTTCTAATGCATCAATTATGGTGGCTAAAGAAATGATACGACATGGATTCAAACCAGGGAAGGGACTTGGGAGGTCTCTGTAAAGAATAGCTGAGCCAGCGACCTTGCCCGCCACTGAGAAATTCTTCGCGGTAGGCTTCTAACCAACACCAGATGATATAATACGGGCAAATGATAGAAAGCGTGATGGGTGTGTTCTGCCTCAACCACTGCCACATCTGTACGAGACATTCGTCGAGCCAAAGTACAATGAAGAGGAAAAGGGTGAGGCCTTTACGGCCGAAGAAATTGAAGAAATATGTGGGGCAAAGAGAAAGATGCTATATGAAACTCACATGGTTCAGCCAGGAAAGGGCTCGAGCACCACATAGGTTCTATACATGGGACCAAATGCCAAGCTGCATAATTGGAAGGCTACACCATTCCCAATCAGCCGGGAGTCCCAGTAGACCTGTCCTGCCACTTTTTCTGCATCGCGATTTATTCCAAGGTGTAACTCGGATGTTTTCTTTAGTTTCTTGTCTTTTGATTTCCAAATGTAAACCTTGTTATCTTCCAATTCCAAGAAATGAAATCATTATTTCATCATTCATTTTCCTTTATCCTTTCTGATTTTGCTATTTTTCTCTTTTCTTTGTCTTTCAGTTCTAATAATGCAGCATTAAATAACATGACATGCTTGCGGACTTCATGCCCAGATCCAAACATGTCGCCTAATTATGAAATAATGAACCAAGAACCGGAATACAATGAAGAAGAGGCTTTTAGGGAAATAAATCGAGAACTAGAACATTTTGAAAATAAACCTAGCCAAATCTAAATGACACTGAGCCTGTTAAATTGGGCGGTCCCGAAGAAATTAGGGAAACCAAAATAAGCATTCACGCAAATGAGAAAACCTGGGACACATTGATCCAATTCTTGTCTGAATTCAAAGACGTGTTTTCTTGGTCATACGACAACATGCCAGGACATAGTGTTGACTTGGTGGTTCATAAGTTGCCAAATTACCCCGAGTTCCCTCCAATCCAACAAAAGCAAAGAAAATTTAAAACTGATGTCAGTGATAAAATCAAAGAAGAGATCACAATACAGTTGGAGGCGGGAGTGATATGAGTGGTCCGATACACCACATGGCTAGCAAATGTAGTTCCAGTGCCAAAGAAAGATGGAAAAACCCGAGTGTGCGTGGATTATAGAGATTTGAACAAGCCAAGTCCCAAGCATAACTTCCCTTTGCCCAATATCCACATCTTTGTTGATAACTGCGCCAAACATGAGATGCAGTCTTTTGTGGACTGTTACGCAGGACATCACCAAGTGTTGATGGATGAAGAGGACGCAGAGAAAATAGCTTTTACCACACCTTGGGGAACCTACTCCTACATAGTCATGCCTTTTTGGTTGAAGAATGTCGGGGCAACCTACATAAGAGCCATGACTACCATCTTTCATGATATGATGCATCAAGAAATAGAGGTGTATGTACACGACGTGATCATCAATTCCAAAACTCAGGAGGACCATGTGGGGGATTTGAGGAAATTCTTCGAATGGCTATGCAGATATGATTTGAAACTGAACCCATCCAAATGTGCATTCGGAGTCCCATCGGCCAAACTTCTAGGATTTATAGTCAGCCGGAGAGGTATTGAGCTAGATCCGACAAATATAAAGGCTATTTGGGATCTACCTTCTGCGAAGACCAAGAAAGATGTAATATGTTTGTTGGGAAGATTGAACTATATCAGTCGGTTCATCGCTCAGCTAATTTCCACATATGAACCCATATTCAAATTGCTAAAGAATGATGCAGCAATCAAATGGACGGATGAATGTCAAGAGGATTTTGATAAGATTAAAGAGTACCTATCCAATCCACCGATCTTGGTCCCACCTGTACCAGGAATGCCACTGTTTCTGTACTTGACAGTCATGGAAAATTCCTTCGGTTGTGTTCTCGGGAAACATGATATCACCGGAAAGAAAGAGCAGGCAATATACTATTTGAGCAAGAATTTTACCAGTTATGAAGCCAAGTATACCCTGTTGGAAAGAAAGAAGCTGAGGCACTACGCAAGCCTATACCACCTACCTCATAACTAGGTTGGATCCGTTGAAATACATATTCTAGAAACCAATGCCCACGGTATGATTAGAAAAATGGCAGATCCTGCTCACCGAGTTTGACATAGTCTATGTCACTCGTACGGCAACAAAAGCCCAGGCATTAGCAGATCACTTAGCCGAGAACCCAGGTGATGACGAATACCAACCTCTAAACACCTATTTCCCAGATGAAGAGGTGAACTCGGCGGAGGCAATATCTGAGGATACCACTTCTTGGAAGATATTCTTTGATGCAGCGGTAAATGAAAAAGGTGTTGGAATCGGGGCAATCTTGATCTCACCCACCGGACAGCACTATCCGGCCACAACTGAGCTTCGATTTTTCTGCACAAACCATACAGCCGAGTATGAAGCATGCATCATGGGTATGAACATGGAAATCGACCAAGATGTCAAAGAACAATTGATTATGCGGGACTCAGATCTGATCATCCAGCAAGCCCAAGGAGAATGGGAAACTCAAGCTGTTAAACTTATTCCCTATCGGCAACATGTGGAAGATCATAGAAAGTGGTTCAAGACGATAGAGTTCAGGCACATCCCTCGCTGTCACAATGAACTAGCTGACGCACTCGTTGCCCTACCCAGCCAATGCCCATATTTACCCCTTGGAAATCCAAATCAGGTAAAGGTATGGGTATCGTAATACGGTCGAGTCAAAACCAAACACCCAGCCATGGTACCATGATATCAAAATATTTCTAAAAACCCAAGAATATCTCGAGCAAGCCACTGAAGGCCAAAAGAGAACCATTAGACGGCATACAAGTGGTTTCTTTTTAAGCGGTGAGGTCTTGTACAAAAGGACCCCGGATCTCAACTTGCTAAGATGTGTTGACACCGAAGAGGCCAGAAGTATCACGCATGAAGTACATGCAGGAGTATGCGGACCGTACATGAATGGGTATGTGCTACCAAAGAAAATCATTCGAGTAGGCTATTATTGGATAATCATGGAGAAGAACTGTTTCAGTTTTTTTCGGAAATGCCATCAGTGTTAGGTGCACGGTGATTTGATTCATGCACCTCCCACATAACTGCATCCCATGTCAGCACCTTGGCCATTTGTAGCTTAGGGCATGGATGTCATTGGGCTGATTGAGCCAAAAGCCTCGAATAGGCACATATTCATATTAGTTTCCATTGATTACTTCATGAAGTGGGTTGATGCCATCACTCTCAAATCAGTTACTAAGACAGTTGTGGTAGATTTTGTGCACTCAAATCTTATTTGCCATTTTGGCATCCCCGCAACTATCATCACAGATAATATTTCAAATTTGAATAGTCGATTGATGGGAGAGATATGCGAACAATTCAAAATAACGCATAGGAACTCTACTCCCTACCGGCCCAAAGCCAATGGTGATGTCGAATCAGCAAACAAAAACATCAAGAAAATTTTGAGAAAGATGATTCAAAGCTCCAGGCAATGGCATGAAAAGTTGTGAAAACCTTTCACATTACTAAGATATTGCACCACGGTGCGCACATCAATAGGAGCAACCCCCTACCTTTTGGTCTACGAAACTGAGGCATTAATACCTGTGGAGGTGGAAATCCCGTCTCTCCAGATCATCGTTGAAGCCGAAATAGAGGACACTGAGTGGTTCAAGACTCGTCTGGAACAGTTGACCTTAATTGATGAAAATGAATGGTTGCGGTCTGCCATGGGCAGTTGTACCAATAAAGAATGGGACGTGCTTATAACAAGAAAGTATGCCCCAGGAATTTTGAAGTAGGACAGCTTGTACTAAGGCACATTCTTCCTCACCACCAGGAAGTAAAGGGAAAATTTGCTCCTAAATTAGAAAGGCTCGTACATCATCAAAAAGATATTGCCAAAAGGAGCATTGTATTAAGGCGACATCGAAGGAGATGATCCTAAAGTAGCTGTGAACGCAGACGTAGTAAAAAGGTACTATGTATAGGCTCCCTATAACAATGACTTTGTCCAGTTGGGATGACGAAGGCTTTTAGTCTCGCTATCCAAACATTATCACCCTTTTTTCAAACCCATTTGAGGCGATTACTCTTCTTTGACTACCCTCTTTGGAACTTGAAAGTGTCGTTGTAAAATCAAAAAAAAAAGAGAAAGAAATTGAGATGAAAAAAAACAAAATACAAAGATTTCCCTGAACTACGTTCGACTTGATTTCGAAAGGATACATAAGCAGCCTCTTTATGGGGTTCAGTCATACCAAAACAAAAATCCCAGTTGGAATGACGAAGGCTTTTATTATTACTATCCAAATGTTATCAACCCTTTTTTCAAACCCATTTGAGGCGATTACTCTTCTTTGACTACCCTCTTTGGAACCGGAAAAGGTACTATGTCTAGGCTCCCTATAACAATGACTATGTCCAGTTGGGATGAGTGAGGCTTTTATTCTCGCTATCCAAATATTATCAACCCTTTTTGCAAACCCATTTGAGGAAATTACTCTTCTTTGACTACCCTCTTTAGAACTTGAAAGTGTCGTTGAAAAATGAAATGAAAAATGAAAAAAAAAGAAATTGAGATGAAAAAAACAAAAAACAAATGTTTTCCCTGAACTACGTTCGACTTGATTGCAAAAGGATACGTAGGAATCCTCTCTCTGGGGTTCAGTCATACCAAAACAAAAAT
Organism: Nicotiana benthamiana; assembly: GCA_034376525.1. Taxonomy (NCBI): domain Eukaryota; kingdom Viridiplantae; phylum Streptophyta; class Magnoliopsida; order Solanales; family Solanaceae; genus Nicotiana; species Nicotiana benthamiana. The sequence continues at coordinate 102,699,778 of CM067330.1, forward strand.
CCATTCTCCCGAAAAACGAAACTGGGGCAGATGATATAATAGTTCGACTAAGCGCCCACCAGAATTGTTCCAAAGTTGTGATTTTATTCAAATTCCTATTACCCAAACCCTGTTTAAGTCCTTCTGATCAAATTGCAAAGGCGTCAGAATGGGAAAACACAGCTGTTGGAACTTGGTGCAATCAAACTGAGAGAAATAAAATGAGAGAGTCTTATTAGTGAAAACCTATGGGCGCCATAAGGCGGCGGTAAGTAAAGAAATTGAAAAAAGAGAGTCCGCTTAGTGAAAACTCATAAAGAGCACTATCGCGCGACGGTGAGAAGAGAAATGAGAGAGGTTGATTGGCGAAAATCCTAAAAGGGCGTCGACGGCCGAAAAGAAGACATTGTCCAGAAAGTCTTGACAAGATTCCCTGGTTTTGAAATGCGGGTTAATAAGCTTGTGAGAAGCGAGGAAAAGTTTTGCGGGTCACGCATCCAGCTAAGAAGCGTTTCATGGCTATATAAAGTCCTTAAGCACCCCAGATAAGTCCTTCTATTCTCCCCGAAAGGGACGCTTCTCTTTAAATTCGTATTCTTGTCTTTGATTATTTTTCCTTGAATCCCTTTCAGTTTAACTCTGCTTCTCGAAATTAATACAAAGAAAAGGTGGCAAGATTGGCTTTATAGGGCTCTATCTAACAAAAGGTGAAGAAAGATACCCAGCCTCAGCGGGCGCACCTAGCCGACCCCCACTGGCCATCATGGCTGATGCTTTAAAATCAAAGTGGTTGAAAATTAAAAGAAATCCCAACTCAAAGGTCCTAAAGGTAGAATGAATTCGAAGCCCCATACAGGGGAGTCATCCTTAAAAACTTTAATGTTGATCCTTTTGGTCTGAAAAGAGATTAATCTTCAAATCAGCAAGCAGCAAGGGTTCTCAACAGAAGCTGGGTCGAGATCAAGCAATAAAGGCCACAAAGCTAACCACCTTTCAAACTAAAAATTGTTCTTGGCTTGAAACTTGAAACAGGTCCAATTCAAGTGGCCATGCAAGAAGCAGGTGCAACCAAAAAAAGGAATGAACAGGAGCTAGGAACAGCTTCGCAATAATAATCAACCCAAAAGGGATGTTTCCTCCAAATCCTTACCTGCAGTTTTACTAAAAGAAGAAGAAAGAAGAAAAGGAAAATCACAAAAATCATGGTAGCATATGGCCTCCAATCTCTAGTTGCATCCTTTCAAACCTAGGACCACATTCTCTAGTCATCCCGGCATAACCTATGGATCTCCCCGACATATCCCGAGGATCACCTTTCCTTTTTCTCCGCACCATAACCTGTGGACCTCACCGGCATAACTCAAGGATCATCTTTCCTTTTCTCCCCAGCACAACCTATGGACCTCCCTGGCATAACCCGAGGATCATCTATCCTTTTCTCCCCAGCATAACCTGTGGACCTCCCCAGCATAACCCGAGGGTCATTTTCCTTTAATCCCCAGCATACCCATTTTCTTCTCATCCCAGCATAACCCATGGATCACCTTGGCATAACCTAGGAGCCTTTTCTTCTCATCCTGGCATAACTCGTGGATCACCCTAGCATAACCCAGGAGCCTTTTTCCTTCTCATCCTGGCATAACCCCTGGATCGCCCTGGAAACCTAGGATCCTTTTTCCTTCTAATCTCGGCATAACCCGTGGATCGCCCTAGCATAACCCAGGAGCCTTTTTCCTTCTCATCCTGGCATATCCCGTGGATTGCCCTGGCATAAACCAGGAGCCTTTTTCCTTCTCATCCAAACATAACCCGTGGATCATCCTGGAATAACCCAGGAGCCTTTTTCCTTCTCAATCCGGCATAACCTGTGGATCACCCTGGCATAACTCAGGAGCCTTTTTCCTTCTCATTCCGGCATAACCCGAGGGCCCTTCTCTTTTTCTGGCATAACCCGGTCAGCTGTCCAGCATAACCTGGCAATCCTCCCAATTTAAGGCTTCGCTCCCGAAGATACACAATCTTGGTCTTTATTGCTTTCAATAAAAGTAGCTTGAAGTTATGTTACAAATAACTCACAACATTTTCCTAGTGAAAATTAGGGCAGAAAAGTTTGTTCGTATATTTGTTTTGGTGTCTGAACAGGTTTTACCTCAAGACACAGGATTCGAGATTACTGAAAGGATGAGTATCAATCCAGGATAAATAAAAAGAAGAAAAGAACAAAAAAGGGAAGTAAATTCAAGGTGCTAAAACAAACAAGTACGCGGACTACCCAAATTTGATCAAAATCGCAAGTTTCGCATGTCCTGCTCTACTCCAATGATAAAGAAAGAAGCGGCACCTGCAGCTACGAGCATCAAGATTCAGGTCGAGGTCCACAGCAAAATCATCTAAGACTCAAGATCAAGCTTCAAGAAATTCATAGATAGGAATCTTGTAACTCATAGCTGATAGCCATAGATTGATTACCTTTTGATTTTCCTTTGGTGTAATAAGGAGGTCAGCAAGCAGTAGCACCAGTGGCAACAGTGAAAGCACAGCTCCCGGTAGTCCTAGATACCAAACTTCCAGAACTACACTGACATGATTCCTTTACAGCCAAGGATATGTAGACAACCTTTGAAACGAGGTTCGATTAGAAACTTTTCAAAATTGCTTCTCATAAAGTGCCAAGCGGGAAAAAATCCCTCATAATTGCTCATTTATCTTTGCCCGAAGACCCTCCATGTCTCCGAGCAAAAAAGGGCAGCTGTGAGCACGTAATGTTTGCCTCGCATGAATTACTCCTATAAATTCTTAGATTTAGGACTTTTCCTTTTAATTATTTGATTTTTTTAGGATTAATTGCATAATTTTCGTGCTTGTTTGCATTTTGTGTGCATTTTTAATTTAGATAATTCATAAAAAATACAAAAATATTACATTTTGCATTTAGGGTTTGATTTTTTTGGTGATTAGGATTTTACAAAAATACAAAATCAACAAAGAATTTCATTTCTTGTATTTTTAATATAAATTTTGTTAGTTTCTTTTAAATTGATGTTTAATTATTAGTGTTGACCATTAATTAGAGCTTAACATAACTAGAAAAAGTTAATTTAATTTTTTTAGGATTTAATTCAGCTTTGTTTTTTATTTCAATTTTGAAAAAAAAAGAAGAAAAGAATTTAAAAAGAATTTGAGTCTCTTAATTGAAATGCCCAAAATTGGGCCAAATTCACACCAGCCGAAGCCAAAAACCCATAGTACCCATTCAAAAACTCCCTAAACTAGCCCAAAACCCATGCCCCAACCCGGTCTCCCATTTGAGACGGCCAAAACGACCCCATTTTAGGAACGTTCAATCAGGACCGTCGAGGTTCCTTGATCGGACGGTCCTGAAGCTGGGATACTTTAATATGAATATATATATATATATATATATATATATATATATATATATATATATATATATATATATATATATATATATATATATATATATATATATATATATATATATATTCGCACCCCTAACCCCCCTCCCCCCTCAAGCCTCGTATCTCTCAACTCTAGTCAGCCCTAGAGACCACCTCTAATTTTGCCGCCCACCTGTCCGCGGCCGGCCAAAAATTGCCCACAATGGTGGTGGAGCTCTGATAACCGCCAAAATAACACCATCGACTCCCATCCCTCACCCTTTCCAAATCCCCAAATCCTATCCCTCAAAACAAAGCCCAACTCCTCGAATATTAATTAGAAACTATGACTCCTTCACCGTGTCTGGCAGCTCCACCACCGTTGCTCAAATTAAATGGTAAATACAGGGATAATGAGGGGCAATTTGGGTAAATAACATAGAGAATCTTGCCGTAACAAAAAATAGAAGCCCCTAGAAGCTTCTAGGATGGGGTTTTAAGTTGAATTTCATGATTCAAGGTAGTGTAACTTGGGTAGCAAGTCAGGATTCTATGGACTTTTAGGAAAAAAATAAAATTGGATAGGGACCAAAAGGCTAAAACCAAAATCTGAAGCTTACCTTAGTTACTTGCCTATAAAGGCATTGCTTCTTGGCCTTAGAGAGGGGCTTCTTTTTGGAGAGTTTCTTTTAAAAAGTTTACAAAGGTGAAAGAGCTAAATATACAAAAAGGGAGATCTGATTTCAGATCTTAGATATAAACTCCTGAAAAATCAAAACACAAAAATCCAGCAGTAAATACTGTTCCATCAAGACTAATTGCCCTTTACAATTGTCCAGTTCAGAAATCATTTCTAGATTCAAATGGCGGAAAATGGTTTAAATTTGGGTCATTCAAATATGTTTGGAAGCTGTTTGGATCTGAGTCTATTTGAGATTTTTTTTTACTCCTGGGTTTTGAGCTTGTTTTGATTGTTGCATCTGCTAGATCGAGTTTATTGTTGTTGTTGCCTCCTACCTTCAAGCTCATCCGTGTTTATTATTGTAATCAGGTACTCCTTGCTATCTAGAAATTGACATGCAAGCATACAAGCAGTAATTGCCTGAAATTTGCAATGAAAGGATGAAATGTGCTTCATCAATGTCTAATTCCTAGCTAAAAATTTCTTGAAACTAGTAGATTAGTATAAAGGTGTTTACCTTAGCTTATTCATCTCAATACTGTAATAGTGCCTCGAGAATCATATGTTCATTCATTTTACTCTAAACTGATAGATTCATTAGCTTGGTTGTAAATATGGATTGTTGAACTCATGATACACTCATATCTTATCTATTAATCTTAGTAGGTTAATCATCAATCCATGTTAGCTAAGAGTTTTCGAAAGCTTTGTTACTACATTTGAAGTGTTGGTTTGAGCATAAATTCTGGAATGTCACATGAGAAGGGAAATCATCTTAGGGTTGATAAGCTTGTTAAAATAATTTAAAGGGTGAAATTCAAAGGGGACTGACTTGAGTAGCAAATTCGAGCTAAGGATATTGTCCTTATTGGGAGCAGTCCTTGCTCGAATTTGGGCTCACCCTCAGGCCCAATCATTTGTTTTCGAAATAATTTGAATGTGAGGGTAATTTGTATCAAAGAGTCGAAACCAAAAATGCAAACTTTTTTTTATTTAGTGACAACCTATGTTGATGTGAATCGTTCGAATCATAAGAATTGGGCTCAATGATCAACTCAGTTGTATAATAAATAAGTTCAGAGTTTACTTGTACACATATTGGTACTATTGAATGCAAATTTTGTTGAATTGGGTTGGATTTGGGTTTGTAGAGACTCGATAGTGAGAGCCTCGTTATAGGCTCATTCTTGGGCCCAGGTATAACAGCCCCATCGAATATGGTTTGGGGTTGCTACTTCAACTCACGTAATACCCCAGTTGAAACACTAGTCTGCATGGTTTTAGACTTCACGTGGAGAGTCCATTAGCAATTTTGGATTGTTAGCTAAATGACCGTAAGGAGATTTTAATTATATTTCGTGTTAGCCTATTGGATATGTGCTGGGATGGCCCAAATAGATAATAATAGTTAATATCCATCCCGAAATTTTTTAGTTGAAATATCCTTTAAAAATGGAATTGAGATGCGACACGCCGAATAAAATTACAAAATGTGTGGCCTTCTCTAATTATGTTTTTAAAATCCTTAGAACCTTGGGCGTGCCATTTAGCGGATCTTCATGGCATCCGCAGAGTTAATAATACGTTAGTCACTTTAGGCATGTCTATTAATAAATTTACCTCCTTAAACTCGGTTGTGCATTTCATGTGACCCAAATCCAAATCCTAAAATGTTAAATAAAATGTGTTTCGGATTGCGGGTGTGTTTCATGCGACACGGTCCAAAGACACATATTAAACGATGTTCAATCTTCCTTAAAAATTAATTAAAAGCGGTAAATACTTTACAATTGCACTGAAGGCTAATACATGTACTAAAATCATATAATAGACCAATTGTAATGGTTTAAGAAACTGTGCTGGAACCACGGAATCTGGGGGGCCTAACACCTTCCCCCGAGTTAGCAAAATTCCTTATTCAGAATTTCTGGTTCGCAAACTTCAAAAGGAAAGTTGATTTTTTCTCGATTTGGGATTTAAAAATAAACCGGTGACTGGGGACACCAATCAAACCATCCCAAGTGGCGACTCTGAATAAAATGAATAAATAATTCCATTTCGAATAATTTCACTTAATTTGGAAAAAGTCCCTTATATCACCTTCGGGTGCGTGAAAAAAGGAGGTGTGACAAATATGAATTTTCCCCCCTTATTAGCCGAAGAGAATGAGAAACAATGAGATGGTCCCTACGTGTTGCAGTTGAAAGAGGGGATTCACAAGTATAAGATGATGGATTTTGAATAAGGGGGAGATGATGGTACTCAGAGGTACCAAGACAGATTATGTATTCCAGAAATAGATGGACTTAAAGAGGGAAAATCTTGTTAGAAGCCCATAATTCCAGGTATTCTTATAATCCAGGTTCCTCAAAGGTGTATCTTGGTCTTTGTCACACCTCCTTTCGGCTGCTACCACCTGGCAAAGGGCGTAGATAAGGGAGTTTTTCCAATTAAAGGACAATCGAAACAAGATTCAATTATTTAAGAGCATTTCAGAGTCGCCATTTGGGAGATTTATGGTGTCTCAAGTCACCACTTAGAATCTCGAATCGAGGATAAGATTGACTCTGTTTAACAGTCCACGAACCAGAAATCCGGGTAAGGAATTTTGTTAACCCGGGAGAAGGTGTTAGGCATTCCCGAGTTCCGTGGTTCTAGCACGGTTGCTCAACTATTATATTTGGCTTAAATTATCAGATACAATTATGAACCTATGTGCATTTTAAATCCTTTAACCACTTTTATTATTTTTAAAGAATATTGCAACGTTGTTAAAACACATCTCGAACCACGTCACATAAATGCACCTGTGGGTTTTGACACATTTCAACTTCGTTGAGATTTGATATGGGTCACATAAATATGAACCCAAATTTAGGAAAGGTGGATTATTAAACTAACGCGCCTAAGCAATTATACATTTGCAAGTTTGAGAGGGCCATGGAATTTGCTAAACGGCACACCTCGAATTCTAATGATTAATTCAAGATTAACTAAAGCTAGGGCTATGCAATCGTTAATTTATTCAGCACAACTCGTCTCAATCTATTATGTTAAGGACATCTCTAAAGCAAACAATAGTTCTCTATTACATTATCTCTAATAAAATCCGATTAGTGAATATCTCATAGCTTAGACCTCAACTTCAAATTATTGGGCTTTGAAATGAGCCCAAGGATGGTGAATCCTTTATCCAGCCTAGCCGAACCAGCCATTGATGAGTCTCATTAAAGTAAGGCCAAATAGGGTTGTGCAGTAGCCCTGGCTGAGGCCCAGCTCACCATAGACAGACTGTTGAGCCCTGATCCTTAGTGGATCGAAATCCTTTTTATAAACTTACACAATTATTCCCAGCAAATTCAACGATAGAAATATATGTATGATCTATGTAAGCAAGATGTTAGTTTTTAACTAATATTCACAAGGTTCAGGGAATTAATATGAAACATCTAATTATACCGTGAAACTTAAGCAGATTACAACTAATTTTAAAACGAAATCAATTGTGAAGTTGTTTCCTAATTTGCACTGAGCATATGCGAACTGGCAGGAGTAACTACTTGATTTACTATTTCATGTTGTTGAAGTAAACAAATACCACACTCATAACCTCGGGTTTAAAAACCTTAAAATCAACCTACTTAATCTAGCACTATGTTGGACATGCTACTCTATTACAAAATTATAACAAATAGAAGTAAGTTTTCAGTCAGTCCTTATATAGTCCATGTACAAACTCAAGGAACTAGGATGAATTACATCAGCTCGTAAACTAAACATACATAGACAACTATTCACTATTTCCTAACCAATTACATAATCTGAATAAACACCAAATCATGAAGCCAGGCTTCCATTCCATTTCAATTTGAGGGATTACATCAGGGAGCTTTTAAGTGTGTTCCTGGAATGGTGAAGAGACCTATGAGTAGGTAGTCAAAGAGAAACACAACAACAACAGCAACAAATAATCCCATATTTAATGAGAAAATCAGTGAATAGACCCTAAATCAATAGAACAGTAGATTCAGCACTTTCAAAAGACTAGGATATGCAACTCGCACAACCAATGCCAATTTTAAATAGCCAAATTAATTCGAACTTCAACCAAACATGAACCCAACAATTAGCCTTTAGTCCATGATAAGAAGAAGAAATCAGAACTGGTTTTGATCAAAATTTTGAAGCTTTAAGCTCAGAAAATCGATGATTAGCAGCAGCTCTCTAATTTTATTCAGCGCTCTTTTTTTTTAAGGTAAGAGTGCTAGTATATATATTCTCACACATAGGGCTACCTTCAGATTTTAAGTTTCTTCTTAGCCCCTATTTTATTTACTATCTTAGTCCCGCATTTCCTAGCTTGCTACCCAAGTTAACACAAAATAGAAATTTAAATTCCAATTTGTTCCCTATTCTAGAAGCTTCTTAATTCAACTAACATTCCTTGTTAAAATACCCAAATTACCCTAAGTATTTGAATTCATTGACCAAATTTCAAATCAACTACAATTATGCAGCAACACTAGTCTAACCAAAGCAAATTACAAAAATCAAAACAAGATCATCCTGATTAAAACTCAAGGTATAAACAAGGGTTTCCTTCCAACAACATACTCAAACTAATCCAATCAGCCAATGATGGAATAATGAACCAAAACAAAAGGCATTCAGGAGAAGAACAAATCAATGAGCGTATATATTTATCCAAAGATCCAAATATAAGAAATCGAAATCAAAGAACAACCACAAATTGTCTTTCCACAAACAGATTCCAACTAATAAGGTCAACTAAAATAGAATAATGAAGCAAAATAAAGACACTCAAGATAAGAACATATCAGTGAGCATATACATTTAACAAAACATCAGACTAACAAGAAATCGAACACGAATTGCCTTTCAACAAACAGGCCCCCTTTAATAATTAGGTCAGCAAAGAATAATGGACCCAATAATAAAACACACTCAGGAGAAGAACAAATCAATGGGCGCATACATTTAACCAAAAAGCAACTATGCTTACTATACTATGAATCATGAACTAAACCAAATAGAACAAAATAGAGGAGAGTATGAAGACCAAGAACATACTAAAACAAATAGAGAAGGACCTACACAATGACACTCTACTAAAGTTAATCAAGGTTAGATGACTTAGCTTAATTGTCGAGCTTCAGGAACCACATGCACCACAGAAAGGGCTCCGGATAACTTTACTTCATAATTCAAACCAGATGAGGATGGTTCAAAGGACATGATTCATGGATTTGAGTTGAGGGCTGCAAGGAGGATGCATGGTGTTGATTTGGCAATTTTTGGAAGTGATTCTATCTTGGCCGGGCTTTTTAAATTAATATATGAGAAGATGTTGTGTGATTAGAGGGACAACTGTGTTAGATCTGTGATGGGGGTAGGTCAAGGAGTCTAGGGTGTAAAAATTGGGGTGTCTGGTGGCCGTTCGCTACCATGGACAATGGGACTATCAAATTTCGGACGAATATTCAACAAGATCGGGACATATTTGAGGGTAACCAGTGGTGGGATTGAAAAGGGGAGGGTGAGGAGATGGCGTGGTGTATTTTTGGGGTCCATCGGAGCTATGCCGCCACCGGCAATGATTTCCGGCCGGCAGCGGATGGCGGAGGGAGGGTGGAGGTTGGGTGGCATTACACCGGAGGGATTTAGGGTTGGTTTGGACATGTACAACATTTCTGGGCGGGAGGTGTTATACAAAACTTATATAGTGTAACGCCCCCTGCATCTCGACCGTCTGATTGGGGTTGATCAACGGCTTAGATTTCTTTGGTAGAAAACGACGTCGTTTTGGGACCTGGCCTTCCTGGACCGGGTAAAATGGGGTGAGTCTGCGCTGGAATTGGGGTAATTGTTTGGGCTTGATATTTTAATTGGTTTGGTCCAAAACAAATCTTCAATTTTAGTTCCAATTTTCATTTCCATTCTTCTTCTTTTTTTTCAATATAATCATCAAAATCCAAATTAATTCCTAGAACCTAAATTGAAATAAATACACTAATTAATCCTAAATGATATTTATCTCTATTAATTAAACAAGCAAATTAAAAGAAAAACTACTTGAAAAATCAAATGTAAAATTAAAAGTGCAAAAGTAAACTATTTTTGTGATTTTCATTTTTCATAAACCAACAAATTTACTAAACACCTTTAAAAACCTAACTCCTCATAGAGGGTCATTTCAAAACCTTGAACGGTCAACAACACAGTCAAGCCTTTAGGTGTGCAGGCCCTCTCATAGAGGGTCATTTCAAAACCCTACTTCGTCCCCCACAGCCCCAAAACATAAATACTTGCTCTAGAGAGGGGAGCTCTCGAAAACCTAACTCCTCAAGGATATCTCCACAACCCAAGGTAAGTTCTAATGGTGATTCTTAGTTAAATTCAATTTCCTAACATCTTATTAACATGAGTAAACCCTCCAAATCATTAGATATTTGATTGGGGCATCATTGTTGAGATAATGAACCCTAGAACTCAAATTCAAGAAGATTGAATGTCAAGAAAGTAATATCTTCACCCTCTAATAGATTATAGCGTTGGATTAATGATTGTAAACTACAAGTTCATGAGATATGAGTTGATGGGTTTGATCGAAAAGCACGAACAATTATAGGCTGGCTTGTTGATTGTTGATTATTGATTAAAGGTGATGTTTACCTTATGGATGATAAAGAATGATGTTGATTATAACCATTTGAGACTTTACAATTTATCTAGGAGCAAGAGAATGGGTTATTGGGTGTAGAGACACCATTAATAAGGACTATGAAGCTTTATGTCACCAAGTGTTTGAGAAAATGCTTAAGTGACCAAAACATGAGAATTATTGCTAATATGGAATATCTTTGACTTGTATTGATATAGATTAAAGTTGAAAGGGTTAGCGAATGTTGTATTACGCTCAAGAATAAGAAGTTAAGGTATGTGGGGCTAACTCTCTATGTTTGGGAATGTTAATGATTCTCCCTACACTATGTTTCTTTTATCACGTTACACATTGCCTCAAAAATATAGTTAAGCCTTGTTTCCTTGAATAGTTGCATAACTTCTATTCTATCACTTCGTAACTCGTTCATGACTTTCATTTTGAATGTTGTTAGCTCAGTGCGTATTCAATATAGACTTGGGTTTGATGCCCGCGAGTCTTAGTGTAGATTACTAAGTATGCCATAAATAGTTGAAGTTTCAGTATTCATAATCAGTTATCATTTATCATTTCAGTTATCAGTTATCATTTTAGTTATCAGTTAACAGTTCAGTTATCAGCTATCAGTTATTAGCTATGGTCATCATTTCAGTTTCAGTTTCAATAGTTATCATTTTAGTTATCAATTACCAATTCTCAATTATCAACTTAATATTAGTTTCAGCATTTATAGTTCTTTATTTTAGTTTCCATACAAACCAGTATAATTCAAATGTGCTGACGTCCCTTTTGCTCGGGGCCTACATCTCACAATGCAGGTAATAAATTACAGGTTGACGATTCAGAACGCTAGGACTCTCGCATCAGTTGTTTGGTGTTCCCAAGTTCTTTCGGGGAATTGTAATTATCTTATAGTCTTCAGTATTTTCAGAAAGTAAATGTTTTTAGTACTTTATTAAAGGCTTCATAAACTAGAGTAACAGTTAGATAGAGTCTCAGGCTTTTCATGATAAGCTATGTTGGTAGCCAATATGTTTTAGAATTGTATTAGTATAATTGCACTTTGATTTATATCATTCAGACTTTCAGTATACCATCATGTGCTGGTTTATCTTCCACATTCAGTATGTTACGATATCACATGATAATTCAGCCAGCCAGTTGGTTCACTTGGTCACATGTAGTCAGGCACCGAGTGTCTTACGTCCAGGCCCAAGTTCGGAGCGTGACAAAGTCTTTAGTTACTCCATTATTTAATTCCAATAAAACTAGTTTACTTCTAGGAATATGGTTCGTTAGATAGCCCTTTTTCTAAAAATCAGGCATTTGTCGTAACAGTTACCTTATTTTCTTTGGGACAATAAAACAAACCGCCTTTAGCCGTTTTGGATATCCAATAAAAATGCATACTTTTGTCCTTGATTCCAGTTTATCAGTTTTCCCTTTCAGCACATGTGATGGACAACACCAAACCCGAATATGCCGTAAACTTGGCTTGCGTCCAGTCCACAATTCTATTGGAGTTGAAGGTACTGACTTTGAAGAAACTAAATTTAGAATGTAGTTTGTTGTTTCTAAAGCATATCCCCAAAAGGAAGAAGGCAAATCAGAATAACTTAACATTGATCTAACCATTTCTTAAAGGGTCCTATTTCTTTTTTCTGCCACGCCATTTTGTTGTGGTGTTTCTAAGGCAGATAATTGAGATGTAATTCATTATCTGATAATTATTTTATGAATTCCGGAGAAAGGTATCCACCACCACAATAAGATCACAATGTTTTGATATATTTATCATGTCGTTTCTCTGTTTCTGTCTTAAATTCTTTAAATTTCTCAAAGCATTCAGAGTTATGTCACAATAGATACATATATCCTTATTTTGAGTAATCATCTGTGAAAGTCACAAAATACTCAAAATCACCTCTTGCTTGTATATTCATAAGGCCACACAAATCAGAGTGAATTAATTCTAGCTTATCACTGGCTCTATTTCCTTTTGAGGAAAAATGTATCTTGGTCATTTTGCCTTCTAAATAGAATTCGCATGTTGGTAGTGACTCCACTTTCAATGAACTCAAAGGTCCATCAGAGACCAATCTCAAAATCCTATTTAGATTTATATGACCTAGACGTAAGTACCACAAATAAGTTTGACTCAGTTCAAAAATACGTTTTCTTGTATGTGGTAGATTAATGTTATTTAGTTCTTTGATCGTTGTAGCGCATGAGGAGATATTTCAAGAATAAAAAGGTCATATACTCTAACAGCAGTGTAGATATAGCAAAGTTATTAGCAAAATAAATATTATAACCAGCATCCATTATTTTCGAAACCGAAATCAAATTTCTTCTAATAGAAAGTACATAGAGAACATATTTTAAAACTAAAACTCTATCACTACTAAACGAACTCTAATATCTTCTAAAGCTAAAGTTGGTGATGGCTCGTCATTGGCTTGAAAAACATGAACTTCATTCTCACTTAGCCGTCGTGTTTCCTGAAACTCTTGCAAAATAGTGCAGATGTGATTAGTGGCTCCGGAATCTACACACCAAAACATGGTAGAAACACTCGCTAAATAAGATTCAACGACATTTAAATTTGACTTACCTTGTTAATTCAACTTTGCTAGATATGCAGGGCATTACTTCTTGTGATGCCCAGGTTGCTTCCAATGATAGCACTTGCCTTTGGGCTTTTTCGCACCAACCGCACCACCAGGTGCCAAAACCTTTTGAGCCTTCTTCTTTTTCTTATTGTCTTTCGACTTAGAAATAAAAGCTTTCTCAACATTGAGTTCCACAAGTGGAGCTTGTTGTTTGATAATAGATTATGTCGTTTGCAGCTCATTCAACAATTTTGCTAGTGACAAATCCATTTTGTTCATATTATAGTTCAAGAGAAACTGTTGAAAACTGTCAGGAAGAGTCTGCAGGACCATCTCAACTTGAGACTCATTATCAATCACAGCTCCAAGGACCTCCAGTTCATTCAGAAGACTCATCATCCTCAGAACAGGGTCCCTGACTGATGATCATTCAGCCATCTTGGTGTTCAAAAGGGCTTTCATGGGTGTTTTCTTAGCTACACGATTTTGCTCATCGAACATCTCTTTGAGACTTTCGAGCATATCATAAGCAGACCCCATATATAGATGCTGATATTGCAAAACATTCGCCATATAGGAAAGAATTTAGCATCGCGCCATTTTATCATCCTTAACCCATTTGTCATACGCCTTAACCCGATCATCAATAGCATTTTTAGGTTTTTCTGGGCACTCCTTCGTGATTATAAATTTGTAACCTTCAACAGTTAGGACAATATCAAGGTTCCTTTTCCAGTTAACATAATAACTTGTTTTGGTTCAAAATTGAGATAGGTGAGGTAAATGAAGACATGTTTAATCTGAGGGATATTCACATTAAATAAATTATTAGTTGTGTATTCAGAATAATTAAATTTAAAACATCACATTACACATATAGCCATACCCATTGAACAATTAGATTCCTTAGAGAAACTTAATTATTCATGCAAAAAGTATGAGTGATATAAGATATTAACCTCATAAATTTAAACAGAACCAACTCAGATGGATAGTAAACTATTAATTTACGATAGGTAAATATCACTTTTGTAAACTCTAGTTTCATTCAATCAACATGTAACTCAGTTGGAGAGTTAATACAAGTAATCAAATAACTAAAGGCGAAACAACAATAATCATCTATAATTAATTTATCTAATTTGGAAGAAGACCTATTTCAACATATAAATTTATTATATTACTATAAAACATGATCGGAAACAATGGGAATTGAACCCTACCATCACAGGCTATTTTTTAAAAAAAACTTTCAAAAAATAGAAAAATAGCCAAAATCCCATCTATGACCCCAAATGCCCAGAAAACGACATACCTCATGGGCTTACAGAATTCATAATTTCAGAATTACAGAATTCATATACTAATAAATACAATCACGTTTTTTACGTAGAATAATCATTCCAAACATGTATCAATAAATAACATGTTTTACTCTATTCATGTTGTATTACATTATCTAGTTAGTGTAAGACGACGTCCGATACCAATTGTTAGAACATGCGTAGCGGAAGCAAGCATACAATCCAGGCATCAAATATATGTAAACAAGATAATGCAATAATAACGAGATTAGAAGCACTAACCTCTTGAAAAAGTTGCACACATCTTCCAAACAACAAGAATCTAGGGCTACAATCTAGTAAAACCTTGGACAATTTTTACTTTTGGATGGGCAAGAACAATATAACTCTAAAAAGTGAGCTATTGGGTGAAATTAGTCTTCCTTTAATAAACATATTTTTGGATGAAATTCAACTCCAAAAACGTGTAGG
Organism: Nicotiana benthamiana; assembly: GCA_034376525.1. NCBI lineage: Eukaryota > Viridiplantae > Streptophyta > Magnoliopsida > Solanales > Solanaceae > Nicotiana > Nicotiana benthamiana. Next base: position 102,714,906 of record CM067330.1, read on the forward strand.
ATTTTGCTTTTACAAGTAGAATCATACTCCAGCTCTACTAGATGACTTTTTTCCCAAGTCACTTTTTAAACAAGTCTTGTCCAGGTTTTTACTAGGTATAGCAGGGACCACATAAATAATAAGAGGCTATTAATATAGCATTAATTTGAAATTAGCATGAATTAATCCTTACTATATTTAATTGCAATTTATTCCACTAAAAACTACAATTGAACTCCTCAACATGAATTTTGAAAATTCAATAACACTTATTTTAACTCCCCATATTAAGATCACAAATCTCAGTTAGTTAAATTAAATCACTAAAAATTTAATTTAATCAACTAATTATAATTAAATCATTTATAATTCCGCTTAAACTACTTCATGTGACGGATACAAAATTCCCAGGTTTTTACATGAAAACTTATAATTTTATATAAAGGGGTATCATCAAACTCAAAATCGAGTCATGGATTCTATCAACTAATTATTATTCACAAATGTTATTCGTTGTTGTCCAATCTATTAGGCGTACACTAACTCTAAATAGAGTCGTACCTTTTGATAAATCAAAATAATAAACAAATTACATTGATCATAATAATTATATCAAAATTAGAAGTATAATCTCATTTAATGAATTAGAAAAAATATTTTATATATTCAGTAAAAAATATATATTTTATCTACTTGGTCCGTTCAATATACACTGAGTATACTAGCACAAGAAGTTGAAGTAACACTACTCCCATAATCAAGATAAATTATACGATAATCTTGTGCTACAATCATCAAGATATTTATTCCAATAATATCTTTGATTGTGAACATAACTTATTAATTATGAAAACCGACAATTTAATCTTTTGTGCATGAGCTAAGACTCCATACACTAAATTGTCTACTACATAACTAAAAGGACATATGTGTAACAAATGATCTATTTAAAATAGTACTTTATTGAATTCAATAGATTTTCCATAAAGAATAATATAATACTATGTCCAAACCGCATGGTTAATAGTATATCCCAACAATTATATAATTCTTTTTCTTTTGCCTTTTCTTCTTATAATTTTTCTTTCATTGATCATAAATTATTATTATGAATTTACTTTATTCTAATATTCTTACTTAGATGATAAAATATTAGCTCTTTTTAAAATGTCGTTTGACAATTAAAATTAATTTTTCGACCTGTTTTTATGGAAAAAGAATATGTAATATTAAAATTATGTGCAATAACTATCCTAAAAATTAAAAACTAAAAACTGTTAGAATCAGATTTAGAGAATCTAGCCATCTGGGCCTATTCCTGGGCCTTTTGAGTTTCAATGAATAAGCCCAAATACCTTCAAGCACGTTTACTCTATTTTCTGGCCCAAAATCCAAAATCGAAAAATAAGCCCACCAATTGTATTAGAGATTAAACCCTAAACCCTTTGTAAAAAAACCCCATAGCTTTGTCCCTTCATCTCTTTCGAATTCTTCCATTTGTTGTAAGTTCTTTCTCTCGCCTTAATGATGTGTTTTTTTTTTCTTTTTGGGTGATTTTTACTGCTTAACTTGTATGTTATTTGCTTCGTTATGTTGATGGGTTGAAACAGATAATCTTTGCAAATAGTGAGTGAAAAAAGGCAAGGGAAAAAAAACTTTTTACAAAAATATTGGTTTGTTAAAAAGATAAGTTTTTTGTTGTTCATTGTTAGTGTTCAGTTCCTGTTCTGAAATTTGTAAAGTTCATTTTTGGTTGGTGTATTATTAGTGTTCAGTTTGTGGGTTGAAATTTATAATTTTCAATCATTTATAAATACGGACTGAAAAGAGGGAAAAGAAAACAAAGAACAGATATAGGTTTGTTAAAAAGATAATATTTTTTCTTTTGTTGCAAGCAAATTCAAGTAGAATGAGCTCATTATAATCTAATTAGTTAGCTCATACTCTAATTGTTTGTTAGAGAGAGGAATTAGGTTTTATCATTCATACTGCAATATGTAATACAAGATATATAGGCCCAATATTTAGCTAATTAGCTAGCACTAATGCTAATCTAATTAGTTAATTCATACTCTAATTGGTTATAATTGTCAGCTCATGCATCCATGTAGTATGGCTAACTCCTACAACTTCACCTAATAACTATTTTATTTGCATCATTTGTGTTACTTATCAAAGGAAAAGAGGATAATTTTTGTTGCTATGTTATTAGTGTTCTGTTGGATTTTTAGTGGTCTGTGCTTGGGTTGAAAGTTGTAAATTTTTCTCATTTACTTAAGCATTCTAGCTGCTAAAGAATGGGTTACAAATCGTACCCTTCTAATAAATGGCGAAAACCAATTTAATCTGAATTGGTGTAGCTGAATGGTCATTGAGTTAATGTTAGTCTGTTAGAGTACTTGGTTGTTAATAGTTTTACAATTGCTGTCAATCATCCCCAACCCGCCTCCTTTATTTGAGCTGGGGACGGGCAATGTCAGCTAGGATATGAAGCTCACATAGGAGAAGTTAGTTGGTAACTCTATTATTATCTTTTCTTTATTCTTATCAGAAAGTGTCGAGTGTATGATGGTTGAGGATGAATTTGCCTCGATGAACCCAGAGAATGAGGATTCCGACCTAGAAACTGAATCGGGCGAAGAAGGAGATGAAGAAGAAGATCAGCAAGTTGTGAAGTTGGCTGAACCTTCAAAGACTGCTGTATATAACAGGGACGGTGTGCTTGAAAGGCTGGCAGATATCAGTTGGCCTGATAATGTAGATTGGAGTCACAGGCTTAACTTCGATAGGGAAGAGCAAGAAGTGGTGGATGTGAATGATGACTTGGCAAGGGAGCACTCTTTCTTCACACAGGCGTTGGATGGTGCACGCCAAATGTACCTCAGCTTTCAGTCAAAGGGTGAACCTTTTCTTAGGCCCGCTGATTATTATGCTGAAATGGTGAAGACTGACACTCACATGGAGAAAGTTAAGGGCCGACTCTTAGCTGAGAAGAGGAAGATGGAGGAGTCTGAAGAGAGGAGGAAGGCAAGAGATAACAAAAAACTGGCCAAGGAAGTACAAGCACAGAAGATGAAAGATAGGGCAAAGCAGAAGAAGCAGGATATTGAGTCCATTAAAAAGTGGAGGAAGCAGAGGCAGCAGAGTGGGTTCGATAAGGAGGGTGCTGCTGGCCTAGATTTGCCTTTTGATGAAGATGCTACTAAACCGTTTCAGAGATCAAATAAGAAGAGACCTGGTGTATCTCCTGGGGATCGTTCAGGGGGAAGGGCGACATTTGGTGGGAAAACATTTGGTGCAAAAGGGAAGGGGCCAGACAAGAAGAGGAAAAGCAGGGAATTCAGGGACTCCAAGTTTGGATTTGGTGGGAGAAAAGGTTTAAAGAAGCAGAACACTGCTGAGACTACCAATGATTTCAAAGGATTCCAAAAGGATGAAGTTTCTGGAAAAAACAAACGCTCGAAAAGATGATTCTGCTTATTACTTGCTAGAGTTTGTCCTAGTAGACTAACTTTACTTTGTAATGCGGATGAAATAGTATTTAATTTGAGAGCTTTTCAAACAGAATGAATTAATGCCTCTTGTAGTAAAAGTTTTTGCAAGTTGATGGCCAATTTGCCTGGCTTTGAAACTGAATGATGTGTTAGCTTTGTCTTGTTTATTTCACATTATATATATGGGAGTGTAACTTTTGGTCAATGACATTCCATTTATTTTAGCTTTCAGCTCTGGCTGAAAGTTGATGAAACCATGAGTTCTTAGCCATCTAATTGACTGATACTCTTCTTTTTTTTGTTGTTGTTAAGCGGCTCATGACCAGTGAATTGTAATAAGAGTAATAAGAGATGATGAGAAACAATTGATATTGGGTTGCAGAATCTCTGTTAATCAATGGATACTCAGCCACCAACTACTTAAGTTGTGATCTTGATTTTCTCCATGGATAGGACTTGCCTTTCTCATTATAGGGGCATTTGATATTATCATTGTCTTCCCATATGTGATCAGGCATAGCTCATCGTGAGCTCAAATTTGGATTGTGCAGACATCTAGCTATATGGAAAATCACAACAATTTTCAAACTTGTTGAGTGATTCCAAGGGTGATGTACTTAATCAGATTTGGTGGGTCGGTCTTTAGATTATTATCACTAAACACATTTAAACTTTTATAATTATGCATTCAAGATTTAATATTTTCTTGAACTCGAGAGATTTTCCACCTATATATCCATACTTCATGTTGAAAATGTTAGATTCAGTTGAACTCGTTACTTATATGTTACAACTGCCATTGCCTCCAGACTTTGAGCAAGCACACCACAGACCACTCTAGAAAGCTAGGACCTTGCATACAAGAGAACAATTTGTCTACCAGCTAGGTGAATATTATGAGTAGCAGATCAGCTAAGTGGATTATGGTTAAGTTAGGTGGTGTTTTATTTCTGACAAAAATTTATTTAAAACCAAAAGCTTTCAAAAACTCATCTTTACTTCTCCACAGTTTTTGTTGCCATCTTACTCTCCAAGTATCAAAGCAAAATGTATGTCACAGCCCTTCAGGCTTCAAAAATCATTACATCTTAGAATTATAAGTGCATATATGTTGAATAAACAAAATCATTAAATTGTGCATTCATTTATGCCAAAGCAACTAAACTGTGTGAATCGCGAATATAGCAGTAAGTGATACATACAAAAAAATCAATGTCTTTTCCAACTTCTCCATTGGCCTAGTTTTGCAATGAATGATTGATGTTGTGACTGATCAGTCCCAAAATCTTCCTATGGGTGAATAGCTTGTGTGATGGTCAAATAGTTAAATTTAATCTATAGATTCCTCATTGGAGCCCAGTTCCTCTAGACATGGAAAATTAGGTGGCAATGACAGTAAGGGTTTTTCTCCCGACAATCCTTCCAATGCCAGCGCTAAAGAATACCCTAAAGCCCGAGCCACTGGTACTGCAACTGCATTTCCTACTTGCATGTACCTATGAAACACAAAATAGATTCAAGCCAGAGCCTGCAATTAAGAGGTTGTTGCTATAGATTTCCTAGTACAACATTATATAACTGAAAAACATTTCTCTGAAAATTAGACTCTTCAAGCAGGATATTTTTCAGACAAAATTTAAAATGTCCAACGTATATGTTGATATAGCAAAGGCTAAATTGCATTCAACCAAAACAGCTCAAATAAATCTCTCTACATCGGAGCAGTTCCTTAAAACTATAGGCTGATCTCTAAGTTCATTTGGCATATTCAGTTATTAGTTTCCTCAATTCAACTCAAGCTAGATTATATTCTACATGTCATATCATAAAAACATGCATGAGCAGTTGTTAGACCTTAGAATGATGTAAATAGGAGTAAGCTGAAAAGTGTTTGCAGATGAGTGATTAAAGTAGATCACACAAATACACCATTTTCACGGATAGTAAGAACTCTGTCCTGCTCTGGATGTAATATGACCTGAAAGGAGATCAAGAACGACAAAGGGCATCAGAACACACCAAGTGAAGAAGCGCATGTTTTATTTTGAGACAACTAGCAAAGGCAAAGGTACCTGATTGTAGGGTTCTGCCCTTGTAACTGTTGGAACAATTTCATCCCACCATAAACGACCAAATGGCACTGCATAATTTCAAATACCATGACAATAGTAGAATCATTATGATAGGTAAGGGGTAGTGCAAGCTAAATCAAATCAGGAAAACACTGTATCATTACTTTGTGGAAGTACCACGAATAAAAGTTATCGCATAGTCAGGGACCTGTGAGTTTGAAAAATCATAAGAAATAGAAAAAGAAAAACTGTCAAAATAGAATGCTCCCATAAAAAGCAAATTATACCAAAGGCTTTCCCGAAGCAACTTTTACTCTTTCTACATCTGGATCCTATTCAACAGTATTGTTAGCACGAACACAAACCCCAGGCAGGTCCCTGAAGTTTGCACCCTATAATCATGGAAGGAGGAATCAACAACCTAGGGACATGTTTATATCATTACCACAAATAGCAGGATATAAAAGATGTAATACCTTCCGCTTGGGAATTTGACATACACGCTCATAGTCATCTTCATTTAACCGAAGGGGCCAATGATCATGCAAAACAGACCCTAATGTCCCTACAATATAAAAACGCTATCAAAATGTACAAAAGGCTTACACCACCATCCAACATATCTGAAGGTCTAGATGCATTGGTAAAATGCTGAATTATTTCAGGTAAAATCTAGTTAAGACATAGAAAAATTCAGAATCAGAGTTATTATTTTTGCCAAAGTTTCCACCATCTAAAAGGTGTGACTTTTTGAGGATTAATTTCATGTTTTACCCATATAAAAATTAAACAACAAAATTGTATTTTAGAACATCAAAATAACTGAATTTTACCTCTTATAACAGGAAAGTTACAAAATTATTTATTGTAACACTAAAGCAACTAAACTATGTGTGAATTGGTTGGATAATACAAATGAATAGGAAAACTTTCTGGCACTGATTATTAATTCCCCCTTTTTAATTTGTTTTTGCTTCATAAAACATGGGAATTCATAAAGCATGGGAAGTCGAAATTTCTGTATGATGATTTTTTTCTTGTCATTTGTATTTTCTGTGCAAGAAATTTGATATTCGGTCATTTTTATTTTCTGAGAGATCCACGCAAAGGTCAACTATTTTTAATATGACAAAAATAGTTTTGCAACTTTACTGTTCAAGTGCGTAAAGTTCAGTTATACTAATGTCATAAAAACTTGTTTTATAACTTTACTCTTATAATAGATTAAGTTAAACAATCATGCATGAACGAAAGTAAATATTCTAAAGAGCTATAGAACGAATAGACAAAAGATAATTCAAGAATAGATTCAAAAGTTAACAAAAGGAATGAATGAAATTCGAAGACTACACAATTCAAGGAGAAAATTATAAAGTTGAATAATAAAACTTAAACAGTAATCTAGGAATAAAAATAAGATATCATACATGATCACATAACAGGCATACATAAGCTAAAGTTGCACGCTTTCACATTTATTAACAAGTCCAAGGGCACAACTAATGAAACGTCCCAGGTTATTATGCATCGCAAATATCTAATGATTTTGACTTATAGAATTTAAGGTACGTGTGGTAAAGCTACAAAAATCATTGATCAATGTGTAGGGTAGCAACATGGCCAACGTAAAAATCAGCAGATATTGTAGCCTAGCAATCAACAAAATAGACAAAAGAACGAGAGACCGTGGTTCAACTTCCAATAGAAACAAAAAAAGATAGGTGATTTCTTTTTATTTAGCCAATTTTTAATGGAAAGATTTAGTATCTTGGGTGGTGGTGAAATAGTTAAGGTGCCACAAGCTGACCTGAAAACTATATATCCAAAAAGGGTACAATGATATCGCACTAAAGCAGTCACTCCAGACTATGTCATGTTAGGATTATGATTCCTACTAAAGACAATAACCTTCATATTGAACAATTCGGAATTAAAACTACATGAGCGGAAGCTAACCTGAATCCATGTGTGGAAATTGTTGAACCTCCTTTGATGATTGTCCAAATGTCCTTGTGAACTCCTTGATCCTTTTCTTCAAGATTTCTTGAAGTTTGTATCACCACAAGAATCCCTCACAAGGCTTAAACAATATGTGTATAGTTTCACAATAATAATATGACAATTACCAAAGGTTGGTATATGGTTTTCCACAATTATTTGCAAGACAACAATGGTGTTTTTGCTCTTGATTCAATGGGAGGAAGAAGAGTCTTGTCTTGCAATAATGTGGGAACTATAACCCCCACTTTATAACAAAAGAGTTACATAACCCAAGAGTCACAAGAGTTACATAACTCAAGAGTCACAAGCTTGTAACCATGGTTACATATATGTAACCTTAGTTAGCCCATCATTAACTAAGGTTACCCTTTTGGGTATCTACACTTTATATGACAACACATTGGCCCCCTTAACATAATGTCCATAAGACCACAAAATTAGGCCAAACCAAAAGATAGCACATAACATATAATTTATCCATATATTGTTCATATGTATGTAGATATAAGTCCATATATCTTACAATCTCCCACTTGGACGAGATACACAAACATATGTACAAACCTTAGCATTATATGTTACAAAATAACCTTAGGTGCGCAAAATTGCTATCACAATAAAATTATCATGAACAATCCGGTCCATCAATCATACCAACATAGGAACTAAGAGCTCTTCATTACTCATTCGTAACTAGAACCAACATAGATCACGTATATCAATATAACCAACGACATGGATCAAGTGTAGGTATGTAGCATGGAAATAACATAAAGTATGGTCAATATAATGCCTATTTCCAACTGGTTCTCTTTATTGAGATCAATCATAAACTGTAAGAGTACAAAAACTTTAAAACTGAATATCTGCAGATATAACTGAATTACTGAATTTCTGAATATAATGGACAATACATAAATGTACAATACAAAACTCCCACTAAAATACATAATCCTTATCTGATTTGACACCCATACAAGCAATATGCTCATGAAATACTTTTGGTGTCAATCCCTTAGTGAGCGGATCCGCAAGCATGGAGTTTGTACTAATGTACTCAATGCACAATTGTCCATTTTGTACTCTTTCTTTAACAACCCGAAATTTGACGTCCATATGTTTTGCTTTCATCAAACTACTGTTGTTATTAGCATAAAGGACTGCCGATCTCCAACAACAACAACAACAACTACCCAGTATACTCCCACCAGGTGGGGTCTGGGGAGGGTAATATGTAGGCAGTCTTACCCCTACCCAAAAGGGCAGAGAGGCTGCAAAGGACTGCCGATCTGTTATCACAAAATAGCCTAAGTGGCTTTTTGATGCTATCAACAATTCGCAGTCCACCAACAAAATTCCGCAGCCATAATGCCTCATTAGATGCTTCATAACATGCCATAAACTCCGCTTCCATGGTGGAAGTAGCTGTAAGAGTTTGCTTGATGCTTCTCCAAGAGATAGCACCGCCCGCAAGCATGTAAATATAGCCTGAAGTGGACTTCAAACTATCCTGACATCCAGCAAAATCGGAATCGGTATACCCAATGATCTCAAGCTGGTCCGATTTCCGGTATGTAAGCATGTAATCCTTTGTTCTCTGTAAGTACCTCATGACCCGTTTGGCTGCCTTCCAATGGTCCATTCCCGGATTGCTTAGATATCTGCCTAACATCCCAACAATGTATGCTATATCAGGTCGTGTACATACCTGAGCATACATCAGACTACCTACCGCCGAAGCATAAGGCGTCTTCTGCATTTCCGAAATTTCATAATTATTATTTGGGCACTGTTTGAGACTAAATTTGTCTCCCTTAGCAACAGGGGTGTTGCCTGGTTTACAATCCTGCATGCCAAATCTTTTCAGAACCTTATCGATATAGTCCTTTTGTGACAGACTGAGAACACCTTTAGAGCGATCTCGTTGCATCTGAATTCCTAATACAAAAGAAGCTTCACCAAGATCTTTCATTTCAAATTTCTTTGAAAGAAATTTCTTAGTTTCAAGTAATAATGCTATATCGTTACAGGCAAGCAGTATGTCATCGACATATAAAACCAGAAAAATATACTTACTCCCACTGAACTTATGGTATATACAGTCATCAGCAATATTCGGTTCAAAACCAAAAGATGTAATGACTGCATGAAACTTATAATACCATTGACGAGAAGCTTGCTTAAGCCCATAGATGGATTTCTTTAATTTGCAAACCTTCTTTTCTGATTCATCCGAAACAAAGTTTTCAGGTTGCACCATATAAATTGTTTCCTCAATGTCACCATTGAGAAATGCTGTCTTAACATCCATTTGATGAAGCTCAAGATCAAAATGTGCTACTAATGCCATTATAGTCCTGAAAGAGTCTTTCGATGAAACTGGAGAGAAAGTCTCTTTATAATCAATGCCTTCCTTCTGAGTGTAGCCTTTTGCGACAAGACGAGCTTTATACTTAATAACATTGCCCCCTGAATCCCTTTTGGTTTTAAAAAATCCATTTACAACAAATAGGTTTAATACCTTCGGGCAATGTAACAAGCTCCCAAACGTCATTATCGCTCATAGACTTCATCTCATCATTCATGGCATCAATCCACTTTTGAGAGTTAGAACACTTAATGACTTGACGGAAGTTGATTGGATCATCTTCCTCAAGTCCAATATCACTTTCTTGTTCTTGGAGAAATACTACATAATCATCCGAAATTGCATTTCTCCTCTCTCTAGTGGATCTCCTTAATGGCATTTCAGTTTCTTGAGGTTGTTGAGTTTGATTTTCATTAGTTATATCAGGGTCCTGATGGGGGAGATTTTCGAGATTGTCTTGAACCGGAGTTGTGTGATCCGTGTCATGAAGACCAAGATCAACAACTTGAGGGAAAGACACATGTTCTTCCTCAAAGACAAAATCTCTAACAACTTTATCTCCCCACCCCCCAAACTCAATATCCTCAAAGAACCTAGCATTACCCGTCTCAAAAATAGTTCTAGAAGTGGGATCATAAAACTTAAAACCCCTGAATTTTTCAGAGTATCCAACAAAATAGCTACTAACCGTCTTAGCATCCAGTTTCTTTTCATTCGGCCTATAAGGCCTTGCCTCAGCTGGACAACCCCAAATGTGTAAATGCCGAATACTGGGTTTATGCCCAGTCCAAAGTTCATATGGGGTTTTGATTGTAGCTTTAGTTGGAACTCTATTAAGAATATAAGTTGCGGTTTTTAATGCTTCACCCCAGAGTGAGTCTGGCAAAGTTGTACGAGAAATCATACTTCTTACCATATCCTTAAGGGTCCGATTTCGTCTCTCAGCTACACCATTCATTGTAGGAGTGCCTGGCATAGTATACTGAGGGACGATCCCACATTCATCTAGGAATTTAGCAAAAGGCCCTGGACGTTGTTCACCGGAACCATCATATTGACCATAGTATTCACCACCATGGTCAGATCTAACGGTTTTAATTCTTTTGCTTAGTTGATTTTCAACTTCAGCCTTAAATGATTTGAACACGTCTACGGATTGGGACTTTTCATGAATAAGATATAGGTACCCATAACGAGAGTAATCGTCTATGAATGTGATAAAGTATTGTTGACCATTCCGACAAGGAGTAGGAAATGGCCCACAAATATCCGTATGTATCAATTCTAAGACGTCCGAAGCTCTCTTAGCACCTAATCTAGTCTTGTTTGTTTGTTTTCCCTTGATACACTCAATACAAATTTCCGAATTTGAGGTATCAAGAGAATCAAGAATTCCATCTGACACGAGTTTCTGAATTCTTTGAATGGATATGTGACCCAAACGTTTATGCCAGAGTGACATAGAATTCTCATTAGTTAATTTTCTTTTAGTACCACTTAAACTTGTATGCAAGGTTTCTTTATTTGAAGTTATTGTATCAACCAAATATAAGCTATCAAATGTTGATAAAACACCAGTACCAATAAGATTTGAATTCTGAAAGAGACTAACTTTATTGTCACCAAAAGAACATGTATAACCGGATATGTCCAATTGGGGAACAGAAATTAAATTCCGTCTAAAAGACGGTACAATAAAAGTCTCATCCAAATCTAAATGAAAACCGGTCTTAAACAACACCCTAAATTTGCCAATAGCTTCAACTGGCACCTTCTTGCCGTCACCCACATAGATGTATCTTTCACCATCATTTGGTTTTCGGCAGTTCAGGCAACCCTGCATTGATATACTTATGTGAGTAGTAGCAGCAGAATCTACCCACCAAGTATCTTTAGGTACCGAAATTAAATTAACTTCAGAACAAACAAGAGAAAGAAATGTACCCTTTTTCGCACGCCAGGCATGGTACTTGGTACAATCTTTCTTCACATGATTAGTCCCCTTACAGAAGAAGCAACCTAATTCAGTGATTTCAACCTTAGGTTCCTTATGTTGCTTAATCTTGGGCTTTGCAACCGCAACTTCCTTACCTTTCCTCTTCTTAGTTTCTTTAGAAGAGGATGCCAAATGAGCACTTTCTGTCTTATCTAGCTTTATCCTTTCCTCTTCTTGCACACAATGTGAAATGAGCTCATTAAGAGTACATTTCTCCTTCAGGCAGTTGTAACTGACCTTAAATTGATTAAAGTGTGCAGGAAGAGATATCAAAACAAAGTACACAAGCAGTTCCTCAGGTAAATCCAGCTTGAGTGACTTTAGTTTCGAAGCAAGATAAGACATTTCCATAATGTACTCCCTAATGTTTCCCTTGCCCTTATACCTCATGGAAACAAGTTTACTCAATAGTGTGCTTGTTTCCGCCTTTTCGTTTTGCATAAAACGCTGTTCAAGGTTTCCAAGGAAAACTTTGGCATTAGGTTCATCATTCATAGTGCCCCTGGATGATTCTGGAATTGCACGTTTCATTATCATTAGACTCATGCGATTCGAGCGTTCCCACTTCTCCATCACCCTCCTTTCATCAGGAGAGGATGTATCCTCAAGAGGAGTAGGTTGCTCGGTCCGAAGAGCAAGGTCAAGATCCATGCAACCGAGAACGATCATGACGTTCTCTTTCCATTCCTTAAAGTTTGACCTGTTAAGCACAGGGATGCTATTGATGTTGGCAGAGATCGTAGAAGCAGAAGAATTAATTGAAAATAGAACAAAAGGATTACTGAATACATGCTTACAATTACTTGAACTTTAACTTTACTTTATAGATTCAAAATAGGCATATCCCATTACAAGATACCTAGCACATCATTGATTTTAGTCTTTGGACAGAAAAACAACTTGTAAGTGGTACTCTTGGTGTAATGATCAAACATAGACAATAAACTCCTGTCAAATATCAAACCTTCCTTTGGGCCGATTTAATATTCACATGGAAAACCAAATAATTGTCTCATATTTATCACCACAAGCATGTTTGAATTCCTGCCAAATAACAACCTTCCTTTGGGCCAGTGTTAAACGCATGGAAGACTAACTCCACAGTCATCTTATATTTCAAGATTAATCAATCTACACAATAGAGGTTACTTTGGCAACATAATGCTTCAATTGACTAATTTAAAATATTAGATGCTAAAAACTTTAGTTCATTAAGCCATATTATGAATCTTAACTTAATATGTTACATGTTTTGACATGCAACAACTGAATATTAATTGTTATTATACTTGAGAGGACAATTCCAAAAATATGAAAATTGATGGACTAAAAAACAATTAACATTCAAAACTTAAATATTAATGTATAATACATTAATAATAAAACTTAAATATTTCAATTGAATAATAATAAGTCAATTAAAATCTGAAACTTAAAAGATTTGAAACGTTTTTAACCTTACTGGTCCAAGGATAATCGATTATCTTAAACAGATAATCGATTATTCTGGCATAAAATAAAATTTCATAAGTTACTGGACCATAATAATCGATTATCTAAACCAGATAATCGATTATTCTGGTATTAAGAAAAAATTTCTGAGTTACTGGACCAGAATAATCGATTATCTAAACCAGATAATCGATTATTCTGGTATTAAGAAAAATTTTCTGAGTTACTGGACCAGAATAATCGATTATCTAAACCAGATAATCGATTATTCTGGTATTAAGAAAATTTTCTAAGTTACTGGACCAGAATAATCGATTATCTAAACCAGATAATCGATTATTCTGGTATTTATAAAAACGTTTCAAACTCACTGGACTAAGATAATCGATTATCTGTCCAAAATAATCGATTATCTTGGAGCAGTGAATCTTACTGTTTTAACATGATTTTCAACAAGAATCTTAAACAAGAAAACATGTTGTCTACCAACTAAAATCATGCATAATACAATGTTTTAATTCAAGTAAGGATAACATGTTATTAAAACATCAAATTTCAACAAAACATAACATTCATAAAATCATGCTATATCATGGTAGAATTTCATAAACAAAATTCTAACAAAACTAGAACATGAATCCTAACATAACATGAATCTTATGAACATCCAAATTATCCAAAAATGAAGGTGGCTCTGATACCAATTGTTAGGATTATGATTCATACTAAAGACAATAACCTTTATATTGAACAATTCGGAATTAAAACTACATGAGCGGAAGCTAACCTGAATCCATGTGTGGAAATTGTTGAACCTCCTTTGATGATTGTCCAAATGTCCTTGTGAACTCCTTGATCCTTTTCTTCAAGATTTCTTGAAGTTTGTATCACCACAAGAATCCCTCACAAGGCTTAAACAATATGTGTATAGTTTCACAATAATAATATGACAATTACCAAAGGTTGGTATATGGTTTTCCACAATTATTTGCAAGACAACAATGGTGTTTTTGCTCTTGATTCAATGGGAGGAAGAAGAGTCTTGTCTTGCAATAATGTGGGAACCATAACCCCCACTTTATAACAAAAGAGTTACATAACCCAAGAGTCACAAGAGTTACATAACTCAAGAGTCACAAGCTTGTAACCATGGTTACATATATGTAACCTTAGTTAGCCCATCATTAACTAAGGTTACCCTTTTGGGTATCTACACATTAGTCCTACACTTTATATTGACAACACATTGGCCCCCTTAACATAATGTCCATAAGACCACAAAATTAGGCCAAACCAAAAGATAGCACATAACATATAATTTATCCATATATTGTTCTTATGTATGTAGATATAAGTCCATATATCTTACATGTCATACTACTACCAAGATAAATGGACTCACCATCTCTCCTTGTTCTTATGAAATGTTGGAAGGTGGATTTGGGTTCATCAATATAAGGCATTTCGGCCTTTGATCCATCATTTTCCACCTAAATTCAAAAATATGTCCATAAAGAAAGGAACACAATTATGTTAGGCATATGTTTAATCAATTGGAAGTATGTCCTTAAGACAACTTTAATATCTATTACATACAGGAGGAAAAGATCTGAAACTGCATCCTTAAGAAAAAGTTCTCTCTTTAGCTCGACTTTCAAGGCCTCATCATATGGTACGACGTTTAACTACATTCAAATACATATTCATATTCAGTAAAGAGCACATATAACAGAATCCATGGTGTTAAAATAATTTCAGTAGACTACCTCAAATTCTTTGGGCATTCCACCCCTCACAACAACATTATGTGTGGGCAATGGATATTGTGGCAATTTCTGCAAAATTAGATGAGACTTAAAGTGAGAACAAGGAAGAACAAGAATATAAATATATCAAACTAATTATTCTTCTATCGGAAATGGGCCAAATATGTCCTTGAACTATTTGAAATAGCTCAAAAATATCCTCTGTTTATTTTTTGTGCCAAAAATATTCCTGCCGTCTATGTTTTGGACCACAAATACGTCCTTGAACTATTTGAAATAGCTCAAAAATATCCTCTGTTTATTTTTTATGCCAAAAATATTCATGTCGTCTATGTTTTGTACCACAAATACCCATACCATTAGTCTTGCCATTAAAGCTGATATGACAGTCCAACTAAGTTAGATTTGCTTACATGGTCATCCACCTAAACAATCCAGCATGGCAAAACTATTTTTTCGGAAAAATTATTTTTCGGAAATATTTATTAAAATACAAAATCAATATTTATTCTGAAAAAAGTAAGAAATATTCGAAAAAATTATTTATTTCGGAATTTATTTTATTCAAATACAAAATAAACACTTATTCCAAAAATAGAAAAAAATTCTGAAAAAATTATTCTTGATTGGGCTTTATGATTCGATTAAAAAACTTCATTGTTCTCTTTTGTGAATTTATTACTCTTTTGATACTTATCAGTTATAGCTTCACAAAAGGCACATCTCTATTGTAAGTGTCAATTGGTTCATCCGAAGTTCTTATAATTTTTGGAGTTTTCATATTTGCAAAAATTCGAAATTCAACTTCAAGTGAAATTTAAAATTTCATGGCCAAACACTTATTCCAAAAAAAGTAAAAAAAATTCTAGAACCATATATTAAAGCACACTCCAAAATAATTTATTTTGTATATTATATATAATATTTTAATAAATAAATTTTTTTTTCAAATTTTTTTTACTATTTTCTGAATAAGTGTTAATTTTGTATTTTAATAAAAAGAAATTCCGAAATAAATAATTTTTCTGAATATTTTTTACTTTTTGGGAATAAATGTTGATTGTTTATTTTAATAAAACATTTCGAAAAAATAATTTTTTCGAAAAAATAATTTTGTCATGTTGGATTACTTAAGTGGACAGCCATGTAAGCAAATATAACCTAGTTGTACTGTCATGTTAGCTTCAATGGCAAGACTAAAGGTTTAGGGACATTTGTGGTCCAAAACATAGACGGCAGAGATATTTTGGGCACCAACAACAAAAACAAAGGATATTTTTGAGCTATTTCGAACAGTTCAAGGACATTTTTGGGCCTTTTCCATTCTTTTACCTCTGAAGGAAGAGCACCCCACATAAAGACACGCCTACGAAATTGTGGAAGTCCATAAGCCCCGGCTACCATCATTCCCATCCGTGCTTGGTAGTTCATTCCAACAAGTCTGCCGAATGCATATCTTCCTAGAAACCCAAAAATTGACCAAATCTACTACGTTTTCCGTTAATACTAATCGTGGGTTCAAGAACGACCATGAATGTTTCAAGTTGTTTATTTTTCAAGTCTCCTAATGGATTCTTTGAGTTCCTAACGCGATTAAACCCGCTTACTCCTTGACAAGGAGGTCACCCACATATGACCTCTACTTCCCCCCAAGTACAACCAATAGAAAAGTTAGATTCAATGCATTACAATCACAAAGATAAATTCATATAGTAGAGATCCAAAACTATGCAAAGGTAGAGAGAGGCAACTTACAGGCAATGGCAAAATACTTGCTTTGAAGCCCTTGGCCACAAAGTCCTTTATTTTCTCTTGGCAACCACTAATAGGTAAATATAAATTTTAGATAAATGTATTAATAATTCAAAATATGGAGTCACAATATGTTAGTTTGGAATTCATACTCTAAGCCCTCTATTGGCTCCCAAGTGTCTTCCTCTTGGCCATAACCCTTCCAACGTATCTCGTCATAAATAGTAATTAAAGTGATATAAGGAACCAACAAAAACACACTAGCTTATCTACAAAATCTTGAGTTGTTCAGCGAAAGTAGTCTACAAGATATAAACAAAGAGTTCTCTGTAAAGTAGGCAAGTTGGGATGCGAAGAGTTCCAACATGGTGAATAAATACCTTAAAGTAAAGGCCATGTTTATTTATTTCCTTTGGGTCTCCACAGCAAATTTCTAAAAGCTTTTCCACCTCAAAAATTTCACCTTGTTCATCATCACCAGATCCCTCATCCTCATCTCCATTATCATTGTTATCTTCCTCATCCTCATCTCTTACTTTCAGAAAAGGGTGTGTCTGGGTATTATTTCTCAACAATGAACAAGATGCACAAAGCTGCCTCCACTCCCTCAAAAGTAATAAGAAATCATCAGCAGACTCATTTCTCACCTGCATAACACATCTAATATATTCATTTAAAGAACAAAAGGAAGATAGATGAACATAATGTACTATCATTCATTACCGCAGTCTCTGGATGGTTCCATTTCAAGCTATCACAGGCATATTGATTGAGGTCAACAGCCCATTTCTGCAGTCAAGATAGATAAATAAATAAATCTACCTAAAATAGTGAAGACATAACAAAATATATATATATATGTATTTTTTTTAAGCTTAATCTTTTAAGATAAAGTAATTAACCTTTAATATAAAATAACCACACATTTCAATATGATATCAGAACATTAAAGGTATTGCATTCAAATCTCACTGTCACTCTACGTCCTTCCCCAAACTTGGCTAGCTAAAGTAGTAGGCGTGCATGTGAAGAGATATGTTGAAGGCACATTTAAGTAAATAAAAGTGTGCCGTCTTTAATAGTTAAAACTTTTAGATAATGTGGTTACATAATTCAACAAAAGCAAACATACAACTAGGGAAGGATAAGAACAACCATATTAGGTAACAGAACATACAGTAACAAGCTTAACACCACCAATATCAGAACCCAGGCACAACCCAGTGGACATTGCTCCACAACCTGAAGAGAGATCCAAGAGGTTCTTTTCAAGCTTCTGTTCTTTGACATCTACAGTATCACTACCGCTAGATATGGTAGAATCTGATTCACTAATGGGGCTTGAAACATCTGCTAGATAGCGCAGTCACTGTTATCTATATTATCAGAGAAATATCTATCTTATGTGCTTGGTATAAAGGAAAATGATTTCTTCAATAATTATTTTCTTGAAACATAGTTTATAGTGTTTGGTTGGGGAGAAGAAAATAATTTCTGAAAAACTATTGTTTGAAATTGATAACAACGCCAACAAATTAAAGTAGTGTTTTGCTTTAAATATTTGATTTGATTGTTGCGTGTTGTTTAAAATTAACGATAATATCTAAGTGTTGACCGGAGAAAATAAAACTAAAATGTTGAAATACTTGTAAAGGAAAGTGATTTTGGCCCAAGAAGATGTGTTGACAAACCAAACAAACTTTTAAGTAAAAGTTTGGCTTCAGCCTTTAAATTAATAAACACTACACTTGAAACAACAACAACAAAATGGTAAGAATATCAATTAGAATCTAGAAACTCCAAACGAAATAACATAATGGTATCTAGTAGATACAATAATTTTTAAAGGTGTAATTAATTATTCCGAACTGAAAGACTAAACTATACTTGAGCATTGTAGTACCTGTACATAGACATCATCCCCGAGATTGTAAATCTGACCATCAACCACTGCCTGGGTAAAATGACACTTAGCCTGGATTAATTGGTCAGCATCATCTTGACTGAACAAAATTCAACATATATAACATAAGGCTCAGATGACACCAACATAAAGTAGATGAAGATAAACAGGAGGCAAAATCTATTGTCCAATGAACAACTTTATGTAGCCTTTGCACACTTACTCATTTAAGATCATAGGTTTACCGTTTGCTTTCACCCTATCCAGCTCATTGGTAAAAATTAAAAAAAATATTATATATATGTTAGATAACAGCAAAAACAACAACAACACTGCTAAAGATCCCATGGACTCTAAACAGGACACATTTACTCAAAATGCTTTCTTAATCAATGTATCATAATGCTAACTATTTCTTAAAGAGTAGACATATGCAAAAGGCACAAAATAACGCGTAATTCAAAAATATGCAAAGCAAACCTTGTGATTAATGTAGCGATGAAGCCGTTTCTGCATAGCTTCTGTATTCGAAATCGAATCACCAGAAAACTCACAGTCCTGACCGTCATTTGCTTGCGTAGCTCTTCTCACCTTTTGAGCAGAAGAGGATTCTTCGTTCGAGCTCTCGCACTCTGTTTCCTCAACTTCTACTTCATCTTCAACGAAGTCACACTCAACTGTAGAAGAAGCCGGTTCTACTACAGGATCCGGCTTTTCCACTGCATGTCCCTTTGACCTCTTATTCATCGCCGCCGCCGTAGAAGCCTTCGGTGTAGAAGCCATCCGTTTGCTCGGCATTGTGACACCAAAGGAAAGGGGTAGAGCTGGAGAGTGAAAAATATTTAAAAGCGTCGTGATGAAAGCGGGAACCCGAAATTGTAGGCATTTTCAGAAGTGGATTGAATTTTGTGCCTTTGTGGGTCACGTCCGGTTAGTGATTGTGTGTATTGGATTTTGTGCCTTTGTGGGTCACGTCCGGGTAGTGATTGTGTGTGTTTGATATGATGGGTGATGTTTTTCGAAATATGTTGATTCAGAAAATATTGCGATTGATTTTGCGATATTTGGTTGTTAGAAAGAAAAAATTGGAAAATTAATTCCATCACTTTTGGGTAAAATCATTTTCCTTCACAATTGTCTTATAACTCGTTTTCTAAAATTAGTTTATTTTAACAAGTGTTTTCTTCAAAAGTACTTTTAAAAAAAGTGAGAAGTAATTTGTGTTTGGCTAACTAATTTGAAAATCGCTTTTAAACAGTAATTAGTGTTTTGCCAAGCTTTCAAAAACTACTTCTAAGTGCATTTTTATCAAAGGTGCTTCTCAGAAAAGTATTTTTGTAAAAAAACTATTTTTTTCTGTTTCTCCAACACTCCTTCTGCTTCTCCTTAAAAATATTTTTTTTCTTCCAAAAGTTTGGTCAAACACCTTAATTTTTACCAAAAGTGCTTTTTTGCCTAAAAAAACTTGGCCAAGCATGCTATAAAGGCCATTATAGTTGAGCGTGAAAGGCCAATATAGTCTCGCTTAGACTATTTAATTCATATTACCATTTCAATTTTCAACCAACAATTAGACATTACTATTATTTGACCAAAAAGTCTTAGGCTCTTCTTTATTAAGGAGATAGAGGGTAAATTTTAGCCAAAGACAATCATTTCAAGATCAGGAACCACAAATAGGTATAAACCATTATAGTTGAGCGTGAAAGGTCAATATAGTCCGGCTTGTACTCCACAATATAAAAAAAGATGGCAATTTACATAATATCAAATGGAAAAGAAAAATAGTAATAGAAATGATTCACCCGACTGTGGGCTAGACAAATCTGTATTTTCTTGAGAAGGTTGAATTATAGATGAATGCCAAGATTCTAAGCTTTTTCCTCCTTTTAGTAATGGGTTTAAGGTACTGGACAATCTTTTCTCTCTGAAAGGTGTGTTCTTGTTGGATCTTTTTACTGTCCTCCTTTTTTACTCTCCCTCCTAGTATTTATATAAAACACATTCAATACCCATCGGTCCTTAATCAGTGTACCCTTGTCTTGGGAATATCCGATAGAATAATCCTCTAAAATGGCTAAGTATCAAACTAGTGATACAAGCCTCATGAGTGCTCGACTTCAGCTATAGCTAGACTGCTTGTTGGTGTGTTGCTTCCTAAACATGACATCGGATTGGCCCAACCCAGGCCGTTCTTCCTTAAGTAGACTTATTTTGATCAAATTTTGACCCATATAGTTTGTCCATCCGCCTATCGAGGTTGTCCTCGTACGAGCTCGATGGGCGGACCCTGCCGGTTTGTGAGTTAAGAAATCTAAGCACCTTGGTCGAGGTGCGAACCCTTGATGGAGAGATAATGATGTGACGCTTTGAGAACTGATCTTGATCGTTACATTCTAATTGACGTCAATCTGTCATGCATCATTATGGCGCATGATTCCGATGCGTTGCGTTGTTACATATGCCTCTTCCGTTCTGGAGTTAATATGGCGGCATATGGTTTTCCCGCTCAGGTTGCCTGTGTTCTTATAAATTGAGAAGAAAATTTCTTATTTGGGTTACTGAGTTTCTTAATTATTCCAAGATCTTCAAGTTTTCCCTTCTCCTTCTTCCAATTCTTGTGTTCCCATCTCCCTTCCTATAAGGTTTCCTGTCGTGATTTCCCTGTTCTTCTTAGAACTACTCATCTACGCAACTAACAAGGAGATGGCTAGTGCATCATCTAACTCTAATAGAGTCGCCGGCGCCGCTGCGTCGGAAACTGATATACCCTTTCAAGAAGAAGGAATAGTCATAGCGGAAGATGGGAATTTCCCCACTGTGGATGAAATAATTCCACATTTTGGGAAGACCGGACTAGTTTCAAGAACTTTCCTAACGGTGAGCCTAAACCCAGTTGTGACGACCCACAGGGGTCATCACTTGTTTTCTTACCATTCTATACTTTCGAGGCCTTGAAAATCCCATTTAGGATATCTCAATTTGCGTGCACAATCCGGGCACGTAGCCGAAAAGCTCAAATATGAATTTTGTGAGAAAAATGCTAAATTTTGATATTAAATTGAATAAATTTGACTTTGCTTAACATTTTGGGTAAACGAATCCGGACCCGTGATTTGACGGTCCCGGAGGGTCCGCGTGAAAATATGGGAATTGGGCGTATGCCCGGAATCGAATTTCGAGGTCTCAAGCCCGAGAAATGAATTTTTGCGTGAAATTATTTTCTGAAAATATTTAAGTAAATTGGAAATGAAATTCGATTAGAACGTAAGGCTTTATCCGGTTCCGGTTCTGGGTTTATTTGGGTCTGCAGTTCCGGTTATGGCGGTTCCGGTTCTGGCAGTTCTGGTTCTGGCGGTTCCGATTTTGGCGGTTCCGGAGGTGGAACCGGCCCGTGACGGTTCCGGCATCCGGTTCCGGTTCTAGCGGTTCCGGCGCTTCCCGGCGGTTCTGAATTTTTTTTTTTTAAATCAATATCTTGTATAGTAGTCATTAGTATATTGTAGAATATATTTTGTATATAAGTAGTATATATTGTATTTAAGTAGCATATATTGTATATATGTAGTGTATATTGTGTTGTAGTTAGTAATTAGTATAAATTGTATATAAGTAGTATATATTGATAAAAGAATATTGTCATTAGTATATTGTTGTATGTTATATATTGTATGTTATATAAATATTCAAGGATTGATATAGAAGTAAAGACAAAGAAATATTGAGACAAAAGATATTCAAGGATATGATAAAGAGCATATTTATTGACCAAAATGGCATATCTTTCTTAGTCTTCCTTCCCCCAATGGAATGAGCACAACATGGTACTAATACCACCATTAAAAGGAAAAATAACTAAAAGAAGACGTGCCAATGTACAAGTTACATAATAATTTATGCATTATTTCTAACAAATCTCATAAAACCTTCAAGGTTTGGAGGTGGTTGTGTTGGCGGTGGTGGAAATGAAGCTTGTTCATCACCACTTCCGGGTGAAGTTGCTTCCTGAGCAAGTTCTGCTATCATTTCTTCATAGCATTCATCTATTTCTGGTTGTGATTCTGCTAGGCCAAAGTTCCTTCTTTCTGCGCGGATCCAATCTCGAAAAAGCACTGATTTTTCCAAGCTGTCCCGCATCGACGCTCTGTGATCACCTATTTGTAGTCTTGCTTGACTAAAAGCGCTCTCCGATGCAACAGTTGACGCTTGAATCGACAGAACATCCCGAGTCATCCTTGCAAGAACGGGAAAATGCTTTTCCCTTGTCTTCCACCATTCCAAAAGGTCAAAAGAGCCGTCTGGATTCTCATTCTCTAGTCCCTGCGATAAATAAACTTGAAGCTCATTTAGATGGAAAATTTCATCTAAACTATCACCTTGAGTACCCCCTGAACTCCGTCTACGATTTAAGAGCTGTTAAGCCATCAGCTCTTTTAGACGACTGTGATGTAGACGAAGTAGGGGTTGGAATATTAGGCCTAGCATGCTCTAACGCCTGTTTATAAGCATTATAAACAGTTTGAGCATTTACTTTATTTGATGCTTTCGCATCAGCTAGTGTAGCAATTTCTACTTCTGAAAGATCTAAAGATTGATAAATAGTAGAATACCAAAAGTGAGGACCTCCTAATTTCATAGTTGGATTTAGCATAGCAGACACACCAAATATAGGAGGGATTGGAAAAAAGTATTTTTTAAACTTCTTTTTCATTTCAGTTATTGCAAGTTCATAAATGTCCCCTCCCTCGCTAAAATCAACAAACAAATTAGCAAGTGCGGCAATATAAACTAAACAGTTAGAAATAGTTGGATAATATTGGCCAGATAAAGCATTTGTAGCCAACCTTCACGATCCTTATTTGGATCGTAATATAATATACCTCCGGTGACTGTGTTTATTCCTGGTTGAACTAGATTTGAACCAGTACTTGGGTTAACTGTATAATTAGCACTTGTCCTCCCCTCTTGTTGCGCTTTCAATTGCAAATATCTAGCCTTATCGCTAGGGTGTAATCTTATATGCTTAACTAAACTACCCGTGCCGCTACGATCTCTAGTATACCTATGAACAAGTAATTTCCCACAAGATTTACACTTAGCCTTATCTTGTTCTCTTAGTTGAATAAAAAATTGCCAAACTAATGATGTTTCTGTACGTTAAGGGGGTTGTCTACTAAAAGTGGGAGTTTGTACGGGTGGGTGTTCCGGTCCATTACCTAAGTTATGAGCAAGACTAGTAGGTGTATCATCTAAATCTACTGGAGCTTGGGTTTCATCATCATCATCATCATCCTCATTTCCCTCTAATATAGGTGCATTAGGATAAAGAGCATTCATAATATCATCGTCTATTCTATCACCAACTGCTACATCATGTAGAAAATCTTGCACTAGAAAGATTGAAAGAGAGCTTGAGAGAGATTGAGAGATATTGATGAATTGGTGAATAAAAATGAAAGAATGAGTGGGTATTTACAGTTGAGAAATGGGAAATAGTGTAATTATATAAAGTTTGGGGTTAAATTAAAGTTTGGGGTCAAATGGCTATTTTTTAAACTTCCAAACGGCTACTTTTTGCAAAGAGCCGTTTGGAAATTATTTTTAAAAAAATAAAAAAAAGTTTGAAAAATACCTGCTACAGAACCGTTTGGAACCGCCAGAATCGGTCCGGTTCCGGTTCCGGTTCTGGCAGTTCCGGTTCTAGCGGTTCCAACGGGTAGAACCGCCCCACCACGATTCACGAGAACCGCTAGAACCGGAACCTCCGGAACCGGGCCGCCGGAACCGGCAGGGCCGCGGTTCCGGTCCGGTTCTGGTTCGGAACCGCCAAATTTACAGCCTTATTAGAACGTATTGGCATTGGGCCGGTATTTTGGTTCCGGTGTATGGTATAGGTCTTATACGTGGTTTAAGTACTTTATGTAAAGTTTGGTTGAAAATGGACGTCGTTTGACGTGTTTCGGACTTAAAATGGAAATTTGATGTTTTAAGAAAATTTTGAAGAAATTATGAGTTTTAAGGCTTGATTCGATGTATATGATGTCATTTGGCGATTTGATCGCGCAAGTAAGCCGTGTATGTTTGGTTTGGAGCCCCGAGCGCTCGGGTGAGCTTTGGATAGGCCACGGATTGTATTTTTGAACCTTGGAAAAATCTGGCATTCCAGTTCTAGTATCTTCACATTTGTGAAGAAAGTCTCACAAATGCGAGACTAGGGATTTGACTGCCTGATCGCAAATGTGATCTACTTGTTCGCAAATGCGAGTAGGGGCAGGTCGCAAATGCTACATAATTGGTCGCAAATGGGAACCTGGGGTTTTTGGAAGAGTTCGCAAATGCGAATTAATTTCTCGCAATTCCCAAGTATGCAGGGTTCGCAATTGCGAACCCCAGTTTGCATTTCCCACATATGAGACCCAGCAAATTTTATACTTCGTCGAATTTTAGGCCATTCCCCCCCCCCCCCCTCAAAATACAACTCACTTAGGCGATTTTCCAACAACAAGACTTCTTCCAAATCGTTTGCAAGTTGGTTTTTACTCATTTCTTTCAATTTTTAACATCACTTAACATATTTCCAACTTAAAATCAAGGGTTTTCATGAGTGAAATTAGGCGTTTTGGGTAGAACCTAGGTTTTTCAAAAATTGGGGATTTGCACCTGAATTTGAGGCCCGATTTCAAAACAAATCATAGATATGAATTCGTGGGGAATGGGTAACCAGGTTTTGGTTCAACCTTGGGTTTTGACCACGTGGTCCCCCGAGTGTTTTTCAGACTTTTTGGGTAATACTTTGGGAAATTCATTTTTATGCATTCAAATTGATTCATTTAGCATTTGTTGATGTATTTAAGTAATTTATGACTAGATTCGAGCGATTTTGTGGTGGAACCGAGGGGTAAAGCCATAGTTGAGGCTTGAGCTGAATTCAAGACATCGAAGTAAGCATTTGGTTTAACCCTAGCTTGAGGTAATAGGAGTTGAGTCTTATAAATTACTTGCTAATTGCCGAGTATGATGTATTGGCATGGTGACGAGTATCTATGCATTGGTGTCTAGCATGACCGTGAGTCCTTATTATGCGAATAGTTTGGATTTTGTTATACCTTCCAGCTTGATTGATGACTTTTAAATGTTGTAAAGAGTTTGTGAAAGGGATTGTGATCTTTAAACTTTGTGCAGCATTGGCTCGAGTTGTAATACAAATTGTGAAGGTATATGAGATACGTAAATCTTTGGAGCATTGGCTCAAGTAATAATGTGAACTATGAGATAAAAGTGGAAGTAAGAGAAAGAGTAAATGATATTTTCCCTTGCCAGGGCGTTGTTGATTATTGAATATTTTTCCTTGCCGGGACGTTGAGATTATTCATCTTGTACCTTGCCGGACTTTTAATTGTTTGCTTGTGTTCCCTTGACGGGATTTCCATTATTATTTATTTATTCCCTTCCCCTTGTTTGTGATTGTTGATTGGTTGATGAAGAGTATTAAAGCACGAAGGGTGATGTCATGCATTATTTGACATTGTGAGGAAAGAGTATAAAGCACGAAGGGTAATGCCATATCGTACGATATACCATTACGCACTGATATTCATTGATTACATATAGTGAGGAAAGAGTGTAAAGCACGAAGGGTGGTGCCGTGCCACACGAAGTACCATTCCGTTCCGATTCTATTGATTATATGTGAGGAAAGAGAGTAAAGCACGAAAGGTGATGTCGTGCTGCATGATGTACCATTTCCTATTGATTCTATTGATTATATGCGAGGAAAGAGAGTAAAAGCACGAAGAGTGATGCCATGTTTTTTTATGATATCATTACTTGGTGAAGATGCGAGTAAAAGCATGAAGGGTTATGCCGTACACCTATTGCCGTTTGTTATGATTTCTTATTGTTATTAGTTAAAGTGCATTTAATTGTCTTATTCCACTATGACTGTGATTCTTTTTGTTGACATCTCCATTTATTGTGTTACTTGTTATTATTAAATCAAGGTATCCTTGTGCAACGTCATGTCTTGAATTTATGCCATAATTTCTACATGATTATGCGACTTAATTGCTACTTGACATTCGACACATTAAATACTAAATTTCCTAATTGCTCCTTAAAGCCCACAATTAATTGCTACTTGTAATTATTTATTTTCCTCAGTGAATCATATTATTGTGTACTTGTTGTCTTATGGATTCGTATTAATTGTTGTGTTATTAGAGTAAATTTCATTTGAAAGAACTGTTGATATAATGTAATGGGAGCGGGTCGTACGCCTACCACGAGGTTTGGTGAAATGGGAGCGGGTGGTATGCCTACCATGGAAACATTGAGAAACGGGATCGGGTTGTACGCATGTAATAAGATGTGTACAGATAGTGAAGTCAACTTTTATTTTCCTTATCCGTGTTAGAGATAATTTATTGATGTTCCTTATTATTCTCTTGAATTTTTGTATTATATGTTATCCCCGAAGCATGTTCCCTTCCTATTTAAGATGATAATTCTTGTTATTTTCCTGTTGTAGATATATATGTGTGTGTGTGTGTATATATATATATATATATATATATATATATATATATATATATATATATATATATATATATATATATATACACACACACACATATATATACACACACACACACACACACACACACACACACACACACATATATATATATATATATTACTGCATATATATATGTGGTAGTCCAGTCTAGCCTCATCACTGTTTCGTCGGGGTTAGGCTAGGCACTTACCAGTACATGGGGTCGGTTGTGCTGATACTACACTCTGTGCTATTTTTGCACAGATCCAGGTTCCGAGCAGCAGCTATAGTAGTGTGGAAGCATACTTTCAGTCCAGCGAGACTCGAGGTAGCCTTGCAGACGTCCGCAGGCCCGGCGTCTCCTCTATCCTTACTTTAGACTGTTATCTCATTGTATTCGAGACAAACATATTTATTTCTTTCAGACCTTTATGTGTAGTATTCTTAGACCGTTTGTGAAACTGTGACACCAGTTATGGGTAGTCGAAATTCAAATGGTTGTATTAGAAATTCTTGTTCTGAAAAAAAAATTGTTATCTCCGCTTAATTATTCAAAGTTCCATTGTTTTCATGTTTTTGACTTGTCTTTGTTAAAAGAGAAGCAATGTGTCAATGAAGTAAGTAGCTAGGATTGGCTTGCTTAGCTCTCATTAGTAGGCGTCATCACGACTCAGATACTGCTTTCTTTTGAACCTTGGAAAAGTCTGGCATTCAAGTTTTGGTATCTTCGCATTTGCGAAGAAGGTCTCACAAATGCATGCTCGCAATTGCGAGCCTTGCATCACAAATGCAAGACTAGGGATTCGACTGCCTGATCACAAATACGATCTACTTGTTCGCAAATGCGAATAGGGGCAGGTCGCAAATGCGACATAATTGGTCGCAAATGTGAACCTGCGGTTTTTGGAAGAGTTCACAAATGCGAACTAATTTCTCGCAATTCCCATGCATGCAGGGTTCGTGATTGCGAACCCCAGCTCGCATTTCCCACATCTGAGACCCAGCAAATTTTATACTTAGCCGAATTTTAGGCCATTTTTTCACCCCACTTTCAAAATACAACTCACTTAGGCGATTTTCCAAGAACAAGGCTTCTTCCAAATCATTTGTAAGTTGGTTTTTACTCATTTCTTTCAATCTTTGACATCATTTAACATGTTTGCAACTTAAAATCAAGGGTTTTTATGGGTGAAATTAGGTCTTTTGGTAGAACATAGGTTTTTCAAAAATTGGGGATTTGGACCTCAATTTGAGATCCGATTTCAAAATAAATCACATATATGGATTCGTGGGGGAATGGGTAACCGGGTTTTGGTTCAAACCTCGGGTTTTGACCACGTGGTCCCGGGGGTGTTTTTCGGACTTTTTGGGTAAAACTTTGGGAAATTCATTTTTATGCATTCAAATCGATTCATTTAGCATTTGTTAATGTATTTAAGTAATTTGTGACTAGATTCGAGCGGTTTTGTGGTGGAACCGAGGGGTAAAGCCATAGTTGAGGCTTGAGCTGAATTCAAGGCATCGAGGTAAGTGTTTGGTTTAACCCTAGCTCGAGGGAATAGGAGTTGATTCTTATAAAATTACTTGCTAATTGCCGAGTACGATGTATAGGCATGGTAACGAGTATCTATACATTGGTGTCTAGCATGACCGTGAATCCTTATTATGCGAATAGATTGGGTTTTGTTATACCTTCCATGCTTTATTGATGACGTATATATGTTGTAAAGAGTTTGTGAAAGGGATTGTGATCTTTAAACTTCGTGGAGCATTGGCTCGAGTTGTAATACAAATTGTGAAGGTATATGAGATAAGTAAATCTTTGGGGCATTGGCTCAAGTAATAATGTGAACTATGAGATGAAAGTGGAAGTAAGAGAAAGATAATGAAATTTCCACTTTATGGTGCATTGTTGATTATTGAATATTTTCCCTTGTTGGGACGTTGAGATTATTCATGTTGTACCATTGTCGGGCTTTTATTTGCTTGCTTGTGTTCCCTTTTCGGGATTTTCATTATTATTTATTTATTCCCTTGCCCTTGTTTGTGATTGGAGATTGAGTGAGAAAGAGTGTTGAATCACGAAGGGTGATGCGGTGCATTATTTGACATTGTGAAGAAAATATGTAAAGCACGAATGGTGATGTCGTACCATACGATGTACCATTACGCACTGATATTCATCGATTACATATTGTGAGGAAAGAGTGTAAAGCACGAAGGGTGATGCCGTGCCGCACGATGTACCATTCCATGTTAATTCTATTGATTATATGCGAGGAAAGAGAGTAAAGCATGAAGGGTGATGTCGTGCCGCAAGATGTACCATTTTGTGCCGCTTCTATTGATTATATGCGAGGAAAGAGAGTAAAAGCACGAAGGGTGATGCCGTGCACATTTTACGATATCATTACTTGGTGAGGACGAGAGCAAAAGCACGAAGGGTGATGTCGTGCACATATTGCTGTTTGTTATGGTTTCTTATTATTATCAGTTCAAGTGCATTTAATTGTCTTATTCCACTATGATTGTGATTCTTTATGTTGACATCTCCCTTTGTTGTGTTACTTGTTTTTATTGAATCGAGGTATCCTTGTGCAATGTCATATCTTGAATTTATGTCATAATTGCTACATGATTATGCAACTTAATTGCTACTTGACATTCGACACATTAAATACTAAATTTCCTAATTTCTCCGTAAAGCCCATAATTAATTGTTACTTGTCATTATTTGTTTTCCTTGGTGAATCATAATTATTGTGTACTTGTTGTCTTATGGATTCGTATTAATTGTTGCGTTATTAGAGATCATTTATTGATGTTCCTTATTATTCTCTTGAATTTCTGTATTATCTGTTATCCTCGAAGCATGTTCCCTTCCCAATTAAGATGGTTATTTTTGTTATTTTCCCGCTGTATATATATATTACTGCATAGGTTTATGTGGCAGTCCAGTCTAGCCTTGTCACTACTTTGCCGGGGTTGGGCTTGGCACTTACCAGCACATGGGGTCGGTTAAGCTGATACTACACTCTGTGCTATTATTGCACGGATCGAGGTTCCGAACAGCATCAACAGTAGTGTGGAAGCAGAATTTCAGTCTAGCGAGACCCCAGGTAGCCTTGCAGACGTCCGCAGGCCTAGCGTCTTCTCTATCCTTACTTTAGACTGTTATCTCATTGTATTCGAGACAAACTGATTTATTTCTTTCAGACCTTTATGTATAGTATTCTTAGACCGTCTATGAAACTGTGACACCAGTTCTGGGTAGTCGAAATTCAAATGGTTGTATTGGAAATTCTTGTTCTGAAAAAAAATATTTTTATCTTCTGCTTAGTTATTCAAAGTTCCGTTGTTTTTATGTTATTGACTTGTATTTGTTAAAAGAGAAGCTATGTGTTAATGAAGTAAGTAGCTAAGGATTTGCTTGCCTAACTCTCATTAGTAGGCGCCATCACGACTCCCGATGGTGGGAATTTCGTGTATTTCCGAACGGTGAGCCTAAACCCAGTATTTCCGAAATGGATGTTGCGGTGCTCTCTGCACTCAAGGATAAATTGAGTATTCCTGACTATGCCGAACTCATACATGCGAGCAACGACATCGTGTAAATACATCGCCTAGAGTATTGTGCATTTTATGCTTACCCATTCGTCATTGGTTACACACTTCCCCGTTCTTACCTGGTGGAGGACTTATGTCTCTATTATGGGGTGTGCCCGGCTCAGCTCTCTCCATATATTTACAAGCTCTTACTCATGCTTATCAAGTACGTGAAACTGGTTGCCCTAGGAATTTCTCTCCATCACTTGCTTCACCTCTTCGTACCAAGTTTATACAAGGGTACTATAATACATCTTCGTCACCGCGGGACAAGGGCTTGGTGGTGAAAATGTATGATAAGACCAACCGCCACCTTTAGGAGAACTTCTTCTTTATGAGGATGGATCACGTGGTGTCAAATCTTAACGGGTTTCCTAAGGAGTGGAATTATGCCCGTAAGTTCTTTTTCCTTTTTAGACGGTAGTTCGTTGTCCCCTTCCAGTGATCTGACTGTTCTTCTTTTTCCTTTTTTCTTTATTTTGCAACCAAGAAGGAAACTCATCCGCTAGTCGCTGATATCCGTAAGTGGGTGATCCAGGTTTTTCCTCCATACGATGGGGATTCATGAATGGTCATCTTTCCATCAGATATTCGAGCGTATAGCCTTTACTGGTGAGTCATCTCGTCTTGCCCTTTGTTCTGTATCTTCACCCCCTTATTTACTATTCGGTTTAAGCTTCTCTCATTGGTAGGTCGGAGGATCGCAAGGAGGGAGAGGCCTCATATACTTGTTTTCCATCAGTCGAGTCTCTCGATCGGACCTGCACCGATTGCGGTTGCAAGTGATAGCGTTCAAACTGCTGCTACTTTACAGTCTACGACCCCTCCTAGACTCGACCATCGAGGGGTTTCTCGTCAGGCACAAGCTTTGATTTCTCACAATTCAGTTGGTAGACAAATCATCTCAAGACGATAGCAAAGAAGCTCTACTAAAGAGGCGGAGAATAAGGGCTGATGGGGTACTCGAGATTGAAGAGCATTCGAGGGGCAATCCCGTGTTGGTAGTGCCCAAACTTGATGGAGATGCTAATTTAGATGAGTAGACCGTATCCCCCTTGGGCGTGGAGGTGGTGTCCGTTTCTGGCGTGGGGGAGTCTACCGTGGTAGGGGGCAGAGCTCATAGGTTGCTGCGATCATTTTTAGTGGTCCATCGACTTTATAATAGGCTCGTACTCCCTCTTCGACCAGCGAGAGGGCAATGGGCGTGGTAATAAATGACGATGAATCTGGTTCAAATATTGACCCTGAGGACATAAGCATGTTTGAGGCGGTGTTCACTCGAGTTGAGGCGGGAATATCGGTTCCTCCCGCGTGATCTAGATTTCTTCGGTTTTGATTTATTGAAGGACACTCTGAGCCTAGTGCCAAATTTTCCTTTCTTTGTTCGGATACTGAAAGCAGGGCCCTTCAGGATATCAGCGATTTTGGCCTGTTATAGGGTGTAACCGGAATGGCTTTGAGGGTGAGGTCTCTATTGCTTTCTTCATTTTACGTCTTCCTCTCTCGCTGAAATTTTCTTTTCGTTTTCTTTTCTTTCTTTAGACTTTCATTTTGGAGACCGAGAGTATCCTCCGCGAGGAAAGGCGAGCTGCCGCTTTTTAGAAAATGGTTTCAAAGTACTACCGATACTATGGCAAGTGCCATGAGATGCATACACGACTCAAGGAGGACAGTAATTTTCAGTCCCTTAGGGAGGAGTTAGGGCGGGAGTACGAGGACGTGATGCGGTCCATAGGCAGATGCAGCAAACTCGAGGGGCTGCTTAGGGCTAAAGAAGAAGAGCTCGAGGTAGGCAAATGCGGGTATGGCTGAGTGTGTTGATCTTCAGGTGAAGGTGGTGGCCCTGCACGAGGAGCTTAAGTAGAGTTCCACTAGGTCGCGAGTCTAAGTGTTGAATTGGCAGAGTAGAAAAACTAAGTTGGAAAGTAAGGCAACCGAGCTGGAGAGGGCTGAGGTAGCCCGAGTAACGGTCTTGGTGAGGTCTGTGGCATTAGAAGATTATACCCGCGTTCTCAAGTCTGAATGAGCAACTGAGATTGAAATGAACACTCTTAGACTGAGAGAGAAGCGACTTGATGAGTAGATTGGTAGGCTTGAGAGAGATATCTTTAGCTTGGGTGATCAAATTGCTACTCTCGATGCTGAGAGGGCGCGATTGTCGACTTCTTCTCTTGCATCCGCCTCTGTTGATGTTCCTAGCCCTTTGTGCGAGATGTAGATCCATGCTGAGACTCAACAGAATATATAAGGGCTTGTTGGCAGTAGGGAATGCCCCAAAGCTGCTTTTGAAGAAGTTCGTGTTAAAGCGCGTGAGGCACGACTTGCTTGCGATTATGACTCCGTGCCAGAAGTCGGTGGAAATGATAAGGCCGAGAACGGGCTTACCTTTGATGTTGATCATTCTGACGGAGAGGGTGATAGTGGAGGTGAATCCGCTGAACCGAACGGGGAGAAAGATGACGGCGTGGATGTGGGTAATGCTGAGTGAAGCTTTTGTACTTAATTTTTCCTCAAGTACTTAGTTTTTTAGTACTTAGTTAGTTGGGTGGGGCACCTTTTGGCCCTTTGTAGGACGCCATTTTTCCTTTAAATGGAATAGTTGATTTGTTCTTGATTGTATGTCTTTGGCCTTTCCTTCTCTTTTCTTTTCGAATTTCTTGGATCATCTTGCAATAAGTTCTTGACTTCCGGTAGTTAATTCGAAGGGGGTCGAATATAGCTTGTTAATTCGAGCAAGGTTGAATTGGTCTTGCTAATTCGAGCGAGGTCGAATTTGACTTGTTAGTTCGAGCGAGGTCAGATTTTGACTTGTTATTTCGAGCAAGGTCGAATTTGTCTTGCTAATTTTGAGCGAGGTCGAATTTGACTTGCCAGTTCGAGCGAGGTCAAATTTTGACTTGTTAATTCGAGCGAGGTCGAATTTATCTTACTCATTCGAGCGAGGACGAATTTGACTTGCCAGTTCGAGCGAGGTCAAATTTGTCTTATTTTTCAACTCGAGTGAGGTCGAATGTACATTTTTTGTGTTGGGGTATTGTGTAAACTTGATGGAGTTACATAAGAATTTCGTATGCTACTTCGCTTACTCATTTGTTGAATAGTACTACTTGTTGTTGTATGGTCCATACATACATTTGAAGAGTCCTAGTTTATCTAGTCCCTTCATCGCTCGGCCTGGAGAGGTAGTTGATAGGTCGGGTGATGAATGTCTCGCTCAGGCTTCGAAACATCTTAATGTATGTACGAGATTGAATATTAGCTAGTTGTGTCATCACATTGTGGATTTAGCGAGCGTGTGGTGAGTTTCACTCACTTATGTTCTGTTTATATGTTGGAGAGATTCGTATGTTTTCTGGGTTGGTAACTTAGTCCCAGTCTATACAAATTTTTCCTTTATGGCGTAATTGGGGGGGATGGGTGAGGGGGGAGGGAGGGGGTTCACTTGACCGTTGCTTGGAGGATGATATGGCATGGAGCTTTTTCTTAGTCTGATAGTTTGATGGCGTGTGTTCTCTATTTGTGTGTCTGTGAGGATGCCCGTGTTCCTATTCCACTCTAAAAAAATAGCAAAATAAAGCCAAACGAAATCATTTGTTACATCGACTGATTGGTTGACGAGTGGAAACGAGTTAGCATGCTCCTTTTTTGGCTATGCTTCGTAACTGCTATCATTTGTTGAGCTGATATCCATCGAACTCAGGTAACATGTTGTGGGTCTTTGGCTTGGTGTTTTTCCCATCTCCACTACTTGGGTCTGGCAAGTCCTTTCGATTTGATTGGCAATGGACTAAGTGTGCTAGTTTCAGATTCGATATCAGCTTCATACTTAGTTTCCCCGTTAGTCTAATCTGGGCACCTTGTGGGCTGATGACTTACTTCTCCCTTTAGGATATTTGAGTTTAAGTCCCAATCTGATTCACTCCCGAGTGCGTGAAGATACAGAAACATAAGCCACGCCACAAGCACACACGCGGGAACGAATTTTGTCATTTCAAGGAATTACACAACAAGTTATTATTTATTTTTAATATGGAGGGGACTGTATGCACAAGGTAGATTGGTATCTAGGTCTAACATGGAGACATGATTGTGGACATGCTAAACACGTGATGGCCAGAGTCCTAATTCGACATCTTGCATTCGCAACATGCTGAAACTATAACTACATCAAAGCATAGTTTTCGTATAGATATCAAACATAATTTCAATTTCCTGCAAGGGTCTAGATTAAAAATTGGTTGGCTAGTTCAAGATCTTGCCTACGAATTCCTCAAATTTGTGTTTGTAGCGAAAGGATGAAGTTACAAATTTGTGTTCGTAGCGAAAGGATGAAGTTACAACAAACGAGAAGTAGAACTTGAACCAGGTTTAGATCTAGCAGTAACAACAATAACAACCCAATATAATCTCACAATCGGGGTCTGGGGAGGGTAATATATACGCAGACATTACCTTTACCACGAAGGGCAGAGAGGTTGTTTCTAGGAGACCATCGGCTCAAGAAAGCAACAAAAGATGATATATTAGTACTATCAATAGACTTATACTAAAATAACATAAAATAACATAAAATAGATGACAATACTTAAAATAATAAAATAACAGCAATATAAGAAATATAGAAAATACGAAAAAGATGAAAGATATACTAATATCCAATAGATAAAGCCCTGCATCAGTAGCATCCTAAGACCAACTCCTAACCGACTAGCCTCACTCTAGTGCGCTGTAGAAATATCCACGACTTTCACCTAACCCACAACGTTAATGCTCGACCTCCATAATTCCCTGTCAAGGGCCATGTCCTCAGCTATCCTAAGTTGCGCAATATACTACTTGATTACCTCTCTCCAATACTTCTTAGGTCTCCCTCAACCACTCCTCGTGCCCACAACAACCAGTTGCTCACACCTTCTCACCGGTGCATCAGTGCTCCTCCTCCGAATGTGCTCAAACCATCTTAGTCTTGCTTCCCGCATCTTGTCCTCCATGGGGGCCACACCCACCTTCTCTCAAATATCTTCATTTCTAATATTATCCATCCTTGTATTCTCGCACATCCACCTCAACATCCTTATCTCTGCTACTTTCATCTTCTAGATGTGTGAGTTGTTAACCAGTCAACACTTGGTCCCATACAACATGGTAGACCTACCACTGCTCTATAAAACTTATCTTTTAGTAACGGTGGTACTTTTTTGTCACATAGGACTCTTGTCGCTAACCTCCACTTCATTCATCCCACCCTTATACGATGTGTGACATCCCCGTTGATCTCCCCGATCCCTGAATAACTGACCTAAGATACTTGAAACTACCCCTCTTAGGGATGACTTGAGAGTCAAGCCTCACTTTCACTCCCCGCTTCCGTCGGCTCAACCCCAAATTTGCACTCGAGGTATTCCGTCTTCGTCCTGCTTAACCTGAAACCTTTAGACTCACGGGCATGTCTCCAAACCTCTAGCCTCTCGTTGACACCACGTCGTATCTCGTCAATTAGGACTATGTCATCAGCAAATAGCATGCATTATGGCACCTTCCCTTGAATATGATGCGTTATGGCAT
This sequence comes from Nicotiana benthamiana, assembly GCA_034376525.1. NCBI lineage: Eukaryota > Viridiplantae > Streptophyta > Magnoliopsida > Solanales > Solanaceae > Nicotiana > Nicotiana benthamiana. Next base: position 102,751,414 of record CM067330.1, read on the forward strand.
CCATCACAGGGCAAATAGGAAAGGGTTGAACGCAGACCCTTGGTGTACTCCCGTAACAATCGAAAAATGCTCGAAGTTGCCTCCTACTGTCCTAACCGGAGTCTTAGCTCTATCATATATATCTTTAATTACCCTAATGTTGGCAACGGGGACCCTTTTAGATCTAGAGGAAACTAAAACTTTGACTAGAAAATCCCCACAGACATCGCCAAATTGTTTTAGACCCCTTTTGTTAAACGAATTTAATAAGGAGATGGAGGGTAAATCTTAATCAAAGACAATGACTTCTAGATCAGGAATCACAAACAAGTATGAACCATTATAGTTGAGCGTGAAAGGCCAATATAGCCCCGATCGTACTCCACAATATAATGAAAGATGGCAATTTACATAATATCAAATGGAAAAGAAAAATAGCAACATAAATGATTCATCCGATTGTGGGCTAGACAGATCTGTATTTTCTTGAGAAGGCTGAATTATTCTAAGCTCTTTTCTCCTTTAGGCGATAGGTTTGAGGTCATGGACCATCTTTCCTCTCTGAAAGGGGTGTTCTTCTTGGATCTTTTTACTGTCCTCCTTTTTTACTCTCTCTCCTAGTATTTATGTAAAATACTTTCATTAGTTGTCGGTCCTTAACCAGTGTACCCTTATATTTGGAATATCCTGTGAAATAATCCTTTAAAATGGCTAAGTATCGAACTAGTCGTACGAGCCCCATGAGTGCTCGACTTCAGCCATAGCCGGACTGCTTGCCGGTGTGTTGCTTCCTAAAAGTGACTTCGGCTTGGCCGACCCCAGGCCGTTCTCCCTCAAGTAGATTTGTTTTGATCATATTTTGCACATACAACTATCGATCTCTAATATTTAAAATTTTCAGCAAGACATTACTTAGGTTGCTAATATTATCATCAATATTTACCAATATATGATTTCTCTTAAAAAATATGTTTCACTCTCTAACTAAATACCGGGGGAAAAAATCTCAAAGATAATAGTTTACAGAAAATAAGTCATTTATGTAAAATGATTCCATTACTCTAAACACCCTAATAACATTAAATTATTTTTCCAAGTTATTTATAGTAGCAAAGAAAGGTACAAACGCCGAAGCATGTTGTACCACGCTTTATTTGGCATCATGGAATTTTTCTGGTAATATTAGTTTCTGAAATGCTAAAAAATATATCGGCTTGCTTTTATGAAGTATTTCATTCTTTTATGGCATGAAATGTGAGAAATTTTCTGCATGTAGTGGAACCACTTGGTGGACATCCCTTGAAGGAATGATTATGCAATCTTTGGGACGTAAATTAAGCATATATATATATATATATATATATATATATATATATATTAAAAATGTGATGTGGCATGCTTCTTTAGCCAAGAATCACACTTATCTTTTTTCTCAAACTTTTGACCTTTTTCCTATTTATGTGTTGCACTAGAAAAATCCAAAATTAACTTCTTAATTCTACCTCCCTATGTTACTCTTGTTTCTCTCCCATTTCTTTTCAGTTTAGAAGCTAACCGTTTTGCTTCTATAGTAATAAAGCCTAATTATAGACAACTGTGTTATGAAATAATATAAAAGACAAGAACAATAACTCAAGAACAAGAGCAATAGAGAGAATAGAGAGAGAGAAGTATTCTTATTGATACTTAGAGATTGTTAGGGGTGATTTACAATGGTAGAAGACCCCTTTATTTATAGGGAGGGGGATGATTTATCTACCAAGAATAGAACTCTAGAATCTCTCTAATTATAGACATTCACCTTAAATAGGAGATTTCATAACACTCCCCCTTGAATGTCTATTCAACAATGTGCCTCGTTAAAACCTTAAAACCAAAACCCAATGGGAAAAATTAAAGAAAGGAAAAAGAGTACACATGTTTGAATATGCGCCTATTGGTTGCCTCGTTGAAAAACTCGCAAGGAAAACCCAGTGGGACAAAACCTTGTAAGGGAAAAAGAGTGCAACGCGCATTGACTCCCCCTAGTGAGTACATCAATTTATATCCTTGAGCATTTGCATTCCAATCTTGTGCATCATCTTCAAAACGATCTTTGGTAGACGTTTGACAAATCAACCATATTGACTTGAATAAATATTCCGTACCTTGAAATCATCATTCTTGATAGATATGAACATCTTCAATAATGTCGTGGAATAACTCTTCAATATCTCCATAGATGCATTCTCAATGCCATCATGCTTATAGTTATAGCAAGATTCATATGTACACAAATTGTACTTGGGATGTGGTACTTCAAGACCAAGAATTGCATATGCTTCAAGCAACTTAAATCTTTCAAGTTAAGTCATATAAGCCATATAATAGACTTTAGATGCATATCAAATTTTCCATGTCATGCTAGACAAATAAGATATCGAAAACTGACTATACATACCTTTGACTTTTATACTTTCAAGCATTTGAACTATAGGTTCAAAACTACATGTCTTTCATATGGAATCAATTCTTCTTGAATTGTATCTCTTCTATTTAGTTACTTTCTTTGGGTCAGCAAATGCGTATAGCATGCTTTGCAATATGTTGCAATTGAATTATCCCTTTTATGAACTTCAGGTTCATATCATGATATTCGGGGATATACATATACAAATGATAATTCATCCCATGTAACCTTTTCTCAAGTGTTTATCATGTCTCCCCCTCATGTTAGTAAAGCTAACTTGTTTCCTCAACTTTGGGAATCATCTTTGTGCATTATCATGTCAATATACATGGCACATTAATAATAAGATGAAATTATTTGGTTCCTGACCCTGAACCACTTGTGAGGGGAGAATATAATATACTCTCGTATACAACGTATATCAAATTGATATATATAACTTTGTTCTCATAAGAAACAGTTTAGCTATTAAGTGGAAGCACTCAATAATTATCTTGCTAAACCAACTTTGATATAAACCAACTTATCAAGATGAACTATCTTGAGTAGAAAATCTGGAAATTATGCTCGAAGTTAGATTACTGAGCAATTTACCTCGCAAGCACCGGCCAGGCTGCGGGTTAATAACAATTGCGAATGTAACCATCTCATAGATGCATCATATGTGGTATACATGGCAGGTGAATGGGCCCATATTCACCTTTGATATTTCCAGAATTTATGGGCTTCAACCCAAACTCTTTAGTTGGTCAGTTCATTAATGAGAACAAGTGATACAAGAGAATTCGTAAAGAACTTTCTAGTTCTTTGATATTCACCTATGTGAATTTGCACATCATACATAAAATGAGATGGCTAACACGAATGTCAACTGAATAGATTATCAATATTGGTAAACTTCAAATTTACACCATGACATGTGCACTTGTTAATAAACTTCGGGTTTATTATGACATGGGTTTTATACCAATAGATATCCACTTTATTGTGGCATTCTTTCGTTTGTGTAGTACAAACTGGAGAACAAAGCGGGTAGCTTTTCATATGCAAATTACCCCGCTACAAGTTGTAGTAATAGGAGATATCAAAGCCTTCCTTTATTTATAGTCTCAATATAATCAATCGCTTTCGCGTGTACTTTGGAAACTGAATAAGTTTCTTTGAGACTTACTACAGCACAATACTCAATTGTGTTTCTCCAATATAGTAATAATTGGCTCTTCTAGAGCTCTCAATTAATTTTGTACTACCACAGATTTATCAACATCCTTGTGGTGAATATCTTTCTTAAAGAGAAAGTTATACCATTATGGTCATGTCAAACTTATATGCAAGATATGTTTCTTGCATTATCGTTGTCCTTTAATAGTCATATTTCCAAAATACTTTGGCGTACAATAGGTACGTGACCAACGATCATTCATGCCATATATCATCTCAAACCTCCTTCTAGGGGTGAGTGTGGTATCATCTCAAACCTCCATCTAGGGGTGAGAGTGGTATATTTAATACCAATTTCATGTTCATATTCTTCCAATAATGAATATGTATTCGTGAATCAAATGTTGTCACATTCACTTCGAGGATATGTGATTTTGTTATCCTTTTCAAATCTATAAATGCGTCAGGCATTTGATTTGCTATTCTTTGCAAATGGATAATCTTTTGTGCCTCTTTCTCACAAATAGAGGTATGTGGATCAAGATGAGATAATGATGCATTTTTCCACAAAATTTCCCGTTTGGTTTCACCAACTTCTCCCCCTAATTTTGGGAAAAGTGTCTCATCAAATTGACAGTCTGCAAATCGTGCAGTGAACAAATCTCCTGTCAATGTTTCGAGGTAGCGAATAATGGAGGGCGATTCAACCTCAACATATATTCCTAACCTTCTTTGCAGACCCATTTTGGTGCGGGATGGCGGTGCTAAAGGCACATATACTGCGCATCCAAAAATTCTTAAATGGGATATATTGGGTCCATGACCCAAAACCAATTGCAACGGGGAATATTTGTGTCAATTCGCCAGTCAGAGACGAACTAGCATTGCTGTATGCAAAATGGCGTGACCCCAAACCGAAGTGGGCAGCCGACGAACTAGTATTGCTGCATGCAAAATGGCGTGAACCCAAACCAAAGTGGGCAGCCGACGAACTAGCATTGCTGCATGCAAAATGGCGTAAACCCAAACTGAAATGGGCAGCCTCGTTTTCATGGAGAATTCAAGATTATTCTCATCTATTGTCTCAATATGATATCCATTTTGAATGATATCTTTAAAACTCAACAAGTTCCTTTTAGACTTGGAGGAGAACATTGCGATTGATATCATTAAAACTCAACAAGTTCTTCTTAGACTTGGAGGAGAATATTGCATTCTCTAAGATAAACGTCGTGCCTTTTGGGCAGAGTTACAGTTGCTCTTCCGGAGCCTTCAATCAATTTAATTCCCATGGTTTGACATACAAAAGAAATACACGAACATAAGAATAAACAAGTTCAATTCGTTTGTGTCACATAATATTTTCAAAATCTGCTGATGTCAGTTGACTAAATAAATCAGATAGTCGATTATATGTTTTCCATAATCGATTACTATGCAGTTTGAAAATTTCAGTTTAAGCACTTTCATAAAACAATCGATTGTTAAACACACACAATTGATTGTTGAACATTGACAATCGATTGTTAAACATAGACAATCGATTATTTGCTATTTTTGAAAAACTTCAGATCACACTGTCTTAAGACAATCGATTGTTAGACATAGACAATCGATTGTTGGTTATTTTTGAAAAATTCCAGACCTCACTGTATAACGACAATCGATTGTTAGACATAGACAATCGATTGTGGATGATTTTTGAAAAATTCCAGATTACACTGTCTAACGACAATCGATTGTTGGACATAGACAATCGATTGTTGACTGTTTTTGAAAAATTCCAGATCACACTGTTTTAAAGACAATAGATTGTTGATCATTGACAATCGATTGTTTTGCAGTTTTTATGCGAAATATGAGATAACCGACTAGTTTTTCAGGTTAGTCGATTACCTCTACTGGAAAGTAAAGATATTATTGATATTTGAGCATATTGATACATTCTAAAGAACTAATACTAACATTATGTCATGAACTAACTAATACGAGCTAATACTGATGGCTATTAGTTTATTCATTCACTAATACAAACAAGTAAAATAAAATCAAATAGCTCCATCTTCTTTCATCACGGATCCATCACCGATTAGGTGGTCTATCTACCCCTCGGGTTGCTCAAAGAAGTCTGCCACATCCAAGTGGGTGATGTCAAGGTTGTCGTCAGAGACAAAATTCGTTTCAGGGCGTTTACTCTTTCGAGATGCTTGATAAAGGTCAACCAAAAGTCATGGTATACGGCAAGCCTTTGACCAGTGCCCGTTTTCACCGCAACGATAATATATAGTTTATAAACTATTTGCTTTTGGGTTCTTATCGTATCGTGCTTGTGGCAGAGTGACCAACTTCAGGTTGTCATATCTCTTCTTTAAGCCATTCCACAAGATAGGTGGATCCTTGACGGTGAGATATTCAATCTTCAAACCTTCATCAAGGTGATGGCGCAAGAAAATCAAGGCCTTAGCATAGTTTCAAACCTTCATCAAGGTGATGGCGCAAGAAAATCAAGGCCTTAGCATAGTTTTGGGTAGATGCATTATTTCTGTCTTTAATGGCGTCTCCAAGACCCATAGCATCCAAAATGGATTTAAGTATTCAACACCCATATCATATAGTTCTTGCCCGAAATTTCAAGGGCAACGAACTTTCTTTTCATAATGTCAGACATAAACCAAATTTACATCAAGAGCGTGTTCATACTTACGGGCTCTATTACAATTATCACATTCACTTCAGGGAATGGATCATAATCATGTGCTTTACACAATCTCATGTCAAATATTACTTTCATAAAGTGAAAGATTATTTTGAGAATCTTTATTATTCTCATCATCACCATAATGACGATTATAATTTCGTCTATTGCCACGTCCATGGTAATAATTTTGTCTTCTTTCAGACTTACCACATGCTGCTACCACATTCTCTAAAGGGAATGGAGCAAATTCAATGGGACGGATTTTCAATTATTTGCCCACAATCATACATGAATTTAATCATGGCAGGACATAGAGATTTTACCACTTCATGTGGTTATAATTTCTTACAAACTCCATTAGAGTTATAATCAAACTTTGTATGTATATTAAATCAAATCGTAGAATTTCAAGAATTTGAAAGGGAAAAGTAAATTACTTACCTTTAAGGTATACCAATTATATTTTCAATGTTTTCTTCCTTTTCTCCACTGATGCAGACGACGGCGGCTCCGATGCGGAGAAATTGACGGCGGCTTAATCTTCTTAAAGAGCTTCTTGAGACGGTAGAGTCTCGTGCTGATAACGTGTTATGAAATAATATAAAAGACAAAAACAATAACTCAAGAACAAGAGCAATAGAGAGAGAGAAGTATTCTTATTGATACTTAGAGATTGTTAGGGGTGATTTACAATGGTAGAAGACCCCTTTATTTATAGGGTTATTTATAGGGAGGGGGATGATTTATCTACCAAGAATAGAACTCTAGAATCTCTCTAATTATAGACATTCACCTTAAATAGGAGATTTCATAACAAACCGTTTCTTTTTATCATTAAATCCCCAAACTAAATGCCTCATTACATTCCATACCAAAGTCACTTTTAAAGGTATCTGAATTACACCGACATCTCCTCCATACCAAGGATACCAATTAAATAGAAAATTACATGATAAATATAGTATCAAACTGGTATCAATTGCAGACAAAGAAACTACTTCTCCATCTCAAAGCAATAGTTGCGGCCCCTTCTGATGGTTTGGAACGCCAATAGTTGTCGGTTGCTTCATTTCTTAAGAATGTGCTTCATTAAAATATTAGCTTGTACTATTCATTGGAACAAAATTTAAGTACTGAAATTAATTATTCTCTCACCATATTCTCAAGATACAGTTGTTACACCAAATCCAATCAACATCTACTAGAAAAATTAACATTATCAACTTTCAATAACCACCACTTTACAATGCATCATCTACCTAAACATAACACAACATGAAGCACAAATAAAACAGTAAAAAAATAGTTTTCAACTGAGTGACAAACTGGTGTAGGATTGACAATGAGTTTTAATATAGGTGGCTACCTCAAACAGGTTATTTTTGTCAACTCCTAAGACATTGCAGCAACTACTTTCTTAACCACAAGGAGTTAGCTTCTTGTTACCAGCACCACGAGGGTTGTCATCTTTCCAGTCATCCCATGCTCTTGCCTTGTCTTGGGCAGTGTCATCATCATCTTCTTCTTTATCTTCACCTGGCCTCGACTTGGGGGCGTCCTTGTACCATGAGGAATTTGCTTCTTCCATGAGCTTAACATTCCTTTCTTGCCATTCGTTCATCATATTCATCTCCGTTAATCCAGCTTCTTCTATACTCATGGTAGGCAATCTAGCATTTGAATAAAGATATGACAGTTAGTTCTTCAACTTACTTGTCCATCTAAGATCTAAAACTGGAGTAGCCACATTAACTTTGAATTCAAGAGATGATGCATACCTATAATGAGGCTGAAAGACCTGGGCAGCTATTTTCTCCCGTTCAGTTGTTGGGTTCCTACCAACAAGACTTGAAGGTCCAAAAATTAAAGGTCGGTGTTTATGTTCATGTGCCTGCAAAACCTTCGCCCTCCCTTCTATGACATCTTGTGCAAAAGTGGCACAGGTGATAGGTGCTGCAGGCTTTGTATAGTGTGCTCGAGCGGCAGCATCACGATGCCAAGTTTCTACTTTTTTGGTGCGTTCATCGAGTATTGATTGAGAGAATTCTTTCTCCCCATCCTACAAAATAAGTAAGAAAATACGTGTTGAAGCACAGCATAACCTTAGAAGAGCACGCTACAAAGCTGTCTTTACATGATAAGGAATCACAAAGTTCAAGAATAGCGGTGCATATTGCTGCTGATCTTCTTGGTAGTCTTGAGCAAAAGATTAAGGCCTCAACCACCACCACCACCCTAAACCCCCCAATAATACCACCCTAAGATAGAAGATAAAGAAATTAGAGCGAAGCCCACAAGAAGCAGTGTTGCAGTCATCTAAAGCTATTTCACTTCCCTCTTGATCTAGCATTGTGTGATCATTGCAAACCCAACAAGTTCCAGAACATTAGTTTATGGAGGTCTCTCTCTTAGGAAAATGCCTCGTTCTCCGAATTGCATAGGGGCAGAAACCACATGATCAAACAAATTGATGAAATGAAATAATTTAAGAGATAATTAAGGATGGAACACACAAGTTCAGATAGCAAAGCCATATCAGAGGCTACCAGAACACAATGAAATTTTAGAATAGAAAAGAAGCCAATTCGACTAAGTTGGCTTAATAATACCTGAAGCTGCTTCTCCTTGACAGCAGATAGTATTTCTTCCTCTTTCTTCAGCATTTCAAGCAGATCAAAGGCCTGCAGAGTAGTATTTGAAAACTATGCACATAAGATATCAAGCACAGAAAAAATATCAACTACAATGAGTACAGATGATCTTAGCAGACCTTACAGAGGCCCAAGGAGATAGTTGTAAGCGATGCCTGCAATGCATGATCGTTTTGAAGAATCAGACATTTACTCAAAGTGAACATAGAGAAGCCAAAACTTGAGGTTAAAAATAACTTAATAGAAGTGACAGAAAATTTTGCACTAATCAGGCTATTATATCTTAGAAGAATAATATTAGTATAATCAACATGTCAAATGGCATCTGAAGAGCAAATCGAGATTCTTCCAAAAAATCACATCCAAAATGCAAGATTATTAGTCATTGATGTCTTGGGTAAATCTTGTGAGGAAGTTAGGTTCAAAGGGTGATGATAAACATTTCATGCAGATAATTCAAACAAATAATGAGTGGCCATCCAAGAGTCCACAGAATATTGGCTCCAACAAAGGCAGCTCCAAGATTTAAAATTAATAGGTTCAAGTTCGGGATGCTACAAAAAGTCATTTGGTTTACTAAGTTTGAAATCTATTATTTGTACTTATTTATGAATATATAGCACATGTGCAGGTTGCGAGCCAAAGCTATTTAGTTTGGATGACCCCATAGGTTGGACTTTACATCTGCCCCTGGGCTCCACTGTTGCGACTTATCTACCTCTGAAAGAACATTGCGGCAGCCACTTAGATGCTCACAAACATCAACCAACAGACTATAACTGTTTTATAGCTTATATCAGATAATTTATTTCAAGATTAACCACTTTCTGGAACTGTTTCTAATAATTGCTTGCACCATAAGGATGATCACCAATTAAGTGCAAGTGTGTCATAAAAGTTGCAATACCAGATGAAGAAACAGATGACAAGAAAAGAAGCTTGTGCTCATGCTCATGACATATCTAGGGGAATAAACTAACCTCCCTTTCTTCTTCTCCATCATCATCCAACACATCATCTTCTTCAGTTTCAACAGGACTTGACAATGCAGCTGCTTTAGTTGATCGTCCTCGACGCTCTTTCCGCTCCTTAATTTCAAGTAGTTTCGACTCAGCAGCTCTTTGCCGTTTGAAACGAGCAATCTAAAATAACAAAATGCATTTGCAACTCAATGTCACTAAAAAAAAAGCAAAAGAATCAAAGCTTTCTTGTGATAAAGTTCCAATCATTACAAGTAACTGTCATATACAGCAATTCAACCGTTAAATCCAGCCCACCTTCTTAGCTCTACGATCTACCGAAGAATTAGCTCCACTTTGTGTAGATGTTTCTATCTCCTCTTCAGGAACAAGTTCCATTGTCTCACAGAATGAAATGAACTCCTAGATATAAAAGAGAGGCAAATTAAAATGAGAAGATATCACTAAAAGATAAATTTTATTTTCCCATAGAATACAATCTAGTATTACATATCTTATAGTCTTTACCTTTAGCTTAGCTTGTGAAGCTTTGAGTACTCTTATCCTGTCACCGTCTGCAACTTTTTCTGTTAGCTCCGCAAGATAATAGGGGACCTGAAAAAGCACAATATAAGACTCCATAACCCATTGAGTAAACCAGCCACGACTAAAATAAGATCAAGTAGAAGTTTCATTCAATATTGAAGCAAACTAAAAGTAGAAATGGATAAAGGAAGAACATCAAGTTTGATATTAGTGGATTGTAATAGGTGTTAGGCTACTGGTTGTCATATGGACCTACAATAAAAATAGGTTAGACCGAAACCAAAATTCACTTCCAACCCCAAAACAACTTGATGGAAGGAGTTCCGAGCCCTGACCTATGAAAAATAGGTTCACGTTCCGCATAGAGCTGAACCTCAAGTTCCTTACAGTCACGAATTTACTAGAATTTCCATGGGCAATGGTAGGACACATATCAAGAACCAGAGGAAACAAGAGATAGTGTTTTATAGAGACAATGATGATGCTTACAAGTAGGATAGAGAAAAGGAAGGGAGTAAAAAAAAGGAAAGATAACTAATGATGGTGACGAGAAGGGTGTAGGGAAGCATGTTGTCTGGTTGTGGGAGAAAATCATGATAAAGAGAAGGAGAAAATGCTTGATGATGGTGATGAAATAGGTGGCAGCGAAGTACTCTTGGGTGGTTATGGAAGAAAATTCACAATAACCAGCATGAGCAAAATGCTTTAGCTGAAAACCAGGCCACCGTCTGAGAAGTGTTAAACAAAAGACCTACCATGAGTTACAAGGTTTCTTTACCTACTGTCACAGCAATGAAGTTGGGAAGGATTTTAGAAGAGTCCGCATAGTTTTCAACCCCCCACCCCTCCATTTAATCAAGAACCAATTCAGAGGGAACATGAGAATTAAAATTCACGCCATTAATTAAAAAACTAAACTGTTTTACATTCGTTACTTCGCTTTAAGCTGTTTTTTTAAGTTTATCTCCAAGTAAATGCTCATACTTCAGATTCCAATCTAGTAACAGCATGCAATCATGGCTTCAATAACGCAATTCTATTATTACTCTAAGCATCAAAGCCCTCCTCGCCGGGGCGGGGGGTGATAAAAGTACCCACAAGTAGTTATCTTTCCTTTTTTTTATGAGATAAGCACCCATAAGTACTTATTAGGGGTGTCAATGGATATTTGAAAACCGATCGAATCGTTCAGCACCAAACCGATTCTTAGGTTTCTTTTAAAAATAACGTAGGTTTTTATATAAATCCATAACCGTACCGATAATTAGGGTAGGTTTTTGATTTTATAAAAATAAACCAAAAAAATACCGAACCGTACTGAATAAATTTTACATAGTGAAAAATATATTTATACAGTAAGCTTAAACTAATAAAGCATTAAATTTTTCATTGGGCCTTGGAATTACGAAAGCTGTTACAAGCCAACAAGTAATTAAACTCAAAATATTAATTCCTAAAACCTATTATCCTACTTATACTTAAACTAAGTTATTTCATGTATCTTCATTAAAAGACACAAAGTATTCCAGCGATTATGAATAGTAAAATATAATTTATTGAATATGTTTCCTTTCATATAATTTAGATTTATCTTTTTGAATATTTAATATGGACTTTAGTCTTGAGTCTAAGCTTGGTTAATATCTTTCCAACAACAACAACAACAACCCAGTATAATCCCATTTAGTGGGGGCTGGGAAGGGTAATATGTACGCAGACCTTACCCCTACCCTTGGGTAGAGAGGCTGTTTCCAAATAGACCCCCGGCATCCTTCCCTCCAAGGACTTCCCACCTTGCTCTTGGGGAGACTCGAACTCACAACCTCTCTGTTGGTTAATATCTTTCCAATTGTGTGATTTATATTTTCTTTGCTTTTACTTGGTTTCTTTTACGTTGTTGTCGAATAGTTGATGTATCTATACTTTGACCATAGTTCATATTTTATAATTCATCAACTTTTAAACAGTAAAAATATCTAGAGAGTTTTGCTATCCTAAAAGAACGCATGTTATTGCATTCTACTTTTACTAGTATTTTTTTACATGACAGTTAAAAATATACCGAAAATTAACCGAACCGTATCGATACCGAAGTGAAAACGACATGATTGGGACGATTTCGAAAAGTCTAATTTTGGTTATGCATTTTAAAATAACCGAAAAATTGATATGGTACAAATTTTTATAAACTAATCGGCCGAACCGAACCATTGACACCCCTAGACTACTTATCATAACTTAAACTTTGAAAATCAAAAAATAAGAAATAAATGGTAATAAAAGAAAACAACAACAACTAGGCTTCGGTCCAAACAAGTTGGGGTCGTCTATTTGTATCCTCACTAACCATGTTTCTCCATTTAAGCTTAACTCATGTCAATCATACCAGATAAAAATTAAAATGAAATAAGTTAAATATATATACAACTAACAACAATAAAGTCCTCTATATTTTAACGGGCATATAAATCAATGATATGGTCAAAATTAATGTGCTAACAAGACATAAACATATTTTCCACTAGTAAATATCACCTATAAGGATTTTTTTTTCTTCCATTCTGCCTTATCTTTAGCTAAACATGCATTGATTACAAGAAATTGTAGCTCTTCGGATACAACAAAAACAACACTTACAACAGATAGTGTACTTACCAGAATATATTTGAAATTAGCTGTGCTAATGTCATCTTTAGTCTCATTTAGAGAAAACAACCCTAATTTACCGATCATTTCTTCACACTGTCTCAAAATTTCGCAGCCTTTCCTCAAAGTATCCTACAAATCCACAACCAAAACATACACAAATTCAAATAACACGCTAAAAACCAGATCATTCAGTATAATTTCCCGAGTATAAATAAAAATTACTTTATCAGCGCTCGATTCTGACGCCGAAGCATGGATTTTTGAAGCCTGCTCAAATAGAGCTGGCAAAGGCATCTCTTGCATGTTCAGTTCGCCCATTGCTGATTGTATTAGCTTTCGAACTGGATAAACAAACCCTAGAAATCAATAATTTGTGAGATTTGAGCCTGAATTCGGGATTTGAAATTGTTGAAATTAGGGTTTGATTTGAATCTGTAGAGAAAGCGGGTTTCTAATGGGATGCTCGAGTAATCTTCCCGGCAAATCGTACGATTCTGACTAAGGAAAATGCTCTCTATGTTTCAGTATTTTTAACTTTTTGACATTTGATCGTGATTTACACTACTTTCATTTTTCATCCGGAAAAGGGTTTAAAATGTAAATAAACTATTAAAAAAAATTAAATATTATGAAATAATATAATAACAAGAACAATAACAATAATGTTATAAAATAATATAAAAGACAAGAACAATAATGCAAGAACAAGAGCAATAGAGAGAGAAGTATTCTTATTGATACTTAGAGATTGTTAGGAGTGGTTTACAATGGTAGAAGACCCCTTTATTTATAGGGAGGGGATGATTTATCTACCAAGAATAAAACTCTACAATCTCTCTAATTATAGACATTCACCTTAAATAGGAGATTTCATAACACTCCCCCTTGAATGTCTATTCAACAATGTGCCTTGTTAAAACCTTAAAACCAAAACCCAATGGGAAAAATTAAAGAAAGGAAAAAGAGTACACATGTTTGAATATGCGCCTATTGGTTGCCTCGTTAAAAACCTTGCAAGGAAAACCCAGTGGGACAAAACCGTGTCAGGGAAAAAGAGTGCAACGCGCATTAACTCCCCCTAATGAGTACATCAATTTATATCCTTGAGCATTTGCATTCCAATCTTGTGCATCATCTTCAAAACGATCTTTGGTAGACGTTTGACAAATCAACCATATTGACTTGAATAAATATTCCGCACCTTGAAATCATCATTCTTGACAGATATGAACATCTTCATATAATGTCGTGGAATGACTCTTCAATATCTTCATAGATGTATTCTCAATGCCATCATGCTTATAGTTATAGCAAGATACATATGTACACAAATTGTACTAAGGATGTGGTACTTCAGGACCAAGAATTGCATATGCTTCAAGCAACTTAAATCTTTCAAGTTAAGTCATATAAGTCATATAATAGACTTTAGATGCATATCAAGTTTTCCATGTCATGCTAGACAAATAAGATATCAAAAACTGATTATACATACCTTTGACTTTATACTTTCAAGCATTTGAACTATAGGTTCAAAACTACATGTCTTTCATATGGAATCAATTCTTCTTGAATTGTATCTCTTCCATTTAGTTACTTTCTTTGGGTCAGCAAATGCGTATAGCATGCTTTGCAATATGTTGCAATTGAATTATCCCTTTTATGAACTTCAGGTTCATATCATGATATTCGGGGATATACATATACAAATGATAATTCATCCCATGTAACCTTTTCTCAAGTGTTTATCATGTCTCCCCCTCATGTTAGAAAAGCTAACTTGTTTCCTCAACTTTGGGAAATCATCTTTGTGCATTATCATGTCAATATACACAACACATTAATAATAAGATGAAATTATTTGGTTCCTGACCCTGAACCACTTGTGAGTGGAGAATATACTCTTGTATACAACGTATATCAAACTGATATATATAACTTTGTTCTCATAAGAAACAGTTTAGCTATTAAGTGGAAGCACTCAATAATTATCTTGCTAAACTTACTTTGATATCAACCAACTTATCAAGATGAACTATCTTGAGTAGAAAATCTGGAAATTATGCTCGAAGTTAGATTACTGAGCAATTTACCTCGCAAGCACCGGCCAGGCTGCGGGTCAATAACAATTGCGCATGTAACCATATCATAGATGCATCATATGTGGTATACATGGCAAGTGAATGGGCCCATATTCACCTTTGATATTTTCAGAATTTATGGGCTTCAACCCGAACTCTTTAGTTGGTCAGTTCATTAATGAGAACAAGTGATACAAGAGAATTCGTAAAGAACTTTCTAGTTCTTTATTATTCACCTATGTGAATTTGCACATCATACATAAAATGAGATGGCTAACACGAATGTCAACTGAATAAATTATCAATATTGGTAAACTTCAAATTTACACCATGACATGTGCACTTATCAATAAACTTCGGGTTTATTATGACATGGGTTTTTATACCAATAGATATCCACTTTATTGTGGCATTCTTTCGTTTGTGTAGTACAAACTGGAGAACAAAGCGGGTAGCTATACAAATTACCCCGCTACAAGTTGTAGTAATATGAGATATCAAATCCTTCCTTTATTTATAGTCTCAATATAATCAATTGCTTTCGCGTGTACTTTGGAAACTGAATAAGTTTCTTTGAGACTTACTACAGCACAATACTCAATTGTGTTTCTCCAACATAGTAATAATTGGCTCTTCTAGAGCTCTCAATTAATTTTGTACTACCACAGATTCATCAACATCCATGTGGTGAATATCTTTCTTAAAGAGAAAGTTATACCATTATGGTCATGTCAAACTTATATGCAAGATATGTTTCTTGCATTATCGTTGTCCTTTAATAGTCATATTTCCAAAATACTTTGGCGTACAATAGGTACGTGACCAACGATCATTCATGCCATATATCATCTCAAACCTCCTTCTAGGGGTGAGTGTGGTATCATCTCAAACCTCCATCTAGGGGTGAGTGTGGTATATTTAATACCAATTTCATGTTCATATTCTTCCAATAATGAATATGTATTCGTGAATCAGATGTTGTCACATTCACTTCGGGGATATGTGATTTTGTTATCCTTTTCAAATCTATAAATGCGTCAGGCATTTGATTTGCTATTCTTTGCAAATGGATAATCTTTTGTGCCTCTTTCTCACAAATAGAGGTATGTGGATCAAGATGAGATAATGATGCATTTTTCCACAAAATTTCCCGTTTGGTTTCACCAACTTCTCCCCCTAATTTTGGGAAAAGTGTCTCATCAAATTGACAGTCTGCAAATCGTGCAGTGAATAAATCTCCTGTCAATGTTTCGAGGTAGCGAATAATGGAGGGCGATTCAACCTCAACATATATTCCTAACCTTCTTTGCAGACCCATTTTGGTGTGGGATGGCGGTGCTACAGGCACATATACTGCGCATCCAAAGATTCTTAAATAGGATATATTGGGTCCATGACCCAAAACCAATTGCAACGGGGAATATTCGTGTCAATTCGTCAGTCAGAGACGAACTAGCATTGCTGTATGCAAAATGGCGTGACCCCAAACCGAAGTGGGCAGACGACAAACTAAAATGCTGCATGCAAAATGGCATGAACCCAAACCAAAGTGGGCAGCCGACGAACTAGCATTGCTGCATGCAAAATGGCGTGAACCCAAACCGAAATGGGCAGCCTCGTTTTCATGAAGAATTCAAGATTATTCTCATCTATTGCCTCAATATGATATCCATTTTGAATGATATCTTTAAAACTCAACAAGTTCCTTTTAGACTTGGAGGAGAACACTGCGATTGATATCATTAAAACTCAACAAGTTCTTCTTAGACTTGGAGGAGAATATTGCATTCTCTAAGATAAACGTCATGCCTTTGGGCAGAGTTACAGTTGCTCTTCCGGAGCCTTCAATCAATTTAATTCCCATGGTTTGATATACAAAAGAAATACACGAACATAATTAAGTTCAATTCGTTTGTGTCACATAATATTTTCAAAATCTGCTGCTAACAGTTGACTAACAAAATCAGATATGTTATCCATAATTGATTACTTTGCAGTTTGAAAATTTCAGTTTAAACATTTTCTTCAAACAATCGATTGTTAAACACAAACAATCGATTGTTGAACATTGACAATCGATTGTTAAACACACACAATCGATTATTTGCTATTTTGAAAAACTTCAGATCACACTGTCTTAAGACAATCGATTGTTAAATATAGACAATCGATTGTTGGCTTATTTTGAAAAATTTCAGAGCACACTGTCTTAAGGCAATCGATTGTTATGCATAGACAATCGATTGTTGGCTATTTTGAAAAATTCCAGAGCACACTGTCTTAAGATAATCGATTGTTATGCATAGACAATCGATTGTGGATGATTTTTGAAAAATTCCAGATTACACTGTCTAACGACAATCGATTGTTAAACATTGACAATCGATTGTGGATGATTTTTGAAAAATTCCAGATTACACTGTTTTTAAAGACAATCGATTGTTGATCATTGACAATCGATTGTTTTGCAGTTTTTATGCGAAATATGAGATAACCGACTAGTTTTTCAGGTTAGTCGATTACCTCTACTGGAAAGTAAAAATATTATTGATATTTGAGCATATTGATACATTCTAAAGAACTAATACTAACATTATATCATGAACTAACTAATACGAGCTAATACTAATGGCTATTAGTTTATTCATTCACTAATACAAACAAGTAAAATAAAATCAAATAGCTCCATCTTCTTTCATCACGGATCCATCACCGATTAGGTGGTCTATCTTCCCCTCGGGTTGCTCAAAGAAGTCTGCCACATCCAAGTGGGTGATGTCAAAGTTGTCGTCAGAGACAAAATTCATTTCAGGGCGTTTACTCTTTCGAGATGCTTGATAAAGGTCAACCAAAAGTCATGGTATACGGCAAGCCTTTGACCAGTGCCCGTTTTCACCGCAACGATAATATATAGTTTATAAACTATTTGCTTTTGGGTTCTTATCGTATCGTGCTTGTGGCAGAGTGACCAACTTCAGGTTGTCATATCTCTTCTTTAAGCCATTCCACAAGATAGGTGGATCTTTGACGGTGAGATATTCAATCTTCAAACCTTCATCAAGGTGATGGCGCAAGAAAATCAAGGCCTTAGCATAGTTTCAAACCTTCATCAAGGTGATGGCGCAAGAAAATCAAGGCCTTAGCATAGTTTTGGGTGGATGCATTATTTCTGTCTTTAATGGCGTCTCCAAGACCCATAGCATCCAAAATGGATTTAAGTATCCAACACCCATATCATATAGTTCTTGCCCGAAATTTCAAGGGCAACGAACTTTCTTTTCATAATGTCAGACATAATTCAAAATTACATCAAGAGCGTGTTCATACTTACGGGCTCTATTACAATTATCACATTCACTTCAGGGAATGGATCAAAATCATGTGCTTTACACAATCTCATGTCAAATATTACTTTCATAAAGTGAAAGATTATTTTGAGAATCCTTATTGTTCTCATTACCACAATAATGACGATTATAACTTCGTCTATTGCCATGTCCACATCCATTGATACCTTTACGGTAATTAGTCTTCTTTCAGACTTATCACATACTGCTACCACATTCTCTAAAGGGAATGGAGCAAATTCAATTGGACGGAATTCTTTGCCACGTCCACATTCATTGATACCTTCATGGTAATATTTTAGTCTTCTTTCAGACTTATCATATACCGCTTCCACATTTTCTAAAGGGAATGGAGCAAATTCAATGGGACGGATTTTCAATTATTTGCCCACAATCATACATGAATTTAATCATGGCAGGACATAGAGATTTTACCACTTCATGTGGTTATAATTTCTTACAAACTCCATTAGAGTTATAATCAAACTTTGTTGTCTATGCTTTGTATATAAAATCAAATTATAGAATTCCAAGAATTTGAAAGGGAAAAGTAAATTACTTACCTTTAAGGTATACCAATTATATTTTCAATGTTTTCTTCCTTTTCTCTTTTGCTTTCTTTTGCTTTCTGTTTCGTTCCTCCCTTTTTTTTTTCTTTTTCTTTTCCTTCTTTTGCTTTGTTTTCGTTTCTTTTCTTCATTCTTTCTTTGAAGCAAAACCCTACACAAACAAAAGTTAAGACAATCGAAAATTTCAATTGGTTAGAGACTCGTGCTGATAACGTGTTATGAAATAATATAAAAGACAAGAACAATAATGCAAGAACAAGAGAAATAGAGAGAATAGAGAGAGAGAAGTATTCTTATTGATACTTAGAGATTGTTAGGAGTGGTTTACAATGGTAGAAGACCCCTTTATTTATAGGGAGGGGGATGATTTATCTACCAAGAATAGAACTCTAGAATCTCTCTAATTATAGGCATTCACCTTAAATAGGAGATTTCATAACAAATAGAGAGAAAAGTAGAGAGAGGGGTATTTTTATTAATACTTTGGGATGGTTTACAATACAATAGAACCCCTATATTTATAGGGAGGTGGTGACTTAGTCACCAAGTAGTAAACCCTAGAATCTCTCTAAATATGGACATTCACCTTAAATAGAGTTCTATTTATAACACTCCCCCTTGAATGTCTATTCAATAATGTGCCTCGTTAAAACCTAAACTAAAACAAAACCCAATTGGGAAAAATTATAGAAAAGGAAAAAGAGTACACATATTTGAATATGCGCCTATTGGTTGCCTCATTAAAAACCTTGCAAGGAAAACCCATTGGGACAAAACCTTGTAAGGGAAAAAGAGTGCAACGCGCATTAACTCCCCCTAAAAAGAGCATCAATTCACATCCTTGAGCATTTGCATTCCAATCTTGTGCACCATCTTCAAAACGATCTTTTGTAGAGATTTGATAAATAAATCAGCCATATTGATTTGAATAAATATTCCGCACCTTGAAATTATCATTCTTGATAGATATGAACATCTTCATATAATGTCGTGGAATGACTCTTTAATATCTCCATAGAGGTATTCTCGATGCCATCATGCTTATAGTTATAGCAAGATACATATGTACACAAGTTGCACTTAGGATGTGGTACTTCAGGACCAAGAATTGTATATGCTTCAAGCAACTTAAATCTTTCATGGATTGACATATAAGTTAAGTCATATAAGCCATATAATAGACTTTAGATGCATATCAAGTTTTCATGTCATGCTAAACAAATAAGATATCGAAAACTGATTACACATACCAATGACTTTATACTTTCAAGTATTCGAACTACATGTCCAAAATTACATGTCTTTCATATGGAATCAATTCTACTTGAATTGTATCTCTTCTATTTGGCCAATATTTTTGTTTGTATTTGACAAACATAAGATCCTCATCGATATTTAGCGCTATCATAGATGTCGTCGACGAACATTTTATATCGGTTCCAGTAAATTTTCATAAAGACATAACATAGAGATCTCTTCATTCATACATTCAAGTACCTGAATCTCTCATGAGATTTTATGAAGTGTTATGTCAGGTGATCTTCTAGATCACTTGCCTCCTTATTATGATCACTTTGATCATTTGCTCATCTTCTTTATTAAGAAGTTCTTTTGAAACCGATTTGTCTATACGCTTTAAGCGTATCAAAGACTTTGTCCTTCTAGGACTTAATATGAGCATTTGCAGTGAGAATATAGTTACTTTCTTTGGGTCAGAAAATGCGTATGGCATGCTTTGCAGTATGTTGCAATTGAATTATCCTTTTATGAACTTCAGGTTCATATTATGATATTCGAGGATCTATATATACAAATGATAATTCATCCCATATAACCTTTTCTCAAGTGTTTATCATGTCTCCCCCTCATGTTAGAAAAGCTAACTTGTTTCCTCAACTTTGAGAGTTCATCTTTGTGCATTATGGTGTTAATGAAAATATACACTGCACATCAATAATAATAAGATGAAATTATTTGGTTCCTGACCCTGAACCACTTGTGAGGGGAGAATATAATATACTCTCGTATACAACGTATATCAAACTGATATATATAACTTTGTTCTCATAAGAAACAGTTTAGCTATTAAGTGGAGGCACTCAATAATTATCTTGCTAAACCAACTATGATATAAACCAACTTATCAAGATGAACTATCTTGAATAGAAAATCTGGAAATTATGCTCGAAGTTATATTACTGAGAAATTTACCTCGCAAGCACCGGCCAGGCTGCGGGTTAATAACAATCGCACATGTAACCATATCATAGATGCATCATATGTGGTATACATGGCAGGTGAATGGGCCCATATTCACCTTTGATATTTCCAGAATTTATGGGATTCAACCCGAACTCTTTAGTTGGTCAATTAATGAGAACAAGTAATACAAGAGAATTCGTAAAGAACTTTCTAGTTCTTTAATATTTACCCATGTGAATTCTCTATTACTGCACATCATACTTAAAATGATATGGCTAACCCGAATGCCAACTGAATAAATTATCAATATTGATAAACTTCAAATTTACACCATGACATGTGCAATTATCAATAAACTTCAAGTTTATTATGATATGGGTTTTCAATAAACGTCCACTTTATTGTGGTATTCTTGTGTAGTACAAACTGGAGAATAAAGCGGGTAGTTTTTCACATACACATTATTCCGCTACAAGTTGTATTAATAGAAGATATCAAATCTTTCCTTTATTTATAGTCTATATAATCAATCGCCTTCGCATATACTTTGGAAACTGAATAAGTTTTTTGAGACTTACTACCACACAATACCTTATTGGTAATCAATTGCGTTTCTCCAACATAGTAATAATTGGCTCTTCTAGAGCTCTCAATTAATTTTGTACTACCACAGATTCATCAACATCCATGTGGTGAATGTCTCTTTTAAAGAAAAAGTTATACCATTATGGTCATGGTCAAAATTATATGCAAGATATGTTTCTTGCATTATCGTTGTCCTTTAATAGTCATATTTCCAAAATATTTTGGCGTACAATAGGTACGTGACCAACGATCATTCATGCCATAATAATGACATTATTTTCATATATCATCTCAAACCTCCTTCTAGGGGTGAGTGTGTTATCCTTTTCAAATCTGTAAATGCGTCTGGCATTTGATTTGCTATTCTTTGCAAATGGATAATATTTTGCACCTCTTTTTCACAAATAGAGGTATGTGGATCAAGATGAGATAATGATGCATTTTTCCACAAAATTTCCCGTTTGGTTTCACCAACTTCTCCCCCTAATTTTGGGAAAAGTGTCTCATCGAATTGACAGTTTGCAAATCGTGCAATGTACAAATCCCCTGTCAATGTTTCGAGGTAGCGAATAATGGAGGGCGATTCAAAACCCAACATATATTCCTAACCTTCTTTGCAGACCCATTTTGGTGCAATATGGCGGTGCTACAGGCACATCTACTGCACATCCAAAAATTCTTAAATGGGATATATTAGGTTCATGACCCAAAACTAATTGCAACGGGGAATATTTGTGATAATTCGTCAGTCAGAGACGAACTAGCATTGCTGCATGCAAAATGGCGTGACCCCAAACCGAAGTGGGCAGCCTCGTTTTCATGAGTAAATGAGGTATTCAAGATTATACTCATGTATTGTCTCAATCTGATATCCATTTTGAATGATATCTTTAAAACTCAACAAATTCCTTTTAGAATTGGAGGAGAACATTGCATTCTCTAAAATGTTGTTACTTTAGGCATAGTTATAGTTGCTCTTCCGGAGCCTTTAATCAATTTACTACTACCAGATATTGTAGTAACATCTGCCTTACACATACTTAAATGAGAGTAATATTTCTTCTCTTTGAATATCGTATGTGTGGTACATGAATCAATTAATCAAAAGAGATATACGAACATGAGAATAAACAAATTTAATCCGTTGCTTCATAGTTAAACAATATTTTCAAAATCTGCTGAGGTTAGTCGATTAACTTAGTTAATAGTCGACTAACTTGGGAAGCAGTCATTAGGTTAGTCGACTAACTAAATCAGATAGTCGACTATCTTGCCTTGCGGAAAAGTCCAGTTTTAATGCGAAATATTAGTTAGTCGACTAACTAAGTTGATAGTCGACTAACTTAGTAAACAGTCATCAGGTTAGTCGACTAACTAAACTGGTTAGTCGACTAACTTAGCTTGCGAAAAATCCAGTTTTTAATACGAAATGTTAGATAGTCGACTAACCAGTTTAGTTAGTCGACTAACTTTACTGGGAAGTAAAAATGTCTTCGAAATTTAAGCATATTGAAACATTCTAAAGAGCTAATACTAACATTATATCATAAACTAACTAATACGAGCTGATACTAATGACTATTAGTTTATTCACTAACTAATACAAATAAGTAAAATAAAATCAAACAATTACATCTTCCTTCATCACAGATCCATCACCAATTAAGTGGTCTATTTTCCCCTCAGGGTGCTCAAAGAAGTCTGCCATATCCAAGTGGGTGATGTCAAAATTGTCGTCAGAGACAAAATTGGTTTCAGGGCCTTTACTCTTTAGAGATGCTTGATAAAGCTCAACCAATTGTCTTGGTACACGGCAAATTTTCGTCCAGTGCCATTTTCCACCGCAGCGATTACATATAGTTTATGAACTATTTGCTTTTGGATTCTCATCATATCGTGCTTGTGGCAGAGTGACCAACTTCAGGTTGTCATATCTCTCCTTTAAGCCATTCCACAAGATAGGTGGATCTTTGACTGTGATATATTCAATTTTGCTACCTTCATCAAGGTGATGGCGCAAGAAAATCAAGGCCTTAACACAGTTTCAAACCTTCATCAAGGTGATGGCGCAAGAAAATCAAGGCCTTAGCACAGTTTCAAACCTTCATCAAGGTGATGGCGCAAGAAAATCAAGGCCTTAGCACAGTCTTGGGTGGATGCATTATTTCTGTCTTTAATGGCGTCTCCAAGACCCATTGCATCCAAATGGATTTCAGCATCCAACACCCATGTCATATAGTTCTTGCCCAAAATTTCAAGGGCAACGAACTTTCTTTTCATAATGTCAGACATAAAACAAAATTACATCAAGAGCGTGTCCATACTTACGGGTTTTATTACAATTATCACATTCACTTCAGGGAATGGATCATTAATTATCTGTATGTGCTATATATATAATCTCATGTCAAATATTACTTTCATAAAGTGAAAGATTATTTTGAGAATCTTTATTATTCTCATTATCACAATGATGACGATTATAATTCCGTCTATTGCCACGTCCACATCCATTGATACCTTCATGGTAATAATTTTGTCTTCTTTCAGACTTATCATATACTGCTACCACATTCTCTAAAGGGAATGGAGCAAATTCAATTTGGACGGATTTTTAATTCTTTGTCCACAATCATACATGAATTTGATCATGGCAAGGCATAGAAATTTTACCACTTCATGTGAGTGTAATTTCTTACAAACTCCATTAGAGTTATAATCAAACTTTGTTGTCTTTGTTTGTATATGAAATCAAATCGTAGAATTTCAAGAATTTGAAAGGGAAAAGTAAATTACTTACCTTTAAGGTATACCAATAAATGTTGTGATATCAAATATACCTCTTGTGTAAATTCCTTTCTTTCTCTCACGTTTTTCTCTTTCTGTTTCTGTATCTTTCTTCTTTGTTTTTCTTTCTTTCGTTTCCACTCTTTTTTTTTTCGTTTCTTTTCCTTCTTTCTTCATTCTTTCTTTTTCCTTTTTGTCCGTATAGAAATTCTGGAAGAAGGAAGAAATCAAATTCAATTGGTTAGAGACTCGTGCTGATAACATGTTATGAAATAATATAAGAACAAGAACAATAGAGAGAAAAGTAGAGAGAGGAGTATTCTTTTAATACTTTGGGATGGTTTACAATAGAATAGAACCCCTATATTTATAGGGAGGTGGTGACTTAGCCACCAAGTAGTAAACCCTAGAATCTCTCTAAATATGGACATTCACCTTAAATAGAGTTCTATTTATAACATTAAAAACATTTTTCATCTATTTATTTGGCTAAAAGTATCTTTTCATCTAATTTCATTTTAATTATGCTTTTTGATCGTTAAGTCAATAATCAATTAAAAATAATTATTATTATTTTTGTAAAATTTAAAAAAAATGCAAAATATTTTTATTTTTTTAAACTAATACACTAGCAATTCACTTATATAGTAAAATCTTTGTTATTTTCTCCAGTTTTTACAAAATAAACAATTCAATTTTTACAAAAAAAAAATCATTTTTCCAAATATTTAGAGCTTTTTTCTGTAAAAGTTGGATTTTTTTTTGTAAAAATTGGAAAAAAATTATTTTTAAAAATATATTTTCATTTTCTAAAAACTGAAAAAAAAATATTTTCAATAAAATATATTTGTTTTAAATTTTTTAAAAAAAACTTCAGTTTTTTTAAAGCATTTTTTTGTAACAATCAAAGGGTATAAATGAATCGAAAAGACATACGAAAGGGTATTTTTAGCCCAATAGGTGGATGAATGATATTTTTAAATATTTTCTAATAGTTTAGGGATATTTTTAACTCTTTTCTATTTTTTATTTAATATACTTAAATTTGAAATTTTTAATGTGATAATTGCTTTTTACAGCTAACGGATAAACTCAATATTGTTATAAAATTTAGCTCAAAGTAATAATATAAAACAAAAGGATAGACAATGATGTAGAAAGAAAGAGAAAAGAGAATCTATTTCTTCCATGTATTCACGTGTATACAATGTAGTGTCTAAACCCTCTATTTATAGGATGACATTGAGGTATACAAGGGGATATCATAAATATGGTATTAACTATTGAGATCATGGAGAAAGAGCACATAGATGTTATGGAGGTGTGGGAGTTATAACTATAATAGTAAGAAGTAGTGGGAGTTATCTACTTAATGGGGAAGAGTAGTGAGAATAACTTCTTTGGGAGTTATAGGCCTCCACTACAAAATAATATTTCATAATACCTCCATTGGATGTCTATAGATAATGTGTCTCGTTAAAATCTTACTAAGAAAAAACCTTGTGGGAAAAATCTTACTGAAGGAAAAATAGTACACATATCTGTAAATGCTTTATTTGCTGTCTCGTTAAAAATCTTACCAGTAAAACTCAGTGGGACAAAACCTAGGCTAAGGGAAAAAAAGTACAGCGCGTATGTTACTCCCCCTCGTGAAAACATCACTTCATTCTTCAGAGACGACGAATTCCAAGCTTGTATAACAACTTTTATAATATTGAGATCCACAATATCTTGTGAAGAAGTTTGTCAAATTATCACTTGAACAAATTTGTTGAAGAACTTTGGTGCTTTGTCTCCTTCGATAGTCCTTCTTTCAGTTGATATAAGCAACCAACATTATCTTCAGTATTATTGGAATCCTTTCTTCAGAGTCAGGTCACATGTCTGTTGTGTGTTGAGCCCCTTGCTTTATCAGTTGTTTATCTTTGCATGACTTGAATAAGTATCAACATTAACTATATTGTAAAATAATAATATGGCAGTACTCTCACATGCAAATAGAATGTTTGAAGAACGAATTTCAAGAAAATGCCTGCATTTGCATAACCAACAAAATCTTGGCATTATTTGTTAGAATAAACAACTCTATATCAAGGATTCGTTTTGCAATATAATACTGTCAATTTAAGTATCCGTAGTATTATTTAAGAACACAATACATCGTACTCGATAAGAAGCAAATAGCAAATAAGACACAACTCTTAATCCCTCAAGCTAAGGTTAGATCAAACGCTTACCTCGAACTTCTACGGCCAACAGAAGCCTCAAACATCACTTTTCTTTTTGAATTTGGCTCCAAATTAATTGTATTTAGACATAATCGATTTAATAACATCAATAAACGCTAGACAATCCAATTCCAATACTTATTATAACTTTCTCATCATTCTTCCTAAAAATTCAAAAATCGACCACGAGCCCGCTTGGTCAAAACACGAGGTTCGGACCAAACCCCGATCACCCATTCACCCACGAGCCCAAATATATAATTTATTTTGAAATCCGACTCCAAAACGAGGTTGAATTCCTAAATAATCAAAAAGCCCTAACTCTACCCAAATTCCTAATTTTCTACCCTTAATCTTATATTTTAAGCTTAGAAATCTAATAGGTATTGATAAAAATAGAAGAAAACAAGCTTAGAATTACATACCTATGAAGCTATGGTAAAGTTTCTCTTCAAAAAATTGCCCAAGAGGTGTGGAGAAGAAGACGTTTGTGAAAAGTGGTGAAATTTCCGTAATTCATTTTGTTTTTGAACTTAAAAATAACTGGGCAAAAATACACTACGCGATCGCGAACAGGCCTGTGCGATTGCATAGGTTTGACTTTCCTGACCTACGTGTTCGCGAGCTAGGGGTAGTGTTCGCATAGGGTTACTACCCATCCCCCAAGCCCCTTCCTACAGTATGAGTTCGCGACTTGCCCGGTGCATTCGCGTAGAGTAAATTCCCAAAGCTCCGCGTTCGTACCAAGGTCAATGCGTTCGCATAGTGCAAAACTGCCCTCCCCCCTCCCAATTTGTGCTCTGCATTCGCTAAGATTACCACGCGATCACATAGAGTTAAAAACTCAGGCACCAACAATAGCGTAAAATACCTGATTTCTAAGTCCAAAAACACTCTGACGCAAAGTCACCCGTGCCCTCGGGGCTCCAAACCAAACATGCACACTACGTCAAAATACTCTAAAGACTTAATCGTCCGATCAAATGGCCAAAATAATATCAATAACTGTGAATTTAGCATCAACATCATGAAATCACTTAGGAACTTCAAATTTTCCAATTTTCTTAAATGCAGTCCGATTCATATTGTTTCAAGTCCGTTTCTTACTAAATTTTATATATTTATCTTAAATCACATATAAGACCTATACCGGGCTGTAGAACCAAAATATAGGTCCAATACCATCAAATTTTAATCAAATCATTTCCAAATCTCATATATAATTCCAGAAAATAAATTTTTTAAAAATTCATTTCTCGGGCTTGAAACCTATGATTTCGGGTATATGTCCAAGTCATATATTTTTTCACGAATCCTTCGGAATCGTCAAATCACGGGTTCAGGTGCGTTTACCCAAAAAGTTGACTGAAGTCAACTTAAATGTATTTTAAGTCAAAATTTTAATATTTTCATAGATTTTCACATAATAGCTTTCTAGCTATGCGTCCAGACTGCACACGCAAATCAAGATGAAGTTGAAAGAGGTTTTTAAGGCCTTAGAACGTATAATTAATTCTAAAAATAAGTGATGACCTTTTGGGTCATCACAAATATGGTGTATGAAATAATTATAGAGTGTTTCAATAAAGTAAGGTTAAAGTTGTGAAAGAAGAAGAATAGAGTTTTTAAACTTTGTTTAAGGAAGGTGTTCATATTGTCGAGCTTTGGACTCAACAACATATCCAAAGTTTATTCGAGTCATATGATGTGATCGAGTTATTGTATCATGAGGGAGGCAAGTCAAGAGGATTACTGCTATACCAGTAGAGACTTTGCTGCAGTGGGCTTGAATCTTTTAAAGAGAGCAACATATCCGCGCCTCGACCTGAAGATGTTTTATTCTCTTCATTTTTTTTCCAACTATAATTGTATTTTCACCAACAATTTAAAGGAGATTCAATTTTTTATGCAGTTGAAAAAAGCGAATACCAAGATAGGAGTTCACTCTCTTTATGAGATTGAAAGGTAAAATTTTTTCTACATGGTTAACTCAAGTGGAGCAAACGTAACGCAATTAGCTTATATTTTTATGAGTATGTGATTATATTATTTATGATTATGAATTTTCATAATTCTAGAAATAACGGAGATAAAATAAATGAAATATTTTAAGAAATAGTGGGGGTAAAAAAATCAAATATTCTTGCATGAAAATGCTAAATATTCATGCATGAGTGAAAGTTGATTAAATCAACAAAATGTTATAAGTGTTGGAATAATTCATATGTAATTGTTTGTTTCCATGTTGGTGATTTCTTAATTTGGCTATAACATAATGTTATTGGAGAAACTAAAAAATATGATAGTAACCATTTTGACTTGAAAGATTTGGGTAAGGCTAATTTCATTCTTGGAATAAAAATTACTAGGACATGTGATGGAATTTTTCTTGACTATTCACATTATATTGAGAAAATCTTGAAAAAATATAATTTTATTGATTGCAAGCATGTTGTAACCCTTTTTGACTAAAGTGTTCACTTATTTCCTGTACAATATATTATAAACCAAAAGGAATATACTAGCTTAATTGGAAGCTTGAGATATGTGATTGATTGTACTCGGCCTGACATTGCATGGGCAATAGGAGTACGTAACGTGTTTATAAGCAAGGCACGTAGGGTGTTCATGGTTCGGCTGGGATCGGTTTTTTCATAAAAAGAAACCAAACCAGGTAAGTCAAAATTTCAAATATTAGAACCAAACCGAACCAATTAAGTACGTTTTTTCTCGATTCGGTTTATGTCGATTTTTTGGTTATTTATCAGTTTTTTTTAATATAAGACATACTACCAAACACATATTTCGGTGACCACATTTTTAGCGTAACACTATCAAATTAATTGCCTTTTGTGAAATCTATTATTTACCAAGATATATTGATGATGATTGAATGAACTAGTGATGAGTTAAGAGCTCGGTTAAAAATATATTCATTTTTACCATGAAATAGATTCTTATACTTATCAACAAAAAAAAGAACCAATCAATATGGAATGCAAAGGTAAAGAACTGTATTAAAAGTGCAAACGATTAACATTTACTATAAAAATCTATAAAAGTATATATATATATATATATATATATATATATATATATATATATATATATATATATATATATATATATATATGTGTGTGTGTGTGTGTGTGTGTGTGTGTGTGTGTGTGTGTGTGTGCGCGCGCGCGCGCGCGCTTGTGTGCGTGCGCAATACTAAATTTAAAATACTACTCTTATATTTGGTTTGGTTCGATTTTTTTTATTAAAACCAAAACCAAACCAAACCAAAAAGTATTGGGTTTTTTGGTCAATTTGGTTTGGTTTTCGGTTTGGTTCGGATTTTCGGACTTTTATGAACACTCCTAATGGCCGTTAATGAAATTTGACATGCTATAACAAGAGTTATGAAATATTTACGCGGTACAAAAATCTATGACTTATTTTATAAAAAAATATCATAGATCAAAAGGGTAGCTCAAGTCAAAGAGGATGAGAAGGATCCTATTGATAAAGATATTTTCCATGACGTAGTCATCGGCCTTTGTACTCTTTCGTGTTGATCTATTTGATTTCTCAGCTAATACGACGACTACGACAGATACTGGTTTTCTTATCCAACCAGCAAATTAGATATAATAATTTAAGAGATGTGAACACATCCAAATTAGCAGGGTTAACCTTAAAATGTGAAGATCTCCACTTAAATTGTGACCTCCTAATTGTTTTATTTTAGTCTGTGTAACAATTATAAGATTTGTTTCATTCCCTCATCTTCTCCACCTGCCTCGGCGCACGTTAGTTAACGTCGCCGAGCTGGTTTTCATGGCGAGAGGCAGAGGTCGCGGTAGGGGTAGGCCTCGTAAAATACCAATTACAACAATCGATCGCATCATCTCAACAATAAATCACCCACAAACTGTTCCCAGTGAAGAAGGTCCAAATCCAGTTACTGTTCCATTGAGTATTGTTCCATTGAAGCAACCAGAGGAGGTTTCTGAACAAACAGAAGTTACGGAGCTTCCTCAACCTCAGATTATACAAGGCGATGGAGGTAATGACATCAGTCCAACCACCTGACCGTGAAACAGTGAAGGTGACCAATGAAGGAACCAAAGCGTGGGCAAATCTTTTCCAGAAGAACAGATTTGCCTCGGATGGTATGGAACTGGAGTATATACCACCTACTATCCTTGATGGCAAACCTGTAGGCCAATTACTGAAAGAGGAAGTAGAGGAGGAAGAGCAGAAATGGAAATGTTCTCTAGTGATTTTTGTGTTGGGGACTGGTCCAGGTTATAATGCTATGAAACGTTTCATTAGTCTACACTGGTCTCATGTTCCAGAGCCAGATCTCTACTACTATGAGGAGGGTTATTATGTAGCTAAATTTCAAGCCATGGAAGATGCTAAAGAGGTCATATGTGCTGGTTCATATTCCATTGCTAACAGACCAATGGTCTTGAAACAATGGACTCCTGATTTCGACTTCACAGCTGCTTTCCCTAATGATATTCCTCTGTGGGTTAAGTTTCCTAGGCTTCCTATGTCATGTTGGGGTAGTAGGTCTTTGAGTAGGATTGCCAGTGTTCTTGGCAAACCTATTTTTGCTGATGAGTGTACTACCAAACAGACTAGGATCTCTTTTGCACGCATGTTTATTGAGGTTAATGTTCTAAGCCTATGCCTAGTGAGATTGAACTTATTGATCCTAATGGCAAGAAATTTGTACAGGAAGTGACATATGACTGGAAGCCAACATACTGTGAGAAGTACCTCATGGTAGGTCATAACTGCCTGACCATTCCTAAACCCCCTCAACCTATACAAAAACCTAGAATTACCCAGGAGTGGAGAGTTAAAGTGCCAATTCAGAATGATATACAACCTATGGAGAACCCCAACCAACAGGTAGTTCCAAGGCAGAATGCAATACCTCCTAAGGATGCTGGTCCTTTGGATGGCACAGAAGGTTTCACTCTGGTAGATAAGGGCAAGCAGGTGAAATCTCCAGTTTTTAATCTTGCAAACTTTCCCCCATTATCCCCTGTGGTACCGAGTAACAGATTTCAAGCTGTGTCAGCTAGTAGAACAGTTCACCCCCCTGATGTAGGGGGCCCTAGTAATACCAAATGAAGCTAGTAGTTTGGGATATTAGAGGGATCAATGAGAGATATAAACAGAAAGAAGCTAAAGAATACTTTAGACAGAATAAATTTAGTCTTGTTAGTCTGGTAGAAACAAAGGTCAAGGAGAATCATGCAGGGAGAATTTCTAATCTGGTGCTTCTAGGTTGGAGTATGCTAGCTAACTATAGAGATTCTCCAAGGGGTAGAATCTGGATTTTATGGGACCCTCAGAAGATTAGTGTCACAGGAATTCAGGAGGATGACCAATCTCTTCATTGCAGTGTTCACACTCTTGTAGGGGATCTGATCTTCCTTCTCACTGTGGTCTATGGTTCTAATGGTCTGGACCAAAGAAGAACAATGTGGCAACACATTCAAAACATTGCTACTGGTATTACTGACCCTTGGCTGGTTGCAGGTGACTTCAATGCTGTGTTGTCTGTCAATGACAGACAGTCATGTACTCAAGTCAAGCAAGCTGAAACTCTGGACTTCACTCAATGCATTCAACTGGCTGAATTATCAGAGCTCCCTTGGAAAGGGGATTTCTATACATGGACCAACAAACAAAGTGGCAATGAGAGAGTTTGTAGTAGATTGGACAAAATATTTGGTAATTATGACTGGATGATTAAATGGAGTCATGTACAGACTGTGTATGACCCTCCTTTAATCTCTGATCATAATCCAATGGTGCTTACTTTGAAGGATGATATTAATGTCAGGAAGGCACCTTTCAAATTCTATAATGATGGGCTAATCACAAGGATTTCCAACACATCATGAAGACTCATTTGAGGAATTCTGATCAGGGCACCCTTAAGATGATATGGAACAACCTCAAGGCACTTAAACCTGTTCTAAAATCTCTAAATGTTAGAGAATTTAAGAACATCACACAGAAAATTGAAGCTAGCAGGGAGGAACTAAAAGTCATCCAGCACCAGATGAGTTTACAATATGCTGATGAGTTGCAGTCTAAAGAAAGGGATTTGTTACTGAAGCTGGAGAAGTGGTCACTGATTGAAGAAAGTATCCCCAACAGAAATCCAGAGCCAAATGGATACAACTGGGAGACTCAAATGATAAGTATTTTCATGCTGTGCTAAAAGAAAGGAATCAGTACAAAAGCATTACTGAATTGGTTACTGCAGGAGGCACCAAACTTACCAATCCAGATGACATTGTGATAAAATCAGGAACTTCTATAAGTATTTAATGGGGTCATCAGATGCCTCCCTACCAGCAATTAATAGGTCATACATGGATAATGGTCCAAATCTCACTCACTATCAGCAGCAGCAGCTAGCTGCAGATGTGTCTATTGATGAAATTCTAGATAGCCTAAAATCCATTGGTGATCATAAAGCACCAGGGATTGATGACTACAATGCTGTTTTCTTTAAACAGACCTGGTGGCTCAATGGTATCATATCACCAGGGCAGTTCTGGAGTTCTTCCAATCTGGTAAGATGTATAAACCAGTTAATTGTGCCTCCCTTACACTGATTCCTAAAGTTCCTAACCCACAGTCAGTCAAGGAATTTCGACCAATTGCCTGTTGTTCAGTTATATATAAGATAATATCTAAGATGCTGGCCAACAGATTACAGAAATGCATGGCTAATATCATTAGTGATTCCCAGGCAGGTTTCATTCCAGGAAGGAGGGCTGCTAATAATGTTATCTTAGCACATGAGCTGATCAAACACTATGCTAAAACTCATGTGTCCCCTAGGTGCATGATTAAAATAGACTTACAGAAGGCTTATGATTCTGTTGAGTGGATCTTCTTGCAACAAGTGATGGAATCTTTACACTTCCCAGGCAGGTTTATAAGGTGGATTATGGAATGTGTCCAAACAGTGAGCTATACAATCATGGTTAATGGTGAAACTACTGCACCCTTCCAAGCAGCTAAAGGCTTGAGACAAGGTGACCCAGTCTCTCCCTTCCTATTTGCTATAGTGATGGAATACCTTAGCAGGGCTCTTGTGGAACTAAAGAAAGATCCAGACTTCTTATTCCATCCTGGTTGTAAAAGATTAAATATTACTCATCTTAGCTTTGCAGATGATCTACTGTTATTTGCCAAAGGAGACTTGAAGGCTGTCACAACCATGTTCAGATACTTCTCTCAATTCACTGAGGCTTCTGGTATGACTGCTAACCTGAGTAAAAGTTCTGTCTATTTTGGAGGTGTTTCTCCTGATGTACAACAACACATTGTCAATCATCTTGGTTATGTATATGGTGAGTTACCTTTCAAATATTTGGGAGTTCCTCTATCTACCAAGAAAATGTCATTACTACAATGGCAACTATTGGTGGATAAGGTTACTGCCAGGATCACATCCTGGACTGCTAGGAAACTATCCTATGCAGGGAGAGTTCAACTGGTGCAGTCAGTCATTTTTGGTATTCAAGCATATTGGGCTCAGCTTTTCCTTATTCCTTCAAAAATACTAAAGATGCTGGATGCAGTTCTATAGATCCTATGTTTGGACAGGATCAGTCAACATATCCAAAAAATCATATGTAGCCTGGGATAAGATCTGCCTACCTAAGTCTGTTGGGGGTTTAAATATTATGAATCTGCTATTATGGAACAAAGCTGCAATCATCAAACTTGGATGGGATCTGGCCAACAAGAAAGATGTTCTATGGATAAAATGGATTCATTCTGTGTACATAAAACAACAACAATTACAGTCGCTAACCATTCCTAACCAAGCCAGTTGGATGGTTAGGAAGATCATTGCTGCTACTGTTACATTGCAGCAATCACAGATGCTGCAACAACCAGTTTGTTCTATCAAGAAACTTTACTTACAACAGATTGGACAATTGCCAAGAGTAGTGTGGAAGAACCTAACTATCCAAAATTATGCTAGACCTAAGGCAGTCTTCAATCTTTGGCTGATATTACAGAATAGGCTGCCTACAAAGGATAGACTGGAACAGTGGAAACTCAATGTGGATAACACATGTACACTATGCCAACAAGATAAGGAGATTAGGTATCATCTGTTCTACTCATGCTCATTCACTTCTTTGCTAAGACACCAAATTTTGCAGTGGATTGGAGTAACTCAAGACAATTACCAGAATTGGGAGCAATACATACAGTGGATCATAACCAAGTAGAAAAGGAAATCTGGTCGAGCTCAAATGATCAAAATGGTCTTTGCTGAAATGCTATATAATATTTGGTTAGAGAGAAACTCAAGATTGTTCAATCACACATCCTGTTCCAGTGGACATCTACTCAGAAGCATTGCTTATACATGTCATGTTAGGAGTCCCCCTAAAGTTAGAACACACCTTCTGAATTATCTTCTGTAATTAGAAATATAGGTATAGTAAATGTAGATGTTAGCTAGTTTTTTTTATATGATAGTCAGCTGTGTATAGCTGAACTATGGCTTTGTAAAGAAATACCTTTGGTGATTAATACAACAAGATTTAATTCAAAAAAAAACAATTATAAGATTTAGATAATAAGTAATAAAATATGTCGAAATTAACGTCCTTTATTCACTTCTAATTCATAACTCTATTCTCTGAAATACAGCAGTGATAACAATAGAACAATGTGCAACAATATCATTGTGCCACGACAACCATCATCATCGAATTTTTAAGGTAACTTGAGAGGTGATATTGGCCAACCAAACATATTTAAAATTTCTCTTAGTTTTCTTATCTTCCTTTCCAAAAATGAAATATCAAATAATCCAATAGATGTCTTTTATTACTAAAGCATTATAAACGCTAAAGCGTTTTCTGCCAAATTCATTAATAATTTTCTAATACTAAAGAACAATTAAACTGTTATGAGACTAAACTAAATTAACAACTATATTGAGAGAACTGACAGAATATTTTGAGAGAGATGTAACGTTTATTATTTCTTTCAAGTGTATGAAACATATGCGTAAATTAGTCATTTGAGAATACAATAAGCTATTAACAATAAAGAACGACAATTATTTAATATTTGGGAAAGACATTTTTTTGTTATGGTTATTACTTAATAAGGAAATATAGGAGTCAGCAATACAAATTGAAACGCATCTTATGGTAAAGTTCATAAACAAGTTAGTACTAGTAAATAGTATTAGAGAGTTAGTAACTTAGCTTGAGAAAGTTTGAGAGCTTCGGGGAGGAGTCAGTCATCTATCTAAACTTTAGGGGGCAAAAAGGAATTAAACATAGCTTAAATATTCATAGAAAAATTAGAGGATAAGAATCTATGTTGGAACATAGATGAGGCAGATGGTTGTTGTTTCCCTCTCTTTCATTCATAAAAAACCAACAAAACCCAATATTTTACCCATCTTGATATTTTTTAGCTTTAAAATTTCAAATATCATCCCAAAAATCTCAATTACTCGAAGAGTATATGTAGAAGTTGAGAGATAGAAAGAAAGAACAAAGAGAGATGGCTTCCCACCTCTCATTTCCCACTCCTTCTGCTCTCCACGGCTCCTATTTAAACTCCAAATCTTCTTCTTTATACCACTGTAAGTTGATACATAGTTGGATTTCAATGTGAATTAGTTAAAAGTCAATTTCTTGTTTTACTTTTCTTGGGATGTTTTGTTCAAAATTTGTAGTTTTCATGGCCATACTCCTGTACATTGGGCGGAGCCATAATTCCAAGTTTATGTGTTCAAGATTCGAATTGTCATAAGTTAAAGAGTCCTAAATTAATAATTTATATAAATTCAATAGACTTTTAAGACAAATACATGGTTTGAACCAAAATTACTTGTTTCGACCGAACCCGGTCTTGCACTCCAGCTCCGCCTCTGCTCTTGTATACAGATGAAATCTCAAAGTGAGGTTTTACTTTCTATATGTTGTGTCTTGGTTTAAGGTCATTTTGGTTGAAATTTTATATTTATTTCAAGGCCCTTTTGAATTTTTTGGTGTGGAACTCCAGGTACCAAGCAGTTTAAGTTGATAGACAGTGGAAATGTAATTGGGAGATATTTATTTGTTTGTTTTTTTGTTTCCTTTTTTTTTTTGGACTGGGTAAGGTCATTCTTGATTTTCCTTTTTGATTGGGGTTCTTTCTTGTTGAAAGTTAGCGTAGTATCTTTGAATACCCTTTTTAGATTTTTTAATATATGTTGGGACTTGGGAATAATTTTTTTCTGGAATTGGCAGCCAATTTGAAGAAGGGGTCAAGTTTTCGTGTGAGCTGCAGCTCAGAGAATGAGAGTTGTGCTTCAGCTTCTTCTGATAATTCACATGAACCTGTGGTTGAAAAGGTTTGTAATTTACTACAACTTCTTGATGGGACACTAATATTTGAATTTAATGAATTATTGGTGATTTCTAGAAATTCAGCCTTTTTTGTATGTGCAAATTTAATGTCTTATTCCTCCATTAATAGGAAGCCCTGAGAATGGGAATTTGGATGTTACACATGTTTCAGAAATAGATTGCAATTCAGCATTATTCAATTATATAATCAGTTAGGGCTGAAATTCTGAGGACTTTAATAATCAATTATATATATATAACGTCGATTTCCCTATAAGTTGCTGGCTCTAGCTCAGAATTTGGTTTGTTGATATGCTTGATATCCGTGAACATTTGTCAAGCATTTGAATGAGGACTTAAGGAGGAGTTGATTCTCACAAGGAGAATTGATACTTTAACATCAGAGTGGCAGCAGTTGGAGTTGGGGGTTCGGCTGAACCCAATAGTTTTGGTCCAAACCCTGTATTTGTCTTAAGAAATCCGTGGAATTACACAAATTATTAATTTAGAACCCTGTAGCTTAGAAGGACAAGAGTTCCGAACACATAAGCTTCAAATCGTCGCTCCGCCTCTAGGCCAACAACAGGAAGGAGATAGTTCTCAGTAGTAATATAGTGGCATAAATGATATAAATCTTAATTTTCTTCTTGTCTATTGCTATGCCTGATGCAGAGTGTCGGGCTGTCTTGCGTAAGTTGTCGACGTGAAACTCGTGATGAGTAAGGGCTGCTTCCTTTAGCTCAACAATCACCTCATAAACTTGCTACCAGCATAACTTCTTCACTAGAGATTATAACCTTTTACTTCCTTCAACCAGAGAATCTTGAACCTGGGAAAATAATATGCTCTTCCTCGTGAGAAGTAACCTTTTTAGAGAATCGAGCCTATTATCGTATTGCTGCGCTTTACGTCTAGCTAAATGGCAGTTTAGTCTTGTTCAACCTTTGTTGCTTTACATCTATGTTTCGAGCTGCCAGCTACTCCAGAGTGAACCAGATTGAAAGTGCTTCCAGCTGTAGATGGTTTGCATTAGTGACAAATAAGTGAAGGTGAAATCAACATAGGAGAAGTCAGTTATATGATCCATAATAAGGGACTTTCAAGTCAATACATTACTGACTGTGGAGAGCTTGTTAGTAAAAGGGTGGCTGGTATTCAAACTGGCATTTTTAGGTGTGGTTTGTAAGGTGGCATTGCTCATTCAACTTTAGTTTCTTGAGGTTTCTATATGTCTTGTCATGAGGCCTATGCACCTATGTTATGATTGTTACTAGCCCATGAATGCAGATTTAAAGATACCAAACATCTTCAGCCAGTGCTTTAGGTTAGTATAGAAATACCAGTTCTAGCTGCATAAATTTTGTTCAATATGCTAAATAATCGCTTCTCCTGAAATTAATTTGTTGAAGCATATGTCTCGGAAAGGATTTTATGTGTCGAGCAATTGGCTCTTGGAGAGAATCCGGACCAAACCAATGAGACGGAAAAATCTGAGTGAATGGAAAGGACAAAATATTGAATCATCAAAAATTTGGATCTGTAAACTAGATCCTCTTTTGAGGAGATTCATATTTGAGATTACTTTTATCAATTAGGAACTCTTTTATCATACTCCTGATTTCGTTACACTTCCTCATCTTTGCCTGGGTTTATGTACTCTTGACAACCTCCTTAGACCACAACTTCTCTTGTTCACTTTGGACAGCTGCACCTGTCCAAGATGAATGATGTGGTTTGAAGTATTTGGGACAACCTCTCTAATTTTTGAGTCGATTTGGGCCGTTGATGTCTCCCTTCTCTGAAAACAGAAATTGTATAATCAGAAGCAGTTTAGAAATATACTTTAGAACACAACTTCTAATTGAAATATTTAAAATGTTTGAGAATATTATGGTGAAAAAAGACGTTGTTTGACTCTCCAAATAGTAATAGTATCATATAATATAGGACGCACTAACAACTTGTTTGGATGGTTGTTACATATCGTTTCAGAATGTATCGTATCATATTGTATTATAGTATTATATTGTGTTGTTTTGATGAATACACATGTGGAAAGATTGTATCGTTTGCCGTTGTTTCATGATATCAACCACCAATATGAAGAATAAACTTACAATATTACAAAGAAAAAGTAGATACATGGTAGAATTATTGTATAAAAAGGTAGGATAAAGGATAAAATAAGATTAGACGGGAGAAAAAAATAAGGTAACAACGCGACCACACCAAATCGATCATTACATAAAGTGATACTTTTCATCGTTACGTAACAATGGATTTAACAAATATGATACAATAAAATTTAAATAACAATCAAAATAAACGTTATATTTAAAGTAACAATACAATACAATAGGTAACAACCACCCAAATTAGCTGTAACTGCTATTTTGTCTCATATGGGTGACTGCATGTTAGGAGTGATGCTACAATCACATTATACTGTTGATTCAAGATCTGTTGCTTGTCAAAATAGGGATCTCGGACGTCAATCTCACGGAGATGGTGTCTTACTTGCCTATGCTCAACTGGAGCGCTGATAAGCGCTTCTGGACAGAAAGCAATTGCCTTAGATGGAAATGAGAGAGCTTCCTGTCGGAACTGTGGGGGTAGTGGCGCTATAATATGTACGTCTAGATTGTTTTACGTCTTGTCTGCTTCATCACATATTAAAGATAGCTATTTGACAAAATGAATTGAAATGACTATACTAAGGAAATATATGAAGGAAAATCTTGTCAGTTATGTTTTCAAATGATTTTAAATTTCAGATTTATACAAAAAGTTATAATTTTAAATGTTTCCGGAGCTAGGTTTCTTTTACTAAGTTTTAATTACTTATTCTTGATCACCAAAAATGCATTCATAATGTTTTTTTTAACAATTAATTTATAGGTTAACAACTTTATTTATTGTTCTAGTATTGCCTTCTTAAAGAAAGAGTTTAAGTGCATGCCTTAGCACCTTTCGCCTATACTAAAGCGCCACTTAAGCAACGTGAAGCACTCAGTCTGGCTTTAACTGAGATTCCGGGCTTAAGCTCACCTTAAACGAGCCTTTAACAACACTGACTATAAATATATTATTTTGGTGCTATTCTACTGTAAGATGTTCATTTTTTCCCCTACATAGGTGATATGTGTGGCGGTACAGGAAAATGGAAAGCTCTAAACAGAAAACGAGCCAAAGATGTTTACGAGTTCACTGAATGCCCCAATTGTTATGGTATGTCATTATATCTAGCCTCTATATCTTGAAGCTATTCTCTCTATCTGTGAATGTATTTCTGGCTTTTTGAGAAGTAAGTTCCTCTAAACATCTGATGCTTGTGTACCCATACCTTCGTTACGCTTTATTCTTGCACTGTAAAATTTCAGTTTGTCTCGCTTATCAAAATATACCTGAATATTGTTGCAAGCCAGTCTGTAATGACAGATTTACTGCTTTTTTTTTCCTTGGCTTTTTGATAAAATCTTTGACGACTACTTCATGCATGTTACAACGTTTTCGTTATCTAGTTCAAAGTTCAAACAGCATAATTTGGGGCAGTCTTTCCAAAGGCCCCTCAAATATCCTCTTGGAACTTGTTCTGAGTTTGCACGTCTTATAAAAAACATATGGAATATTCTCTCATATTTCTCTTCTTGAGTATTTGACTGAGCATATTCTAATAGCTGGTATCAGGCTACAATTCTGTTAGTTCGTAACATGAAAATGGTGGCTTGGTTGCAGCATTTATTCAAACTTGATTCGGCATCTATAGTCCGAGACAGGATGTTGGAAGTGAATTGAAAGGGAATGAAACTGCATAAAACCAAAATTTAAATATTGCATAAGATGTAGGGTTTTCTTTGTTGAATCACAACCCAAGAACGGTTCCTTTGCAATTTAGTTCTTCGATATTACCCCAACAAACATGCTATCAGTAGTTTTTCAATGGACAGTCTCTTTCACTTGATAATCGTTCACATTAAGATTTTTACTTTCGAAACAATTCATCTTATCTATCTTGAATACTAAAATGGCAATATTTTTCTCATTGACTATGCAGGGCGAGGAAAACTTGTATGTCCTGTATGCTTGGGAACTGGTCTACCAAATAATAAAGGTCTTCTTAGGCGTCCGGATGCAAGAAAGTTACTTGATAAGATGTATAATGGGCGTCTGTTGCCGAACTCATAGGTTAGTCTGCAATTTTATCCTAATTCATTTCTACTCTTATCAATCCTGCTTATCACCTTTGCTGTTGCTATTTGGTGTTCAAAATCAGTTTACATTCCAAGAAGATGTCAGATTGAACATTTTTTGCATATATTCTCAAGTTCTGCCAGCAAGACTGCATCTATTTTTATATTGTCGTAGTCCTAGATATCTGTTGCATGTATCTCTATTTGCGCCCATGTCTAATTACCTGGCTGCTGCTACTGTCTGTTAATTGCTTTATTTTTACTTCCTTTGAGCCGAGGATCTTTCGAAAATAGTCTCTCTAACTTCATTAGGTAGGGGCAAGGTCTGCGTATACTTTATCCTCCTCAGAACCCACTTGTGAGATTTCACTGGCCTTGTTGTTGTTGTTGTATTCTCAAGTTCTGCTTTTCTCTTTTAATGGTAAGCTCATCTGCTCTAACCTTGTGTTTTGTTACCTTTCCTTATTTCCTCAGGTTGAAAATTGTAATTGGACAAAGGCAAGGATAGTAGATTAAATTAACTAAGGATGTCACAACTTCTCTATTGTCGCACATAAATAGAGTGTACGTGTTAGAACTCTTGTTCTAGCTCCCAATTTATCTATATACTTGATTATATCCACTTTTTTGTGTGTATTAGTATATGTTGATTTTTTAGAAGTTTTTGACGGACTCCAGTTGACTTAAATTTTCGTGGATTTATAGGAAACGATCTAGCGACCAATACTCATTGCTT
Organism: Nicotiana benthamiana; assembly: GCA_034376525.1. Classification (NCBI taxonomy): domain Eukaryota; kingdom Viridiplantae; phylum Streptophyta; class Magnoliopsida; order Solanales; family Solanaceae; genus Nicotiana; species Nicotiana benthamiana. The sequence continues at coordinate 102,793,631 of CM067330.1, forward strand.
TGACATCACTTTCGAGTTCATTTTATGGCATTTCGAGGTCATGTAATACGAGTTTGTGATTATATCCACTTTTTCGTGTGTATTAATACATGCTTCTTTAGAATTTTTATGACATGCGATTAGCCTGAATTTTCGTATGTGCATAGGAAATTGTCTAGTGACCAATACTCATTGCTTCACCATGACTTTCGGATTCAGATTATGGCATTTCGAGGTCATGCAATACAAATTTGTAATTATATCCATTTTTTCATATGCATTAGCACATAGCGAATTTGTAGAATTTTTTTGATGGACTTCGATTGGTCTGAATTTTCATAGGTCAATAGAAACGATCTAGTGACCAATACTCATTGCTTCGTCATGATTAACGTAGCTTTGGCATTCCTGGTTTTTTTGTTGTTGTTTTAGGGTCATGCAATATGAATTAATGATTGTATTCAATGTGTATCAGTATATGTTGATCTTGTAGAACTTTTTTTTTTGTAGGTCAATAAGAAACGACCTAGTGACCAATACTCATTATTTTGCCATGACTTGCGGGTTTATTTTTTGACGTTTCGTGGTCACACCACTCAAATTTGTGATTATATCCATTTTTGTGTGTTTTGGTATATGCATATTTAGTAGAATATTTTTGATAGACTCTGGTTGGCCCAAAATTTATTAGGTCCAAAGGAAATGACCTAATGACAAATATTCGTTGCTTCACCATGACTTTCCGGTTCATTTATGACATTTCATAATCACGCAACATGAATTTGTGATTATATTCATTTCTTCGTGTGTATTAGTACATGCTCATTTTGTAGAATTGTTTTGAGGGACTCGTATATGGTTGAAAAATCTTCGGTCCATATGACACGACCTAACGAACAATACTCATTGCTTTGTCATGATTAACATTGCTTTTTGGCATTTTAGGTTCTTTTTTTTTGGTGTTTTGGGTTCATGAAAATATGAATTTATGGTTACATCCACTTTTTCGCGTGTATTAGTATATGTTAATTTCTAGAATTTTTTTGGGGGACGGCTTGAAATTTCGTAGGTCTATAGGAAAAGGCTTAGTGACAAGTACAAATTGCTTCGCGACTCCGAGATTTATTTTTTGGCGTTTCGTGGTCATTTAACATGCATTTGTGATTATATCCACTTTTTCTTATGTATTAGTAAATATTAATTTGTAGATTTTTTTTGACGGACTCTGGCTTGAAATTTCGTAGGTCCACAGAAAACGACCTAAGAGACCAATATTCATTGCTTTGCCATGTCTTTCGAGTTTATTTTATTGTGTTTCGAGGTAATGCAACACGAATTCGTGATTATATTAACATTTTCGTGTATATTATTAATACATGATTTCATAGAAGTTTTTTTTACGTCATTCGATTAGCCTAAATTTTATATGTCTATAGGAAACAACCTCGTGACTAATACTCATTGCGTCACAATGAATTTCCGGTTCATTTTGTGACATCTTATGGCCATGTAATACGGATTTGTGATTACATTCATTTTTTCACGTGTATTAGTACATGCCAATTTTATAGAATTTTTTGACGGATTCTGATTAGCCTGAGATTTCGTACGTCCATAGGAAACACCATAATGATCAATACTCATTACTTCGTCAAGAACTTGAACGACTTGCTCCGAATCACCATAAATTTTGCGGGCCTTGCAAAAACGACATAATGAACAATAGTAGTCGCTTTTCTATGATTGTTCCTTATTTTTTGGCATTTTTGGGTCATTCAATATGATTTTCGATTTTTCTTGTGCTATAGACCACGCCATCTGTATGAATTCCGAAAAGCGACTCCGAATAACCTAAATTTTACAGTCCTATCAAAAATGACATAATTGTTAGCATATACGCTTAACGCTAGAGGGGGAGGGGTGAATAGCGTTATAATAAAAAACAATGTAAATTTGCGGAATTAAAAATTGCAGGAATAACGTAAGTGCAGTAATTAAAAAGATAAGGAGAGGACACACCGAATTTTATCCTGGTTCACCACAACACGTGGTTAGTCCAGTCCCCGAGAGACTCTCTCGAGTTTTACACTAACTTCGTTAAGCTTACGGGTGCCTAACAAACCGTTACACTTGCTCGTAGATATACACTCTACAAGACTTCAACCTGCTCGAGGATACCGCACCTCAAGACTTCAAACCAAGGAACTACTTTTCCTTCTTACAACAAGGGATTAGACTATCCCTTCAAGTGTGTACAAACACTTAGCACTCACTTAAACAGAACTCTCTTGAAGAGTAGATATGAGTAAATAAATATGCTCAAGAACACAACAACTTAGTCAAGAGTTTTGCTCTCAAAAACTTATGAAATAAATATAAAATGATTGCAAAGAGAGTATGTAAGCTTTAGCAAGAATGTAATCAGTTGTTGTTCGTAGAAGAGTGAATTTGAGTTGTATTTATAGTGCTCAAAACACCCAAGACCGTTGCTTAATTTGCCAATCACAAATTGCTGATTTTGTGCTAGGATAATCGATTATCTAATTCTGCATAATCGATTATCTGCCAACGTTCAAAAAACAATCCCAGATTTTAAGCAGAATAATCGATTATCCAAATCGTATAATCGATTACCTGACAACGTTCAAAAATCAATCCCCGATTTTATGCTTAACATAATCGATTGACTGATTGTATATAATCGATTATCTTTCAGCGTTTGAAAATATTTTGGCAACGGTCTTTAATATAATCGATTACCAGAAAAGCCATAATCGATTATTTTGCTACTTTGAAAAATCTGTTGCTCACTGTCTCAACATAATCGATTAATCTAAGGCACATAATCGATTATCTTGTAGCTTTGAAAAATCTGATGAACACTGCCTTGACATAATCGATTATCATAAGGTACATAATCGATTATCTTGCAGCTTTGTAAAATCTGGTGTACACTGCCTTGACATAATCGATTATCATAAAGTACATAATCGATTATCTTACAGCTTTGTAAAATCTGGTGTACACTGCTTTAACATAATCGATTATCATAAAGTACATAATCGATTATCTTAGTCCAGATTTGAAAGACATGTTTAAAATTCATTTTGGTTAAAATGAAATGTTTGAAAATCATTTTGCTTTAAAATAAAGATGCATGGTTTGATAAAAATAATTTTACGAGAGAAGCCAAGTCTTGAATCAATTGTCGGATCAAGATCACAATTATAGAACGACTCATGTATAACTTTGTTGCTTTACTAAATCTTGATCTTTGTTTCTCTTGTGCTTGGACTTCGGCAAATGTCAATGTTCCGTTCACGTCGGTTTGTCATTTATCAAAACCTACAAATATGAACACACGTTTAGTTTAGCGACTTGAGAACGTGTTTCAACAATAATGAACATTAGTCATTGTTTCGCCATGACTGTTCTTTTTTTTTGGCATTTTAGGGCGATTTTTGATTTTTCCTGTGCTGTAATTCACGCCATCTGCATGAACTCAAGTGATCAACTTCGAATCGCCTAAAATTTTACGGGCCCATCAGAAACGGCCTAATGAACAGTATTCATCTCTTCTCCATGACATGTTCCTCCCTTTTAAGCATTTCAAGGTCGTAAAACAGGAATTCAGGGCAATTTTCTAATTTTCATATACTATAGTGTACGCCATCTGCATGAACTTGGGCGCACGGTTCCAAATCACCAAAAATTTTGCGGGCCTATCAGAAATGAACTAATAAACATTAGTCATTGCTTTACCATGACCGTCCTCGATTTTTGACGTTTTATGGTCATGAAACAGAAATTCAAGGCGATTTCCGATATTTCGTGTGCTATAGTCCACACTATCTGTACCAACTCAGGCGACCAACTTGGAATCACCTAAAATTTCGGGCATATAAAAAATGACCTAATGAACAATAATCATCGTTTCACCATAACAGTTCCTATTTTTTGGCATTTAGGGCCATAAAACAGAATTTATGATGATTTCTCAATTTTTGTGTGCTATGTCCACGTTATTTGTATGAACTCAGGCGACCGGCTCTGAGTCGCCTAAAATTTTGGGGGCCATCAGAAACGATCTAATGAAACAATAATCATCGCTTCACCATGATCATTCCTCGTTTTGTGGCATTTTAAGGCTATAAAACAGGAATTCAGGATGATTTTTTTATTTTTCGTGTGCTATATAGTTCGCGCCATTTGCATGAACTCGGTCGACTGGCTCCGAATAGCAAAAAATTTTGCGATCCATCAAAAATGTCCAAAAGAATAATAGACATCGCTTTGCAATGTTTTTTTTCTTATTTTTTGGCGTTTTAGGGCCATAAAATAGGCATTTAGGACAATTTTCTATTTTTTTTGTGTACTATAATTCACGTCATCTGCGTGAACTCGAGCGACCGGCTTCAAATTGCCTAATACTTTATGCACCCTTTAGAAATGACCTAATGAACAATAATAATCGCTTCGCCATGACCGTTCCTTATTTTCTTTGTGTTTTACGGCTATAAAATAGAAATTCAGGAGGATTTCTGATTTTTCATGTGTTATAGTACATTCCATCTATATGAACTCAGACAATTGGCTCCGAATCACCTACAATCTTGTGGGCCCATTAGAAACACCTAATGAAAAATAGTCATCGCTTCGCCATGGCCGTTCCTCGATTTTCGGCTTTCTCGACCCGTAAAACAGGAATTCAAGTTAATTTTCTGATTTTTGTGTGCTATAGTCTACACCATCTGCATGAATTCGGGCGATCGACTCCGAATTGCCTAAAATTTTGAGGTCCTATAAGAAATGATATGATGAATAATAGTCATTACTTCGTTGACCATTCGTCTTTTTTGGTTTTTAGCGCTATAAAGCAGGAACTCAGGACGATTTTTGATTTCTCGTGTACTGGCTCTGAATTGCCTAATATATTATGGGGCCATCTGAAACAACCCAATGAACGATAGTCATCGATTCGCCATGATCGTTCATTGTTTTTTGGTGCTTAGGGCTATAAAATAGGGATTCAAGATGATTTCTTGGCATTTTAGGGCTATGAAACATGAATTTAACACAGTTTTTAATTTTGCATGTTCTATAGTCTACGCCGTCTGCATAAACTGGGGTGACCAACTCCGAATTGCCTAAAATTTTTGGGAGCCTATAAGAAAAGATCTAATAAACAATAGCCATTGCTTCACCATGACTGTTCCTAGGGGTGTTCTCCGTCGGTACGGTATGATATTTAGACATTTCATTTAAGTATTTTCGGTATTCAATTTCTTAAAATGCTATACCAATATCGTACCTAATTAAATTTGGTATGATTCGATGTTTCTCTTTTCGATTTTGGTTTATTCGGTTCAGTAACTTCGGTTTATTTGGTCTGAATACTAGCGAATGCATAGATTCATACTATAATTTCTTAATTAATGTACTCAAAGTACAAAAAAAAAATGTTTGTTAACAAAAGTTCTGTCCAAAATCAGCATATATCAATCTAGAGAGAGAAAACTGCACATAAAGAAATAAATTCGATCATCAGAAATATCTTCTTACCTGCTTAGACGTAATTGAGGAACTTAGAGAATAAAGAAAAGTAAAATTTTGATTTTTTATATTTATTTTATAATTTATAATATGAGTTTTTGGTAATATAATATATATTTCGGTAAGATGTATTTCGGTATTTCATTAAAAAATACCAAACACCATACCTAATACCATATTTTTTAAAAACTTAAACTAGATACTATACCGAATTTCATAATATCTAATAACCAAATCTTTGGTTTCGGTACGGTCATTCGGTATTTATCAAATTATGCATAGCCATAACTGTTCCTTATATTTTTTACCGTTTTTGTAAGGCCCGTAAAATCTTTCCTAAAAACCTTAATTTCGTGATGCCGAACTTTTTGGGTTGAGCAGTACTCTGGAAAGTTAAATGAAAATATTTTGCACACAAAGGCATTTCTGCGGCCCACTATGTAGTCGCAGAACCACTCTCCGGGCCGTAGAATGGACGCAAAGTGAGGTAGTTTTTTTGCTATTTTTATCATATTTTTGCAGCCCATTACGCGTCCGCAAAACCATATTCTGCAGGCTGCACTTTGATCACACATCATTCGTTGAGATTTTTCAGATGGAGGTTCTGCGGCGTCATATGCGACCACATAATAGGTCTGCGAACCGCAGACTGTAGCAGAAAATGCTAGTTCTTGAGGTTCAATTATGAAGCCCGTCTGCGGACCGCAGAAGAATTATACGATCACATATGGGACCGCATATCTGTATTAGGGGTCCTATTTTCTAATTTTTAAATTCGATCCTATTCCGTTAAAACACCCACCTTAGACCATTTTGAAGCCTAATTTCTGATATCCTTAGAGTGAGAAAGAGGGTCCTATAGGGAGGTGTTCTTCATCTAGAAAATTTCTCTTTAACTCTTGCTTAAACCTTGAAGATTATCAAAAGAATCACCTAGGTCTTCTTCACAAGAGGTAAGGTTCTATCACCCAATCTCTTAATTTCAAAATGTAGCTAGAATAAGGCATTAATAAAGTAATTCATGAGGATAAGAGTACTTACCTTGCATGCATGTGTTCTAAGGTATGTGGGGAGGTTGTGAGTAAAAGATGAAAAATAATGGGGTGTGAGTTGGTGTAGTTTTTCATAAATAGGGCCATGAAACATTAATATATGATCGTGTTTGATAAAAGTGCTCAAGTGAGCTAGAATCATGATTGTTTCCTAAATTTTGATTCAATTTTTCTATATTACTAAAATAGATTGAAGTCGCCAATATTCTGAAACATCTTAAAGTTTAACGGAGCTTAATCAAGATATGTATAGCTAAACCCTCTTCTTCTTATTATCCAACCCCTTGTGTTCATGTAGTTGGCGTAAGTCCACAAAATTGATCATATTAGAATTGACTATCCCAAATGTGTTGAGTTGAATGACATATGTTCAATATTTGTTCTAAATGCTTATCATGTCACCTTGCCCCTTTGAGGATGTGTTTAAAAATATGGAATATGTGTTAAGAAAGGTTAAGATTTCATGTAAAAAAACAAATAAAGATTCGTTATGCCAATTTGTATGAAAATTGTCTATGTGCTTTGAATTTTTTCAAGTTTTTCCTTATGTGTACAAATGCCTTATATGATAAATCTTATTGTTTCTGATGATAATGTTCTTGAATATGTAAAAAAGGAAACGTGAATTGTGAAATACAGCCAAGTGCTAAGAATAACTTAATAAATGAGTCCAATAAAGCCAATGCATTGAAAGATGTGAAGGATATGTGAGGTGAGATGATTGATTGAAAGGTTGATGTCTCAAGTGAGATGGACTAGTCGATGGGGTCGTGCTCAGACACCATGCCACACACATGATGGTAACTGTGCTGGAAATGATGATTGAATTTGTGGATATGGTTGATGTATCAAATGAGATGACCTAGCTGGTGGGGTCGAGATTGGACTCCGTATAAGAATACAGTGATATTGTAGATTGTGGCATATAGTACCCTACCTAACAAGATGGAAATTAATTGAGAACTTATGTGATCCTTACTTGATGTTTAGAATTGTTTGAGGTTCTTATTAAATTCACGACTGTTCTCCCCCTAATATTATTGTTCATTCAATCGAGATGGTATTTTAGCTTTACATACTAGTACTATTCGACAGTACTAACGTCCCTTTTGCCAAGGGCGCTGAATTTTTAAATGGATGTAGGTGGTTCCGCAGCAGACAATGTTGATCGTGTTGAAACACGTTCTCAAGGCACTATACTAAACGTGTGTTCATATTTGTAGGTTTTGATGAATGACAAACTATGCGCAATTGACATGTGACGAGGTCCAAGCACAAGCGCGCAATTGATATATAACGAGATTCAAGCACAAGACAAGGATCAAGCAAAGATATAAAGTTATACATGAGTCGTTCTTTAATTGTGATCTTGATCCGATAACTTGACTCAAGACTTGGCTTCTCTCGTAAAAACATTTTATCAAATCATGCATATTTAATTTAAAGCAAAATGATTTTAAATCATGCATATTTACTTTAGTCAAAATGATTTTTAAACATGCCTCTAAAATCTGGACTAAGATAATCGATTATGTACTTATGATAATCGATTATGTTAAGTCAGCTGCATGACAATCGATTGTGTTAAGGCAATGTGCATCAGATTTTTCAAATCTGCATGACAATCGATTGTGAACCTTATGACAATCGATTGTGTTGAGGCAGTGTACATCAAAGTTTTTCAAAGCTACAAAATAATCGATTGTGAACTTATGACAATCGATTGTGTTGAGGCAGTGTCTATCAGACATTTTCAAAGTCATAAAATAATCGATTGTGTACCTTTGACAATCGAGTGCAGTGAGGCAGTGTCTAATTGATTTTTCAAAGACTGATATATAATCGATTGTTCTCATAGCATAATCGATTGTGTAATTGACCGTTGCCAAAATATTTTCAAACACTGTCAGGTAATCGATTGTTTTAAATAAAATCTGAAAAAGATTTTTCGAATGTTGCCAAGTAATTGATTGTAGATTTCTGACAATCGATTGTTTTAAGTAAAATCTGAAAATGATTTTTTGAACGTTTCCAGTAATCGATTATTGGTATTAGATAATCGATTGTTAAGCGTAAAATCTGGGAATGATTTTTGGAACGATTGGCAAACAATCGATTGTGGCATTTTGACAATCGATTGTCACTGAGTAAAATCAGCAATTTTTAATTGGCAATTAGGCAACGGTAATGCATGGTTTTGCAACTATAAATACAGCTTCAAATCAGTCTTCTAAACACAACAACTGATCATATTATTGCTATAGCTTGCATACTCTATTATTCATCACTTTCCATTCATTACATAAGTTTTGAGAGCCAAAATTCTTGACGAAAGTTGTTGCGTTCTTGAGCGTATCTGTTTACTCATATCTACTCTATTAAGAGAGTCTTGTTTAAGTGAGTGCTAAGTGTTTTATTCACTTGAAGGGAAAGTTGTTCCCTTGTATTGTAATAAGGAACTTGTGTTTCCTTTAGTTGAAGTCTTGGAGTGTTGTATCTTCAAGCAAAGGTTGTTGAGGCTTGTGTCCTCAGTTTGTAAAGGTTTGTTGAGCACCCTTAAGCTTAACAGTGTTAGTGGAAATCTCGAGAGAGTCTCTCGGGGACTGGACTGGCCACGGGTTGTGGTGAACCAGGATACATCGGTGCGTTCGTTCTTATTTATTTACTTATCGCACTTATTTCTTTCCTGCAATTTTTAAATTCCGCAAGTTTACGCTAATTTTTATTATAACGCTATTCACCCCCCCTCTAGCGTTAAGCGTATTTTCTAACAATTTGTATCAGAGCTCAACTCTCTGAAGACTTAACCGTTTGAGAGAAACAATCCATGGCTTCTACTCGTGATTCTTTTGCAGGAATAGGTGAAGGACAATGCTCCACCCGACCACCACTATTCGACGGTACAAACTATACGTACTGGAAGGAGAGGATGAGAATATTTGTTCAATCAAATAGTTTTCATCTTTGGAAGGTTATAATGAAGGGAGAACAAACTCCAACCAAAACGGTTGAAAATAAAGATGTTCCAAAGTCCGAAGATGAATACGATGCGGATGATATCCGAAAGGTGCAAAACAACGCTAAAGCCATTAATTTATTATATTGTGCTGTAAATGCTGATGATTACAGGAAAATATCATGTTGCACAACGGCGAAGCAAATGTGGGACAAGCTAGAAATTACGTACGGTACGGACCAGGTAAGGGAAGCTAAAATTGATTTCCTAACCCATGCATATGAATTGTTTCACATGAAGGAAGGCGAAAAGGTCGATGAGATGGTTGAACGATTTTCAAAAATCGTTAATGATTTACATGCTCTTAAGAAGACCTTCACGGATAAGGAACTTGTCCGAAAAATTCTCCGAAGTCTCACTCCGGCATGGCGATCCAAGGCCGACGCGATTCAAGAATCTATTGGCGTTTCAAATGTCACCATCGACGGATTAAGAGGTAATCTTAAAACTTATGAATCTAATATACTTAACCCTCTTGTTGATGATCAAAGGAAACAAAAGATCGCTCTCAAGGCAAGCACAAGCCAACCTCAAAATGATGAGGACGGAGACAACGAGTTCGGACTCGTTATTAAGAGATTTCAAAAGTTCATGCGAAAAGAGTATGAACGAAAGGGCAAAAAGCAAGGAGATCAAATAAAGTGCTATGAGTGCGGAGAAACCGGGCACATTAAATCAAATTGCCCAAATGCCAAATAGGAGAAGAAACCCTTCAAGAAACAACGAGCATACATATCTTGGGGAGGCGACTCCGGTGACGAGTCGAGTGAGGAAGAAGAAGACGAAGCCACAAATCTTTGTCTCATGGCTCACGAAAACAATCAAGAAGAGGTATGTCAAATTTCTTCCAAAAATTTCTATTCTCTTGAGGAAATGCAAAATGCTTTTGATGAGTTGTATAGTGAATTTATTAAAGCTTCCAAAACTGTTAAAAGCATAAAAGAAAATGCTTCTTTTAAAGAAAAAGATTTTGAAAAACAACTCTCTTTGAAAGAAAAGGATTTGGAAAAACTGATTTTGGAAAATGAGAAGTTGAAAGAAGAAAACAAATTTTTCGGCAAGAGAAGCGCCGACAAACCCGAGAGCTCTAGTAAAAATTGTACTTCTTGCATGCATCTCAAAAATGAGGTAGAAAGACTTAAGGGCACCCTAGATAAGTTTAATTCTTCTCATAAAAATTTGAATGAAGTCCTTGTTAATTTGAAGTCGACCAAGCATGGCATAGGTTTTAAAAATGAGCCTAAAGAAAAGGTTGAAGCCAACCCCCAACAACCTAAGGCTCAACCTAGGATTAATGAAACAAACGCTCATCCTAGATATAACAAACCTAGAAATGGCTTTCAACAATCGCAACCTAGAAATAATCATTCTAGAAAAACATGCATACTCTAGGCCAAACACTAGAAGAATTTTTGAACCTTGTAGAACACCTAGAAATGGCTTTCAACCTAGAAACAACTATCCTAGAAATGCTGTATATCCTAGAACAAATAGTAGGAGAAATGATTTTCATGAATTGCGCAATAGTCATATTGTCAAGAATAGAGTAAATGAATTTCGTCCGTCCAATTACTATCAACCTAGACGAATGCATAATCCTAATGTTGTTTGTCATTATTGTAGACGAATTGGACATATTGCTCCTGCTTGTTTTACATGACATAGACATAACACTCAATCACATCACTATGATTTGCCTAACCCCCAAGGACCCAAAATGGCATGGGTACCTAAAACTCATTAATCTGTTTTGTAGGTGTGTTTGAAGGGGTCAAGTGTACTTTGGTACCTTGATAGTGGATGCTCCAAGCACATGACCGGAGACGAATCAAAATTCCTTCAACTAGAACACAAGGAAGGAGGAAGCGTTATTTTTGGTGATAACAACAAAGGAAAAATTATCGGCATTGGATCGGTCGCTAAGGATGACTCCTCTTCCATTAAGCATATATTGCTAGTTAAGGGTCTAAAACATAATCTCTTGAGCATAAGTCAATTATGTGACAAGGGAAATCTTGTTTTATTTGATTCAAATGAATGCTTAGTTTTTCGCCGTAGCGATTTTATAATTATTCTTCGTGGATTTAGAATGGATAATATCTATATGGTTGATCTCGAAAATTCTTCATCTGAATATGTAGATTGTCTTATGAGCAAAGAAGATGATACGTGGTTATGGCACTGTAGAGTAGCTCACATCAACATGCATCTTTTGAACAAATTGGTTTCACAAAATTTAGTTATTGGTCTTCCAAACTTGAAATTTGAAAAAGACTCTATTTGTGATTCTTGTCAAAAAGGGAAGCAAACAAAAGCATCTTTTAAATCGAAAAATATTGTTTCAACTACTAGACCTTTGCAATTACTTCACATGGACTTATTTGGACCATCTCGCATTGAAAGTCTTGGTAGAAATCGTTATGCTTTTGTTATTGTTGATGATTATTCTAGATTTACATGGACTCTATTTCTTGCTCATAAAAGTGAAGCTTTTCATAATTTCAAATATTTTCTTAAACGTGTTCAAAACGAAAAGGACACAACCGTCACTTCAATAAGAAGTGATCATGGGGGAGAGTTTGATCACAATCTCTTTGCGGACTTTTGTGACGAACTCGGTATCGAGCACACCTTCTCCGCTCCACGAACACCACAACAAAATGGGGTGGTGGAAAGGAAAAATAGGTGTCTTGAAGAGATGGCTAGAACCATGCTCGATGAGGCTAAGATTCCCAAACATTTTTGGGCGAATGCCGTGAGTACCGCATGCTACGTTCTAAATAGAGTAGTCATAAGGCCAATACTCATGAAACCCCCCTATGAACTCTATAAGGGAAGGAAACCAAATATCTCCCATTTTAGAGTATTCGGTTGCAAATGCTTTATTCATAACAATGGAAAAGATCAATTGGGAAAATTTGATGAAGGAATTTTTATTGGTTATTCTTCACGTAGCAAAGCATATAGAGTATTCAATAATAGAACTGGAACTGTGGACGAATCCCCTCATATTGTGTTTTCCGAAAATAATGCTCGCTTGGCGAGAAAGGATTCTGGTTTTGATCTTGCAGGTATTTTAAACTCACTAAGCCCTCAAGACAAAGTACAAGAGGAAACTCCGAAGGAAACTCAAGATGAAATCTTGGATCAATTATCAGAGGAAGCGCCGCAATTGGAAAAAGAAACGAAAATGCCTAACTCGTGGAGGACAATCAAAGACCATCCTCTCGAACAAGTAATTGGCGACATTGAACAACAGGAATTTTCTGATTTAATGACAAGCGAATTTGAGATGTCTATGATGGGTGAGCTAACATTCTTTTTGGGGCTGCAAGTAAAGCAAATAAAAGAAGGAACTTTCATTTGTCAAGCTAAATATTGCAAATAATTGCTGAAACGATTTGAAATGACCAACGCAAAAGCAATGGCCACTCGCATGAGCACATCCGATCATCTAGACAAAGATGAGAAAGGTAAGGAAGTCGACACCAAAAAGTATCGAGGTATGATTGGATCTCTCCTTTATCTTACTGCTAATAGACCGGACATCATGTTTAGCGTGTGCTTATGCGCTCGTTATCAATCATGTCCGAAGGAGTCTCACCTAACTGCGGTGAAACGGATATTGAAGTATCTTATTGGTACTGTAAATGTGGGTCTATGGTACCCCAAAGGTTCTTCATGCCAACTTGTTGGCTATTCCGACTCCGATTTTGCTGGATGCAAATTGGACCGCAAGAGCACTAGTGGCACTTGCCATTTGCTCGGCAGCTCTCTCGTTTCTTGGTTTAGCAAGAAACAAGTGTTGCATTGTCCACAACCGAGGCTGAATATTTAGCCGCGGGGAGTTGTTGCGCTCAAATCCTTTGGATGAAACAACAACTCTTGGACTATGGCCTAAGTCTTGATCATATCCCTCTTAGATGTGATAATACTAGCGCCATATGCTTGACGAAGAACCCCGTTCTTCATTCAAGAACAAAACACATTGAAATTAGCATCATTTTATAAGAGATCACGTTCTCAAGGGTGATGTCGAATATGAATTTGTTGAAACCAAAGATCAATTGGCCGACATCTTTACAAAACCCTTAGAGAAAGAGTCCTTCTTCCGAATTCGTAGTGAACTCGGGATTCTTGACTCCACGTTGATCTAAGTCATGCATTGTATTTTCCCTTTCTCATGATTTCTAACTTGAGGGTCGAAGATGTCTAACGAATTTTTGCAGATATCGCCCTAAAGGCAGGGGGAATTATAAGGATTGATGCAGAATAATCAATTTATCCTAAGGATAACCGATTTCTCATTAGTATATAATCGATTATCAAGTATCAATAATCGATTATGTTGGTATTATTTGCTTTATTATGTCTTCTTATGCAACTTTTGCTAAATCAATAAACAAGTTACTCACCTTTTCCATTTTTGCTAATGACAAAAGGGGGAAGAATAAGGGGATATGCACTAATTCTTTATTGGCATAAATTGAGGGGGAACTAATTGCACATCTAGAGACTTGTTGCATATTGTTGCATATCTTTACTTGTCTTGAATCGTCATTATGAATTATGAAATATGCATATCCCGACTAAAGTTTTCCATTATCAAAAAAGGGGAAATTGTTGAAACACGTTCTCAAGGCACTATACTAAACGTGTGTTCATATTTGTAGGTTTTGATGAATGACAAACTATGCGCAATTGACATGTGATGAGGTCCAAGCCCAAGCGCGCAATTGATATATAACGAGATTCAAGCACAAGACCAAGATCAAGCAAAGATATAAAGTTATACATGAGTCGTTCTTTAATTGTGATCTTGATCCGATAACTTGACTCAAGACTTGGCTTCTCTCGTAAAAACATTTATCAAATCATGCATATTCAATTTAAAGCAAAATGATTTTAAATCATGCATATTTACTTTAGTCAAAATGATTTTTAAACATGCCTCTAAAATCTGAACTAAGATAATCGATTATGTAATTATGATAATCGATTATGTTAAGCCGGCTGCATGACAATCGATTGTGAACTTATGACAATCGATTGTGTTAAGGCAGTGTGCATCAGATTTTTCAAATCTGCATGACAATCGATTGTGAACCTTATGACAATCGATTGTGTTGAGGCAGTGTACATCAAAGTTTTTCAAAGCTACAAAATAATCGATTGTGAACTTATGACAATCGATTGTGTTGAGGCAGTGTCTATCAGACATTTTCAAAGTCATAAAATAATCGATTATGTACCTTTGACAATCGAGTGCATTGAGGCAGTGTCTAATTGATTTTTCAAAGACTGATATATAATCGATTGTTCTCATAGCATAATCGATTGTGTAATTGACCATTGCCAAAATATTTTCAAACACCGTCAGGTAATCGATTATAGATTTCTAATAATCGATTGTTTTAAATAAAATCTGAACAAGATTTTTCGAACGTTGCCAAGTAATTGATTGTAGATTTCTGAGAATCGATTGTTTTAAGTAAAATCTGGAAATGATTTTTTGAACGTTTCCAGTAATCGATTATTGATCTTAGATAATCGATTGTTAAGCGTAAAATCTGGGAATGATTTTTGGAACGATTGGCAAACAATCGATTGTGGCATTTTGACAATCGATTGTCACTGAGTAAAATCAGCAATTCTTAATTGGCAATTAGGCAACGGTAATGCATGGTTTTGCAACTATAAATACAGCTTCAAATCAGTCTTCTAAACACAACTGATCATATTATTGCTATAGCTTGCATACTCTATTATTCATCACTTTCCATTCATTACATAAGTTTTGGGAGCCAAAATTCTTGGCGAAAGTTGTTGTGTTCTTGAGCGTATCTGTTTACTCATATCTACTCTATTAAGAGAGTCTTGTTTAAGTTAGTGCTAAGTGTTTTATACACTTGAAGGGAAAGTTGTTCCCTTGTATTGTAAGAAGGAACTTGTGTTTCCTTTGGTTGAAGTCTTGGAGTGTTGTATCTTCAAGCAAAGGTTGTTGAGGCTTGTGTCCTCAGCTTGTAAAGGTTTGTTGAGCACCCGTAAGCTTAATAGTGTTAGTGGAAATCTCGAGAGAGTCTCTCGGGGACTGGACTAGCCACGGGTTGTGGTGAACCAGGATACATCGGTGCGTTCGTTCTTATTTATTTACTTATCGCACTTATTTCTTTTCTGCAATTTTTAAATTCCGCAAGTTTACGCTAATTTTTATTATAACGCTATTCACCCCCTCTAGCGTTAAGCGTATTTTCTAACAGATCGCAGCTAGTGGTGCATCCTCTTCTCAGCAGTCTTGGTGAGCCCCATATCATCCCCGGGTCATGTATAGTCATCTCCTAGCTATGACCTTTCCTCATTTTTGGCATTTTAGGGCTATTAAATGGGAATTCTATCTGATTCTCATATTTTTGTATGCGATAGCCCTCGCCATCAGCATGGGTTTGGGCGAACTGGCTCGAATCACCTAAAAGTTTTCTGACCCATAAAAAATGATCTAAGGAACATTAGTGATCCCTTCGCCATAACTGTTCCTCATTTTTGGAATTTTATGCCATAAAACTGGAACTCCATCGGATTCTCAAATAACTTGATAAATGAGTCCACACGTGCCAATGTATTGAAAGATGGGAAGAATATGCCAGGTGAGATGATTGACTGAAAGTTGATATCTCAAGTGAGATGGCATTGACGATTATATCGTGATCGGACTCCATGCCGCACACATGGTGGCAACTGTGTTAGAAATGATGATTGAAATTGTGGATATTTGGGCATATCTCAAATGAGATGACCTAGTCGATCGGGTCGAGATCCGACTTCGTATAAGAATACGATGGTATTGTGGATTGGTACATGACAGTTTTAGGGTTATAAAACATGAATTCAGCATGATTTTTAATTTTTCGTGTGCTATAGTCCACGCTATCTTCATGAACTCGGGCGATCACCTCCGAGTCGGCTAAAGTTTTGCGAGCTAATCAGAAATGACCTAATAAACAATACTCATTGCTTCGACATGGACATTATCCATTTTTTGGTGTTTTAGGGCCATAAAACTTGATTTCAGAACAACTATCAATTTTTCGTGTGTTATAGTCCACGACATCCGCATGAACTCGGGCAACCGACTCTGAATTGCCTAAAAGTTTTTGGGTTTATCAGAAATGATATAAGGAACAATACTCATTGCTTCACCTTTGTATGAACAAGGGCCATGAACGTTCCTTGTGTTTTTGGCATTTTAGGGCCAAAAACAATAATTTAGGGCGACTTTTGATTTTTCGTATGCTATAATTCACGCCATATGCATGAATTCGAGCGAGTGACTCCAATTCGCCTAAAATTTGTGGGATAACCAATAACGACATAATTAATAATAGTTACCGCTTCGCCATGAACAGTTCTCGTTTTTGGCATTTAAGGCCATAAAATAGGAATTGAGCACGATTTTTTATTGTTCACGCCATCTACATTACCTTAGGAGACCTGCTTCGAATCGCCTAAAATTTTTTTGGCCCATAAGAAACGACTTAATGAACAATAGTCATCGCCTTTCCATGACCTTTCCTTATTTTCGGCATTTTATGCCATAAAATTGGTATTCCACCAAATTATTAGATATTCGTGTGCTATAGGCTACACTATCTGCATGGGTCTGGGCGACCGAACTCTAATTGCCTAAAAGTTTGCCGGCACATAAAAACTCTGGAATCTGCATTTTGCATAGATTATATCCACTTTTTCATATGTATTAGTACATAGCGATTTTGTAGAATTTTTTTGATAGACTTCGATTGGTCTAATTTTTTATAGGTCAATAGGAAACGACAATTGACCAATACTCATTGCTTTGCTATGCCTAATGTTGATTTTTGGCGTTCCTAGTTCTTTTTTTTTGTTGTTTCAGGGTCATGCAACACGCATTAATTATTGTATCCACATTTTCATGTGTATCTGTACATGTTGATCTTCTAGAACATTTTTTTTGTAGGTCCATATGAAACGACCTAGTGACCCATACTCATTATTTTGCCATGACTTGCGAGTTTATTTTTTCACGTTTTGTGGTCATACTACACGAATTATTGATTATATCCATTTTTATGTGTATTGTTATATGCTTATTTTGTAGAACTTTTTTGACGGATTCTAATTGTAACGACCCGACCGGTCGTCTTAAGAATTAACGACGTGATCCCCTATTAACAGCTTTCCCCAAGTTTATTTTTGCTAATTTGATATGCTGGGACATTAGGTTTTGAGTTTCAGAGAGTTTTGTTGACACTTAGGCCTCATTTGTTTGCACTTAATGGATATCTGAATCTTAATCTTTTAGATCTTAGATATTAAGTGTGTTTGTTTTTAAAGTCTGAATCTTAATTATTCAAATCTTAATCATTAAGTTTTTAAAGTCTGAATCTTAATTATTCTAATCTTAATCATTAAGTGTGTTTTTTTCCACTTTACAACTAGTTGATGGGTCTGATAGGTCTGTATGAGTAAGATCTCTAACAGAGACTTAATTTTATTAAGATGCTATCTCATATTCATTATTTACTGCCACCACCGCCTACCATTATCAACTACCACCATGCCACCACCACCTCCATACTTAACCACCACCCCTACCCCCATCACCACCACCCTCACCACCACCACCACGAGACCATCATCCTCAATCATAACCGCCATTATTATCAACCATCACCACCCACTATTCCTACTATTTCGACCACCATCATTCTCACTCACAATCAACACTCATCCACCCCAACTACCACAACTGACCACCCCATCAACAACCATAGCCGGTACTGGCATCTTATAAGCTACCACCAACCACACACCACTTTCCTCAATCATAATTATTTCCACAACCTGTCATTATTAACTATCTCCATCCACCACCATCATCCTCAATCATAATCTCCACCACTACCAATCACTACTAGCTACTAGTATGAACCACCATCATCAACCAAAACTATCACCAACCACCGCATCTAGTCGACATTCACCCGTTAGCCATCACCACCAACAACTATCATATTTTGAAAAAATTGTATATTTTATTGATAAAATATTAGATTAGCTAGTATTTCATTTGAATTTTATGTTTATTAATTTTCAAATAAAGATGAATTTTATACATTGAGTTGTTAAAAATCAAATAATCTTAATTATTTCGATTCATATCTTAATACACATCTTAATATATTAATATGTGTATTCAGATTTACATGTATTAATCTTAATTCACATCTAGATATTCAGATGCGTATTCAGATTCAGACGTCTTAATCTTTAAAAAAAAAACAAATGAGGCCTTAGTCTTTATATGAGAGCTTAAGTGTTAGAAAGTTGTCCATAATCAGAACAGTGTGAAGACGACATCAGAATAGAAATCTAAGGGCTCTGTTAGCTTCGTTAGGTGATTTGGGGGTTAGGAGTGTGTTCAGATTGTGCTTTGGAGGGTTGTAGCTAATTTAGGTTTGAAATGCCAAAGTTTGAATTTTGGAAGTTTCCGGTCCAATAGCTATTTTGATCCTAGGGTTGGAATGAAATTCTGAGAGTTGTTGTGTCTTTGTTAGGTCATTTGGGATGTGGTTGGGGTTTTGATCAAAAGCGTGTTTCAAAAGTTTTTAGAAGGCTTGAATTCGATGTGAATTGGTGGATTTGGTGTTGTTCGAGGTGTTTTTGATGATTGGAACAAGATTGAATGAGGTTTAAGATGTGTTGGTGCTTTAGGTTGAGGTCCCAGGGGCCTCGGGTGAGTTTCAGGTGGTCAATCCGACCACTTTTGAGTTTGAAAAGTTGCAGAATTTGAGCAGCTGTTGCAGAAGAAATTTGGTCTTGGCGATTTCGTAGGGCTAGTAGCCATCGCGTAGAAAGATGTTGGGGTGGACTGAGTTTGGACTTCCCGTTTGCATCTAAAGGTTCGCATTCACGTAAGGCTAGATATTAGTGCTTCCCGTCCGTAGACCGAAGAGTCTCCATCTTTATTCTATCTTGTAATGTTAGCCCTTCTATCATACTGTTGATTTAGATACTTTGGAGATTAGAGCACTTTACTGTATTTTCTTCTAGCTTGTGTTCCCGTGAGTTTCCGGATTTTGGGATTGTACTGTAGATATTGAGATATTGTGCTGTAGGTGCCAAGTGGCATTGTACATTTCGTTTCCATTTGGTTAAATCTTGGTTTTAAAGTTAAAAATTTCCGTAAGTTATTTGTTTCTGCATTGTTAGGCTTACCTAGTCGCACGACTAGGTGCCGTCACGACATGTTCACAGAGGTCGAACTGGGGCCGTGACAAGTTGGTATCAGAGCTCTAAGTTCACAGGAGTCAAGGAACACATGCCGATTTATTAGAGTCTTGCTAATCGGTACACAGACGCCTGTACTTATCTACGAGAGGCTATGTAACTATTAGGAAAATTCCACTTCATTTGATTTCCTTGTCGTGCGAGATTTTTGATATCACTAAACTTCTGTCTTTCTATTCTCTCACAGATTGTGAGGACATGTGCTACTCGAGACAATCAGAAGCCGGGGTCGGCGTAGAGGTCGAGGACACGTACGTGGTGCAGTCAGAGTACCTGTGAGAGCTATCGTCGAGGTACCACCAGCAGATCCAACCAGAGTCCATGCATATGAAACGCCTGCTACTACTACTACCACTACTCCAGCTCTTTAGAAGACTTTGGCACAGTTCATGAGGTAGGGTTTCTTCCCCTTGCTGCATCCACATCCCAGGCCGAGGGAAGAGCACAGACTCCTGCCCGCACTCCTGAGTAGCGAGTGCATGTAGAGAAGGTCCTAGAGGTTATGCCTGCACCGCCTGCTGTACTTGTTCATCGCGGGGATAGGTCAGCGACTTCCGAGGATGAGCAGACGAGGCTCGAGAGGTTCAAGAAGTACAAGCCTCTTGTATTCAACAGTCTAGCATCAGAGTATGTTTTGGGTTTTTTTGATGAGTGTTACCGCATTCTACGTACCATGGGTATTTCAGGATCTAACGGGATTTCTTTCAACACATTCCAGATTTGAGGGGCCGCCTATAAGTGGTGGCGCACCTATGAGTTAGATAGTCCAGATGAGGTTGCTTCACTGACTTGGACTCAATTTTGAGATCTGTTTTTGCGAGAGTATGTTCCTCAGAGCCTTAGGGATTTAAGGCATGCAGAGTTTGAGCATTTGCGCTAGGGTACTATGATTGTTTCATAGTATGGTGTCCGTTATACTAGTTTGGCATATTTACCAGCATTGGAGAGACCTGTGGTGATGGATGTTCAGGCCCTAGCCATCCAGTTCGTGAGATTGGATTTTTTGGAGCCTAACCAGATTCTGGTTTGCGTGGTTTCTTGGTCTTCATTATTCGATCGTATAAAGGAGCGGTAGTATGATGACCCTCATTTGCTTTTCCTTAAGGATATGGTTCAGCATGGTGATACAAGAGATGTGACCATTGGCAATGACGGTGTATTAAGGTTGCAGGGTCGGGTTTGTGTTCCTAATACTGATGGTCTACGGGAGCTGATTCTGTAGAAGGCCCACAGTTCGCAGTATTCCATCCATCTGCGTGCCGCGAAGATGTACTAGGACTTGAGGTAGCACTATTGGTTGAGGCTAAGGAAGAAAGATATAGTTGGGTTTATAGATAGATGCCTCAACTGTCAGCAGGTGAAGTACGAGCACCAAAGGCCGGGTGGATTGCTTCAACAGATAGAGATTTCAGAGTGGAAATGGGAGTGTATCACCATGGATTTTGTACTTGAACTCCCATGGACTTTGAAGAAGTTCGATGCCATTTGGATTATTGTGGATCGACTGACCAAGTTCGCTCATTTCACCCCTGTGTGTACCACTTATTCTTTGTAGTGGTTGGAAAAGATTTATATCCTGGAGATTGTCCGTCTGCATGTATTCTAGTTTCTGTTATTTCATGCAGAGGTACTCAATTCACATTATGGTATTGGAGGTCCGTTTAGTAGGAGTTGTCTACTAAGGTGGAGTTGAGCACAATATTTCACCACCAGCCGATTGGACAATCCGAGCGCACTATTCAGATTCTTGAGGATATGCTCTGCGTGTGCGTGATTGAGTTTGGAGGCTCTTGGGATCAGTTCTTGCCATTGGTTGAGTTTTCTTACAACAACAATTATCAGTCCAGCATTAAGATGACACCATTTTAGGCCTTGTATAGTAGGCGGTGTAGATCTTCGGTGCGTTGGTTTTGAGCCGGTGAGGCCAAACTATTGGGCATAAATTTGGTTCATGATGCTTTGGAGAAGGTTAAGGTAATTCAGGATAGACTCCGTACAGACCGGTCCAGATAGAAGAGCTACGTGGACTAGAAGGTTTGTGATGTTTCCTTTATGGTTGGAGAGCAGGTTCTGCTTCAGATTTCGCCTAAGAAGGGCGTCATGAGACTTGGGAAGAAAGGGAAGTTGAGTATGAGGTTCATTGTCCCTTTTGAGATATTAAGGCGTGTTGGGGAGGTTACTTTTGAGTTTGCCTTACCTCCTAGCTTGGTAGCGTTTCATCTGGTATTTCATGTTTCGATGCTCCGGTATCACGATCATCCGTCGCATGTGTTGGATTTCAATTCAGTCCAGCTAGACAAGGATCTATCTTAAGTTGAGGAGCCAGTTGCTATATTGGGCAGGCATGCCAGGAAGTTGAGGTCAAAGAACATTGCTTTAGTAAAGGTTCAGTGGCGGGGTCATCCGGTCAAGGAGGCGACTTGGAGACCGAACAGGATATGCACAACCGTTACCCTCATCTTTTCACTACTTCAGGTATGCCTCTATGCTCGTTCGAGGACGAACTAATGTTTAAGTGTAGGAGAATGTGATGACCCGGCTGGTCATATTAATAATTAACGCCCTGATCCCTTATTAACTGCTTTCCCCAAGTTTATATCTGCTAATTTGATTTGCTGGGACACTCGGTTTTGAGTTTTGGAGAGTTTTTGGACACTTAGTCCCTAAATAAGAGCTTAAGTGTTGGAAAGTTGTCCATAGTATGAACAATGTGAAGACGGCCTCGGAATGAAAATCTAAGGGCTCTATTATCTTTGTTAGGTGATTTCGAGGTTAGGAGCGTGTTTGAGTTGTGTTTTCGAGGTCCGTAGCTAATTTAGGCTTGAAATGCCGAAGTTTGAATTTTGGAAGTTTCCGGTTTGATAGTGAGATTTTGATCTGAGGGTCGGAATGGAATTTGGAGAGTTTCTGCAGCTTCGTTAGGTCATTTTGGATGTGTTTGCAAAATTTCAGGCCATTCGGAGGTGGTTTGGTTGGGTTTTTGACCAAAAGCATGTTTCGAAAAGTTTAAGAAAACTTAGGCTTGAATTCGACATGAATTGGTGGATTTGGTGTTAGTTGAGGTGTATTGATGATTGGAACAAGATTGAATGAGATATTAGGATGTGTTGGTTCTTTAAGTTGAGATCTCGGGGGCCTCGGGTGAGTTTCGGGTGGTCAATTAGACCACTTTTGAGTTTGAAAAGTTGCAGAATTTAAGCAACTACTGCAGAAGAAATTTGGTCTTCGCGATCCCTAGGGCTAGTCGCGATCGCGTAGAAAGATGTTAGGGTGGACTGAGTATGGCCTTCACGTCCGTGTCTTAAGGTTCGCTTTCGCGTACGGCTAGATGTTAGTACTTCGCGTCCATAGACCGAAGAGTCTCTATCTTTGTTCTATCTTGTAGTGTTAGCCCTTCTATCGTACTGTTGATTTAGACACTTTGGAGATTAAAGCACTTTAGTATATTTTATTCTGGCTTGTGTTCCTGTGAGTTTTCGGGTTTTGGGATAGTACTGTAGATGTTCTGAGATATTGTGCTGTATATGCCGAATGGCATTCTACATTTTGTTTCCATTTGGTTAAATCTTGGTTTTAAGTTAAAAATTCCCGCAAGTTATTTGTTTCCGCATTGTAGGCTTACCTAGCCGTAGGGACTAGGTGCCATAAGGACATATTCACGGAAGGCAAATTGGGGTCGTGACACTAATTAGCCTGGAATTTTGTAGATACATCCATGACTTCCGAGTTCATTTTATTGTGTTCCAAGGTCAGGAAACAAAAATTTGTGATTATATCCGCTTTTTCGTGGGTATTAGTGCATGCTGATTTTGTAGAAGTGTTTTTGACGGTCTTCGATAGGCCTGAATTTTTGCAGATCTATAGGAAATGATAATATTCATTTATTTTCCATGACTTTCGAGTTCATTTTGTGGTATTTCATGGTCATGCAATATGAATTTGTGAATATACATATTTTTTCGTGTGTATATTATGCGTTTTTTTTGAATTTTTTTGACGGACGTTGATTGGCCTGAATTTCGTTGGTCTATAAAAAATGACCTAGTGACAAAAACTCATTGCTTCGCTATTACTTTCGGGTTCCTTTTATGGCGTTTCGAGGTCATGCAACGTCACCTCGACATGACCATTCCTCATGTTTTTTCCGTTTTAGGGTCATAAAATAGGAATTTCGCCCAATTCCCATATCTTCGTGTGCTATTGTCAATGCCAACTACATGGGTCCGGGCATCTGAACTCGAATCGCCTAATATTTTTTCGGCCAATATAAAATGACCTAAAGAACATTGATCTTTGCCTCTACATGACTGTTACTTGTATTTTTGGAGTTTTAGGGACGTCTAACACAATTATGGCCTACGCCATTTATGGGTCTGGGCATCCGGACTCGAATTGCCTAAAATGTTACCGACATAGACCTAAAGAACATTCGAAACCACCTCGCCATGACAATTCCATATAATTTTGGCATTTTAGGGCCATAAAATATGAATTTCAACTGATTGAGCTTTTCGTGTGCTATAGCCCATGCCTTTTACATAGGTCCGGGCATCCGGACGTGAATCACCTGAAATTTTGCTGGCCTATCAAAAACGACCTAAGAAAATTATCATCGTCTCGATATGACTTGTTCCTCGTTTTTTGGCATTTTACGACCATAAAATAGGAATTTTGCATGATTCTCAAATTTTTGTATGCTATAACCCACTCCATCTGCTTTGTTCTGGGCGATCGAACTCTAATCGGCTAATATTTTGTCGACATATAAAAAACGACTTAAGTAACATTAGTCATCACCTTGACATGACTATTTCTCATTTTGTGGCATTTTAGGGCCATAAAACTGGAATTCCGCCCGATTGTCATATCTTTGTGTATTAGCCCACACCATCTACATGGGTCCGGGCGTCCGGAATCGAATCACCTTAAACTTTGCCAGCCCTTAAACACAACCTAAGGAACATTAGTCATCGCCTCGCCATGGCCGTTCCTCAATGTTTTGGTTTCTTGGGCCATATACTAAATTGCACCCGATTCCTACATTTTCCTGTCTATCGTCTACGCATATGGGTCTTGTCGTCCAGACTCGAATAGCCTATAATTTTGCCGACCCATATAAAATGAGCTAAGGAACATTATTCATCCTCTCGTCTTGGCCGTTCCTCATTTTTTGGTGTTCTAGGGCCATAAACTTATATTTCGTTCGATTCTTAGATTTTGGTGTGCTATTGCCCATGCCATCTACGTGGGTCCGGTCAACCGGACCCAAATCACCTATCATTTTACCTACCCAATAAAAATGACTTGATGAACATTAGCGATTGCCTTGCCATAACATTCATCATTTTTGGCGTTTTGGGGCCACAAACTGAAATTCTGCCCTATTCTGTGATTTTTTATGTTATGGCCTACACTATCTGTATGGGTACATATCGGGACCCGAATAGCCTAAAATTTAGCCGGCCCATCAAAAACAACCTAAGGAATATTAGTCATTACTTCGCCATGACCACTCCTCATTGTTTGGCATTTTAGTGCCATAAAAATGGAATTACACCCCATTCTCAAATAGCCCACGCCATCAACATGGGTTTGGGTGACCGACAAAAATCCCCTAAAATCTTGCTGGTACGTTAAAAACGACACAGGGAGCATAAGTCATCGCCTAAACATGATCGTTCCTCATTTTTTGGCGATTTAGGACCATAAAACTTGAATTTTGTCGGATTCCCATATTTTCGTATGCTATCCTATGCCACCTGCATGGATCCAAGTGATCGGACTCGAATCACATAATAATTTTCTGGCCCATATAAAATGACATAAGGAACATTAGTCATCGCCTCGCCACAACCTCTCCTTATTTTTGGTGTTTTAGGGCCATAAAATAGGAAATTTGCTCGATTCTCAGATTTTCGTGTGCTATATATCACACCATCTGTATGGGTCCGAGCAATCAGACCCGTTTTGCCTAAAACTTTTCTAGCCCATCGTAAATGACCTATGGAATAATATTCATCGCCTCTCCATGATGATTCCTCATTTTTTGTATTTTAGTGTAAAAAACTGAAACCCTCTGATTCCTAGATTTTCATCTGCTATCACCCACACCTTCTGCATGGGTCCAGGCAACTGGATTCGAATCTCCTATAATTTTGATGCCCAATCAAAACGACCTAAGGAACATTAGTCATCACATTACCATGACCTTTCCACGTTGTTTGGCATTTTAGGGCCATAAATCAGGAACTCCTCTTAATTCCCACATTTTTATATGCTGCCATCTACATGGATATGGGCGTCTGGACCGGAATCGACTAAAAATTTTCCGCCCCAACAGAAATGACCTAAGGACCATTATTCATTGCCTCTCTATAACCTTGCCTTATTTTCTTTTGGTGTTTTAAGGTCATAAAGCTGGAATTTCCCCCAACTCCCAAATATTCATGTGTTATAATCGATGCCAACTACATGGGTCCGGGTATCCGATCTCGAATCACTTAAATTTTGCCAACCAATCAAATAACGACCTGAAGAATTATTAGTCTTCGCCTCGACATGACCGTTCCTTCTATTTTAGCATTTTAGGGAGTAAAATAGGAATTTTGCCTGATTTAAAGATTTTCCTATGCTATAGCCCATGCTATCTGCATGGGTTTGGATGTCCGGATGCGAATTGCGTTAAATTTTATCTACACATAAAAATGACCGAAAGAACAATTTTAATTGCCTCGGCATGACCGTTCCACTTGTTTGGCATTTTAGGGCCGTAAAATTTGAATTCCACCCGATTCAGCTTTTCGTGTGCTATAGCCCATCAAAATTTTGCCGAACCATCAACAACTGGAATAGTCAACAACCTTTACTATGCCTAGATATGCCTGGATATGCACACAAGGTGCAGAGAGTAACGTGAGTACGCCAATTAGTAGGTAAAAAAATAAATAAAGGCTGAGAAGCAGTGATGAGCAATAAAACTTATAAAGTTCATATCATGAAATCTCAGTAAAACACAACATGCTTTTAAAATTAGAGTTTTAATCAAATCATTTCGTTCAAACTCAATTTCATTAAAATCTTTTGAAGATGGTTTTCAACAGTTCTCAATAAGAGACTTAGTGCAACTGTGTGCAGAAATTATTAAATCATAATAGTGCAACCGTGAGCAAAAATTATTAAATCATAAACAACCCCTCAGGCAAAACATCACTTATAAGCTGCCCCTCGGGCATAACATCACTCACATACAACCCCTCGGACAAACCTCAAAGCCAGTCGTATACAGCCCCTCAAGCATATCTCATATCACTTACTCAGGGTATGCAGACTCCGGAGGGGATCCTTCAGCCCAAGCACTATAACAAGCCACCACGTGGCATAAATCAATCAGGAACTCGGTCTCAGTCAATCATGAATCAGTAACAACATGCTGCAACATACAACCCGATCTCATAAATATTCTCACAAATAAATCCCACATCCTCACTATTTCATTAACCTCTCAAGCCACTCGGGCTATCAGTAAATATAGGGTATTCAACCCAAAACAATATTTTATATGCATCATAATAGAGTAATAAAGACTGAGTTATGAAATTGGTATATATAGCATGACAGAGTATAGATTTAATCAAGACGGTGAGAGGATAATAAGAAAATGCCTCTAAGGGTACAAACAACTTTAGCATAAGACACAAATATGTTGTCACTCCTATCATTCTCTCTCAAGCTCCCTTTTACCTAACCATGGCTTTCACCCGCTGTTGCTTTCTCACCCTTGATTATGGTGGTTCACCACCACTCCTAGCTCTAGTGGCTCCCTTCCCATGACTGGAACTCTTGCTATACTGAGGTCCTCAAGGGACCAGTGGCTGTTCACTCACCCCTGGGATTTTCCTCACCATTCTCAGGCCACCATGGCCCGATTGAGTAAGATCTTTTTATTATCCGGCTAAACCTCTGGGTTTTTAAGCTTGTCTCTCTATTTCTGGGTTATTTTTTTTTAAAAAACCTAATCGCTTCTCCTGTAACTCTTAGATCTGTAACAAATATGAGGTTTTTGTGAACTAATTTTGTTTGTTTTATGAAAAACCTTTCAATTTCTTAAAGCGTCACTTTATTTTACCGTTAGGGTTTCTGAAACTTTTCTTCAAAACATATCTCTGGTTTTTTAATATTGTTCTTTGATTCTCATATGTTTAAATGAATTTCTGTTAAAATTGCTTTTAATCATATTTTGTTGTGTTAAAACCCTAGTTTTAACACTATGTTGTAATCTTGAGTCTGTCTTTGCTGATTTGTTCATTCGATTCATCTGAATATCTGTTTCTCATGAATATGTTTTGAGTCTCCGTAATTTAACCCCTATTATGATTAATAGGGTTTCTGACTTGATTCTTCTTGCCTATATTATTCCTATTTTTTATCCGCAGAAATTTATATTAATTTCTCTTAATCAGTACTACTTTTATTTGAATCCCGGATTTCCCGTGATTGATACCCTTTATGATATTTCCAACTTCTAAATTATCTTCTTGCTTGATTATGTGGTTGACTACATTATTTACTGATTCTTAATATTGTTTCCTTAATTAGGACGTTCTGAACCTAGCCCTAATTACCTATTCTATACTTCTATTCTTTGAAATCTTTTCTTATTTGTTATACTCCAGCTAATATGATTTCTTTCCTTAATTGTGACATGCTCTTTACCGTTTGAACTAATTCCCATAACTAAGGGAAGACTTTGACTAATTTTGCTCTGAGTTATATAATTACTGAATAATTTTGATTCTTACTTTATTTACCTAGATTTCAAACTACTATATATATCGCTTTCTTCTACAGTCTTACGGATAGAGATGAACTCACATTAGTTCACAATCTCTCATAAACTCAAAGGCTCTTTTGCTTTCTTTTGTTACTTACTATTGTTACTAAATTAGCCGACTGAAAGCCAAGGATAATTACTACACTCTCATGTTCTTCACCTTGTGTTTACTCTCTTTACTGGTATGTTCTGATTTTAAATTCAAGCTCTCAAACCAATGTGTTTCCCATAGCTTCAGTTTATCATATTCCTAATCTATTTCTATGTATTATTTCGCTGTTCAACATGTAATTGACCTATTGCTTCACCTGGTTTGTTAGTTATGTCCTACCCCTTGTAAGGTCAGCATGTCTTATGAACTTGTAGTTTGTCTAAATTTGACTCTACCATGTTTTTGAATGTTGGTTTACTTGCTATTTAGTTTCTAGTATGAACCTTTCTTTGCAAAGCAATTTTTGTTACTCTTAAGTTGTCTGATTCTATGTTGGTCATGAAATTCTTACTGTGTTGTATCATTAGCTATCCCTAATCCCATGAACCCACTAAAGCACCTCTGATTCTATAATTATGTTCTAGTTAGAACCCCTGAATCCATGTCTTACCGTTTGCACTATTAGCTATCCCCTTAATTGCAAAGACTTCTGTTTACGTGTATTATGTGTTCCCAGCCCCAATTACCCCTATGTGTAGGGTTGTTATTTGAGTTTTGCTAAACTTGTTTTGGCTCTATGTTTGATCTGCTATTTGTGCGATTCCATAACTCTTGTCAAAAACTATTTTACTAAACAATTCTCCTATTTTATAAAACTATTTCAATTGAGTCTTTTTCAAATACTGCTTTCCTGTTAAAACCTTTTCAAAACTATGTAAAGCACTCTCACTCTACTCTTAGGTCGTTAAGTTCTGCCCCACCAGTGTGTGACTGCCTTGGGATCCCTATGAGATCCCTCTAAAATTTGATGCATTGGAGCTAGCTCTTCCACACTGCACTTAATCAGTTCTGTTCATGAAGTTTGGGTGTGAGCACTATCCGGGATCCTTGAGGTTCTCAGGGAAATCTGACACACTCAGACATATGAAAGGCTATGAAACTTTGGCGTATGTGGCTATGGATAGTTTGGTATATTTGGGCCCGCTTCAGGCTACCTATAGTGTAACTTCTTCTTTTTTCTTTATCTATTTATGTAATTTATTCAACTGGTCTGTAATAATTATTTGTAAACGAATATTGGGGATTACTAGTGAAATGGGGAGGGTAGTTATTTATTTATATCAATATCATTGGGGTAGAAAACATGTTATTGGCTTTACCTTATTTATATTTGCATTAGAATCTCTGCTTTAGGACCAATATATTCAAATCGTGTCATGCACTTGATATTATGCTCTTAGGTTTTACAGATACTGCTGTAGCATCTCATTTGACACTAATACATGTTTATTACTAAGAAATGGTGCTCCTAGGTTAATAAACAATTTTAACATAAAAGCTGTTACTCCTGCACATCCTAATATCACGTCTTAACAATTCTATAACTCTTTTTGTGCCTTTAGAGATCATTCTTTAGGAATTCTATTAATTTAAAGATAATTTTCATAAACACTATCATTTTTGTGCATTTAGAATTCATGTAGTAGGCACTCTATTTACATTTGCTTAGCCACACCTAGTTAAACTACTAATTATAAAAGGATGTATAAATAGTCTCACATATGGTCGTCTTGTTTTAGATAAAACTGGTTACAATCCCTGTATTCTCAGCATGCTTTAGGCAAGAAACAACTCTTGAATTGTTGAAGAACTGTTTTCGTTTGTACATACTGCTTAATGACTTACAGGTTTAAAATAAGTAGTCAAACTGATTAAGACTTTACTATCGCATTTATAAAAAATAAAGTTGCATATTTCTTTGCATTGACATCCTCTTAGATTTCCTATTTAGGTCTTTTCTCTAATAAAAAGTTCTCTTGCTTGTGTGTACGTGATGCTTATGTGCATCACTTGTGGAGGTAAACCTGGGCTTCTTAACTACTTCTTTTTGCATTTATCCATTAAGTCCTATGTGTTCTTTCCTTTCGCCTAGAATTTTCTCCTTTTAAAACACCTTAGGGGTTGTCTAGAACTGCCCAGATTTAGAGGTCCTAAACTCCTCTGGGACCACAAGGAAGGGACATGTAACATCACGCTTAGAGTTCGTTAAATAAAAGCTCGCTTGATAACTACTAAGGGGTGGATAATGGGTAGAAAAGGATATGATGACCTATGTGCTAACGAAACGTGTATGCCCTCATTGAGGAGGGATTACCGGGCATTGCATGGATATGATCCTATAGTATAAATACTTAGGATCTCTTTCACTCTTATTTACATATGTGTGCTTAGACTGCTTATCTATATGAAAATCCCATTTACATATTTGTGCTTAGAGTGTCTATTTGCTACTCGACTAGTTCACCAAGTAAATTTGGCCGGGACCTACAGTTGTGGACTTCAAGGGGTGCCTAAAACATTCCCCTTGAAGTAACTTCGAGCCCTTACCCAATCTCTGGTTATATAATTAATGTTATAAATGACCTGTAGTAGGTGCCCAAACGCACCTTAATTTGTAAGGTGGCGGCTCTTCAAATTCCTTATTTCCCAAAAGGAAACATGCTGTCCCAATAACGTCAAAAAACCATGATTAATCCTAAATGAGAGGAAAACGTGGGTGTGACCGGCTGTCACCTAGCATGTGCTTCACCCTAAAATAGTAAAATGATACGAAATCCGGGGTTTCATACTCTTTAGACTAGATTTACAATCATTACTTACCTTAAAACGGTCAAATCCCTACTACGCGATTCTCTTTCTTCTCTACTCGGCATCCAATCAATCCGAATCTATTCACAACTAGAACAATAAGATTAATATACGCTAATGGAAGGAACTCCACACGAAAAACTATCAAATTAGGCACAAATACTGAATCCACTCAAGTCTACTCATGGCTGATCAGTATTTGTGCCTAATTTGATAGTTTTTCGTGTGGAATTTCTTCCATTAGCGTATATTTAAATAAAGTAAATATAGGAGGTGACGCCAGGGCTTATGGACACATGTAGGACTATCTTGGGTCTACTCAATGCAATAAAATTAAACAACCTCTCGATCAGCCACTAGCTCCAAAATCTACACAGGAAGTGCAGAGTGCAGTATCAATACAACCACCCCCATGTACTGGTAAGTATTGAGTCTAACCTCGATAAGGTAGTGACAAGGCTATGACAGGGCATAACAACATATATAACATGCAACAGTTTATACTCAAATAAAAAGGAAACCCAGAATGAAATATAACAATAACTTGCATTAAATGAGTACGGAACCCAGTCGTTCTACCAATGCTCAGCTAAAACCAATCCTTAAGGGAGTTTCAACATAAAGAAGTGTTGGGGATAAACAAATGAAGTTAGGGATACTAATCCCTCAAGTCAAGGTTAGACCAAACACTTACCTCAAGCCAATGGGTTTTTCAAAGCTCAATCACCGCTTTACCTTCCGATTCCACCACTAATCACTTGTATCTAGTCATAATTAGCTTAATAAAATGAATAAATGATAAAGACAACACTTCAAATGCATAATTATAGGTTTCCCCACTTTTTCCCCAACAAATATAAAAATCGACCCTGAGCCCGCTTGGTCTAAACTCGAAATTCGGACCAAAACTCGATTACCCATTCCCTCCGAGACCGAATATACAATTGGTTTGAAATCCGACCTCAATTTGAGGCTAAAATCCCCAAATTTAGAAATTCCTATATTTTACCCAAAAACACCCAATTCCACCATGAAAAGCCATAGATTCTTGAATGAAATCTTGTAAAAAGATGAAATAGATTGAAAGAAATAAGTTAAGAATCATTTACATATGATTTGGGGAAGAACTTGCTCCAGGAAAATTGCCTCTTGATGTTTAGGTTTTGATAAATGGGAGAATGAATGAAAAATTCCATCTAAGACCCTTTTACTCAGCTGCAGATGTCGGAATTGCGACCCAAGCTTTGCAATTGCGTAGCTCGCAAAAGCGAATAACCATCATAATTGCGAAGTTCCCACACTTCTGATGCCATCGCAATTGCAAAGGTTATGATCCCAATTGCGATCAGGGACCTTCGCAAATGCGACAGAAAGGATCGCATTTGCGATCACAACCCTCCCCAGACTTTTCTTCGCAATTGCGAAGATATGTTCGCATTTGCCAACTCTACGACGCAGGTGTTCATCGTAATTGCGATAAATACCTTGCAATTCTATGCCTTCTATGCTCGCATTTGCGAAGCCTGATCTCGCAATTGCGAACAGAGGCCTGCAACAGATACCAGATGCAACAACAAATTTCTAAGTTCCAAAATCACTCCGTAGCTTATATAAAACTCACCCGAGCCCCGGGGGATCCAAAATAAACATGCATACAAGTCTAAAAAATAATACGTACTTGCTCATGCAATGAAATCGCCAAAATAACACCTAGAACGATGAATTCAAACCAAAACACATGAAAATTTTAAAATAGTTTCAAACTTTCTATTTTCTCAACCAAAGGTCCAAATTACGTTAAATTAGTTTCGTTTTTTTAACCAAATTTCACAGATAAGGCTAAAATATTATAAAGGACATGTTATGGGATCCGGAACAAAAATACGCGCCCTATACAAGATCAAATCATTTAAATTATTGCATTTTCAATCTTATTAATTGTTTTAAAAAATTATTTCTCGAGCTAGGGACCTCGAAATTCAATTCCGAGCATACCCACAAGTTCTATATTTGACTACAAACCCTCCGGGACCGTTGAAATACGGGCCCAAGTCCGTTTACCTAAAATATTGATCGAAGTCAACAAAAATCATCTTTTAATGGCACAAATTATTATTTTCTCGAATTTTCACACAAAGGCTTTCCGGAATCGCGCCCGAACTGCTCAGGAAAATCAAGGAGAGATAAAAGGGGGTTTAAGGCCTCAGAATATGGATTCGACTTTTAATATGAAAGATGGCCTTTTGGGTTATCACATTCTCCACCTCTAAAACAATCGTTCATCCTTGTACGAACATAGAAAAGTACATGAGTCGGTAAAAAGATGGGGATATCTAGTCCTCATATCGGATTCGGACTCCTAGGTAGCTACCTCAACATGCTGACCTCTCTATTGCACACGAACCGAAGGGTATCTCTTCGATCTCATTTGATGAACCTGACGGTCTAGAATAGCTACAGGGTCCTCCTCATAGGTCAAATCCTTATCCAACTAGACAGTGCAGAAGTCTAACACGCGAGATTGATCGCCATGATACTTTCGAAGTATGAACACAAGAAACAATGGATGTGCAACTGATAAACCTAGTGGCAACGCAAGTATGTAAGCCGCATCTCCCACTCGATCAAGAATCTCAAAAGACCCGATAAATTTAGGGCTTAGCTTTCCCTTCTTCCAAATCTCTTCACGCCCTTCGTGGGAAACACTCGAAGCAACACTTGCTCTCTGACCATGAATGCCACATCACAAACCTTACGGTCGGCATATCTCTTTTGCTTGGACTGAGCTGTACGAAGTCTATCCTGAATGATCTTAACCTTATCCAAGGTGTCACATCCCAAACCTGGAGAGGCGTGGTTGGCATCCGGTGCCGCAGTGGCTCGAGAGAACTACTCCATAAATTTTTTTTTTCCTGTAACTATCATGGGTCAACATGGCCATAACTCATAATGTATAACTATAAGTGGAAAACACTGTATCACTGAACCATCTTTCTTAAAACATGAATACATATGGGTCGTCAGGGTCTCTGATATACTGTAGAAAATGAACCTCTGTCTATAAATTCTCTATGATTATTTGACATCAAATGGGACAGGGCACCGGCCTACCCATATGTCTTTAGCAAAACTCTAACGTGATGACTCATAGAACCGGCTGTACTCCGAATGAGGTGGAGTCTTACCGATCCTTTGTTTAATGTCAATCTCGTCTACTATGAGGGCTCGTCAAACTGATTATCTCTACCTGCATGCATGAATGCAGCGTCTCCAACAAAAGGATGTCGATACAAATAATGTACTGAGTATGTAAGGCATGTAAAAAAAAATGTAAATCAGTATATAAAGGACATGGAAGAAACATAGACTACATGAATCAATATGTAAGTCTGGATAGCTTTGTAAATCATGAAATCTTATAGTGTCATGTATATATGTACAAATAATATATCATGAATAGGTTTCATAATATCATCAGGCCTCTGAGGGCATTCCATCATATCATCTCAGTCACTATGGGCAAAATCATCAACGTATACCAGCTGATCAGGTGGTGGTGCGTATATAACAACATAACCTTTTCAATATCCTGTATATATATATATATATATATATATATATATATATATATATATATATATATATATATATATATATATATATATATATATATATATATATATATATATATATATATATATATATATATATATATATATATATATATATATATATATATATATATATATATATATATATATATATATATATATATATATACACACACACACATATCATATTATACTAAAAGTGGAAACAATTTAAGTCAAAAGTTGATTTACAAATCTACCCATGAAAGGTTGAGTGTCAATTTTACCCTTACAATCAAACACTATTCTATAGAATTTTTGTACAAAAAGGTAAAAATATACAATCCAATAAAATGATAAATACTTATCTAATACTGTAATAAATTCATATTAATTCGGCACAATGAATAAATTGATCCTTAACATGCCAAACATTTGGACGCTTCAGTTTTAGCATATTCCATATGGTTAGTCTTCTCTATATGATCAATTTGCCAGGGAACCTTTCGGTTGCTAGAAAAGGCAAAACATTTATTTCTTCGTGCCATATATAAATTTTATAATCATGTTTCTATTATATTGCATGAATCTTGGTCCCTCATGATGCTTGCATTTGGGCTTATTGTATTTGCATTTGTTAAAGAAAATATATCTCCAAGCTCATAAGGGCAAATCTGTAGTTTCACAGTGTTAGTTAGTTAGTAAGTTATTACACTGATAAGATTTCAGTTAGGTTGTTAATAAGGTGTGCTTAAGACTAAACTAATTAGAGTGTATAAATAGGATTGTATATTACTCATTTTGATATAATTTTGGAATATAATAAAAGGATAAAATACTTTCTCTCTCTAGTTCTTGTATCGCCATTTCACCTGCTACATCTTCTTCTTCATCTAAAGTCACAGATTTGTGACTTCCATTTCTTTCTAAATAAGCTCATGGTATCAGAGCCTACAAAGCTGAATCTACACAGCTTTCATTCTATTCAAATTTCCGCACATCCAATTCAATTTTGTCAATCTTGGTTGTATAAAAAATTCAAGAACGAAGAAATGAGTGCAAATGATGAACAAGCTAATGGATCTTAGCAGAATCATACTGAGTCTCATCAAAATCATGCTGGATCTCAACAAGCAGGTATTGATTATAATCATTCTCTATTTCTCCGACCTTCAAATATTAGTGGAATACAAATTATTTTGTTCCAGCTGATTGGAATTGAGAATTACTCAGCTTGGTATCGTTCTATGCAAGTTGCATTGCTAGGAAGGAACAAATTAGGACTGGTTGATGGTTCTTATAGGAAAGAAAATTATCCTGCAACTATGCAGAATCATTGGAAAAGAGTAAATGCTATTGTACTCTCTTGGATCATGAATTCTGTGAATAGTAGCCTTCTTGGTGGGATTATGTATGCATCTAATGCTTAAACAGTTTGGGACGATCCGTATGAAAGATTCTATAAAATAGATGATGCAAGAACCTTTAACTTGCACAAAGAAATTTCTACTCTTACTCAAGACACTTCGTCTGTGTTAGTGTATTATTCAAAACTGAAGGACATGTGGGAAGAATTTGAGGCATTAATACCAGTTCCCGGCTGTGATTGCCCAAGATCCAGAGATTTTGTAGTCTATCTAGAAAAACTAAAATTATACCAATTTCTCATGGGTCTCAATGAGTCTTACTCACAAGCGAGAAGTCAAATTCTTATGAGATGACTATTACCAACAGTAAATCAAGCATACTCGATGGTTATAAGTGATGAAAGCCAAAAGGCAGTGGCAGCTACTTCTGGAATTTTAGGTGCAAATCCAACAATAACTACTGAGAATTATGATATTGCACTGTATACAAAAAGTATAGGAAATCAAAAATATAGAGGAAACTATAATGTTTAGTGTGATTTCTGTAAATTTAGAGGTCATAGTAAAGAAATTATTTTAAGATAGTTGGCTATCCTTCGGATTTCAAATCTAAAATGAAAAGATCAGGATTTTATAACAATGGAACAAGAGGTACAACAACAGGTTCAACAGCTTACAATGCTCTTGCAGAAACTCCACAACATCAGTCTAATGTGAATTATCAGAAACCATCTTAGATGACAAATGGTCAAATCACTGATAGTTCACTGCCTCAGATATGATCATTCACAAAAGACCAGTATGAACAAATTTTACAAATTCTAAACAAAATCAAGCTGGAAGGCAGCAACAACAATTCTTCAGCAAATGTAGCAGGTATGAGTACTGCCTTATCAGCTACAAATTGTTCAAAAGAATGGATTATTGACACTAGTGCAACTAATCATATGGTATCTGATATTAACATGTTAAATCAAGATTCTATAGTTACAAATACTAACCCTAAGAGTGCGTGTCTTCCTATGGTGAAATCTCAAATGTTACCCATATTGGAACTAGTTCAATATCTGCTAGAAGCACAATTAGCAATGTTTTTCATTTACCTCAGTTCAAATTCAATCTAACGTCTGTGTCAAAAATGACTAAGGAACTAGCTTTTGATTCAACCTTGTACCCTCACTTTTGTATTTTTCAGGATCTCTTCAATGGAGGGTGAAGGAGATTGGTATAGAAAGAGATGACCTATACATTCTACTGAGTCAACTTGCTAATAAAGATATCAGTTTCAGTCTACTTGTAAAGGAAGCACTTAGTGCAGAAGACATAAGTCTATGGCATAAAAGACTTGGCCATTTGTCATTATCTGTACCTAGGAAAATTGCTCATAATAAAACTGATTCTATAGTAGAAGTATTAAATAAGTGCAATGTGTGTCCCTGTGCAAAACAAACTAGATTGGCTTTTCCAGCAAGTTGCATTAGGAGTACTGAGTGCTTTGAGCTAATTCACATAGATATTTGGGGGCCTTATAGGATTCCTACATTTGATGGAAATAAATCTTTTTTGACTATAGTTGATTACTACTCTAGAATGAAATGGATTTATCTGTTAAAATAGAAGTCTGATGTGTGTTTTATTATTCAATACTTTCTAACCTTTGTTCAGACACAATTCAACAAGAATGTTAAAACAATAAGAACAGACAATGGAATAGAATTTGTCAATGCCATATTTAGTCATATCTTTAAAAGATTAGGCATTATTCATCAGAGAACATGTATTTATACTCCTCAGCAAAATGGAGTAGCTGAGAAAACATAGACACATACTAGAAGTAACTAGAGCTATCAGGTTTCAAGACAACATACCTATTAAATATTGGGCCATTGTGTTCTAGCAGCTGTATACATAATTAATAGACTCCCTTCATCAGTTGTAGGAGTCTTACCATTTGAAAAACTATACAAAAGGAAACCTTCTCTGGGACATCTAAGAGTTATAGGGCGTCTCTGCTATGCCAAAAATATAAAGGAATCTGACAAACTGAAACCAAGATCTAAATCCACAATATTAATAGGATATTCAGAGGTACAAAAAGGTTATATGCTATATGATTTAACTACTAATTCTTTCTTTGTGAGCAAATGTTTTATTTTCAGGGAAGATGTATACCCATTCAGGAATATTACTACATCTACATCTCTTATATTTGTATCTCAACCTAACCTAGACAACAGACAACTTGAGGGATACAATCAACACCTTGTTAATCTCTATCAACCAACAAAAACTCAAGACTATGAAGTAGACTACACAGATACAAGTGTAGAGGAAATCCCTGACTCAAACACACAAGATATCATAGAACCTACTCATGCAAATCAACAAAATCAACAATTGGATGAATCAACAATTATGCTTCCTACTGCTCCAGAAAATAGTCAACAGAATGTACAACCCAATACTACTAGAAGATCTAGTAGAGAAAAACATCCTCCAATATGGATAAAGGACTTTGTTTCTCTGAATGTGCAGAATGTCAACTATCCAATATCTAAATACATATCTTATGAAAATATCTCACTAAAATATCACGCCTACCTATCTACATTTACTACATCAACTGAACCTAGTTCATATACAGAAGCAGTTAAAGACCATAGATGGGTAGATGCGATGAACTCAGAAATTGAAGCCCTTGAAAACAACAACAGCCGGGAAATTGTATCTTTACCAGAAGGAAAAATTGCTATAGGATGCAAGTGGATATACAAAATCAAATATAAAGCTATAGGAGAGATAGAGAGATTCAAAGCTAGACTTGTAGCTAAAGGCTAGAGTCAAAGAGAAGGTATAAACTATCAAGAAATATTTTCTCCATTAGTTGAAATGGTGACAGTTAGAACTGTGCTAGCAGTTGTAGCTTCTAGAAAATGGTATGTGCATCAGATGGATGTCTATAATGCATTCTTGCAAGGTGATCTACATGATGAGATCTATATGGATCTTCCACAAGGATTTAAGAGTCAGGGGGAGAGTAATCCTGTGTGCAGACTCAAATAATCCTTGTATGGACTTAAACAAGCACCAAGGCAGTGGAACTCAAAGCTGGCAGAAGCTTTATTGAAATTTCAGTTCAAATAAAGCCCCTATGATCCCTCACTATTTATTAAGAAAACTGAAAATGGAACTATTATTGTATTAGTATATGTAAATGACATGCTGCTAGCTGGAGACAATCTACAATTGATATAAGATACAAAAGAAGATATTCAACAATCCTTCAAATGAAGGATCTAGGAGAACTAAAGTATTTTCTTGGAATAGAATTTGCAAGGTCAAAGCAAGGAATCCTAGTGCATCAAAGAAAGTACTCTTTGGAACTTATATCTGAACTTGGTTTAGCAACATCAAAGCCTGTCAGCACACCAACAGACACATCCATAAAATTAACTAGAAGAGAGTATGATAAACAATTTTGTCAAGAAAATTTAACAGAAGATGGGATACTAGAAGATCAAGGTAGCTACTAAAGACTCATAGGTAAGCGTCCATATCTGACTGTCACTAGACCCGATATCTCCTATAATGTTCAAACTCTAAGTCAGTACTTACAACAACCAAAGAAATCTCATATGGAAGCTGCACTACAAATTGTGAAGTACATCAAGAATCAACCAGGACAAGGAATTCTTCTGTCTAGCAACAACAATGAAACAATCACAACATACTGTGGTGCTGATTGGGCAGCTTGTTCACACTCCAGAAAATCAGTTACAAGCGACTTAATCAAGCTAGGAGAATCCCTGATTTCATGGAAATCTCAGAAACAGACTACAATCTCAAGAAGTTCTGCTAAAGCAGAATACAGGAGTCTGGCAACTACTGTGGCTGAACTAACATGGCTACTGAGGTTATTAAAAGAAATTGATGTGAAGAATGATCAACCAGTTACTATCTTCTGTGACTGTAAATCTGCCATTCAAATATCATCCAATCCAGTATATCATGAAAGAACAAAACATAGCGAAATAGACTGTCACTTCATAAGAGAAAAAATTCAACAAGGCATCGTCAAAACTGAGTACATATCTACAAAGGAACAACCTGCAGACATTTTCACAAAAGGACGGAGCAAAATTCAACATCAATATATGATTTCCAAGCTAGAGACATTTAATGTGTTTATGCCCTCCAACTTGAGGGGGAGTGTTAAAGAAAATATATCTCCAAGCTCATAAGGGCAAATATGTAATTTCACAGTGTTAGTTAGCTAGTCAGTTATTACTCTGATAAGTTTTCAGTTAGGTTGTTAATAAGGTGTGCTTAAGACTAAACTAATTAGAGTGTATAGATAGGATTGTATATTACTCATTTTGATATAATTTTGGAATATAATAAAAGGATAAAAGACTTTCTCTCTCTAGTTCTTGTATCGCCATTCATCTGCTACATCTTTTTCTTCTTCTTCATCTAAAGTCACAGATTTGTGACTTCCATTTCTTTCTAAACAAGCTCAGCATTATATATTACTTCTCTTCGGTTCTTTTTTCAACTTAGAGTCGCGTATATTGAAGCATATATGTTGCTGACTTGATGCGCAACTGTTGCTGTATTGGCTGAATAATCTAAGGTGTATGGATCTTGTAGATCGCTATGGTGTATGCTTTAGAATGATCAGGAATGTATCAAATTTTGTTAATTATGTTCATTTTCTTTGAGATTTGATAGTATCTACAATATTGCTGATAAAGTCATTTCCTCTGGAGTATTATATCTCTAGCTCTATAATCTGCCTTGTGACTTCTTTATGCTGGACAGCTCTTAAAATAATCTTTATGGTTATTCGAGGGCGAGTTGCAAGGAATACTAACTGGACACAGCAGCAGTAGCGGCTATTGAGGTCTGCCAGAGGAAGAACTATTCAGGCTTGACTAATCAGAATGATTTATGTAAAATATGTACATTCTAATGGACAAAGAGAAACAAGAGTCTTTGAGAACATAGAAAGAGCTTAATTAAGGAAAATTGCGTGTCAGAGCCTTAGCTGGAGTCAAAATTTTGTTGCAAAAGTTTTACTTTTTAGGATGATAAAGAGAGATAGGAAAGGAGATGTTAGATAGCTGCTATACTATAGGATCGGTTGTGTGGTCTAGATAGCACTTCCTTCTTATGGTTCAAGTGTAGTTTTCTTCCTTTGGCTGAGATTTATATACAACAACAACCCAGTATAATCTCATTTAGTGGGGTCTGGGGAGAATAGTGTATACGCAGACCTTACCCCTACTCTAGAGTAGAGAGGCTGTTTCCAAATAGAAACGCGGCATCCTTCCCTCCAAGAACTTCCCACCTTGCTCTTCGAGAAACTCGAACTCACAACCTCTCGGTTGAAAGTAGAGGTTGCTTACCATCGGAGCAATCCCTATTGTCTATACTTGGTGATTAATAAATCTTTTAATTACCCGAAGAAGAAAAAATCCAGCGTTCGTGTTTTCTACATTTCTTTTTTCCTTTATAGTGTTTACAAATAAATTAAAGGTGATTACTGTTACTTCCAGTCATGTGCATCACTCAAGAAAGTTAGCAAGTTAAAAAGATTAATAGATATACAAAATTTGTTGTAAACTCAAACATTTATGTAGTTTAGGTGATTATTTTTTTCCCGACAAAGTAATGACGCATCCATCTAAACGTGCAAAGTACGTGCCCTGAAACAACAAAAAAAATAATATATATATATATGTATATAACACCATCTAATTATGAGTCAATATGCATATATAAATATATAAAATGCATATAAAATACATTATAAATTTTTTGATACGTCATAAGACCGTTATGCCTCTAATTAATATCATAAAGTAAACTTTATCATCTTACATATTTTCTAAGACCCATTAATAGAAGATATAATAATATATCTCACAGGGAGTTAAGAACATAAA
Organism: Nicotiana benthamiana; assembly: GCA_034376525.1. NCBI lineage: Eukaryota > Viridiplantae > Streptophyta > Magnoliopsida > Solanales > Solanaceae > Nicotiana > Nicotiana benthamiana. Next base: position 102,836,092 of record CM067330.1, read on the forward strand.
TACCCCTAATACTTCTATGAATAGAGTCATCTATGAAAGTTGTATGTTTGCTCGTTTTGTTTATAATATTTGAATCATGCTAAAAAGAAAAAAAAGGATAACCTTAACATACCTAGATAAACAATTCCTCTGATACATGGTAATTGCGACAATAGGCATCCATTTACGTACTTTATCCAAGTTTATTTCACGTAGTAGATGTAGACCTGGGCAACAACAAGCTTAGAAGTCCAACTGTAATAGCTAACTTTTCACTGTGAATATAAGCAGTTGGATCTTTTTCCAATCCAAAATATCAAAAATGATCAAGAATTCATGATAAAAAATTACTACTCTTGAAAAACACGAAATGACAAATACTTTGGGCGAGAGATCAAGAATAGCGATGAGCATAGATCACAGAGGGAGAGAAGACGAACAAGATATATGAGCATAGATCACAGAGGGAGAGAAGACGAACAAGATAGCATCTTATAAAAGTATATGTATCACAATAACTACCAACTGTTCATAGACTTGGAATTGATAATATTCAACATTGTACATGTCAAAGATTGTAATACTAACTAGCCTTAGATGGACAAAGAATCTCCTAATCCTGCGTGGAAGTGATTCACAAAGTTAACTACACGAAGAAAGCAATTTTGCAGCCAAATAATCATACTTAACAAAGTTCATATTAGGATATGAGGTTCATGTAACAGAAACAAGTTATACAATCAAATACCAAATAATAACCATTGACACTCCATTTGTACTAATCAAAAGTTGATAGAGTAAATGTTCTCTATACAAGCTTCTTGTTGTGTCAGTCCCATCTTCCTCTAAAATGTGACATTTTTTTGCAAGACTTTAAGAGTCACTTTTTAAGTGATGGAGTGCTGCCACGTTCCTTTGGAATTTAATCTTATCCATAATCAATTATTTAATTATTTGATAATTATCCAATAATCCGTATAATTAATTATTTTAAATTATTTAAGATTTTATTTATTTTTAATATATTTTATACTTCATACTATTATGGATATATGGTACCATATAAAATCAATACATAATTGTAACTTTGACATATTGAGAATATTGTCAAAAGTTAAGAAGAAGAGCTCTCGGCGCACGTTACAAATGGAACAGTGCGCCTAAAAAGCGCACGTTAGCACGACGCTTCCTCCATTGAAATGGCGCGTCGCCGGCGACAACCCCCTCCTTCTCCACCTCAGATCGTCACTCCAGCTCCAGGAGTAACGAAGGAGCTTGAACCTTTGACGTTTGGAAACTTTTTGCCAGAGAAACTCCAATCCAAATTACCTTTGCATGCAGAGAAAATTACGAGTTCTGAGACTCAATTGAAGGTGATTGATGCAGATCGAGATAGTCAAGCTGTGAGGAAGCTTCAATTTTCAGACATTGCAGTTGCTGAGCAACCACCTCCTAATATGGCTGAGATTGTTAGAGGTAAACATAATATGGGGAAGGTTTTAACATTTGTTCCTCCTACTGATAAGGATGGAAAGAAGATTGTTAAAATCAATATGGATGAATTGAAACCACAAACTGAGTATTGGAGTAATTCTCTCATTGGTTATATCATTGGTGATAATCCTAATGAGAAAGCCATGGAGAATTTTGTGTTGCATGTGTGGAATTTTGTGACTAAGCCGCAAATTCTAATGCATAGAGATGGCTATTGTGTGTTTAGGTTTAAATCTGCTGAGGATATGAACCAAGTGCTTCAATTTGGTCCTTATTCATATAGGAACAAGCCGATGATTCTGAAACCTTGGGATGTTGATTTTTCTATGCAAAATGGCATCCTCAGCACAATTCCTATTTGGGTGAGATTTCCTGGATTACCTTTGGGATATTGGTCCCCTGAAATACTCAGTAAATTAGCTAGTACTATTGGTAAACCTCTGTATACTGATAAAGTTACAGCTCATTTTGAGAAGATATCATTTGCAAGGGTACTGGTGGAAGTTGATGCAGCATTTCCTTTACCTGAGGAAATTGAAATTGAGACTCCATTTGGTTTGAAAATCCAAGACATTGAGTATGATTGGAAACCAGAATTTTGTAACCATTGCTTGAAGTTTGGGCATAATGCAATGGACTGTTGGTATAACAGTCATACTGATGGAAAACAAGAGCAGGCAGTTCAAGCAAATCTGGCTAGAAATAAGGTGAGGAACAAACAGCCAAGGCAGAAATGGATCCCAAAAGGAAACATTGAAACAACCACCTCTTTGGCTAAAGAAGATGTCAATGCAACAGTAGTTCCTACTCAACCAATGCATCCATTATCATTGGTTAGTGAAGGAAATGCTGCCACTAATACTACTGTAAGTGCTGATCAAAATATGGACAACTCTCAAAGAATTCCCATTGGTACTGATATGGCTGCTAGTATTGGAGCTATGGATGAGCTTGGGAGGTTGGAGCTTGTGGATAGTGATGGCACAATGCAGGAGAAATTAGAAGAGATGATTAATAATGGAATTCTGGATGAGGGTAGGAGAGGCCAATTGCAGGATCCTGGGCCTTCCTTAGGGCTGTCTAGTATTTCATGATTGTTGTTACATGGAATATTAGAGGGCTTAACAAAGCCCATAAGCAGAAAGAATTAAAAAACTTTCTGCTGAAGAATAAGGTTGATATTCTAGGTTGCATTGAAACTAGAGTAAAGGAACCAAAAACTCATAGTATACTTAATAAAATTGCTAAAGGATGGAAGTTTCATCACAACTATCCCAAAGCAATTAATGGCAGGATATGGTTACTTTGGAGGTCACATTTACAGGTCCACATCTTAGGTACCACTGATCAGTTTATTCATTGCAGTGTTGAAGATACAACCTCAGCAATTAAATTCCAACTGAGTGTCATATATGCCTATAATACAATCTCACTTAGGAAGCAGCTTTGGAGTGATCTCAGGGGTCTTTCCATCCCTGGCCAGGATGCATGGTTATTAAGTGGAGATTTCAATGCTGTCTTATCAACTGAGGACAGAATTGGATCTCCTGTAACAGATGCAGAGGTAAAGGATTTCAAAGAGCTGATATATGACCTTCATCTTACTCCTGTCAGATCAAAAGGTTGGAGGTATTCTTGGACAAATAAACAGGTATATAGTAAGATAGATTGGGCAATTGGGAACTTTCAATGGCTACAACAATACAGTCATGTGGAAGCTGATTTCTTGAATCATTCAATCTCTGATCATACTCCTATCTTTATTAAGTTTGGAAGGCAAAGGCTTCTTCATCCTAAACCTTTTAGGCTTTATCACACTGTTATGGAGGATCCTCAATTTGGTAATATTCTACAGCAGGTATGGAACCAAATAGGGCAAGGATCATCAATGCAACAGATCTGGCATAAACTTAAAGAGTTGAAGCAGCAGCTGAAGGGACTCAATAGGCACATGGCTTCTTATCAGCAGAAATTGATTTATGCAAGGGAGCAACTGGACATTATTCAAAGTCAGATGATGAGGAACCCTGGTTCAACTCACTTCTTCAATGCAGAGAAGGAAGCACTTCTTAACATAGAGAAGTGGAGTAATGTAGAGGAGCAAGTCTTGAGACAGAAATCAAAGGCTAATTGGATTGATTGTGGTGATGCTAATACCAAATATTTTCATGCACAGTGGAAGATAAGATCCAGCCAAAGCAATACTACTATCTATACAGAAACAGGTGTTAAACTTACTGAGCCTCTGGCTATTGAACATGAATTTATTGAAGTGTTCAAATCCTTGATGGGGGATAGACCTATTGAACTACCTTGTCTTAATTCTGCTGTTGTTAAAGAGGGAGTATGTCTTACCCTTGATCAGCAAAGGGTTCTTATTAGAGAGGTAACTATGGAAGAGATTACTGATGCTGTAAAAGATATGCCAAATGATAAAGCTCCAGGTGTTGATGGCTTTCCTGTGGAATTCTTTACTAAAAACTGGGAGACTGTCAAGATGGATATATTTGCTGCTACTAAGGAATTCTTTACTACTTGTCATATGCCACACATGCTGAATACTACTGCTATTGCTCTTGTTCCAAAGGTTAAAACTCCTAAAACAGTTAAGGATTTCAGGCCCATTGCTTGCTGCACCACTCTCTACAAGATTATTTCTAAAGTCATTACTAGAAGATTGAAAGATGTAATTGACAACATTATTGGAAAAGGACAGTCAGCATTCATAGAAGGGAGAAGTATTTTAGATAATGTTCTACTCAGTCATGAATTGTTCAAAGGATATGGCAGGAAAGGTATATCACCTAGGTGTGTACTAAAGGTTGATTTAAGGAAGGCTTATGATACTATTGAATGGAGATTTCTTAAACAGATGTTGGTTGACCTTAGATTTCCTGCAAAATTTGTGGATTGGATTATGGCTTGTGTTTCATCTGTTACTTATTCCTTAGTGATTAATGGAGGTCTCACTAAACCATTCTCAGCCAGAAGAGGTATTAGGCAAGGAGACCCTATGTCTCCTTACCTATTTGTTATTGCAATGGAGTATCTCAACAGGAACCTTAATCAATTACATAAGAATGGTGATTTTAACTTTCATCCTAGATGCAGAAAGCTCAACTGTTCTCATATTTGCTTTGCAGATGACTTGTTGCTATTTTGTAGAGCTGATCTAACATCTATTCAATTACTGCATGATGCATTCTTATCATTCTCTGCAGCATCTGGACTTTCAGCCAACAAGTCTAAGAGTGCTGTATATTTTGCTGGCATTTCTCAGATTGAAAAAGAGGCTATTCTTGAGGACTTGGGATTCAGTGAAGGGCATCTCCCTTTCAAGTACTTGGGCATTCCTTTACACTCAAAGAAGCTAAGTATACATCACTATTTGCCTCTGATTGAGAAAATCATTGATAGAATTACATGTTGGTCTGCCAAATTCTTATCTTATGCTGGCAGATGTCAACTTATCAAATCAGTATTGTTTGGAGTTCAAACATATTGGTCCCAGATTTTTATATTGCCAAAGAAGGTGGTGAAAGCAATTGAAGCCATTTGCAGATCATTCCTATGGACAGGCAATGGAACAGTATCCAAAAGATCACTGATAGCTTGGGATAAAATCTGTAGACCTGTTACTGCTGGTGGTTTAAATATCATTGACATTCAGACTTGGAACAAAGCTGCTGTATCTAAGTTACTTTGGGATCTAGCAAGAAAAAAGGATTGCCTTTGGATCAAATGGATTCATTTTTATTACATAAAGAATGAAGACATTGAAACAATGGCTAGTCCAAAAAATGCTTCTTGGATAACTAGGAAGATTATTGACTGCAGAGTTCATGTTATGGATGCTAACAACCTGCAAGGAGATCTCCTGTCTAGACTTTCAAGTTTATGTAAGGCTGGAAAATTCCAAATCCATTCTTTATACCTTTCTTTACTTCCAGTTTGTCCTAGAATGGAGTGGAAGAGCTTGATGGCTACCACAAATGTCTTGCCTAGACATAAATTTACTGTGTGGATGGCTGCCCATGGTAGATTGCTAACAGTTGACAGACTACTCAAATTTGGCATCAGTGTTGATGAAGCCTGTGTATTTTGCAATCAAAACATTGAAGAGTTTGAGCACTTGTATTTTGATTGCCCAGTTACCAGTAGGATTTGGTCCAGGATTTGTTGCTGGCTGGGCTACAATAAAAGAATTGGTTGCTGGAAGAATGAGTTGACATGAATATGCTGCAATGCTAGGAGTAAACAATTTAAAAAGGCTGTGATAGCCACTGCTTTTGTTACTACTGTATCATTGATTTGGAGGTGCAGGAATGCTATTAGATTTGAGAAGAAACCATTTGATGACAATCTTGTGTGCCGAGAGATTGCAATTCTTATTCATGCACGTGGCAGAAGATGCAAGAAATGGTTAAAGGGGCTGCGGCAACTTAATTACTATCCCTAGTTCCTAGTTGATTTGTAATAGCAGTATAGTTGTTTAAGAAGTGGTAGTTAGTCTATACTACCACTAAGAACACTCTTATGTACATTTGTTGATATCAATAGAAGCCAATGTTAAATTTTAAAAAAAAAAATAAAAAAATCAATACATATACTATTATTTCAGTTAAATATTCATGTAAAAATATATATATTTTTTCAACTTATAATTTTCTCAATCTCATATAAAAAGTAAAATTTACGTACACTTAATTCTTAAAATAATCAAAAGATAACCTTCTTTTCTTATGAAAAAAATTAATTCATATCGTTACGATAAAAAAATCTCATAAGTATAATTTACCATATCCGAAAATAATAATAATAACTATTAAAATTATACTTATAAATTTTTTATAACCCCACTTAAAAAAATTACCACACTAACATAATATCAAACACTATTAAACTTAATTATGTTAAGTTCTCTAAATTTGTATGTACACTTTATTTCCTACATGATATTGCCTTAGCTTATCTTCTTATAGATTACATATATGTAATATAAATCTTATTTGACAAAGAAAGCGGTAGATTTGAGCTAAATATGTCTTCAATCATTTATAAGTGTATATGTTTTGCTGACAGTGCAACTAGGAATACAGTACTGAAAGATATCAAATACTTTTTGCATTTAAATAATAACAGCTGCAATGGTCCGTATCTAGTACAGCACTAATTTTTTTCCCTTTCACACTTAGTATTTAATCAAATTAATAGTATCAATGCGTATGTCATTTTGATGGAGCGGAGAAGCTATAGTCCAGAAGCAATAATTCTCAAAGCTATTAGCGAAGTGGTAATTCCAAAGTTGAAACATATGGGGTGTAACACAAGGTATCCTATTCTAAATTTGTACCCAATAATCGAGCCTCCACCGGCTCAGACCATTCAACTGGCGATCAACATCGTCTATCATATAAAGCCTCATAGAGAGTCATCTGATGCTCGACTGATAGCTGTTATTGTAGGCAAACTCTACTAACAACAAGAACCGATCCCAAGAACCTCCAAAGTCCATAACACAAGTGCGAAACATATCCTCCAAAATCTGAATAGTACACTCGGACTGCCTGTCCGTTTGAGGATGAAATGATGTGCTCAACTTGAATTGCGTACCCAACTCACGCTGCACTGCCCTCCAAATATGCGAGGTAAACTGTGTACCTCAGTAAAAAATGATAGACACAGGCACACCATGAAGACAAACGATCTCCTAGATATAGATCTCAGTTAACCGCTCTGAAGAATAGGAAATTGCCATAAGAATGGAATGCGCTGACTTAGTCAGCCTATCCACAATAACCCATACTGCATCGAACTTCCCCTGTGTCCTTGGGAGTCCAACAACGAAATCCATAGTGATACGCTCCCACTTACACTCATGAACTCAATCTTCTGAAGCAAACCACCAGGTCTCTGATGCTCTTACTTTACCTGATGACAATTCAAATACCGAGATACATATGCAACAATATCCTTCTTCATCCTCCTCCACCAGTAATACTGCCGCAAGTCTTGATACATCTTGGCGGCACCCGAATGATAGAATACCGGGAATATGGGCCTCCTCTAGAATCAGCTCACGAAGACCAGCCATATTGGGCAAACAAACTGACATTGCATCCTCAAAATTCCATTGTTTCCCACTGTAACCTGCTTGGCACCTCCGTGCCGCAATGTGTCCCTAAGGTCAAGCAAATGAGGGTCATCATATTGCCGATCTCTGATATGGTCAACTAATAAAGACTGAGCGACTGCATAAGCTAGAAGACGGTTGGTCTCAGAAACATCTAACCTCACGAACTAATTGGCCAAAGCCTGAACATCCAAAGCAAGCGGTCTCTCACTGACTGGAATATACACAAGGCTACCCATACTAACTGACTTCCTACTCAAAGTATCGGTCACCACATTGGCCTTCTCAGGATGATACAAGATGGTGATATCACAGTCTTTCAATATCTCCAACCATTTTCTCTGCCTCAAATTGAGCTCCTGCTGCTTGAACAAATACTGCAAACTCTTATGATCCATGAACACCTCACACGGTACACCATATAGATAATGCCTTCAGATCTTCAGCACATGAACAATGGCTGCTAGCTCTAAGTTATGAACTGGATAATTCTTCTCGTGAATCTTCAATTATCATAAAGCATATGCAATAACCTTTCCATGCATCAACACCGCACCAAGTCCAATATGAGATGCGTCATAATATACTATATAAGGCCCTGAACCTTTGGCAACACCAACACCGGTGATGTAGTCAAAATTGTCTTGAGCTTGTGAAAGCTCGCCTCACACTCATCCGACCACCTAAACAGGGCAACCTTCTGGGTCAACCTGGTCATCAGGGCTGCTATGGATGAAAACCTCTCCACAAACCGACAGTAATAACCCACCAAACCTAAGAAACTCCGGATCTCTGTAACTGATGTAGGCCTAGGCCAGTCCTTGACCGCCTCTATCTTCTTAGGATCTGCTTGAATATCCTCTGTTGGTACAACATGACTCAGGAAAGCAACTGAACTCAACCAAAACTCACATTTCAAAAACTTAGCATACAACTGGATGTCTCTCAAAATATGATGAACGATCCGAAGATGCTGCTCGTGCTCCTTTCGGCTACGGATTAGATCAAGATATCATCAATGAAAACAATCACAAAGGAGTCAGATATGGCTTGAACACCATGTTCATCAAATCCGTAAATGTTGCTAGGGCATTTGTCAACCCAAATGACATTACTAGAAACTCATGATGCCCGTACCGAGTGGGAAAAGCTGTCTTAGGGACATTTGATGCCTAAATCCTCAACTGATAGTAGCCAGATCTAAAATCAATCTTCGAAAATAACTTGGCACCCTAAAGCTGATAAAAAAAATCATCAATCCTTGGCAATGGATGCTTGTTCTTGATGGTGACTTTGTTCAACTACCGATAATCTATACATATCCTCATCGATCCGTCCTTTTTCTTAACAAACAACACCGGTGCACCCCGGGACGAGACACTAGGTCTAGTAAAGCCTTTATACAAATCTTGCAACTGATATTTAATTCTTTTAACTCTGGCAATGCCATACGATATGGCAGAATAGAAATAGGCTGAGCGCCCAGAGCTAATCAATGCAAAAGTTGATATCCCTATCGGGTGGAATCCCAACACGTCTGCAGGAAAAACCTCTCATAAACTCTCGAACCATTGGTACAGAATTCATGGAAGGAACCTCCGCACTAGAATCACGAAAGTAAGTCAAATAAGACAAGCACCCCTTCTCGACCATACGCTGAGCCTTCATATAAAAAATAACCATGATGATAGAATTACCAGGAGTCCCTCTCCACTCTAATCGAGGCAACCCCGGTAAGGCTAAGTTCACGGTCTTGGCATGACAGTCCAATATAACATGATAAGGCAACAACCAATCCACCCCCAAAATAGTATCGAAGTCAACCATATCGAGAAGTAGAAGATCTACACTAGTCTCAAGACCCCCAATAACAACTACGCACGAAAGATAGACACAATCTACCATAATAGAACCCCTTTCTGGCACGAACACATACACAAGAGCACACAAAGAATCACAAGGCACAACCAAATTGGAGAAAAATAAGATGGCACATACGAGTATGTAGACCTTGAATCAAATAGAACTGAAGCATCCCTACTGCAAGAAACCATACCTGTGATAACTATATCGGAGGACTCAGCCTTATGCCTAGCTGGAATAGCATAACATCTGGGTTAGGCCCCACCCCCTAAGCTATATACCTAGGATGACCTTCTGTTGGCCGGCCTCCACTTCTAGCGGCCTGGCCTCCACCTCTAATGGACTGACCTTCACCTCTAGCGAGCTGACCTCTCGCTCTAGCTGGATGAGTGGGTGGTGCCCGGATCATGGCACGAGAACCCTGTTGCTATGGATGAACACCCACCAATCTTGGACATTTCTTTCGGATATGACCATACTCACCACACTCAAAATATCCATCTTGATACTAAGGTTGAGAAAGTTGAGACTGACCTGGACGAGTCGGTTGACCGTGAAAAATAACTCTAAAAGGAGGCACTATGATGGGAGCTGGCGGTGCACTATAAGCTGGCTGCCCTGAAGGGGTACATAAGGACCACGACTAACTAAAGCTTCATAGGATGCTTGAAGCGCTGAATGGAATGATGTGGGATGATGGACTCTACCGAAAGTGCCTCGACCTCCCGACGAGTTCCCATTGAATTTCAGAGTGGCAAGGCCTCTTGTCAGACACCTGACCACTCTCCTAAGCTAAAACCATCTCAACTCGGCTGACCATGTTGGCTGTATCCTAGAAATAAATCTCACTCCCTGTCTCCTTAGCCATCTGCAATCTGATAGGCCGATCAAGTCCCTTAATAGGCCTTCTCACACACACTCTCTCAGTAGTAAGTATAAGAAGAGCATGGGGGACAAGTCTATAAATATGGTCGTGTACCGAGTGACGGTCATAGAACCCTGCTGAAGCGCTCAATCTGCCTCCGATAGTCCTCATACGAAGATGCTTCTCCAAGAATAGCTGCGAGAATTAGTCCCAAGTGAGATCTAGTGACCCAACTGGTCTGGCCAAACAATAATCTCTCTACCATTTCTTGGTATAACCTGACATACGAAAAGCAGCAAAGTCGACCCCATTGGTCTCCACTATCCCCATGTTCCGAAGAACCTCATGGCAACCGTCCAAATAGTTTTCGGAAGACATAGCTAATCCATCACCGGTTTGTGCTACAGTACCTGGTGGAACTACCCTAACTAGCTGAACTGCTGGAGTCTGAAACTAGGGAGCCATCTGCTCCAGAGTGTGAGTAGCGGGAGTCTATGCTCCCCTCCCAGCCCGAGAGAGAGTTGGTGCTATAGGAAGTATATCTGCCTGGGTAACACTCTCTATAAGGCCCACTAGACGGAACAAAGCATCCTGAAGTACCGGGGTAGCTGTGAACCCCTCTAGAATCTGAGCTAGGCCCGCTGGAACGGTTTGGGCCAGAATCTCATCATCAAACTCTACCTAAGGTTCCGCCGCTGGTGCTGCTGCTCGAGCCCTGGGCTGTGCCCTGCACTTGCCTCGGCCTCGTCCTCTACCCCTTGTAGGAGCTGCCACTAAGGGATCGGGCTGCTAATCACCTGATAAAGAGGTACACGTTCTCGCCATATGTGAAGGAACAAAGTAGAGAGTTCAATTAGTATTGAGAGATATAATCGCACGACAGAGAAGAATAAAAGTGAAACTGTTCCTAACTTTGTAGCCTCTGGGATAAGCATAGACTTCTCAGTACCGATCCCTCAAAATCAACTAAGCTTGTTCGTGAATTGTGAGACCTAGGAAACCTAGTGCTCTAATACCAACTTTTCACGATCCTAATTTTCCACCATCGGGACCGTGATAGCGCCTAACATTGTGCTTTCTAGGCAAGTTAACGTTACCGAATTACACCTTTTTCCTTTGTCCATTTATAATTAAAGCCTAATAAAACTAAATCAACGGAAATAAAAGCAAAAATGCATGATTTAACTAATTACTCTTATACTATTAATGAAACAGAAGTAAAAACCACCCAGAAACTGGTGTCACAACTCACGAATAGTCTACGAATACTACAAAATATTGGTTTGAAATAAAATACATTTGTCTTAGAGAAAGTAAAACTAAAATGAAATAAAGATAGGAGGGGACGCGAGGGCCTGCGGACACCTGCAGGACTACCTTGGGTCGCCTGAATGCAGTAACAACAACCAACCTCTCGATCAACCACTAACTCCAAAATATGCACATGAAGGGTAGGGTGCAGTATCAGTACAACCGACCCTATGTACTGGTAAGTGCCGATCCTAACCTCGATGAGGTATTGACGAGGATACGGCGGGTTATAACAACATATATAACCTGCAATAGCTTATACTAAAACAAAAAGGAAACACAGAATGAAATATAACAGTAATTGGCACTAAATAATTATGTAACCCAGTCGTTCTACCAATACTCACCTGTAATCAATCCTTAAGGGATTTCAACACCACAATAATGAACCTTAGCAGAAATAAATACACAAACAACAACTGATGCGACGCACATCCCGATCCCACCATATAATCAATAACAGTATAAATATTTACCCTTATTACTCAGCGTGCAACCCAATCCCACTTGTCCACCCTTATTACTCAATATATCACCCTTATTCCTTCTATTGTGGGATGCAACCCGATCCCATTTGTCCATCCTTATTATCCCTTGTAGCGGTGTGATATATATATATATATATATATATATATATATATATATATATATATATATATATATATATATATATATATATATATATATATATATATATATATATATATATAAAGACAACTATTTCACAAGTTAACTCAAATCTTCAAATCCTCCACAACACTTATACATCAAACTAACACAATGGAATATCACTACAATTATGAAACTTCACTAGTTAAAACTAAATATCGAGACCAACCAATGTGTACCATGAAGCACTATAAACCGATAGTGTGATATAATGGAACAATGGAACAGTTAACAACACCAATAGAGAAACAATATTTAACAAGAAGCAATTAGACATGGAAGCATCAATAAGCAAGTAGCAAGTAATACACGAGAGCATTATATAGGGAAACTGGGCAAGGGAACATGCTAAACAAGTAATTTGCTAACTGAGCATTATATAGGTGCTCTTCACCACACCTATATACCACACAAATGGTATTTCACATATAAAGGAAGTCGGGGATCCCTAATCCCTCAAGTCAAGGTTAGACCAAACACTTATCTCAAGCCAATGGGTATTTCAAAGCTCAATCACTGCTTTATCTCTCGATTCCACCACCAATTCACTCGTACCTAGTCATAATTAGCTTAATAACATCAATAAATGCTAAAAAAAACAATTCCAATGCATAATTACAGGTTTCCCCACATTTTCCTCAAAAAGTAAAAAATCAACTCCGGGCTCGCATGGTACAGATTCGAAATTCGGAACAAAACCCGATTAATCATTCACTCCCGATCTCGGATATACAATTGATTTTGGAATCCGATCTCAATTTGAGGTCAAAATTCCCAAATTTTAAAATTCCTAAATTCTACCCAAGAAAATCTAATTCCATCGTGAAAAATCCTAGATTCTATGATGAAATCTTATATAAGATGAAATAGATTGAAAGAAATAATTTAGGAATCATTTACATATTATTTGGGGGAAGAACTTGCCCTAGGAAAATTGCCTCTTGAAGTTTAGGTTTTGAAAAATAGGAGAATGAATGAAAAATCACGTCCAAGACACTTTTACTCAGTTGCAGATGTTGCATTGAGGCCTGAGCTTCTCAATTGCGAAGCTCGCAAATGCGAAGAACCATCACAATTGCAAAGTTCCCCTTACTTCTGCTGCCATCTAAATTGCGATCAGGGACCTCCGCAAGTGCGACAAAAAGGATCGCATTTGCGATCACTCCCATTCCTAGACTTTCTTCGCAATTGCAAAGATATGTTCGCATTTATGAACTTCGCTAGCCCAGGTATTCTTCACAGTTGCAATAAAGACCTCTCAATTTCCATGCCTGCTATGCTCACATTTGCGAAACCTGATCTTGCAATTGTGAGATCTTAGGCCTACAACAGATACCAGATGCAACAACAAATTTCAAAGTTCCAAAATCACTCTGTAGCCTATCCAAGACTAACCCGAGCCTTCGGTGCTCCAAACAAAACACGCACACAAGTCATAAAACATCATACTAACTTGCTCATGCGATCAAATCACTAAAATAACACCTAGAACGAGGAATTCAATCCCAAAACACATGAAATTTTCAAGATAGTTTCAAACTTTCTATTTTCTCAACCAAAGGTCCGAATCACGTCAAATTACGTCCGTTTTTGCCAAGTTTCATAGGTAAGGCTAAAATATTATAACGGACATGTACAAGGCTTCAGAACCAAAATACGGGCCCGATAGCAGCACGATCAAATCATTTAAATTATTATATTTTCAGTCTTATCAATTTTCTTCAAAAATTCATTTCTCGGTCTAGGGACCGCGGAATTCGATTTCGGGCATACGCCAAGGTCCCATATTTTACTATGGACCCTCCAAGACCATCAGAATACATGTCCAAGACTATTTACCCAAAATATTGATCGAAGTCATAAAAAATCCACTTGTAAAGGCACAGATTATTATTTTCTCGAATTTTTACATAAACGCTTTCTGGAATCTCACCCGGATTGCGTATACAAATAGAGAGGAGATAAAAGGGGGGGGGGTTTAAGGCCTTAGAATACGGACTTCTAAAACAAAACCTGATCTTTTGGGTCATCACAAAATCCCAAGCCCTAACCCCTTAATCACTACTAATTATATGACTAAACAATGGGAAATTACCATTAACATGAGTATTAAGGCTCAAATTACTTACTTAGATGAAAACCCCATTGAATCCCTCTTCAAATTTCTCCTAAAGCTCCAAAGCCAGATAAAAATGGTGATGAATGACCAAAATCCGCGAAGGGTTTAATTTATACCTTTTGCTTAGGGATTTTTGTACCTGCAGTCAAAATAGCGCACTGATAGACTCTAACCGTACACCATTATATAATGTCAAAGAGTGGTCAATGTAACTTTTACCTGTAAGGTCGAGATCGATATCCACAAGGAGCTAATATTTGTTGGGAGTTGAGTTTCTATCCAATCTAGCTGTGCGTATTGCTCTTAATTGCACTTCTAACCATGTTTGGATTTGTTTCTATTATACTTTTAATACTACTGATTGCTAAAAGTAATCTAAGTACAATGTTTTTGTAGGATTTTTCTCAATTGATAGAAAGCACTAGGAAAGTGACTTACAACTAGGCGAGTATCTAATGGGGTCTAGAATTTAGGATAAAATTGTTATATTTGAGGTCATGGTATAAACTTTGCACTTAATTACTCGCTCTATACCTCTCGGTAGTTTGAGTGAAATTGCCCTAATTGGCTTTCTCAAGCCCAATTGGGTGTCCAAACAATGCAAGTAAAAATGGCTCAAGTCGGGTACTGCTAGTTTAACCCTTTAATTGAGGCTATCAATCTCTTGAATGCACCCCAATTCTTTGTTAGCCTAAATTTCCTAGACTTAGTTTTTCTTTCTGAAGAAGAGTTTAAGTCATAAAGGCATGAATCAGTCTTTGCAACCACCACTAGGGTTGGGTCACAACCCTAGCTAATGGGTTTAGCTACTCATAATTAAGGTAGAAATCAAAGATGGAGTTGAAGTATAAGCCATAAAAGTTCATTACAAGAATAAAATCTAAGAATAATAGATAATATGCTCTAAAATTACTCTAAGTGGTAAAATACGGCTATTCACGAAATCCTCAGACAAAAGATAACCTAAAAATATGAAAGATCTATTTATACACAACTAAAATTATTGGACAAAAATACCCCTATGGAGGTTCCACTGTTAGCGAAGTAATGTGCACCTAAGTGTAAGAACTTCCACGGTCGCACAAACACAAGTGCGGACCGCGTTTCTTCACTTTTATGTTTGGTTTGGACTTGATTTTGCGGACAACATAAAAGTTACCGCCTCAACGTTAGCCTCAACTGTGGCCGCACATTTTGGATGCCGAACACGCTCCTCAGTTACGGTAACTTGCAGGGTCTCTAAACCTTGATTGTCGCTCTCATCGAAAATACCACCGTGGGCACGCCATGTATTCCGTGATTGTCGTGGTCGACGGTTTCTGTTGCATTCAAAACACCTTTTTTGATTCTCAATTCCACGGATCGTGTAATTGTGTCTGCCTCAATGATGGGTCTTCCGCTGCTTCTCTTTTCCTTCGCGGTCAGTGCTTTTATCTTAGCTTTGAACTTGTGCAATTTAACTCCTTCGTGAGTTGATTATGACTTTCTTGCCTCATTTTGACCAAACCCTGCAGAAAAGCACAATAAGTCAGTTTTCGGGAATACTTTTACACATTTTTTGTCCAAAACCTAAGCAAAAGATAGCATAAGATAGGCTATAATCCTTGGTTATCAACTCCCCCAAACTTAAGCTTTTGCTTGTCTTCAAGCAAACAAAGTAATGCCCGCCTCCACAAGATAAAAGAAAGCAAACTTTCAGCTGATCTAAGGTGACATCATCAAGTATACATTGGGACTTACAATTACCCTCAACACAAATGTATCATCAACAACATACAACCTTTTTAGTATCATGTCTTTAATGCGACACAAGAGCATCAAGAGTTAACTTAACTCATCAAGGAAGCTCTCACTACTACGTAGGTCTTTGTGAAACCCAAACTCTTTCTCCTCTACTCTCCATAATCACATCTCACTTTAGATTATAGCACTCAGAACAAGCATTGTGGAAAAGTACACTCATCTCTCTCAAAGGAAGGCCATAAATCCAGCTCAAAGAACCATAAGCTTGCCCTTTATGTGAATTACCACTAAAATATAAGCTCACTTAACTTGAAATCATATAGGGCTTTTGCGGGAATATAACGAAGGCTTTTGGTTCAAGGTAGGAAATATCGGTCTATAAAGGTTTCATCTTTCCTTAAGCACTTCATTTTCTTATTTCAGCTCACACTTTCTTGACTTTTTGAGTATTTTTCTTCTTCCTTAGGAGACTAGAGAGACACATTGTCACTCTTTCTTGTTCATGACAATCCTTTTTCTCCTTTCTAATCATTTCAAGCCTTTAATCATTGCTTTTATTGAATCCCTTCATTTTTCTATATTATTCACTTTATCTTTGACTATTTGGCTTTTCTTTCTTTTTCCTTTTTCTTTCCTTTCAATTTCTTCATTTTTTAACTTTTGCATTCCTTGTATCTCCCCCCTAACTTATGCTATTTCCAATTATGCTAAGGAAATATCGGGTGCCAAGAGAGGGTCATTTTAGAATAGATAGAGGATTGTGTCATGGTTATTGAAAGAAAAAAGGCTTCGGCTCAATAGGGTTGACTATGGATATCATATTTGGTGGGATATGGATGCTTTCAAGTTTCAATTTGGATCAATTAGAGCCTATAAACATTTCTCAATTCGATCTACACTTAGAATTTTGCCTAGACAAACATTCAGGGCGCGTTCTAGACTTATTGCGATGTGACTTAGACTTACAAATCAATATATCACCTCACAAGCTGTTGGATTGCTAAAGAGAACAGAGTCGAGGGCCCATAACACCCTAGCTAAGATTTAGCAACACAAATGGCTTTGAAAAACTACTCAATGATTGTTTAGTCAACGCAAGAGTCTAAAGGTTACAACTAGAAACACTCTTTTGCAAATCAGCTTGTTTCTAACCATAAGGTCAAAGGTAAATAAGCTAGGCCCAAGTGAAGCTTTGCATGGGACACTTTTATTCATTACTACTATTTACAAAAAATCATAAAGAATATGGATTCAAACCCTTAAGAAGGTTGTCATGCCATCCATCATCAGGAAGATCCATCCAGTTCAAAAAAAATTCACCTTTAGAAAAAACCGTGGCATTAAAAAAATCAAAGGCTTATTGATCACGAAAACTTGTAAAAGTAAGAAGTTACAAATTGAAAAAGAAGCTAATGAATGAAATAAGAAGCTACGCTATTAAGGAAAATTTCAAAAAAAGTTATAAATTAAACTATAGAGAGTAAACTGAATATGTAGAATAGGGATTAAGACGAATATACATAAAAGGAGAATGAATATATACATGGAAATGTAACTTTATATACATACCAAAGTACTAAAATAAAGTACGATAAGTAAAAAAAAGGAAAGAAATAGTATCAAGGTTATTACAGACCAATATCAAAGTTTTGAATACAGAGTAAGGCATCAAATTTATACTTGCTCCCAAATCACACAAGGCCTTTGAAAACTCCGCACTTCCAACGGTACATGGAATGGTAAATGCGCCGGGATATTCAAGCTTTGGAGCCATAGAGCGCACAATTACACTCACTTGATGAGTTATTTTGATGGTCTCACAATTCATATATCTCTTTTTAGTCACCGAATCTTTCATAAACTTTGCATATCCCGGCATTTGCTCAAGCGCTTCCACCCAAGGTGTGTTGATCGACAAGATTTTCATTATCTTAATAAACTTCTTGAGTTGGTTTTTATTTTTTTACTTTGCAAGTATTTGAGGGTAAGGCGGAGGAGGCCTTGGAAAAGGAGCCTTGGCTTTAGGCATCACCATTTCCGGTATGTATATCACGTGTTCCCTAGACGGTTTCACATTATTTTGAGTCGCCATATCATTGTCATGAATATCAATTCTCAGCTCAGCATCCAAATTCTCTTCACGCACTTGCTCATCAACTATTGGAATATCATCATTTTGCACTTCAATCTTATCACTCACAACTTTGTTTTTCTTGGAGGTACTTGCGTTTCCATCTCTACCACTCCTTATGGTCACTGCCATTGCATGACCGTTATTGTTCCTACCCTTCGGGTTTACTACCGCATTACTAGGTAGTGCCCTATTAAGGCGAGTGTTCAAATATTGCAAAATCTGTCCAAGTTGGACCTCCAAGTTTTGGATAGAAGTGTTGAGACGCCAACTAGGCATCTGAGTCAATGTTTTTCTTCATCATTTGCTCAAATATCAACTTAATCCTCCCCATATCATTATTTGATGAGCTAGGACCTTGAGATAGAAATGGAAGCATGTTGTTTGGTTTTTTTATACATCGGAGTCCTTTGAAGGCCCGACCCTCGATTCCCTTGATTACTGTTATTCCAACCCCTTTGGTTTTTTTTCCTCCCCAATTGCTATTGTTATTGCCATCCCAGTTACCCTGGTTGTTTTGGTAGCCCCAATTCTGATTTTTGTTCCCTCAGTTGCTATTTCTTTGTTGGTTTTTATTCCCCCAGTTTCCTTGGGATCTCCACTGCCAGTTGTCATTGGTAGTTGTTCACATACTGAGCTTCTTCACTTTGATCATTATGGCCATCATCATAGTTGAAACCACTACTACCTTGCTCATATTGATCCTGATTTCATTGACTTTGTTGACCTCTATGTCGCCTTTTGTTGACCAACATGTCTACCCCTTCCATGGCATTCACTTGTCTTGGCGCTTGAACTTGCAACAATTGAGCTTTGGCCAAGTGATTCATTGTGGTAGTCAACTCTGCTACTGCTTAGTTGTGGTCATGGAGCTCTTTATGCAGGTGAATGACATTGGAATCACCTTATGGCACATTAGCTTGACTTTTCCACTGAGGAAGTATCTGCCATCTCATCAAGTATATCACACGCCTCAGCATAAGGCGTGTTCATAAAGTTTTCTCTTTACTAGCCGGTTCACTATACACTGATTGGTAGTGTTGATGCCACGGTAGAATATTTGCTGGATCATTGCTTCGGTCATGCCATTGTTCGGACATTCTCTCCCCATCGTCTAATACCTTTCCTAGACTCATGAAGTGGTCATTTGGATCTTGTTTGAAGTTTAGGATCTCATCTCTCAATGTCTCCATATGCCCCGAAGAGAAAATCTTGGCTATAAACTCATCGGCCAACTCATATCACGTGGTGATGGAATGGTTGGGGCACTCTTTCGAGCCAGTCCAAAGCTTTCCCTCTAAGTAAAAAAGGGAATAATCTCAGTCTCAGTGCATCCTCCAACACATTTGTCTGTTTGCTTCCCTATTAAGTATCCACAAAGCCTTTTAGATGTTTATATACATTCTAATGGGGAGCGCCTGTGAAGTGCCCTCTTTGCTCCAATAAGGTCAACATAACATTTGTTATTTGAAGATTGCCCACTCGGATCGGGGGTGGGAAAATTGCACTTGCGTAACCTTTATTTGAAAAAATGAATCGCCCAGAATCTGTACAAAATCAGAATCATAACATCAATGCATGCCAAAGGATCAAAGCCCACGTAAAAATCATCAAATTAAATCAAAATTCTCGAAATTGGCCAAACCCTACCTTCAAGCCCACGTCTCAAAATCCGATAAAAATCACAACACTAGAATCCTTATCCTCTCACGAGTCTATACACACCAAAATCATCAAAATCAGATCTCAAATTGCCCCTAGAATCCCCAATTTAAACTCTCCAATTTCAAGGCCTAATCTACCAATTTATTCCCTAATTTTCCCACCAATAACATAATTAATAAATTGGATAATCACCATAAATACAAGATACAAGGTCCAAGTAGCTTATCTCACTGAAAACACTTAATTCCCCCTTGAAATCATAGTCCCCAAACTCCAACTCATCCAAAAATGGTGAAGAAAATGGCTGAAATTCTCAAAGTGAGGCTTTTATAGTTTCTGCCTAGCGATTACCGCATTTGTGGTCTCCAAGTCTCTTCTGCGATACCGCACCTACGGAATAACCATCACAGGTGGGATTTTCACTTAACTCAGAAAATCCCGCTTCTGCAGTCGACACCTGCATCTGCAGTCTCGCATGTGCGGTTCTTGGTGTACACCTGCGGATTTTCCTCAACTCTCAATTCTCCACATATGCTGCCTTCTTCTCGCACCTGTGGTCCCCAATCCGCATGTGCGGATATGATAGAAGCAGCAAAATCTGTTGCATCAACTTAATGAAATTCCTTCCGTCAACCACCTAAATTAAACCCGAGGCCTTCGGGACCTCAACCAAATATGCCAGCAACTCACATATAATCATTCAAACTTATACCAATCATTGAAACACTTAAAATAACATCAAACACCAAATCAACCTTGGATTCAGGCATAAGGATTTCCAAACTTACGAATTCTGCAATTATTGCAAAAACATATCAAACCTCATCCGAATGACCTGAAATTTTGTACACACGTCATAATGGACCTACTCCAATTTCTGGAAGTCCATTCTGACCCCGATATCAAGGTTTCCACTGCCGACCGGAAGACACCAAATTTTAATTTTTGCTAATTCAAGTCTAAAACTATCACAGACCTCCAAATTACATTCCGAACACATTCCTAAGTAAAAATTACCTAACGAAACTATTTGAACCATCAAAATTCACATCCGAGATCTTCTATACATAAGTCAACATCTGGTTGACTTTTCCAACTCAAGCTTCCAAATAAGAGACTAAGTATCTCTTTCCACTCTAAGATCTTTTCGAACACAACACAACCAACACGATATGATGAAATACAACTTTACAACACACAAGGAAGTAAAAATTGGGGAAACTGGGTTGTAACTCATGAAACGACCAGCTGTGTTGTTACATTTCTTTACTGATTCTCGTTACACACGTTGTTTCTTCACTTTTTTTGTCAAGATTTTTTGATTCTCGGGCTGAAACATGTCTATCACACAAAACACACATGTTCATGACAACGAAGGTATTGGAGAAAATAACAGTATATGGGTCGGGGTACCACCAATAAACCCTGAGGAAGTGCCAAATATGGAGCTAGTTGATATCATCTCAATAACACTCTAAATGTGGATCTAGGCATAGAATTCGGAGGGAGTGTACACAAGGAATCCTGACCTGGAGGCCAAGAAACACCAGGAACAGGAGATGGAGGAGTCAACCTCCAAGTGATATTCGAGATGTTGCAAGCCTAGAAAATCTCTATCGCTCAAAATAAGAGACAGAACAAAATCCCAAGTATAGCTGAACCAAAAAAAACTCGACGGTTATGAACCGGTGCCAGAGAGGTCAAACAAAAATGGCTCGAGGACTGATCCCACTGTTATAAGATTGCTCGAAGATCTCACCAAGAGGATAGAGTCCGGGGAAAATAGGATTGAGGATAATGAAATAAAAGTAGAGACTTATAACTCCCGTGTCGATCAAATACTGAGAGCTCCGATCTCGAAAGGACGGGATGCCAAGAAATTCATACAAAGATCGTTCCCTCCAAGTGTAGCTCTGAAGCCCATCCCAAAGAAGTTCTATATGTCCGATATACCTAAATACAATGGAACCTCTGACCCAAATGAACACGTTACTTCTTACACATGCACCATAAAGGGAAATGGCTTGGAAAACGACGTTATTGAGTCTGTACTACTAAAGAAGTTAGGGGAGACTCTATCGAAAGGTTCCTTAATATGTTATCAAAACTTACTCCCTAATTTTATTGATTTGTTTGCTATGCTTGCAGATTCTTTTATTAACAAAAAATCTCGATTCTAAGCGGAGAGAATGGATTTTCCTCTGGTCACCGGTGACTGGGTTATTCAAGCTTTCGCTCAAAGTCTAAATAATCAGAGTTCTATAGCTACATGACAGTTCAAGAAAAATTTAATCGAGTATTGGACTGTCACTTGGGCTGATGTACAAACTCAGTATCAGTCAAAGATTAGGGTCGAGGATGATCAATCGGGGACTCCTTCGGGGGTCTGTTTATTTCAGCAGGCCCGTGGATAGAGTCAAAAGGGACACTGATCGAGAGCCGAGATCGAGTAGAGATCAATATCAACCGTACAATGGAGATTGTAGGAGCATTGAATCTGGACGAAGCTTCGCACGAAAAGATCGAGGTCAAAATTCACAGGGACTCGATACTAAGGAAGACCACATCAAATATCCAAAATCTGAATAAAGGAACGACCCCACTTTTTCTATTTTTTCGACTAACGCTTGCATGTTATCGATGAGGATCGACAGGAAGCTATGGGTCTTAAACCACGCGTTGTACTCTTTTTCTCTTTGATTGGGTCTTTCCCCAATTAGGTTTTTCCTGCAAGGTTTTTAACGAGGAAACCATTGATCGTGCTAACTTAGAGGAAGTCAACAGTATCCGAAGTTCTGTACAATAAGCCCCGAGTATCAGGGGCATTATCCTCTGATGACTACTTTGCGGTAAGGATATTACTTCATGACGGCAGGGCCTCGAAAGGAAAATGTGGTAAGGGTCAAATGGTTACATGAACTATACCTATATAGGTTACTCGAGTCCCAAAAATCAAACATGCGCTCATGTATAATTATCAATTGAGAGAAGTATTTTTCCTTGATATCTCATGCCTTTAGAGAAATTTCACATTTTACACTCTTGACCTATTGTGTAAACATGCTTAAGGGCTGGCCACGATGGAGTTTCAAACAACCAAACCCATGCTCGATGCCATCCCAAAAGCAAACAAAATAAAACATCTAACATTTCGAGACCACAAGACCTTAAAGGCAATCCTTGCGTTACGGGCCACAGCCACACCATCGGGGGACTTTAATTTCGGGAAATCACGAAGTGAAATGGAAGATAAGACCAAAGGGCAAGTTCCGCACTAAAAAGGCTGCGACTAGATTAACGCTGATCGGAGACACCCAAAATTTATAATGATCTTAAAAGGCCACGGGCTATCTTAACCAAAGTGCGGGCATACCTCGAACACTCGGGGACTACCACTCAAGCTAATCCAAGTTCGAAATCATATGACCTCAAGAGTCACCCCCCCGATATATAGGCCAAGGACATCATACTCGGGGACTAACCTTTTAGATAGGTTTGAAAGGTTATCGGGAAACAAGTACAAGAGAAATATCTGAAGGATACAACCATATTAAAGCCAGATTAAAGACTACAATCACATAAACGGCTACGACCAAAATAATGCAGCTCGGAGACGTTCGACTTCCGCCATAAATTAAAGGCCTTGAAATACTTTGAAAAGCCGGTTAAACTTGGCTACCCTTAGCAAAAGAACAAAGGGCTTCGATAAAATCGGCCCTTGAATAATTTAAAGGCTTCAATAATATCAACCTTCGAAAAAATCTTAAGAGGTATTCGATTATCATTACGCAAACAAGTTGCCAATAAGGTTCCGATATGTCGAACGCTGGAAAAACTCAATGGGTGAAAAAACACATTCTAAGGCATACAAAAATATTCACCAAGTCTTTTAGGCGAATGGAGGGAAAAATTATAGCCACTTTAGAGGCCGTATCGGCCTGACTTAAAAAGCTTAAGGGCCAACATCTAAGAGCCTACGGGCCAACCAAAAAAACCTAAGGGCCAATATAAAAGAGCCTAAGGGCCGATCCTAAGGGCTAATGTAAAAAAGTCTAAGAGCTAACTTTACTTCAAGTTCAAGCAAATCCTCACTCGACTATACAACCCACATGCTATCTTAACCCGAGTTCGAGCAACTCTCACTCAAGAATTATCTATAAAGCCTAAGGACTAACTTTACTTAGAGTTCGAACAAATCCTCACTCATCTATACAGCCTACGGGCTATCTTAGACCGAGTTGGAACAAACTCTCACTCGGAGACTATCCATAAAGCCTAGAGGCTATTTTTACCTCAAGGTCAAGCAAACCGACTATTGAGCTTAAGAGCTACTTAAAATTCATGTCCAAATGGTCACCCTTGGTCTGCTGATCAGAAATGTTCGAGGGCAATACTTATTGGCAATCAATCTCAAAATAAAGGCAAAAGGTTACGGAAAGCATGAAGCCTACGCAGCACAATTCTATTTAGGTTTAGGTTTCACTTTAAGTTTAGGATTCTTTTATCAATAAATATTTACTTAGTTATTCTTTTCTTTGTTTAGGTTTAGTATCACTTTAAATTAAGGATTCTTTATCAAAATTTTCTTAAGCTACAGATCTTTGTAACAACTTTTAATTACCGTATGCAGCTTTATTTTGTTAACAACTTCTTTGTTTTAATTATCGTAGGTATCTTACAATTGATAGTTGGAAGAAGTTCTTAAAATTTGGTGGGTTTGAATACGGCGTAACGACGTCTCTAGAAGTAAAATTTGGTTGTATTTGAGGTAATACCTTTTAATTATTAGTGTGTTTTTAAGTTATGGAATAATAATGATTCATGTATTCTTGACAATAATTACCAATCGAAAAGTTGTTAGTTTTGTTACAGATAGAATTCTATTTAGAGTAAATGTTTATCTTGTAGAGAATTTTACTTTGTAGCTAAGTTATTTTTCCCCTATAAATAGAGGGTTCTTACCCCATTATAAATCATTCCAAAATTCAATAAGAATTTTCTCTCTCTTTCTCTGTAATATTATTCTTCTACTTTTATTGTTTTATAATACGTTATCAGCACGAGACTCTATCGTCTCAAGAAGCTTTTGGGAAGATTAAGGTATAACTTTTCTTTTCTTTTTAATTATGACTGACATTATGAGAAAAAGTTCGTTGTCCTTGAAATTTCGGGCAAGAACTATATGACATGAGTGTTGGATGCTGAAATCCATTTAGATGCAATGGGTCCCAGAGATGCTATTAAAGACAAAACAAAGCATCCACCCAAGACTGTTCCAAGGCCTTGATTTTCTTGCGCCATCTTCTTGATGAAGGGTTTAAAATAGAATATCTCACAGTCAAAGATTCACTTATTTTGTGAAATGGCTTAAAGGAAAGATATGACAACTTAAAGTTGGCCACTCTTCCACAAGCACGATATGATTGGGCTCATCTGAAGCTCCAAAATTTTAAGTCTGTTTCTAAATATAATTTTGCAATGTTCAGAATTACTTCTAAATTGAAACTCTGTGGAGATACTATCACTGATTATGATATGCTTGAAAAAACGTTTACAACATTTCATGCCTCCAATATGGTCTTGCAACAACAATACAGAGAGAAAGGTTTCAAGAAATACTCTAAGTTGATTTCTCTTCTTCTTGTGGTTGAACGAAACAATGAATTGCTCATGAGAAATCACGAAAATAGACCCATCGGGTCTACACCATTGCCTGAAGTGGATGATATGTATTCTCATTATGCTAAGCGTGAAAAAGGCCGTGACTCTATTCGTGGTCATGGTCGTGGTCGTGGCCGCAGACAAGGAAGAACTTTTCTTGGTGTTAATCACCCCCAAAGAGAAATAACCACAAAAAATGGAAAGGGAAAGATGAGATGCCAAAGGTAAATGGTTCAGAAGCTAAATGTTATCGTTGCGGTGGAAAAGAGCATTGGACAAATATTTGTCGTGTACCAAGACATTTGATAAAACTTTATCAAGCATCTCTAAAGAATAAAGGTCCTTAAGCCAACTTTATCTTTGACAATGATTTTGACATCACCCACTTCGATGTGGCAGACTTTTCCGAGCGCCCTGATGAAAAATAGACCACTTGATTGGTGATGGATCCGTGGCTAGAGATGATTGAGTAGTTTAATTTTTATTTTTGCCTATTCATAGTAGTCATTTGTTTTATTTGTTTTATGAAATAATGTTAGTTTGTTTTGATTAAATATAGTTCCAGTATTCATTTTAAACAGTGTTTAAGTTTACTTAGTCTTCTGATTTTATTCTAAACAAAGCATGCTCATTATACGTTAATAATAACACGTTAGCATAGAATGCATTACTCTCTCTTTTTTCAATTTCATGTCTAGCCAACTTTCACAACTTCCAATAATGCAAAACTAGTAAACTACACAAATTTTAAGCTTGATGTTATGGAACATTTTGTGTTTATGGTAACTCAACAATATATGATATTCTATACTATGACTCCAATATGGGAAAAAACATTATTACTGATTATAACGTAGAAACAGCATTTCTTTGAGATAATTTTAATATAGCTTATGTGCATACATAATTGAATATACGAATATATTTACTAACATAATTATAAGCATAACATTATATATATGGTTGCTGTTTGTCCGTTGTTATTGAACTTGCATGCCAGATTACTTGCTTTCCTCATGTTTGCATTGAATATTAATATAATACAACATTATATATGTAATAAAATTAAATTGCTACGTTTGTTTACAAATATTAAATTAACGAAGACCTTGTTATTAATGTCAGACATTTATCAAATATTACAATAATATAAATAAAGATTTTAGGGATTATTTTGTGGCAATAATTGTTTCCTATGTCAAACTAAATTCGTTTTGGTTTTGATATCTATCATTAATTTCACTTAGTTTCATTTTTCTTTGAAAGTAATAATACTTATTCACATATTTATTTTGTATGTCAATCAATGGGAAGAAAATACAAATATCTCGCAAAATAAACTTGGATCAAAATTTAATTGTAAAAATATTTTTTTAATTGATTCATGTACCACACATACTATATTCAAAGAGAAGAAAATTTCTCTCATTTAAGTATGTGTAAGGCAGATGTTACTATATTTTTGGTAGTAGTAAATTAATTAAAGGCTCTGGAAGAGCTATTATAACTCTGCCTAAGGGAACAATACTTATTATGGAGAATGCAATATTCTCCTCCAAGTCCAAGAGGAACTTGTTGAATTTTAAATATATCCGCCGAAATAGATATCATATTTAGATAATAGATGAGAATAATCTTGAATATCTCATCATTACCAAAAATATCTTTGGCCAGAAAAGAGCTATTGAGAAGTCCTCGTCTTTGTCTTGTGACCTGTATTGAACAAGAATTAGTGCAATTGAGGCACATTCTATTGTAAACCAAAAGGTTATTGATTCCAATACTTTTGTACTTTGGCACGATCGATTGGGACATCTTGGATCACTTATGATGGGATGAATTATTGAAAACTCAAATGGGCATCCATTAAAGAAGTTAAAGATTCTTTTAAATAATAAATTTTCTTGCACGTCTTGTTATCAAGACAAGTTAATTATTAGACCATCAGAAACAAAGGTTGGAATTGAGTCCCCTGCATTTTTGGAACGTATACAAGGGGACATTTATGGACCTATTCACCACCTAGTGGGTCATTTAGATATTTTATGGTCTTAATAGATGTATCTTCTAGATGGTCCCATGTGTGCCTATTGTGCGTTTGCAATATTAATGGCACAAATAATTCGATTACGGGCACAATTTCTTGATAATCTAATTAAGTCTATTAGACTTGATAATGCTGTTGAGTTTTCATCTCAAGTATTTAATAACTATTGCTTATCAATTGAGATAAAAGAGGAACATCATGTAGCTCATGTTCACACTCAAAATGGTCTTGTGGAGTCTTTAATTAAACGTCTGCAATTGATAGAAAGATCATTACTCTTGAAAAACGAGCCTGCCCACTTCTATTTGGGGTCACATTATTTTGCATGCAACAATGCTAGTTCGTGTCAGACCAACAAATATCATAAATATTCTCTCTTGCAATTAGTTTTGGATCATGAACCTAATATATCCCATTTAAAGTTTTTTGGATGCGTCGTATATGTACGTGTAGCACCGCCATATCACACCAAAATAGGTCCGCAAAGAAGGCTAGGAAAATATGTTGGGTTTGAATCACCCTCCATTATTCGCTACCTCGAAACATTGACGGGGGATTTGTTTACTGCACGATTTGCAGACCGTCGATTCGATGAGACACTTTTCCCAAAATTAGGGGGAGAAGTTGGTGAAACCAAACTGGAAGTGAAAAAAATCATCATTATCTCATATTGATCCACGTGCCTCTATTTGTGAAAAAGAGGTGAAAAAGATTATCCATTTGCAGAGAATATCATATCAAATGCCAGACGCATTTATGGATTTGAAACGGATAACAAAATCACATATCTCTGCAGAGAATGTTCCAATCCGTATTGATGTCCCTATTGGACAATCTCCTAGTATCATAGCTAATGAGTCAAAAGCGCGCCTAAAACGCGGCAGATCATTAGGTTCCAGAGATCGAAATTCTAGAAAAAGGAAAACAAATGACCAAAATGAAAATATGAAAGAATATCCTGAAGAAATCCACAATTTAATAAATTCTGAGGTTCATTAAGAATTCACTGAGCCCGAGACTCAAGAAAATAAGGAACTATCAAGAAATCCAATCGATATTGAGATAAATTTGAATCGAGTGGATATAGTGGTAAATTATGTCTTTACATATAATGTTGTATCTAACATTATGCAAGAAGAGGATCTTGAACCTCAATTTGTTGGATAATGTCGACAAAGACTTGATTGGCCAAAATGACAAGAAGCAATCCAATCAGAGTTGAATTCACTTGCAAAACGTGAAGTTTTTGGGCCTGTAGTCCAAACACCTAATGGTGTTAAGCCTATTGGCTATAAATGGGTCTTTGTACGCAAGAGAGACGAGAAAAATGAGGTACAAAGATATTAGGCACGCCTTGTTGCACAAGGATTTTCACAAAGGCCTCGTGTCGATTATGAAGAGACATGTTCACCCGTTATGGATGCTATAGTATTCCGTTATCTCATTAGTTTTGTTGTCCATGAAAAGCTTGACACACATTTAATGGATGTGGTTACCTCCTACCTTTATGGCTCACTTGATAATGAGATATACATGAAAATTCTCGGAGGACTCACAATGCCTAAAGCAAATTATTCAAAGCCTGGAAAATATTTTCAATCAAATTGCAAAGATCGTTGTATGGTCTAAAGCAATCAGGATGAATGTGGTATAATCGTCTTAGTGAGTATTTATTAAAAAAAGGTTATATAAATGATATCATTTGCCATGTATTTTTACAAAGAAAACAACATCGAAATTTATTGTACTTTCCGTATATGTTGATGACATAAACCTTATTGGTACTCCCATAGAACTCCAGAAGGCAACTGATTATTTAGACAAGGAATTCGAGATGAAAGATATCGGAAAGATAAAATTGTCTTGGTTTGCAAATTGAACATTTGGCAAATGAATTTTTATTCATCAATCTGCCTATATAGAAAAGGTATTGAAATGATTTTACATGAATGGAGTACATCCTTTAAGTACTCCGATGGTCGTTCGATAACTTGATGTGAATAAGGTTCCATTCCGACCTCAAGAAAATAATGAGGAACTACTTGGTACGGAAGTACCATATCTTAGTGTAATTGGTGCACTAATGTATCTTGCAAATACTAAAAGGCCTGACATAACCTTTTCAGTTAATGTCTTAGCAAGATGTAGCTTTGCTCCTATAAGGAGATATTGGAATGGAATCAAACACATATTACGATATTTGAAAGGAACTACCAATATGGGCTTATTTTATGGCGATAATTACAGTCCTAATCTTGTTGGTTATGCTGATGCTGGGTATTTATCTGACCCACACAAGACTCGGTCTCAAATAGGTTATGTGTTTACCTATGGAGGCACTGCTATATCTTGGCGATCGACTATGAAATCAATTGTGGCTACTTTATCTAATCATGTTGAGATAATTGCTATTCATGAAGAAAGTCGAGAATGTGTGTGGTTGAGGTCTATAATATATCTTATTCGAGGCAAATTTGAAGTGTGACAAACTGCCCACGATTTTGTATGAAGACAATGCAGCATGCATAGCTCAATTGAAGGGAGGATTCATAAAAGGATATAGAACAAAGCACATTTCACTAAAGTTATTTTTCACACATGATCTTCAAAAGAATTGTGATATAAGTGTGCAACAGATTCGTTCAAGTGATAATATGGCTGATTTGTTCACAAAATCTCTACCAACGTCAACCTTCAAGAAGCTAGTGTACAAAATCAGGATGTGAAGGCTCAAGGATGTGAATTGATGCTCCCATCAGGGGGAGTTGATGCATGTTGCACTCTTTTTTCCTTACAAGGTTTTGTCCCACTGGGTTTTTCTTGCAAGATTTTTAACGACGCAACTAAAGACGTATTATTAGATATGTGTACTCTTTTTACTTTTGTAGAATATTTTGCCATTGGGTTTTATTTTAGTTAAGGTTTTAATGAGGCACATTACTTATTGAGTAGACATTTAAGGGGGAATGTTATGAATAGAATTCTATTTAGAGTGAATGCCTATCTTGTAGAGAGTTTTACTTTGTGACTAAGTCATTTTTCCCCTATAAATAGAGGGGTCTTACCCCATTGTAAATCATCCCAAAATTCAATAAGAATTTTCTCTCTTTCTCTACAATATTGTTCTTCTACTTTTATTGTTTTGTAATTTTTATACTTTTTGTTCATAATTTTCATATGATTATCACTTTAGTGACTTATTTACGGATTTTGTACAAATTATTTATTCATTAGATCATTGCATTCCGTAACCAAAAAAAAGTTGTTACGCATTCATGATATCAGTTTAAGATTATTTTGCCTTATGTTTAATAGTTAAAATTGTTTATTGATGTGTGCCAGCTCAATTAGTTGCTCATATTTTCTAAGATTTTTTTAAATCTCTTTTGATTGATTTTATCATAGATATTACATGGTATAATTGTTACTTAAAAGAATAAACATTAACAAGTGAGGTCCAAAGATTTTGATGATTTCATCAGCTCAAATAAATAACTCTCCTTATCTCATAAAAATAGTTATAGAACTATGTTATTATTATTATTATTATCATTATTATTATTATTATTATTATTATTATTATTATTATATAACCTTTAAGGAATATTAATTTTAATTTTAAGGTGTGGTGTAGGATATTTTCATCTCAGTTACAGTTTTAAATTTTTCTAAACAATAAAATTGTGTTGCACACAAAAGCAAATTTATTAGGTTTTGAAAGTTATATGTCTTTGTTGAAGTTTAGCTACAAGTTTGTTCTTTCAATCTTTGATCTTCATAATTTGAGTTCTGGCAATTTATTTCAATTTACTTTAGGGTAATTTAATTATTTACCTTTCTTTAATATTTATACTATTCATGTATCGTTATTAATTGATTGAAGTTTCCATGACAAGAACTTCTAGTAAGAGAATGTCCAACCTCTCACTACAAGAACCATCATCTACTATCACCAATATCCCACCAAAGCCACC
The DNA here is from genome assembly GCA_034376525.1 of Nicotiana benthamiana. Taxonomy (NCBI): domain Eukaryota; kingdom Viridiplantae; phylum Streptophyta; class Magnoliopsida; order Solanales; family Solanaceae; genus Nicotiana; species Nicotiana benthamiana. The sequence goes on from CM067330.1 coordinate 102,867,746, forward strand.
GGATAAATCTAGCCACCAATTACAAAACTCTACTTCATATAAGGAAACCCTCCTAAGAGACGAATTCACTACCAAAGTAGTAAATTCTTCACCTCAAGAGTTAGAAAATCATATGGATATGGACATTGCCCAACTCCAACCTGATGATCCAAGCCAAAATGATTTAACTAGCTCATTAAGACAAATAAACCTCAGCCAAGATGACCTTCATCGAATGTACATGCCTTGGAGAAATTTGATCATCATCAAACTAATAGGGAAGCGCCTTATGCACCACTACCTCAAAAAGAAATTACAAGATCTATGGAACTCAATGAGAATTTCCCTCTAATTCATCTGGGAGAAGACTACTATACAGTCAAACTAACTAGTGAGGAAAACATGAAAAAAATCCTACATAATGGACCTTGGTTCGTTAATGATTTTTTTCTATCCACTCAAAAATGTGTTCCAAACTTTGTTGCAAACAAAGCACAACACAACTTCACTGCCATTTGGATCCGACTATCACAATTACCCACTGAGTTCTATGATGGAATAGTCCTTGCAAAAATAGGTATTCAATTGGCAAACTTCTCAAAGTGGATGCATGCACCTCAGCTACACTTAGGGGATGTTACACCAGATTATGTGTTGAACTTCTACTTGACCAGCCTGTTCAACACCACATACTCATTGGACAACATAAACAACCAATCGTGTATGAGGGCAATGATATATTGTGCAAATCTTGTGGCTGACTAGGACACACGACTCAATATTGCACACAAGGAAAGCTGCCAACCATAGCAAGAGAAACCAATGCAAAGGAAATCCATGCAGAAAAGCAAGGTAACAGCCAACAAAAATTCAGAAGAAGGAGAATGGATGACAGTCAAGTTCCCAAGAAAAGGTAAAGCCAAAATGGGAAATGCACACACTGCCACAACTGAACCAAATTCCCTTCCAGGTATGAATGTCCGCCTGTTCGATGCAAGATCAGGTAAGTACCTCAAAACTTAACACTTATACTATATTAACAAGCAACTATTAACCAACCTCCTAAAGCCCTATCAATAAATGCAATTTCATCCGCCAGCTTTGATCAAAGTTCATTCAATAATGACACATCTTTGGACCAAATGGAAGAAGACAAAAGTAGTTTCAAAAACCCACAAAGTCAGCCCATGGTTTTGAATGATCTAAAACAAAAAAAGATTTTCAATAATAACTCTAATATTTTGCATGCAAGTCAAGTGAAAAATGGCACAAGAATGCCCACCCATCCGGCTAACATAGTGAATAACAAAAAATGCTTAATAACTTGGAAATAAACTCCACCCCCAACCCATCCAATAAGATTGATAACAATACTATCATTACCCCTAATAATACTAACCTATCTCATAATGATCATCTTACCCCCATGCATGCCCGTTAACCACTACCCAATCAAATGACAAACATTTGGATGATCTACACGATCAAGTGGCAAATGACATCTCCATGGGAGTTTTTGTTGTAAGAAACACGCAAGTATGTGCCGTCCAATCACAAATATAGCCTATCATTAGAACTACTACTACTTCGTCCACTCCTCCACCCCTATAAACACTATCCCATCTTCAAAAAATGGCCAGAACCTCCATACCCCTCAGGAGAAGATACCGACTCCTCCCAAAAATCCGCCTATCACGCAACCAAAATATGAACAACCTTCCCAACTTCCCTCCACATCCTCAACAAAATCCGGCAATCTATGCTCAACCACCAACACCACCAAATCACCTTTCCCAGTTGTGGATAGAATTGGGACTTCAAGGCCATGCAGTAACTTTCAATATGGAAATAAATGGCCAGGAATCGATCCTAGTGATACAAAACATTCACTTCCTTTCCCAACTCATATCGGAGGGCATGAACTTAGCAATGAACAATTATGTGAATCAAATGTGGTTAAAAAATATACTCCAACAATTAGCTCCCAACATGAACCAATACTTGGTGAACAACATGCAGCCAATGTGGAACATTTCACGTCACCCAAACCAACAAGTCTTACAGAACCCTCCCCTCAATCTACCCTTCTTCGCACCGGAGAACATGATGCTCCTCAACCTAGTCTTCATCCAATGGAAAGCTCCAGTCCTCCCCAACCATCCAGACCCACAACAAGATACCATGGAATAGCAAGTTCAAAAAATGAACGTACCAAATCAAGTAGGGAACCAAGAGGGAGACGAGGCAGTGGAAGACTTAGCACACTTAGTGGAACCAGCTGTGACTCTTTCAAGTCTAAACGAGGTAAAAATATTGATATTCAGGGAGATGCTCGACAAGAAGTATATCTTCAGCTGCCCGATGACATTGCACAAGTTCTCGTTGGACATCCGTCCACCTCAGGATCCAACAGTGGGAAAAAATGTAGTGATTATGATTCCATCCCAAAGAGTGATGCAAAACACCAATCCACCAAATAATATGCCCATGCAACAGCCCAACAACGCAATCATTTGGAATAGAAATTTCACCAGAAACTTTAGGGAACTAATGGACTCACATAGGCCGTGTCTAGTCGCTATTCTAGAAACGAGAATGGAAAGCCACCTCTCAATATTGGAAGCTTTTAGTTTTACAGAGATGATTGAGGTGCCTTCCAATGGACAAAGTGAAGGTTTTGTGATCTTTTGGAACAACGAGGTGGTCATTGTCAAAAACTTCAATAGAAATGGACAAGCTATTCATGCCATTAGTGAGGTTAGACCTAAAAACTTAACTTGGCTAATTAGTGTTATATATGCTAGTAATGATGTTAATTATAGATATATGCTTTGGGATAACCTAAGGAAAATATATGATAGTTACAAAGGGCCTTGGCTAATAGGCGGGGATTTTAATGAAATAACTAACGTATCGGATAAGTTTGGTGGTAGGGCTATTAATCAAAGGAGAGAAAAACCCCTCCGAAATTGCCTAGACTATTGTAACCTTTTAGATTTAGGCTTTAAAGGGTGCAAATACACTTGGACAAATTTTAGAAACAAATAATAATGGGTTGATCATGGAAAGACTTGATAGGGTCTATTCTAATGAAGGTTGGCTAGAAGCCTACCCCAATGCCACTGTCACCCACCTCCCTAAAGTCCATTCGGACCATAATTCCATTTTGATAAACTTGAAAAACACCATTAATTCCATTAGGAATAAACCTTTCCGGCTAGAAAGTTTTATGTGTAATCATCCAGAATTTAACAACTTAATATCCGTCAATTGGGGTGACAAAGACTTACTAGAAGGCGCGGAAAGTTTCAAAGATATGGTGATAAGTTGGAAAAACCAAACCTTTGGAAACATTTTTACTAGGAAAATGAAGTTCCTAAATAGAATCAATGGCATCCAAAATTCCCCAAACTACCAAACAAGAAGTTTCCTTAGGAATTTGGAAACCAAACTAGTTGACGAATTTAATTCAATCCTGAGACTAGAGGAAGATTATTGGAAAATAAGATCACGGATGGATTGGTTACGCGAAGGAGATGCTAACACTAGATTCTTCCACATCAAGGCCACAAATAGAAGACGAAGAAACAACATAGTTTTCTTTAAGGATGACTCAGGAAAATGGATAGAAAACCCTTTGCTAATAAGAAATCATGTCACAAATTACTTTTAAAGATTATTCACCACCTCCCATAAATGCTCTATCAAATGCAATGAAACTGCTTATTACTCGCACAACTGTGACCTATCAATCCTTGATAGACCCCTTACAAACCACGAAATTAGAAAAGCTATCTTTTCATTTAAACCATTCAAAGCACCAGGACCGGATGGCTTTCATCCTTTATTCTTCCAGAAATTTTGGAATCTATTAGGAGGGAAAATAATCAAGCTTTGTCAAAATATATTTGCTAGCAACAAAAATCCTCCAGATATGAACCAATGTACATCTGTTTAATCCCCAAAATAAACAATGCTAACCTATTAAAAAAAATTTGTCCTATAAGTTTATGCAATTTTATTTACAAAACCATTACCAAGATAACTGCAAATAGAATTAAGCCCTTCCTAGTCCACCTTATAAACATTAAGCAATCTAGTTTTGTAAAGGGAAGAAGAGGAAGTGACAATGCTATTATAATTCATGAAATCCTAAGATACTTCAACAATTGTAAGGGAAAAGGAAAAATGATCCTATAGCTTGATCTAGAGAAAGCTTTCGATAAGCTCGAATGGTCCTATATCTATCGAACGCTCAGGTACTATAATTTCCCTAAAAACATTACAAATCTCATAATGAACGTTGTCACAACTAGCTCATTAAATAAAACTAAAGAATTTACCCCTTCTCGAGGAATCAGGCAGGGTGACCCCCTATCCCCTTACCTTTTTATTCTATGTATGAATATGTTATCTAACAATATTAAGCATGAGGTGGACATCAAGAACTGGACTCCACTTAGAATTAATTCCTTGGCACCTGGTATATCCCACCTTTTTTTTTGCGGATGATATAACTCTTATGGGAGAAACAAACTATAAGACCATCACCAGCATTAATCAAGGCCTAAAATATTTTAGTTAGTTTTCAGGCCTAAGAGTTAACAAAGCTAATCTAAATTCATAGTGTCCAAAAATTATTGTAATGACACAAAAACTCTTTTAACAAATACACTGGGAATAACATCAAGTACTAGCTTTGGGAACTACTTAGGCTTTCCCATGCTAAATGCCATCCCAAGGCATACATACTACCTTCCTCTTCTTGATAAAATGAGAGCTAAACTCAACAACTGGAATGCTAAATGGATTAGTATGGCTGGTAGATGTACTCTGATAAAGTCTACCCTTAACACTCTTCCCAATCACCTTATGCAAACATCCATTCTTCCTAAAAAAAATTTAAAAGAAATAGACAAAATCCTAAGGAATTTCTTGTGGGGTACTACCCAGGACCAAAAGAAACTACACCTTATTAACTGGGACATTGTTACTAAGGAAGTTTCCAAAGAGGGGTTAGGTATAAGAAAAGCCTACCAAAAAAACCAAGCCCTAATCACAGGCCTAGCTTGGAGAATCCTCAACAATACTCACTCCCTATGGGAAAATGTACTAATTAGTATTTATGGGAGGAAAAAGAAAATAATTGGCTTTTCAATCACTTGAAAAAGTCTTTTGGAAGGATGGACTATCTGTAAAAAAGGTATTAGATGACCAGTTCATAACAACTCATGTCACAACATTTGGGACAAATTGGATCCCTAATTACAAGAACCTTAGGAGCAGTATACAAGGGCCTCTTCCAAAAGGAAAGGATAAACTACAAATAAAAAATATTAGGGATAATAACACTTGGTGCTTAGAAAAAATCTCCTTTGAACTACCAACCCCTTTAAAGAATTGTATCAATTCCATTCCCTGTAATAATGAAAACTCAGTTGTCCTAAGTAATATATGTTGGAGTCTCACCTCAAATGAACTGTTTACCACCTCTTCATCCTACCAACTAATTGATAATAACAATAACAATTCCTTAAATGGCATCTGGCTCTGGAAGCTCCAATGTCCTATCAAAATAAAATTCCTCCTTTGGAAAATATACAATGGACGCCTTCCCACCAGAAGCTTATTATCAAATATTGGTATAAACATTGATCCTTTATGCCCAATTTGTAAAAATAACCAGGAAACTATTCGCCACATATTTTGGGAATGCCATATAGCCAAATACTTTTGGCACAACTTTGGTATCAACACTGTGGACAACCATTGCAATAAACTTTGAATGGACTTTCTCTTGAACACCCAACCAAAAATAAGCCCTAAATATCTTCATTGGCACCAATTACTTCCCTTTATAATATGGGAAATTTGGAATAACAGGAATCAAAATAATAATAATAATAATAATAATAATAGTAATAATAATAATAATAATAATAATAATAATAATAATAATAATAATAATAATAATAATAATAATAATAATAATAATAATAATAATACTACCAACCCTATCAACATTAAAAAAATATTTGCTTACACAAATGAATATTACTTCTACACTAATAAAAATGTGATAGTGGAGAGGACTATATTATTACAAGTAAAGTGGATGAAACCACCCTTAGGGTGGTACAAAGCAAATAATGATGGTGCCTTCGACATAAAAATCACGGAAGGTGGCATTGGAACTGCAATACGTGACTCGAAAGGACGCTGGTGTGTAGGATCATCGATGAAAATTCTTGCAACTTCACCATTACAAACAGAACTTATGGCTCTACGCCACAGTCTTCAATTAATAATCAAGGAAGATCTCTTCCCCATGGAAGTGAAAACTGATGCAACGGATATATTAAACATAATACACAATAACACCCTTACTAACGACAAACTTTCCTTTGAATGTAGATCATTAGTGGAGGAGGCAACCAAGCAGGGGAGGATATCATTCATGCATAGCTTCAGACAAGGAAATGGTGTGGCTCACACTTTGACAAATGAAGCTCTAAGAAACAAGACCTTTGATAAATTATGTATTTTTGCTAAGCCTCCTAATTTTGTAATCGATCTCTATGAAAGAGATATGGAGGACTATGTTTATGTAAGATCGTGTAGTACAAAACAATACGAAACTCTAGCTGCTCTAGGAAATATTAGTGCCATAGATGGCCTAATGGTTGGCAAAAGTAATACATATATAAATAATATCTGTAGGGAGGAGACAACCCTCCCTATTTAGCCTTATATATATCATCGAAGTATAATGTCATAGTCGGTCTATATTATCTAATCGGTATAAAATTTATGGTTAGTTAAAAAGTTGAAAAAGTTAAATTATCTGTAAATAAACTTTTGCTTTATATTTTTAAGAAATGCTTAAAATAAACTACATGAATATAATGAATAGACTTGCAGTATGATATGGCGTTGTATAACCAATGTAAATTAAGTGGGATGACCCAAAAGGTTATCACTTGCTATTATATTAAATTATATATTTTTTAAGCTATGAAAATCTCAAATAGAGATATCTCGATTTGCGTGTACAATCCGGGCACGTAGTCAGAAAGCTTAAATATGATACTTTATAAAAAATGATAAAATTTGGCTATAAAATGAGTTAATTTGACTTCGATCAATATTTTGGGTAAACGGATTCAGACCCATAATTTGATGGTCCCGGAGGGTCCGTAGGAAACTATGGGACTTGGGAGTATGCCCAGAATCAAATTCTGAGGTCCCAAGTCTGCGAAATAAATTTTTAAAAAAAAATTATTTTCTGAAATTGTTTAAGGTAATTTGAAATGAATTTCGATTAGAACATGTTGGTATTAGGCCTGTATTTTGGTTTTGATGCCTGGTACAAGTCTTATATATGAATTAAGACGATCTTGTAAAATTTAATGAAAACAGATGTCATTTGACGTGATTTAGACCTTAATTGGAAAATTCGATATTTAAGAAGTTCTGATAAATTTCATTGATAATGAGGTTTAATTCAATATTTTTGATGTTATTTTGGTGCTATCAGTATATGAATAAATCTGTGGATATTTTTGAGGTAGTGTGTATATTTGGTTGGGAGCCCAAAAGGCTCGGTTAGATATGTCACGGAGTGCATTTTGAACTTAGAAAGTTGCAGGTTTTCAGTTTATGTGCCCAGGCCTGCAAATGCAAAGCCTGGCTTGCAAATGCGAATTTGCTATTGCGAAGGCTGGATCGTAAATGCGAAAACCAGCCCAGGCTTGCTTGCTCGCAAATACGAAGTTTTCCTTTAACGCCCGAGGTCGCAAATGCGACACATCTATCGCAAATGCGGAGTCGTCAATACAACATCTTGCTCGCAAATGCAAAAGTTTGAGATTTCTAAAGAGTTCGCAAATGCGAACCCTGTTTCGTATTTCCCATGTTAGCAGAGGTCAGGGTTCGCAATTGCAAACCCCTATTCGCAATTCCCATAACTGAGACCTGCAACTTTTATACTTAGCCGATTTTAGAACCCATTTTTCATATTCTCTCAAACACAAACACACTTAGGCGATTTTTCCAAGGATTTCTACTTATCCAAATCAATTGTAAGTCATTTTAACAAGTTTTCTTCTATCATTAACATCTTTTAACATGACTTCAACTTAAAATCAAAGATTTTCATGGGGGAAATTGAGTGTTTTGGGTAGAACCTAGGGTTTTCAGAGATTGGGGATTTGGACCTCGATTTGTGGTCCGATTGCAAAACACATGATATATTTAACTTCATGGGAGAATTGGTAATCGGGTTTTGGTTCGAACCTCGGGTTTTGACCATGCGAGCCTGGGATAGTTTTTGATTCTTTAGATAAAACTTTGGAAAATTCATTTTCATGCATTCAAATTGATTCATTTAGCATTTATTGATGTAATTAAGTAACTTATGGCTAGATACGAGTGAATTGGCAGTGGGAAGTTCGAGGTAAGTATTTGCTCTAACCCTATCTTGAGAGATTAGGAGTCGAGTCCTATTTTCTATGCGGTAATTGTTGACTACCACGTATAGGCATTATCACAAGTAACTATACGTTAGTGTCTAGCATGACCGTGAGTTTTATATGGTGAATATCTTGATTTCGTTGTAACTTTCATGTCTTGGCGATGATTTAAATTTGTTATAAAAAGTTTGTGGAAGGAATTGTGACCTTTGAACATCGAGGAGCATTGGCTCAAGCTATATTATGAATTGTGAAAGTGAATAAGTTGATTGAACCCTTTGGAGCATTGGCTCAAGTGATAAAACTAGTTGTGAAGTAAAAGTGAAAGAAAGAGAAAGAGTGATTAAATTATTTTCTTATCGGGATATTATTGTTTTATTGGTTATATCCCTTGTGGGGATATTGATATTATTGGTGTTGTTCCCTTGCCGTGATTTACTTGTTTAATTATTGTTCCTTTGCCGGGATTTCTATTATGATCTTGTTTATTCCCATTCCCCCTTTGTTTGTGATTGTTGTTTGGGTGAGGACGAGTGTTAAAGCACGAAGGGTGATGCCTTGCTTGTTTTGGTGAGGAAAGAGTGTAAAGCATGAAGAGCTGTGTATTGTTTATGATTGCGAGGAATGAGTGTAAAGCACGAAGGGTGATGCCGTGCCGCACGATGTACCATTCCGTGTCGATTATAATTATTATATGGTGATGAAAGAGAGTAAAAGCATGAAGGGTGATGCCATGCACACTTTTATTATATAATTGCTTTCGTGAGGACGGGAGTAAGAACATAAAGGATGATGCCGTGCATTTATTGATTCTGATTCTTTATTGGTATCCGCATTATGTTGTTTCCTTCGTTACTTAAGTCTTTCGACTTGGAGTTGTTATTTCCACACAGCAGGCTCCCCCTCCCATATTGACTGGTTATGTCTGAAGTTCTTTTCCGCTATATATATATTAGCTGCACAGGTTTATTTGGTGGTCTGGTCCTAGCCTCGTCACTACTTCACCTAGGTTAGGTTAGACACTTACCAACAAATGGGGTCGGTTGTGCTGATATTACACTATGCACTATGTGTAGATCTTGAAACAACATTTGGATCGTAGTATGGAGTATACCTTCAGTCGACGCGGAGAATCTAGGTAGACCTGCAGGCGTCCGCATACCTAGCGTCTCCCTCTATCCCTATTTTCCTGTTTCATTTCCCTTATATTCTAGAAAGTGTATTATTAATTCTTCAGACCTTGTATGTAGTAAATCTTAGACCGTTCGTGACACTGTGACACCAGAGTTTGGGTGTTTAAGACTTAAGTAATTGTAATAGACGTAGAATTCAGATGCTTAATTGTTATCTTCCACTTAATTATTTAAAATTCCGTTGTTTTCATGTTATCACTTTATAATTGTTAAAAAGGAAGTAATATGATGATGAAGTAAGCAGTTAAGGATTGGCTTGCCTAGCTCTCATTAGTAGGCGACATCACGACTCCTGAGGTTGAAAAATCGGGGTCGTGACAAGTTGGTATCAGAGCTCTAGGTTACATATGTCTCACAGCTCACAGACAAGCTTAGTAGAGTATGAGGGATCGATACAGAGGCGTTTGTATTTATCCCATAGGGGCTACAGAGTTAGGAAAAATTCACATTTATTCTTTCTTGTCGTGTGGTTTGGTTTTTCAATGCTGATTGAATTTCTATTTTGTTCTCCCGCAGATGGCGAGAACACGTGCTTCTTCATCCACTGACTAGTAGCCCAATCCCCTAGCAGCAACTCCCACGAGGGGCAGAGGGCGAGGTTGAGGCCGTGCTAGAGGTCAAGGTAGGGGTAGAGCTCAGCCTCGAGCAGCATCACCAGTAGCGGAGCCTCAAGTTGATTTTGATGATGAGGTTCCGACCCCAACTGTTCTGGTGGGCCCTGCTAAGGTTCCATAGGGGTTTATAGCCACCCTAGTTCTTTAGGATGCCCTGATCCGACTAGTGGGCCTCATGGAGAGTGTTACCCGAGAAGATTTACTCCCTGTAGCACAAGCTGCCTCTCAGGCTGGAAGAGCAGCCCAGACTGCTGCTACTCGCACTCCGTAGCAGGTAGCTCCCCAGACTCCAGCGGCTCAGCCAGTTGGAGCAGCCCGACCGAGAGTGGTAGCTCATATCGGTGATGGAGCAGCTATGTCTGCCGATTGTTGATACCTAATTTTTTCCTGTATATTTTTATATATTAAAAATAATTTCAAAATAACATATATATGCACATGTAAGCATGCCGAAGGGTTAGTATTTTTCAATTTTTAAAATCAATTTATTGCCATTTTAGCAGTACGAAATCAATAATTATTCCCCAAATCATCCATTTTGGTAAAAAGATTATTTTATTCCCACATTTATACCAAAATATTTAAGGTAATTTTTCGTATATTTTTTACAAATTCATTTGGCATTTTAAAAGCTAAATTGCATATAATTATAATTTTAGCCTATTTAAAATTAATAGCATTTTATAATTATGAAATTGATTCCAATATTTTTAAATTAATATTTATATATTAGTTACTGATTCAATACTTTGAATTTAATTTCAAATCATTTTTACTATTTTTTATAAAATAAAAGGGAAAACTGGCTATTTAATATATAGCCCCAGTTCATTTCAATTGTAGCCCCATTACATTTTAATTTAGCCTCCAATTGACCCAATCTTAGCCCCCAATTGGACCGGACCAATTTTAATTTTAACCCAACCCCTTAACCTGTTTATCCAACCTGCCCGGTTTTCTTTTAATCCAGGCCGTTGATCCTTTTGATCAATGACCATGATTACCCCTTTCCATTTTAATTCACCTAACCCTACTCTAATCCTCCCATTTCATTCTATTGGCCGCCTTTGGATACTCTCCCTCTCTCAAACTCTCTCAAAGGTTCCCTGGAACCCTGGCCTCTCTCATCCTCTCCGACCATAACCTCACCGGAATCCATGACTTCTCAGGCCATAATGGCCTATACTCACCCCCCTCCACCATTAAACCTTGCGTGTTGAAGTTCTGAGGTTTAACCTTGATGATGTCTTATCAGATCTCTACAGATTCAAGATTCTATGGCTTCTCCAGCCTTGCTCCGGTGTATCCAAGCATCAGGAGCCTATTTCTGACCTCTCTGACAAAAAATCGGACTTTCTTCCAAGCCTTTCTCATTTCTAGGGTTTCTCTGAAACTCTAAGCTATTCAAGGTTTTTCTCTAGTTGTTTTGTTAGACCTATGTTATATCTGTGTTCTACTGGAGTTCTGAAATATTTTCCCCAATCTTTTCTTTCAAATTTTCTCCTCGATCTAGGGTTTTTGGAAAAGTTAAAATGTTTTCTGACTCTTCTTTTTCTTCTTTTCTTTGTGTGAATCTTTCTATGCTATGCTCTTATGTTATTTTTTTTCCGCCTCGCATGAGTCTTCATCTGGGTTCTTATGTTTGCCATATTATGCATGTTCTTCTATTGTGCTCCATTCTTTCTTCTACTAGTTTTTATATCATGCTTTCAGATGCCTATCTTATGTGCTCCTTTCCCGTATTTTTTACTAATTTTTTAGTTTGTTGTTTGCCTTTACTAGACATTTATTTGAGTTCTTTCTCAAACATTTTTCATCAGTCTTATGCTTATATTACCTCTTTTAAGTCCTAAGTTTACTTAAAACATGTTCCTACTACTCTTACTATGTTTTAAACCAGTTGTGCATTCTATTTGCCTTGAACCTGTTAATTTTATTTGTTCGTTTTCTCATGAATCTAAAAGAGACCTCTGAGCCTGTTCAATGGCTTGCCTTCTCATCTCTGTATCCTACTCGAGTTGGAAACCCTAAGGTTTGCGGTTTTCTTTTGGCAATTTTGATCTTATGTGTGGACTGGGGTTCCATTGTGGAACCCTGGATTTTCTCAAACTCATTCTGAGTCTATGAAGAACTTGAACCTCTTTGTTATGGCTCTGAACTTTCCATGCTAGACTCTTTTCTAATTAGCACGACAATTCTCTCTTGATTCACATATCTGTACACTTTATATATGATGAAAAAATGGGTTTCCCAGCTTGTGATTGATTCAGAATTCCATTTAATAAGGTTCAATTAATGTTACCGATCTCCTTTAATTAAACCTTTCTTCACCTTTTCTGATTGGATTCATTCATACCAATACTTAATTTTATTTTTACTGGTTGTTGATTGGTTGCCTTTCCTTATTTGCACAAACCGTGTTGCTATTAAACTCTTTCCTTAAATAGTTTTTGTGTATTTTCCCTTCTTGTACTACTTTGAAATGATTTTGAGCAAATTCGTTCCTTAATTATTCTGCTAAATTGAAATCAGAATCCCTTAATTAAATGGAGACTTTATTTAATTGATTTCAACAATATTTTCTTACATTTTTCTTACTTGGTTTTTGCACTATGAAGGGCATGACCTATCAGCACTTTAAAAAAAAGGGAGTTCAATACTCTAACATACAACACTTACTGAACACTTTCAATTTCAATGCTCCTGCACCCTTACTCTCTTCTAAAATCTTCTAGCTGTGTGTGTGCAATTTGGCTTTACTACTGTTCTTCTCTCTTAGTTTCCTTGAAATTGGTATGTTCTAGTTTCGTTTTCAGCCTCATCCCTATGTGTTTGCTTTACAATTTCTACAATTTTGTCTACTTTGCATTTATGTTCAGTATTGAATATGGTGTGCTCTTTGCATCAGTTGTTGTTATGAATTCCCCATGCCCTTATTCCTTTCTATATGTCTGAGTTAAAGTTTAGGTCTAGCAGCATCCTAATTGTTGCTCATGTCTAGACTTGATCCTTTAATGGATCTTAAATCCCAAACAATGTAGTTAACAGGCTGGTTGGGTGTGCCAGCACTCCTAATTGCTGGATATGATCACCAGCTTGACATGGCTTTTTCCCAAAATCCCCTCTATGCACTTGCACTCGCTCTTAGATTCCAAGTTTTGCCCCCTCCTATGAGCCTTGCCTTGGGACCTTGAGCTCCCTCTGAACTTGGACATCTGAGGCTGGCCCTTCCATACTGCACTATAACATAATTCTGCAATATATTTGGGTGTAAGCATTGCCGGGAGTCCACTAGGGACTCTTAGGGAACTCTGACATATCCCAAATAAAAGAAAGGCTTTGGAATCTGATCTTTTGAGTTGGTTTACTTCATATTTTAGACTGAAGTCTGAATAAAGCTCTCCTTGGTTGGATTTTAGCTTTCTGATGTATTTTTCATACTTTTCTGTATTCATTCTAGGCTGTAATAATTTGTAATAACTCATGGGGTTTATAGTGGAAAAGGGGAGGATCACATATTGTATGCATAAGGGTAGATATCATGTTCATTAGGTATTTGCTTTTGCAAATCCTACTTTAAGTCATGCATTTTCATATAGAAATCATGTTTTAAGTTCTACACTTCTACACTTTCATATAGAAATCCTGCTTTAAGTTATGCATTTTCATATAGAAATCCTATTTTAAATTCTGTACTTCTACATTTTCATATAGAAATCCTGTTTTAGGTTCTGCACTTCTGTATTTTTTTAGAAAGCCATGTCTATAAACTTTTGCACTTTTACATCTTAGATATCCTGCATATAAGTTCTACATTTCATACATAATATATCATAACAGCCACGCATGCACTTCTGAACCCATGTAGAGAACCTGTCTATAGGATGTTGCATTTTTGCCTATCATATAAAAGCATGTCTATAGGGCTTCCTGAATTCTGCATACGTATCCATCACTAGGAAAATGATATACATGTTTAAATATTAAAAAATAGTTATTCTAGACACCATGCCTATAAGATTTCTGTGTTTCCATAAAGGTTAAAATTAGTCACGCTTAGAAAGCATACCTAAAGGAGTAATCAACCAATCTGAATCCCTCAACTCTTTTATAAGTTTAAAATTGGTAATAATAGTGGTTAAACGCTTGCAGAACTCATGTTCCTACTGTTAATAAATCTACTTTTGAAATCAGTATATTTCTCTCGTGTTTAGATACCATGCCTATAGGTTTCACCTAAGCGAGCTATAAGGTAAATTATATAGTTGAATCAGGCTCATTAATTTTAGCCAACAGGCATGTCTGATTCCAGTTTCTTGTCTGAAATGTGTAATAACCTGTTTTCCTGCTTAACGTTTAAGTCTAAATCAGACCATAACCAGTATTTGCAAGACATGCTAAACAACTTGTCCTTAAGTGAGGAGGCCTATCTGAGCCTTCTAAGTTGTTATATGTTTCCCATATTCTGCTTTATGTGTTTTTGTTAGTCGCTTTAGAATTTTATCCTTTTAAACCATACAAAACCCAAATTTCCCTTCCCTTTATGACTAGTAGTCCCAAATGCCTCCGATACTGATAGGATAGGGGTGGATATTAGCATGCAATAAGTAACGAAATCATTCCACGTTTAATACCTCAATGGGGTGAGAAAGGGTGCATATGGAATGATGACCGGTGCATTAATACCACGTGTGGACCCTCTTTTGATGCATAATTACCGGTATTGCATTGATGTGATCCACATTATTTGTAAACCTAGGACCCCCCCCCCCCCTTTCTTTTATTTGTTTATCACTTTTCAGAATTTTCGAACCATTTCCTCAAAATTTCAGCTTTCTTTGTTTTTCTTCAAACTTTTAACTTATCTGCAGCCATTATGTGACAATCCCTCATATTTGAAATCCATGTTTGCCTATTTGTTACTTGTACTTGAAGTCAAACTTTTAGCATGGTCGGGAACCACACTAGTGGATCTTGAGGGGTGCCTAACACCTTCCATTCGAGATAAATTTCTAGCTCTTACCCTAATCTTTGGTCTTCTAAATCAAAACCCTCTTAGTGCCGTAATGCACTTAATCATTAGGTGGCGACTGTTCAATTCATAAATTCAATTCCCAAAGGGGAACGAGTTGTCTTCCTAAATGTCATAAATCCGATTTCGCGAGAAAAATGGGGTGTGACAACATGACAACTCTACTGGGGAAATCTTTAAAGCTTTTACCATTTCATGCTATTTGTGATGCTATGCTTTGAATATCTTTAATGTCCTTATTTATTCCCTTCTTCTTCTACGAAACTAACTTGGCTCTTTGTTTTTTTTCATTTATTGCTTTCCTTCAATAATGTTGTAATTATGAGCAATTATAGTAATTATTATTTTTATGAACGAGCAAATACATGAAAACTTGTTCAATTATTGTAACTGCATATTCAACATCATCTTCCGCTCGTGCCAAACAAAATACCATAGCAACACTTATAGTGAGTGGTTGCGCCCTTCTGATATTATTACTCCTAAATTTGGCAAAGGCGTATTTGTGGTAAAACCAGCCGATCAACGGTGTAGTTGACAGTTATGTGCCTTTCCCTCTTGAGTTTTCTGCTCAAGGGTAATAGTCTAATACCCCATAGAAACCCTACTCTGTCCAATTGTGCATGCATCACTGTCAAAACCTAGCCGAGTCAGTTATGTTGTCCATATGATGACTCTTTAAGATAACCTTGTCCAAAGTCCATTGGGTTTCCTTGGAACCCAAACGGACACTACCACATTCTGCGCATTTATTTAGAGAACTAAATATTGCTTATGCCAATTATTGATATTTAAATAGTCTAGTCTGGTGGAGGTAAGAGCCTAACACTTTTGTTTTGCAGAAATGAGGCAGGAAGTCCCCAGATTCGGCATGGTCACCAACATCCACCCGAAATTGCTAAATTGGTGGGAAGATCTTCATTCCAGTGATTAGACCCTCGTCCTGAAATACTTGGGGAATTTACCTTCCCTAAGCGAAATCCAACCCAACAACAAAATTATTGAAGCTACCACCCTGTTCTGGGATTGCGATAGGTCTATGTTTCGCTTCGGGGAGATTGAGATGACACCCCTACTAGAGAAAATAGGAGGATTGGCTGGCATACCGTGGGAAACTCTGGGTCTGCTAATGCCAGAGGACTGGAAGGGTCGAGATTTTCTCAAGATGATGGGTCTAAAGAAGAACCGGATTTAACTTGCCTGAAGGAGTCGTACATTCCCTTTGAATATTTGTACGAAAGGTACGGTCACAACAAATCTTACCATACTTACACCGAGGAATTCGACCTCACATCATTGGGTTATATCCATAGGAGGGTCTTCGTCTTCATGTTCTATTTCTTATGGATGATAGTATTTCCTATGAAGAAGAGTAGGATCCATACCAGACTAGTCATGGTCACCAAGACTTTAATGGAAGGAATTGGCGGGCATCCATTCAGCATAGTGCCCATGATTATTGCAGAGATGTACTGAGACCTAGAAAAGTTTCAATAGGGAGCCAAGCACTTTGAGGTTTGCAACTTGCTACTCCAACGCTAGCTCATGGAGCACCTCCAAAAGGGCGAGTATCGGTAAGAGATCCTACATAAGGATTAGGATGATCATATTGCCTTCCATCAGCCAAGGTGAATGAACTTTATGCCCAATATGTTTGCTCAACCAGAAGAAGCCAAGGGATGGGTAGAGCTGTTTGAAAATATGACGAAGAGTCAAGTACAATGGATATAAAATTGTTCCCTACTGAAGAGTTCATTACACGATCTAGGGATGCACCATTTCTGATACTTATCAGTTTGAGAGGAACTTATCCTTAAGTCCCTCTCCGAGTCATGAGACAGGCTGGTAGGAAGTGGATTATACCGAGGGTCAACAAGATGAGCCACTTCAGGGCCGACTTTCAGGATGATGACAGCCCTTATAAGTGCCAAGCCTAACACATGTGACACTGCAAAATTATCATGGGAAAAGATACTATTGAGTTGGACAGGTACCATGCTGGTTATACTCCATACTACCCAAGCTGGTTGGAGAATAATCATAATGGTTTGGGTCAACACGGGTTTGTTCGAGGTCATAGGATCATCGATGAAAAGTCTGAAGCATAGGTTAAGTACAACCAATTACGCAAGAGGATTCAGGAATGCGAAATGGAGCATCATGAAATTCAAGAAGCCAACCAAAAGTTGATTGAAGAATGGAAAGAAATAGCTGTCAGTACCAACAAGCGTCTGAGGTACTTGGACCAGGGTTTAGTGGAGCTAGAGAGGAATTCATCAAAAGGGTCGAAGACTTCCAGAATGTTGAAGGAAATGAAGGTGAACACTTGGCCAGAGCCTACTTGCTGCTAGGACTTCGTGAGATGGTGAAGCTGTTCGATGGATCCAAAGATGCCGAGTCTGGGGAAGGTCCTTCTGGGACCAAGTAGTTAGGGTTCCTTTTCTTTTGTTTTAAATGCAATAAGGCCAATGGCCATTAATGACATTTTATCTTCTGTTATTTTAGTGTCATTTTGGGATTCATCTTATTTTTATCAATGAAATGAGGCATTTAGCATTATAAATTCTCCAAATCAACTTGTCGCTAGGCCTACCTCAGTCACAACAAGGCTTTCAAATTAGGACGCGATTTACATTCTCGCACTATGTGTTTAAATATTGCAACATCTTTTTATAATCTGCACTAACTTGGTACCTTTTTGTTTTTACTTTTGTTTTATTCCCCTCCCCAAAGGTTAGTTCGTGCACTCTGGCATCATCATCATACTCCACAAGATCCAAGGTCCCTCCACCCACTCTTTCTCCTAGTCCTGTCAGAAATAGGAACAAGGGAAAAATGGAAGATTTGAGCAACACCAGAAAGGAAAACCAGTCGAACGGGTATAGGTTACTCAGGATATTCAGGTTTCCAAGGAAAGTGCCTCCCAAATCGAGCAGAAGTTTTTGAAATATCAATAAGAACTAAACCAAGTTCGGAACTTGGCAAGCTAGTTGTTTTCCCTCACTACCCTAGATGTCAACTTTCCTAAAACTCAAAACCAACCTCCACAAAACATCTCGAAACCACAAAACCACCCCGATCCTCACCACCACTGCAGCACTTGCCACACATCCAATTCCACAAATAACCATTTTCATCCTCACCATAACACCCCCATCTATGTGGAAACTGTGTCGCGCCCTACTCAACCCATTTCAAACACGCCCGAGTTTGATGACAAAGACTCACTTATCAGGAATCTGGCAGAAGAACTCAAGAAGCTGACTAGCAGAATTCAGGGCATCGAGGGAAGTAGAGGGATTGAAGGACTAAATTACGAAGATCTTTGCATACAACCAGATGTCGAACTGCCCAAGGGATACAAACCTCCTAATTTCGAGATGTTTGACAGTACAAGGGATCCGAGAGTTCATCTGAGAACATATTGTGACAAGTTGGTCGGAGTAGGAAAGGACGAAAAGATTCGCATGAAGCTTTTTATGAGAAGTCCAAAGGGAGATGCTATGTCTTGGTACATCAGCCAAAACCCAAAAAAGTGGTCAAATTAGGTATGTATGGCGTCCGATTTCATGGACAGGTTCAGATTCAGCACAAAAAATGCATCAGATATGTTCTACATTCAGAACCTAAAGAAGAAACCTACGGAGACATTCCGCGAGTATGCTACTCGAAGCTGCTAAGGTCAGACCGACTTTAGAAGAAGAACAAATGAATAAGTTTTTGGTCCGATCTCAGGACCCACAGTACTATGAAAGGTTGATGCTGATTGAAAGCCAGAAATTTTCTGACATCATCAAGCTGGGGGAGAAGATCAAGGAAGGAATCAAAAGCGGTATGGTCACAAACTTTGAAGCTTTGCAAGCTACTAACAATGCTCTACAGTCTGGTGGCACGTCCAAGAAAAAGGACGTGAGTCGTGATGGTTGCATAGAGAACAAAGTCCCCTGTCAAATACCAAACTTACCCAATACCTCCACTTACATATCAACCTACCCCAAATTACCAATCATCTCCACCACCCACATATCAACCTACTTCACCCAGATACTCCCAACCCGCAAACGTATACCAAGCCTACAACTTTCCTAGACCTCGACCAAATTTTGCCCACAAACCTCCTAAACAATATACCACCATTGCCGAACCAATCAACTAGCTGTATGAAAGGCTCAAAGTTGTTGGTTATGTTACCCCTATCCATTTCATAATCCCTGAAAGTCCTTGTCGATGGGTCAATCCAAATAAAACTTGTACATACCATTCTAACATGAAAGGCCATATCATTGATGAATGTCACTCCCTGAAGGATAAGATCCCGGCTTTGATTGATAGCAATATCATCGTGGAAAAGGAGCCTGCTCCAAATTTCTGCAATAACCCTCTGCCAGACCACGAGGGTGGAGGCGTTCACATGATCGAGATAGAAGATGATTGGGGCCCCAATGGATTAATCGGTTTAGTCATTGAAGGCGACGATCCAAAGAAACCAGTAGTCACCCTTAACCCGATTATGGTCCAGCTGAGGTGAATATGTCCATAACACTTGAGTTCAAAGAGCCTTCTTTTGCAAAGATGACAGCATCGATTGAGGTCGAGTTTGGGTCCCCAAAAGCACCTGCACCAGTTGAGGTTGTCGTGTTACCTTCCAAGAAAGAGTACCTATTCCAGTAGCATTGTCGGCCATAGCACCATTTCATACAAAGGCTATCCCTTGGGATTAGACAGTCGAGGCAAGGATGAAAGGGAAAGCCATGTTCGAAGAAGCAATTGCAGCATAGGATATGACCAGTACTCCAAAACACTTGGCCGAGTCGAGTAAGCAGGCACCTAGATAGCCAACCATCACTGATGTTGTGCCCGACGACCTCTGGAGGAAGATTCAAGCCAAAGAGTATATAGTCATTGATCAGTTGAACAAAACACCAGCCCATATTTCTATCTTAGTTCTGCTACAAAGCTCTGACGCACATAAGATTGCCTTATTGAAGGTGCTGAGTGAAGCATATGTGCCAAGCAACACCACTGGAGGAAAATGGAAAACATGGTGGGATAGGTATTGGAGAGTCACAAGATCACTTTCCATGAAGATGATTTGCCACCAGAAGGTTTGAGTCACAACAGGGCACTGCACATCACTGTGCAGTGCGAGGATTATTTCATCACCAGAATCTTGATTGACGAAGGATCCTTCCTCAACATTTGTCCATTGGTGACTCTCAGGATATTGGGAAAAAGTACGAGATTAAGGATGGGGCCATCAATGTCAAAGCTTTTGACGGTTTCCAAAGGTCCACTATTGTGGAAATTAGCTAATGTCTATGAATGGGGCCTACTTGGTTTGATGTTGATGTTCAAGTGATAGACGTACATGAATCTTACAAATTGCTTCTGGGACGACCTTGGATTCATGTTGCTAGGGCTGTAGCATCAACCCTACAGCAGTGAAATTTGAGTGGAATCATCAAGAGGTGATTATTGACGATATCAATCCCATATACATTTACCAGACCATACTAGCGATCAGAGGAATAAGGAAGATAGGTGAGGAGACCCACCACCACAGCGAGCGAGTCAACGCCGTTGATAAGGACAAAGTGGTGGGACAAAAAATTGAAAGCATATTAAACTGGAGTAGATATGAACCTGGCAAAGGACTTGGCAAGAACCTCCAAGGGATCGCTAAGCCTATCAAGCTGAAGAAACATGGTACCACATTCGGTCTAGGATACGAGTATAACTGGAAAGAGTTCAATGAATGGTCGCCACCATGGCACATACCTTATTATGCATTGGAGCAGCCGATACCTTGCTTGGAGCAAATTTTCCAGCCACTCGATGTTATATACTGGTTGAAAGAAGAGGAAGCACTAGCAACAATGAGGAGTTTCTTTTTGGAAGATGATGACATGGATTGTTGTGTCATCTTCGAGGAGGAGGGGGAGGAAGGCCCTTTCATACAGGTGATAAGTTAGGATTTTAACATGTTTATGCCCCTACTTTCTTATGCTCTGAGTATAAATTTCTACAAAATAGTCCCAAAATGCTCACAAGTTGTGGTTGATTGCAGGTTTGATCGACAAAGTGACAAAATGTCAAAGATCAGCTCAAAAAGGAGTGAAACCTACTCAAGTGTCAAAGATTAAGTGAAGTAAAGAAAAGAGGACCTAGTTCGGACCGTGTGAAAGCAATTGCGACCGCACTAGGAGATTCAGAGGCATGGCATATTAAGGCTAATGGCTACGTGGTTGCAGTTGGATTCTTGCAGTCCACATTTGGACTTCACGGCCGCTTCACTCATTTGTGCGGTCTGCGTGAACAAGATTCATAGAGATTGTCAATGAGCCAAGTCAAGCCACGTCTCTCGCGATCATCATCGCGTGGTCCGCGCCATACCTCCTTCGCGGCCGCACTACTCATTTGTGTGGTCCGCGTCCTCCAGTTCAGACAGTTGAAAATTGCTAAGTCAAAAAGCCAGTGCAACCGCGGTTGGTTTTGTGTGGCCCGCACTGACCCCGCAGGGGTATTTTTGTCCAGTTTTCTAGCCTAGTATAAATAGAACATTTTACCATTTTTAGGTGAAGTTTTATATTCTGAATGTAGATGAGCTCGTGAGACTCGATGTTGTAGCCATTTTTGGCACTTTTACTTGTCATTAACGATTGATTATTGTAGTTTCTTCTTAGTAATTAATTAATATGCTTAGTTCTTCATCTATTCTTTCATTTTCTTCTATAATCATGTGTAGCTAAACCCATTAGCTAGGGTTGTGGATCAACCCTAGTATGGGTAATTGATGGGTATTGCCATATAAGGCTAGATTGATATTGGATGTTTGCTATTTGGGTTGATTTTATGTTTATTCTAGAATTGGTGGTTGCAAACACTGATTCAAGCTTTGTGGGTTTGACTCTTCTTGAGAAAGAGAGTCTATGACCCTAAAATTGACCCAACAAGGAATTGGGATGAACTCATGAGAAATGATAGTCCCAATTAAAGGGTTAAATCTTGAGAGAGTAATCACCCTACTTGAACCCTAGTTGCTTGGCCTAATTTGCCTACCCATTTGGTCGAGAGAGAGTCAATTGAGGAAAATCACTCTCTCTACCGAGAGGTGTGAGAGTGGGTAAAATTGTGCAATGGTTATAGCATAAGCCCCAAACATATCAATCTATCCTTTGTAGTTTCTACCCGTCAATTAGACACCTAGGTGATGCTACAACCCCAGTGCCTTTCTTCCCATTAAATACAACTTAGCTATATTTTCATAAGATAATTTAGTATTAATCATTAGTTTTATAATAGTAGTTATAAAAATCAAAAACCAAGAACGTTTGAAGTGACATTAGGAGTACAAACACAACTCTAGGCTAGATAGAAAATACAACTCCACTGCTAGCTCCCTGTGGAAATTCGATCCCGACCATTATTCGAGTAAAAGCTATTGCTACCCGCTCTTCCTACCTTGGTGTAGTGTTGAGTCAACAGCGATCACTTTTTGGCACCGTTGCCAGGGAGCTTATGGTGTTGACTATCTATTTAGTTAGTTTTGTGTTTTGCTTCTCTTTCCTTCTTGTTTAGTAATTTTGTTTGTGTCAATCACTTAGGTACACATGGCTCTTAATGGAAATGACCCTCTTGGCAATTTCATGGCGAGGGAGGAGGTAGATGATCTTGATCAAGAAGAGGTTCCTAATTTACCTCAAGCTCCACTTAGAGGCCTTCAGGCCAATACAAGTGGCAACAATCCTATCCTACACCCTTCTCCGCCACCGCCAAGAGTTGCCCCAAGAGTTCTCCCAAATCAAGGGTATGCGAGTGCTATTGCTCCTCCCCGAATCCGGGGGAGGGGGGGGGGAACTTTCAAATCACAAATGTCATGTTGATCTTGCTCGAGCAAAGAGGATATTTTACGGGCACATCCGATCAAAATGCCTACAAGCACCTTAAGGGGCTCGTAGATACATGCTGGGGTAACAAGTAGACAAACGTGTCCGAGGATGCTTTGAGATTGAGGCTTTTCCCATTCTCTCTTCGGGGTAAAGCATTGCATTGGTTAGAAAGGCTCCCCAATCATTCCATCATAACTTGGGATGAGTTGGCGGATACATTCATAGGCAATTTTTTCTCACCAAGTCAAATGGAGGCCTTCGAGATAAAATCTTAGCCTTCAAGCAAGAGCCAACGGAACCTTTGCAAGAAATCTAGGAGAGATATAGAACAATGGTGAAGGAATGCCCTAATAACAACATGACCGAGGCGATGATCCAATAAACCTTTTATCGGGGCATGAACACCACAAATCAATGCATTGTGAATCAATTGGCCAGAGGGAACTTTATGAAACTTTCTTACCAAGAGGCATGTGATGTACTTGATGAAATAGCCGACACCATTTTGGTATGGCAAAGTAGAGCTAACGTTACTCAACGTGACCCTACAGTTATTCATTTACATAAGGAATTGCATGACTATGGGCAAGATATAGCAGAGTTGACAACCACTATGAACCAATTGGCGAAGGCGCAATTACAACCAGTCCAAAATCCGTGCCAAGTCGATGCATGTAAGGTGTTCTATGTTGAAAGGAGGCAAAGAGGGCAACAACAACCTCAAGGTAATTGTGAGCAATTTGACAATAACAATGATGGTGGTGGTTATTCGAATGAGTGCTATGATGATCAAAGCGAGGAATATCAATATGTTAATAACTACCAAGGAAATAGAGGAAATCAAGGTAATCAACAATGGCGTTCCCAAGGAAATTGGGGAAATCAACAACAAGGTGGTGGCAATTGGAACAACAACAATCAAAGCAACAATTGGGGAAATCAACAAGGTGGTGGTCGTTGGAACAACAACAACCAAGGCGGTAATTGGGGTAATCAAGGTAACAATCTAGGCAATTGGAACGGGAACAACAATAATTGGAGCAACAACAACAATCAAAGAGGGTGTAATAATAGCGGAAATCAAGGCAACCGGGGGAAAGGTTTTCAAAGGCCCCCATGTACCAGCCACCAAACAATTCACCCCCTTTTCCTTCTCAAGGTCTGACTTTTTCCTGGAGTGATATGGGGAGAATTGAAAGTATGTTCGCGAAAATAATGAAAAGGAGCCAAGATTCCAATGCACCATTGGCTTCGCATAATACATCTATCAGGAACTTGGAAGTGCAACTGGGACAAATTTCCAAGCTTTGAATACCTGCCCAAAGGGTTCCCTACCAAGTGATACGGTAGTGAACCCGAAGGGTGGGAACAACAACCATGTGATGGAGGTTACAACTAGAAGCGGAAGAGGCAGTGATGTGCATGCCTCGATAAAAAATCAAGTTGTGGATGATAATTCTGGGATACAAGACGATGTGGGTCCATTGATTGGAGAAGATGTGGTTGAACGAAATGTGAACAATGATGTGTGGATTAATATTGATGATGAGGCCGAGGTGGAAACACAAGATGCTGTGAACCCATCTAGGGAACACGTGATTGATATACCCGAGCCGATGGTGCCCAAAACCAATGTACCTTTTCCTAGACCACTTCTACCTTATCCTCAATGGTTAGGTAAGCGAAAGAGTAACAATCAATCCAAAAAGTTCATTGGCATGATAAAGAGCCTCATAATCAATGTCCCCTTAGTTGAGGCACTTGAGCAAATGTCGGGGCATGCAAAATTTATGAAAGATTTGGTAACAAAGAAGAGGTCAATGGAGTGCAAAATAATTAATATGACTCATCAAGTGAGTGATATCGTCCATTCTATGGCCCAGAAACTTGAGAACCATGGAGATTTTACTATCCCCTGCACTATCGGTAGTGCGGATTTTGCCAAGGACCTTTGTGATTTGGGGGATAGCATAAATTTGATGCCTTATTCCGTCTTCAAGACTTTGGGAATCGGGAAACCTAGGCGAACGTCAATGAGACTTCAAATGGCTGACCGATCAATGAAGAGACCCTTGGACATAATTTATGATGTTCTTGTCCGTGTTGATAAATTCATATTGCTGGCCGACTTTGTCATATTGGATGGTGAGGTGGATTTTGAAGTGCCGATTATTCTTGGGAGACCTTTCCTAGATACAGGGAAGGCCCTATTTGATGTTGAAGTGGGTGAGTTGACATTCCGAGTGGGAGATGCGAAAGTGGTATTCCATATTTGCAAATCAATGAGACAACCCAATAGTACGAAGGTGTGCTCATTTGTGGACATTGTCATAGCTGTGATAGTGGATGACACAAGTTCCATGATAAATGTTGAAGATCCTCTTGAGGCCGTGCTTCTTAACATAGATGTCGACGATGATGCTAGTAGAGTGGATTGCGTGAATGCATTGCATGATATGGGTTCATATTCATATGAGCCCAGGAAGTTATCTTTGGATCTTGAAAATCGCAAAACTCTACCAACAAAGCCATCGATTGAGGAGCCACCGGTGCTGGAGTTGAAGTCACTTCCTCCACACCTCAGGTATGAATATTTGGGCTCTAATTCAACTCTTCCAGATATTCTTTCTTCTTTCCTTACTAACTTGCAGGTTGACGCCACTTTGGAGGTGCATTAAAGGCGAAAAAAGGCAATAGGATGGACTCTGACGGACATTTGGGGGATAAGCCCCGCCTTTTTCATGCACAAAATCTTCTTGGAGGAGGATGCAAGTCGTTCACTTGAACATCAAAAAAGACTAAATGAGGCAATGCAAGAAGTGGTAAAGAAAGAGGTTATCAAGTGTCTTGACGCCGGTGTGGTTTATCCCATTTCAAATAGCTAATGGACCTCTCCGGTCTAATGTGTGCCAAAGAAAGGAGGGATGACGGTGGTGGCAAATTCAAACAATGAGTTTATTCCCACTCGAACCATTACCGGGTGGAGAGTTTTGTATGGACTACCGAAAACTCAACAAGGTGACTCGGAAGGATCATTTCCCGTTGTTGTTCCTGGACCAAATGCTTGATCGCCTTATTGAACGAGCTTTCTATTGTTTTTTGGATGGGTATTCGGGCTATAATCAAATCTTAACTTCCCCGGAGGACTAAGAGAAGACCACTTTCACATGCCCATATGGTACATTTGCCTTCTCACGGATGCCATTTGGGTTGTGCAATGCTCCGACGACCTTCCAACGTTGCATGATGGCCATTTTCACCGACATGGTGGAAGATATATTGGAGGTCTTTATGGACGACTGTAGTGTGGTTGGGGAATCCTTTGAAGAATTCTTGGTACACTTGAATAGAGTCTTGGCCCGATGTGAAGAAACTAATCTTTTTCTCAATTGCGGAAAATGTCATTTTATGGTGGAAGAAGGTATAGTATTGGGTCACAAGATTTCTAAGCATGGGATTGATGTAGAAAAGGCAAAAATCGAGGTGATTTCGAGGCTTTCTCCCTCTACTTCTGTAATAGGGGTGAGGAGTTTGCTTGGTCATGCCGGGTTCTACCGGCGTTTTATGAAAGATTCTCGAACGTCGTGAATCTACTTTGCAAGTTGCTAGAGAAAGATGCCAAGTTTGTTTTTGACAAAAAATGCATGGAGGCCTTTGAACTTTTAATGCACAAGTTGACAACAACTCCTATCATCACCGTACCCAATTGGAGTTTACCCTTTGAACTAATACGTGATGCAAGCGACGTTGAAGTAGGGGCGGAGTTGGATCAATGAATTAGCAAAATGTTTCATCCCGTGTACTATGCAAGCAAGACTATGAATGAAGCTCAAGGGAATTACATGTTTACAGAGAAGGAATTGTTGGCAATTATATTTTCCATGGAAAAATTTAGGTCATATCTTATGGGGGCCAAGGTGATTGTGCACATAGACCATGCCGCCCTTAGGTATTTGATGACCAAAAAGGATTCCAATGCAAGATTGATGAGATGGGTGTTACTTCTTCAAGAATTTGACTTAGAAATAGTGGACCGGAAGGGAAGTGAGAATCAAGTTGCGGACCATTTGTCTCAGTTGGAGGAAGAAGGGAGGCCATGTGAAAACTTTGAAATAAATGGTACATTCCCTGACGATCAACTTCTTTCCGTGTCGAAGTGTGACATGTCATGGTATGTGGGCATCGGCCACTTCATTGTGACCGGAATTGTCTCGTGTGAGCTCTCTTCCAACCAAAGGAAGAAACTCAAGAAGGATAGATTGGATTTTTATTGGGATGATCCGTACTTGTTTAAAATTTGCATGGATGGTGTGATTAGAAGATATGTCCCGGAAGGTGAACAATTGAGCATTTTAGAGGCTTGTCACTGCTCCCCCTATGGCGGCCATCATGGAGGGGTGAAGACGGTTTCAAAGGTCTTGTGTTGCGGTTTCTATTGGACGACATTATTCAAAGATGCTACTGATTTGGTAAAGAGATGTGATATATGCCAAAGAGCCGACAAAATTTCAAAAAGGGATGAGATGCCCCTCAATACAATTCTTGAGGTGGATATTTTTTATGTTTGGGGTGTCAATTTCATAGGTCCTTTCGTGAGCTCTTATCGGAACACTTACATTCTCGTGGCCGTGGACTATGTCTCAAAGTGGGTTGAAGCCGTTGCTTTACCCAACAATGATGCCCGGAGTCTTGTGGCATTTTTGAAAAAGACTATCTTCATAAGGTTTGGCATTCCTTGGGCTATCATTAGTGATGGGGGTCTCACTTTTGCAACAAGACTTTTGATTCATTGCTTGCCAACTATGGAGTAAATCACAATGTGACTACCCCCTATCATTATCAAGCTAGCGGCCAAGTGGAAGTCTCTAATCAAGAAATAAAGAGTATCTTTTCCAAAACCATCAATGCAAATTGGACTAATTGGTCCAAAAAGTTAAATGATGCTCTATTGTCCTACCGAACCGCGTACAAGACCCAAATTGGTATGTCTCCGTACCAGTTGGTATTTGGGAAAGCATGTCACTTACCGGTGGAATTGGAGCACAAAGCTACGTGGGCCTTGAGAAAGTTGAACTTGGAACGGGATGTTGCGACGAATCTTTGTGTTGAGAAACTTAATAAGCTTGATGAGTTTAGATTTCATGCCTACTCAAGCTCGTCCTTGTATAATGACAAGATGAAGTATCTTCACGACAAATATGCCCGGGGGAATGAATTCAAGGTTGGTGATATGGTTCTTCTTTTCAACTCTCGGTTGAGGTTATTTCGGGCAAAGCTCAAGTTAAAATGGAGTGGGCCATATGAAGTTGTATGTTTGACCTCGTTTTGTGCTCTTGATCTCAAGAACAAAAATGGTAAAGTTTTCCGAGTCAATGGGCATCGTGTCAAGCATTATTTGGGGAAGTTTGATGATAGCCAAGTGGTGCCACTCATTTATTTGAAGTGATATGATGGTAACCTGCATCGTGCCATGACGTTAAATCAGGCGCTTCTTGGGAGGCAACCTATGTCTTTTTCTTTTTCTTTCTCTTTGATTTTCTTTATAGTTTAGGACTTTTGAGCTAATTGTTTGTGAGATGTAGTAGGAGTTGTATTGATGCAGTGCAAAACCAAGCGGAAAAATTGCACAGTCTCTGAAGTTTTCCAGTGCAGCCGTGGTGCATTTTGTGCGGTCCGCACTGGCATGAGCTGAACAAGATATTCTCTGGAGTTTCCACCGCGGCCGCGGTCCTGTTAGTGTGGTCCGCGTTGAACCCACGTGGTCGTATTTCATTTTTGTGCGGTCTGTGTAGGATGCTTACTCAAGGGTCACACAAACAAACCTAGCACGGTCCCCTGTCACTTTTATGCAGCTGTACTGGTAGGTGAGTATGAGTCCCACATGGTATCTATAAATAGGAACCAAGGGTCTTAGTGTACCTTTTTCGAACTTTGAGAAATCAGAGCCCCAATATTACTGTTCTTACCTCTTCTAAGACCGAAATTATTGCTTGCTTGGATAGATTGCATTCGTTTGTCCTAATCCTGGTAAAATTTCATGCAGTCATGATTAATTAATTCCTCATTTTCAATTTAACTACTTGCCAGTAGTTTGTAACTTCTTGTTCTTCACGTTTTTCTTCGAATTATTAGTCTAGGGTAGATTTCATGTTAGTTTTTTTGTGTGTTTAAAGTGATTAAGGATTGGGTAACTGAGTAGGTACAAGTAGTGTAAGAATTTGGACAAAAATGGAAGAAATCATGAAACCCTAACCTAGTTCACTAATTCTGGCTAAGCGCGACCCCGCGGTCGCCTTAGTACAATCTGCGTGGCCCTGACGCGGTCCGCATTACCCTTTTGCACAGACCGCGGTGCCCAACTTGACTGAAATCCACCTTGCTTCCTATGCAGCCATATTGCATTTCACTCGGTCCGTGCTGGCTCACAGCGGCTGCAACCCTATTTCATGCAGACCGCGGTGGGAGATTAAGAGAAGTCTTTTTCTGGGGCCTTGTTCAGTGCAGCCCGTGGTCGCCTCAGCACGGTCTGCGGTGCCTCCAACGTGGCCGCACTCCTGATGGTGCGGTCTGCGATGCCTGGTTCTGCAACAATGTCTGCAACATTTTCTTCTGTTGTCTGCAACTTTAATTCATTCACATGATTCATTGCATATGCTTCAACTAACAATGTTAGATGTTTTTGCTTGCGGATAATGGTAAAACAACAAGGAAGAGGTGCCAAACAACCCGGCGGGGTGACTCCTCCCGAGGAGGAAAGGGAAACAAGTTAAACTCACTCCCCGGCCTAAACTGAAAATATGGAAACAAGATGTTATAGAAGATGACCAATCAGGGAGTGAGTATGTACCCTCTCAAGACCTTTCTTCTGATTCAGGGCCAACGCCCTCAGTCCTAGCTTCACCTACTGCCCAAGCTCCACAACGTGTACCTTCTGAGTCGTCTGATGGCTCAGCAGCAAGTAGCGGTGAATACTCCACCTCCCCCACATCTTCAGTATCTGGGGAGAGTGCAGAAGGTGGGACTAATAGTAATGATGAGGTGCCAGATAGTGGTGTGCCCCAGGTTAGGGGTGTTGAATGAACTAGAAAACTTGAGGTTTGGGAAGATCAATTTGTCAGTCAAGTGGCATTTCATAACTTTAGGGAACGATGGTCAGTACGAAAATTGATTCCATAAAGGAGTATCATCACAAGTGACCTACTTCCCTTTTCCAAATGTACATAGACAGTTTCATACCAGAGTGGAATGGGAGCATTTTCGGGATGATTTAATAAACGCCAATGAGGACATGGTGAAGGAGTTCTACTACAATGTGGCCCACGTGAAAAAGGGCTCAATTATGACCAAAGTGTGAAATAGAAGTGTAGTGTTTTCTGGGAAAGCTTTCAAAGAGTACTCGGGGTTTGATGATGAGGATGAGACCCAGTACAATGAGAAGTTGACAATGGGTGAAGAGGTTCGCCCGTGGGTAGCTAGGTACTTGGCTCACCCGGGTAATGTTCAAGATTGGATACAAGTTGGGGTGAAGGTTGTCCGGAGAACATTGAACTTTGAATCTGGGGGTGGTTGATGTTTGTGTGCAACCAACTTGATCCTACATCCCATGGTCAAACTATCCCACTTCCTCGTGCAAATCTGATTGCTTCTATCATGGCTGGCTTCCCTATCAATATGGGAAATGTGATGCACTAGGCCATTACTTCGATGGGGGTTGATAGTGATCGGAACTACCCTTTTCCTAACACTCTCACCATGTACTTCCGGGATTTGAAAGTAAAGAAGAAGTCCTATGATGTGAAGGTAAAATCAATGGCTCTATTCTCATGTTTTAGCATACAGGGGCCTGACAACCCGAAGGACAAGAAGTACAAGCCACCAACTTTTGCCCCAACTGGCCAATCTAAGGAGCCAGTTGTGGTAGAGTCTTTTGTTGAGCCTTCTACCGAGCTTCCACCCGTGCATGCTGCCACTGCTAGTGATGATTTGCCTCCAGGACCATCCTTCTCAACTGGACCTAGTACTTCACCTGGCCCGGGGGTCCCTTCTTCCCGGGCTCATCCTTTCACAGCCCATCAGTTGAGCCAGACTTTAGCCAGTTTGAACAACTGGATATTAGTTACGACATCCAAGTTGTCTACAATGTCTACCACTGAAGAAGCTGAGGCCCATTCAGCACCTCCAGTCTATTGAGGATACACTGAAGAAGCTCTTGGACAACCACGAGAAGTGAGGACTCAGGATGCCTTGACTAAGGTGGTGGATTCACATGGCAAGGAGTCAGTGAATGTGCTAAGGACTGATGTGGACAAGCTATTGGTAGACCAGATGCCTTTAGACTTGCTATTCGGGGATCCATCCCAGCAGCAGCACTAGTGCCATAGCCACAGCCACAGCAGGAGCAGGAGCAAGCACCCGAGCCTCCAAGGAAGAAGAGGGAGCTTCCCAGTTTATTTGGTGCAGTTATCGAGCTAGCAGACCCACATGAGGTCCCCCCAGTGATGCACCTATAATTCAGTTGGTCCATGAGCAGGCCCCAGTCCCAGCAGCCGAGCAGCAGGAGTCTAGGATCCAGTCAGAGGTTCTCGCACATATAGAGGACTTGGGGACCACTGATGATCCCATGCAAACGGACCAATCTTAGGGAGCTTCTATATCCTTTACTTTGATTTTGATGCTTATTTGTTTAGTTGGCATTGGGGACAATGCTAGCCTTTATTGGTGGGGGTGTGCCCTACTTTATCTGGATGACTGTATATATAGATTCTTAGTTTATGCTTTTGTTGATTTTCTATCTTGGGCTGTATATAACCTTACATGTAGCTACTTTTATCGTACTTTCTACTTTTTATCTCTCTTTTGGTCTGTATACAAAGCTATATTTCTGTATATATTTATCCGTCGTAGTATATTCTACTCCACTATTGTACATATTCATTTTATTGTTTGCTTTCGCAAAAAAATTTGTTTTTAGCTTTGTAGTTAGGCTCGTAGCCTCAAGTTTTGTCTTTGGCGCTTCCAATAAGCCCTTGGTTTTCTTAATGCCACGGTTCTTTCCAAGGGTGGAGTATTGTGCAAACTAGGTGGCTCTTCCCAATGATAGATGACGTGAAAACCTTCTTAAGGGTTTGAGTTCGTTTCTTTGATTTTTCTTTTGTTTTTGATAGTTGTAGTTAAGGGTACCTCAAGCAAATCTTCACTTAGGCCTAGCAAATTTTCCTTTGATCCGTGGTCAAAGACATAATGTTGTGTTTAGGATGGTGAAAGTCGTGGCTTTGAGACTCTTGCGTTGATCAAATAATCATCATGTGGTCTTTTCGGACCATTGTGTGCGTGAATCGCAACTAAGGTCGTTGTGGGCCCTCGACTCAATATCTTTAGCAATCCCCTAGCGTGTGTGGTGAGGAATCTAATTGTGAGTCCAAGTCCCGAGCCAATGGTCTAGAACTTGCCCTGAATGTTTGTTGAGGCAAAATCCTGGGCGAAATTTGACTTGAGAAGTGATTATAGGCTCTCCTTTATCCAAATGTTAAGTTGAAAATTTCCATAGCCTACCAATGAGATGATCCAAGAACTAATGCTACAAGCCTATGCCCATTCTAAATGATTACCCTCTCTTGGCACCCAAATCTTCCCTTGAGTAGCAAATGTCTAAGTTTGGGCGGGGGGGGGGGGGGGGGGGGACAAGAAAGGGAAAAAAGTGGTAAAAAGGTAAAAAATCAAAAGAAAAGGAAGGCAGTGAAAAATCAAGAAAATAAAAAAGAAAAAAAAGAAAGTCCAATGTGAACAAGAATAAAAAGAGA
The DNA here is from genome assembly GCA_034376525.1 of Nicotiana benthamiana. Classification (NCBI taxonomy): domain Eukaryota; kingdom Viridiplantae; phylum Streptophyta; class Magnoliopsida; order Solanales; family Solanaceae; genus Nicotiana; species Nicotiana benthamiana. The sequence goes on from CM067330.1 coordinate 102,900,724, forward strand.
TTCAAGGAAAGCAAAAAAAGGTGTGGAAAAAGTAGAAAAAGGAGAAACGTTTTGAATTGCATAAGAAAGGGTGACAATGTGTCTCTAACCCCCCTGTATAGAAGTGAAATACTCAAAAGAGTCAAGAGAGTTGTGACAAAATGAATCAAAATAAGTGCTTAAGGAAGATTAAACCCATTTGAATAAAAACATGTCCAACCCTTACCCAAAAGCCTTCATAATGACTCCATAAAAGCCCTATTTGATCTTGAGTTAAAGGGAGCCTACATTAGTGGATACTTACATAAGGGGCAAGCATATTGTACATAGAGCCGGACTTGTGACCTTCTTCTTGAGAGATGAGTGAAATTCCATTAACCTCGGTTTGTGTGTCAATGCTTAAAAGGTGAGGTTCGCTTAGGGAAAGTTGAGTATGTAAGCGTTTGGGTTCCACAATGACTAAAGTAATTTAGAGAAGTTCTTTGATGAAATGTGTCAACTCTTGATGCTCTTGTGTCAAACTTGATCCATGGTTTTTCAAAGTTTAAATGTGTTAATGATGTATTCGTATTCAGGGCAATAGTTAGTCCAATTGATGCTTTTTGAGGTTGCTTTAGGATAGCTGGAATTACTTGGATTTTTCTTTAAGGGGTGGGTCTTATTTTGTTTTCTTGAGGACAAGCAAATGTTTAAGTTTGGAGGAGTTGATAAGTTAGGATTTTAACGTGTTTATGCCCCTACTTGCCTATGCTGTGAGTATAAATTGCTACAAAATAGTCCCGAAATGCTCACAAGTTGTGCTTGATTGTAGGTTTGATCAACAAAGTGACGAAATGTCAAAGATCGACTCAAAAAAGGAGTGAAACCTGCTCAAATGTCAAAGATTGAGTGAAGTGAAGAAAAGAGAACCTAGTGCGGACCGCATGAAAGCAATTGCGGCATCATTAGGAGATTCAGATGCATGGCATATTAAGGCTAATCGCTATGCCGTTGCGGTTGGATTCTCACGGTCTGCGTTCAGGCTTCGCAGCCGCTTCACTCATTTGTGTCCACGTGAAAGAGATTCAGAGAGATTGTCAAAGATCCCAGTCAAAACCACGCGGCCCGCGGTCGTCACTATCCGCGACATACCTCTTTCGCGGCCGCACTACTCATTTGTGTGGTCCGCGTCCTCCAGTTCAGACAGTTGAAAATTGCTTAGTCAAAGAGCCAGTGCAACCGCGGTTGGTTTTGTGTGGCCCGCACTGACCCCGCAGGGTATTTTTGTCCAGTTTTTCTAGCCTAGTATAAATAGAACATTTTACCATTTTTAGGTCAAGTTTTATATTTTTGAACGCAGTTGAGCTCGTGAGACTCGATATTGTAGCCATTTTTGGCACTTTTGCTTGTCATTAATGATAGATTATTGTAGTTTCTTCTTAGCAATTAATTAATATGCTTAGTTCTTCATCTATTTCTTTATTTTCTTCTATAAGCATTTGTAGCTAAACCCATTAGCTAGGGTTGTGGCTCAACCCTAGTATGGGTAATTGATGGGCGTTGCCATGTAGGGTTAGATTGATATTGGTTGTTTGCTATTTGGGTTTATTTTATGTTTTTATTCTAGAATTGGTGGATGCAAACACTGATTCAAGCTTTGTGGGTTTGACTCTTCTTGGAAAGAGAGTCTATGACCCTAAAATTGACCCAACAAGGAATGGGATGAACTCATGAGAAATGATAGTCCCAATTAACGGGTTAAATCTCGAGAGAGTAATCATCCTACTTGAACCTTAGTTGCTTGGCCTAATTTTCCTACCCATTTGGTCGAGAGAGTGTCAATTGGGAAAAATCACTCTCTCTATCGAGAGGTGTAAGAGTGGGTAAAATTATGTAACGGTTATAGCATAAGCCCAAAATATGTCAATCTATCCTTAGTAGTTTCTACCTGTCAATTAGACACCTAGGTGATGCTACAACCCTAGTGCTTTCTTCCCATTAGATACAACCTAGGAACATTCTCATAAAATAACTTAGTATTAATCATTAGTATTATAACAGTATTTATAAAAATCAAAAACCAAGAATGCTTGAAGTGACATTAGGAGTACAAACACAACTCTAGGCTAGACAGAAAATACAACTCCACTACTATCTTCCTGTGGAAATTCGATCACGACCACTATTCTGATAAAATCTATTGCAACCCGCTCTTCCTACCCTTGTGTAGCATTGTGTCAGCAGCGATCAGCAGGCTGTGATCCGAGGAGTGCGCCTCAACAATTGGACCATCAGAACCACCAGGGTCCGGAAAGCTTCCGGGTAGCGAGGTTGAACAAAGCACCATACATTACCTGTTATTGTTTTCACTAGTTGATTTTATTTTCACATTTTTAATTTCAAAATAAGAACTCCAATGTTCAAATTTGTTATGAAATCTATCAAAGCACTTCAGTTTCTTATAAATCCTACTCTTATTACTTTCTCTCATTTACTTTATTTATACAAGCATTACTATTACTTATCTTGATGAACCAATGACTGTGACATGTAATGAAACAACACAACAAATAGATATAGATTCAGAGGAGGATGAAATACCAGAAGAGGTTGTTACAGAGGTTGAGGATTTTGAGAATAGACCTAAGTCCAACCTGGACGACACTACGGCTGTTAACCTGGGAGATGCATAAAATGTCAAAGAAACGCGCATCAGTGTTCATTTGTTGCCATCAAAAAAGGAAGAGTACACGGAATTTCTAAAAGAATATGAGGACATATTCGCCTGGTTGTATGACAACATGACTGGTTTGAGTACATCTATTGTGGCACACAAACTGCCAACTGATCTGACATGTACACCGATAAAGCAGAAGCTCAGAAAGTTCAAGCCTGGCATAAGTTTGAAAATCAAGGAAGAAGTCACCAAGCAAGTCAAAGCTAAGGTTCTCAGAGTAGTATAATATCCAACCTAGTTAGCCAATATTGTGCCAGTGCCGAAGAAGGATGGGAAGGTTAGAGTCTGTGTCGACTATCGGGACCTCAACCGGGCCAGTCCCAAAGATGACTTCCCTTTGCCAAACATACACATTCTAACTGACAATTGCACCAAGCATGAGCTGCAGTCATTCATTGATTGTTTAGCTGGGTATCATCAGATATGGATGGATAAGAAAGACGCCGAAAAAATGGATTTCATTACGCCATGGGGGATGTATTGTTACAAAATGATATGTTTGGGTTAAAGAATGCTGGGGACACCTACATGAGGTCCATGACTACCATTTTCCATGATATGATACACAAGGAGATCGAAGTACACGTAGATGATGTTATCATCAAGTCCAAGAAAGCCGCTAATCACATGGAAGATTTGAAGAAGTTCTTCAACAGACTAAGAAGGTACAACTTGAAATTGAATATCGAAAAATGTGCATTCGGGGTTCCTGCTGAAAAACTGCTTGGGTTTATTGTAAGTCATCGAGGGATAGAGCTAGATCCCTCAAAGGTTAAAGCTATTCAAGAATTTCCATCACCAAAGAACAAGAAGGACATTATGAGTTTCTTGGGGAGACTTAACTACATCATACGGTTCATAGCACAATGTACTGTCATCTATAAGCCAATATTTAAGATGATGAAGAAGGACACCGCGACCAAATGGACTGATAATTGTCGGAAAGCCTTAGACAGAATCAAGGAGTACCTATCAACACCGCCAGCCTTGGTCCCGCCCGAGCCAGGTAGACCCCTATTACTCTACCTTGCAATATTGGATGGAGCATTCAGTTGCATTTTGGGGCAACATGATGAACCGAGGAGGAAGGAGCAAGCCATCTACTATCTTAGCAAGAAGTTCATCCCGTACGAGGCCTGATATTCTCTGTTAGAGCACACCTGTTGTGCTCTGACTTGGGTAGCTCAGAAGTTGAGGCACAATTACAGTGCCTACATTACATATCTCATATCAAGAATGGATCCGCTGAAGTACATCTTTCAAAATCCCATGCCCACTAGCAAGCTAGCCAAGTGGTAGATCCTGTTAAATGAATTTGACATTATCTACGTAACTTATAAGGCAACCAAAGGACAGACATTGACAGATTATCTTGCTAGAAATCTCGTGGGGGGAGAATACAAACCCTTAAAGACGTCTTTTCCTGATGAAGAGGTATCCTCCATAGGAGAAGATATTGCAGAATCCTGTGAGGGTTGGAGGATGTTATTCGATGGAGCATCAAACTTCAAAGGAGTTGGCATAGGAGTAGTCCTAGTATTAGAAACTGGCCAGCATTATCCAGTGTTTGCTAAACTCAGGTTCCCGTGCACCAACAATATGGCTGAGTACGAAGCCTGTATCTTAGGGCTCAAGATGGCCATTCACATGAAAATTCAAGAATTGCTAGTAATTGGGGATTTAGACTTGCTTATACATCAGGTCCTAGAAGAATGGGCAGCCAAGAACTCCAAGATGCTCCCTTATATGCATCACGTACATGAATTGAGAAAGAGGTTCACAAAGACAGAGTTCCGGCATGTTCCCAGAGCTCAAAATGAATTTGCCGATGCATTGGCTACCCTATCGTCCATGATACAACATCCATATAAGAACTTCATTGACCCTATTCTGGTAAAGATATATGATTAGCCAGCTTACTGTGCTCATGTCAAAGAAGAAGCATATGGAAAACCTTGGTTTCATGATATCAAGGGATACTTCGCAAAAGGAGAATACCCAGAGCTTGCAAATCCCACTCATAAGTGCACATTTCGGAGGTTATCTAAAAATTGCTTTCAAAATGGAGTAATCCTGTATAGGAAGACTCCAGTTTGGGATTGCTAAGATCTGTCGACGCAAGGGAATCATCTAAACTGCTAGAAGAAATTCATGTTGGGACATGCGGTCCACATATGAATGGTTTTGTCTTAGCTAAGAAGATACTCCGGGCAAGTTATTCTAGATGACTATGGAAACAGACTGCATCCAGTACGTCTGAAAATGCCATCGCTGTCAGATACATGCAGACATAATAAGGGTGCCTCCAAATGAGCTTAATGCAACAAGCTCAATATGGTCGTTCGCCACTTGGGGAATGGATGTTATCAGACCAATCGAGCCACTACTTCCAACGGGCACATGTTTATCTTAGTTGCAATTGATTATTTCACCAAATGGGTTAAAGCAACATTCTACAAGGTAGTGACTAAGAAAGTCGTGGTAGATTTTGTCTATGATCGTATTGTTTGTCGATTCGGGATTCCAAAATCAATCATCATTGATAATGGTTCCAATCTCAACATTGAATTTATTAAAGCTATATGTGAAACCTTCAAAATCAGACACAAGAATTCTACAGCTTACAGACCTCAGATAAATGGAGTTAGAAGCCACCAATAAGAATATCAAGAATATACTGAGGAAAATGATAGAAAAGCATAAGTAGTAGCATGGGAAATTAACATTTTCTTTATTGGGTACAATACCACAGTCCGCACATCGACTGGGGCAACCTCCTACATGTTGGTATATGGTATAGAGGCAGTCATTTCCGTTGAAGTAGAAATTTCTTCCTTAAGGATCATACAATAAGCTGAGCTCGATGCCGTAGAATGGGTGAGAAATCGGGGCAGAATTTTGAGGAGGACCCTCAAAATTTCAAGGCAAGAGAGGTTGCAATGTCTTGAACCGCGTCGCAGTCGTCGGTTCATCTAAAGGAAACTATTTTCGATTATATATTTGTGTTGTATTTTTTACTAAATCATGCATGTCCATTATCAAAATTACTTTGTTTAGCAACGCTACCACAGGGAAATATACAGTATCACCAAAGCAGAGCCGAGCGAGCCAAGCAATATCAGTCAGGATACGAACTAACCCTCCCCCTTTACAAAACTCATGATTTTTTTCTTTGGATGTAGGCACCCGAGAAACAAAATCACCGAATATAGTTATACACCCATAATTTTCAATAGTACGACTCTCAGAACCGTCACTTATCTACAATCGCAATACATGCACAATGTCCTAGCAGCCAAAATATTGCAATCAGCTATCAACTAAGAAATTTTATCACGACTCACCTTTCATTTTTTGCATTCCATAAGGCTACCATTCTGCCTTACAAGACTAAGCTCTGTCTCCATCTGGATTTCCTGCATTGCATAAGGGTACTATTCTGCCTTTCGAGGTTAAGCTCTACCTCTATCTGCATTTATCGCATTGTATGAGGCTACCATTCTGCCTTCCGAGACTAAGCTCTGTCTCCATCTACATATCCTGCATTGTATAAGGCTGCTATTTTGCCTTCCGAGGTTAATCTCTACCTCCATCTGCATTTCTTGCATTTCATAAGGCTTCCATTCTGCCTTTCGAGGTTAAGCTCTACCTCCATCTGCATTTCTTGCATTGCATATGGCTACCATTCTACCTTCTGATACTAAGCTTTGTCTCCATCTGCATTTCCTGCATTGCATATGGCTACCATTCTGCCGTCCAAGGTTAAGCTGTACCTCCATCTGCATTCCTTGCATTGCATAAGGCTACTATTCTGCCTTCCGAGGTTAAGATCTACCTTCATCTGCATTTCTTGCATTGCATAAGTCTACCATTTTGCTTTCCAAGACTAAGCTTTGTCTCCATCTGCATTTCATGCATTGCATAAGCTACTATTCTGCCTTTCGAGGTTAAGCTCTACCTCCATCTGCATTTCTTGTATTGCATAAGGCTACTATAATGTCTTCCGAGTTTAAACTTTACCTCCATCTTGCATTTCTTAAATTGCATAAGCCTATTATTCTGCCTTCTGGGGTTAAGCTCTACCTCCATCTTACATGGCTGAAATATCGCCACTTTTTACCTTGCATTTGGCTTAAAGATCGCCACCCTTATTCACATCTTGATTTGGCTGAAATATCGCCACTTTTATTTATATCTGCATCAGTTAAAGTATCACCACTTATTTACCTAACATTCGGCTGAAAGCTCGTCGATATTGCATTGCATGGGCTAAAAGATCGCCATCTTTTGCATCTCATGGGCTAAAAGATCACCAAATTTTCCAAATGTGTCATTGTTCAGAGGCACCATTTTCATAGCCTTAGAATGTCATGCCATGGTCTGAGAACCCCACTTTTATCTTTTGAATATCATTATTCAAAAGTATCATGGTTCAGAGGCATCATTCTCATAGCCCGAGAGCATCATTTCATAGCTTGTGAATCCTTCATTATACGCTTCATGGCCCAGGACATCATGGTCTGAGGACGTCATCCTAACCGTCAAAAGACAGCATTCATGGTATAACGGGAACTTGCATCATGTTTAAACTTTGCACCATATACATTTGTATTGTTCATTTGTAGGTAAACTGACAATCAACGGCCGTCTGAGCAGGAGCGATCCTACTCTAGTTCCCTCAGCCCTTCTTCCTGAACTGAATACCGCACTCGTTCTTGTAAAACCTCCATCAACATATTCCGCGGAAGGATCCTGAACTATATATGGCCTAATTCCTATAAGACAAGAGATATGTAGACAGCTCAGGAACCAGAGCACGGTCAAACTCTTCAAACCGTTTCGTTCGATCAAATTGGTCAGTATATCTTTATCCAACAACTCTTTCATCCTTCCCAGAAAAAGAGGGGCACCTGTAGACCCAATTTTTCCTTGTATGTTTTTATATATACAAAACACTTTCAAAATAACATATATATGCACATGTAAGCATGCCCAAGGGTTTCAGTATTTTTTTCAATTTCTAAAAGATTTTTAAAATTAATTTATTGTCCATTTTAGCAGTACAAAATCAATAATTATTCCCAAAATCATCTATTTTAGTGAACAAATTATTTAATTCCCACATTTATACCAAAATAAAGCTGAAATAATTTTTTGTATATTTTTTACAAATTCATTTGGCATTTTAAAAGCTAAATTGCATATAATTATAATTTTAGCCTATTTTAAGATTAATAGCACTTTATAATTATAAATTGATTTCAGTATTTTTAAATTAATATTTATATATTAGTACTGATTCAATACTTTAAATTTAATTTCAAAATCATTTTTACTATTTTTATAAAATAAAAGGGAAAACTGACTATTTAATATATAGCCCCAACTCATTTCAATTGTAGCCATATTACAGTTTAATTTTAGCCTCCAATTGACCCAATCTTAACCCCCAATTGTAGCGCCCCAATTTTAATTTTAACCCAACCCCTTAACCCTTTTATCCAACTCGCCCGGTTTTCTCTTAATCTAGGCTGTTGATCTTTTTTATCAATGGCCAGATTACCCCTTTTCATTTTAATTAACCTAACCCTACCCTACTCCCCCCATTTCATTCTGTTGACCGGCTTTGGATACTCTTTCTCTCTCAAGCTCTCTCGAAGGTTCCATGGAACCCTGGCCTCTCTCATCCTCTCCGACCATAACCTCACCGGAATCCATGGCTTCTCAGGCCATGGATGGTCGGTACTCAACCCCCCCCCCTCCACCATTAAACCTTGGGTGTTCAAAGTTCTGAGGTATGACATCGATGATGTCTTTTCGTATCTCTAAATATTCAAGGTTTTATGGCCTCTCCGGCCTTGCTCCGGTGTATCCAAGCATCATGAGCCTATTTCTGACCTCTCTGACTCAAGATCGTCTTTTCTTCCAAGCCTTTCTCATTTCTAGGGTTTCTCTGAACTCTAAGCAATTCGAGGTTTTTCTCTGGTTGTTTTGTTAGACCTATGCTATACCTGTGTTCTACTAGAGTTCTAATACGTTTTACCCAATCTTTTCTTTCAAAATTTGTTTCTCCTCGATCTAGGGTTTCAGGAAAAGTTAAAATGTTTTCTGACTCTTCTTTTTTCTTCTTTTCTTTGTGTGAATCTGTCTATGTTAAGTTCTTATGATGTTTTTTTACCTCGTATGAGACTTCCTCTGGGTTCTTATGTTTGCCATATTATGCATGTTCTTCTATTGTGCTCCGTTCTTTCTTCTACTGATTTCTATATCATGTTTTCACATGTCTATCTTATGTGTTCCTTTACCGTATTTTTACTAAGATTTTAGTCTGTTGTTTGCCTTTTCTAGACCTTTGTTTGAGTTCTTTCTAAAACATGTTTCATCTAGTGTTTCTTAAGTTTATATCACCTCTTTTAAGTCCTAAGTTTTCTTATAACATGTTCCTGCTACTCTCACTATGTTTCAAACCAGTTATGTATTCTATTTGCCTTTAACCTGCTAATTTTATTTGTTCGTTTTCTCATGAGTATATGAAAGAGACCTCTGAGCCTATTTCAATGGATTGCCTTCTCGTCTCTGTATCCTACTTGAGATGGAAACCCTAGGGTTTGGGGTTTTCTTTTGGCGATTTTGTTCTTGTGTGTGGACTGGGGTTCCATTGTGTAACCATGGGTTTTCTCAAACTTATTCTGAGTCTATGAACTGAACCTGAACCTCTTTGTTATGACTCAGAACTTTTCATGCTAGACTCTTTTCTAATTAGCACGATAGTTCTCTCTTGTTTCATATGTTTGTACACTTTATATACGATGAATTCTCCCTTCAAAATGGGTTTTTCCAACTTGTGATTGATTTAGAACTAATAAGGTTCTATTTATTGTTAGTAATTTCCTTTAATTAAAACTTTCTTCACCTTTTCCATTTGGATTCATTCATACCAAAACTCAATTTCTGATTTTTACTGGCTGTTGATTTATTGCCTTTCCTTATTTGCACAAACCGTGTTGCTATCAAACTCTTTCCTTAAATAGTTTTTGTGCATTTGCCTTCTTGTACTACTTGTAAAAGATTTTGAGAAAATTCTTTCATTAATTATTTTGTCCGTTTGAAATCAGAATCCCTTAATTAAAGGGGGACCTTATGTAATTGATTTCACACCTATTTTCTTAATTGCTTTCTGCACTATAAAGGGCACGACCTTTCAACACTTTTAAGAAAACAAGGAGTTCAATACTCTAACACACAACACTTATTGAACACTTTCAATTTCAATACTCCCGCACCCTCACTCTCTTCTAAAATCTTCTGGCTGTGTGTTTGCAATTTGGTTTTACTACTTTTCTTCTCTCTTAGTTTCCTTGAAACTAGTATGTTCTAATTTCGTTTTCAGCCTCATCCCTATGTGTTTGCTTTACAGTTTCTATAATCTTGTCTACTTTGTTGTTTATGCTCAATATTGAATACATTGTTCTCTTTGCATCTGTTGCTGTTATGAATTTACCATACCTTTATTCCCTTCTATGTGTCTGAGTTAAAGTTCAGGCCTGACAGCATCCCAATTGTTGCTCATGTCTGGACTTGATCCTTTTAATGGATCCTAACTCCCAAACAATGTGGTTAACAGGTTGGTTGAGGTGTGCCAGCACTCCTAATTGCTGGGTATGACCACTAGCCTATTATGGCTTTTTCCCAAAATCCCCTCTATGCACTTGCACTCTCTCTTAGATTCTAAGTTCTGCCCCCTCCCCCCTCATATGAGCCTTGCCTTGGGACCTTGAGCTCCCTTTGAACTTGGACATCTGAGGGCTAGCCCTTTCATATAGCATTATAATATAAATCTGCAATATATTAGGGTGGAAGCACCACCCGGAGTCCACTAAGGACTCTTAGGGAACTCTAACACATCCCAAATAAGAGAAAGGCTTCGGAATCTGATCTTTGGAGTTGGTTTACTTCATACTTTAGATAGAAGTATGAATCAAGCTCTCCTTGGTTGGGATTTTAGCTTTCTGATGTATTTTTCTTACTTGTTTGTATTCATTCTGGGTTGTAATATTTTGTAATTACCCATGGGGTTTATAGTGGAAAATGGGAGGATTACGTATTATATGCAAAGGGTAGATATCATTTTAATTAGGTATTTACTTACGCAAATCCTGCTTTAAGTCATGCATTTTGCATATAGAAATCATGTTTTAAGTTCTGCACCTCTACAATTTCATATAGAAATCCTTCTTTAAGTTATGCATTTTCATATAGAAATCCCGTTTTAAGTTCTGCACTTCTACATTTTCATATAGAAATCCTGTAAAAGGTTCTGCACTTCTGTATGTTTTAGAAAGCCATGTCTATAAACTTCTGCAATTTTACATTCTAGAAATCATGCTTATAAGTTCTGCATTTCTTACATAATATATCAATCAGTCGCATCTGCACTTCTCCATCCCATATAGAGAACCTGTTTATAGGATGTTGCATTTTTCCTATCATATAAAAAGCATGTCTATAAGGCTTCCTAAATTCTGCATACGTATCCATTACTAGGCAACTGATATACAGGTTAAAATAATAAACAATCAATACTCTAAACACCATGCCTATAGCATTTCTGTGTTTCCATAAAGGTTAAAATCAGTCACGCTTAGAAAGCATACCTAGAGGAGTAATCAACCAATATGAATCCCTTAACTCATTTATAAGTCTAAAATTGGTAATAACCGTGTTTAAATGCTTGCAGAACTCATGTTCCTACTATTAATAAATCTATTTCTGAAAATCAATATATTTCCCTCGTGTTTAGTTACCATGCCTATAGGTTTCACCTAGGTGAGCTATAAGGTAAATTAGTTAATTGAATCATATTATATTAATTCCAGACGGCAGTCTGGTCTGATTCCGGTTTCTTATTTGAAATGTGTAATAAACCAGTTTGCCTCCTTAACGTTCAAGTTTCATTCAAACCATAACTAGTATCTGCAAGACATACTAAACAATTCGTCCTTAAGTGAAGAGGCATATATGATCCTTTTAAGTTGTTATGTGTTTCCCATAATCTACTTTATGTGTTTTTGTTTGTCGCTTTAGAATTTTATCCTTTTAAACATATAAAACCCAAATTTCCTTTCCCTTTAGGACTAGTAGTCCAAAATGCCTCCCGGATTGATAGGATTGGGGCGGGTATTAGCATGCAATAAGTAACAAAACCATTTCGTTTTTAATACCTCAACAGGGTGAGAAAGGGTAGATGTGGATACGATGACCGATGTGCTAATGCCACATGTAGCCCCTCTTTTGAGGAGTGATTATCGGGTATTGCATTGATGTGATCCATATTATTTGTAAACCTAGGACCCCCTTCCTTTTATTTGTTTATCACTTTTCAGAATTTTCGAACCATTTCCACAAAATTTCAGCTTTCTTTGTTTTTCTTCAAACTTTAACTTATCTACATGTGACAATCCCACATATTTGAAATCTTTGATTTCCTATTAGTTACTTGTATTTGAAGTCAAAATTTCAACATGGTTGGGAACCACACTAGTGGATCTTGAGGGGTGCCTAACACCTTTCACTCGAGATAATTTTTAGCCCTTACCCAAATCTATGGTTTCTAAATCAAAACCCTCTTAGTGTCCTAATGCACTTAATCATTAGGTGGTGACTCTTCAATTCAAAATATAATTCCCAAAATGGAACGAGTTGTCTTTCTAAATGTCATAGACCCGATTTCGCAAGAAAAAGGGGGCGCGATACCAATGCTTTTTGGAGGTTGGACAGATTCAGCAAGCTCTTCACTACTATTTTCAATGATGCATCTACTGAGGATCCCCAGGAATATCTAGACAGTTGTCACGAGGTTCTTCGGAATATGGGAATAGTTGAGACCAACGAGGTCAATTTGGCCACATTTCCCTTGTCTAGATCCGCCAAGATTTGGTGGAGAGATTATTGCTTGGCTAGACCAGCTGGATCGCCAGCCTTGACTTGGGAGCAGTTTGCACATTTATTTCTGGAGAAGTTTCTCCCTTTTACTCAAAGAGAGGACTATCGGAGGTAGTTTGAGCGTCTCCAACAAGGTTCTATGACTGTTACCCAGTATGAGACTAGATTTATTAATTTGGCTCGCCATGCGCTTATTATACTTCCCACTGAGAGGGAGAGAGGGAGACGGTTCATTGATGGACTCATTCACTCAATTCGTCTCAAGATGGCTGGAGAGGTTGGGAGTGACCTTCCAGGAAGCAGCCAATATGGCCCGGAGAGTTGAGATGGTACTATCACAGAGGGGTGGTCATGGGACAAATAAGATACCCCGTCAATTAGGCAGGTTCAATGGTATCTCGTCTGGAGTTAGGGATTCATATGGTTGAGGACATCTTCCTAGGCCTTTTCAGTCAGCACTCCAGGTTTCTCACGGTGCTTCAGGTGGTCGTGGTTCTCAGATGCATTATTTTGATCAATAGTCCTACAGTGCACTACCATCTCATATCAGTGCACCGCCGCTTTAGAGTTTGGTCATACAGGTCGACAGGATCAGCAGCTGAGGGCTTGTTACACTTGTTATGATACAAGTCATATTGCTAGGTTTTGCCCTCGAGCACCGAGTAGCTCTCAACGTTAGGGTTCTCGTGCCATAGTTCCGGCACCGGGTGTTCCACAACCCGTCCAGCCAGCTAGAGGTGGGGGTAATGGTGCTAGAGGTAAAGGTAGAGGTGCTAGAGGTGGAGGCCAGCCAGCAACAGGCCATCCAAGAGATGTAGTCCAAGGTGGTGGGGCCCATCCCTAATGTTATGCTCTCCCAGCCAGGCCCAAGGTTGAGGCTTCAGATGTAGTTATTACAGGTACGGTTCTGGTCTGTGATGGAGATTTTTCAGTGTTATTTGATCCAGGGTCTACATACTCGTATGTGTCATCTTATTTTGCACCATATCTGGTCATGCCTAGTGATTCATTGAGTGTTCTTGTTTATGTGTGTAGATTGGTGGGTGATTATGTAGTGGTTAATTGAGTCCGTTGTTCTTGTATTGTGGTGATTGGGGGTCTTGAGACCCGAGTAGATTTGTTTCTTCTGGACATGGTTGATTTTGATGTTATATTGGGGATGGAGCAGTTATCACCTTACCATGCTATCTTGGACTGTCATGACAAGACCGTGACCTTAGCTTTATTTTCCTTATTTAGAGTGGAGAGGGACTCATGCTCATTCTACACGTAGTATTATCTCTTATGTGAAGGCTCGGCGTATAGTCGAGAAGGGGAGTTTGGCTTATTTGGAATATGTTCATGATTCTAGTGTCGAGGTTCCCTATATTGATTCTGTGCCTGTTGTACGTGAGTTTCCTAAGGTTTTCCCTTCAGACCTGCCGGGTATGCCACCTGAAAAGGAATTGACTTTGCATTGATTTGGCTTCGGGCACTCAGCCTATTTCTATCACGTTGTATCGTATGGCCCCGCTGGAGTTGAAATAGTTGAAGGACCAGTTGCAAGACTTCTTGTGAAGGGTTTCATTAGACCCGGTGTTTTGCCTTAGGGTGCGCGGTGTTTTTTGTTAAGAAAAATGACGGATTGATAAGAATGCATATTGATTACCAGTAGTTAAACAAGGTTACGATCAAGAGTAAGTATCCCCTATGAGGATTGATGATTTTTTGATCGGTTTCAGGGTGCCAAGGTATTTTCACAGTTTGACTTGAGATCTAGCTATCATTAGTGGAGGATTTGGGCATCCGATGTCCCTAAGACAGCCTTCTGGTAGGGGCATTATGAGTTCTTGGACATGTCATTTGGGTGGACCAATGCCCCAGCAGCATTTATGAATTTGATGAGTCGAGTGTTCAGGCCTTATTTGGACTCATTCATGATAGTCTTCATTGATGATATTTTCATATATTCCCGCAGCCAGGACAAGCACGGGAAGCATCTCAAAGTTGTTCTTCAAACTTTGAGGGATAGTCAATTATATGCTAAGTTCTCGAAGTGTGAGTTTTGGCGAATTCAATTGCATTTCTGGTCATGTTGTGTCAGCAGGGGGTATTTAGGTTGATCCGAAGAAGATTGAGGCAGTCAAAAACTGGCCTAGACCAGCATCAAGTATAGAGATTTGGAGTTTCTTGGGATTGGCAGATACTATCACAGGTTGGTGGAGGGATTTTCATCTACTGCAGCCTTCAGGTTGACCCAAAAAGGTTCCCAGTTTAGATGGTCCGATGAGTGTGGCGAGCTTCCATAAGATCAATACAGCTCCAACTATGGTACATGTGTTGGTTTTTCCCACAAGTTCATGGCCTATACAGTTTATTGTGATGCTTCTCGTATTGGACATGGTGCGATGTTGATGCAGGGTGGGAAGGTCATTGCCTATGCTTCGCGGCAGTTGAAGATTCATGAGAAGAATTATTCGGTTCATGATTTGGAGTTGGCAGCCATTGTTCACGCATTGAAGATTTGGAGGCACTATCTATATGGCATGGCATGTGAGGTATTCATGGATCACAAGAGTCTTCAGCATTTGTTCAAGAAAAAGGAGTTGAATTTGAGGCAGATGAGGTAATTGGAGTTGTTGAAAGATTATGATATCCCCAACCTATATCATCCGGGGAAGACCAATGTGTTGGCTGATGCCTTGAGTAGGAAGTCAGCCAGTAGGGGCAGTCTTGCTTATATTCCGGTCGGTGAGAGACCGCTTGCTTTGGATGTTTAGGCTTTGGCCAATCAGTTCATTCTAGATGTCTCTGAGTCCAGACGTGTGTAAGCTTGCATGGTTGATTGTTCTTTTTTATTGGAGCGTATCCGTGATCGGCAGTATGATGATCCCCATTCGGTGTCCTTAGAGACACAATGCAATGCGGAGGTGCCAAGCATGTTACCTTAGATAATGATGGAGTTTTGTGATTGTAGATCGAGTTTGTGTGTCTAATGTAGATGGACCCCGAGAGTTGATTTTAGAGGAGGCCCAAAGTTCTGGTACTCTATTAATCCGGGCGTCGCAAAGATGTATCAAGATTTGTGGCAGCATTATTGGTGGTGGAGAATGAAGAAGGATATCGTCGCATATGTGGCCGATGTTTGAATTGTCAACTGGTTAAGTACAAGCATCAGAGGCCCATGGTTCATTTCAGAGGATTGTGCTTCCAAGTGGAAGTGGGAGAGGATCACTATGGATT
Organism: Nicotiana benthamiana; assembly: GCA_034376525.1. Taxonomy (NCBI): domain Eukaryota; kingdom Viridiplantae; phylum Streptophyta; class Magnoliopsida; order Solanales; family Solanaceae; genus Nicotiana; species Nicotiana benthamiana. Next base: position 102,916,583 of record CM067330.1, read on the forward strand.
TCATTGTTGGACTTCTGTAGACTCGAAAGAAGTTCGATGCAGTATGGGTCATTATTGATAAGCTGACCGAGTCAGCACATTTCATTCTTGTGGCAGTCTCTTATTCTTCTGAGAGGTTAGCTGAGATCTATATTTGAGAGATTGTTCGTCTTCGTGGTGTGCCTATGTCAATCATTTCGGACCGAGGTACACAGTTTACCTCGCATTTCAGTAAAGCAGTTCAGCAAGACTTGGGCATGCGGGTTGAGCTAAGTACAACATTTCATCCTCAAATGGAAAGGTAGTCCAAGCGTCTGACTCAGATTTTGGATGATATGCTCCGAGCTTGTGTCAATGACTTTGGAGGCTCGTGGGATTAGGTTTTGCCTTTAGCGGAGTTTGCCTACAGCAGCAACTACCAGTCAAGTATCCAGATGGCTCCTTATCAGGCTTTATATGGTAGGTGGTGTCGGTCTCCGATTGGATGGTTTGATCCGGGAGAGGCTTGGTTGTTGGGTACGGATATGGTTCAGGATGCCTTGGAAAAGGTCAGGATCATTCAGGATAGGCTCCGTACAGCTCAGTCTAGGAAAAAGAGCTATGCCAACTGCTAGGTTCGCGATTTGTCTTTCTTGATCGGGGAGCGGATATTGCTTCGAGTGTCTCCTATGAAGGGCGTGATGAGATTTGGACAGAAGGGAAAGCTTAGCCCTAGGTTCATTGGTCCATTTGAGATTCCTGATCGAGTGGGAGAAGTGGCTTATATACTTGCACTTCCGCGGAGCTTAGCAGCTGTGCATCCAGTGTTTCATCTGTCCATGCTCCGGAAATATCAGAGCGATCCATCCCACGTGTTAGATTTCAGCACTGTCTAGTTGGAAAAGTACTTTTCTTATGAGGAGGAGCCGGTGACTATTCTGGACCAGCAATTTCATCAGTTGAGATCGAAGAGTTTTCCTTCTGTTCGTGTCTAGTGGAGAGGTCAGCCTCCTGAGGCATCGACTTGGCAGTCCGAGTCCAATATGCGTAGCCGTTATCCTCATCTTTTCCTCGACTCAGGTACTTCCTTCTTCTGCCTGTTCGAGGACGAACAATTATTCTAGTGGTGATGACCCAAAAGGCCATCACTTGCTTTTAAATTAAATTCTGTGTCTTTGAGGACTTGAAAACCTCATATAAAGCCACCTCTATTTGCGTACGCAGTCCGGGCGCGTAATCAGAAAGCTTAAATATGAAAATTTGTGAAAATAGTAAAATTTGGCTATAAAATGGGTTAATATGACTTTGGTCAACATTTTGGATAGATGGACCAGGACTCGTGATTTGACAGTCCAGGAGGGTCTGTAGGAAAATATGGGACTTGGGCGTATGCCCGGAATCGAATTTCAGGTCCCAAGCCCGAGAAATAAATTTTTAAATAAAATTATTTTCTAAAAGGTAATTTGAAATGAATTTCTATTAGAACATGTTGGTATCCGGCACGTATTTTGGTTCCGACAATCGGTACGGGTCTTATATATGATTTAAGACAATCTTGTGAAATTCGGTGAAAATCGGATGTCATTTGACGTGATTCGAACCTTAATTGGGAAATTCGATGTTTAAGAAGTTTTGATAAATTTCATTGATATTGAGGTTTAATTTGATCTTTTTGATATTATTTTGGTGCTATGATTACACGAATAAGTCTGTGGGATATTTTTTAGGTTGTATGTATATTTGGTTGGGAGTCCCGATGGCTTGGGTGAGTCTTGAATAGGCCACGGAGTGCATTTTGAACTTAGAAAATTGCAGGTTTTCAGTTAATGTGCCCAGACCTGAAGGCTTCGCATTTGCGAAGCCTAGCTCGCAAATGCGAGTTCGCAATTGCGAAGGCTGGATCGCAAATGCGAACACCATCCCAGGCCTGCTTGCTCGCAAATGTGACTACCCATTCGCAAATGCGAACTTTACCTTTAACACCTGAGGTTGCAAATGCGACACATCTATCGCAAATGTGACATCTTGCTTGCAAATGCGAAATTTTGGGATTTCTGAAGGGTTCACAAAAACGAACCCTGTTTTGCAATTCCAATGTTAGCAGAGATCGGGTTCGCAACTGTGAAGGCTGGATCGCAAATGCAAAAACTAGTCCAGGCCTGCTTGCTCACAAATGTGAGTACCCCTTCGCAAATGTGAAGTTTTCCTTTAACACCTGAGGTCACAAATGCGACACAACTATCGCAAATATGACATCTTGCTCGCAAATGTGAAAGTTTGGGATTTCTGAAGGGTTCACAAATGTGAACCCTGTTTTGCAATTCCAATGTTAGCAGAGATCAGGTTCGCAATTGCGACCCCTGTTCGCAATTCCCATAACTGAGACATGCAACTTTTATACTTAGCTGATTTTAAAACCCGTTTTTCATATTCTCTCAAACACAAACACACTTACGCCTCAAGGATTTTTTATTCTCCAAATAAATTGTAATCATTTTTAACTAGTTTTCTTCAATCATTAACATCTTTTAACATGATTTCTACTTAAAATCAAAGATTTTCATGGGGAAAATTGGATGTTTTGGGTAGAACCTACGTTTTTCAAAAATTGGGGATTTGTACCTTGATTGAGATCCGATTTCAAAACAAATTATATATTTGATTTCGTGGGGGAATGATAATCGAATTTTAGTTTGAACCTCGGGATTTGACCATGTGGACCAGGGGCGATTTTTTACTTTTTGGATAAAAATTTGGGAAATTCATTTTCATGCATTAAAATCGATTCATTTAACGTGTATTGATGTAGTTAAGTAATTTGTAACTAGACATGAGCGAATTGGCGGTGGAATCAAGGGGTAAAGCTATAATTGAAACTTGAGTTGGTCGTGGAAATTCGAGGTAAGTGTTTGGTATAACCTTAGCTTGAGGGATTAGGAGTTGAGTCCTATTTTCTATGTGGTAATTGTTAAGTATGACGTATAGGCATGGTGAAGAGTATATATATGTTGGTTTCTAGCACGACCGTGAGTCTTTATATGGTGAATATCTTGATTTAGTTGTAACTTTCATGCCTTGGTGATGATTTCTATTTGTTGTGAAAAGTTTGTGGAAGGAATGTGACCTTCGAACATCGAGGAGCATTGGCTCAAGATATATTACGATTGTGAAAGTACATGAGTTTATTGAACCCTTTGGAGCATTGGTTCAAGTGGTAAAGTTAGTTGTGAAGTAAAAGTGAAAGAAAGAGAAAGAGTAATTAAATTATTCCCTTGCCGGGATATTATTTCTTTATTGGTTATATCCCTTGTCGGGATGTTGATATTATTGATGTTGTTCTCTTGTCGAGATTACTATTATTATATTGTTTATTCCCTTGCCCCCTTTGTTTGTGACTGTTGTTTGGGTGAGGACGAGTATTAAAGCACGAAGGATAATGCCCTGCTTGTTTTGGTGAGGAAAGAGTGTAAAGAACGAAGGGTGATGTCGTGTATTGTTTATGATTGTGAGAAAATAGTGTAAAGTACGAAGGGTGATGTCGTGTCGTACGATGTACCATTCCGTGCCGATTCTATTAATTATATAGTGAGGAATGAGAGTAAAAGCACGAAGGGTGATGTCGTGTACATTTTTATTATATAATTGCTTTCGTGAGGACGAGAGTAAAAGCACGAAGGGTGATGCCATGTATTTATTGATTATGATTCTTTATTGGTATCCGAGTTATGTGGTTTCCTTCGTTACTTAATGTTTTTCTACTTGGACTTGTTATCTCCCCACAGCATGCTCCCCCTCCCATATTGAGTGGTTATGTTTGTATTTTTTTCTGTTGTATATATATTTTAACTACACAGGTTTATTTGATAGTCTAGTCCGAGACTCGTCACTACTTCACTGAGGTTAAGCTAGACACTTACCAGCACATGGGGTCGGTTATGTTGGTACTACACTCTACATTTTGTGTAGATCGGGAAACAACATTTGGACCGTAGTGTGGAGGCTACCTTCAGTCCAAGCGGAGATCCAAGGTAGACCTGCAGGCGTCCGCAAGCCCTAGCGTCTCCCTCTATCCTAATTTTCCTGTTTCATTTCCCTTATATTCTAGAAGGCGAAATACATATTTTACCCATCCAACTTACGACCAAATCCCTGTTACACACCTATTGACCACGGATTTCATGATTTTGATGCTAAACTCATAGTTGTTGATATTGTTTTAGTGATTTAAATACATGAGCGAGTCTGTATGATGTTTTTAGGTTGATGTGCATGTTTGGTTTGGAGCCCCAAGGGCTCGGGTGAGTTTTGGATAGGTCACAAGGTGGATTTTGGACTTGAAAAGTTGCAGACTTCAGCTGTTGCATTGCAGGCTTCGCATTTCGAAGCCTGGCTCGCAAATTCGAGTTCGCAATTGCGAAGGCCTTGTCCCAAATGCAGATAATGGCCCAGGCCAACTACCTCGCAATTGCGAGGGGTCTATTACAAATGCGATGCTTCCTCTTTTACCCACTCGTCGCAAATGCGACACATAGTTCGCAATTCCCATCTCGCAAATGCGAGAACTTCTTTGAAAATGCGAACTTCGCAGAAGTGTGGGTTCACAATTCCGAATCCTAGTCGCAATTGCGACATTTGCAACCTGCAACTTTATAACTTAGCCGAAAATCTTCCATTTTCACACTCTTTCAAAACTAAAACACTATTGGATGATTTTTCAAAGAAAACTCTTCTTCCAAGTCGATTGTAAGTCAATTTTAACTCGTTTCCTTCAATCATTAATATCTTTTCACATGATTTCAACTCAAAATCAATGATTTTTGCGGGGAAAAGTGGGTGTTTTGAGTAGAACCTAAGATTTCTAAAATTGGAGATTTGGACCTCAATTTGAGGTTCAATTTTAAAATAAATTATATACTTAGGTTCGTTGGGAAATGGGCAATTAGATTTCGGTTGGAACCTCGGGTTTTGACTATGTGGGCCCGAGGCGATTTTTGACTTTTTGGGTATAACTTTAGAAAATTCATTTTCATGCATTGGAATTGATTCATTTAGCATTCATTGATGTAATTAAGTAACTTGTGACTAGATACGAGCAAATTGGTGGTGAAACTAAGGGGTAAAATGATAATTGAGACGTTAATTGTGTTCGTGGCATCGAGGTAACTGTTTGGTCTAACCTTAGCTTGAAGGATTAGAAGTCGAGTCCTATTTGCTATGTCATAATTGTTGAGTACGACGTATAGGCATGGTGACGAGTATCTATACGTTGGTGTCTAGCATGCCTGTGAGTCTTATAATGTTATTATGATGACTCTGTTGTATTGTTCATGCTTTGGTGATGATTTCTATTTGTTGCGCAAAGTTGGTGGAAGTAATTGTGACGTTTGAATATTGAGGAGTTTTAGCTCAAATTATATATTGAATTGTGCAAGAATAACTGGTAATTGACCCCTTAAAAGCATTGACCCAAATTGTAAAGTGAGTTATGAAGTAAAAGTGAAAAAAAGAAAGAGAAAAGAATCACTACACTGACTCCCTTGTCGGGATATTATTGTTGTTGTTTTGATGTTGTCCCTTGCCGGGACTTGATTGTTGAACTATTATTCCCTTTCCGGAATTCTTATTGTAATTTCATTCATTTCATTGCCTTATTATTATGGTTGTTGTTTGGGTGAGGAAGAGAGTTAAAGAACGAAGGGTGATGTCGTGCATTATTTTGGTGAGAGAGTGTTAATGCACGAAGGGTGATGTTGTGCCGCACAATATACCATTCCATGCCGATTATATTGATTATATGGTGAGGACGAGAGAAAAAGCATGAAGGTTGATACCGTGCACGTTTTCATTACTTGATTGCTTTGGTGAAGACGAGAGTAAAGGCACGAAGGGTGATGCCGTGCACTTTTGATTTCTGATTCTTCGTTGATATTTGAGATACGTTGATTCTTTCATTTACATGTTGTCTTTATATTCTAAACTGATATTTCCCCTGCAGCATGTTACCCCTCCTACATTTAACTTTGTATTACTCTACTCTTTTTCCATTGTACATAGTTGAATTGCATAGGTTTATTTGGTAGTCCGGTCCTAGCCTCGTCACTACTTCGCCGAGGTTATGCTAGGCACTTACTATCACATGAGGTTGGTTGTACTGATACTACACTATGCACTGAGTGCATATCTCGGAGCAGATTTTGACCGTATATTGGGTAGCTACCTTCAGTCCACGCGGAGATCTAAGGTAGACCTGCAGGTGTCCGCAGGCCCTGGAATCTCCCTCTGTCCCTTTATTCCTGTTTCATTTCCTTAAATTCAGAAATAGTGTATCGTTATTTCTCAGACTTTGTATGTAGTAATCTTAGATCGTCCACTGTGACACCAATTTTGAACGGTTGAGGCTTAAACAGTTGTATTAGGTACATATTTCAGATAACATACTGCATTTCTTCCGCTTATTGAAATTTTTGCTGATTACACGTTATTGCCTTATAATTGCTAAAGAGTATCAAAAGGGTAAAAAGGTAATTTGTTCAATAGTCGGCTTGCCTAGCTCATATTAATAGGTGCCATCACGACTCCCGAGGATGTAAAATCCCCATCGTGAAAAGTATGTATCTCAAAAATCTCCCACTTAGACTTTTAATCATGACAATTATTAGAATATACTATATCCAAATGCATGGTTACTAATATGTGCCCCAAAAATCTCCCATCTAGACTCATAACCATGCATCTACAACTTTCTCAAACATTCTTTTACATGACTATTAAAAATCTTCACCAAATATGATTTGTTAAAGAATCTTGCCAAGATATTTAGTGCAGTATTTGTCCAGTATTGCTTTGTCTTAACCATCTAGTTTGGTATTATACTCTTCAAGGATCTTGTTTCTGAAACTATTCCAAGAGTGTACACCAAACTATGATTTTCTTTAGCATTCTCGCACTACGAAGAAGTACTACTAATATTACCTTCATTATCTTACGATATTGAAATAATAGTGACTTTTTACTATAGTGTTCACTGTTCAAACATCCCTCTCACTCGATACAGGCATATTATGTCTATTAATGTTCCCCCATTACTTATACGCAATGGAACGTCAATTCTGGCTTGTGGGTCTGATGTTCTTGAACGTAATTGCCTTTTTTTTTAGGACAATGAAATAAAACTGCATTCATTTTCTTGGATATTCAATAAACATGCACCTATCTATTCTTAGTTCCAGCTTACATGTCTGCTTTCCCTTTTAACACATATGCAGGACAATCATATAACTAAATATGCCATAGATTGAGATTATATTCAGTCCACAGTTCCATAGATGTTCCTGGTACTAACTTAGAAGGAGCTAAATTCAGAATGTAATTTGTACTTAGGAGATATTCCAAAAACAAATATGGCAATATGAATAACACGTCATTAATCTATCGATGTCCAAAAAAGACTTATTTCTTCTTTCTACCACACCACTCTATTATGGAGTTTACGGTGTAGTCAACTAAGATGTAATTCCTGATTCTCATAAGTAATAGAAGAACTCTTTAGAGATGTGCTCACTGATATAATCAAATTACAGTAACTTAATATATTTCCTTGGTGCTTCTCTGTTTCAAGTCTTAAAAACCTTGAATTAATTAATTCTTCAAGACTTATGGTGCATCAAATAAATATATTTAATTATTTTTTGAGTAATCATTTATGAATATCACAAAAATACTCAAAATTATCTTTTACCGGTATGTTCATTTAACCATAAAAATCAGAAAGGATTCGTTCTAGCTTATCAGTAGCCTTATTTCCTTTTGAAAGGAAATATCCTTTAGTCAAATTTCCTTCCGAACAGGATGCACAAGTTGGTATTACCTCTATTTTCAATGAACATTAAAGTCCATCCTTGACCAACTTGAAATCTTATCCCGATTAATATAACTTAGACAAAAGCGCACAGATAATAATTTTGAAGAATGTATTCTCTTATGAGGTAGATTAATATTGTGCTATTTAGGAGAGACATTAATATTGTCACGACTCCAAACCACCCCGGTCGTGAAAGCGCCTACCACAGTACTAAGCCAGCCGATTCGACATTTATAACACAAAAAGGGCCTTTTTTCCTAATTTATTTACTAATCAGATATTATCACAAATCTTTAGTATAAACATTTCAAAACAAGAGGAAACAAATAAGCTAAACATCAAACACTCTGATCCCGATGTCACTAGTCATGAGCCACTAACATACAATCTGATACTGACTACTCAATACAAGATGAGTCTGATAAAAACAAATACTAAAAGATATTAAGGAGAAAGACAGGGATGTGGACGCCATGCAGCTATCTTGCTAACTCCAGAGATACTCTGATAGAAAGAAAACAGCTCTCACTCGGATACTCTGACACCTGGATTTGCATACAAAGTGCAGGGAGTAACGTGAGTACTCCAAATCAGCAAGTAATAATTATAAATAAAGGCTGAGTGTAGTGAAGAGCATTTAAAATCATATACATACCATAACATCAATATATGCCAAAGGAACAAAGCCCATGCCAAAGGAACAAAGCCCACGCAAAAATTATCAAATTAAATCAAAATTTTAAAAATTAGCCAAACCTGACCCCCCAGGACTACCCCTCGGTATCCGGCAAAAATCACAAAACTAGAATCCTTATCCTCTCACAAGTCTATACATACCAAAATCATCAAAATCATAACTCAGACGGCTCCTTAAATCCCCAATTTAAACTCTCCAATTTCAAGCCCTAATCTCCCAATTTCAACCCCATTGTTTTCACAAATCTCATGATTAAACAACGGGAAATCATCACATACATAAGTATTAGGGCTCGATTCACTCACCTTGGTGTTAACCCTTGAATCCCTTCTCAAAATAACACTCAAATTTCAATGTCGTCCAAAAAATGGTGAGAAATAAGCTGAAAACTGCGAAGGAGAACATATACACTTTCTGCCCCAGGGATTCCATACCTCCGGACTCGGACTTGCGATGCTAGGTGCGCACCTACGAAAATCACTTAAAGGATCGAGATCGCATCTGCGCCCAGCCACCGCACTTGTGGTGCCGCAGATGCGCTCAAATAACTGCATCTACGGTTCTTCTCCTAATGGCCCAAACATGCACCTGCGATCTCCTTGCCGCATCTGCATCCTTGCACTTGCGGTCCCCAATCCGCAACTGCGGTTATGACAGAAGCAGCAAAATCTGTTGCATCAACTTGGTTCAAATCCTTCCATCAACCACCCAAGTCCATCTCGAGGCCCTCGACACCTCAACCAAACATTCCAACAAGTCACATACCATCATTCAAACTTATACCAACCTTCGGAAAGCTCAAAACAACATCAAAATATCAAATTACCCTCGGATTCAATCCTATGGATTTCCCAAACTTCTGAATTCCGCAAACGATGAAAAAACCTATCAAACCTCGTTTGAATGACCTAAAATATTACACACATCATAAATAATACAATGGACCTATTCCAATTTCTAGAATTCTATTCTGACCCCGATATCAAGGTTTCCACTTCCGATCTGAAAGCTCCAAATTTTTAATTTCGCCAATTCAAGCCTAAATCTACCACGGACCTCCAATTTACCTTTCGAACACGCTTCTAATTCCAAAATTACCTAACGAAGCTATTTGAGTCATCCGAATTCACATGCAAGGCCATTTATACATAAGTCATTCGCATAGGTCCGGGCGTCCAAACTTGAATCACCTAAAAGTTTGTGGGTCCATCAAAAATGACCTAAGAAACGTTAGTCATCGCCGCAATGTGACCATTCCTCATTTTTGGTATTCTAGGGTCATAAAACAAGAATTTCGCCTGATTCTCATAGTTTCGTGTGCTATAGTCCACTCCATTTGATTGATTTTGGGTGATCAAACTCTAATCGGCTAAAATTTTGCCGAAACATAAAAAATAACTTAAGGAACAATAGTCATCGCCTCTACATGAACGTTCCTCATTTTTTTTGGATTTTTAGTGCCATAAACTGGAATTTCACCCGATTCCCAAATCTTCGTGTGTTAAAGCTCACTCCATCTGCATAGGTCTGAGTGTCCAGAGTCGAATCACCTTAAACTTTGCCAACCCTTAAAAAACAACCTAAGGAACACTAGTCATCGCCTCGCCATGGGTGTTCCTTGATTTTTTTTGTTTTTAGGGGCCCATTAATTGGAATTTTGCCCGATTCCTAAATTTCTGTGTCTTAAAGTCCACGCCATCTATATGGATCCGGCGTCCAGACTCGAATAGCATAAAATTTTTCGTGCCCATAAAAAATGACCTAAGGAACATTATTCATTGTTTCGTCTTGGTCTTTCCTTGTTTTTTAGCGTTTTAGCACCATAAAACTTATATTTCTGTATGATTCTCAGATTTTGGTGTGCTATAGCCCATGACATCTACATGGATCTGGTCGACTGGACCCAATTCACCTAACATTTTACCTGCCCATAAAATGATCTAATGAACATTAGTGATCGCCTTTTCATAACCATTACTCGTTTTTTGGCATTTTGGAGGCCAGAAAACTACAATTACGCCATATTCCCTGATTTTTGTATGATATAGTCTATGTCATCTGCATGAGCACGGGTACCCATGCCCGAATCGCCTAAAATTGTGTCGGCAAAGGAATATTAGTCATCGCTTTTCCATGATCATTCCTCATTTTTTGGCATTTTAGTTCCATAAAATTGGAATTACGCCCGATTATTAGATATTCGTATCATCGTATGCAATAGCACATGCCATTGGCATGGGTCCGGGACACCGACACGAATCGCCTAAAATTTTGCCAGCACATTAAAAACGACCTGGGTAACATTAATCATCACCTCGACATGGTCATTTCTCATTTTTTGGTGATTAAGGACCATAAAGCTTGAATTTTGCTCGATTCTCATATATTCGTGTGCTATAGCCCAAGCCATTTGCATGGATCAAGGCGACCAGACTCGAATTGCCTAAAATATTATCGTCACATAAAAAATGACCTAAGAAACATTAGTCATCGCCTCTCCATGACCTTTCCATATTTTTTTGGCATTTTAGGCCATAAAAAGGAATTTTGCTCGATTCCTAGATTTCTTTTGTTATACCGTATGCCATCTGCATCGGCTGGAGCGACCGGACCCGAATTACATAAAATTTTGGTGTCCCTTAAAATACAACCTAAGGAATATTAATCATCGCATCGCCAAGACCGTTCCTTATTTTTTTGTGTTTTAGGTCCATAAAACTGAAACTTCACCCGACTTCTAGATAATCGTGTGCTATAGCTCACGCCATCTACATGGGTCCAGAAGTCCTGACATGAATCTCCTAAAATTTTGTCGGCGCATCAAAAATAACCTAAGGAACATTACTCATCACCTCGCCATGATCGTTCCTCATTTTTTGGTGTTTTATGGCCATTAGACTGGAATTTCACCTGATTCTTAGATTTCCATGTTCTATAACCCACGCCATCTGCATGGGTATGAGTGACTGGACTCAAATAGCCTAAAGATTTTTCAGCTCATCAAAAATGACCCAAGGAACATTAGTCATCGCCTCGCCATGAAATTTGCTTATTTTTTGCCATTTTAGGGTCATAAAACTTAAATTTCGCCCGATTTCAAGATTTTGGTGTGTTATAGCCCATGACATATGCGACCGGATCTGAATTGCCCAAAATTTACTGGCCCATAAAAAATTACTTAAGGAACATTAGTGATCGCCTTTCCATGACCGTTCCTCATTTTTTAGCGTATTAGGACCATAAAACTAGAATTTTGCCTTATAGCCAAATTTTCGTATGCTACCCACGCCATCTGCATGGGTTCGGGCATCCGAGCCTAAATCGCTTAAAATTTTGTTGGCCCATAAAACAACTTAAGGAATATTAGTTATCGCCTCTCCATTACCGTTCCTCGTTTTTTAGCATTTTAAGGCCAAAAAATTAGAATTCCTACATTTTTGTGTGTTATAGCGCACGCCATCTACATAGGTCCAAGCGATCGGACCAGAATAATCTAAAAAAATTCCAGCCATAAAAATCAAACCTAAGGAACATTAGTCATTGCATCGCCAGGACTTTTACTCATTCGGTGTTTTAGAGCTGTAAAGCTGAAATATCACCTCATTCCCATATTTTCATGTGCTGTAGCCCGTGCCCATCTGCATGGGTCTGGGCAACCATATCCGAGTCGCTTAATATTTTGTCGGCCCATTAGAATGACCTAAGGCATTAGTCATCGCCTCACCATGACCTTTATCCGTCTTTTGGCGTATTAGGGTCATAAACTGAAATTTCGTCTGATCATCATATTTCCATGTGATGCAGCCCAAGCCATTTGTATGGGTCCGGGAAGTCACTAAAATTTTATTGACCTTTCAAAAATACCCTAAGGAACATTTGTCATTGTCTCGCCATGGTCGTTCCTCATCTTTTGGTGTTTTAGGATCATATAATTGAAATTCTACATGATTCTCAAATTTTCGTGTGCTATAGCCCACGTCATCTACTTGGATCTGAACGTCCGAATCCGAATCGCCTAAAATTGTACCGGCCCATAAAGAATAACCTTAGAAACATTGGATCTGACCGTTTCTCTTTTTTCTTTTTCTTTTTTGCATTTTAGGGCGATAAAATTAGAATTCCATCCGAGTCTCATATTTTCGTGTGCTATAACCCACGCCATATGCATGGGTCGATGACCGGGCCCGAATTGCCTAAACTTTTGTCGCCTCATAAAAACGATTTGAGGAATATTAGTCATCGCATCGCCATGACCATTCCTCATATTTTGGCATTTTAAGGCTAGAAACTTGAATTCCTCTCGATTTTTAATATTTTCATATGCTATAGTTCACGCTATCTACATGAACTTGGGCGACCGGCTCTGAATCAATTGCAGGTCCACGTATTGTTGATAGCAGTGGTTGCTAGTAAGCTGTATATGGATTTTCTTGGATGTTTCGAGGTAGCACTGTTGTTCCGTTCCCAGGTCTTGAAGTCTTCTCTTTTATCTTATGTTCTTGCTGTTAGTCTTACATATAGTTTTATGTTTTGGTCAAACTTTGTATTGGGTACTCTATAAAGTGCATCTACTTGGTGACACCAAATTTTGGAATAGTTGTTCGTTGTTTTGCTATTTTGACATTAGTTATATTATTTCCAATTTGAGAGTATTTAGGACTTTTATTGGATTTTATTTATGCATATTGGTTTTTGCCTTGCCTAGCAAGTAGGGTTAGGCGCTATCACAATTTCGGTGGGAGTCTGGGCCATGACAAGTGTATATGTTGATTTTATATATAAAAAAAATGATGGAATATGATTTTCCTGAAATTTCATAGATTCATAGGAAATGGCCTAGAGACCAATACTCATTTCTTCTTCACGACTTTCAAGTTTATTTTATGACGTTTCGAGGTCATACGACACAAATTTTTGATTATATCTACTTTTTCATGTATACTAATACATCTTGATTTTATTTTTAAAAAAAATAATGGCCTCTGATTGGCCTGGATTTATATGTCCATAAAAAATAGCATAATGACCAATATTCATTGCTTTATTATGACTTTTGGGTCCATTTTATAGCACTTCATGATCATGCAATACAAATTTGTGCCTATATTTATTTTTTTATGTGTATTAGTACATACTAACTATATAAAACAAAAAAATTGAGAGACTCTAATTAGCCTGAATTTTCGTAGGTACATAGAAAACGACCTAGTGATCAATACTTATTGTTTTGCCAGTTTATTTTCTGACGTTTCGAGGTTATGTAATACGAATTTACGATTATATTCACTTTTTCGACTATATTAGTATATGTTAATTTTATAGAATTTTTTTGACTCTTAAATTGTTAGGTCCATAGGAAATGATTTAATGACCAATACTCAGTATTTCGCCATGACTAACATTATTTTTTGACATTTAGAGTTTATTTTTTGATATTTCAAAGTCATGCAATACAAATTTATAATTTTTATTTACTTTTTTGTCTGTATTAGTACATGTTAATTTTATAGAGATTTATTATTTCAGTTGCTAACTAGCTCCTGCCATCCTCATATTTACCCCGCCGCTTCTCTTATTATTATTGTATTTCTTTTTTTGTTTAAAAAAACTGGGAAGTACTTTCTGCGATTATGTGGAAATGATCGAGTTGGAACAGTAACCATATTGGAATATGAGAATTTTGTGACAGAGGCATAAATTTGGTCATCAATCCGCATATTTTCTTCACCTAAATTGTTCCGACATTGTAGTTATTATATTAATATATTAATATGATATTAATATAGGTATGGGTATGGGATCTATATCGGAATTGGTCAAATAATTTTGAATACTTTAACTATAAGAGACGAAAAATTTAGAGACGAAATATAATTTGGTTCCCAAAATCAAAACTAAAATAAGAGTAAATTTGAAGAAAATAACATACATTATCTAAGAAATCAATCATTTACTTATCTATAACTTGAGAATAAAAAAGAAAACCATACTTAACAATCTTTACTCAAGTATTTCACAAAATTTATTATAATTTAAAAAACATTATTTATATTTTTATTTTTTTAAACATCGAACGTCCGTATCTGAGAACTTAGATCTTCACAGCTCGAGACAATAGAGTGAAAGAAGAGAAAAGAGGGTTTTTTGTACTTTGGGATGTAAAATTTTCTTTTCTAAAATATGTCATTTCTTTTTCATTTGAACTTTGAGAGTCTGTACCATCTATATTTTTCGATACTGGTGCATTATGATGTTATGCTTATTTTGTTTGAACAATTTTAAAGGAGACCTGTAACTTCACAAAAATTGAAAATTTTAAGAAATAAACCTTTAAAACAAACAACTGAATAATTTAGAATAATTATAATAGTTGGTCTTCTTATATTCTTAACCAAAAATTTCGTAATTCGAAATTTTGAGTATAAAATAATCTTTGTTAGAGAGCGCTTTCAAATTTTGTCAGGCCCTAATATAAGTAGCGAACACCAAATGGGAAACGGATATATCTACATAAGTTGACTAAATCGTACACACTATTATTTACCAACTTTGACCAAATCTTCATTCCTTACTAAGTTGGTAGAATATCGTACCATCACTATTTTCTTACTTCTTTAACTTGCCTTCAGCCAGTCTTGATCGAATTGTGTCAGGATTTGACATCTTGTTAACACTGAATAATAATAACAGCAATAAATTTCAAACATTTTTGTAAGATTTTGACTGCAAAAACATAATAAGCATCAAAAGTTTAGTGAAGGAAAATTATCAAGAAAACGTGAAGGATGAATCGTTGTAATAGAAAAAGCAAACAGATATCAGGAATGGAAGCTTTACCATAAGAGGAGAATTCCACTAGATGTTGGTTTCTCATAAATCCATTCACGAGCTTGTTTTTGCAGTAATATGAGCTGCTCTTCAACTTCTCCTGCATTAATGAAACATCAAGATTGAAAAGAAAGTTCCATAAATCTAAAAGGACTAAAAGGTAACTATAAGTTCTCAACTAGGCTTACTTTTATCAGCAAGCTCCGTATGTTTGGAAATTAGTCTGTACATGAACTCTTCTTTTGTCATGACAGAACGTTTAATAGATTGAAATAGGAAATAAATCATGTCAAAGAGGCGAGGCAAACTCGCAATCACCTGTTTGCGCCTTTTTGCCTGAGATATGGCTGGATCTTGATCCTCTAGTTCCTCACTCTCTTTTTCTCCTATCTGTGAAGTCATACAAGTCAACTTCTAGTTAGGAGAATCAGAAGCTGGGAAAAATCCCCCAATAATCTCATGATGAATGACAAACATAAAGCTACAGGATAAGCTCATGTTAGCATAAAAGTCTAAAGATGCAGAGGGACAAATTTTTGTGGCTTAACTACTACGAGAGATGAGAATTTCAATGAATCATATGGAGCTAGTCTAAACAAATTCTATCAAGGAAGATTGACATGCAAGTTCATCTTGTCTTTACCGATTTCAGAAGATTCTCAGGAAGAATGTCAAAAATATCTTCGGTTGAAAACCTTTCACTCTCACAGACTTGATCAGCAGCATTTAGCTGGAGCCGACATAGAACCTTTCTCTCCCTTTTTGGCTTCAATCATCGGAGGTGCAGGTGGATGACATGATGGTGAACTAGCCGAAACAATCCCTCCAGATGAATATTTCATATTAGTTTGTTTCCAAGAGGGACGTGTCAGATATCTTGGGTCGGTGATTCAGGGGGACGGAGAGATTGATGGGGACGTCACTCATCGTATAGGAGCGGGGTGGTCAAAGTGGAGGCTTGCATCAGGAGTCCTGTGTGACAAGAAAGTTCCACAGAAACTCAAGGGGAAATTTTATAGGGCTGTGGTTAGACCAGCCATGTTGTATGGGGCGGAGTGTTGGCCAGTAAAGAACTCTCATGTTCATAGGATGAAGGTTGCGGAGATGAGGATGCTCAGGTGGATGTGCGGGCTTCCAGGTTAGATAAGATTAGGAATGAAGCTATTCGAAAGAAGGTGGGAGTGGCCCCGGTGGATGAGAAGATGCGAGAAGCGAGGCTGAAGTGGTTCGGGCATGTACGGAGGAGAAGTCCTGATGCCCCGGTGAGGAGTTGTGAGCGGCTGGCGATGGTCGGAGCACGGCGAGGCAGAGGGAGGCCTAAGAGGTATTGGGGAGAGGTGATTAGGCATGACATGGCTAGAATGCGGGTAGAAAAGTCTGGAGGTCTAGTATCAGGGTTGTAGGGTAGGGGTCCCTAGAGTTTTTCGTACTCCTCACCCGGGGTTGTGAGAGGCTTGGCAATGTTATCCATAGATAATTTGTGTTTTGGATTGTGTCTCCCTTATGCTAGTTATTTATGGTAGTTATTGTATGATACTATTGCATGCTATTTTATTTACGGTTCTTATGTTTAGATAATTATTTACGCTATTTCTGCTGGACTTACTAATGCTCTTTTGTTTTTGTTTTTGTTTTTCCTTTCCTTCACTGAGCCAAGGGTCGTTGGAAACAGCCTCTCTGCCCTTTCGGGTAGGGTTAAGGCTCGTCTACATATTACCCTCCCCAGACCCCACTTTGTGGGACTATACTGGGTAGTTGTTTAGTTTGTTTTGAACATAACTCAGGAGCATCAGCATATGCTACTGGTTTCTTCTTAGGGGAACTTTCGACTTTGAGGGGTATTGAAACTGGCACAAGCCCAGCTCTATCTTCTTCCTCGGCATTTCCTCCAATAATAGATGCCTGTTTTGAAAAGCATCTTCTAAAAGAGCCAGACAGGTGTGATGCAGTTACCGACTGCAGCAAAAATGCACCATCAGGTGTCTCATTGGTGAAGGATGTAACAGAAGGTCTAGACAAGTTGGTCACTGCTTGCTTAGACTGCGAGAATGGCCCAGGCAGCATTTCCTCAGGAATGTCATCACCCTGAAAATGGAGAAATAGTAATTATTGCCAACAATGCTAGAGAAAGGCTGTCATGGAAATAACATCTTCCATCTTATCATCTTCCTTTAACATTTCTTTAGAGGGATACAGGGGGCAATATGATTCAGGTAAAACATGCAAATCTACATTAACGAGACCTTAGCAGACAACATGGTGGTCATATATGTAAAAGTGTTTGTGCTGGTTATTTCAATGCTGAGATGAGTAAATACAGGTGACTGAGCAGTTGTGATCTGAACTGCAGAAAATATGGTATAAACTCAAAACTGCTTCCATTATATTAAGCTTTTCCTTTTATACATAAAAGCAGCAACCTAGCTACTTTGTATCTTCATGAAAATCTAGAATACTAATATTTATGCGCTTCATCTCTGGCTTCATTCCTAGACAAGTTTAACATGATACGGTATAAAGCACCTATAATGTTCCAGAGGCACTATACAATATGATTAAACTTAAGATCTTCTCCACAATGTAAATGGTAGAAACTTATGTATCATTTGGCAGAGAACGTGTCATACAGCAAAAGACCGATAACTTAAAATCTCGACTTCTCCATATGAAACTTCTGCTTCTGCTATACTGTTAATGGGTCTATATTTCTCTCAATAAGTCAAGACCAATTGTTTGCAAATGAAGCATCAGAGCAGAGGGAAAAGAGTTGGAGGGCGCTTACAGAAAACGCGGAGCTTCGCATAACAACAAAGATAGATATCAACTAAGAACTAAATAGAACAGGCACACCTGAGACCATGCTAGTCTTCCCAAGTAAATGTAACCAATAAAAATCAATAGTGCACCTAGTTATATTTGGGTAGAATCATTTGTTAAATAAATGAAAACGTTAGAAGAATTGCTTACCCCAGGGTGGGACTTGAAGAAATCCAAGAACCAAGAGTGGAAAACTTTCCTCAACAGAACACTGCTAGTGTTAGATTTCCACTTCTCACTACTATCAATTGCATTGGCATTTAGAGTTATATAAAGATCTGGCTTCATACAGCAAGTGAGCTCATCATGCTTGAGAATCTTCTGTATCTCAATTGCTTCGTAAAATAAACTTCAGCTGAGCTAAATGGCTGTGAGAAAACCTCCTAGAGGTCAAAAGACAAAGAATTAGTATTCCTTTCGATGTAGAGAACACCGTAATTATTAGTGATCGGATATTTGTGATCTTCATACTTATCAGTCAAGTTCTCGACTTTGGCACTAATATTAGTGAAGGTTGTTGCAGAACCCTTCAAATGCAGCAGCCGAATTGCACTATCCATGCTGTTGAAGAACTTTTCCAACATTTCGTACCTACACCAACACAAACATCTATGTTAAGAACCACAGAAGAAAAGCTGACCAAGCGGCATACTTATTACCACTACGAGCTAATAAATGATACTTGTTATTGTCGTTATCAACACCTTCAATTTAACTCTAACATGGATCATTCCTTGTGTGCTCCGTTTAATCTGGATATTCATACATATCCCACACCATTCAATAGCCAAGATTGAAGAGGCCATTGTTCCAGAAGCACAAGTGTTTTCAATAAAATTTCTAGCCAACCTTTTTAATTATAACGGTGGTATCCAAGCCAGTTACCACTAGGCCACACCCAGGTCACAGCCAACTTTTCTGTTTACTTTCAGCTAATTTGTTCAAACTCTTAAGCTACATGCAACTTTCAGAAGCTAATGATTTTGAAGGGGGGAAAAGAAAGCTTTATTCAGAAGCTAATATTTTGCAATAGTTATAGACAACAGTCGTGAACTAGAGAAGCTAACTGTGGTACACTTGTCCCCTAATTTTCTGTTACTTTTGTCTTTTAAAAAGATGTTCTATAAATTAACCAAAGTTTACTCCTTTGTTAAAAAATAGTGAAACTATTACCATTTGAAAAATCAAACAATCTATCTTTTACTAATATATTTACTCAAACATTTATATAAATTATATTTAACTTTAAACTTCTAATTCGTAGTGCTTATACATAATTTTTACACATAAAATTTTTATTTGAAAATACATTAACTAGGGTGGTCTGTCCATAAAGCAGGTAAAGCAAATGCTTTAGGCCCCACTTTTGCGGAGGCCTCGTTTTTTTCTTACATCTAATAGGCTATATATAAATTTTTAAGATTTTTTATGTGAAATAAAAAAATTTTGATTATTTATTTAACAAATAATGAGATAAAGCATTTGCAGTTGCTTTGATTTCTACCAAGAAAATTACATTCAAAAATAATATCGATCTCGAATTTCATAAGAAACGTGTAATATAGGAAGAAACAATTTGAGGAGAATATTAATAGTGAAATCTCAAAATCTCTTGAAGAGTTCTTTATAGTTCAAGACTTTCTATACATAATCTCTCTGATCCATAATAAATGACGTTTTAACTTTTGTTGTGCCCCTTAGGAAAATACTAGACTCCTAGAACTCCTAGAACAAATAACGTTTTATTTTGGACCAAAATAAAAGCTAAAAAAGTCATTTATTATGGATCGGATAGAGTAGTAGACAAGGTTATTTTCACTTTATAATAGATTTGAAAATTTTGAGGCATATCAAAATATTTTTGATTTCTATTTAGCGGTAAAAAATGAGATCAATTTAAAAGAGATTGCTTCTTCATGAATGCTCCTTAAATCATAATAATCAACCTGACATTGATAGTTTAGACTTATTTTTTAAATTAAAAATATTTTTGAAAATAGTACAATAAGAAGATAACAATTTAACTGATATACTCAATCAAATAAAAAGACTTGATTATTTTTCAAATGCCTATATTATTTATAGAATAATGTTAATAACTTTTACTATCATTGCTTCAGCGAAAAAAGTATTTCAAAATTAAAATTAATAAAACCTTATCTAAGATCAAAATTGTCTCAAAGATATTGAATGAATTAGCTATATTGTCGATTAAGAAAGATTTATTAAGAAAAATTAATTATAAAATTTAATAATAACTTTGCACCTAAAAAAGTTAGAAAAATAGGCCGCTTATACAGTTTGGCTTTAGGCCACTAAATTGGTTGGGCCGCCCCCTACAGTAATACCTCCATATCTGAACATACACTGAAATTAGATGCGTTGATCACAACAAATCTTCCAGATCGAAGAAGTATTATTAACTTTGAGACTAATAAGAATTATTCAAATCTAAATATCTTATTATTTCTTCAAATTATAAATTTATTCAAATTATAAATTTAACTCTAAAAGTTCATCAAATCGACCGGAAATAACTTGAGACAAACACTATAGGAAACAAAGAATCCAAAAAGCACTCACTTTTCCGGTAGCATTACTGAATTTACACGCTTCCTTAGTTCAGCCACTGGCGATTCAGATACCGACGAACATTTCTTCTCATCGGAGCTTAATAATTGGTCATAAAGCAGCTCGCGTCGGGTTGAGACAGGTTTTAGTAGCTTCTGAGCTGCTTCTCTGACGTCTTTCAACGAGACTAGGGAGCGGCCTCTGCGATTTTGGACATTGAAAGGAGGATTTATCGGTTTCTCTGGTGTTTTGGTGCTCCATTGGTCCAGCACCGGAGCTAGTACACCGGCGTATTTTTGACCGGAAACTGAATACGGCAGAGATGATTTGCGACCCGACGGTGAAGATTCCGTAAATTCCATTACTGATAAGAGGCGGATAGGGAAATAGAGAAGGATGAAAGAAATTTATAGGTAGATGATTTTGGCGGGAATGGTGAGGTGGTTGATGACGTGTCTCGTATGCTATGTCAGGTTTCGCGCCAAGTTATTCTTGGGCTGGGCATAACGATAGTCTTAGCAGAAGGCCCATGGGTCAAGCTGGTATGTTTGGAGTAGAAGAATTAAGAATTTTAAATTTACTATTATTTAGTGATTATTAATTTTCTATAGCTATTATATGCATAATTACTTTCTATAATTACTATTCAGTTGTTACGGTAATGTATTCTCTATATTTGCACTATTATATTCATGAACACAAATAGCAAAAAGCACCTAAAATCAGGGCAATCCAGCTGTACGTGCATGTATTCATATGTATTTGCGCTATTGTATTCATGAATACAACAGTAAAAATTATCAAAAATTAGGGCAGTCCAGTTGTACGCGCATGTACTCATGTGTATTGGCCATATATATTCATGAATACAGCAGCAAAAAGCGACGAACATGTATTCACATGTTTTCGCGCTATTGTATTCATAAATACAACAAAAAAAGGCCTAAAATTAGGGCAGTTCAGCTATATGCTCATATATTCACATGTATTCGCGCCATGTATTCATGAATACAGTAACGACAATCACCTTAAAATGGGTATGTCCAGATATCTAAGAGATAGGAAAAACATAAATAACGTGTTTCATGCCTCAATGGTAGTACTAGTATATACCGTAAATACTTATTTTTCTATAAAATATAAAAGGTAGCTATAGAAAATAATATTTTAAAAATATTTTGATTTATAATAAATAAGGTAAATAAGGTGTATTTGGAACTTTTTTAAGGTAAATAAGGTGTATACCTTTGCTAGTGGATTTTCAAGAATTAAACCAAGTAGCAGCCCATCCAACCACCTAAACCAAAAATAGTTAATGAAGGTATAATATATGCATAATTTATGTATTATATATATAATTAAGTATAAATATTATATAACTTACGTATATGGCAAAAGAAGTAAACAGTAAATATGGCCGGTTATATGTTTAAAAATTCATTTGAAATAAAAGAATTAACCTAAGTAGCAATCATCCAACTATTTTAAACTAAAAATAGTCAATAAAATATATTATATATACATAATTTATATATTATGTATTATAATTAGCCTGCTATATATTTAAAGATCCATTTGGAATATGAGGCCCAATTAGTTAAATGAACCACGAATAACTTAGAAATTGTCCCCCTAGTCACTTTTCGGCCAAAAATTGCAGAAATATGACACTTCTTGAGATGATCTTCAAATTTTACCCCAACTTGGTCCATATGCAGAACTTCAAATTCACCCTTTATCAACTCTATCTTCGAAAAATAGCCAATGTTTTGGAACTTCGACCTCTACTGCTTCACGCTTATGACTCTAATTTTGAAGTCGTCCACTAAATAAAATTTTCTTAATGTTATGAAATAGAAGATTCTTACACTTCTATTTAAGGTGAATGTCTTTAATGTATTTAATTAGAGAGATTTTAGAGTCCTATTATTGGTAGCAAGATATTCCTCCTCCCTATAAATAGAGGTGCTCTCTACCATTGTAAATCATCCCTTGAGACCCCTCTCAACTCAATAAGAAGAACTCTCTCTACTCTTCTCTCTATTGCTATTGTTCTTGTTCTATTGTTCTTGTCTTTTGCTTTAGTTTATAACACGTTATCAGCACGAGACTCTACCGTCTCAAGTATCATTCTCGAAAATCCAAGGTATTTTCCCTCTTCCTAATTTAATTTTCGAGTATGTCTGACATTATGAAAAGAAAGTTCGTTGCCCTTGAAATTTCGGGCAAGAACTATATGACATGGGTGTTGGATGCTGAAATCCACCTAGATGCTATGGGTCTCGGAGACACCCTCAAAGATAAAGAAAAAGCATCCACCCAAGATTGTGCGAAGGCCTTGATTTTCTTGCGCCACCACCTTGACGAAGGTTTGAAGATTGAATATCTCACCGTCAAGGATCCACTCGTTTTGTGGAACAGCTTAAAGGAGAGATATGACAACCTGAAGTTGGTCACTCTGCCACAAGCACGATATGATTGGGCCCACCTGAGGCTACAGGACTTTAAGTCCGTTTCTGAATATAATTCTGCTATGTTCAGAATTACTTCTAAACTGAAGCTATGTGGAGATAACATCTCCGATTACGATATGCTTGAGAAAACGTTTACAACGTTTCATGCCTCCAATATGGTACTGCAGCAACAGTACCGAGAGAAAGGCTTTACGAAGTACTCTGAACTGATTTCTCTCTTACTAGTGGCTGAGCGAAATAATGATCTGCTCATGAGAAATCACGAAAATAGACCAACTGGGTCTACACCACTGCCTGAAGCAGATATGGTGCACTCGCATTATGCCAAACATAAAAGGGACCATGATCACGGTCATAAACGGGGTCAAAGCCAAGGACGTGGACAAGGAAGAAATTCCAAAGAAGTCCGTCACCCCCCAAAGAGAGATAACCACCGAAAGCAGAAACGGGATCCCGAAGATCCTAAGGCAAATAGTTCAGAAACTATATGTTATCGTTGCGGTGGGAAAGGGCACTGGTCAAAGATTTGCCGTATACCAAGACACTTGGTTGACCTTTATCAAGCATCTCGAAAGAGAAAAGGCCCTGAAACAAACTTTGTCTATGACGACAATGAGGACATCACCCACCTGGATGTGGCAGACTTCTTTGAGCAACCCGATGGAAAAATAGACCACCTAATCGGCGATGGATCCGTAATGAAAGAAGATGGAGCTATTTGATTTTGTTCTACTTATTTGTATTAGTTAGTGAATAAACTAATAGTCATTAGCATTAGCTCGTATTAGTTAGTTCATAAAGCAATGTTAGCAGTAGTTCTTTAGAATATCTTCAATATGTTCAAATATCAATAAAACTTTTATTTTCCAGTGGGGGTAATCGACTAGCCTGAAAAACTAGTCGATTATCAACTATTTTCACATTAAAGTTGAAAAACAATTGATCAACAATCGATTGTCTTTGGCTAACAATCGATTGTCTTGAAACAGTGTGTTCTGGAATTTTTTCAAAAATAGCCAACAATCGATTGTCTTTGTCTAACAATCGATTGTCTTGAAACAGTGTGTTCTGGAATTTTTCAAAAATAGCCAACAATCGATTGTCTTTGTCTAACAATCAATTGTCTTGAAACAGTGAGGTCTGGAATTTTTCAAAAATCACCCACAATCGATTGTCTATATCTAACAATCGATTGTCGTTAGGCAGTGTAATCTGGAATTTTTCAAAAATCATCCACAATCGATTGTCGATGTTTAACAATCGATTGTCTTAAGACAGTATGCTACGAAGTTTTTCAAAAATAACAAATAATCGATTGTGTGTGTTTAACAATCGATTGTCTATGTTCCAACAATCGATTGTGTGTGTTTAATAATCGATTGTCTTATGAAAAACGCTGAAATTTTTCAAACTGCAAAGGAATTGATTATGGATAACATATCTGATTTTGTTAGTCAACTGTTAGTAGCAGATTTTGAAGATATTATGTGACACAAAAGAATTGAACTTGTTTATTCCTATGTTCGTGTATTTCTTTTGTATGTTAAACTATGGGATAGCAAATATGGATATCTCACAAAGCGAACTTGGACCAACGTCCAATTGTAAAAGTATTTGCCTAGTTGATTCATGTACTACACATACAATACTCAAAGAAAAGAAGAGTAATTGTGTAAGGCAAACATTACTACAATCTATGGAAGTAGTAAATTGATTGAAGGCTCCGGAAGAGCAATTGTAACTCTACCCAAAGGCATGACGTTAATCATAGAGAATGCAATGTTCTCCTCCAAGTCTAAAGAAGAACTTGTTGAGTTTTAAGGATATCATTCAAAATGGATATCAGATTGAGACAATAGATGAGAATAATCTTGAATTCTTCATGAAAATGAGGCTGCCCATTTCGGTTTGGGTTCACGCCATTTTGCATGCAGTAATGCTAATTTGTCGGCTGCCCGCTTCGGCTTGGGGTCACGCCATTTTGCATAAAACAATTCTAATTTGTCGGCTGCCCGCTTCGGCTTGGGGTCACGCCATTTTGCATGCAGCAATGCTAGTTCGTCTCTGACTGACGAATTATCACAAATATTCCCTATTGCAATTGGTTTTGGGTCATGAACCCAATATATCCCATTTAAGAAGCTTTGGATGCGCAGTATAGGTGCCTGTAGCACCGCCATCCCGCACCAAAATGGGTTTACAAAGAAGGTTAGGAATATATGTTGAGTATGAATCGTCCTCCATTATTCGCTACCTCGAAACATTGACAGGAGATTTGTTCACTGCACTATTTGCAGACTGTCAATTTGATGAGACACTTTTCCCAAAATTAGGGGGAGAAGTCGGTAAAACCAAATGGGAAATTTTGTGGAAAAATGTATCATTATCTCATCTTGATCCACATACCTCTATTTGAAAGAAAGAGGTACAAAAGACTATCCATTTGCAAAGAATAGCAAATCAAATGCCTGACGCATTTACGGACTTGAAGAGGATAACGAAATCCCACATTCACGCGGAAAATGTTCCGATCCGTATTGAAGTCCCTATTGGACAAATATCTAGTGTCATATCCAATGAGTCAAATGCACGCCAGAAGCGTGGCAGACCATTAGGTTCCAAAGATCGAAATCCTAGAAAGAGGAAAAAGAACGATCCAAATGACACTATGAAAGAATCACATGAGGACGCTCATGATTTGATTAATTCCGAGATTCACGAAGAATCTATTGAGCCTGAGACTCTTGAAAATACGGAATGCAAGAATGTGAGGATCTCGAACCTCAGTCTGTGGTAGTACAAAATTAATTGAGAGCTCTCGAAGAGCCAATTATTACTATGTTGGAGAAACACAATTGAGTATTGTGCTGTAGTAAGTCTCAAAGAAACTTATTCAGTTTCCAAAGTACACGCGAAAGCGATTGATTATATTGAGACTATAAATAAAGGAAGGCTTTGATTCTCCTATTACTACAACTTGTAGCAGGGGTAATTTGTATATGAAAAGCTACCCGCTTTGTTCTCCAGTTTGTACTACACAAACGAAAGAATGCCACAATAAAGTGGATATCTATTGGTATAAAACCCATGTCATAATAAACCCGAAGTTTATTGATAAGTGCACATGTCATGGTGTAAATTTGAAGTTTACCAATATTGATAATTTATTCAGTTGACATTCGTGTTAGCCATCTCATTTGAAGTATGATGTGCAAATTCACATAGGTGAATATCAAAGAACTAGAAGTTCTTGTTCTCAGTAATGAACTGACCAACTAAAGAGTTCGGGTTGAAGCCCCTAAATTCTGGAAATATCAAAGGTAAATATGGGCCCATTCACCTGCCATGTATACCACATATGATGCATCTATGGAATGGTTACATGCGCAATTGTTATTGACCCGCAGCCTGGCCGGTGCTTGCGGGGTAAATCGCTCAGTAATCTAACTTCGAGCATAGTTTCCAGATTCTCTACTCAAGACAGTTAATCTTGATAAGTTGGTTTATATCAAAGTTGGTTTAGCAAGATAATTATTGAGTGCTTCCACTTAATAGCTAAACTGTTCCTTATGAGAACGAAGTTGTATATATCAGTTTGATATAAGTTGTATACGAGAGTATATTCTCCCTTCACAAGTGGTTCAAGGTCAGGAACCAAATAATTTCATCTTATTACTAAGGTGCTGTGTATATTGACATAATGCACAAAGATGATTTTCCAAAGTTGAGGAAACATGTTAGCTTTACTAACATGAGGGGGAGACATGATAAACACTTGAGAAAGTGTTACATGGGATGAATTTTCATTTGTATATGTATATCCCCGAATATCATGATATGAACCTGCAGTTCATAAAAGGGAAATTCAATTGCAACATATTGCAAAGCATGCTATACGCATTTGCTGACTCAAAGAAAGTAACTAAATGGAAGAGATACAATTCAAGAAGAATTGATTCCATATGAAAGACATGTAGTTTTGAACCTATAGTTCAAATGCTTGAAAGTATAAAGTCAAAGGTATGTATAGTCAATTTTCGATATCTTATTTGTTTAGTATCACTAATGAAAGCTTGATATGCAGCTAAAGTCTATTATGCGACTTATATAACTTAACTTGAAAGATTTAAGTTGCTTGAAGCATATGCAATTCTTGGTCCTGAAGTACCACATCCTAAGTACAATTTGTGTACATATGAATCTTGCTATAACTATAAGCATGATGGCATTGAGAATGCATCTATGGAGATATTGAAGAGCTATTCCACGACAATATATGAAGATGTTCATATCTATCAAGAATGATGATTTCAAGGTACGGAATATTTATTCAAGTCAATATGGTTGATTTGTCAAATCTCTACCAAAGATCGTTTTGAAGATGATGCACAAGATTGGAATGCAAATGCTCAAGGATATAAATTGATGTACTCATTAAGGGGAGTCAATGCGCGTTGCACTCTTTTTCCCTTACAAGGTTTTGTCCCACTGGGTTTTCCTTGCAAGGTTTTTAACGAGGCAACCAATAGGCGCATATTCAAACATGTGTACTCTTTTTCCTTACTTTAATTTTTCCCATTGGGTTTTGGTTTTAAGGTTTTATGAGGCACATCATTGAATAGACATTCAAGGGGGAGTGTTATGAAATAGAAGATTCTTACACTTCTATTTAAGGTGAATGTCTTTAATGTATTTAATTAGAGAGATTTTAGAGTCCTATTATTGGTAGCAAGATCTTCCTCCTCCCTATAAATAGAGGTGCTCTCTACCATTGTAAATCATCCCTTGAGACCCCTCTCAACTCAATAAGAAGAACTCGCTCTACTCTTCTCTCTATTGCTATTGTTCTTGTTCTATTATTCTTGTCTTTTGCTTTAGTTTATAACACTTAAACTATTATTAAATAATTTTAATTATTAGTTATGCTCAGTTGCTCATAACGATTTTTCATGTAATCATCAAGTATGTATGTCTTTTAAATATTTTATGCCCGTATTTATATCGAAACATGAACCTCACACAAAAATCGGGCAAGGAGTTGTTACGTATGAATACTAAAATGTTTGAAAATATTTTTACATTATCTATCTTAGAGAATGTTATAAAAGAACTCTAATTAGAGTGAATGTCTATCTTATAAAAGAGTTCTACTTTGAGGCTAAGTCTTTTCTCTTCCTATAAATAGAGTGGTCTTACCCCATTGTAAATCATCCAAAGTATCAATAAGAATACTCCTCTCTCTACTTCTCTCTATATCGTTCTTGTTCTTATATTATTGTTCTTGTTCTTATATTATTTCATAACAGGGAACTATTTTTAGCTCTTTATAGAATATATAATAGTACAAGCTTAAGTTCTCTTAAACAGCCACATATCTACAAATGGCGAACAGAGGCAATAGACACCTAGCAATAATGGCCACGAGTACCATTCATTTGCACCGCTTTCTAAACCCTATTGAAATTTTTTTATTTTTCTCTATATATTTGACAATATTATTTTTTGGGTTATTTTTACAATAATTTGATTTATTTTTCATTCAGTTGTCAAGATGACTACTAATAGCAAAATCCACAAAGGGAATCATCCAAAATCAGCATCAACAGATACAGAAGGTCAGCTAAAGTTGTACTCACCGGACTATGCTGTTAAAGTGAATACTAGTTACCAACAAAAGTCAGATGATCAAAACAAGAACATGGTAAGCTTACTCAAAATTTGAAGATAATTCTTATTTGAAGTCAAGGAAAGTAACGATATAGTTATTTTCGTGTATACGTCACGAGTTTAAATTGTGAAAGTAGTTATTGATCCTTGTATCAGTGTAAATAGGTAGCTTACATCACATTCTTTAGGTTTCTTGCCTTCGACACTTCAATATTTCTTTGGCCTGTTTTCGATATTTCGATATTTTTTCGGATTATACGTAAACACAATATACTTCGTGCACTAAGTATACCTAGCAGTGAGATGTTCTTCTCCAATCTTTAAATTCAAAATCTACTACCTTCTTTTCATGTTATATGTGTGTTTTAAAGTTCTCATATCTCTAGTGAAGAATATTTTAGAGCCAGTCTGGTCATGACCTTTTTCTTTTACTTTTTTTTTTTCGAAAATTAAGTGTGGTCAGATTACTCATAGAAATAAAAAAAAAAACTAAAATTATATTTATGTCCAAATACAACTATAATTTTCATATTATTTTCACTTGAAAAAAATCATTTTTTTTGAAATTTTGCAAATTCTTATGTCCAAACGCTAACTTAAAAAGATCTGCTTAGTTTAAACGTATCATTTAATTAACAATTCTGAAACATAACTACGTGAAAAAGAGATATAGAGTTATTATTCAAATGTTCCATTTTTCCTATTTGCTTCAATTTTGATGCCAAAGAAGATGACCAGCAAAATGGACAAAGGTCAGTTAGAGCTTTATTCACCAAAATATGCACTAAAAGTGAATATTACACAGGTAAGGGTCGTGAATTTAATTTATTTTCTATTTGTAATTATGTATCATGTTTGACAAACTCTTCTTTTATTCACATTATTAATTCCCTCCTTAATTTTGGTAAAAAGTATAATGATTGTGGATAATAGATTTTCCTCTAGGAAATGCTTTGTGGAGATTAATTTGCCCTAGAATATTATTTAAACATTTTCTAGTATTTGATTAGTGAAATATGATCCTACAAGGGGATAGCTCGTGAGTTATGATAATATTATATTACTATGATGTAATAATAATGAGTTATCTTATACGATCAAACTCTTTATAAGCTTTGTTTGTTTCGAATATTGTTCGATGTCATAGCGAAGTGTTATTATAGAGAATATATATTATAACATAACATGGAATTTGGTTAATTCAAAAAAGATTGACTTTTATAGTGAACTATTGTTATATAGGGATGTAATTATAAAAAGGTTGTCAGAGAGTGTCTCCCCAAGAGTAAAGTGGGAAGTTCTTGAAGGGAGTAATGTCGAGGGTCTATGTTGAAATAGCCTCTCTAAGGCCAAGATCTGCGTGCGCACTATTCTTTCAGATTTCATTAAGTGGAATTATACTCGGTTGTTGTATTACAGGGAGAGGTTTGATAGTATACGCTCCAAGCATGGATGGTGATGGAATAATAAGAATTTTAACTCATATTCCACTAAGTTGGATTATACTCGGTTGTTGTATTACGGGGAAAAGTCTGATGGTATGCGCTCCAAGCATGGATGGTGATGGAATAATAAGAATTTTAACTTGAGCTTAAGTTATATACACGGTTAAATTTTTACCGGTTATTTACCTTAATTTGTGTCACTACCCATTACTTGGAGTAAGTCACTATAGCCTTAGTTATAAAAGTTCATAGCCCGGACCTTGCATATATTAAAGTAAATATTAAACGGGTGTCCTATTTGGTCGTCCTCATTTAACTTATACCTATTTTTTAAAAAGTTTTAACTTGTATCCACTTTTTAAACAACTTCAGTTCCATATTTCCTCCTCTTTCGTTTTCTTCTTCTTTTTTCTGTTGTTGTTGGTGGTGTTATGAAACTTCAGTTTATGGGATATTACGTGAGTTAATAGACAATAATTTGTGAATATTTTCATCAATTTATTTAGTGTTGAAGTTTTTAAAAATGAACTAAATTACTTCAGCATAAAAAAAACTTCACTGACTAGAATGCTTAAGTTCAGCAATTACAAAGATTCAGCTACTATGTTTGGGCTCAGCTATTATAAATAAAAATTTCAGCACGTTTGGTTCAGCAAAAAGATATTGGCAAATAAATGTTTATTCATAAATTTATCCATATTTTGGTAAATTCCTGGTATATTTTTTAAAAACCTTAAGAATTGCTCCAAATTTTTTATAAAGTATTTTATAAAAGAGCCTTCAAGTTATTATTTTATTTACTATTTGATATTTTATATTAAAATAATATTTGTATGATTTCTAAGAATGAGGTATATGTTATTTTGATCTAATTAATCCACCCTACTAGTTATAAGTTAAGTTTATATTATTCCTTTGTCCTTGAGCAGGTTAAGGAAGAAGGGGTGAAGAAAATGAAACAAATAAATGAAAGTGAAGAAAAAGAAAAGGAAGCAGGTGTTGAGGGTAAGAAAAAAGATGATGGTGGTCCTCTGGTGACACCTTCACCAGTCAGACTTACTTCTAGGCTTTAGCATTTATGTTTGGATAATTATTAGGAATAAATTAAAAATGTAGTATTAATGCAAGTTTCTTGATTTTTCTTATCTTGTTTCATGGTTTGTATTCAAGAAGGATGAACGGGAAAAGAAAGTTTATATAGATACATGCAATATAGTCTTTCCTTAGCCCCGCCCTTGCTCTCATGTAATACATATGATAAATTCATTAGGGAAAAAGAGCAACGATCAAATTGGAAAATGATATATGTATACATTCTTTATTTTGTATATAAAATTTTTATTAATTTGATATATTTTTTTATTATCAAATAAAAATAATTTCTGACACAAATTAAAAATATAATATCCCGAACAGATTCTCAGCAACATCCCATTTCGATTAATCTTAGAAATTCCCTGTTTGTAAACCTTAAAATGCTGTCTATTTCAAATTTGTATTTAGCTGGGAATACAATGGCAAACATAGTTCAATTTACTGTAAATACTAGTGCCAGTAAACTGAGAGATCTTAAGCTCAGGACCTTTAATCTTGACATACTTCCTTCGTTTTAATTTAAATAAATTTATTTAATTGTATACGAAATTTAAGGGAAAAAAAGAATTTTTAAGGCTTGTGGTCTTTAAAGTTTAACAACTTGTTTGGATGGTTGGTATTTATTGTATTGTATTATATGTTATTTTAAATATGATATTTGTTTTGGTTGTTACTTAAATTTTATTGTATCGAATTGTTAAATCTGTCATTATATAACGACGAAATGTGCTACTATTTTGACGGTCGATTTGATGTGATTACATCATTATTTTATCTTTTTTTTTCCTCATCTCACCCTTCATTATTATTAAGTAATTTTATTTTATCATTTACCTTACCTTTCAGTATAATAAATATAAAATTGTATCATAATTTTTTTTATAATATTGAAAGTTTATTCTGCATATTGCTAGTGCGTGATATAATAATACAGCAACAAACGATACAATCTATTCAAATATTTTCTTTATCAAATTACAGTACAATACGATATAATATATTATGAAATGATGTGTAATAATCATTCAAATAAGTTGTAAGGGGTAAAAGCTTCGTGAATCGAGAGTCATGACTTTTTATGTGGTTATAAAAGAATTTTAAAAAAGTTTAAAGTTGAGTTATTTTAAAATTTAATATATTGCAAAACAGAGGGAGTACAATTTAGTGCCACGTTTCTACCTTGGAAATGATAAAAACTCTAAATACTATTACAGAAGGATCTCCAAGATTTTGAATAGGGGTGAACCTGCAAGCTTATAAAAATAACACAAGTAGTTTTCACACTGAATTCTCTATATATCTCTCAACAATTCACTGTGCTGGATAAACACTTGGACCACCAGTTACATGTTTGTCCACAACAACTGAACCAGAAATGAATGTAATTGCAACATTCTTCTCGACATTTCCAGTAGTTTGTACACTTTTTTTCTGGCATAACATAACTGTAAAGCTAAGGTTCAGTGTTTGGTAACCTGCTCAGGACAGAATGCTCTGGTTTGTGTTCACATTCAAAATCGCGATGAACGAATGCTCGTTCAATGTCAGGGAGTTTCTCGAGGTTTATTTGTAGAGTTTCTCCGATAGTATGTGCTTCTTTCAATGGCAAATCTTCTGGAAGTTCAATATCAACCTGTGTTGAGTGAGAGAAACAGACAATTTTAAATCGACTGAAGGAAATGTCATTATGCTATTAGAGATTTTAAAGAGACTAATCTCTACAAAGTACAAGACACCAAATGTGTATGCGCCAACTGTATCAACGCGCTTCACTTGGGGGTGTCTTATAACAAGATATGTTAACTTTTGCAAATACTCGGGACAATTCTTTTATCCATAACTACAATTTGGTTTGTTAAATTCTTTAGTAATAGAATTTCACGATGGAAAGAACGAACTTCTTCAGTAAATTCGAGCTCCAATGTCTCAATTGGGCTATCAAACAATAGAATTGCAAGCAGAAAATTTTGCAGCACTTTACTATCATTTGGTGATATTTCCTTTTTTATGAAAGTAATAGTTTATGGATTCAATTTAGAAAAACAACTTATACAAGATATGAGGGGAGCCTTGGCGTAACTGGTAAAGTTATTGTTATGTGACCAGGAGGTCACTGGTTCAAGCTTTGAAAACAGCTTCTTGTAGAAATGCACAGTAAGGCTGCATACAATAGACCCTTTTGGTCCGGCCCTTTCTCATACCCCACGCATAGCACTAGCTTAGTGCATTGGGCTACCCTTTGAACTTATACAGAAAGAAAAGAGTTCTTCATAACTGTGATTCACTATAATGAAGTGATGTTCCATCAGGTGAGAAGGGCAGCAGAAGCCAGCATTCATTAACAATTTTTCTTCCTCTTTCACTCTCGCCATTAACTAACTAATATATGTGTCCCGAATAACCGGAAAACCGCCACGTAGAAAGAAACAAGAATTACCCGCATTCTCTAAAACAGTTCCTGACCAATTAGAGATTGTATAAATGGCAAGGATAAGGGCACCAACGGGATCGATCCACCAGTAGAACTTATCACCAAGGACAGCTGCTATCAATCCAACTACATTAGTTACCACGTCAAAATAGCGATCCTGACAAAGTTATCTTCAAGTTACACAAGTGGACAGTCAGGATAGGGATGCAAAGCTAGAATGTGAAGATACTACACACACCTTTGCATAGTCACGGACAATGTTGTTTCCTGAGCTTCTACAGTAGAGCCAGAGCAAGTTTTACCACTGTGGCTGTTATCATGATAGCATACAACCAGACAAGCTCATCCGAGGTCATCTTTTCGTGAGATTTATTTTCAACAAGTTGTTCTACAGCCTGAACCAACACCTGAAAGCCTAAAATGGACGGAACTTGAGCACAATATCAATAGATTTCTCACGGATACTTTTCTTGACATAGCTCCGCCAAAAAATCTAACGACTCAATAGATTTTAATGCAAGTAGGATGAAATGGTTAGGATGTCAAAGGAGATCATATACCAAGTGTAGCCATAATAGCAGAAAATATAATAATTCCTACTGGCTGCACTCGCAACTTCCCTATAGGATATTTGTAGATGTTGATATTTTTCATTGATAGGTAAGTCAGCCATATGCCACCAGCCATGAGATCAAGTAAGGAATCCAATGTAGATGCAGCAATAGCCAGGGAACCACTCTTCACTGTGGCATAGATCTGCAAGGTGCATGATAGTTATTACTGCCACTACACAAAAAAATGCATAAAACATCACTACTACTAGCATTAATATCCAAGGCGCAAAATGTTTTACCGGAGCCATTATATGAAATTGCATAGTCATCATCTTTGCCAAACTAATTTCTTTTGGGGTGCAAGTAGAAGCGAACCTAAGTTAATTGAATCCCCTTCGTCAAAAAACTGCTCTGCCCAGATGGGATAAAAAAATTTCTATATATATTCAATTCTGCTTGACATAAGAAAGTTTTAAATTTAATGGTAAAGGGGGTTCAAAACTTGCTATAGGTCACAAGTTTGAATCCTAGGTGCGGTGTTCGTACATTATTTTTAATCCAATTCTTGCACCAATGTCGCACCTAAGATTCGAACTTGTGACCTATAGTAATTTTAGAACCCCCTTTACCATTAAATTTAAAACTTCCCTTATGTCTAGGGGATTCAAAAACTAATATATATACAAAAATTTATTATTATCCTATTTGTACAGAGCAATTTTATTACAAAGGGGATATAACTGAACCCCTTTCATTGTACTTAGGTCCGCCATTATAAGTATGTATTGTTGTTACCTTAAGAGCTAGCAATACAACATTTGCGTAATTGGAAATCTTCATCGCCATCTCATGTTGAGCTTGTTCTTCAAGATCCTCAGCATCAATGCAGTTAGATGCCACTATGGAATCAGCTTCTTCAAATGACTTCAATGTCTCAAATTGTTTTTCATAGTAGTCCTTTTCTCCTATGGTTAAAAAGAAAACCGCAAAAATGACAGGGAATGAACAATTCAACAAAGAAAGGGAAACTAGCTAGCTTCATTGTAAGGGGGTGCAATTTGATATACTTTCAAACCCTTCAGTCTTAATGAAGTTAATAAAAACAACAACAACAACAACAACTTAGTAAATTCCTACTAGTAGGGTCTGGGGAGGATAGTGACCTCTATCCTAAAGGAGTAGATAGGCTGTTTCTGAAAGTCCCCCGGCTCAAGAAAACAAAAAGACAAAAGAATACAATATTAGTATCTCTTAATGAAGTTAATGGGCAAGGAATAACAAAAGAATCGTATCAAACAGTTGTTCTTGATATACCTACATATCATCAAGACTTATAATCTCCATTTCCAACGACGCACTCAAGTTTGATACTCAAGGAGGAAAGGGAATGGGACGAAAGGTGTAACCAAACCCCCATACAGGTTTTGAAAATCCTTAAGATCTAATGGAACATGGTCAGAACACCAAATTTAGCATAGAATCAACATATTCCGCTAAATTTCATCATTGCATTATCTCTACCACATAACATGATGTTTCCCCACCCTTCAACAACAACTTGTAAACAAAACTGCAAGTTTCAGCCACACTGACGACTAGTCGACTAGTGTCCTTAATCGTGCTAAAACATTGTCATGTGGACAATGAAAATGCATGCTCAACCATTACCACAAACAATTAAGACAAAAAGCCCATTCCACAAAAAATTGCAACCCAAAAAAATAAAATAAATGAAACAAAACAGAAAATGACCCAATCAATTTCACAAGGTCTTCTCAACTTCCTTCACACAACGGCATAGCCACATACATTGAAGGATGGTCAACCGAACACCCTTCATCGTAACATATATATAACATATATTATATATATAGGTCAAAAAGTATTTTATATATATATATATTAAATTTTGAACACTCTTCGCGAAATTCGTCTTCACCCTTGCCTTCACATATAGAACACATGTATACTTTATGCTAGTCCATATACTTGAATGTGTTTGGAAATAGTAGCTTAGACAGCAATTTCAACACAATATATATTCCCAATCTCACCATACCTTCTCCAATAAACACAACAGATAGACACAAAAATATACATGTTAGCTGCTTGATATACACAGAATATCAAAGAAAGAAAAAGGAAGAAAAAAAACAGAAAACCAGTCCCTCTCTGTAACTTGCCCCAGGTACTAGTCGTGGCGGCGAGGCCAGTTTGTGGCGTTTGGGAGTGAGGAGCTAAGCAACACCGGCCGGGACGTGCAAGAGTTGGTAGCAGTTGACCTCGGGCGCATCAAAGCCTACTTTCAGGTTTTTCCACCGGGAGTTGGTACCTCCCGCTCTCGTGTTTACTCTGTACAACTTTTTACGTATTCTAGCTAGCATTACGTGTGAGGTTTACTCTGTTGTTATCTAGTTTGTATCTTTTTGCGTATTCCGCTATAGTGCTTGTGTGCGTCACTATTCTCCATAGTCGGTTGGAGAGATAGTGGCCGCGGCGGGGGATGATAATGTAAGGTCATGTCCTCGGGGGCGGGGGCGGTGGTGGGGGGTGAGTATGGGGGCAGGGAGTAGTCCTGCAGGTAGGGCGGGAGGTAAGGGTGGGAAGAGGGTAGCGGACGCTCATAGATTAAGGATTGGGACGTGGAACATATGCACTCTGACGGGTAAGTCCATTGAGTTGGCGAAGGTTCTTCAGAAGAGGAGGGTTAACATAGCCTGTGTCTAGGAGACTAGGTGGAAAGGGTCGAAGGCGAGGAATGCAGACGGGTTTAAGCTGTGGTATTCTGGGGTCGTGAGAGGTAAGAATGGAGTGGGCATCTTGGTAGATAGGAATCTAAGGGAGTCTGTGGTCGAAGTTAGGCGAGTGAATGATAGGTTAATGTCTATTAAGTTGGTTATTGGGGGTTGCGTCCTCAACGTCATCAGCGCTTACGCGCCGCAAGCGGGCTTAGACGAGGAGGTTAAGAGGCGCTTTTGGGAGGGCTTGGATGATGTGGTGAGTAGTATTCCCCAATCTGAGAAGTTAGTTATTTGAGGGGATTTTAATGGTCATATTGGGGCTGATGTTGGTGGTTATGGTGAGGTGCACGGTGGCTTCGGCTTTGGGGTTAGGAACGGAGGAGTCACGTCACTGCTTGATTTCGCCAGGGCTTCCGAGCTTCTGATTGCGAACTCGACCTTTCAGAAAAGGGAGGAGCATTTGGTCACCTTCAAGAGTTCGGCGGCGAGGACTCAGATTGATTACCTCCTCCTCAGAAGGAACGATAGGGGTATGTGCAAGGACTGCAAGGTTATTCCGGGAGAGTCCCTTTCGACTCTTCATAGACTCCTAGTGATGGATGTCGGTCTCTGGGTGAAGAGGAAGAGAAGGGGTGCTCGAGGACAACCGGGGATTAGATGGGGTGTTTTGACTAAGGAGAAAGCACAGGAGTTGGAGAGGAGGTTAGCTGAGGGCGAAGCTTGGAGAAGTTTTGGAGAAGCGGACGCTATGTGGTCAGAAATGGCGAACTTGGTTAGGGAGGTAGCACGGGATGTGCTCGGGGTAGCCAAGGGCTATTCAGGCAGACATCAGGGTGACCTGTGGTGGAACGATGTAGTCGAAGAAAAAGTGGAGGTGAAGAAGGCGGCGTTTGCTAAGTTGGCAGGGAGCACAAGCGAGGAAGAACGGAGAGCGAACAAGGAGATCTATAAGGTGGCGAGGAAAGAAGCAAAGCTGGCGGTTACGGAAGCTAAAAACGTGGCGTTTGGTCGCATGTACGAGGAATTAGGGGAGAAAGGCGGGACAGGAAGTTACTCCGGTTAGCTAAAGCAAGGAAAAGGAAGGCGCGTGATCTTGACCAAGTTAGGTGCATCAAGGGCGAGGATGGTAGAGTTCTGATGGGGGAGTCTCAAGTCAAGCAGAGGTGGCAGGCGTACTTTCGAGACTTACTTAACGAGAAGGGGGATCGTAACATAGAGTTAAGGGAGTTGGGGCATTCAGAGCAACATAGAGACCTTGGGTACTGCAGGCGCATTAGGGCGGAGGAGGTCATGGGGGCTTTGCGTAGGATGAGTAGGGGTCAAGCGACCGGGCCTGACGAGATTTCGGTGGAGTTCTGGAAATGCATGGGTAGGTCAGGAGTGGAGTGGCTCTCCAAGTTGTTCAATGCGATCTTAAGGACCAAAAGGATATCGGAGGAGTGGAGGTGGAGTACAGTGGTACCCTTGTAGAAGAACAAATGGGACATTCAGTGCTGCAACAACTATAGTGGTATCAAATTAATAAGTCACACCATGAAGGTTTGAGAGGGGTGACCGAGGCGAGGGTGAGGGAGATGACATTTATATTTGTGAACCAGTGCAGTTTCATGTCGGGTCGCTCCACTACATAAGCTATCCACATTGTCGGGAGGCTGGTGGAGCAGTTTAGGGATAAGAAGAAGGACCTGCACATGGTGCTTATCGACTTGGAGAAGGCGTATGACAAGGTCCCAAGGGAGGTGCTTGGAGGCGAAGAGCGTGCCGGAAGCCTACATTAGAGTAATCAAGGACATGTACGATGGAGCTAAGACTAGGGTTAGGACGGTGGGTGGCGACTCAGACCATTTTCCAGTGGTTATGGGGCTCCATCAAGGATCGGCGCTTAGCCCTCTCTTGTTTGCCTTGGTGATGGATGCTCTAACCCGACATATTCAAGGGGATGTGCTTTGGTGTATGCTATTAGCTGATGACATGGTCTTGATAAAAGAGACAAGGGTCGGTGTTAGTGAGAGGTTAGAGGTATGGAGACAGACTCTCGAGTCTAAGGGTTTCAAAATAAGCAGATCTAAGACAGAATACCTGGAGTGCAAGTTTAGCGCCGAGCCGAGCGAAGTAGGCAGGGACGTGAGGATTGGATCTCAGGTCATCGCCAAGAGGGACAGTGTCAGATATCTTGGGTCGGTGATTCAGGGGGACGGAGAGATTGACAGAGACGTCACTCATCATATAGGAGCAGGGTGGTCAAAGTGGAGGCTTGCATCAGGAGTCCTATGTGACAAGAAAGTTCCACAGAAACTCAAGGGGAAATTTTATAGAGTTGTTGTTAGACCTGCCATGTTGCATGGGACGGAGTGTTGGCCAGTGAAGAACTCTCATGTTCAGAGAATGAAGGTTGCGGAGATGAGGATGCTCAGGTGGATGTGCGGGCTCACCAGGTTAGATATTATTAAGAATGAAGTTATTCAAGAGAAGGTGAGGGTGGCCCCGGTGGATGAGACGATGCGAGAAGCAAGGCTGAGGTGGTTCGGCCATGTGCGACGAAGTCCTGATGTCCCGGTGAGGAGTTGTGAGCGGCTGGCGATGGTCGCGTACAACGAGGCAGAGGGAGCCTAAGAGGTATTGGGGAGAGGTGATTAGACATGACATGGCTAGAATGCGGGTTTCCGAGGACATGGCCCTTGATAATAAAGTCTGGAGGTCTAGTATTAGAGTTGTAAGATAGAGGCTCCTAGAGTTTTTCGTATTCATCACCCGAGGTTGGGTGAGGCTTGGCAGGGCTATTCATAGATGATTTGTGTATTGGATTGTGTCTCCCTTATGGTAGTTATTTATGGTAGTTACTGTATGATATTATTGCATGCTATTTTATTTGCGGTTCTTATGTTTAGATAATTATTTACGCTATTTCTGCTGGACTTACTAATGCTCTTTTGTTTTTGTTTTTGTTTTTCCTTTCCTTCACTGAGCCAAGGAACGATTGGAAACAGCCTCTCTGCCTTTTCGGGTAGGGTTAAGGCTCGTCTACATATTACCCTCCCCAAACCCCACTTTGTGGGACTATACTGTGTAGTAGTTGTTGTTGTTGTTGTAGTCCCTCTCTGTAACAGAAGTTTGGAACTTTTCTTTCTCAAGACTCAAATTAAGAAACTTCTACTAACATTGTGTTCTTTTACCATTTTGATATGAATGATGATATAATCTAGTTAAATTTAATACCAAAAGTTAGCATAAATGACTCGTTTTTGTTTTCTTTAAAATTGACTCTCGACAAGCAAAAGGGGAAAGGGAGCATTAGGTAACGGGTAAAGTTATTTTCATGTGATGTTGACTAGATGCTTTTGCCCCGATCCCGTGTAAAGCATGAGCTTAGTGCACCGAGTTATCCTGCCTTTCTTCGAATCCGGTGCATAATAAAAGCTTAATTCATCAAGCTGTCCGGACCTTTTTCGGACACGCACATAACATGAGCTTAGTCCACTGGGCTGCCTTTCTTTTATAAGCAAAAGGGGAATCGAGGGAGGAGAAAGAGAGAACCTTTAGTTAAGCAAGAGGATTTGGAAAGGTCAATGTTGGATGAAGCAAATTCAACATCAACATTAACACAAGACTTGACCTTTTCAGGTAATCTTGCCAAGAAATCACCCCTCAGAGATGTTACTGAGTTCCGGCGACTAATCCGGTGGCTGCTCCGCCGTCCACTTCCACTAAGCTTCCACCCTTCTAACAATGGCGTCTTGTTTTCATTCTTTACTTCTTCTCCCTCCATTTTTTCACCCCACCCCACAATTCAAAGCTTAAGTTTCAATTCTGTTACAACCCCATTGACATATATATAGCTGCTCTCTATATAGAGGTTTTGGTTTTTTCTCTTTATTTTAGTTTAATTTTAATATGTGACGAGAATTTGCCTGGTGATAAAAATAGTTGGACTTTTCTAGAAAATGTTTTTTATATTTGGATAAAAGAACTTTTTAAAATTAAAAGTAGTGAGACAAGATTGTCATTTTGGCCTTTCCTGGTAGTTTTCGTACTTTCTAAATTTAGCCGCTACCCCTGGAATTGGAAACTTTTCTAATAATCTTTTTGGACAAAAAATACATTTTTACTATTAAAAAAAAGATTTATTTAAATACATAATTCATAGTATTATACTGCAAATTATTTTAATAGAAATTTTACCGCTAGTAATTCGCAGTATAGTACTGTGAATTAAAAAAAAAAAATTTTACTAATTCGCAATATTAAACTGCGAATTGCTTACTCCAGTTTTTGGGCCACAATTCTTAGTATTATACTGCGATTTACTAACTCGCAGTATAATAATGCGAATTATGTATTTAAAATAACCCCCCCCCCCCCCCTTTTTCCCCAACACAAACTCGCAGACCCCATTAAAAATCTCACCAGGGATCCTCCCTGGTGAAACTAAAAAAAAATTGGGCCCCACGCGTCACTTAAAAATCAAAAAGTGTAGGTCCCACACACAAGACAATTTTGGATACCTTTTTTTCGAGTGCAAAAATTCAATTTCAATCAAATTCAAAAAACGTAAATTGAGGTATTTCGATTTTATTTATGTCGAAACTCGTATGGTACATGTATATTTGTATTGTTTAATGTGTTTTCATGTTAATTTGTGTTATTTTGTATTTAAATTTGGATCTTATTTATACTCATGATTGATTTATTAGCTTTGGGACACAAAATATTAAAATTTGATAAATAATTTGTATTGTTAATGTTATGTTTTTATTTGGTAAATAATAAGTAAATATTATTTATTTAGTTTGTTGTTCATATTTGTATGTTATGTTTGTTGTTTTTATATGTAATAGTGACCTTTTTAACGTAGTAAAATAAAGAGTTTTTAGTGTAGTAAAATATAGAGCCTTTTAGCGTAGTAAAATATAAAGTCTTAAGTATGTAGTAAACGCAAACTATATTCAATAATACTTTACAAAATGAATTATTTAATTTATAAAAATAAACTTACAAAAGTAACAAATTAATATATGTTGTTAAATAATTCAAATATCAAGATCGAAACTCATAGATAATTATTCAGTCTAAACCAATAATTAATTATTTAATTTATTAAGTCTGGAAGCCATTCATAATTATTAAGTTCAATTCAAGAATTTTTAATTTAATTAATTAAGCTAACAAATTTTAAAAAATATTGAAAATGACACACATAATAATTAAGTATAGCTTGGTGCTGCTCGGCCTCAAATATCGAGCCTAGAAGGGCATATATAATTATTGAGTCCAATTCAAAATT
This sequence comes from Nicotiana benthamiana, assembly GCA_034376525.1. Taxonomy (NCBI): domain Eukaryota; kingdom Viridiplantae; phylum Streptophyta; class Magnoliopsida; order Solanales; family Solanaceae; genus Nicotiana; species Nicotiana benthamiana. The sequence goes on from CM067330.1 coordinate 102,959,003, forward strand.
TTAATTTAATTAATTATACTAAAAAATATTGAAAATGACACACATAATATTAAGTATAGCTTGGTGCTACCGGACCTCAAATATCGAGCCTGGAAGCCATTTATAATTATTACGTCAATTTTTCAAGTTAGTTTAATTTAATTTATTAAACTAATAAAGTTCTAAAAAATATTGAAAATGACACACATAATAATTAAGTATAGCTTGGTGCTCAGACCTCAAATATCGAGCCTGGAAGCCATTCATAATTATTAAGTCCATTTCAAGTTAATTTAATTTAACTAATTAAACCAACAAATTTATAAAAATTATTGAAAATGACACCCATAATAATTAAATTTAGCTTGGTGCTATCGGGCCTCAAAATCGAGCATGGAAGGTCATACATAATTATTGACTCCATTTCAAGTTAGTTTAATTTGATTTATTAAACTAACAAATTTCTAAAAAATATTGAAAATGACACACATAATAATTAAGTATAACTAGTGTGAACATGTGATTTTTGCCTAGCTTGAATTACTCCTATAAAAATCTCAAAACTAGGATTTTTATTTATTTATTTATGAGATTTTTAGAATTTAATTGCATAATTGTGTGTTTGTTTGCATTTTCTATGCATTTTCATTAATATAATTTATGAAAAAATACAAAAAAATAGCACATTTGCATTTAGGATTCAATTTTATATTTTTAGATTTATTTGTTAATTAATATTACAAAAAATAAAAGAAAATAATAAAAATAGTGATTTTACGTTTTATTATAGTTTTCTTTTAAATTGGGACTTGATTAATTTTAGAAAAATTAATTATTTCAATTTTAGAGTTAAATCACGGCCTTTGTCATTTTTATGTTAATTTTGAATTTAATAAAATCAAAATTAGTAATTAAATTAAAAAAGAGAAAAATAAATTTGGAAAAAATATGGTCTTGTTTAAAAGACCCGAATTTGGGCCAGTTTAATTTAAAATGCCAGCCCAAAAACACAGCCCAGACCTGACCCAAACCCATAGGCCCGGTCCAGCCCCCTATATTTGAAACAACGTCGTTTCTTAGGCTCTAATCACAACCGTTGGATCTCATAAATCCAACAGTCCGGAACTAACGAGGATTAGGATAAATAAGTGTCATTCAGCCCTAAACTCCCACCTCCACCCCAAGCCGTCTCTCTCTCACTCCACTCTCGTTAGAGACAATACCACCAGCCTCTGCCGCCTGCCACCGTTTGCTGCCGACTGAAAATCGCATCCACCTGCGCTGATTGTCCAAATGCTCCAAAAATTACACCCTATGTGCTCCTTCACCTCCTCGTTCCAAATCCAAGCTCCATTTTTCTCAAATCCCCCCCCCCCCCAAACCCATCGAATATTGGTTTGAAGTGGAGGCTGCTCCGCCCCCACGGCGGAGCCGACGCCAAACAACCCCAAAAGAACACCAAACACTCTCCTAACCCTCCTCTTCCCAAAGCCTAAACTAATTTCGTCCAAATCCAGCCCTAATTGCTCGAATCCTAGATCGAGGGTTTCCGACTTAGAGGCTGTCAAATTTCAGTCGCTTGGGGATTTTGTCAATAATCAACTGGTTTTATAATAATATTGTTTGCCTATTTTGGCAAAGGATAGGCAAGCAATATTATTTGAAGGCCAGATTTGAAGTCAACCGTTTGAAGCCAAAATCAGTGAGTCCTAATCATTCTTTTTCTTTATTTGTTTTGCTTTTTATTTGCGTATTTCTTTGTTCTTTCCTCTGCATGTTTTCTTTTGTTTTGTTGGAAATGGAGTTTTTCCATTTAAGTCGTTGATTTTCACATATTCAAATGATGTTAATTCATTTAGAATTGTTAGGGATTTGATTGATTTTTTTCCGTTGACCATGCTCTTTTAGTTCTAAATCTTGATTTAATTTTATTCTGCTTTGATTTTCTTTAGTTGGATCTTGTATTGATTATTGATCTATGATTGTCACTGTTAGCATATGATATCAGCTTAGTTTTAATTTTATTTGTTTGTTGGTAGTTCATTGTTTTTAGTTTTAGCTTTAAAACACTAGTATTAATTAGGGTTAAAATTTTAGATTATTTGATTAGTTCAATTTTAGGATTTGTTTGACTATAGCTGAATGATTTCAGTCCCTGGACAATTAACTAGGGTTATTTGACCAGGGTAAAAGGGGTTGGGTTTAGTTTAACTAGGTTAGTAATTTAGAAGTTGAATTAAAGGTAGTATAGGTATTTCAAGATAAGAATCTTGTAGTAACTAACATTGGAACTCACTAGAATCTTCTAGATGGGGTTTCAATCTGAAATTCAGGACTTAATTAGTATAACTTGACCAAGATTTAGGGGACTAACTAAGAAAAAATTAATAATAAAAGAGGGACTAGGGATATAAAATAAATCTTAAAGAAGCCTTAGCTTTCCCTATAAAGGAATGCCCGTTGCCTTATTTAATAAGTTTTAAAAAATCTGAAAAACCGCACAAGTATCTAGGAGATCCCAAAATTTAGAAATTCAAAAAAAATACAAATCAGTTCTTAGGAGTCTAGAGAGATCAAAACTCTGAAAATTTCAAATTCAAAAGCATTCAAATTCTGGAGTTTAGATAAATCAGAAAATTCCAAGTCAAATTTCAAATTACTGAAAAATTACTAAAAATAATTCAAAAAAGGGTTCCAAATCTGTTCTTATTCAATTGCATTAGTTCATCAAGCTTAATTTCCAAGCTCAGCTTGATTTTGTTGGTTGATTGAAATAGTTGTGGATTCTTGTGCCTCATATCCTATCTTTGCCTGAGTTTGATTTATAGAATTGATTCATGCTGCAACTGTTGTTTCTTCTGTGCTGCTGCTTGAGCGACTTCTATTTCCTCACACTTTGTTCCAATTTCCAGGTATTTGCCTAACCTTCAATGAAGGAAGCATAAGGAAACCTGTAATTGAAGTTGCATTTGAATGAAAAGCTAATCCAAGTTTGATTATACTGTTTTGGAACCCCTGTTTATTCACTTGGTATTGTAATGAGTAGTGTAGTCTTATATGTTCATGCAGTCTATTGACTCACACATTCAAAGTACGGTAATATTCAACTAGCCAGTAGTGTAATGACCAGGGACTCAGATTTGATATTGGATAGCCTTTTGTTTTGTAATCAAATTGGGACTGTGATAACAATAGCTTAAATCTGATAGTTAGACTCAATGTCTTAAGTTCCATATTGGCTTATTAAAGTGGCTGCAATTGGTTTTGGTTGAAAGACTTTAGTTGGTTGGACTTTGAATCATGAACCTTATTAGTTGCTTATTTAAAATACTTAGTTATGTCGAAATGCCACAATTTTTTTAAATTGGATCCTGGCCAGTGTGTGGCTGTTAGTAGTTTAAGATTGTTAGCCATTTTTAAATTGTTTTAGGCACCTTAATTAATTTGCTTATGTTTGGTTATTGTACCTGTTGCAAATCGTTTTAATTTTTGAAGCATGTGATGTTGGGTTGATTTCGAACTTAAGAAAATTGGACAAAATCCAAAGCCATCTTTCATATAATAGGCTGCCCACCTAACTAAAATGGGCCTATTAAGAAGCCCAAGTAACTTGGATTAGGTCATGTGTGCTGAATGATGGGCTGAATCTCGAATTAGATTGTTGAGTCCCAATTTATGGCCTTCGTCTGAATGCTTTTAATAGTAGTTAATTAATAATGTCAATCATTAAGTTTTTTAGAGACAATCCATAATAGATAATATTCGTTCCTCTTTAAGATTCCTTTAAAAATAAAACGAGGTGCGCCGCGCCAAATAAAATCACAAATTGCGTGTCCCTCTTTAATTACTTCATAAAAAATATTTAGAATTTAGGACGTGCCATTTAGCGAATTTCCATGGCCTCCCGAAAGTAACAACGCGTTGGTCGCTTTAGGCGCGTTATTTAATAATGTTATTTTTTTAAGTTCGGGTGCTCATTTATGTGACCCTAATCCAAATCTCAACACGGATGCATTTATGTGACGTGATTCAAGACGCATTCTAACATTGTTGCAATCTTCCCTTAAAGTTAATTTAAAGTGGTAAGTAACTTTAAAGTTGCACTATAGGTTTAAACATGTCTAAAATCAGATAATTAGCCGAATATGATAGTTTAAGCGACCGTAGTAAAACCACAAAATTCGAGGGGGCTAACACCTTCCCTCGGGTTAACAGAATTCCTTACTCAAGAATTTCTAGTTCACAGACTTCATTTGGAAAGTCAAAAATTTCTTCGATTTGGGATTCAAGATAAATCGGTGACTTGGAACACCAAAAGCCAACCTATCTCAAGTGGCAACTCTTAAAAAAATAAATAATCTCATTTCGAATAATGTCACTTTAAATGGAAAAAATCCCTTATACATTTATCCTTTCAGGGGAGGTGTGTACAAAAGGAGGTGTAACAGCTCTGGCGACTCTGCTGGGGATCGAACCCAGAATCTCTTGTTTAGGGTTCAAGAACTCTAGCTTAGAATAGCTATTATACTTGGCTTTATTTACTATCTGCTTTTACTAGATTTTTCATCCTAACGTGTTAAGTGCTTTACCGTTTTGATATTGCATGAACTGTGTCTATAGAATTGTTACGAAACCCTTCTCTTTTTATCTTCGGGGATGTGCTCGCTGGTCGAAACTCTCTATTCTGTTGGTGTCATACCTTAAACTAAGAAAGAGGTCGAACAAGTTACTAAGTCGGATGGCCTTTTGGTTCCCGATACATAGCCCCCTCCTCGACTCGAGTTGTTCGCTCGGGCACACAGTCTAGAACATATACCCAGGTTTTGAACCTAGAATAACTCGACCTCATGCCGGATCCCTAGTAGGTATGCTTGCTTGCATCGCGTTCATTTGACTTAGGGGACTCAACACAGGGGTTGGATCTGTCTAGGACAGGTGACCTGAAATGAAAAGACCATCCTGATGCATCCTACTTGCTATTTGTGCATTTGTTTGCCTCGTATCTGCATGCTGACCAGCTTGTAAATAATGGGAGAAATTTGAAAAGAAAAGAGAAAGAAAAAAGAGAGAGAAAAGAATAGTAGTGTCAGGGTTAGTCACCTATTTTGAAAAACCCAATACCCAAATAGTACCGACTCTGCCAATTAGAAAATCAAAGAAAACAAAAGTTTTTAAAAAATTATTAGCTTTGTCAAATCTCCCCAAACTACGCCAATTTGATTCTCACCGACGTCGGTAACACCCATCAGGTCCAACTTTCCTTTGGCAAAATAACCCAAAAATAACAAATGTTTTATTATTATTATTATTATTTTTCGTCGGGTGATTCCGTTCTTGTTTAAAACAAGCCGAACACCCCCAAAAGGGCATCGGAAGGCTGCTTTTCAAGAACAGTCACTTTGGGTCATTTTCAACGGTTAGCGGGCACAACCTTAAAATCTTCCTTCTCGAAAGGCTAAAAAGCTGTACTTGCAAAGCCGGGTTTTGTTTTTGAAATTTTCAATGAAAATAAATGGAGTCGCATTTTCTTCAAAATAAGTGATTAAATCACCTTAATAAATGTGCGGGATGAGCACGATTCAAAATGAACCTTTCCCAATCATTAACAAAATCCCTTTGGAGCTACACATGTGGTGGAAGGATCTGGGTGAAGCGAGACAAAACATAGTCAACACGCACTTGGGGGGACTTACTATGTTGTTGAAAATCAATCCCAGAGGAGACATCATAAAGGCATTGATTTTATTCTGGGACCCGGCCCACAATGTATTTTATTTCTCGGACTTCGAACTCACTCCGACCCTAGAAGAAATAACTGGATATATTGGGGTTCCGACGATTCCTCTAAGGCATTAGTATTTGATTGCGCCAAGGGCCATTGTTGTACACAAATTCTTGGACTCATTAAAGATTAGCAGGAAGTTTGACAACCCAGACCTGTCATCCGGTTTTTGTACCCCACAATTTATATATCAAAGTTATGGGCACATAGGGGGATTTAATGACTCGGAAAGCAATATTTGTAGCAAGGGAAATCGACTCAAATGGGAGGAACACCAGTGCTTCGTCTTTATGGTACTTTTCTTGGGCCTTTTGGTGTTCCCACAGAAGGACGAAAATATTGATATATAGATAGCAGGGGTTGTCAGCACTTTAATTACTTAAGCCAAGAGCACCCTCCCACCCATGATATTATCCGACTTCTTCCGTGCTCTCACCGCATGTAAAGATGGAGGAGATTTCCTTGAAGGATGCAACCTGTTATTACATATATTGATGATTGAACACTTGTGTCATCGGCCTCAATTCATGAGTTATGGGTCGTCAACGAAAAGCAACATAGAGGAATTCTACGATAGGATTGATGATCTTAGATTACCAGAAGGTGCTACAGAATAGGTATCACGTATCCGTGCCATAAGTGCAAACCAAATAGAGTGGACGTTCGGGTGGCTTCCGGTCGACGAAATCATATATATGCCAGCTACCGGACCTTATTTCCTTCTTATAGGTATCCGGAGTATCCAACCATATGCTCCGTACAGAGTGCTAGGACAATTAGGGAGGTGCCAAATAATTCCTAAGGATGAGGACATTAGTCGCCACGTGGTCGAGATTAGTCCCAATGGTCAGTTTCCTGAAGCAGCACTCCGTCAAATTTGGAGCGAGTGCCAGTACTTGACGACGGACACTCGAGTGCGCGACTCCTCTAAAGGTGAGGTTGCACTAGGGTACCTTTCATGGTATAAGAAAGAACTAGAATTTGGAAGTCCGACTAAGACGCTACATCTCTAAGAACTTGATGAAGCGTCACAAGAGCAATGGAATTGGTTAGCCAAAGAGAGTGAATACAGGACTAGAATAGGAGAATTGGAAAAGTGGGTTCGAGACCTCCAGTTAGAAAGCAGCTTGCAAGGCGCAGCCGATGAAGGTGACAAGAAGAAATTGACTCAAGAAAACGAGGCTTTTAGGGTTCAGATTCGACAAATGAAAATAGTTGCTAACAACCAAGAAAGAAGCCGGGCCGATGAAAGGTTGATAAGCGGACTGAAAAGACAAGTCTCAAAGTGCCAACAAGACTTGGAAAATCCAAAGAGAATAAAGAAAAAATCCAGGTGCAGTGGGCAAAGAAAGCGGAAGATCGGGCCCAATTTGTGCGACAGATGAAGAGAAATTATAAAGGGGCTATTACCAATCTGAGAAGAAAAGTGACTACCCTTGAGGACAAGGCAACTAAGCAAGCCAAAGAGTTCAAAACCGATAGGGAACACTGTTATTATTTGATGGACCAAATGGAGGAGGAACTACAACAGTTACAAAGTCAACACTTTCGTGACTCTCAAGTCTTGGAAGCCAAAAATGATCAGATAAGGTGGTTGCTTCATGAAAAGGGCGGAATCAGAGAGAGGATCCTGACCATTGCTCACTACATTACTAGGAAATGCTAAGCGTGCGAGAACATGACTCGCACCACCTTTTTTGCGACAATAATGGTATTTGTTAAACAAATAATGAGCGACTTGGATAGGCTTCAAATGTATCTTGCATATAGGCCCGCGGCGAGACCGAATGATGTCCCGCAGACATCGGGAGCTTTAATGTATTCATGATTTCATATTGAGTCTGTAATTCCTTTTCCACCAGAGTCTGTACTTTTTCTCCACTAGAGTCTGTCAAGTTGTTCCAGTCTGTATTTTCTTATTGAAGAAAGATATTTGACTTTGGAGTCTGTATTTCTTCTTTTCATCATAGCATGTTAGATGTTTTAATCTGTCAGCTTTGAGTCTTTGTAATCAAAGTATTTACTATCTATGAAAACCGAAAATCTCAAAACATTTTTCTTCTATTCACATTTATTTTTCATTAACTACGCTCGGTCTGATTCATGCAAGATCATGATACTTAGGCAATCTTCATAGGATTTGACCGTAACCCTAAAAAAAGAGAAGAAGGAAAAAGAGAAAAAAAAGAGAAAAGAGAGGAAAGAAAATTAGTGAAAATAAGAAAGGAAAGTGAAAGAAAGAGAAAAAAAGATAGAGAGATAGAGAGAGATGGTGGCAAAATCAAAGGCAAGTATAAGAGAAAAGAAACGAGAGTGAAAATCAAGTGGATGAGGAAATCCGGGATGACGCATGCAATCGATGCAAATCATATAACCCTTTTAACTGTATAGATTCATCATACCCCAACGTGCGATTACCTATCTGTTATGTGCCTTGAACTAATCGTTTGCTTCAATATCCAGTTCCAATCTAGATTTTATAGAAATGGTGGTTGGTTCTTGGTACACTGGCTTTACATCCCTACTTCACCAGATCAAAGGGAAACACAGAAATATGTTCAGAAATCACCTTGCCAGCAATTCCTATAACGGACGAAAGCCCAACCTCGGGCACCCTAGCATCAGAGTCAGCAACCGCCGAGGAAAACCGGCTATTGCATCTCCACATGATGGAGATGTGGGATGCATGGTCAAATGGAAAGGAGCCGCCTAGTGCAATTCCCAAATTTCCCGAGCTTTTCCCAAGAATGGGGGGAACATCCATCGTCCCAATCAGTCATCCCAGCATCCCACTAGGGCACCCAACCATCTCAGCTCATTTTGCGGGATCACCTTCGGAGGTTCTCCCCAAGATGGCCATACTCAATGCAATCCAAATATCTTTACTACTCCACCATGCGCATCTATAACACATCCCACATTGATGGGGTCTGCCTTTGATCCGTCAACTTTCACATTCCAAACACTCATTCCCCAAATGGAGTCCCTTCAGTATCCTGCCTATACTTATTCGCAGCCACATCCATTTGAGTTCACAAAGGGATAGGAAAAGACCTCGAAAACTCTGGAACAGGAAGAAATGGAAAAGAGGATGAGAAGCCTGGAGAAAAGCCTAAAAACATGCAGGGGATAAGTGGACAGAAAAAGCGTATCATACACTGATTTGTGCATGTTCCCTCACATGCATCTGCCCGTCGGATTCAAAACTCCGAAGTTTAAAAAGTACGATGGGCATGGTGATCCTATTGCCCACCTTAAGAAATACTGTAATCAATTACGCGGAGCTGGAGGAAAAGAAGAATTGCTTATGGCTTACTTTGGGGAAAGCTTGGTGGGTATCGCCTCCGAATGGTATATGGATCAGGATATTTCTCGGTGGCACATATGGGATTATCTTGCAAGAGATTTCGTTCAACAGTTCCAATACAATATTGATATTGCTCCAGATCGGAACTCGCTGGAAAATCTAAAGAAGAAGCCCTCAGAAAAGTTTCGCAAGTATGCGATCAAATGGCGGGAACAGGCGTCAAGGGTAAAACCTCCAATGGATGAAGTGGAAATGGTCACTGTATTTCTTCAGGCTCAGGAGGCTGATTATTTCCAAAATATGATGTCAGCCACGGGCAAGCCATTAGCGGAGGCCATTAAAATTGGTGAGATGGTAGAGAATGGACTGAAAACGGGCAGGATTTTGAGCCAATCAGCTATTAAGGCGACTTCCCAAGCCATCCAAGGCGGGTCTAGAGGAGTGGCAAAAAGTAAGAAGAAAGAAGAAACAGCCATGGCGGCTTCAGGTGCAAGGAGACATCGCGCTCCTAAACCCATGTTCTCAAATGGACCCCCTCCCAACATTATTATCCTCATCAAGACTCGGCATATGCTCCTCCACCGTATGCGGTTATAAATGCCTAACCTTTTGTTTGACTGTAACAACATGCCAACAGAAACCAATCCCTATATCCCTGAAATCATCCTCCTCCACAAAATCACTATAATATCCGTCCCCCATAGAATAATTTTCCTCATCGTGAGCCGCCCAGGAGGCAAACGTTTACTCCAATTGGTGAGTTTTACTCCGATCTATTTCCAAAACTTGTACAACTAGTCTTGTTGCATCCAGTTCCTCAAACAAGACAAAACATAGCATCGCCCGCATACTGAGTCGGTGTCAGATGTGCCTATCATTCAAGAGCAGTAGGACACGATACAGATGATTGTTGGACCCTGAAAAGAGCAGTGGAAAACCTGATAGAGTAGGGCAAAATAGTGTTAAGGGATGAGGATGTCCCCAACGTGACTAATAATCCATTGCCAGCCCACAAAAACAGGCCAACGATTGGGATGATTGTTGAAGATAAAGAATTTGATCCAGCACTAAAAGCCATAATTGCCATCGCAGATGCAGAGAAAAACCAAAACGTGCCCCAAAGCAAGATAAAGAGGAAAAGAAGCACAAAATTACCAAGACAGAACCAAAAAAGAAAGCTGAAACAAGCACATAGGTGATGCCTCCCAAAGATGGGATTCTCTATGTCCCACGAGGATGAAGAATTGGAATATGGTGAAGAAGAGGCTTTTAGGGAAATCAACCGAGAATTAAAACAATTTTAGAATAAACCTAATCCAAACTTGAATGATACCGAGCCGGTTAACTTGGGAACCTCTGAAGATATTCAGGAAACCAAGATAAGCATCCACACAGATGAGAAAACCCGAGATGCCATAATCCAACTTCTGTTTGAGTTTAAAGATATGTTTGCCTAGTCGTATAACGACATGCCCGGACTGAGCATTGATTTGGTAGTGCACAAATTCCAACCTATCTTGAATGTCCCCCGATCCAACAAAAGCTAAGAAAATTTAAACCGATGTCAGTGATAAAATCAAAAAATAGATCACGAAATAGTTGGGAGCGGGAGTGATTCGCATGGTCCGGTACACCACATGGCTAGCTAACGTAGTCCCAGTACCAAAGAAGGATGGAAAAACTCGAGAATGCGTGGACTACAGAGATCTGAACAAGGCAAGCCCCAAGAACAACTTCCCATTGCCCAATATCCAGATCCTTGTTGATAACTGCGCCAAACATGAGATATAGACTTTTGTGGAGTGTTACGCAGGATATCACCAGGTGTTAATGGATGAAGAGGATGCAGAGAAAACTGCCTTTATCACACCTTTGGGAACCTATTGCTACAGGGTCATGCCTTTCGGGCTGAAGAACATTGGGGCAACATATATGAGAGCCATGACTACTATCTTCCATGATATGATGCATAAGAAAATAGAGGTGTATGTGGACAACGTGATCATCAAGTTCAAAACTCAGGATGATCATGTGCGGTATTTAAGGAAATTCTTCGAACGGTTGCGCAGGTATGATTTGAAATTGAACCCAGCCAAATGTGCATTTGGGGTTCCTTCAGGCAAACTTCTTGGATTCATAGTCAGCCGGAGGGGTATTGAGTTAGATCCAACAAAGATAAAGGCTATTCGAGATTCACCTCCTCCGAAGACCAAAAAGGATGTAATGAGCCTGTTGGGGAGATTGAATTAAATTAGTCGATTCATCGCTTAGCTGATCTCTACATGTGAGCCCATATTTAAATTGCTAAAGAAAGATGCATCCGTCAAATGGACTGTTGATTGTCAAAAGGCTTTCGATAAGATTAAAGACTACTGGTCCAACCCACCGGTGTTGGTTCCACCTGAGGTGGGGAGACCATTGTTTCTGTACCTGACCATCTTGGAAAGTTCCTCCGGTTGCGTTCTGGGGCAACACGACATCACTGGAAAGAAAGAGCATGCCATATACTACCTGAGTAAGAAATTCACCAGCTATGAGGCAAAGTACACGTTGCTGGAAAGAACTTGCTGTGCTCTGACTTGGGTTGCTCAGAAATTGAAGCACTACCTGTAGGCTTACACCACCTACCTCATAGCCAGGATGGATCCTCTGAAGTACATATTTCAAAAGCCAATGCCCACAGGGAAGTTAGAAAAGTGGCAGATCTTGCTCACCAAGTTTGATATAGTCTATGTCACTCGTACAGCAATGAAGACCCAGGACTGAGCGGACCATTTAGTCGAAAACTCAGTTGATGATGAGTACCAACCCCTGAACACTTATTTCCCAGACGAAGAGCTGAACTCGGTGGAAGCAATATCTGAGGTACTGCTGTTAGAAATTTGTGGTTTGATGGAGCAGGCAACTCAAAAGGTGTCGGAATTGGGGCAGTTCTAATTTCACCCACTGGTCAGCACTATCCAGCCACTGCTCGACTTCGGTTCTTCTGCAATAAACAATACAGCTGAGTATGAAACTTGCATCGTGGGTATGAACATGGCAGTTCACTGAAATGTCAAATTGTTAATCATGGGGGATTCAGATTTAATCATCCGGCAAGACCAAGGAGAATCGGAAACTCGAGATGTCAAATTCATACCTTGCCGACATCATGTGGAAGATCTTAGCAAGCTATTCAAGATTGAGTTCAGGTACATCCCTTGCTGCCACAATGAACTAGCTACACACTTGCCACTTTAGCCTCGATGTTGCCCTACTCAGGAAACGCCCACATACGATCTCTTAGAAATCCAAATCAGGGAAAGGCATGGGTACTGCAATACGGCTGAGGCAGAACCAAATATCCAGCCATGGTACCATGATATCAAGATGTTTCTAAAAAATCAAGAATATCCCGAGCAAGCCACTGGGGACCAAAAGAGAATTGTCAGACGGCAAGCAAGTGGTTTCTTCTTAAGCGGTAAGGTTTTTAAAAAAGGACCCCGGACCTCAATTTATTAAAATGTGTTGATTCTAAAGAGGCTGGACGAATCATGCATGAAGTACACGCAAGAGTCTACGGACAACACATGAATGGGTATGTCCTAGCAAAGAAAATCATCCGGGGGGGCTATTATTGGATAACCATCGAAAGGGATTGTTTTAGCTTTGTCCGAAAGCTCCATCAGTGCCAGGTACATGGTGATTTAATTCATGCGCCACCCACAAAACTGCATCCCATGTCAGCACCTTGGCCATTCGCAGCATGGGGCATGGATGTTATTGGGCCGATCGAACCGACAGCCTCAAATGGGCACAAAATTCATACTAGTTGCCATTGATTATTTCGCAAAATGGGTTGAAGCCATCACTTTTAAATCGGTTACCAAGAAAGCCGTGGTGGATTTTGTTCATTCCAATCTCATTTGCCGTTTTGGCATCCCAGCAACCATCATCACGGACAACACTGCTAATTTGAACAGCCGATTGATGGGAGAGATATGCAAACAATTAAAAATAATACATCGGAACTCTACACCCTACCGGCCCAAAGCCAATGGTGTCGTCAAAGCAGCAAACAAAAATATCAAGAAGATTTTAAGAAATATGATTGAAAGCTCTAGGAAATGGCATGAGAAGTTACCTTTTGCATTATTAGGGTAATGCATAACCGTGCGCACATCAATCGGAGCAACTCCCTATCTTTTGGTCTACGGAACTGAGGCAGTAATACCTGTGAAAGTGGAAATCCTGTCTCTCCAGATCATTATTGAAGTTGAGATTGAAGACACTGAGTGGGTCAGGACTCATCTAGAACATTTGGCCTTAATCGATGAAAAATGAATGGCGGAGGTCTGCCACGGACAAAGAATGGCCCGTGCTTATAACAAGAAAGTATGCCCCATAAATTTTAAGGTGGGCCAACTTGTATTAAGGCGCATTCTTCCTCACCATCAGAAAGCAAAAGGAAAATTTTCTCCTAATTAAAAAGGCATGTACATCATCAGAAAGATATTGCCGAAATGAGCATTGTATCTGGGCAACATCAAAGGGGATGATCCCGAAGTAGCAGTGAATGCAGACGCAGTAAAAAGGTACTATGTCTACGCTCCTTGTAGCAACGATTCAGTCCGGTTGAGATGACGAAGGCTTTCATTCCCGCTACCCAAACACTATCAACCTTGGTAAACCCATTTGAGCCGGTTACTCTTCTTTGACCACCCTTTTTGGAACATGGAAATATTATTATAAAAGAAAACAGAAAAAACAAAAAAGAAAAGAAAAGAAAAGAAAAAAATGACAAAAATGATGAAAAATGAGAAACAAAACAAAAGTAGTTTAGGAAGCATTCGTGAACTACGTCTGACTTGATTCTGAAAGGATACGTAGGCAGCTTCTTTCTGGGGTTCAGTCACACCAAAATAAAAATTCAAAGTTCCCCAAACAAGTGAAACTGGGGCAGATGCTATAATGGTTCAGCTATGAGCCCACCAAAATGGTTCCAAAGTTTTAATTCAGTACAAAATGCTTTTTACCCAAAAAACCTTGTCTAAGTCCTTCCGATCAATTGGTAAAGGCGTGAGAGTTGAAAAACATCATTGTTGGAATCTGATGCAGTCCAAATTGAGAGAAATAAAATAAGAGAGTCTTATCGGGGAAAACCTATGGGCACCATAAGGCGACGATGAGTAGAGAAATTGAAAATGATAGAGCTCGTTCGGTGAAAGCTCATAAACACCATCAGGCGATGGTGAAAAGAGAAATGAGAGAGGTCGATTGGTGAAAACCCGCAAAGGGCGTTGTTGGCCGAAAAAAGGACACTCCCATTACTGAATGAGTTTTGGCAAGGTTACCTAGTTTTGAAACACGGGTCAATGAGCTTACGAGAAGATGGGAAAGTTTGTGTGGGTCGGTCATCAAGTCCAAGAAGCATGTCATGTCCATTTGAAGCTCTCATGCATTCCCTAGGTAAGTCCTTCCTTTTTCCCTGAAAGGGACGTTTCTATTTAAATTCATCCTCGTGCTCTCTATTTACTTTTCCTCGAATCCCTTTCGGTATAAAGAAAAGGTGGCAGGACTGGTTTACAGTGCCCTGCCCAGCAAGAGCTAAAGAAAGGTAACCAGCTTTAGCAAGTGCATTAAGCCAGCCCCGAATGACCATGATGGTTGACGCTTTCGAAGCAAAGATATGGAAAAGGAAAGAATGTCCAAAGACAAAGGCCCTAAGAGCAAAATAAAGTGAAAAACCAAATCCCTACACGGGCGAATTTGTCATGAAATCCTGAAGGTTGGCGCTATTTGCTCGAAAGAAAAGATGATCTTCAAAACCAGAAAGCAGCAGAGGATCTCAACAGAAGTTGGGCCAGGATCAAGCAATCAAGGCCACAAAACCAACCACCGTTTCAAACTAACAATTGTTCTTTGTTGAAAATTGAAACAGGTACGATATGAGGAACCGTGCAAAAGCAAGTGCAGTAAAAAAGAACATGTGCAAGTGCTGAAACAGCTTCGCAGCAAATAATTAATAAAAAGGGGAAGTTTCCTCCAAGTTCTTTCCTGCATTCTTATCAAAATAAAAGGGAGAAAGAAGATAACGAAAAGGAAAACCCAAAAGAGGATAGTTTAGAATCCCCAATACCAACCTTTAGCCAACATTAGGGATCCAATCCCTAAGTTGAGCGTTTTTCTTAGCCAACATTACGGCTCCAATCCCTGAGTTGAGCGTTTCCCCTTAGCCAACATTAGGGCTCCAACCCCTGAGTTGAGTGCTTTCCTTAGCCAACATTACGGTTCCAATACCTGAGCTGAGCGTTTTTCCTTAGCCAACATTAGGGCTCCAATCCCTGAGTTGAGCATTTTTCCTTAGACAACATTAGGGATCCAATCCCTGAGTTGAGTATTTTTCCTTAGCTAACATTAGGGCTTCAATCCCTGAGTTGAGCGTTTTTCCTTAGCTAACATTAAGGATCCAATCCCTGAGTTGAGACGTTTTCCTTAGCCAACATTAGGGCTCCAATCCCGGAGTTGAGCATTTTTCCTTAGCCAACATTAGGGATCCAATCCCTGAGTTGAGAATTTTTCCTTAGCCGACATTAGGGCTCCAATCCTTGAGTTGAGCATTTTTCCTTAGCCAACATTAGGGCTCCAATATTTGAGTTGAGCATTTTTCCTTAGCCGACATTATGGCTCCAATCCCCGAGTTGAGCGTTTTTTCTTAGCCAACATTAGGGCTTTAATCCCTGAGTTGAGCGTTCTTCCTTAGCCGACATTAGGGCTCCAATCTCTGAGTTGAGCGTTTTTCCCCGTAGCCAACATTAGAGTTCCAACCCCTGTGTTGAGAATTTTTCCTTATCTGACATTAGGGCTCCAATCCCTGAGTTGAGCATTTTCCCTTTAGCCAGCATTAGGGCTCTGATCCCTGAGTTGAGCGTTTTCTTTAGCCGACACTAGAGCTCCAATCCCTGAGTTGAGAATTTTTTCCTTAGCCGACATTAGGGCTCCAATACATGAGTTGAGCGTTTTTCCTTAGCCAAAATTAGGGCTCCAATCCGTGAGTTGAGCATTTTCCCCTTAGCCAATATTAGGTCTCCAATCCCTAAGTTCAGCATTTTCCCTTTAGCCAACATTAGGGCTCCAATCCTTGAATTGAGTGTTTTCCTTAGCCGACACTAGGGCTCCAATCCATGAGTTGAGCATTTTTCCTAGCCAACATTAGGGCTCCAATCCCTGAGTTGAGCATTTTCCCTAACCAACATTAGGGCTCCAATCCCAGAGTTGAGCGTTTTCCTTAGCCGACATTAGGGCTCCAATCCCTGAGTTGAGCATTTTTCCTAGCCAACATTACGGCTCCAATCCCTGAGTTGAGCGTTTACTTTAGCCAACATTAGGGCTCCAACCCCTGAGTTGAGTTATTTTCCTATCCAACAATATGGCTACAATCCCTGAGTTGAGCGTTTTCCTTAGTTGACATTCGGGCTCCAATCCCTAAGTTGAGCGTTTTACCTTTAGCCAACATTAGGGATCCAATCCCTAAGTTGACATTTTACGACAGAAATTAGTCCCAGTTTATCTTAGCATAGACAAATACAATTCTTAAGAATGAAAAAATGAACAAAAAAACCAAACAAAGAAAAGAAAAGTTCAGATTTTGTCACAAATAACTCATGAAATTTTCCTAGTGCAAATCTGGGTCAGAAAATTTTGTTCGTTCGTTTGTTATTCTAGCAGGTTTGACTTTGACCTTAGTTACGAGGTAGGTGAAAGGATGAGTCTCAATCCAGAATAAGAAAAGAACAAAAAAGAAACAAATTCAGAGTGATTGAAGAAGAAAGATGCGAACTGCTCAGATCCGATTCAAAATCACAAGTTTCGCACGGCTCGCTTTGGCCCAAATTCTGAACAAAAAAGAAAAAGAAACCGGCACCTACAGCTTACGATCATCAAGATTCAAATCAGAGTCCACATCAATAGCGGATAAGACTCAAGATCAAGCTTCAAGAGATTTATAGATAGGAATCTTGTAACTCATAGCTGATAGGCATAGCCTGCTTAGCTTTTGATTTTCCTTTTGGTGTAATAATAAGGTCAGCAAGCAGTAGCAGCAACATCAGTAGTGAAAGAACAACTCCGGTAGTCCCAGCTACTAAACATTCCTGAACTACACTGACCTGATTCCTCTTTAGCCGAGGATATGCAGGCAACCTCTAAAGCAGGGTGCGGTCAAGCTTTTCAAAATTGCTTCTCATGGAGTGTCAAGTAGGCAAAATCTCTCATGATTGCTCATTTATCTTTGCCCGAAAAACCCTCCATGTCTCCGAGCAAATAGGGGCAGCTGTGAGAATGTGATTTTTTCCTAGCTTGAATTACTCCTATAAAAGTCTAAAAATTAGGATTTTTCTTTATTTATTAATGAGATTTTTAGAATTTAATTACGTAATTGTGTGTTTGTTTATATTTTCATTGATATAATTTATGAAAAAATACAAAAAATAGCACATTTACATTTAGGATTCAATTTTATATTTTTAGTTTTATTAGTTAATTAATATTAGCAAAAAAAAAAGAAAATAACAAAAATAGTGATTTTACATTTTATTTTAGTTTTCTTTTAAATTGAGACTTGATTAATTTTAGAAAAATTAATTAGTTCAATTTTAGAGTTAAATCATGGACTTTGTCATTTTAAGGTTAATTTTGTATTTAATAAAATTAAAATTAGTAATCATATTAAATAAGAGAAAAAGAAATTTGGAAAAATATGGCCTTGTTTAAAAGACCCGAATTTGGGCCAATTTAGTTAAAAATGCCAGCCCAAAAATACAGCCCAGACCTGACCCAAACCCATAGACCCGGTCCATCCCCCTCTAATTGAAACGACGTTGTTTCTTAGGCTCTAATCACGACCGTTGGATCTCATCAATCCAACGGTCCGGAACTAACGAGGATTAGGATATATAAGTATCGGACAACCCTACCCTCCCCCAAGCCGTCTCTCTCTCTCTCTCACCCCACTTTTGTCAGAGACAACACCACCACCTTCCGCCGCCTGCCACCGTCTGCTGCCGGCCGGAAATCGCCTCCGCTGGTGGCGATTGTGCAAATGCTCCAAATATTACACCCTATGTGTTCCTTCACCTCCCCTTTCCAAATCCAAGCTCCATTTTTCTCAAACCCTCCCCCCTCCCCCCAAACTCGTCGAATATTGGTTTGAAGTGGAGGCTGCTCCGCCGCCCACGGCGGCGCCGACGCCAAACAACCCCAAAAGAACACCAAATACTCTCCTCACCCTCCTCTTCCCAAAGCCTAAATAAATTTCGCCCAAATCCACCCCTAATTGCTCGAATCCTAGATCTAGGGTTTCCGACTTAGATGCTGTCAAATTTCAGTCGCTTGGGGATTTTGTCAATTGTCAAATGGTTTTATAATAATATTGTTTACCTATTTTGGCAAAGGATAGGCAAGCAATATTATTTGAAGGCCAGATTTGAAGTCAACCGTTTGAAGCCGGAATCAGTGAGTCCTAATCATTCTTTTTCTTTATTTGTTTTGCTTTTTATTTGCGTATTTCTTTGTTCTTTATGTTTTCTTTTGTTTTGTTTGAATTGGAGTTTTTCCATTTAAGTCGCTGATTTTCACATATTCAAATGATGCTAATTCATTTAGAATTGTTAGGGATTTGATTGATTTTTGTTTCGTTGACCCTGCTCTTTTAGTTCTCAATCTTGATTTAGGTTTGTTCTACTTTGATTTTCTTAGTTTGATCTTGTATGGATTATTGATCCATGATTGTTACTGTTAACATATGATATCAGCTTAGTTTTAATTTTATTTGTTTGTTGGTAGTTCACTTTTTTTAGTTTTAGCTTTAGAACACTAGTATTAATTAGGGTTAAAATTTTAGATTGTTTGATTAGTTCAATTTTAGGATTTGTTTGGCTATAGCTGAATGATTTCAGTCCCTGGATAATTAACTAGGGTTATTTGACCAGGGTAAAAGGGGCCGGTTTAGTTTTGAATAGGTACTTCAAAATAAGAATCTTGCAGTAACTAACATTGGAACCCACTAGAATCTTCTAGATGGAGTTTCAATATGAAATTCATGACTTAATTGGTATAACTTGACCAACAAATCAAGATTTAGGAGACTAACTAAGCAAAAACTAAAAATAAAAGAGAGACTAGGGATATAAAATAAAATCTTAAAGAAGCCTTAGCTTTCCCTATAAATAGCATGCCCATTGCCTTATTTAATAAGTTTTAAATAATTTGAAAAATACGCACAAGTATCTAGAGGTTTGAGAGATCCCAAAATTTAGAAATTAAAAAAAAAACAAATCAGTTCTTAGGAGTCTAGAGAGATCAAAACTCTGAAAATTTCAAATTCAAAAACATTCAAATTTTGGAGTTTAGATAAATCAGAAAATTCAAAGTCGAATTACAAATTACTGAAAAATTACTAATAATAATTCAAAAAAGGGTTCCAGATCTATTTTTATTCAATTACATTAGTTCATCAAGCTTAATTTCCAAGCTCAGCTTGATTTTGTTGGTTGATTGAAGTAGATGTGGATTCTACTGCCTTCTATCCTATTTTTGCCTAGGTTTTGAATTATAGAATTAATTTCTGCTACAACTGCTATTTCTTCGGTGTTGCTGCTTGAGCGACTTCTATTTCCTCTCACTTTATTCACATTTTCAGGTATTTGCGTAACCTTCAATGGATGAAGCATAAGGAAACTTGTAATTGAAGTTGCATTTGAATGAAAAGCTGATCCGTGTTTGATTATACTATATTGGAACCCCTGTTTATTCACTCGGTCTTGTAATGAGTAGTGTAGTCTTATATGTTCATGCAGTCTATTGATTCACACATTAAAAGTACGGTAATATTCAACTAGCCAATAGTGTAATGTCCAGGGACTCATATTTAATATTGGATAGCCTTTTGTTTTGTAATCAAATTGGGACTGTGATAACAATGGCTTAAATCCGGTAGTTAGACTCAATGCCTTAAGTTCCATATTGTCTTATTAAAGTGGTTGTAATTTGTTTTGGTTGAAACACTTTAGTTGGTTGGACTTTGGATCATGAACCTTATTAGTTGCTTATTTAAAATACTTAGTTATGCCGAAATGCCACAATTGTTTTAAATTGGATCCTGACCAGTATGTGGTTGTTAGTAGTTTAAGATTGTTAGCCATTTCCAAATTGTTTTAGGCACCTTAATTAATTTGCTTACGTTTGGTTATTGTAACTGCTGCAAATCGTTTTAATTTTTGAAGCATGTGATGTTGGGTTGATTTCGAACTTAAGAAAATTCGACAAAATCCAAAGCCATCTTTCATATAATAGGCTGCACACCTAACTAATATGTGCCTATTAAGTAGCCCAAGTAACTTGGATTAGGTCATGTGTGCTGAATGATGGGCTGAATCTGGAATTAGATTGTTGAGTCCCAATTTATGGCCTTCGTTTGAATGCTTTTAATAGTAGTTAATTAATAATGTCAATCATTAAGTTTTTTTAGAAATAATCCATTATAGATAATATTAGTTCCTCTTTCGGATGTCCTTTAAAAATAAAACGAGGTGCGCCACGCCAAATAAAATCACAAATTGCGTGGTCCTCTTTAATTACTTCATTAAAAATATTTAGAATTTGGGATGTGCCATTTAACGATTTTTCATGGCCTCCCGAAAGTAACAACGCGTTGGTCGCTTTAGGCGCGTTATTTAATAATGTTATCTTCTTAAGTTTGGGTGCACATTTATGTGACCCAAATCCAAATCTCAACGGTGTTAAAGTATGTCAAAAATCGTGGGTGCATTTATGTGACGTGATTCGAGACGCATTCTAACATTGTTGCAATCTTCCTTAAAAGTCAATTAAAAGTGATAAGTAATTTTAAAATTGCACTATAGGTCTAAACATGTCTAACATCAGATAATTAGACAAATATGATAGTTTAAGCGACCGTACTAAAACCACAAAATCCGAGGATGCCTAACACCTTCCCTCGGGTTAACAGAATTCCTTACTCAAGAATTTTTAGTTCGCAGACTTCATTTGAAAAGTCAAAATTTCCTCGATTTGGCATTCAAGATAAATCGGTGACTTGGGACACCAAAAGCCAAACATATTCCAATGGTGACTCCGAAACAAATAAATAATCCTATTTTGAATAATGTCACTTTAAATGAAAATACTCCCTTATACATTTATCCTTTCGGGGAAGGTGTGTACAAACGGAGGTGTGACAGTTTGGTGCTACCCGGCCTCAAATATTGAGCATGGAAGCCATTCGTAATTATTAAGTCCATTTCAAGTTAGTTTAAATTAATTTATTAAACAAACAAATTTCTAAAAAAATATTAACAATGACACACATAATAATTAAGTATAGCTTGGTGCTACCAGGCCTCAAATATCGAGCCTGAAAGGACATACATAATTATTGAGACCAATTCAAAAAAATTTAATAAAATTAATTAAACTAACAAATTTCTAAAAAATATTGAAAATGACACACATAATAATTAACTATAGCTTTGTGCTACCAGGCCTCAAATATCGAGATGGGATGTGCATACATAATTATTAAGTCCATTTCAAGTTAGTTTAATTTAATTTATAAAAATATTAAAAATGACACACATAATAATTAAGTATAGTCTGGTGCTACTGGGCCTCAGATATCGAGCTTGGAAGCCATTCATAATTATTAAGTCCATTTCAAGTTAGTGTCATTTTATTTATTAAACTAATAAATTTCTAAAAAATACTAAAAATGACACACATAATAATTAAGTATAGCTTGATGCTACCGAGCCTCAAATATCGAGCCTGGAAGGGCATACATAATTATTGAGTCCATTTCAAGTTAATTTAATTAAACTTATTAAACTAACAAATTTCTAAAAAAATATTAAAAATGACACACATAATAATTAAGTATAGTTTGGTGCTACGCGGCCTCAAATATCGAGCCTGGAAGCCATTCATAATTATTACGTCTATTTCAAGTTAATTTAATTTAATTTATTAAAATAACAAATTTCTAAAAAATATTTAAAATGATACACATATTAATTAAGTATAGCTTGGTGCTACTGGCCTCAAATATCGAGCCTGGAAGGGCATACATAATTATTGAGTCCAATTCAAGAATTTTTAATTTAATTAATCAAACTAACAAATTTCTAAAAAATATTAAAAATGACACATATAATAATTAAGTATAGCTTGGTGCTACCGAACCTTAAATATCAAGCCTGAAAGTCATTCATAATTATTAAGTCCATTTCAAGTTAGTTTGATTTAATTTATTACTCTAACAAATTTCTAAAATATTGAAAATGACACACGTAATAATTAAGTATAGCTTAGTGCTATCGGGCCTCAAATATCGAACATAGAAGGGCATACTTAATTATTGAGTCTAATTCAAGAATTTTTAATTTAATTAATTAAACTAACAAATTTTTAAAAAATATTGAAAATGACACGAATAATAATTAAGTATAGCTTGGTGCTACCGGGCCTCAAATATCGAGCCTGGAAGGGCATACATAATTATTAAGTCCAATTCAAGAATTTTTAATTTACTTGATTAAACTAACAAATTCTAAAATGAGTGAAAATGACACGCATAGTAATTAAGTATAGTTTGGTGCTACCGGGCCTCAAATATCAAGCCTGGAAGGGCATACATAATTATTGAGTCCAATATAAGAATTTTTAATTTAATTAATTAAACTAACAAATTTCTAATTTTGCAACTTTTGTCGAACAGGGAAATTGTGGTAATCAAGATAGGATAAGATAGGGTCGTCACAGAATCATCCAAATTAGAGTGTTGATCTTTTTTCCTGGAGGGGATTCCAATTTGATGAGATTCGGAAACGAGGGTTTATTTAAATAACTAACTTACAGAATTAAGTTCTATCTTTTCTTTTGCTGGAGGAGTTTTGAAATGGTCGAACTCTCACAAATAATGCAATACTTAGGGGTGACAGTAGTGGAAATGGCTACTATGAAATCACTTACCCGCATGATTTGGCCCATCTTTCTTTCCTCCATGAGAAAACACTGCTCAGTGAGACAACGTAGTCAAGTCAGTAGCAGCCAAAGCAAAAGATTGATATATAATGACAGTTCACCTTCTTGTGCCAACATCTCTATACTAAATAGATTTTGAAATTCTGCCGCAAGTGGTTGAAGAGCTGTTTTTCTTCCATTTATTCCTATTCCAAGGCAAAAATTCAACAATCTATTAACCAACCTCAAGGAACTATTCATACGTTGTTAAATAGAAATAAGGAATGTCAGTCGTTGATAATTTTGTCAGCAGCCAATTGTTCTCGAATGGGGCCATTCAAGGATGTAAAATATCACAGTGTGATAAAAGAATCAATTAAAAAAGATCCCCTAATTCCAATTAGGAATTCATTGGGCCCTTTAGGAACATCCCTTCCAATTGAGAATTTTTATTCATCTTACCATTTAATAACTCATAATCAGATCTTAGTAACTAACTATTTGTAACTTGACAATTTAAAACAGACTTTTCAAGTGATTAAATTTAAATATTATTTAATGGATGACAATGGAAAATTTTTAACCCCGATCCGTGTCGTAACATTATTTTAAATCCATTCAATTTGAATTGGTATTTTCTCCATCACAATTATTCTGAAGAGACATCTAAAATAATTAGTCTTGGACAGTTTATTTGTGA
This sequence comes from Nicotiana benthamiana, assembly GCA_034376525.1. NCBI lineage: Eukaryota > Viridiplantae > Streptophyta > Magnoliopsida > Solanales > Solanaceae > Nicotiana > Nicotiana benthamiana. Next base: position 102,982,787 of record CM067330.1, read on the forward strand.
AAATGTATGTATAGCCAAAAATGGACCGCCCCTCAAATCGGGTCAAGTTATACTTGTTCAAGTTGATTCGATAGTGATACGATCAGCTAAGCCTTATTTGGCCACCCCCGGAGCAATAGTTCATGGCCATTATGGGGAAACCCTTTACGAAGGAGATACATTAGTTACACTTATATATAAAAAATCGAAATATTGAAAATGACACATATAATAAATAAGTATAGCTTGGTGCTATTAGCCTCAAATATCGAGCCTCGAAGCCATTCAAAATTATTAAGTCCATTTCAAGTTAGTTTAATTTAATTTATAAACTTGTAAATTTCTAAGCAATACTGAAAATGACACACATAATAATTAAGTATAGCTTGGTGTTACCGAGTCTCAAATATTGAGCGTGGAAGGGCATACATAGTTATTGAGTCCAATTCAAGACTTTTTAATTTAATTAATTAAACTAACAAATTTCTAAAAAAGATTCAAAATGACACACATAATAATTAAGTATAGCTTGGTGTTATCGTACATCAAATATCGAGCCTGGAAGGGCATACATAATTGTTGAGTCCAATTCAAGAATTTTAATTTAATTAAAAAAATTCTAAAAAAATAGTGAAAATGACAATAGTAATAATTAAGTATAGACTGGAAGGGCATACTTAATTATTGAGTCTAATGCAAGAATTTTTAATTTAATTAATTAAACTAATAAATTTCTAAAAAATATTAAAAATGACATACATAATAATTAAGTATAGCTTGGTGCTACCGGGCCTCAAATATCGAACCTAAAAAGGCATACATAATTATTGAGTCCAGTTCAAAAAAAAAAAATAATTTAGTTAATTAAACTAACACATTTTTAAAAAATATTAAAAATAACACTCATAATAATGAAGTATAGTTTGGTGCTACCAGAGCATACATAATTATTGAGTCCAATTCAAGAATTTTTAATTTAATTAATTAAACTAACAAAATTTCTAAAATATATTTAAAATGATACACATAATAATTAAGTATAGCTTGGTGCTACCGGGCCTTAAATATCGAGCCTGGAAGCCATTCATAATTATTAAGTCCATTTCAAGTTAGTTTCATTTAATTTATTAAACCAACAAATTTCTAAAAATATTTAAAATGATACACATAATAATTAAGTATAGCTTGGTGCTGTCGAGCCTCAAATATCAAGCCTGGAAGCCATTCATAATTATTAAGTCCATTTCAAGTTAGTTTAATTTAATTTATTAAACTAACAAATTTCTAAAAAATATTGAAAATGAGACACATATTAATTAAGTAAAGTTTGATGCTACCGGACCTCAAATATTTAGCCTGGAATCCATTCATAATTATTAAGTCCAATTCAAGAAATTTTAACTTAATTAATTAAACTAACAAATTTTTAAAAAATATTAAAAATGACACACATAATAATTAAGTATAGCCTGGTGCTATCGGGCCTCAAATATCGACCCTGGAAGCCATTCATAATTATTAAGTCCAATTCAAATTTTTTTAACTTAATTAATTAAACTAATAAATTTCTAAAAAATATTAAAACTGACACACATAATAATTAAGTATAGCTTGGTGCTACCGGGTCTCAAATATTGAGCCTGGAAGCCATTCATAATTATTAAGTCCAATTCAAGAATTTTTAATTAATCTAACATACACAATTAATTTTGTTTAAATCGTAGTAGACGACATGGCCTTTCCTTCGCATGCGCATCCTGGACCTGCAGAGGATCAGCTATTAGTGTTGCAGGGCGACATAGATCCTCCTATATATGGGAGGGACAGCTATCAGAGCAGGCTCTCCACCTCAGGAGACCTGATGATTTATGGGAGTTTATGGCGAAGCATCCTTTCCATGTTAATCGCGCGCTTACAGGCTACGAGCTTCTATACTATTTTTGAGCTTGGACGGATGCAGCTTGATTGGTCTATTTTTCTGTAAGAAGCAGTTTTTTTCACATGGTTTTCACCTTTTCCGGTACGGCAAGATAACTCCATAAAACGTAGTACTATACTGCGAATTATTATTAAATTTTTCTGCAAGAAGACAACTTTTTTCACATGATTTTCATCTTTTTCAGATCGACAAAATAACTACATAAAACGTAGTACTGTACCACACTTTATGTATTTTGTCTCGCCTATAAAAAACAGGCTCATTATAGTTATTTTGTGTGCTAAAAAATTACTAAAAGCAAATATTTCATTAAAAGTAAGGTTTTTTGTACTAAAAGCACATATTTCATTAAATGGCTGAGCCTCTTCATCCACCAAAGTACAACTGTGGAAAAGAATGCTCGATGCAAAATTGTTGGGGCGGTGGTGAAGTTGGACGCACTACTGGTGCTGTATGAACCAGTTTTAGAAGGTTCCCGACGAATCTATTTGTGATTTTGAGGAATGGGTTGATGAACCATGTAATCTGGAATGCTACAGAGATCAACTGTAGTTTCTTCATAATATGTGTTTATGCCAACAGGAAAGACAAAGAGAAAGTGATGGAATTATTGCAGAAATAAGGGCGAAACTGAAGGAGGTGGGAGAAGAAAAATAGAAAGCACAATGGAATTGTGAAGCACAAACGGAATGTAAAAAAAATAAAAATAACGGAAACTTGCAGAGGTGAATGCGAAACTGAAAGAGGTAGAAGAATAAAAGGAACAACTGGAATAACAATTTAAGTGGTTGGAGCGGAGAATAAATGGCAACCGGGACTAAGCATTAGCATATATGTGTTTAGTGCATTTTACATGTTTCATGTATATTTATTATGTTGGCCTGCTATGTTTGTATTTGTGGTGTAGTAATATTTTTCTTATTTGTTGCACTAAATTTTATTTTAATTGAAGTGAAAATTAAGTTTAAGTGCTTGTGTTATTATATGAAACTATCAAACCACGCTTTACATATTATATTTTCCTGCAATTAAACAGTTTTTTCTTCACTCATTCCAGATTGTGGAACATAATTGTTTTGATATATTGTAACATACACAAGTACAAACACGTACTACAAAAATAATACCAAAACAAAAGACTAAGGGTATCCTTGATAGTTCGGTACATTGTTGCACCATGAGCCAGATTAACACTGCCACGCACACCACCTGAAGGACATTTACGACGGTCGTGTCCTGTTTGCGAGCATATGCCACATTGCGCGTATAAACGGTATCACCAACATCTATTTGGTTTTGTATACGCGTTTTTTTTTTTGCACTTGCAGCTTGCGCAAAAAGTCCTTGTTACATACCATCTTAAAAGGTTCCGTCGGCCAATAATTCTCAGCACCTAATAGCTGCAACTTCCCACTATACATGTCTACATATGCAACAACACTGTATTGCCTATCAATATAGTTTGTTTCCCCATATCCAACTTGTTGAAAGCACTTCAACGTGTGTGCGCACGACATGTGGTAGATGGTCCATTTTCCACATGAACATAACCTTATATTTTCATTCATCGTCTGTAGATTATTCCCACGGTGTCCGCAGATAGCGGTGTTAACTCCAAAAATACCTCGTTCATGATCGTGTTGAAGAAATGAATGTCATTGCGCTCGCCTCCTGGACCTTTAAAATCTTCTCATGGGTATTGGCATAAATTGAATTCCTTTGTCCATCAATGGCGATGCGGCTGTATGCCTTTCAACAAACCTCTCCGCACTCTGTTTGAATATCATGCGAACCATGACAGTGACAGGCAGTCCATGGGCAGACTTCAACAAGCCGTTGAATGACTCGGACACGTTTGTAGGGAGGGCTCCCCATCGTCTGCCTTCATCAGCATGCAATGTCCACATGTGAAGCTCATGTCGCATCAACCAAGTATAGGCTCGTGGATCTATCTCCGGATTTCTTCCATGCGCATCATGAATTTGCACTACTGGTGCTCAGTTATAGCCATCCATATTAAGTCATGCAAGGCTTTGTCAGGAAATTTCTTCTGGAAATTGGCCTTTATGTGCCTCATACAATAACAGTGGTATGCATATGGTTTCTGCCATTCAGGCAAGTGCAATACAAAACCTAAAATACCACCATGTCGATCAGATATTAGACAAATACCTGAACTCTATTTGATAACGTGCTGCTTCAAGTGCTTCAAAAAAAGCGTCCACGTCTCTTCGCTTTCATTGGCATATATGGCAAAAGCTAGTGGAAATATTTGTCTGTTGGCATCAACTGCAGCTGTAATCAAAAGCTCAATATCATACTTTCCATAAACATGAGTACCGTCTATAAAAATTACAAGACGACAATGCACAAAACCATCAATTGTTTCTTTAAATGACCAGAACACCTAGTTGAAAATATATTCAGGTTTGTCTGGACTTCGCTCACGCCTCCATTAAACAACAGTCCCGGGGTTAAAGTATTGCAGTACGGCCATGTACCTGGGTAGATTTGAAAAAGACTTATCCCAGTCGCCATAAATAAGTTCAAAGGCACGTTTAAAACCGAAATATGCCTTTATTTTGGTTATAGTAGAACTATACTCCTGGTGGACGGCTGTATAAATTCTTTAATCTTGAACCTAATGGACACTTACACATATAGAATCAGGACAAGAGAAATCAAGTCCACATCTAAGTTGAAGTGATTCTCATTGAATGTGTTCATTTCACATCTGTGCTCGCTAATAAATTTATCCACTTTCCACAAACCTGATTTCTTCTTGCTGGCACGCAACATCCAGCGACAACCCATAAACCACCTACGACATACAACCTTCTATACCTCCGTAGTTGACTCACTTACCATCATCTCACGACACTATCTACAACCCTAATTAGGCGAGCTTTATTGGAAAAATACATATCTTTTGTCAGAACAGCTGGTCTAGACTCATCCCACATCGCTGATCGAATTTCGTCATCATCCCTTGTGAGCGCATCCACGTTTGACATATTTGGAAAATTATCAAAGTATGGAATATTCCGCTTATGAAATGGCACGTGACACTCGTACACTTTTTGTCTAACGGGAGGTGGAAGTACATGCTCCCTCGTCAGCTCAAGTTCAACATTCACTTCCTCCATATCATCACCCTCATCATGGAAGGGTGTGTCATCCCCAGACTAGTTCACATTATTGTCATAATCACTATCATCTTTCCGACTCTGTGCATCAGCCAAATCACGAGTCAATACATCAGCTATGGGCAACTGTGTGAGGTCAAGAACATCAAGAAGCTCGTTTTCATTGTACAAAAAAAACAAAATGATAAGTTACCCAACTACATAAATACTTTTGATATAGCTATGTCACTTTACTTACAAGTCGTACTGTCTTTACGTTTCATGATGGATATTTTCTTGTTGGTAATGACTCCCGTATGGACCACCGTGCTCAAATACTCCGGAACTACGCATATTCCAACTAGGGACGGGGTCATAACTTGTAAAATTAATATCCGGATGGTACTCCATATGAAAAATATAAGTGTTAATACAAATTCAATTAAAACATAAAATAAACATCGCTAAAGCGTAGTAAAATTTAAGTTTACCAGTCATCTTGTGGATTATATAAAGTCAAAAAATTATTTTGTGGCTGCATTCGCTAGTGGTGACAAGATTAAATCAAGGCAAGCTCTTTCATCAGCAATCTGACCGGCAAAAATTGCTCCAGAATAACCACCCGATGACTGGGGGTTATCCCTACTATGCACGCCCTCATTATTGGGAACGTCTTCCACCTTGACGTATATTTTCAATAATTTATTATAATAAATTCCCTGTATTCATCAAGAATACGCAAAAAATCTTTAAGAGTTTCATCATCCTCGATGTTAAACTCAGAATAATAAGCAAACCCCTGCGGAGTCACTGAATACGGAAACCTACCGATTACTTTAAGGTTAACCGAACGCTTCCTCACACTTATTTTTTTACGTAACAACGAAATCAATTTATCATACTCCATAGTAAGCGGCAATTTAACATGACACTGTGGAGGTGAGCTATACCTCACAGAGTTATTCTCTAGCACAACCTCACCCCTCCCCCCTCCAATATACCCTTATTTTTGGCTCTTCACACATTGTACGAAAATAATTGATCAGAAGAAGAGAGAAGTATGAATGGAAGTTTGAAGTTTGTATTGAATGAATTTTCATAAAATGAAATGCCTTTAAATAAGGAAGTCTGAGCTTGGGGCGCGTAAGGAATTCACGGTACAATACTGTTAGAAAATACGCTTAACGCTAGGGGGGGGGGGGTGAATAGCGTTATAATAAAATTTAGCGTAAACTTGCGGAATTTAAAATTTGCAGAAAATAATTAAGTGCGTTAAATAAATAAAAGGAAAGAACGCACCGATGTATTCTGGTTCACCACAACACGTGGCTAGTCCAGTCCCCGAGAGACTCTCTCGAGATTTTTCACTAACTTGTTAAGCTTACGGGTGCTCAACAAACCTTTACAACTTAAGGACACAAGCCTTAACACCTTTGCTTGGAGATACAACACTCCAAGACTTCAACCAAGGAAACACAAGTTCCTTACAACAAGAGAATCACAATTCTCTTACAAGTGTATAAAACACTTAACACTCAAACAAAATACTCCTTTATGAGTAGGTATGAGTAAAAGAAGTAAGCTCTAGATCACAACAACTTTGGACAAGAATATGGCTCTCAAAAGCTTTATGAAATTGAATATAAAATGATAAACAAAAGTATGCAAGCTTATAGCAATGTAATGATCAGTTGTAGTATGTTGTTGTGTTTAAAACACTGAAATGAAGCTGTATTTATAGTTGAAAAACTTGGCATTACCGTTGCCTAATTGCCAATTAAGAGTTGCTGATTTTACTCAATGACAATCGATTGTCAAACCCCAACAATCGATTGTCTGCCAGTCAGATCAAAATTCAATCCCAGATTTTACGCTTGATAATCGATTACTTACAATCCATAATCGATTACTGGCAACGTTCAAAAAATCCTTTCCAGATTTTACCACAAACAATCGATTGTCCAGAATCAACAATCGATTACTCAGCAACGTTCAAAAAATCTTTTCCGGATTTTAATCAAAACAATCGATTATACAGAATCAATAATCGATTACCTGACGGTATTTAAAAACTTTACGACAACTGTCAGCTTCACAATCGATTGCACAAAGTCAACAATCGATTACTTATCAGTTTTTGAAAATTATTTTAGACACTGCCTCTTGACAATCGATTGTTATATACTCACAATCGATTATTTAATAGTTTTGAAAAAGTCTGGAAGTCACTGCCTCAACACAATCGATTGTCATAAGTTCACAATCGATTATTTTGTGACTTTGAAAAATCTGAAGGACACTGTCTCTTCACAATCGATTGTCATTAGCTTCACAATCGATTATTCTGAGTTTTGAAAAACTTTGATGGACACTGCCTCATCATAATCGATTGTCATTTGTTCACAATCAATTGTCATGCAGGTTTGAAAAACCTGATGCTCACTGTCTTACTCACAATCGATTGTCATTAGTTCACAATCGATTGTCATGCAGTCTTGGCTTAAAACAATCGATTATCATAAGTACATAATCGATTATCTTAGTCCAGATTTTTAAGTCATGTCTAAAAATTATTTTGACTACTGTAAATATGCATGATTTAAAATCATTTGACGTTAAATTAAATATACATGATTTTGGAAAATAGTTTTATGAGAGAAGCCATGTTACGAGTCAAGTTGTAGGATCAAGATCACAAATAAGAATGACTCAATTAAACTTATAAAACTTTGTCTTGAGCTTGAATCTCGTTGTATATCAATTGTGCGCTTGTTTCTTGAACTTCGTCATATATCAATTTTCGCTTCGTTTGTCATTCATCAAAACCTACACAAAAGAATACACGTTTTAGTATATTGCATTGAGAACGTGTTTCCAACAATTTCTCCCTTTTTGATAATAGCAAACATTAAGCGGGATATGCAAGACAAGCAATTTATATTGACGATTCAAGACAAGTATATACATGTAACAAGTATGCAATTTGTTCCCCCTCAATTTGAGAATTCCCCCTCAATTTAAGCTTATGAATATTGAGAGTGCATACCCGCTATCTTCCCCCTTTTGCCATTAGCAAAAATAATAATAAGATGCCAAAGATGAAATAAACCTTGTTTATTTATTGGAAAGAAGAAAAAAAAACAGCAACATCAACCCGAATAATAGCAACATAATCGATTATTGATACGAAATAATCGATTTTTAGATGACGGAAACCGATTGTTGCACGTCAAGCTTTATAATTCCCCTTTCCTTTGGGGCGATACCTGCAAAAATCGTTAGACGTCTCCGACGCTCAAGTTAGAAATCTTGTAATAAAAAATGCAATGCATGACTTAGATCAACGTGGAGTCAAGGATCCCGAGTTCACTGCGAATCCGGAAGAAGGACTCTTTCTCTAAAGGCTTTGTAAAGATGTCTGCCAATTGGTTTTTGGTTTCAACAAATTCAATTTTGACATCGCCTTTGAGAACATGATCTCTAATAAAATGATGTCTAATTTCAATGTGTTTCGTTCGCGAATGAAGAACGGGGTTCTTCGTCAAGCATATGGCACTAGTATTATCACATCTAAGAGGGATATGATCAAGACTTAGGCCATAGTCCAAGAGTTGTTGTTTCATCCATAGGATTTGAGCGCAACAACTCCCTGCGGCTACATATTCAGCCTCGGTTGTGGACAACGCAACACTTACTTGTTTCTTGCTAAACCAAGAAACGAGAGAGCTACCGAGCAAATGGCAAGTGCCACTAGTGCTCTTGCGGTCCAATTTGCATCCAGCAAAATCGGAATTGGAGTAGCCAACAAGTTGGCATGAAGATCCTTTGGGGTACCATAGACCCACATTTGTAGTACCAACAAGATACCTTAAAATCCGTTATACCGCAGTAAGGTGAGACTCCTTCGGACGAGCGCATAAGCACACGCTAAACATGATGTCCGGACGACTAGCAGTAAGATAAAGAAGAGATCCAATCATACCTCGATACTTTTTGGTGTCGACTTCCTTACCTTTCTCATCTTTGTCTAGATGATCGGATGTGCTCATGGGAGTTGCCATTTCTTTTGCATTGTTCATCTCAAATCGTTTCAGCAATTCTTTGCAATATTTGGTTTGACAAATGAATGTACCTTCTTTCATTTGCTTTACTTGTAATCCCAAAAAGAATGTTAACTCACCCATCATAGACATCTCAAATTCGCTTGTCATTAAATCGGAAAATTCCTTGCATAAAACATTGTTAGTAGCACCAAATATAATATCATCTACATATATTTGAACTAACAAAATATCATTGTTTTTATGCTTAACAAAGAGAGTTGTGTCAACTTTCCCCCTAATGAAATCATTTTCCAAAAGAAACTTACTTAATCTTTCATACCAAGCTCGGGGAGCTTGTTTTAAACCATAAAGAGCCTTTTTGAGTTTGAAAACATGATCGGGAGATTTAAAGTTTTCAAAACCGGGGGGTTGTTCAACATAAACTTCTTCTTGAATAAAACCGTTTAGAAAAGCACTTTTCACATCCATTTGATATAAATTGAAATTCATAGAAGAGGCAAATACAAGCAATAAGCGAATAGCTTCTAATCTAGCTACGGGAGCATATGTTTCCTCATAGTCAATACCTTCTTCTTGATTATAGCCTTTTGCTACAAGCCTAGATTTGTTTCTAGTGATTATACCATTTTCATCTAGTTTATTTCGAAAAACCCATTTCGTACCAATTATGGTATGACCTTCGGGTCTTGGCACCAAATCCCAAACGTCATTGCGTTCGAATTGGTTAAGCTCCTCTTGCATTGCCAAGGTCCAAAATTCATCCCCAATTGCTTCTGAGATGGTTTTGGGTTCAATTTGAGAAACAAAAGCAGTATGTTCTAAGGTATTCTTGAGAGAGTTTCGGGTACTTACCTTGTCTCCAACGTTGCCAATTACCTGTTCGAGAGGGTGATCTTTGATTGTCCTCCACTCGTTACGCATATTCATTTCTTTTTCCAATTGTGGCGCTTCTTCCGTTGGTTGTTCCTCAGTTTCATCTTTATTTTCCTTGGGTGGTTCCTCTTGTATTTTGTCTTTCAAGCTATCTAGGATACCTGCAAGATCAAAACCGGAATCCTTTCTCGCCAAGTGAGCATTATTTTCGGAAAATACAACATGAGGGGATTCCTCCACAATTTGGGTTCTTTTATTAAAGACCCTATATGCTTTACTACGTGAGGAATATCCAATGAAAATACCTTCATCCGACTTAGCATCAAATTTACCCAATTGGTCTTTGCCATTGTTATGAACAAAACATTTGCAACCAAAAACTCTAAAATGGGAAATATTTGGTTTTCTACCCTTATAAAGTTCATAGGGGGTTTTTATGAGTATCGGCCGAATTACTACTCTATTTAGAACATAGCAAGCGGTACTCACGGCGTCCGCCCAAAAATGTTTGGGTATCTTAGCTTCGTCGAGCATGGTTCTAGCCATCTCTTCGAGACACCTATTTTTCCTTTCCACCACCCCATTTTGTTGTGGTGTACGTGGAGTGGAAAAGGTATGCTCGATTCCGAGTTCGTCACAAAAGTCCGCAAAGAGATTGTGATCAAACTCTCCCCCATGATCACTTCTAATTGAAGTGACGGTTGTTTCTTTCTCATTTTGAACACGCTTAAGAAAATATTTAAAATTTGAAAAGCATCACTTTTATTGGCAAGAAATAAAGTCCAAGTAAATCTCGAGTAATCATCAACAATCACAAAAGCATATTTACTTCTTCCTAGACTTTCAATGCGAGAGGGACCAAATAAATCCATATGAAGCAATTGCAATGGTCTAGATGTTGAAACAATGTTTTTAGATTTGAAAGATGCTTTTGTTTGCTTCCCCTTTTGACACGAGTCACAAATAGAGTCATTTTCAAATTTTAAATTGGGAAGACCAACAACTAAGTTTTGAGAAATCAATTTGTTTAAATGATGCATATTGATATGTGCTACATTACGATGCCATAGCCAAGTATCATCCTCTTTACTCATTAGACAATCAACATAATCGGGTGAGGAATTAGCAAGATCAACCATATAAATATTATCCACTCAAAAACCACGGAGGATAATTTTGAAATCACTACGTCTGAACACTAAGCATTCATCCGAATCAAATAAAGCAAGATTTCCCTTGTCACACAATTGGCTTATGCTCAAGAGATTATGCTTTAATCCTTTAACAAGTAATATATGCTTAATGGAGGAATTTTCATCCTTACCGACCGAGCCGATGCCGATGATCTTTCCTTTATTGTTATCACCGAAGATAACACTTCCTCCTTCTTTGTGCTCTAATTGAAGGAATTTGGATTCATCTCCCATCATATGCTTTGAGCATCCACTATCAAGGTACCATAGTACACTTGATCCCTTCAAGCACACCTACAAAACAAATTAATGTTCTTTAGGTACCCATGCCATCTTGGGTCCTTGGGGGTTAGGCATATTATAATGATGCGATTGAGTAATATGTCTATGACGTGTAAAGCATGCAAGAGCAATATGACCAATGCGTCTACAATAATGACAAGTCACATTTGGGTTATGCATCCTTCTAGGTTCATAGTAACTAGACGGATGAAAATTTCTTACTCTATTTTGAACACTATGACTATTTCGCATTTCATGAGAATTATTTCTCCTACTATGAGCTCTAGGATGGGCAGCATTTCTAGAGTGATTGTTTCTCGGTTGAAGGCCATTTCTAGGTCTTCTCAAAGGTTCAACATTTGGCCTAAAATATGCATCATTTCTAGGGTAACTATTTCTAGGTGGTAAGTCATTTCTAGGTCTCCTAAAATGTTCAATATTTTGTCTAGCATGCATATTGGTTCTAGGATTGCTATTTCTAGGATAAGCATTTGTTTTATTAGTCCTAGGTTGAGCCTTAGGTGGTTGGGGTTTGGCTTCAAACTTTTCTTTAACCTCATTCTTAAATCCTATGCCATGCTTGGTTGATTTCAAATTTACAAGGACCTCATTCAAATTCTTGTGGGAAGAATTAAACTTATCTAAGGTACCTTTGAGTCTATCTACCTCATTTTTGAGATCAAGCAAGAAGAACAATTTTTAGTAGAACTTTCGGGCTTATCGGCGCTTCTTTTTCCAAAAAACTTGTTTTCCTCTTTCAGCTTTTCATTTTCTAAGACCAGTTTTTCTAAATCCTTTTCTTTCAAGAAAGCTGTTTTTGAAAATCCTTTTCTTTTAATGAAGCACTTTCTTTTATGCCCTTAACAGTTTTTGAAGCCTTAATAAACTCAGCATATAATTCATCAAAAGCAGTTCGCATTTCTTCAAGAGTAAAGAAGTATTTAGACGAAATTTGACATACCTCGTCTTTGTTGTCTTCATGTGCCATAAGGCAAAGATTTGCTGCTTCGTCTTCTTCTCCTTCGCTTGACTCATCTCCGGAGTCGCCTCCCCAAGAAATGTATGCACGTTGCTATTTAAAAGGTTTCTTCTCCTTTTTGATGTTTGGGCAATTTGATTTGATGTGCCCGGTTTCACCACATTCATAGCACTTGATTTGTTCGCCTTGCTTTTTGCCCTTGCGTTCATACTCCTTGCGCATGAACTTTTGAAATCTTTTGATAACGAGTCCAAACTCGTTGTCTCCTTCCTCATCAATTTGCGGTTGGCTTGTGCTTGCCTTTAGAGCTATTCTTTGCCTCCTTTGATCATCAACAAAAGGGTTAAGAATAGTAGATTCATAGGTCTTAAGGTTACCTCTTAGTGCGTCGATGGTGACGTTTGAAACGCCAATGGATTCTTGAATTGCATCGGCCTTTGATCTCCATGTCGGTGTGAGACTTCTAAGAATTTTTCGCACGAGCTCTCTATCCGTGAATGTTTTCTTGAGAGCATGTAGGTCATTTATGATTATTGAAAATCGCTCAAACATTTCGTCCACCTTTTCTCCTTTCTTCATGTGAAATAATTCATAAGAATGGGTTAGGAAATCAATTTTTGCTTCCCTTACCTGGTCCATACCTTCGTACGTAACTTCTAGTTTGTCCCACATCTCCTTTGCCGTTGTGCAACACGATATTTTCCTGTAATCGTCAGCATTAACAGCACAATATAATAAATTAATTGCTTTAGCATTATTTTGAACCTTTCGGATGTCATCCGCGTCATACTCATCCTCGGACTTGGGAACCCATTCGTTTTCCACCTTCTTTGTTGGAATTTGGTTTCCCTTCATTATCACCTTCCAAAGGTGAAAGCTGTTGGACTGAACGAAGATCTTCATTCTCTCCTTCCAGGACGTGTAATTTGTACCGTTGAATAGAGGTGGTCGTGTGGAGCACTGTCCTTCATCAATTCCTGCAAAAGAATCACGAGTAGAAGCCATGGATGGTTCTCTCAAACTGTTAAGTTTTCAGAGAGTTGGGCTCTGATACCAATTGTTAGAAAATACGCTTAACGCTAAAGGGGGGTGAATAGCGTTATAATAAAATTTAGCGTAAACTTGCGGAAGTTAAAATTTGCAGGAAATAATTAAGTGCGTTAAATAAATAAAAGGAAAGAACGCACCGATGTATTCTGGTTCACCACAACACGTGGCTAGTCCAGTCCCCGAGAGACTCTCTCGAGATTTTTCACTAACTTGTTAAGCTTACGGGTGCTCAACAAACCTTTACAACTTAAGGACACAAGCCTTAACACCTTTGCTCGGAGATACAACACTCCAAGACTTCAACCAAGGAAACACAAGTTCCTTACAACAAGAGAATCACAATTCTCTTACAAGTGTATAAAACACTTAACACTCAAACAAAATACTCCTTTATGAGTAGGTATGAGTAAAAGAAGTAAGCTCTAGATCACAACAACTTTGGACAAGAATATGGCTCTCAAAAGCTTTATGAAATTGAATATAAAATGATAAACAAAAGTATGCAAGCTTATAGCAATGTAATGATCAGTTGTAGTATGTTGTTGTGTTTAAAACACTGAAATGAAGCTGTATTTATAGTTGAAAAACTTGGCATTACCGTTGCCTAATTGCCAATTAAGAGTTGCTGATTTTACTCAATGACAATCGATTGTCAAACCCCAACAATCGATTGTCTGCCAGTCAGATCAAAATTCAATCCCAGATTTTACGCTTGATAATCGATTACTTACAATCCATAATCGATTACTGGCAACGTTCAAAAAATCCTTTCCAGATTTTACCACAAACAATCGATTGTCCAGAATCAACAATCGATTACTCAGCAACGTTCAAAAAATCTTTTCCGGATTTTAATCAAAACAATCGATTATACAGAATCAATAATCGATTACCTGACGGTATTTAAAAACTTTACGACAACTGTCAGCTTCACAATCGATTGCACAAAGTCAACAATCGATTACTTATCAGTTTTTGAAAATTATTTTAGACACTGCCTCTTGACAATCGATTGTTATATACTCACAATCGATTATTTAATAGTTTTGAAAAAGTCTGGAAGTCACTGCCTCAACACAATCGATTGTCATAAGTTCACAATCGATTATTTTGTGACTTTGAAAAATCTGAAGGACACTGTCTCTTCACAATCGATTGTCATTAGCTTCACAATCGATTATTCTGAGTTTTGAAAAACTTTGATGGACACTGCCTCATCACAATCGATTGTCATTTGTTCACAATCGATTGTCATGCAGGTTTGAAAAACCTGGTGCTCACTGTCTTACTCACAATCGATTGTCATTAGTTCACAATCGATTGTCATGCAGTCTTGGCTTAAAACAATCGATTATCATAAGTACATAATCGATTATCTTAGTCCAGATTTTTAAGGCATGTCTAAAAATTATTTTGACTACTGTAAATATGCATGATTTAAAATCATTTGACGTTAAATTAAATATGCATGATTTTGGAAAATAGTTTTATGAGAGAAGCCATGTTACGAGTCAAGTTGTAGGATCAAGATCACAAATAAGAATGACTCAATTAAACTTATAAAACTTTGTCTTGAGCTTGAATCTCGTTGTATATCAATTGTGCGCTTGTTTCTTGAACTTCGTCATATATCAATTTTCGCTTCGTTTGTCATTCATCAAAACCTACACAGAAGAACACACGTTTTAGTATATTGCATTGAGAACGTGTTTCCAACAATATACTACGTTTTATGTGTTTGAATTATTGTTATGTCAATGAATTATTGGTGGGGCCAAATTAAAAAAAAAGAATTTAAGCACTTCACAGTATAGTACTGTAAATTAGTAAAATCTTTTTTTTTTTTAATAATTCGCACTACTATATTGCGAATTACTTAACGGAAAAATTTTTGTTTAATTAATTTGCAGTATAGTACTGCGAATTATGTATTTAAATAATTTTTTTTTAGTAGTAAAAACTTATTTTTTATCCAAAAAATTATTAGAAAAGTTTCGGATTCGCTACACCTACAGACTTGTTTCTTTTTGGCAACTTCAGTTTTTCCTCTTCTAAATTGTCGTACTTTCTAAATTGTCTAGTCTCTAGTGTAACGTTCATTTTTACTTGTTCAATTTTTTAAAAACAAATTTTTACTTTCTTTGTTACTTTTAGCATATTAAAAGCGGATAATTTTTTTTCCCTGTTCTACCAACAATATTAATTACTCATTTCAAATTAATTTTTTAAATTTATTAAAAATATGCATCAATTAATATGCGTATTATGGTAAATTATATATTTTTTATTATTTCTTAAAAAAGTATACAAAATTTATAGTGAACAAGTAAAAATGAAAAGCATTTAAAAACAACAAAACTACCTTAGTAATAATTTGGAATGGAATAGAAAATCTGTTTATTAAAAAAAAATAGTACATTTCCAATACTTTATGGTTTTATTTGGATACTCCTATTTGTTGCTATCAGCAAAATTGAAATGCGTGCAAGTGCCTACCACTATATTTAATTTAGTACTTTCTCTTTGTTCTTGAAAATATTGGCTTTTGACTTTTTATTTGTTCAGTAATTTAATCAGTTGAATATTGAAACTAGAAATCTTTTAAGTTTATTTACTAGTTTAATGTTGATGAACTTAGTTTATGTGTTTTCTCCCGAGGGTGGGACTAGAAGGATTCGTTAAGAAAACCAAGTTCATGGCACTTAGAGAATATTGATTGGTTGGAAAAAAGAAATTAACATAAATCCATGATTCATAATGACTCTTTTTTCTCATGAGCAGTTGTTTATATGCAGAGTTTTCGACATTTTCATGCCTAATTTAATTTAGACAAACAATGATAATGCCACTATCATTGAAATGAACAACCAAATGAATATACACTTGGACTGGTTAAGGCTGTATTTTGGTCCGGGCTCGGATTTAAACGGGTCAAATTAGTCGGATCAAACAAGTCTGGGCTTTGGCGGCCTGGGCTTTAGCGGTACCGGGCCTAGCGGGCCAAATAAGTAGAACCGACACACTGCGATCCTAAGCCCACAGGTCCCGGGCTAAATGCGCCGGACGCACGAGTTTAAACGGGCTTCTACGTTCCCGGCTATTTTTTTTTTATCTAAGACAGTTTCTTGTAAACTATATATATATAGGGAAAAAATATTTTTTAAACTTTTCTTTCATTGCATTTATAGCAAGTTAATAAATTACTCCTCTCTGAAAATTGAACAAATAATAACACGTTTTTGTATTTTTCATTCTTCATCAATTCAATGAGTGGTAACAGTTAGATAATTATAGTCATTACCACTTCTACCAATATCAGTAGTAATAGCGATGCGACAATCTATACGAGTAAATAAATAGCGTAAATATTGGTCATATTCATGTTTATATTTATAAATATCGCTCCTTACGGTTGCATGAGACCATCATAAGTAGGATTAAAAACTCTTATAACATATTGCACAAAATGAGGGTTAGAAGGAAACTATAGGGTAAGCACATAATAGTAACCACTTTTGCCAATTCTTCGTGATCTTTATTTGGATCGTAATATAAAATGCCATCGATAACAGTGTTAATTCCCGGTTGAACTAGATTTGACCATGTAGTAGGGTTAACCGTAGTATCTACACTTGTCCCCTATTGCGCAGCTTTCATTTGAAGGTATCTAGCTTTATCCATAGGGTATTTCTTATGTGTCTAGTCAAACTACCTGTATCGCTACGGTCTCCAGTAAATTTATGAGCCAATAAGACCCACAAGTTTTACACTTAGCCTTATTTTGTTCTGTTAGTTGAGTTAAAAGGTTCCAAACAAGTGATGTTTCGGGGCGTTTAGAACGTTGTCTATTAAAAAGTAGGGATTACTACAGGAGGGTCAGGCGGGGCATCAGTTGGGTTATTAACAGGACTAGTAGGTGTATCATCTAAATCCGGTTGCGTTTCATCTAAATCTTCATTTTCAAAGATAGTTTGATTAGGATAAATAGCATTCATATACTTCTTCATTTAATTGTTGGCCTGGTGCAACATCATGGCAAAGTTGACTATCGAAAAATTAAAAACAAGGGTTATCACTATTAAGAATAATACGTGCAGGAGGACGGGTAACAGATCTGGGTCAGGGAGCCAGGGGAAGAGTAATATCTTCGCGATTAGATTCACCAATTTTAGATTTTCTCTTACCACCAAATATTTTTTCAAAGAAAATGCAATATTAATTATAATTATACAAAGGTAAAACAAATAAAATTATAGTATTAAACTTATGAGTTGGAACGAGTTTACCGAATCGACGAACAACTTCTTGAAAATTGAATATCGTTGAAGACTTGAATACTTCAATTCACCAACTTCACAATTTTTCACGAAATTGCAATAATAACGTAAACAATTATAGAAGAAAATTAGAGAGAGATTGGGAGAAATTGATGAATTTGTGAGTAAAAATGAAAGAATGAGAGAGTATTTATAATTGAAAATAGGGAAAAGCGTAATTATAAAAATTTTGTGGTTAAAATAAAGTTTGGTGGCCAAATGGCTATTTTTAAAGTTTCAAACGGCTAAAAATTAAAGGCTAACAGCTAGATTTTAAAAATCTGACCGTTGGCCCTTTAAAAAAAATTAAAAAATAATTGTTGGGGCCCGCTTGGCTGGATTGAACCGGTCCAAGCCCGCCTACCGATCCAGGGTTAAACTGTCTCGGGCTCACGGGCTTTTTGGTTTGGACCGACCTGTTTGAACCAGCCCAGTTGGCAATTTTGGCCCGTTTGGCACAAGGTCTGGGCCGGTCCCGGACTAAGCCCGACCCACAATACACTCTTAGGACTGGTTGGCTGACATATTGTTTAGTTCATTTTACAATTCTAACTCTTTATCGCATTGATGGTGCTTTCGTTATGAAAGATGAGGCTTGGGAGGTCGTTCAGAGATTCTAATGGGCAATGGGTTTTGGACTTCTAGAAACACTCAAAGAGGGTCTCCACATAGCTTTAACAAAAAGCTATACTCCGCTGATTATAGAAATAGACACAAACGGAGGCAATTCAAACATTAGAACAAGGTAACAAATCTAACTATATGACTGTCAATTATTGCAGGTGATTAATGCACCGGCCGAAGGCTGGCAATGTTTATTTTGGAAAAAAAAACAATCTACTCGTGTTTGTTGCGATCTTGCAAAACTAGGTAATATGAATATCCTCAGTTCTACTATCATGGAGGATGATGTAATGAACAATATTAACTTAAAGATATAATATCTTTGTTTGTTTAAAAAAAGAAGAAGCATGCTTATGTATTACCTCCTTGCCATTGGATATATAAATTATCAAGCCTTAGACTTTAGTAACGTGTTTTAAACTCGTGAGGACCTAGACCCAGAACTAACAATATAACTTGCGAATTGGGATGTTACAGCTATAGTAGGAGACCAAAATTCAAAACCTCAAGGGTAAAAAAATTAATCAAATGTAAGTGTCTAATTCCACGAATACTAATATGGCTATAGCATGAATATGTTCTTATCTTCAGCTGCTAGAGCAAGAGTAAGCATAGAACACAATTAAAACACACGTAACCTGTTCTCAGGATATGTACTGAGATGCTTTGAACAGGAAAATGTATACAGAGATATTATAATGTCCATTAGCAAAAGTTGACAACCTCTTCGTGGTTAAATTTAGATATATATCAGCTCCTTATATCCTGCCTCAACAAGCTACATCACGAAACATAACCCAATTGGAAATAGAGATAAACATTGGCGAGAGCACTCACTAGAGATATCAATCCAAACATGTAAGGGGGTCGTTTTGTTGGGAAACAAGTTATCCCATGATTATCCTGGGATTAGTATGCCCTCCCAACCAAACCTGTGATAAACTCATCTTAAATTATCACATCTCAAATTCAATCACGGGATTAATTATCCCTTATCCCTTATACCAAACGAGTTCGTACAACAAATAGTGCTGTAAAAATGTTGGGCAGCAGAAGATAATAACATAAAACTTCAGCCTCTGGTGTAGATATCACAAGTCTAATCACAGCAAGTGATTTCAAGTAACTATCTCCCATGAGTTCCTGATAAACTAGTCATGGATGAACTTATTCCCAACCACATCCTACTATCCAGCTATGCAATACAGGACAACATAAATAGGGGGATTAAAGTTTTTGTACCTTTTGGGAAATGGGTAGGAATGGTTTTCTCTTCGCCAGCACTTACTATAAGAATACAGCTATAAATGCACATGGAAACTTCAAAGAGTCGTTGCAATAAAGGACATAATTGGAGTCAACAATAAGTAGCAATTACTGACATGACAGATGTTCATAAATCAAGATTACATTTAATTGTGACAAACAGATCAAAAATCTCCCTAACAATGGTGCTATTACCAAGTTTAATCAATTCTCTAAAAGAGAACCAAATATCATACTGAAAGGAGCTCCTAATCAAACAGACTGAATCCCATGTCATCATCACTTTCTTCCTTGGGCTCTTCCTGTTCCACATTTCGATAAAAGCAAAACAAAAAGGTTAGATAAAGGCCATGAAAATAAACTACTTTTACTTTTAGAAAAGAAACAATAAAACTTATACAAGTTTAACTTCATGGTTGAGGATTTCCCACCAACCATTAATTATTCTTTTGTTTAGGTAATTTCTACTGTCATAATTCATGATTAAGAAATTGTTACCATTTTTCTAAAAATATTATTCATTAGTCAGACCGAAGCATGTTATAATTCCCAACTAAGGAGATTATACCAGTTCCACATGCCCCAATACCAAATCACCCTTTTCGTAATAAGTTCAATATCCAAACATAACATAAGATGATATTCATCATTAAAATATTCCAATATCTTTTCTAAATCAATTATTTCATCGACCTCTCTGCCAAAACTTATAATCCTTTTCGTTGTTTTATGTCTTCCATATTGTTTCCATCAACCAGCATAAATAACAACCAAACATTGCTTGAAAGAAGATTGCAAGATCTACTCAATCACTTTTTCAACCAAATCAGTCTTCATTTTTATTATCGCAGAAGTAACTATAAAACATTCCATTACCTTCTTTTCCTCCGCAGCAGGGGCAGCAGCTGCAGCACCAGCACCACCAGTGGGAGCAGCAACAGCAACTGCAGCACCACCGCCACCAGCACCAACATTCATGATGAGATCCCCAAGGTTTCTCTTCTCAGCAAGCTTAGCAAACAGCAGAGGCCAGTAAGGCTCGACTGTTACATTAGCTGCTTTCACTAAAGCAGAAATTTTCTCTGCCTATTACCACATAAACACACCAAAAATACAACAAGACCCAAATATTAGAAAATGTTACACATCAAACAAAATACCATTTTAAAGACAAAATACACATCAAAACCCTGGGATTAGAAATCCTACTAACGCAAAGCACAATCAAAATACATTGAGATAATAGAACTAGAAAAATATCCCACATTAGTGTGTATGTTACAAGGGAAAATGATTTCCAAGAAAACGTTTTCCATGACATAGTCATTTTGCGATGTTCAGTAAACAGAAGTATTTTCCATAGAAACATTTCCCATCGAACAGAAGAAAATAACTTCCTCACTTATGGGAAGAAGTCATTTTCTATACAACCATCTTAACTTTCAACTTCATATTACTTGCTTCGGCTAATACTCAGGCATTATTATTAATCTTTGGCAGTCAAAATTTCATAAACAAGTATCCAATTAGCTAATATTATTATTAACCTTTGGTACATATTTCCTGAAAATTATTTTAAGCTCACTAACCAAACAACAGAACATTTTCCATGAAAAATGACTTCGCCATACCAAAGGCACTTAAACACACAATCATGGTACAATAAATACAACATTGATAACCGTACAAGAGACTCTTACAGTGATTGGAATGTCCTCATCGTTGAGGATCAAACAACCGTAAGTGCAAGCTATTTCTCCGATCGACATTTTTATTAACGTTGCTGTAATTTAAAAAGAATACAAGTCAGAAAGTGATGAAAAAGTTCAATCGTTTTGAAAACGGCAGAAATAAATGAAAATGCTAAAGAAATGGTGAAAATATATGGAAATGCTTAATAACTATGAAAACAGAAAAATAAATGAACATGCTCATACATGTTGAAAATTACAAGTAAATGTTAAATCGTAATTAGAAATGAAGAAATAAATTGATGAAAAAGCTCAGAAAATGGTGAAAATAATATGAATATGCTTAATTGCATTAAAAATTGGAGAAGATTGATGAATATATTCTCATACCTTCGAGAAGACGGCGAAGGAGTTTACGGAGGTTCGGGAGCGATTCTCTACTAGGGATAGGGTTTGGAAAATGGTGGTGGTTATAAGGAGATAGACTTATGAGTGAGAAGAAGTTTATGGACCCAATTTTGTTAATGAAGCCCAATAAAGATCAAATCACATGCCATGAAGAGAGAATAATAATGGAATTTTTACACAAATAACCAGCTAGATTCACTATTTATTTTTTCTACCCAATATACATAAATGATAGGAAAAATGATAGTACTTTATACGTTCTAAAAATAATAATCAAGAAATATATATTATTTTTGTATATATATACATTCTATATGTTATATACAAAACTTATATAAATTTTATACACTTTGTCGGCTACTCAATGTACACAATTTCTTGCGCAGGCTAAAAGTGAAAAAAGTCCTAAATTATATACTGATTATACATAGTTATGCACATATAATATATAAATTATATATATATATATATATATATATATTATATATTTGATGGTTATTTTTAATTTAAACGATTAGGTGTGGCGAATTAATTCTTCAAAAATCCTCTACCTCAATGGCTAGAAAATGGCAAAAATGAGATGCAATGAGGGGTAGTCTTTTAACTTTTGGCCTTTGGAGCAAGTCATGTACTAATCGACCGAACTTTAAGTATCGTCTAAGCTTATTAAACTTGATGTTTTGTCCATTGGACAAATGACTCTGTCCAAAAGGTCAAAAGTTAAAGATCAGCTCCTTTTCGAGGTCATTTATTAACCTCACCCCTCAATGACACTATTATCAAAACGCATTTTTAAGCATTTCAAATTTGGTCAACTTCACTCCCTTTGATACCATAGGTCCTTTGGTGTACGGATTAAATCATTATTGTATTATAATTATAGGACTAATTTATGCCAGATAAAATTTTCCTAAGTTTGATAGAATAAGGCGGGATATTCTAAATTAAGTCTAGGATTAAATTCATGTTGTATTTGGCTGGCAGTATAAATTTATCATAGAATAAATTTATACGCCAACCAAACACGGTATGAATTTAATCCCACATCTTATCCCCCGTACAAAACGAAAGAGTCAAGTTTCATATTAAAAGTGTTGCATATTCAACTCTCCCAAACTTAAGTTGATCAAGTTTCAGAAAGAAAAAAGTTTAAGTTATCAAGTTGGAGTGTGACTTGTTGTTCAACTCATTTCGATCCAAACAAACATTAAATACGAGCTTGCACATAACGATTAACTATGTCCCAATTCCAAATTAATTAAGATAGACCACATGTAACTTATATATGTTAATAGGTCTAAATAACACTTGAAATGTTCTTGTTTTGTAGTTACACAATCTTTGAACAAAATGATTGCGATAATGCCTATTTATACAACTCATTATCAGCCAGAGAGAGCCTCCACGCAAACAACTTCTAACCTGGAGAGATAAACATGACATCTATAGCAGTACAAAATTTATCATATATATGGTTTGTGTTACATGCATATATCAGTTAGCATTTAACTTCATTTACGTAACAAGATATTTTCGCATCAAAGAACACCTGGTTTGTAGGCTGCAACCATCGTAAGAAAACAGGTTCCCAATGCAATTGTCAACCCTGAATGCCTCTGGTTAATGCATTTCTCTGGCTTTGATGCTCCATTTCTTCTTTGAGAGGTAACACGGGTGATGCTTCCCACGTTTGATCTGCCTTCAAGCGATGGGACAAGATTCCACCAGATAGTAAATGCTTCCAGTATTAGCAACTAGTTGAAGCCACGTCGACAGTTGATGGTTCTGCAATTTTTTCTGCAGTAGAGTCGCTCAATTTCCTCTTCTTCTCATTATGGCGCTGCTTATTTGAAGAACGGTCAGCTTTGGACACAATTTCTGAAACAGTAAAGCCAGCAACTTCAAAATTATATGATCTGTTTGGAAGTAATGCATTACGAACTATGCCATCAACCCCATCATATGTCCATACACCTAATTTAGCCTCTCCCTTAAGTCCAATGGAAAACCAACCAAGACCTGAAGCAGCAATATCAACAGAACTTGAATCCCACGAATTCCCACTCACATGAAATTCCCTCTTCAACCATTTCCCTAGCTCCTCAACTCGTCCCTCTCCAATCGGTGGCTGACACAATGAAGGAAAAAAGATACAGCATTTAATGATACCATATCAATCAGCCATATGGTCAAATCATGAAATTAGTACATGAGTTTTCTATATCCAAGGGCAGGGCAGCCCGATGCAAAAAGCATCCCGAGTTTACTCGGGGTCCGGAAAAGGGATGCACCACAAGAGGTGTAATGTAGACAGTCGACCCTAATGCAAGCATTAATGACTGCTTCCATGGCTCGAACCCATGACCTATAGGCCACACAGAAACAAGTTTACCGTTTCTATATCTGCTGGGAATTTTGAATTAGTACATGAGGTTTCAAAATAGAGGGTCCTTTTATGACCTTAAAACCATCTTTTATTACAAAAAAGCATTTCTTTTATTGGGTTAGTTATACATTTGGCCGCTCGGCCAAAAATATTTACAGCCCCGAGCCAATATACATATATTATACACTAATTTTGTATAATATATACACACACATCCCGGCTATCTTTTTGGGCGGGTGGCTACTAAAGTTAACTTCTCTTTATTTATTCTATTATGTATTTAAACCTATCACTCAAGAGTCCATCACAGTTCTAAACATAGCATCAGACTCTTGCACTATAATGCCTTCTACTTCAAACTCAAGAGCCTGATTCCCTACAGCACTCCCCGCAATACTGCTATTGGGTGACCGATTTTCAGCAAAACTTGCAAACTCTTTCACTCCATTACTCAACGTCATGGACAGAGTTCAAGTCAGCTTCAAGCTCTAGGTGCTCCACACACTCTCAAAATCAGAGACAACAAACTACCACCATCAGTATTTTGTTTTTCTTCTCTGCAGTTAAACTAGATTTAAAACACTAGTATCGAACTGCATGCAAAGAATAAGAAAAAGAAAAAAAACAAAACAACATGCAATATCATAAACTTCGGACAAAAGGACTACGTTAAAAATGACGATTTAAAATGAGAAAGAGAGAAAGGAGAATATTGGAATCCTAAAGCAAATGGTACCTGCAGCTGACGCCCAAAATGTTCTTCCAGCATTGTGCTGACATTCTCTGTCCTCCCCATATGAAGCGGAATCAACGGAGATGCCCAAACTGTAACATACACAGAATCAACAGATAAGTCTTCCACGTCCAACCTCATGAGCCCACCGATATGAACTGAATGTCCTACCTGTCCACAGCAAGTAATGAAATCATGAATTTTCCAAGTGGATGGCGCAAATAAACTAGAGAAACCAGGTTATTCAAGTGAAGAGAGGGTATAGGCATAAGCAGACACATCTAATGGAGGTAGTGCAATCAAATGACAAAATTTACGCCGTATTTTCATTTTTAGATCCTGTATCAGAGATGACACAAGCAACCATTACATACCCACAAGCATTTTAGAGGTTAATAATCTAATCTCAGTTAATATCTTTTCTGAGCATACCTTGCCATTAGATTCTTTTTTAATGCTCTGAAGCTTCATATAAAGCATTTCGCTTGAAAAAAAATCTTTTACAATACGGAAAAAAGTATAACAAACATTTTGTTAGATAGGTAAGTTTAGAAGACACGATCATAAGGCAATCATACATAGTGGCATGATGCAGGGGAGAACTTAAGACAGTAAACCTGCTCAAAAAATGAGAGAGAAATGATGAATTTTAGCAGAAGCTGATTCCTTTTTTAACTTAGCGTTATCTATTAACAATTTGTGCAAAGATTGGATAAGACTAAGACGACATAACGAGATGGATTCAGTAAATCTTCATTATTTGCATTCACCTAGTAAGAAACTACCAAAGGAAAACTAAAAGAGCTTAAGTGATTGAAGATAATTTCTCCAAGAGAAGGATCCAAACAAACTCAATAAATTACAGAGTTATTGTTTGCAATCTTACACTCAAAACCGAAGATGAAGTGCAGAAGAAAGCTTTTGAAGTAAATTAACACATTTTTAAGGAGCCAGAAGGAAAAGTATGAACCTTGATCCTATATGTCCTTGGCCTCAACTCTTTACTTATATGAACTAGCTTCTGCTCATCCCTCGTCAACCTTGTCGAAATCTGATGAGGATGTAAAAGCCCCGGAGTATCAAACAACTTGGCATTCCCTGGAAGTACCCCTTCCACTCTCAAAATCCCCAGTGTAGTCCCTGGCACCGGAGCTTCCGTTAAATGTGTTACCTTCCCACCAAAACATTTTCCTATTGCATTAATCAATGTGCTTTTCCCAGCATTCTGTGCCCCTACTGCCCAAATATGCCCTCTTGGCCCAGCCAATCCCACTACGTCATCGACCAAATTCTTCACTCCCCAATCCCTCACTGCACTAACCATATGCACACTCGTTAACTTAACCGCCCCGCCCTCTCTTGCCCTTGTTCTAACCCAATGTTCAAGCCTAGTAGGTGACAATGAGCTAGGTAAAAGATCAATCTTTGTAACTACCAACACCATTCTAGGTACATTCCCCGATTTTCCCTCCTTCCACGCCCGGGAATTCTCTTCAATTGTCCTAGAAACTAACTGAGCTACTTTCCTAGGAAATGATCCATCAAAATCTGATGCATCAACTACCATTAAAACAACAGCCCTCGCCCCCGTACTCGACATTAACCTCCTCCCAACAGTGTGATCAAAATCAAAATCAGGCAACAAATTCTCTACACTAGGGTCCTTAACTTTCCCATAATGCCTTAAACTATGACACCTAGCACAAACTACTGGCCTTTCAATTTTCTCGACTGGGTTTTCAAGATTTTCTTGATTTTCACATTCTACAACCTCATTAAACAAACCCCTTTTGAGAGAAACTGATATTTCTGGCTCATCAGCAATTGGATTCTTGTTAATGCGTTCTCTATAATTTGGGCTTTTAACTGAAGGTTTAATGAAATACCCTGGTTGTTTTGAGTCAGAATCTTGCATAGTGACACCACAACCACGGCAAATGACATTAGAATTAACTTCCTCAAAATTCCCATCTCTAGAAAATGTTAAAGATTGGATTTTTGAGGGTGTAGAGAAGTTTCTGAACAAGAAATGAGGGATTAGGGTTTTAGCAGGGTTTTGGGTATACAGAATTTTTTCAAGAATTGGAGGTATTGAGTTGGGTATAGGAGTTGTGTGTGGACATGGTGAGAAAGAAAGTGGAAGAAGGAGTTTTTTCAGCTTTGATGGAGAAAGTGATCGGATTAGCATTTTACAATGGTTGTTTCTTTGTGTTAATCTAAGGCTGTCGTGAGAGTTTCAGAGGTATTTCTCTACCTTTTGAGGTTTAAGGAATTTGTATCTTTGTGCTGTCTGCACTCGGCTAGGGTTGAAAATCATTTTTTTTTCCCTTAAAATTTTGAGACTAGTGCTCTCTCCATTTTTAAGTTGTGGAATATGTTTAGATGACTTAAAAAGAGGATAAAAATTAGAACGGAAAAGGGCCTAAAATGCCCTTTTATGAAATAGCACAGTCTAGCTTTCCCTTGGAAGTTAAGTCTCTATTATGTCCTTGCCAACAACAAATAGGCTTTTATAAGTCATCCATCACCTACAGGAACATAATTTTTCATGTTAAAAATCCAAAATCTAATTAAAAGCCGCATGGATTTTAAAAAAGAATATTTACCTATTTATATCATATAACAAACTTTATTACCAAAAATATTTATAATATTGTATTTATCCGTTTAGTCCATAGTTTGTCCACAAAATATGTACCAAACCAAAAATAGATGAATTCCACCCTAAAAACGCGCCAAAATAGAAGAAATCAGATTTAATGGTGATAATTTGATTTATCAGATTTAATAGATTGATAATTTGAGAATTGAGATTGAGATAAGATTTTTGAGTGAAGAAATGAAGAAGAGATGAGGAGTATTTATAGATTTTAAGAAGGGTTAATATTGTAATTAATAAATACCAAAAAAAATAAAAAATGGCCATTTTTGCAAGAAATCCGTTGGCCAACGGATCTGTAGCCGTTAACGGAAATATGGGCCCCATCAATTCAAAATTTTAAAAAAAAATAAAAAAAAAGTTACCGTTGAACCGGGCCGGTCCGGTCCGGGCTGTACCGGTTCACGGTACTGTTCACGTACCGGTCCGGTCCGGTTCCGAATAAAAAAAATTATTAACGGACCAACCCCCTACCCCCTATCAACCTTGCCCAGCCCGGCCCCCCTACCGGTCAGGTCCGGTCCCGGTTGTACCGGTCCGGTCCGGGCGGGTCCCTGGTCAACCCGGCCCGGTTGACGGGTCTATAATAACTCATCCCCAGCTCGTCACCCCTGCTCATGGTGTCACTACGACACTCGAACCCCTGACATTTGGGAACTTCCTCCCACAGAAGTACCAATCGCCAGTAATGATACATGCAAAGGTTGAAGAAGCTAGCAACACACCTCCGAAGGGTAATGAAGAATTGATTAACTCGACTGCGAGGAGATTAGAGTTTTCTGAAGTGAATGAACCTGCTAAATTAGTACCAACTGCTGCTGAAGCTGTCAGAGGTAATAGAGATGCACATATGGGTAAGATCTTCTCCTTTGTGCCGACTTCAGATCGTAATGGTACAAAAGTAGTGAAGATTACTGAGGAAGACCTTAAACCTCAGTTGGATTACTGGCAAAATGCACTGATTGGATTTGTAATAGGTGATAATCCTAGTGAGAGGAGTATGGATAGCTTTGTCATGCATGTATGGAACTTTGTTGCTAAACCTCAGGTTTTAATGCATGCTGAAGGCTACTGTATTTTTCGCTTTAATAGCACTGAGGATAGAGATCTGGTGTTGCAATCAGGGCCTTACACCAATAGAAATAAGCAGATGATTTTAAAATCCTGGGAGGTTGATTTTGATTTTCACAGTAATGTTCTTAGCACTGTTCCAATTTGGATTAGATTTCCTGGCATTCCGGTGGGCTACTGGTCTTCTGAAGTTTTAAGCAAAATGGCCAGTGCAATTGGCAAGCCCTTATACACTGATAAATTTACAGCACACTATGGGAAGATCTCATTTGCCAGAGTTCTAGTTGAAGTAGATGCTGCTTATCCTTTGCCTGACCAATTGGAAATTGAGACTCATTATGGTTCAAAAATCCAGACAGTTGAGTATGACTGGAAGCCTTGCTTTTGCAACCATTGTTTGAAGTTTGGGCATGACATCTTTGACTGCTGGTATTCTACTGAGAACAATAAACACAAGGAAGTGAAGCAGCTAGATAAACTACCTAGACAGAAAGGAAAGGGCAAACAGCTAGGTAAAACTGAATGGCAGGTCAAACAAACTGTAGCAGAGGTGCAGGTAACTCATGAGGAAATTGTAACAGATAAAGTGTTGGGCAATCAGGTAGTGCAGGAATCTAGTAGAATAGATGAGAGCCTATCCAATTCTCAGCATATTACAATGCCTGAAGCTGTGTGTCAAGGGGAGCTTGTCACTACAGGTAATGGAGTTACTGACCAAGTGGCTAACAACTATGACAAGGGAAAGGCAACAATGAATGTGGAAAGTAATAGGGTCCAACAGATTAATCCAGGACCCTCTTATAGGTGTTCCCCCCCTCGCCTTCCATGATTATAGCTACTTGGAACATTAGGGGCCTTAATCAGCCCCATAAACAGAAGGAATTGAAAAATTTCCTTGCTGTAAATAAAGTAGATGTCATGGGAGCAGTAGAAACTAGAGTAAAGGAGCACAAAGCCAAGAAAATACTGGCCAAGGTGGCCAAGGATTGGAAGGTGCAATGCAATTATTCTAAGGCTACTAATGGAAGAATTTGGTTACTGTGGAAGTTTTATATTCAAGTACATATTTCTTCTCTTACAGATCAACTTATTCACTGTTTTATTGATGACACAAGAACACAAATCAAAATCCAGTTTAGTGTTATATATGGTCACAATACTGCTCCTCTCAGAGTTCAACTGTGGCATGATCTCAGAGCTATACATGGTTCCAATCAAGATGCTTGGCTAATTAGTGGGGACTTTAACTGTGTCCTTACTCTGAGGACAGAATTGGATCCCTAGTTACTGAGGCTGAAGTAAAAGATTTCAAAGATACAATGTCTGACTTACAACTTACTGCTTTAAGAGCTACAGGCTGGCATTATACTTGGACAAATAAGCAAGATGCTGATACTAGAGTATATAGCAAGATTGACTGGGCTCTGGGCAATTATCAATGGCTGCAGCAGTTTGGACAGTTAGAAGCTGACTACATGAATCCATTGGTATCTGATCATTCCCCAATTCTGGTTAAATTTGGTGATTATAAACCACTGCATCCTAAACCTCTTAGGCTATACAATGCTGTTATGGAACATGTTCATTTTCATGACATTGTTAAGCAAGTTTGGGAGCAGGATTATATAGGCTCACCAATGCAGCAGATTTGGAGTAAATTGAAGGCAATGAAGCAACAACTCAAAGGTATAAATAACCATATGGCAACCTACAAGAAGCAGATTGTTCAGGCAAGGGAGAGGCTTGGCAGTATTCAGACGCAGCTGCTAAGTAAACCTCTCTCACAGGAACTGATAAATGATGAAAGAGTTATATTAGATGAACTTGAGAAATGGAACAGTGTGGAGGAACAAATAATGAGGCAGAAATCCAAAGCTCTATGGATTAAATGTGGTGATGCAAATACAAAGTACTTTCATGCACAATGGAGGATAAGGACAGGCCAAAATAATATCACTTCTATTTATACTGACACAGGTATAAAACTAACAGACCCTCTAGCTGTGGAACAGGAATTTCTGAAGGTGTTTCAATCATTAATGGGGGAGTATGCTCCTGAGCTTCCCTGTGTAGATACCAGCATTATGAAGGAAGGTAAATACCTTACAATTGATCAGCAGAGAGCTCTTATCAGGCCAGTTACTATGGAGGAGATTACTGCAGCTGTAACTGAAATGCCAAAGGATAAGGCTCCAGGAGTAGATGGTTTTCCTATTGAATTCTTTACTAAAAACTGGGAGATGGTGCAACAAGATATACTATCAGCTGTTGAGGAGTTCTTTGAAACCTGCTAAATGCCACATATGATTAATACCACTACAATAGCCCCTTGTGCCTAAACTTAAAACTCCTACTATTGTAAAGGACTTTAGACCTATTGCATGCTGTACTACACTGTACAAGATCATATCTAAAGTCCTTACCAGAAGGATGAAGGCTGTGATTGGAGAGTTGATTGGGCCTGCCCAATCTGCATTTATTGAAGGAAGAGGTATTATGGATAACATCCTACTTAGCCATGAAATTTTCAAAGGATATTCTAGGAAAGGTGTCTCTCCTAGATGTGTTCTTAAAGTGGACCTAAGGAAAGCATATGATACACTGGAATGGAGATTTCTGAAGCAGATTCTAATAACCCTGGGATTTCCAGCCAAGTTTACTGCATGGATTATGGCTTGTGTCTCAACTGTCTCATGCTCATTAGTAATGAATGGTGGCCTTACTAAACCATTCATTGCTAAGAGAGGCATAAGGCAGGGGATCCTATGTCACCTTATCTATTTGTCTTGGCCATGGAATATCTTAACAGATTACTTCAGCAGCTGCATAAAGATGGAAATTTCAATTTTCATCCTGTGCAGGAAACTCAACATATCCCATGTCTGTTTTGCAGATGACTTGCTCATGTTTTGCAGAGCAGACTTAATATCCATCCAGATATTGCACAGGACCTTCCTTAAATTTTCAGCAGCATTTGGCCTTCAGGCTAATGTAAGTAAGAGTGCAATCTATTTGGCTGGAGTTCCACTGGATATCAGAGAAGAGATTATTGCAGTTCTGGGATTCACTGAAGGACACCTCCCTTTCAGATACCTAGGTGTCCCTCTGGATTCAAAGAAGTTGGCTATTCATCATTATTTGCCTCGTATTGAGAAGATTACAGCTAGAGTCACTTGTTGGTCAGCTAAACTGTTATCTTATGCTGGCAGAACTCAATTGATTAAGTCAGTGATCTTTGGAATGCAGACTTACTGGGCTCAAGTGTTTGTTATACCCAAGAAAGTCTTGAAGACTATAGAAGCAATATGCAGAACTTATCTCTGGACTGGTAAAGCTACACTGTCCAAAAGAGCATTAGTTGCCTGGGACAAGGTTTGTCAGCCTATTTCTTCTGGTGGACTTAATATTCTGAGGTTGGATGTCTGGAACAAAGCATCCATAGTCAAATTATTATGGGATTTGGCTAGGAAAAAGGACTGTTTATGGGTCAGATGGGTGCATACTTATTATATCAAGAAGAGGGATGTTGATACAGTTGCTGTACCAACTACCAGCTCTTAGGTGATCAAAAAGATCCTGGACAGTAGAACCCTGGTGATGAACAATACTCAGTTGCAGGGCACTCTTACATGCAGGCTGCAAAGTGTCTGCAAACTGGACAAGTTTCATATTCACAAAATGTATATTGCTCTGCTTCCTAGCTTCAATAAGGTTACATGGAAAAACTTAATGCTTATTACTAATGTTCTTCCTAAGCACAAGTTTACTGTCGGGTTAGCTGCTCTGCACAAGCTTCCCACAGTTGATAGATTACAGATTATGGGCATACAAGTTCCAATACTGTGTGCATTCTGTAAGCAGCATGTTGAGGATTTCAAACACCTGTTTTTTGAATGTTATATTACCAACAGATTATGGGTGAGAATTTGTGTATGGCTGGGACACTCCAGGACCATTGGATGCTGGGAAAATGAAGTACACTGGATTTGTAGCAAGGCTAGAAGCAAGCTATGGAAGAATGCTATCACAGCAGCTGCTTTTGTTACCACTATTGCTATCATTTGGAGGGAAAGGAACCATATTCGTTTTGAAGGTGCAAATTTTGTAGAAGATTTGACATGTCGAGAAATTGCAACACTTCTACACCTTTGAGGCAGGAAATGCAAGAAATGGAAGGCTGGATTGAGCAAGCTTAATTCTTACCCTTAGATAGCTTACTTAGTTGCATACTTGTGTATAGATAGTAATAGACAATAGATTACTGAGCAGTGTAGTAGTTAGTTCATACTACTCCCAATCTTGATACCTTGTAAATTTTTTTTTGATATTAATAATATACGACAGTTTGATAAAAAAAATATGGGACTTAATAAGGTTTGTTATATGGTATAGATAGGTAAAAATTCCTTTTAAAAATATCCCCACAACTCTTATTTCCCTGCCGCACCCCCTGGCACACCTCCAATATTTAGCTAACCCACTAAATTAATATGTTTGCCTCTCGCTCTTTTCATTATTTTTATCATTTTGCAATTTTCTTCCTACAAAATTCTAAAATGAACGAAGAGCTAGGGTTTTGAAGCAGTGATCATCTTCGTTCGAAAGGTAAAGATTTGGTGCTGAAGTTTGACATTTTTTGTCGAAGTATGATTTTTTTACTAGTTTATTTGTATTTCAATCGCGGGGTTAAAGTTTGTAGTTAAAAGGGGAGAATAGAAATTTATGTGATATTTCTTGATATTGTAACCATCTCATTAGTTTATTCACATGTTTTGTGCCTTTATACGTTGATTTATTGAAATATATATATCTATTTTTGGGGAAGGGGGGGGGGGGGTTAGTGGTCCCAAAATGAATAATTTTTTTAGAATTTTTAATTCAATCTGAGAATGAATTTGTTTGTGGGGTTGGTGTCTTTTAATTCTTTTTTCTGAACTATATTGCTTTATGTATTAAATTGTTGTTTGTAGTGATTTGGTAGTGCCTAGGTAAATGTATTGCTTTTTTATGGATTTTTTACTCTATTTTTGAACTGTTGTCTTCAATGCTGAGGTGGTCCCTTTATGTTTTCCCTTTTCTTTATTGTTGCATGTGCTAATTGAAGAAGTTGATATTTTATTCCATTATGGTGCAAATTGAATTATTTCATCTGAACTATCAATAAAAGGCTTATGTTCTTTTGGCTTCATTATGATGCACATTCAACTTTTTTATAAGGACATATGTGAAGAATTCACTTCCAAATAAGGATATATTACTGTTAAGCAGCTGCGGGTAACTAACTGGTGCATCTGGTAGGTATTATTTAGTAGAAAATAAGGTACTTTCGTGTCTAAGGAGTTCAAGGTGATTGATTTTTTTTGAAAAAGATAAGTATGATCTTAGTTTGTCTATCCCAAATATTATCCATTACACTAAATCATATAGTGTTGATATTGATGTTGGGGCTAATTGTGAATATGAACTTGGTGATGATATGTCATAAAAAATGAAGGTAGTGAAAATAATAGTAATGACTTTGATGGAATTGGCGTACAAAAAATAAGAGTTGTGACTAATGGGCTTGAATATTGTAAAGAGTTAGAACTGGGTATGTCCTTCAATGACATCAATCAAGCAAGAGAGGTGGTGGGCGTTTATGCTTTAGCTAATAAGAAGAAACTTAAAGTGAAAAAAATGATACAACTAGTGTTAGATGCATTTGTCAAACTAGCTGTCCATTTATGTGTCTTGTTTCAAAGCATAAAAAATACATATACTTGTAGAATTAAAACATTGAAGTCCAAACATATTATGTGATGACAGTTTTGACAATCCTAAAACTTGTTACAGAATTTGAGCTTTGTATTTCAAGAAGCATGTGCAGAATAATCCTAAGTATGTTGTCAAAGATATGAGAAGCAGTTGGAGAATACTTTTTAAGTGAATATGTCTAGAAGTAAGCCGAAAAGGGCTAAAAGATTGTCCCTTGAGAGGCTAGAGGACAACTTTAGAGATGAATAGAAGAAGTAGAAGCTTATGAACACGAAATTAGACATACAAATTCAGGAACTCACTTTGTAATTAACCTATCAAAGGATGCACTTGAAGAAGGAAAAAAGAATTTTTGAGAATGTACATTTGCTTCCAAGCTTTGAAAGAAGGATGAAAAAAATTGTTTGAGACCATTTATTAATTTGGATGGTACCTTCTTAAAGGAAAAGTGCGAGGGTCAATTATTGGTGGCAATTGAACAAGACTGTATGAATCATTTTTATCCACTTGCTTGGGCAGTTGTGGATAAAGAAAACAGCAGGACATGACAGTGATTTATGGAGCATTTGAAGCTGTCTTTGGATTTGAAGATTGGGTCAAATGTTACTTTCATTTCTGATAGCAAAAGGTAATTAAATATGTTAATCTTTATTTTTTTTTTCTATTTTTATATTTTCTTTGAAACAAAACTGATGCCTTTTGTTTTCGCATCATGTGAAATATAGTGATTCCTTGGATGTTGTACGGGCTATACTCCTATATGCACATCACAAATTTTGTGTTACATGTTGAAGTCAATTAAATGAATAAGTCTAGATGTGGTGAAACAAAGAAACTGTTATGGTGGTGCGTGTGGCTCACATACGAGGAATAGTTCAAAAACCAACTAAAGAGGTTAGGGGAATTGGATGAAGAAGCAACAAAGATCTACTCAAATATCTACTACATGCATGGTGTAGGGCCTATTTTGATATAAAATGTAATAATAAAATTGTTGATAATAATTTTATTGAATCATTTAACAGTTGGGTCCTTAAAGATAGGCAAACCAATTATTAAAATATTGGAGGATATAAGGGTGAAAGTCAGAACATGTTGGCAGACAATAAGGAAAAGGTGATGAGATGGACTTCTGATATAAGTTCAACCGCTATGAAGTTGTACACTAAAGGGCTATTGTAAATGTATGTAAAGTTGTATTCAATGAAGACCAGAATATGAAATATCTGAGGGTGATGATAGGTACACTATGGATTTGAAGAAAAAAATGTACATGTAGTCTTTGGAATTTGAGTGGCATACCTTTCCCTCATACAATCAAGGCAATGAATCACAAAAAGTTGATCCTTTAATTGGTGTTAATTGGTGGCATATCATAATATAAGCATCAATTACAGCCTGTTAGGGGTCTTAAATTCTAAAAAACTGATCATGCTCAAAGTATAAATCCACAAGAGATTGTCAAAACAGTTGGTAGATTGAAAGTGAAAAGAAATAGAAAGCCTGACGTGGCAAATAACAAAAAAGGTTTGTTGACTTTATCAAGAAAAGAAAGATCAATAGAGTACAATAATTATGGGGAAATTAACTATAATTGTAGGAGTTGTTCAAATGTAACATAGTTCTATTTCTTTTTCAATATTTTCTTACCATAATTAAGTAACTTTTTTGTATGTTAATTAAATAAATAAATAAGTTTTTTGGAGGATAAGGTTGCTGCACAAATTTCCAAAACCAAAAAAAGAAAGGCTTTCAGCAAAATCTAATCATCATAGTATCACACCTTCTTTTTATACTACACCCTGTGAAGGCGTAGAGAGAGAATTTTTTCAATTAAAGGACAACCGAAACGTGATTTATTTTATTTGAAGATTTCAAAGTTGCCACTTGATAAGTCACCGATTTAAATCCCGAATTGACGAAGGTTTGACTCGGTATTACAGTCTGGCAGAAATCCGGGTAAGGAGTTCTGTAAACCCCGGAGAAGGTGTTAGGCATTCCTTAGTTCCGTGGTTCTAGCGCGGTCGCTCAACTGTTATACTTGACTTAATTATCTCATTTTAATATATTTTTTACCTATGTGCCAATTTGAACTTTTTAACTACTTTTATTTAATTTTAAGCAAATTGCAACGTTGTTAAAATGCATTTCGAACCACGTCACATAAATGCACCCGTAGCTCGCAACACATTTTACCTAACGTTGAGATTCTATTTTGGGTCACATAAATGTACACCCGTATTTAGGAAGGTAAATTATTTAACTAGCGCGCTTAAGGAAATCTCGTGTTTTCAAATTTGTAAGGGCCCTGAAAATTCGCTAAGTAGTGCACCTCGGATTCAAATGGGTTCGAATTTGATCATGCAATTATTCAATTTTATTTAGCATTGACACACCTTGATTATATTTGTAAAGATGGATAAAACTAAAATTCATAAGGGCGTGGGTATTTGGTATTTGATGAAGCTCGTTTTAATTAATGGTGAAGGATCTGAATACAATTGTCTCTAACTAGACCAATTTGTGGTATCAGTCGGGTCGTTTTGGGTTTAGACTAGCCTTTGGCCCAACTGCCACGCGACAACCTTCTACTAACGA
The DNA here is from genome assembly GCA_034376525.1 of Nicotiana benthamiana. NCBI lineage: Eukaryota > Viridiplantae > Streptophyta > Magnoliopsida > Solanales > Solanaceae > Nicotiana > Nicotiana benthamiana. The sequence continues at coordinate 103,019,777 of CM067330.1, forward strand.
GATGAGGCAACTAGGCTCAAACACAAGCCCAAACGAGACTGACAGACGAGTGAGTTCATGGCCTCAATAGAAATTCCAAGTCACTGTAAACTTATTATTAACTAAGCATCAAAATAGACCAGTAACTACTAAAATCTGATACATCTACAGATTATTTAATATATGACTTATTAAGATAATAACCATTCAATCCCTGTATATCACACTACCAGTACATTCATTTTCCTTTTTGAGTTATTGATTCTGAACTCAAAGACACATATTTCGACAAAAATCAACACTAATAATCCAAATATTCAAATGATGCTTATTGTTGTAGCACCAAATATAAAAGCAACACCAAACATAAATTCAAATAGTTAAAGTCCATTGTTCAATTGTGGACGCAGATGCAAAATACAACACCACATCCTTCTCATACACTAGATTTCAGAAGGATTAGGTGACCCTAACTAATATTTATAACTTGAGTTCTAACTACAGAACATGAAGCAACAAAAGAGAAAAGAAATTAAGCTTCAATAAAGTCTTCATTTAACAAAATTTTGACCCTTTACATGCTCGAAAATCAAACCTTAACCATGAGCCAAAGAAATACCTGGATAAAAACAAAGGAAAATGTGAGGAATGCAGCAGTAACATCAACAGATCGATCCCAAGTTTAGGAGATTGAATTATCAAAGCATGAACCCAATGAAAAGTGATTTCCAAACAGCTCGACCCGGAGTTTTTAAAAAAAATCAACCTCAAACCATTTTTAATCAGAATATTTGCTCCAGAAACTCAAAGAGACCTCAAGGTGCAAGTTTTAACCCAATGAAAAGTAATTTTCAATATTTAGCCGCCTGATCTTTTTTGGAATTTTTCAGTTCTTAATCCCTGCCTTCTAAGGCAAGAAAGAATGCCTTTATAGGCAAGTAATTAGGGCAGACCTCAGGTTGCAGTTTTACATTTCTAGTCGTTCCCTTAATTCTATTTTTTGCCAATTGATCCCCCATTTTCTGACTTACTACCCAAGTTCAAACACCCAAAAATTTGAAATTCTCTTTAAAACCCGACTAGAAACTTTTGAAATAAGTTACAAAGATTCCCTTAATTGAACTACCCAAATTACCCCCTAAACAGTAACTAATTATCTTAAAAACCTAACAAAGACATGGGCCACAACCCAAAGACCGAATTAACGTAGGACCTAGCCCAATACATGAATTTGTATAGTAACAAACCAAACCTACTACTTAGAATGAACTAGGGAGAAGAAAATCTAATTCATCAATTCCTTAAATAATCCCGAACAAAACCAAGCTCGAGCAAAAACAAAATTTAATAAGATACTAATTTCAATTGCATAATTGAAAAGCTAGAACCACTGATTTTAACAAAACTTAAACTAGTTCAAAACCATGAACATACAAGAACTAACAAAAAATGATCAAGGGATGAAATAATAAATACCATAGACCACACATTTATGAAAGGTCAAGAAGCAAAAAAAAAGAAAAGCTAATGAGGCTAGTGACGAAACAAGCTCAGGTTCCACTGAATTATCAAAGAAAAGAACACACAAGGAGGATGAAATAGACTTACCAGATCAATGCCTAAAATTAGGGCAATTCGAACATATGGTTTTTTCCTCCAATAACACTAGTTATTTGTTCTTAGTACAACAAACAAATATCAATTAGAGGGCAGAATCGAACCAATACAACCACGAGAAAAATCTTCATGCATGAGTTAGATCTTAAAACTAAGATTCGAGTCATTTGAGGGATATTCTAAGAAAGCTATTTGTGGATTTGTCATGAGGAGGTAAGGGGATAATTTGGTGTTAATTTGGGGATGATTGGTGGCAGCGCCGCCGTGTCTGGCGGAGGAGCCAGTATTTCTGGCCAATATTCGAGAGGTTCGGGTAAGATTCGAGGGAAAGTGATGGTAGATTTGGGAAGAGGAGAGGAGGCGAAGGAATGGTGTTAATTTGGGACTGATTGGAGCTCCGCCGCCGCCTTGGGCGATTTTCGGCCGGCAGCGAAGAAGGGACGACGGTGGGCGGCGGAGGCAGGGTGGTTCTAGGGTTTCAGGTGTGAGAGGTTGGAGACGGGGGGTTTGGGGGTAGGGGTGTTTGGACATATATATATATATATATATATATATATATATATATATATATATATATATATATATATATATATATATATATATATATATATATATATATATATATATATATATATATATATATATATATATATATATATATATATATATATATATATATATATATATATATATATATATATATATATATATATATACCTCAGTTCTCAGCCGTTGGATCTTGAATCCTCGACGGCTGAGATTAATCTACGCTAAACGACGTCGTTTGGGTTCATTGGGGGGCTGGATCGGGTTGGGGTTTTTTTGGGCTGGAATTTAATTCAATTGGCCCAATTTGGGTCTTCTTCTTTATTTCACAATTTTCAAATTTCTTTTTCTTTTTTTTCTTTTTCATTTTCAAAATTTACGGGAGTAATTCATATATGGCAAAAATCACATGCTCACTGTCAAACCTCTTTTTTACACACCACCCCGGAGGGTAGTGTATCAGAAAATTTTCCAATTTAAGGGACATTATTCGAAATGAGATTATTTATTCAATTTTTTTTAGAGTCACCACTTGGGATGATTTATTTTCTGGTGTCCCAAGTCACCGGTTTATTTTAAAATCCCAAATCGAAGAAAATTCGACTATTTGTTTGAAGTCTGCGAACTAGAAATTCATGAGTAAGGAATTTTGTTAACCCGCGGTAAGGTATTAGGCATCCTAGAATTCTGTGGTTCTAGCACGGTCGCTTAATATCTGATTCTAAAACATGTTCATCCTATAGTGCAATTTTAAATTATCTACCGGTTTTAACTGATTTTTAAGGAAGCTTGAACGTTGTTTAAAACGTATTTTTGGATCACGTTACATGAAATGCACCCGGATCCGAAACACATTTTATTCAACTTTAGGAATGAGATTTGGATCACATGAAATGCACACCCGAGTTTAGGAAGGTGAATATATTAAAATACGTGCCTAAAGCAACTAGCGCGTTATTAACTTTGTGGGAGGCCATGAAAAATTCACTAAGTGGCATGTCCCGAGTTCTAAAGATTTTTAAAGAAAATAATCAAAGAGGGCCACACGTTTGTGATTTTATTTGGCACGGCGCACCTCGATTCCATTTTTACAGGATGTTTAAACTAAGATTCGAAGGACCGTAACTATTTTGTATTACCTTATACGGCCCACATCTAATCTAATTAATAGGATTAATTTGCGAAACACTAATTCACTCATTAGTTTTACCCATACTGCCTAAAATCTCACATGAGAAAGAGTTAGTTATTTTATGTAAAGGGGTCCGACCCCAACACAAGTGAACTAGTGGCCCAATAAGAAGGAAATGGCTTGAGTTAAGGACTGCCACGCCTGGGCCCTAAAGTGAGCCCAAACTCGCAAACTTGCTGGTTCTGGGTGACAGACTCAACGACGAGTCTCCATAATGCCCAAATGGGCGTCTGAAATGGCAAATATTTGGATGCAAATTCATAAAGGCCAAACATAGTGACCAAAACGTGTACAATTGAACTTGGGGTCATTTTTATTCCTTAATGAGAAATTGTATGACATTTCAACAATGATTTAGTTTGAAATCAATCAACAATATAACTTATCAACTAACAGCAAGCAAACTTGACTATGAAAGATACAACCAATATGCTTCAAGCTACGCAGACTATGAGCAAACAAAGTTGTGATTTGCCATGACTAAAGTGAAAGAAACTAACGAATATGCTTCATGCTACTTTTAGCCTTTGACTACCATATTCCACAAGAGGATCAACAAGAAGATAACACTACAACACGTATGAAAATCACTTTGACCTCTAATACTCATAGAGGCAGAATACAAGATATCTAACGTCTAAATGCGGTCCATGTCCCTTTTAATACAGAATATCCATACTAACACACTATTCAAAACATTAAAAGCATCATGAGGAATTAAACAACAAAAATGAAAGTGCACTATTTGTATATATTGCAACCAAATCAAACACAAAGATTAACCAGCTTGAAAGGTATAAATTCATTGTTAAATCACTGCTCAACTACAACTCCCAACTTGAATAAACTAACTTCAAGTTCACCCAGTTTCATATATTAAGGGTTGAAGTGAATACCTGGAGATTGAAACAAGGAAAAACAATGAGTATCGGCAGAGGATACAACAGCCAACACCAGCAGAAATAAGATCAACTTTAAAACCTAGGAAATAATATCAAGCAACCTAGGAATTAATTGCAAATGAGCAGCACCAGTAAAGAACCAAAAAAGCTCAAATGAACCCAATTAAACTCGAAAATAACCATAGGAACCTAAGAAACCTCAACTATTGAAACACAAGGAAAATTCAAGCCATATTCCAACCTTGGATAAGTTGGAGATTTAATTCAGAACTTGGAACTCAAGATCACTCTCAGAAAATTCAATGAAATACTAATTTTCTAAAGCTTTTGGTCGCCTGAAGTTTTTCAGAGCTTTTTAGTGTTTTTTTATCCTCGGAAAATCCCCATTGAACCCTAAGTAACAATGCATTTGTAGGCAAGTTACTAAGGCAAACTTCAGACCTAAGTTTTTAGCCTTTAATCCTTTTAGTTTCCTATTTTTAGCTAATTAGTCCCTCAATTCATGACTTGTTGGTCAAGTTAAACTACCAATTTCCTGAATTTCAAATTAGAACCCCAATCTAGAGGGTTCTAGGGGGTTCTATTTCAGTTACTGCACTATTCTCTATCCTCCTTCCTAAACTACCCTTGACCAACCCTGTTATTTACCTTGAAATTACTGACCCAAGTTAGACCAAACCTGTGACCATGGTTAATTAACATGTAATGAGCTTTTGAACACCCTCTGATTTTAACCAAACCCCCAAAATTAAACCACTTAATTCAACTACACCTATTTTAAGCTAGAAAAATCAGAGTTAAAACTATTATTACCAATTATTAATCAACAGAAATTTAAGAAAAAAAATGCATCAACATACAGGCTCACGTTATCAGTGTGAATCAAAGAAACTAAAAACTCAAATGAACTTGAGATGACTGGCGAGCAATAGTCAAGGCATCAATTGTCTTAAACAGGGAAATAGGTCTAAAAGAGAAATTGACAAATATACATTGCATGTTCTCATCTCTAAACAAAAATCTAATTCCTATTATTTAGGCAAATCCTAACTGACCTAACTCAGGAATCAAGCATGAAGAACAAACTATCAGAAAAGGGTAGTGCAATTTAATTAAATCAAACTAAAACCTAATCTAAACAAACAAATATACAGAAACGAGATGAAGACTGAAATTAAAAGGTAAATGGAAAACTTAGCTTAAAAAAATTGTGTTGAACCCTCTTCATGCACCACTCCAGGAACCCTAGATTCAATGTTTGAGGAGTTGCAGCGACTATCGAGGGAAACTGATTGTGATTCTGAGGTCGGGGAGATGATGAGACTGTTGGGTGTGGTATTTGGGTGGTTTGGTGGTGGTGAGGTTTGGTCGGGGTTCTTTGACTCAATATTCGAGATGACCGACATATATTCGAGGAATGAGACCTGTGGATTTTGGCTGAAGGAGGTTCGGTGGCCATGGGTTGTTAATTTGGGGTCGTCTAGCGTCGGTGCCGCCGTGCACGACGACAAAGCCAGCCTTTCAAATGAAGATTCCAGGCTTTTGGCTAAGGTTTGAGGGTTGGTAATGGTTGATTTGGAAAGAGGAAGACGATGAGAGTAAGTGTTGTTATTTTGAGGTGTTAGGAGAGTTGCCGCCGGCGGAGGCGATTTCCGGCCGACAGTTTACTGTGGTAGGCAGCGACGTTAGGTTTTCTGGTGGGAGGTCTTGAGAGTTGAGAAGGTAGGGGTCCTTGAGGAGGATATGGGTTGTTTGGACATATTTATATTAACCAATGGGGGCTTCAGGACCGTTGGATTAGATAACCTCGACGGTCCTGATTACTTTAGGCCCAAACGGTGTTGTTTCGTCTAGATGGTGGTGGACCGGGTATTTTAATGGACTGGGCTGGGTAAAAGGGGTAACTTGAAGTGGGTTTAGATAAATTGGGCTTAAATTTTAATTGAACTTGGCCCAAATTAGATCTTCTTATTTTCATACTTCTCTTTTTCATTTCTTTTCGTTTTCTTTCATTTTTATTAAAAACCTAGATTAATCACAAAATTTTAATTTTACCTATAAAATATAAATCAATCCTATATAATTATTAACAAAACAAATTAAAGGAGAAGTTACCTAAAAATTCAAAAATTAAAATTAAAAGAGCAAATTGAACCTATTTTTTTGGTTTTTCCTTTTATAAAATGATTAATTGCTAATTAATGCTTGAAAAATGATGAAATCAACTTTAAAATGTGCATGCAACATATTTTATATTTTTTAAGAATTATCTAAATAAATAAATGCAAACAAAATGCAAGCCAACATGAAAATTATGCAATTAATCCTAAAAATTAAATAATTACAAGGAAAAATCCTAAATCTAAGAATTTTGTAGGAGTAATTCACACAGGGCAAAAATCACATCCTCACACTCACAGCTGCCCCTCTTTTCTCGGAAACATGAAGAGTTTTTGTGCAAAGATAAGTGAGTGGAAACGAGAGATTTTTGCCCGTTTGGAATACTCTATGAGAAGCTTTTTGAAAATGTTGATCGCACCCTGCTTCAGAGATTACCTACATATCCTTGGCTAAAAAGGAATCAGGTTAATGTAGTTTAGGAGTGTTTGGTAGCTGGCACTACCGAAGCTGTGATCTCACTGTTGATGCTGCTACTGATACTGCTTGCTAGATCCGCTTATTACACCATGAAAAAATAAAAGAAGCTAGACTAAGCTATGACCTATGATTTACAAAAAATCTTTCCATGTCTTCAAACTTGGTCTAATCTTTGTTGCCTTGTTGCCTTGTATATCTTCATGTGAAACTTCTTGTTGCCTTGTTGACTTGTATTCTTCCGGTGAAACTCCTTGTTGACTTGTTGTTATGTTTCTCTTTCTCCATGTTGATGCCCGATTGTTGGACTTGAATTGTATACACTTGTTCTCCAGGTGGGCGCCTGATTACCAAAAACTTGAAAGGTATTCCCTTGTTCTCCAGGTGGGCGCCTGATTACCAAAACTTGAAATGTATTCGTTGTTCTCCAGGTAGGCGCTTGACTACCAAAACTGAATTGTATTCCCTTGTTCTCCATGTGGGGCCTGATTACCAAAACTTGAAATGTATTCCCTTGTTCTCCAGGTGGGCGCCTAATTACCAAAACTTGAAATGTATTCCCTTGTTCTCCAGGTGGGCGCCTGATTACCAAAAACTTGAAACGTATTCCATTTTTCTCCAAGTGGGTTCCTGATTACCAAAACTTGAAATGTATTCCTTTGTTCTCCAGGTGGGGCGCCTGATTAACAAAACTTGAAATGTATTCTTTTGTTCTCTAGGTGGGCGCCTGATTACCCAAACCCGGTCTCTTACCCGGCCCAACCGCACCGGCTACCAAACGACACTGTTTACCACTTAAGAAATCCTGGGCGTCGAGGATTTATGATCTAACGGCCAGGAAATCGGGTTCCTCACTATATAGCTGTCCAAACCCCACCCACCCCCAAAATCCAGCCCATCTCTAACCCCTCACAATTGGAACCCTAGCACCACCCTACCTCCGCCTAGCACCGCCGGCCGGAAATTGTCGCCGGCAGCGGCGTTGCTTCGATGACTCCTAAAATTACACCAAACCACCTCCTCGACCTCCTCTTTCCTTTTTTCTCATTGGTTTCCTTTGAATAACAGGCAAACTTGTTGATTATTCATTTGAATCGACGGCTACTCCGCCGCCCACGGCGGTGCCGATGCCAAATGAGTCCAAATTTCCACCATGGACTACCCTCACTTTCCACAATCCGAATCCCCAACCCATCTTTTCTAAATCACCCCAATACTCGTCAAATTTTAGATCGAAATGGGACCCCAAAACCTAGCTTACCCAACCAGTCTCAAATTAATACCAAATGACCCCTGACTTCCCCTCATCCCAAATTCGTGTCCTATTTCTTTCACACAACCCTAAAACTGCTCAATTATCATTTCAAGGATTTGACCCAGCCGATGGATGAAGTTCCCCAGGGTTTAGTATATTGTTTGAAAAGAAAAGAGTTAAGTATTCTATTTCTTTTGCTGTTGGTTGTATATTTTTTCTGCTTGGTCTCCTTTCTATCAACTTGTTTAGTTAAGTTTAAATAATTGGGCATCAGTTTATTTGGTTTTCAGAGTCTAATTAAGCTAATTAGGTATGTTTTAATTAGTCGATATATGCTTTTGAATTAGGTTCGATTTGAATTTAGTCAAGTAGCACCACATCTTAGTTTGAATAAATGACTTCGGGTTAATCGAATTTCATCTTGTTCAATGAGTCATGGTTCACATTGATATTTTGTTGCATGATTTTCATCTGTAGCCCTTAAAGGTTCAGTAGTCTATCATTCTATTTAGGTTTAAGCTCGTTAAGTCATCCATTGGAAAATCATACAAGTATGTGTATAAAGTTCAGGGACAATTCTGATTTTTTAGGCATTGATTGATAAGCTTTGTCGTATTTGAAATTTTGTTTGCTTGAAATCATTTGAAATTTCAGAATATATGTTGTCGAAGGGTAGAAAGTAATTAATAGGGCTTGTAAGGGTTAGTTTAGGAATTATAGATTGGGGAATCTTTCATAACTAACTTGGAAGCTTCTAGTATGGATATTTTGTTAATTTTGGTTTTATAACTTGGTTAACAAGTTTAAAAATGAGGGACCAAGTTGAAATAACCAAGCTATAGGGCTGCCCTATTTTTACTTGCCTATAAAGGCCCTCCTTCTGGCTCTAGATTTTACAGATTTTAGAGACCCTAAAAAGAGAGATCTAGAAAATAAAAAGTTGCAGAGTTTACTATTCTATAGAGAAAATCAAGACAAAAAAGGGTCCAAAAATCACTATTACATTAACTGTTTTAGGTTGAGGTTTCAGGGATTCTTGAGGTTGTTTTCGAGTTGAATTCATTCCATTCAAGCTGGTTTTTAAGTTTTTTTACTGGTGCTAGTTGGTTGAAATCATTCCACGGTTTATTTGATACCACTGCCTGGGCCTTAAATTGGTTTTGTTGCTGCTGTTGGTTACTGCTGAATCTTACCCCTTCTATTCTATTTCCAGGTATATTTTTGAACTCTTATTCGTCAATGTTGTGTCACAAGTCTGAACCCGATTAAATCCATGTGAAGATCCAATTACACGAGTGTGAATTCAAGTGTATGTGCTAGCCCCAGCTGTAACATGATAGATTCTATTGCGTTAGATTTTTGGTTTACCATATCCATAGTGACTTAGCTTTCCTGAATTAGTTTATTTGCTCACGCTCTATGGTTCAAATGTGCTGATCCATTAGAATAGATGTTTGAATGCTATGTCCTGTAATATTAAATGACAATTTTGTATGTAAATGGACTGTTAAGCATGTTATGAGGACTGACCACCTGAATATCATAGCTTGTTTGTTTTTCTATAGTTTGGAGTTAGGATTTAGGTATGAAGAAATTTTGGTATCGATGATTGGTATAACATGATTTGAATATGTATTTTTGAAATTGTGATTTAATTAATTCATGCATGCTTATATTTGTTTCAGTCAAACTTAAAGTTAGTTTGTGTTTTGGCGTTCATTATAAATATGATTTGACATCAAAAAGGCACTTTGACGAGCTTAAACCTAAATAGAATGAAAGAAAAAGTCCAGTCAAAAGAACAAAACTTTTGTTCAAGAAAAAAATAAGCTGCCTGGGTGGGCTAGAAGAAATCTGATTTACCCCTTTGCTCATAGAAAGGGACCCAAACCAGTTTGGGTTCCTAAGACTAACCCATGATTTCTTTTTGCAGGTCCAAGTGAAGGGAAGTAGCCAAATATGGTACTTGGATAGTGGTTGCTCAAAATATGTTACTGGAAGAAAGAACCAGTTCCTTTCACTTGAGGACTTAAAGGGAAGAAATGTATCCTTTGGAAATGGGAAGAAATGTAAGATTATTGGGGTTCGAAAGGTAGGTAAGACAAACTCTCACTCTATTGAGAATGTCTAACTGATAGATGGCTTGAAATATAGCCTGGTTAGTGTGTCATAATTATGTGACAGAGATAACGTTGTAGTATTCACCTCTACAAAATGCTTTGTCATTAACCTTACCACTGGAAAGATTGTTTTGCAGCGAAAGAGAGCTAAAAATATTTATATTGTAGATTTGTCCACTCTCAGAAAATGAATTAACTTGTCTAAGTGTGCTGGATAATGATCCCCTCTTGTGGCACAAAGACTTAGTCATTCCAGTCTAAATCAGCTAAACAAATTAGTCTCCAAGGACCTGGTGATAGGATTACCTAACATCAAGTTCAAGGAAGATAGGGTTTGTGAGGCCTGTCCCAGGGGGAAGCAGATAAGATCATCCTTCAAAACAAAGAAAATGGTAAGCACAACCAATACATTGGATTGGTAAAGGACTTGACTGAAGCCTCTTCGCAAGTCAAAGTGGCACCAAGAGAAGGAACATGTGATGGAACATTTTCTTCCACCCTGGGCAACCTGACATGGGGAACTAGTCAAAGAGGAATTGAAATAAATCCCTTAAGGGAACATGTTCATGATCCTGCTCCCCAGCAACATAACATGGGAGAAATATCTAGCAGAAACCAGTTGGTTGTGAGACCTCACTAGTATCAAAGTTCTCATCCCATTGAGAACATTATCACTAATCTAACATCCGGAGTTAAAACTAGATCACAATTAAAGAATCTGTGTGTTCTTTATGCCTTTTATCTCTTATTGAACATACAAATATTGTTGAGCCTTTGCAGGATGTAGATTGGGTTATTGCTATGCAAGATGAACTCAATTAGTTTGAGAGAAGTCAAGTTTGGCATCTAGTTCCAAGAACCAAGGACAGATCAGTCGTTGGTACAAAGTGGGTCTTCAGAAACAAACTTGATGAAGATGGAACAGTTACAAGAAACAAGGGAAGATTGGTGGTCCAAGGTTACATCCAAGAGGAGGGCATAGACTATGATGAGACTTTTGCTCCAGTTTCAAGACTAGAGGCAATCAGACTCCTTATAGCATTTGTAACACACATGGAATTCACTCTTTATCAAATGGATGTCAAAAGTGCCTTCCTGAATGGCTACCTGAAAGAAGAAGTTTTTGTGAAACAACCTCCAGGATTTGAGAGCAAGGAATTTCCTGAGCATGTGTACAAGTTAGACAAGGCTCTCTATGGACATAAGAAGGCCCCAAGAGCATGGTATGAATGACTGTCCATATTCCTGCTGGAGCATGGTTACAAAAGAGGTAAAATTGATAGTACCTTATTCTTAAGGGAAAAAAGTAAGGATCTCCTTGTTGTACAAATATATGTCGATGACATAATCTTTGGGGCCACTACTGAAAAGCTAAGTAATGACTTTGCACAATTAATGGGGAGTGAGTTTGAAATGAGAATGGTGGGTGAGCATAACTTCTTCTTAGGCTTACAAATCAAACAAAGTCCAAATGAAACCATGATCCATCAGCAGAAGTATGCAAAGGAGCTAATCAAAAAGTTTAAAATGGAAGAATTAAAAGAAATAGACACACCCATTGCAACTGCTACTGAATTAGATGTTGATAAACCTGGTTCATCAGTTGATCAAAAGTTGTATAGGGGTATGATTGGTTCACTTCTGTATCTTACTACTAGCAGACCTGACATTTTTACAGTGTAGGGATTTGTGCTCGCTTTCAGGCAAATACTAAAGAGTTTCACCTGACTGATGTCAAAAGGATACTAAGATACATGAATGGCACCACTAATTTGTGTCTTTGGTATCCCAAAGGTAGAAATTTCAATCTAGTAGGATATGTTGATACTGATTAAGCAGGATTTTTAGTGGATAGGAAGAGCACCTCAGGTATGGCATACTCCTTTGGTTCATGTCTTGTGTCATGGGCTACCAAAAAGCAAAACTCGGGGGCCTTATCTACTGCTGAAGTTGAGTATGTCGTTGCTGCCTCTTGTTGTGCTCAATTGCTATAAATCAAACAGCCGTTGGTAGACTTTGGAATTGAAGTTGGTTGCATTCCTATATTTTGTGATAACACTAGTGATATAAGTATGACAAAGAACCTTGTTCATCATAAAAAGACTAAGCACGTAGATGTTAGGCACCATTTCATAAGAGACAACTATGAGAAAGGTCTGATTTCCATAGAATTCTGTGTTATTGATAAGCAAATTGTTGAAGTCTTCACTAAAGCAATGAGTAGAGAAAACTTTGAGAGGAACATGTTGGAATTAGGGATGATTAAGATCACCTAATAGACCCAGCTCAGAATGAAAAACAATTGGCTAGGAGTTCCATTATTTGGGTAAATATCTAGATTAATTCTTACTCGACTTCATACTTTGATTAGTATAATCATGTGACATGTGTATATATGACTCACTGATCTCTTATAAAGTTTTTTCTATTATGACATTTGAGGCATGTTCAAGAGAGTTTTGTATGAAGAACTTAATTCATTAGTATAAGTTCATATGGAAGCTCAGGTATGTTTCAAACACTTTAATTAGAAAGATTAACAATTCAATCATGAGCAGAGTTCCCATACTTTTCAAATTCCTAGAAAATTCTATCCGTTGAGGCATTAAACTACTTTTGTTCATTTAGAACTCTAAAAGCCGTGATTTTTGCCAAATATCTAGGGAAGCCAAATAATCATTATAAGTATGGAATTACAGTTTGATTAGACTTCTAATTGACCCCTGAAAAGCTATCATTATTGCAAAAATGTCCAATTCTCGTTAAATACACACCACATCTCTAATCTTCTTCATTATTCTAAAACCGTCAAAAATATTTCTCCAATTATGATTACTTTCTTCTCCAGAAATTCCCAAAATTCTTCAAAGAAATGATCAACCATGTCTAACCCACAAGATCATCCTACCACTCCTCCACCTCCATCACCCTCAAATTCGTCCTCATTTACTCCTCCTAGTGAATCCCCAAAACCTAGGCTTCGAAGGTAGAAAATTTTGTCTAGAAAAATTGTAGCATATGGAGCTCTAAGGAAAGTTTTAAATGAGAAATTGAAACTAGCTAGATGAAAGAAAGTCCAACTCGAGATTCTGACTCCAGTTCTAAGTCTAAATCCTTTAAATATGTTAGTGAAACTGAAGGACATGGGTATTCTGACACTAAGAAAATTCAAGAAACCCCTGCTGAGGTAAGTTTTTCTGTGGTTGAAAACTTATAAAATAGGTTTATTCTAGTTGGACCTATTAGAGATGTAAAATTGGCTGAATCGAGTAGGAGTGGAGGTAAAAAGAAAGCAAAAGAGAGAGAGAGGGTGCATATGGTGAAGAGATAGGAAAAGGGAAATAAGTAGTTCTTGCTATATCTATGGTTGCAGAAGAAAGTGGTATAAAGTCAGGGGGAAGTGATTCTGGGGAGGCGGCTGAGGGACTAGTTCATCTAAGCAAACAAAGAGATGAACCTATTTCATCTACTAAGGAAACCTTGGCTGACCTTCTGAAAAAAGGCTGGGGCAAGTTGTGATCCAAAGAAACACAAAGCCAATTCACAAAAAGCCCCAAATATTTCCAATCCATCCAAGAAAAGCAAAACTTCATCCCCAAAACTTACTGCCCCTTAAGTGCCCAAAGGAAGAGCCACAAAAAGTAGGGTAAAACAAAGTGAAGTTGACTTACAAAAAGCTCTAGAAGAAAGCAATTAAAAGAAAATGGAGAAGAGAAAGAGAAAGGTTGTAGAATCCTCTGAGGTTATTGAGGAAGAGGAGATGGAACTAGTTCATCAAGAAAGGGGTACAACAGTGGAGGTTCCTGCACCAAAACCTAAAAAGTCCAAGACTTCCTCCAAGAAGTCTTCTTCTGCACCTGTGTCTGTTGAACCCTCACAAGCCAAGAAGACAAGGTCTTCAGTGAAAGTAAAACAAGCAAAAGTTTCAGATGATGAAGAGTGGAGTGGTGGAGGAGGAGGAGAAGAAGAAGAAGAAGAAGAAGAAGAAGAAGAAGAAGAAGAAGAAGAAGAAGAAGAAGAAGAAGAAGAAGAAGAAGAAGAAGAAGAAGAAGAAGAAGAAGAAGAAGAAGAAGAAGAAGAAGAAGAAGAAGAAGAAGAAGAAGAAGAAGAAGAAGAAGAAGAAGAAGAAGAAGAAGAAGAAGAAGAAGAAGAAGAAGAAGTAGAAGAATAAGAAGAAGAAGAAGAAGTAGAAGAAGAAGAAGAGAGAGAGAGAGAGAGAAGAAGAAGAAGAAGAAGAAGAAGAAGAAGAAGAGAGAAGAAGAAGAAGAAGAAGAAGAAGAAGAAGAAGAAGAAGAAGAAGAAGAAGAAGAAGAAGAAGAAGAAGAAGAAGAAGAAGAAGAAGAAGAAGAAGAAGAAGAAGAAGAAGAAGAAGAAGAAGAAGAAGAAGAAGAAGAAGAAGAAGAAGAAGAAGAAGAAGAAGAAGAAGAAGAAGAAGAAGAAGAAGAAGAAGAAGAAGAAGAAGAAGAAGAAGAAGAAGAATATGAGAAGGAACATGATAAAATTGTCATCTTTGGCAGGAGAAATTTTTTGAAAGGAAGACTGTTGAAGGACCTGGTTGGGCCAGTGATGGTGAGGCTGATTGACTCTTTAGTTGCTCAAGGTTTGAAGGACATGGTCTTTCAAATGGATGGGAGACTAGCCAGAAATAAACTAATTGAGTTCATGGCTACTGCTATTGTTAAGGATGGGATTGTCAGTAGCTTGGTGAAGGGAGTCCTAGCGCAATTTGATGCTGCGAAACTGGGAGAAATTTTGGATATACCCTTTGAAGGGTTTGATGATTACACTATGCAGAGGTGGCCATGCCTGGACTCCATACCTACTGCTCTTGAGATCAGCAAGAGATTCCATGATTCAAAGGATGTGAATGAAACCATGGCTGTGTAGAAAAGTGAGATAAGGCCTAAGCACCAGGTTGTGTTTGAGTTTGTCAACAAGTGCCTACTGCCTAGGCAAGAGGAGACACATTGCAAACTACATGGACATGGTTCTTATGGAGTCCCTTGAGTGAGGAAAGCAAGTCAACTGTCCTGCCCTCATTTTCAAATTTCTAGACAGGGTAATCAATGGCTCTAAGGCTCATGCTACTCCACATGGATTCAAACTGACCACAGTTCTGGACATGTTGAACGTACCTTTGAAGAAATGGGAAATGGCATCAAACAAGGAACATTTTGGTGTTAAAACTCTGCTAGCTTGTGACTATCTTGTCAATACCATCCCAGTTGAACCTAGTTCATCTATGAAGACACCCATCAACAGCAAGGTTAGGACTTTGGTTCAAGTATGTGGAACTAAGGATGCTGAAATTGCTAGGCTCCATGCTCGTGTGTTGAATTGGAAACTGAGAGGGATGGTGGCTTTAGAACTGAGCTAGCAAAAGAAAAGGAAAAGAGTGATGGAATCCTTCAGAATATGTTGAACCTTCTCCAAACTTAACCCTCTAGTACCTCCAAGCCTTAGATAATCTAGCAATTGTCTTCTGAACCAGTCTAGTATTCCCAAGAACCCCTAGTGACCCAGTTTAAGGATTTTCTATTTTTCTTTCTCATATTTTGAAATTTTTTCTTTCTTTTTGTGTTCTGTTTGTAGAAGCATATCTCTATCAATGACAACTATTCTTTTCTCTTGTTCTATGATGATTCTGATCATTAATAGTTTAAATATGTTTGTTGATTATTGATAATTGTACCATAATTTCACTTGCAGTTGCCCCAGTGGACATGAGTACTTATTAAAATTTGGGATTCACAGTAAGTATGCAACTTTTTGATGATGCCAAAAAGGGGAAGATATTGTGCTTTATACATTACAGTATTCATTCTGAATAAGTGATATTTATAGCCTAATTAACTTGGTCCTTGATGATAAGTAAAATTTCTAAGTGAAGTGTTGATGGTTAAGCTGAGTTCTTACAGGTTCCTTGATCAGTAAAAAACATTGAGTTTGTCATCATTAAAGAGGGAGAATTTGCTGGCCCAAGAACAGGTGAAATTTTGAATAATGACAAATGAACTTAGTTATGGACCAGGTCCATCATGTGAATTACAGTAATGATAACCTACACATTTGAGATGTACGTGAATGAGATAAGTCTCATTGATCAAGCAGCAATATCTCCTGATCTGATAAAAAAAGTTGCATATTGGATAAGGGGAGAAAAATCTCCTTATGTGAAGAGAACACAATCCAGATAAAGGATAATGTTGGAGTTTGTAGTGTTGAAAGACTCAATCTCAATAGAAGATCAGCAACAATTGAGTCTCAATCAAACTCTAATTACTAACTAATTAAATAACAGTGATTGTTCTCTATTATAGGTATTGCACATACGCATAAGGTAAACTAAATTGAGAGCAAAAGAGCAAGGTAATTTTGCAAACAATTTATTTGAGATTCGAGTGTGAACTCTTGAAGCTACTTGAACGAGATTGAAGAACTAGTTCATTGTGTTTTTTCTTATTTTAGTTCAATTGTAGCAGGTGATTTAAAGTTGTACCTTTTAGTTTTCATGGAAGCGTTTGTACTAGGTACTTTGAGTGTTCAAGTTATAGGTAACTTGAAGTTGTCGCAACAGTTGAGTCTGTGTGCTACAACGAGATTAGAGTTAATCCTTAGGTTTACAAAGAGTTTTTGTAAATGTTGTTTTGGCTCAGTGATTTTAGCGGAAGTTTTGGAAAATCCTTCTAAGTAGTAGGTTATGGTTTTTTCACCTTTTGAGCTAGGTGTTTTCCACATAAAAATCTCTGTATTCTTTATTCTATGAACTTTCAATTCCGCAAACAGTAATAGTTAGAACACCTAGAAGAATCTGGTTCTTCTAGATCGAAAATCGGGTACCACACAAATCACCCCCCTTCTTGTGTGGTATTGATGTTTAGTATATCAACATGGGCAGAGCAGAGATCAACTTTAACCGAAGGGCTAGCCTGTCCTATTTTATACAGTAAAGGGACATTTTAGGCCCTTTTCTGAAACTAAAATTTTAGACCTCTCTCTATTCATAATATGATCATAACTTTGAAGCTTAAACCTCCTATTAAAGTGTCTCAAAAATTAGAAGTTGAGTAAGATCAAAAATCCATTTGCTTAATTAAGAGTGTCTAATAGTATATCTATCATGTATGCCATGATATGTACACGTCATGATGTGACTTATGCACTAGGAGTGACTAGCCGATATCAGGAAAATCCTGGTGAGGAACATTAAAAGGTGGTCAAGACCATTCTTAAGTACTTAAGAAGGACTAAAGACCAATTCCTCATTTATGGAGATTCTGCATTGAAACTTGAAGGTTATACTGATGCAAGCTTCTCTTGAGATATAGATGATAGCAAATCTATTTTCGGTTATGTATTCACCTTAATAGTGGTGCAGTGAGTTGGAAAAGTTTCAAACAAGCTACAGTAGCTGATTCAGTGACTGAAGCAAAATATATAGCAGCTAGTAAAGCAGCTAAGGAAGCTATATTGATGAAAAAGTTCTTAACTGAACTTGGTGTGTTTCCTTCAATAGATGGTGCAGTTCCATTGTTATGTGACAATACTGGAGCCATTGCTCAAGCAAAAGAACCAAGATCACACCAAAAATCCAAAACACATTTTACGAAGGTGTCACTTAATAAGAGAAATCATTTAGCGTGGCGACGTCAAGATTCAAAAGGTTGATGGAAAGGAAAATGTTGCAAACCCATTCACTAAAGCTCTTGGAGCAAAGGAGTTTGACAAGTACAAGTGAAAATTGGGAATGAAGTACAAGAGCGATTAGCTCTAGTGTAAGTGAGAAATTGTCAAGGATATATTAGATATGTCCTAGATCCACTCTCATGTTTGATAATTTGAACATATTTTTCATGAATGCTATTTCATATAAATTATATATTGCATTTGATATATTAATTTCTTGGTTAATTTGTTAAGGTCCTTGATTAAATTTGAGACTTGTCATCGTGATTGAGATCATGATAATAAGAGTGACGTTTCTTATAATTTAATCTAAATTTTATTCTTGATCATAGGATTATTATGAGATAAAGATTAGTTGATTCATTAACTAAATGACATACATCGATGATGCATATAGAGATATTATTATTGAACCGACTCGTTGGATAATTCCTAATGGTTAGAATTACCATAAACTGTTAATGGGATATTCTTTGGAAGCATGTAATGTAAGAGCTTCCTTTGACCTGATACTATCATAGTAATTGACAAGTTATTTATTGTACTTTGATGCTAGACACAAATGGCCCTACGGCGATAGTTGAAAGGATATTGGGTATGATTAAGTACTTGAAGAATTGCCATGAATTATAACCGACCAAATTAAGATTTTGGCCAGGGCGATTGTATGAAAGAAGGAAAGAGTTTCTTAGGTCATTCAATAGTCGAGTATATATGATATGAATACATAGTTGACCGCATACTAGGATCTGACAGTTAAAATCATATCCTAGGGTGACCTAGAGCTATAAGGACAGAAGGAATTAATACACTGTTGTTGTACGGGTTCATGAGAGTAAATTGTATACTTCATGCTATTCGGTCGTTAATGAGTGTTGCTAGACGTCATTCTTGATTAGTATATTGATGTGATCAATTTACTACCGGCTTAGTATTGAACCTATGAGGTCGCACAATAACGAGTGTTTCAATAATTACTTTTTCATTTGAAAATTAAATTAAAGAATTTAATTAGTCAAATAAATTAATTTATTAGTCCAAATAAAACATTATTATATCATTTGCTAGCACAAATGGAATAATTAATATTATAAATAAATTAAAGCTTTCTATTTAGAATAGAAAATTGAATTGCATCTCTTGATTTTATATATATATATATATATATATATATATATATATATATATATATATATATATATATATATATATATTATCAATTTATTCTTGTAATGCTATTTTGAATTGGATCAATTAATTCAACGTGAAAGTCCAAATTGGACTAACGTGAATTGAATTTTTAGCTAGCTGTCATATACCTATTTGGAATGGGATTCAAATTTTTTCTAAACGAGAAAAGTTGTATAATTCCAATATTGGAATGGACTATGATAAGAATAAAAAAAATAAGTTTGTAAGATTTCCTCACCTACCTATTTGAAAAATATTACAAATGTTTGAAATGAACTTTACAAAGGAAAAAATCAACGTTTGTAACTTTTTCTTGCCTATCTATTAGAAAATTATTACAAAGATGATAATATATGCGCGCGCGTGCACACACCCACACACACACACATATATATATATATATATACGGTGAAAAAAAGCTAAATAATAGTATCAGAGCCATCATTTCTCGTGTCTATAATTTATTTATGAAATATTTTAAGATTATATTTGAAAAGTTCAAACCATAATATATGTGTCTTGTCAATAGACAAATTGTATGAATACATGGATTGATATTATTTCATTGTGAATAAATTATATATTCATATAAATTAAACTACCGAGATAGTTCGTAATTTGAATTAAAAATGTCATATAAGATATGACGGTAATCTATAATAAGTTATTAGATTATACAATTATTTTAATTGTTATTAGTTTATGAGGTTTTAACTAATAATAATTTCTGGTATGAATTATTTTATGTGATATATAAGATAAACATGTTAGAAGTATGTTGAATTTCGTTTTTATGTCATGTGCTTGTTCGATATATGATTTTGATTTATTTATTACATGTGATGTAAATTAATTTAGGACAATAGCATGTAGACAACTTGAACAAAATTCATGTTCTATAAAAGATTAGATCATCGTGTTGTTAAAAGATGTTTTAGTAACAATGTCCTCTTGCTAAAATTTGATTCCTTACTAATAAAATATAAGATATTTTCTTGTAAAGCTATCCATTTAAAATAAATAATTTTATTTATTTCTTATTTATAAGGAGCGGTCTGACAACCAGGAGACTTATAATTCAAAAACATGTTAAATTATTTATTGCATTAGATGCATGGATTGAAAGAGTTATTTAATTTTACACTGGATGCCTAGACTATCCGGGGAGTATAAAATTTAATAAATTCTTTGCTCTCATGATGGTTGAACTCAACTATATCAATAGGATAGACCTGACTACTAGGGGACTAATTGACATATAGTTATTTAAGAAATTGTATGGGGATACAATTGGTAAGTGTACCTACCTTTAAAATATATGTGAGGAACGAATTGACTTCC
The DNA here is from genome assembly GCA_034376525.1 of Nicotiana benthamiana. Classification (NCBI taxonomy): domain Eukaryota; kingdom Viridiplantae; phylum Streptophyta; class Magnoliopsida; order Solanales; family Solanaceae; genus Nicotiana; species Nicotiana benthamiana. Next base: position 103,040,201 of record CM067330.1, read on the forward strand.
AAGAGGATCATACATATTGTTGAAGGATTTCTTTATTCCACTAATATAAATAAAGATTCCTTAAACTATAATGAGGGTAAATAGTTTAAAGTAGTTAGTGGAAATATCATTTAGATAAAAGTCCATGTCTTTATGATATGTTTAAATATGTTCTTATAATATTGTTTTTTTTTTATTTCTAATTTTAGATTTCTCAATATGTATGTTATATCACTGCGTGGAATACTTGAGACCAATAAGTTGGTAGGACCAAATATTGATGACTGGTACAGAATTTGAGAATTGTTCTCATGCATGAAAAACTTATTGATGTGATCGATAAGCCCGCCAAGGAAGTCCCAGATGAGAATGATGATGATGCCACCAGGATTTATCAGAAATACTTTGAAGAATGTCTTACTACCAAATGCAACATTCTCGATTCTATCAGTTCTAAGCCCTAGAGGAAACATCAGGATATGGATCCAACTGCAACCATTAAATATCTTAAGAAGATATTTGGTACACAAAGCAGGACAGGTAGATACAAGCTATCTAAGGCTATGTTTAGATCCAAATTGATTGGAAACTCCCATGTTGGACCCTACGTGAATCGTATTATTGATCTTATTGAAGAACTTGAGAAGTTGGGGTGCAAATTGGGTAAAGATCTTTCTCAAGATTTAATCTTGCAGTCACTCGTTGAATCCTTTTCACAAGTTGTTATTAATTTTAATATGCATAATATGGATTGTGATCTTCATGAGATGCTTAACATGCTGACCAATCCTAGGCTGAATGTTTCCTCTGTAAGAAGATAGGACATTGGAAAAGAAACTGTCCGGTGCATCTTGCAACTCTAAATGATAAGAAACAAGGTAAGACTCAATTGAAAAATATTTTTAAAGTTTTTTAACTACTATTGATGTTTCAGTGTAGGTATTAGATACTGGAAGTAGTTATAACATCTGCAATATATTGCAGGGGTTCCAAATAAGTAGAAGGTTGAAGAAAGAGAAATTAATCTAGAAGTTGAAAGTGGTGCAAAAGTTGCAGGCATAAGTAAAGGGTCAATTTCTTTAATAATACCTACATGCAAAGTACTTATGTTAGATGATCGTTATTACTTTCCGAAATTTCGAACATAATTTTAGCTTCTATGTTAGATGAACGTGGTTTCCACATAAATATAGGAAATGATATTATCTCTATTTATAATGGTAATAATCTATATGTGAATGGCTATCTCCAACATGATCTGTATGTCTTACCTAATGTGAATGTTAATTCAATTATGCATGTTTCAAGTCCTAAGAGAAAAAGAGACGATCAAGTAAATCATACATACCTTTGGCATTGTAGGCTTGGCCATATTGGATAGAAAAGAATTAGCAAGTTGTACAAGGAAAGGTCCATGACAAATATGTTTTGAATCATATCCAACTTGTGAATCTTGTTTCAAAGGAAAAATGACCAAATCTCCATTTACTGGAAGTGGAAAAAGAGTTATTGAATTATTGGAACTAATTCATACGGATGTTTGTGGACTCATGAAAATTCAAGCTAGAGGTGGATATTCTTACTTCATCACATTCACTTATGATTGTCACGAACCTCGGGGTCGCGATGACGCCTACTCGTGGAAGCTAGACAAGCCATGAATCTTTGAAACAATTGCATCTTTCGTTTTATACATGCTAAGACAATTAAATTAATAATGGATAAGCATTAAAATGACAGCAGAAAATAAAATCTTTACGGAAGTCTTAGATAAATAGAAACCAAATTTTTAAATGCCAACACATATCTCTACCCAGCACCTGGTGTCACGACATACACGGACTATCTAAGAGTGCTAAATACAAAAATCTGAAACAATGGAATAAAACTCTCTCTCGGTACAAAAGGAAATAGTGCATAAAATAGACAGAAAAGATGTCGGGCCTGCGGACACATGCATGACTCCTCGGGATCCCGTGGATTGAAGGATGGCTCCCTGGCTACTGCTGCACACCGTAAACTACTCCGTTATCTGCACATAAGTACAGATTGTAGCATCAGTTCAACCGACCCCATGTGCTAGTAAGTGTCTGGCGTAACCCCGATAAGGTAGTGATAAGGCTAGAACCAAACTATAAATAAACCTGTGCAGTTATATAATATATGGCAAAAAGTAAACAAGTAATAAGCAGCTAAAAGGGAGGGGGTGCATGCTTGGGAAAACAATTAAACTTAGTAGAAAACAATAAATATGAAGGATCAGTGCAGTATCTAAAAAATATAATCATACTACTGTTGCAATGTGCAACCTGATCCATATGTATGTATATAATTATTGCGGCGTGCAACCTAATCCAAAATATATAATATATCTGTTGCGGCGTGAAACCCAATCCAATATAATATTTGTTGCTGCGTGAAACCCGATCCAATATGTACAATATCTATTACGGTGTGCAACCCGATCCAATATGATATCTGTTGTTGTGTGCAACCCGATATATATATATATATATATATATATATATATATATATTCATTAATAAAAGTATTGTAGCGTGCAAACCGTTCCAAATGTACAACTTACAATGATCACAAAAATAATCCCAACAAGGGATGAACTACAAATTACATTATTCCGGCAAGGGAACTCAACAGTACAAGTATATATGTCCCAGCAAAGGTGGATCAGCTATAATAAATATCAATTCAACTTTTAATATCTCTATTATGATCACTTCTAACTCATAATTAAATTTCTCAAAAACAAACTAAGCATTTGCTCAATACCACATATTTACTTATTAATTCAACCATAGCATTATTCAAGAATTCAACAAGTATCAATTTAAGACTCACGGTCATGCTCGACACCAACGTAAAGATACTTGTCACCAAGCCTATACGTCGCACTCAACAAGAAACAAGTAGCAAATATGGCTCAACTCCCAATCCCTCAAGCTAAGGTTAGACCGAACACTTACCTCAAACTTCCACGGCCAATTCAATCCTTAATTACCACTTTTCCTCTCGAATTTGGCTCCAAATAGATTGTATCTATACATAAATGACGTCAATTCATCAATAAATGCTAAATAATACGAACCCAATGCCTAATTATAGCTTTTCAAGTATTCTTTCCAAAAACCCAAAAAATCGACCCCGGGCCCACTTGGTCAAAACACGAGGTTCGGACCAAAATCAAATCACTTATTTATCCACGAGCCCAAATATAAAATTTGTTGTCAAATTCGATCCTAAAACGAGGTCTAAATCAAGAAAAATCAAAAAGCCCTAACTCTACCCAAATTCCTAATTTCCTACCCTTAATCACATGTTTTAGGCCTAGAAATTCATTAGATGTTGATGAAAATGGAAGAGAACGAGTTAAAGATTACTTACCCAAGCGATTATGGTGAAGGGAAGCTTCAAGAATCGCCCTAGAGCTTTGGAGAAGACAAGGTTTATGAAGTTTTATGAAAATCCCGTAACGGGTTCTGTTTTGAAGGATTAAAATAACTGGGCAGATTTGTTCTATGCAAACGTAGAGAAGAGGTTGCGATCACATAGGGTAAAGTTTGTTGGGCATTGCGATCGCGGACAACAGGTTATGATCGCATAGGGTAGAACTGCTGAGCACTGTGATCGCGGACAATAACACGCGATTGCACAGAAGAAAAATGAAAGCTGGACTTTACACAATGCAATCGCGGAGGTAAGAAAGCGATCGTGAAGAAAAAATTTATGAACCCCTAAGTTTGCTCTATGCGATCGCGGCCTTTCTTATGTGATCGCATAGAAGAAACCACATGACATCAGAAGACAGCTATTTCTGCAACCTTTCCTAAGTTCAAAACTTCCCAACGCACACCCGAGCCCTCGCGGCTCCTAACCAAACATAGGTACTAACTCAACAACATCATACAAACCTATCAGTGCGATCAAATCACCAAAATAACCTCAAAAACAATGAACCAAACCTCAAAATCAAAAGATTCTCTCAAACTTCATCAAGTTTCAAATTTAGAAATTCAAGTCTGAATCATGTAAAACGAGGTCCGTTTTCAAGACCTGAACCAAAATACGTGCCTGATACCTTCATTTTCTAATCAGATTTCATCTTAATTTTCCTTAATATATTTAGAAAATAATTTTACAGAAAAATTTATTTCTCGGGCTTGGGACCTCGGAATTCGATTTCGGGCATACGCTGAAGTGTCACATTTTAATACAGACCCTCTGGGACCGTCAAATTACGGTCCCGGATCTGTTTAACCAAAATGTTGACCAAATTCAAATTTATTTATTTTAAATTCAAAACTTAGTATTTTTTTATAGGATTTCATATATAAGCTTTCCGGCTACGTTCCCAGACAGCGCACGCAAATCGAGATATCTCTAAATGAGATTTTCAAGGCCTTAGAAGCATAGAATTTAATTAATGATAGGTGATGACACTTTGGGTCGTCACATTCTCCGCCTCTAAAATAACAGTTCATCCTCAAATGGACAGAAGAAAGAAGTACTTGAGTCGGGGAAAAGATGAGGATAACGGCTCTGCATATCAGACTCAGACTCCCATGTCGATACCTCAGAAGGCTGACCTCTCCACTGAACACGAACAGAAAGGAAACTCTTTGACCTCCACTAATGAACTTGTCGGTCTATATTTGCCACCAACACCTCCTCATAAGATGAGACCTTGTCTAACTGGACAGTGCTGAAATCTAACACGTGAGTTGGATCGCCGTGATACCTCCGACGCATGGACACATGAAACACTATATGCACGGCTGATAAGCTCGATGGCAAAGCAAGTCTATAAGCCACCTCTATCACTCGATCAAGTATCTCAAACGGACCAATGAACCTAGGGATAAGCTTTCCCTTCTTCCCAAACCTCATCATGCCCTTCATAGGCGAAGCAATACCTACTCACCAACCATAAAAGCCATATCCCGAACCTTGCGGTCTGCATAGCCCTTTTGCCTAGACTGAGTTGAATGAAGCCTCTCCTGAATGATCCTAAACTTGTCTAAGGCCTCCTAAACCAGATCCATACCCAAAAACCGAGCCTCTCCCGGCTCAAACCATCCGAACGGAGATCGACATCGCCGACCATATAGAGCCTCATAATGAGCCATCTGGATACTCGACTGGTAGCTGTTGTTGTAGGCAAACTCTAGTAAAGGCAAAAATTGATCCCACGAACCTCCAAAGTCAAGAACACAAGCTCGGAGCATATCCTCCAAAATCTGAATAGTCCGCTCGGACTTACCGTCCATCTAGGGATGAAATATTGTGCTCAACTCAACCCGTGTGCCCAACTCTCGCTCAACTTCTCTCCAGAAGCACCAGGTAAACTACATACCTCGGTCGGAAATGATAGATACTGGCACACTATGAAGGCGAACAATCTCCCTGATTTATAACTCAACTTACCTCTCAGAAGAATAGAAGACTGCTACAAGAATGAAATGCGCTGACTTGGTCAGCCTATCAACAATGACACATACTACGTCAAACTTCTTCCCAGTCTGCAGAAGCACAATAACAAAGTCCATAGTGATCCGCTCCCACTTCCACTCGGGAAGCTCAATCCTCCGAAACAAACCACCAGGCCTTTGATGCTCAAAGTTAACATGCTGGCAATTCAAACACCGAGCCACATATGGAACAGTATCCTTCTTCATTCAACGCCACCAACAATGCTACCGCAAGTCTTGATACATCTCTCCAGCACCCGGATGAATAGATTACCTGGATCTATGGGCCTCCTCTAAAATCAACTCTTGAATCCCATCCACTTTAGGCACACAAACTCGCCCCTGCAATATCAAAACTCTATCATCATCTAAGGTAACTTGCTTGGCATCTCCACACTGCACCGTGTCTCTAAGGACAGACAAATGGGGATCATCAAACTGCCGATCACGTATTTGCTCCAATAATGAAGAACAAGTGACCGTGTAAGCTAATACTCGACTAGGCTCAGAAATATCCAACCTCACAAATCGATTGGCCAAAGCTTGAACATCTAAAGCAAGCAGCCTCTCACCGACCGGACTATAAGCAAGACAACCCATACTGGCTGACTTTCTACTCAAAGCATCGGCCGCCATATTGGCCTTCCCTGAGTGGTATAAGATAGTAATATCATCATCCTTCAACAACTCCAACCACCTCCACTGCCTCAAATTCAACTTTTTTGCTTGAACAAGTACTGAAGGCTCTTATGATCCATGAACACCCTACATGCCACACCATAGAGATAGTGCCTCCAAATCTTCAACGGGTGAACAATGGCTGCCAACTCCAAATCATGCACCGGGTAGTTCTTTTCATGAATCTTCAACTACCTCGAAGCATAGTCAATAACCTTGCCATCCTGCATCAACATTGCACCAAGAACAGGAAGCATCACAATAAACTATATAAGGTCCTGAACCTGTAGGCAAAACTAATATCGGTGCCATAGTTAAAGATGTCTTGAGCTTCTGAAAGCTCGCCTCACAATCATCCGACCCCTAAACTGCGCACCCTTTTGGGTCAATCTGGTCATCGGGGCTGCTATAGATGGAAACCCCTCTATGAACCATCGATAGTAGACTGCCAACCCCAAGAAACTCTGAATCTCTGTAGCTGATTCTGGTCTAGGCCAGTTCTTGACTGTGTCAATCTTATTTGGGTCCACCTGAATACCCTTTGCCGATAAAATATGACCCAAAAAGCAACTGAACCTAACCAGAATTCGCGCTTTGAGAACTTAGCATATAACTGGCTATCCCTCAGACTCTGAAGAACCACTCTAAGGCGTTGTTCGTGCTCCTCCTGGCTATGGGAATATATCAATATATCATCAACGAAGACTATCACGAACGAGTCCAAGTAAGGCCTAAACACTCGGTTTATCAAGTCCATAAAAGGTTCTGGGGCATTTGTCAACCCGAATGACATAACCAAGAACTCATAATGCCTGTACCGAGTGCGAAACGTTGTCTTAGGGACATCAGATGCCCTAATCCTCAACTGATGGTAGCCAGATCGCACGTCAATCTTGGAAAATACCTTGGCACCCTAAAGCTGATCGAACAAATCATCAATCCTTGGCAACACATATATATTCTTGATCGCTACTTTGTTCAACTACCGGTAATCAATGCACATTCTCATCAGCCATCCTTTTTCTTAACAAACAACACCGGCGCACCCCAATGTGATACACTAGGTCTAATGAAACCCTTCTCAAGCAAGTTCTGCAACTATTCCATTAACTCTTTCAACTCAGGCAAGCCATACGTTATGGTGAGATAGAAATGGCCTAGGTGCCCGGAGCCACATTAATGCAAAAGCCAATATCCTATCGGGCGACGTACTGGCAGTTCTGAAGGAAAAATATCAGGGAACTCACGAACAATGGTCACAGAATCAATAGAGGGGATCTCAGTAGTAGAATTACGAACATATGCCATATAGGCCAAACACTCCTTCTAGACCATACGCTGATCCTTCACATATGAGATAATACGGCAGGTAAAATGATCGAGAGTCCCTCTCCACTCTAAACGAGGCATACCGAGTAAAGCCAAGGTCACAGTCTTGGCATGACATTTCAAGATAGCGCGGTAAGGTGATAACCAATCCATCCCCAGTATAATATTGAAGTCAACCATGTCAAAAAGAAATAAATCTACACGAGTTTCAAGACCCCTAATTACCACAATACAAGAATGACAGACTCGATCGACCACAATATAATCACCCACCGGTGTAGACACATAAATAGGAACACCCAATGCATCACCAGGCAAGACCAAGTACAGGGAAAAATAAGATGAGACATACGAATACGTAGACCCCGGATCAAATAACACTGAAGTACCTCTATAATAAACCAGAATCGTACCTATAATAACTACATCTGAAGCCTCAGCCTCGGGCCTATATTGAATAGCATAACATCGGGGCTGCACCCCACCACTCTGATCTACCTCTCTAGGATGACCTGCAGCTAGCTGGCCTCCACCTCTATCAGCCTGAGCTCCGCCTCTAAATCCTCTACTTCAACTTCTAGCACCTCTACCCCCACCTCTAGCTGACTGGGCAGTCTGTGGAACATCTGGTGCCTGAATTATAGCTTGGGAATCCTGCTGCGACTAAGTACCCACCAACCTCAGACAAACCCTCTGGATATGACCATACTCACCACACTCATAACATCCACCTGAATATTGTAGCTGGGGAAACAAAGACTGACCCTGGCGGCCTGAATGACCACCTCGTAAGCTCTGGATTGGTGGTCCGCTGATACGAGTTGTGGTGCACTGTAGGACTGCTGATCAGAATACTGCCTGCGAGAACAACGGCCACCTGAAGCACCGTAAGAAACCTGGAGTGCTGACTGGAATAGCCTAGGAGGATGACCCCTATCATATGAATCTCTGCCTCTAGACGAGGCACCACTGAATCTGCCTGACTGACGAGGTCTCTTGTCTGCCCTGTGACCACCCCCTATGATAATACCATCTCAAATCTCCGGACCACGTTGGTCGCTCCTAGAAGGATATCACTCCCAGCCTCTCTATCCATCTGGAGACGAATTGGCTGAATGAGCCCATCAATAAACCGTCTCACTCTATCCCTCTTAGAGGGAAGAACAATAAGAGCATAGCAAGCTAAGTTAATGAACATGGTATCATACTAGCTGACCAAAATGGAACCATGCAGGGGACGTTCGAACTGCCTAAGATAAGCCTCTCGTTGTGTAATACGGAGAAACTTCTCTAAAAATAGCTGCATGAACTGCTCCCAGGTTAAGGCTGACGAAAATGCTGGTCTAGCTAAGCAATAATCCCTCCACTAAGTATTGGTAGATCCAGACAAGTGAAATGTAGCGAAATAAACCCCATTGGTCTCAACAATACCCATGTTCCGAAGAACCTCGTGATAACTATCAAGATAATTGTGGGGGTCCTCAGTAGATGCACCGCTGAATGTAGAAGTGAAGAGCTTGGTGAACCTGTCTAGCCTCTACAAACATCGGCATACATGGTTGCCCCATCGCCAGTACGAGCTACTACCCCTGGTTGAATTGCTCCAACTGGCTGAACCACTAGAGTCTGAATCTGGGGAGCTATCTACTCTGGAGTGCGGGTAGCAGGGGTCTGAGCCCCTCCTCCAGCCTGAGAGATTGCTGGTTCTACGAGAAGCAAGCCTGCTCGGGTGACACTCTCCATGAGCTCACCAATCAGACCAAAGTGTCCTAGATAACTAGGGTAGCAATAAACCCCTCCCAGCGGAACTGCTAGGGCCGGAACGTTCTCATCAAAATCAACCTGAGGATCCGCCACTGGTTCTACTGCTCCGGGCTGAGCTCTGCCCCTACCTCAGCCTCTAGCACGGCCTCGGCCTCGCCATCTTCCCCTAGTGGGTGCTGCTGCTGGGGACTCGGACAACTGAGAAGTAGATGAAGAAGCGTGTGTTCTCACCATCTGCAAAATAACATAGTAGAAATCCAATTAGCATTGAGAACAAATCCGCACAACAAGCAAAAAACAAATGTGAAATTTTCCTAACCATGTAGCCTCTGGGATAAATATAGACGTCTCTGTACCGATCCCTCAGACTCTACTGAGCTTGTCCATGATTTTTGATACTTATGAAACCTAGAGGTCCAATACCAACTTGTCACGACTCGGAATCCCCACCCCTCGGGGTCAAGATGGTACCTGCTAGTGGAAGCTAGGCAAGCCATGAATCTTTGAAACCATTGCATCTTTCATTTTATACATGTTAAGACAATTAAATTAATAATGGATAAGCATTAAAATGACAACAGAAAAATAAAATCTTTGCGGAAGTCTTTTATAAATAGAAAGCCAAATGTATAAATGACAACACATGTCTCTACCTAGCACATGGTGTCACAACATACAAGGACTGTCTAAGAGTGCTAAATACAAGAGTCTGAAACAATGAAATAAAACTTTGTCTCGGTACAAACAAAAATAGTGCATAAAATAGATAGAAAATATGTCGGGCTTGTGGACACCTGCAGGACTACCTAGGGATATCGTGGATTGAAAGATGGATCCCTGGCTATTGATGTGCTTTGTAAGTTGCTCCGGTATCTGCACATAAATACAGAGTGTAGCATAAGCACAACCGACCCCATGTTCTGGTAAGTGTCTGACCTAACCCCAACCTCAAGTGACGATGCTAGAACCAGACTCCAAATAAACCTGTGTAGTTATATGATATATAGCAAAAAGTAAACAAGTAATAAGCAGTTAAAAGGGAGGGGGTACCTGCTTCGAGGAAACAATTTAACTTAGCAAAAAAAATAATATGAAGGATTAGTACAGTATCTAAAACAACATAATCACACTACTGTTGCGGCGCACAACCCGATTCATATGTATATATATAACTATTTCAGCGATCAACCCGATCCAATAAATATAATATATCTGTTGTGACGTGCAACTCGATATAATATAATATTTGTTGATGGGTGCAACCGATCCAATATGTACAATATCTGTTGCGGCATGCAACCCGATCCAATATAATATTTGTTGTAGCGTGCAACCCGATCCAATATAGTATCTGTTGTGGCATGCAACCGGATCCAATATAATATCTGTTGCGGCGTGCAACCCGATCCATATATTCATTAATAAAAATGTCGGGGTGCACAACTGTTCCAAGTGTACAACTAATAGTGGTCACAACAACAATCCCGGCAAGGGATACTACAAATTACACTATCCCATCAAGGGAACTCAACAGTACAAGTATATATGTCCCAACAAGGGAGAATCAAATATAACTAATCGTAATTCAACTTCTAACATCTTTATTATCATCTCTTCTAACTCATAAATAACTTTCACAAAAATAAACTAAGTCGTTGCTCTATACCAGGGATTTACTCATTATTTCAACCAAAGCATTATTCAAGAATTCAACAAGTATCAATTTAAGACTCACGGTCATGCTCGATACCAACATATAGATACTCGTCACCATGCCTATACGTCATACTCAACAAGAAACAAGTAGCAAATATGACTCAACTCCTAATACCTCAAGCTAATGTTAGACCGAACACTTACCTGAAAATTCCACGGCTAATTCAATCCTCAATTATCACTTTTCCTCTCGAATTTGGCTCCAAATCGATTGTATCTATACAAAAATTACATTAATACATCAATAATGCGAACCCAATGCCTAATAATAGCTTTCCAAGCATTCTTCCCAAAAACCCAAAAAATTGACCCTGGGCCCGCTTGGTCAAAACACGAGGTTCGGGCCAAAATTAAATCATCCATTCACCCATGAGCTCAAATATATAATTTATTTTCAAATTCGACCCCAAAACGAGGTCTAAATCAAGAAAAATCAAAAAGCCCTAACTCTACCCAAATTCCTAATTTCTACCCTTAATCACATGTTTTAGGCCTAAAAATTCATTAGATGTTGATGAAAATGAAAGAAAACGAGTTGAATATTACTTACCCAAGAGATTATGATGAAGGAAAGCTTCAAGAATCACCCTAGAGCTTTGGAGAAGACAAGGTTTATGACGTTTTGTGAAAATCCCGTAATGGATTCTGTTTTGGAAGATTAAAATAATTGGGCAGATTTGTTGTACATGATCGCGGACAAAAGGTTATGATCACATAGGCTAAAGTTTGCTGGGCACTCTGATCGCAGACAACAGGTCGCGATTACATAGGGTAGAACAGCTGAGCACTGCGACCGCGGACAATACATGATCGCATAAAAGAAAAATGAAAGATGGGAATTTACACAATGCGATCGCGGAGGTAAGAATGCGATCACGTAGAAATATTTATGAACCCCTAAGTTTTCTCTATGCGATCGCGACCTTTTTTATGAGATCTTATAGAAGAAATCACTGGACAATAGAAGACAGTTATTTCTGCAACCTTTCCTAAGTTCAAAACTTTCTGAAACACATCCGAAACTTATGCGAGCCCTTGGGTCTCCTAACCAAACATATGTACTTACTCAACAACATCATACGAACCTATCCATGCGATCAAATCGCCAAAATAACCTCAATAACAATGAATCAAACCTCAAAATCAAGAGTTTCTCTTAAACTTCATCAAGTTTCAAATTTAGAAATTCAAGTCCGAATCACGTCAAACGACGTCCTTTTCAACCAAATTTTACAGGAAGGACTTAAAACATATATAAGAATTGTACCGGGCTCCAGAACTAAAATACAGGCCCGATACCTTCTCTTTCTAATCACATTTCATTTCAATTTTCCTTAAATACTTTCAGAAAATAATTTTACAAAAAAAATTCATTTCTCGGGCTTGGGACCTCGAAATTCGATTCTAGGCATACTGTCATGACCCCAAGCCGGCCTAGTCATGATGGCTCCTCTCGTGAAGACAAGGCCAGCCGCCACCACACTCACAATGTTTCACAACAAAATCCTGAAATAACAGTGTTGAATAAAAATACAAGGGAACTATCAAGGGAATACAATAAGCAATTAGGGGAAAGAAGTGGTACTACGAATGTCATGCAGCCACCTTGCTAACTCCGATGACTTCGCGTCTGAGCAATCCACACCCGCTACCGGGTTTCGATATACCTGAATTTGCACACGAGGTACCGGGTTTCAATATACCTGAATCTCCACGTTCACGTTAAGCTCAATAAACACAACAGGCTTCAAATCATAATACGAGTCAAATTTCCCTTTTTTAAAATCCAGCTTTTAGTAAAATTATTTTTGAAATACTTTCCAACAGTTTCGACAGGGGTTCAATACCGTTTAAAGTAATAATAGATATTAAAGCCATAATCGGCCCCTTGGGCTAAGCATAGTTCGTAAAATAGCCCCTCGGGCAAAACAGTAATCATAAACACTTCATAACTGGAAAATCTCAGTGGAAATAACCAATGCCAAATTAGTGATAAATTTCTGAACATAAAAAAAAACCCAGTTTTAATAAAAGTTATTTTAAAATATTTGTTCAATTTACCGATAGAAGCTCAGTAAAAAAATGAGTGAAAATAGTCAATAAATGAACATATTCGATAGAAACTCACTTTAAAGAGGAGTGAAATCAACAAGTTCATAAATAGGCCTCTCAGGCAAAAACATCACTCATATGGCATATATCTATCATCCCTCGGGCTAGCCCTTTATCACTCGTGATTTAACTCTAATCAATCAGTACTCACACTCAGTATTCACGCTCAATAGGTACCATATAGTAATTGTTATGGCGTGCGGCCCGATCCATATATTGTCGCGGTGTGCAGCCCGATCCATATATCATCGATGACGCTTATTGGGGGTGACCACACTTTGGGAGGTGCCCCTTAGGTCCAAGTCCAATATTGTTGTGGCATGCAACCCGATCCAAATTGCTGCAGCGTGCAGCCCGATCCGTATCCATATATGTATATATATTGATGAGGCATGCAGACCGATCCATAGATATATAATCGTCACAACTAGGCCCTTGGCCTCTCCCAGTCATTAACCTCACCATCAGACTCTCAGTATATCTCAATGATCAATCTCACAATCAAACCCTCAATCTATCTCAACAGGGAACTCGTCCCAAAACAGTTTCCACATTTTTAAGAATATAGTGATAAAGCCATATTTGAGTAATAAAAATGTAACACATGACTGAGGACGTGCTTTCAAACAATTAGGGTGAGGATAGATAGTTAAAAAAAAATAAAGGTCCCCACAAGTCGGCACAAGGCCCCAAACACGGCATACATCCCAAATCATAATAACATCAAACAATTAACAATCAAGTACGCATTAAAGTACTCGTTGGGGATGGACTAGATCACAATCCCTAGCGGTGCTCTACCCCATGCTCATCATCTATCGTGTGAGTCACCTCAAAGTAACACAACGATGTGTAATCCGGGGTTTCAAACCCTCGGGACAGTATTTACAATCATTACTTACCTTGAACCGGCGAAATCTCTAGCTCGCGACGCTTTTTCCCCTCAAATTAGCCTCCACACGCATCGAATCTATCCAAAAATTATAACGAATACATCATAATATGCTAAGGGAACAAAGCCCAAGCGAAAACAATCAATATCGGGCACAAATCCCGAAATTACGTAAAACCCGAGCCCCAGGCCCACTTCTCAAAACTTAGAAATTTTTACATCATTAGATTCCTCATCTCCCCACGAGTTCAGCATATCAAAAGTTCTCAAATCCGACCTCAAATAGTCCTTCAAATCCCAATTAAAAAGTCCAATTTTTCAAGCCCTAGTTCTTCAACTTTAGGCTTAGTTTTCATGAATTTCTAGGTGGATTTCACAATAAAAACGGGTATTGAGTTCAAAAACATTACCTCCAGGCAATTCCCCTTGAGACCCTCTTCAATCCTCTTTAAAAAGCTCCAGAATCAACCAACAATGGAGGAACTTAGCCTCCAATTCGCGGAAATGGGCTTTTAAAACATTCTGCCAAGAACTCAATTTTTACTTAATCGTGATCGCGTACTCCCTCACGCAAACGAGATGCTCAGAATCCCCCAACTATGCGATAGTGAATGATGACACGCGACCGCGATTGAAAGCAATGCAAAACTACGTGATCGTGACCCGATCTATGCGAACGCAAAGAGAAAACCTCCCCTTAAATAACTCTACGTGATCGCGAATAGGAAACATCTGCAGCAGAGCTGGAGTCAAAACCTGCAATTTTTTGCAATTTTCCCAACGTGAAATGGTCCTCTTAACCATCTGAAGCTCATTTGAGGCCTTCAGGACCTCAACCAAACATACCAACATAATCCATAACATCATACAAGCTTGTTCCAATCATCAAAACACCTTAAATAACATCAAATTACTCAAAACTCATCGAATTCAAGGCTAAGTTTCCCAAAACTTCTTAAAAACTCCGTTGATCACAAACCCAAACAAACCACGCCTAAATAACCTGAAATTTTTCACACACATTGTAAATGAAAAAATGAAGCTACAGCAACTCTCGGAATTCCATTCTGACTCTCGGATCAAAATCTCACCTATCAACCGGAATTCGCTAAAATACTAACTTCGCCAATTCAAGCCTAATTCTACACTGGACCTCCAAAACCAATTTCGATCACACTCCCAAATCATAAATCACCCAAGAAGCTAACCAAATCATAAAAATTCCGATCCGAGCTCATATACAAATAAGTCAACTCTTGGTCAAACCTTTCAAATTCAAAGCTTTCAACTCAGACTGTTTCTTCATATTCATAACAATTTTTTTTCCTAAAAACCAAAACCAACAATCTACATCAGTCTTAATACATTACACGGGGCAATTCATGCTCGAGAACTTGCTATCAAAGTGCAAAATCTCAAAATGACCGGTCGGGTCGTTACATCCTCCCCCACTTAAACACGCGTTCGTCCTAGAACGTACCTACAGTTATTCTAGAAGCAAACCAATAGCTAAATAACCTTACCATGCTTATACCTGGGGCTGATCCCATGTCACCCTATATCATATACGTTCGATGACACAATATAACTGAAATTCCACAATCCATCCTAGTCCATAAACCATAGAACCACATTTTTGCTTCTAGAATAATGTGAATAAGTCCAAACAAGCTGTAACAGGCCATATCTGCTATCTCAGGAACAATCACATGATATACCACATAACTCAAACACTCGCAGCGATAACTTCTAATCACAGCAGCTGCACCGAACTGTTAGAAAATACACTTAACGCTAGAGAGGGGGTGAATAGCGTTATAATAAAAAATAGCGTAAACTTGCGGAATTTAAAAATTGCAGGAATTAAATAAGTGCGATAAGTAAATAAATAGGAACGAACGCACCGATGTATCCTGGTTCACCACAACCCATGGCTAGTCAAGTCCCCGAGAGACTCTCTCGAGATTTCCACTATCTTCGTCAAGCTTACGGGTACTTAACAAACCGTTACAGTTGCTCAAGGATACCACACCTTAAGACTTCACTTGCTTGAGGATACCTCACCCCAAGACTTCAACCACTAAGACTTTGGGTACTTAGCAAACCCGACAAATGAGAAGATATGTTCTTCTCAAACAACTCTCTTTTACAACAAATACTCTCTCAATAGAGTGGATAAAGAGATACACAATAAGCTCTATGAACAACACAAAGTTGTCTATCAAATGGCTCAACAAAAGCTCTAAAATGATGCTTGAAAATGATCAATATGCATAACAATGTATGGAGGAGTTGTGTATTTAAAATCAGCTCAAAAGACCTTTTTTATAGGTGAAAAAGTGGTGCTGACCGTTGCTTAATTGACAAATAAAATCCCTGATTCTGTGCTCAAACAATCGATTGTTTGGAGTAGATAATCGATTGTTTGACCAACGTTCAAAAGACAGATTCCTGATTTTAGGCTAAACAATCGATTGTATGGACTAAATAATCGATTGTATTCAACGTTCAAAAATCAATTTAGGATTCTGTGGGAACGGTAAAAATATAACCGATTGTATGAAAATGACAATCGATTGTTTATAGATATAATCGATTGTATGACAAAAACAATCGATTGTTTAGATGTTTAAAAACTTCGGTTGCACACTGTCTCAAAATAATCGATTGTTAAAAGTAGACAATCGATTGTTTGCTATTTTGAAAAACTTCAGATCACACTGTCTTAATACAATCGATTGTAGGATTCAAATAATCGATTGTTGAGGCCCAGATTTAAAAGACATGTTTAAAACCTTTAACATCATTTTGTTTTAACAGAAAGATGCATGTTTATGATAAATAAGATTTAATAAAATATTTTATGCATGTTTATGATGACCTAATGTTGAGCCAAAGGATAAGATAACTTAAACGTTGTCCTTACATTGGTTCTACCAAACGACCTACGTCTTGGGTCTTCGGTCTTGAACTCTTTGGCTCGTTCATGCAATTCCGTCATCAGTATGCTTCTCGCCATTTGATTGATTGTCATATTATATCGTTGTTTGACACTTGACTTCATTGTTTGTCATTCATCAAAACCTATACCTGAAAATCATGCTCATACAACCAAAGCGCACATATCATAGATATACATGATTTCCAACACGAACAACCGAATATCGATAGAAAACTCCTTAAGAACTAAACTCTCATTCTAACACTTCCACATACTGCCAATGATAAAGGAAACATGCAATAAATCATAACCATTTCTTAGACCAAGCATCCATAAGGCTATTTCTCCTTTGGCAAGGACCATAGCAAATTTTTGAGCCAAACCTCGATATTATCTTTCCAACATGCTGAAATCGAATTCGTTCGTATTTATTGATGATCCCAATGATCTCGTCTAATCCAACATAATTTCTCTGGTGACATGACACATCAAGACAGGCTAAAGCCACAACCTGCGCAGGCCGCGCACTGATAAGCAACAACTCGAATAAACTCACATAATGAAATTGACTTAAATGAAAGAGTTATACCTCAAGCTCACCCGTACCATCACAACACATGGCCGAGAACCCGTCTCGCATCATAGAAATAGAACACACGAATATAACCCGCCAAGTCATTTTTCCACATAGCTTCGCTACAACGCGTGATCCTATCCAAACACTGGTCTACATGAAACACCTCATGTCACTATGCTCGCAATCGGCAACCACACTCCTTAATTGCTAATAGCTCAAAACAACTGAATCAACACATCCTTCCCAACAGCAACTCGAAGTCAACAAAACCATCTTGATGCTAGACATATATCCATATAGGTCTACCAATTGACCACACATCAGCTCTAGTTACCCACAAAAAATAAATAATCCTTCGAAGGTTCACAATGATTGAATCATAGAATATACTAACACCTGACTAACTACCCACATTTTTCCATCCACAACCACGAGCTAACATGCATATCAAAACTTACAGCCTCCAAGTCCATAAGGCACATAAATTACCATATCTGATCCCAATTCCACCACTGACATACATAACTCACCTCTAGACTCAATATTTCCATGAGATTTACTCTAAGAATTCTTCTGTGCTTCCAAGCAAACTCGAATATCAGCAACCAATCCGACAAAAAGTGTTGCAATACTACCGAAGTACCATCAACTTAATCACATTGCCTCTTTCTGGAACATACACTCTCACCAAATCACCTCATTTAGCATTATCAATTCCTTATTAACTGAAGATCATTTCTCAAATCATCTAAAATTGCTCGTATTGAATAAGAATTTTATGACCTTCCCATCAGAACCGAACTGTAACCTTACACACGCAATTCCCCATCATTTACAACAAAACTCATAATCCATACCACTCTAGGAATAACAGTGAGATCTTCATATCCCTTCCAATCCACAAACATATACATGCTCAACTAGTCACGAACTTTTCATTAGTCCCATCTTGAAGAAATCGCTATACATCCCATGCTCTGCATGCCCATAGAAAATATACATCTCCAGACTGTGGTAAAAACCATCAAGAACTCTCCGAGTTCCCCTTGCACAAATCAAACCTGCCAGGACTGAATCCTTCTAACTTGGCCAAGCTAAGCAAGCCATCAAAGCCTAAGAGCATTGCCACAAAATATTTGTAAGAACTCATTACTTTAAAAACACATAAGGAACTAACCATGTCATTACCATACTGATTCGGTCTACAATCAAGCTACTCCATCTATCTAAATTTCCTTTCGATTCATCTTTAACTTGAAATTCTCTCTTGTTGTAGCACCACAATTCCTCAACCCAGGCTCACCACATGAGACCCAAACATACAACCATACTGTCTAAGACCCATAAGCCGCTGAATACTCTCTCAAATATTCCCAAACATGCCATATTCTAGAATACTTTACTCTAAAGAACTTCCTGCGAATCTAAATCCGTTACCTTTACTTTCCCGATGTTGATACATAGAATCCCATAATTAATACAAAAATACCATAAGTCTTGACCTCTTCCAATGAAAACTTAGTCTTACCACACATACAACTTTAAGATGCCAATTGTTACATGTAGAATCTTGAACACATTAGAATCATTCTCCCAAGCCATTCACTCTTATTCAAACTGTAATTTACCTGACCCAACGAACAAAACCACTCGTGCCTCATTGGCACTCTGACACTGTAGAATGAAATCCTCATCCTCAGATGCAGACCCGGGATTTAAGTCTTACGGGGGCACCATTGTTTTTAGTATGCCAATCACGAACAATAAACGGGTGTAACTCTTTGAAATGACTATAATTTATCATCAAAATAAAAACATCAATATTATCAAATCCCATTAACTTGATACTAATATAATAAAAGTATATTGTCAACTCATAGTTGAACTCGACGCATTTTCATATTTTGAAAACGGTCAATGATAGCATCATTGCTTATATTTACAAACACTTCCTTCTTAAAGTAACAAACTAAACAATCATTTAAAAATGCATCACCAATACTTCTACGCAATTCATCTTTGATGTACTTCATAGATGAGAATGCTCTTTCCACCGCTGCAGTTGCGATAGGTAAAATTAAAGTCAACTTCACAAGCAAATAAACAAGTGAATAAGTCTCCACAAGATTTGTCTCAACCAATGCTTTCGCCAAATCACCAATTCCTTTCAAATTAGAGAATCTAGTGTCGCCATGTTGCATATGCCAAATGAAAGTGTCAAGCTGGCTACTAAGATCTCGAAACTTCAATTCACCAAACTCATAGGGATAATGTTTGGCCAATGTCATTATTCTTTCCTTATCAAAATTAGCAAATAATTTAGTCGGAACAAGCTAGCCATATCAAGAAGCAGGTTACTACTCACAACATCAAAATGACTATTAAGCTCCAGAAGTTGCAAATCGATCATGGCTTAAAATAGCTCAACACGTAAGTGATGTGAATAAGTAACACTAGAAGGCCTATGCTTCGGACTTTCCAGGAATATGGAATTCTTCCATCTTGGGCACCAAAATATCATGTTTTTAACAAAATAAATGTACTTCATCCATCAATGGTTCTCATCCTTTATCTCTCATTTCTTGCAACCTTTCCTTTGTAATATCAAATAAATACCATGGCATTGACAATATCTTGATCTTTCTTCTGTAATGCTTTACTCAACTCGTTTGACATTATCAACACTTTCAACATTAAGTGAAGCAAGAAAATAAATTCAAATGCTTTAATTTTACTCAAAAAAGCTTATGCTTGCAACCTATCATTAACATCACCTTCACATTTAATCACCTCAAGCACATGAACAATAGAAGAAAATAAAATAACAAAGTTATCCAATGTTTTACAATGTGATCCCCACCGAGTGTCACGTGGCCATTGAAGCCCCCGCTTTTAATTTGATCCTTTCCCGCTTTGAAGTTCACCACTCTCTAACAATTGCTCCAACAATTCTGCTTGATGGTCCTGAAGTTGATCTCTACGCTTAAAAGAAACTCCAATTATATTCAACACGTTAGTAATAATAGCAAAGAAAATCTCAACCTCCTTGTGTTTTTAGCAACAGCTACAAGCGTCAATTGTAATTGATGGGCAAAACAATGAACAGAATATGCCCATGGAGTTTCTTGCAAAATTAAAGCTTTAAGGCCATTCATTTTTCCATGCATATTACTAGCCCCATCATAGCCTTGTCCATGTATTTTGGATGGACTTAATGAGTGTTTCATTAGCAAAGAAAGTACTGCTTCTTTTAACAAATTTGCAGATGTATCACTAACACGAACAAGACTAATAAATGGCTCGTTCACTTGGCCTTTTATGTCAACATACCGCAAAGCAAGGGCCATTTGGTCATGGTGTGAAAAATCCTTGGACTCATCAACTAATATCCCAAAATAATCTCCATCCAAATCATCAATTATAGCTTTCACGGTATCTTGTGCACAAGCACTCACAATATCCTTTTGAATTTTTGGCGAAGTCATCATATCATTTTTGGAGCATGTTTTAGTATTACCGTTGGGAACAACTAATTTGCGAACAAAACTATAAGGCAATGGTGGGTCGAGAAAAAGGCAAATGAGAGAGGTCAATTGGTGAAAACCTACAAAGGGCATCGTTGATCGACTTTAGGTCTTCTTATATCCCTGCATAAGCATGGTTAAACAACTCAGTTTCAAAGTGAAGTTTACAACAGATTTTGAGAATTAGACGGTTTAGACGGGTCGGGCATCCAGTCCAAACTGCATGTCATGTTCATTGAAGTCAGCATATTCCTCCAGATAAGTCCTTTCTTATTCTTCTCCTGAAATGGATGCTTCTTGATTAGGTTGTAATGCTTATTAGTTCACCTACTTGTTTTCTTTCATACTATTCCTTTTGAGTCCCTTTCAGTCTAATTTTGACAAAGCAAAGCAAAGAAAAGGCCACAAAATTGGCTACACTTTCCCCGTTATATGAAGCAAAAAATTTCTGGGCATAAACAGTATGGACAAAGCCATAAAGGCGATTTTGATATTCCTTTTCAAGCAAAAGACTTGACGGACTTAGCAATATTTCCAGGGTCAACAAAAATTACTCATCAAGAGTTGTCTTTGGGAGCAAGGTCGTTTGCGCCATAGACACAAATGGTGATAGGCGCAAAATAGTCAGGTGTTGATGTTGAGAAAGAAGATCTTTAGAGAGTAAAGTCAGAATCTCCTGACAATTTGTACGATCATCAACATGGTCGGTTTTTCTAACAAGTGTAATGGACACAAGGTCAAGTCGCCTAAGAAATCAAGGCCACAAACTGACCACCATTTTAAAATTAACGAATCTTTCTTTGTTTATAACAAGAACATAATAGTTTAGTGAAACAGCCCGTGAAAAGACGAACACCACCAAGTGAAGTTCTCAAATCCATGATTTCCATCTAATATGCACGTAATCATGTTATTTTTTAGTTTTATTATAGGGAATCAAGAACCTATCTTCAATACAGGGTACTACATCCCTTTATTACACATCTTATTGCTAACATAGGATACGACATCCCCTAGTAGCATTTCAGAGTGCCACGAGCCTCATCTTATTGCCAATACAGGGTACTAAATCCCTTGGCTGCATTATTTTCAATATAGGTTATGACATCCCCTAGTTGCATTTCAGAGTGCCACGAGCCTCATTGTATTGCCAACACATGGTACTACATTCCCTGGCTGCATTATTTTCTACCAACATAGGGTACGACATCCCCTAGTTGTATTTTAGAGTGCCACGAGCCTCACTTTATTGCCAACACAGGGTACTACATCCCCTGGTTACATTACTTTATTGCCAACATAGGGTACAACATTTCCTAGTAGCATCTCAGAGTGCACGGGCCTCATCTTATTCCCAATACAGGGTACTATATCCCATGGCTGCATTATTTTTTCCAACTAGGGTACGACCTAGTAGCATCTTAGGGTGCCACGAGCCTCATCTTATTGCCGACAAAAGGTACTGCATCCCCTGGTTGCCTTCTATCTTGTTAATGTGGAGTACAACATCCCCTATTATAAAAAAATTATATAAAAAAAATTATTTTTTAAAATTTTTAATTCTGCAATAGCAAAGGTAGTTTAATGTGTTTTCAATAACTCAAAAAAAAATTCAGTGCAAACTGGGGCAGAATTTTTTTTTCTTTCTTCTTTTTTTCGTTTTGTTTGTTTGTGATGGCTTGTAGGTTTTTCTGAAAAGCATGGATTGGATGTGCAAAAATAAGATTTCAGCTCTTGCCGGAGAAAATAGAATGTTTGATCTCAATACTAGCAACAACCAGCTTGGATATAATATATGCAGAGACATAGGGTCTCAGGATCCATCTTCTTATCATCGGATCAAGGAACAAGCCTGCGAGAATACTTCATAGTCTATTGCATTGAGAGCATCAAGTTTCAGTATAAAGTCAATGGGAGAAGCAAGTCAAGAATCAAGACGAGACTCTAGATGACATTTAGATAGGAATATTGTAACTTTTAGATTTCAAGAATATTTAATTTTCTTTTCATTTTGATGTAATAGTAGGAACCGCAGATCGGAACCTCGATGCAACCTCAATGTACTCTCCATCTAAGCATACTCCATTACTCGTCTTCTACTTGAACTACACGCGGACTAATTCCTTTATAATCCGGGACATGTAGGCTGCCTAAAACCAAGGCTCGGTCGCATCTTTTTCTTTTATATTATTTTTCTAATTAAATAATAGTGAGGTCAAAACTTAGTCACCATGTTCATTTTCTTTGCCTGAAAACTCTTCATGTTTCCAAGCAAAGAGGGGCATGCTGTGAACAACTAATTTTTGACCGTACTCAAATTCTATACTATTTTTATGCAACTACTTCTTTAGGTCTAATCTTGTTTTAAAATTCTATCTTACTCTTAATATATATTTTATTCAATAAAAAAAATACTCACACTCTAAAAGTATAGATTTTTTTTTGTTATTTAAAAAAATCACTATATATATATATATATATATATATATATATATATATATATATATATATATATATATATATATATATATATATATATATATATATATATATATATATATATATATATATATATATATATATATATATATATATATGGGGTTCTTTTAATAAGAATTTTAATAAGTAAGCTATGGCATCTTTTCCTAGTATTATTTAAATTTTATGCGAAATATTTTATTTTTCTTTGTCTAAAAGAAGTGGGTCCATATGTTTTATTTATGTATTTACTTTAACTTTTCTTTAATTAAAAGAAGTAATTAAAATAACATTATTTTTAATTTTTTTAAAAAAAAGAGAGAAAGAAAAAGAGATCCTAGCTACTAGTATGAGCCTTTATCTCTAAAAACCTCCTTTCCCATCACGTCATTTTGCCCCCCACAATGCTCTCACATTTGAATTTAGTGAAGATATTAATTTTGAATACGATATTAAGTCAATCTGATGATTCTTTGCATTAGCATTTCTTTATCTTTATTAGATAATCCATATTTGATGTTATCTGTTTAAATTACTTTGAGTTTAATTTGTGATAATAAATTGGATGACATAATTTTCATTATTCTAACTCCAATTTGTAGTGCAGTTAGTGAATGAAACAACGCTTGTTTAAATTGTAAGGTTTTAAATTGTTAGCCTATTTGTATAAGCATTACGTTTATAGTGTTATTAGTTTTAGGTTTGTTTAAGGTAATAGATTTTATCTTTCTATATTTTGTCTGATGTGAATGTAGTTGCAAAATATTTTCTTTTGGAGTTTTAATTTAATCACAATTATATAATGTACTTTTGGAATATTAGATTATTTTGAAATGGAGAGTGAATTGATTTTCTTAAAAAAATTTAATTAAAACAAAAAATGTTAGCTTAAATACAATGTCAGATTGTTCAATCCTAAATGAGTGAACAATATAATGTCCTAATTGAGGTCTAGATTCCACGTCTCAGGATTAAGAAGAAAAAAAATGTATTACAAAATCATGGCGACACATTTTTTTACACAAATATTTTAATAGAAATAATTTTTTTTAATTTTAATTAGTACGAGGTCACCTCGATCTTTTGGGTACGGTACACAAGTTAAGGTCACAGACATGCATCTTAATGAGCATAAGGTAAAGTAGCGGATACGCGTTTTAGTCAAAGATATTAAAAGTTCAACAATTAAAAGCGATTATAGGTGAAAGATGCGTTAATTAATATAATTTTCTTTAAAATTAATTTAAGCCAAATAATATATATATATATATATATATATATAAACAAATATTTCGGAAAAAAAAATGGAATACTTTGAATAGGCTAGTATGCTTTAGGAGCGTGTTAACCAATCTGTTATCACGATCGTATACACGTTTGTGTGACATACTTATGATTTCTTAAATTAAGGGGAAAAATAAGTGTTCGCGCAATTTTGACAAAACAATTTAAAAAATAATAAAGTGTTATTAAGTATGTACACATACGTATGACATGATTCCTGACATACCAAACAAAAGGAATACACGTACGCGTGATTCATTTCAAGATAATCCTATAATTACGAGTAATCAAGTAATTTAAAAGCTGTAAAAGGTAAAATGTACATAGTTCATAAAATACATCATTAAACCAATTTAATTAAGCCAGGTATGATAAAGTGACCGTACTAAAACCACGGAATCCGGGAGTACCTAACACCTTCTCCCGGGTTTAATAGAATTCCTTACCCGATTTTTAGTATCGCGGATCTTAAACAGAGTCAATTTTCTTGAATTGGAATTTAAAATAAATGGTGACTTGGGACATCGTAAATATCCATTCTAAGTGGCGACTCTTTAAATCAAAATAAGTTAATCATTTTCAAATAATGTCACTTAAATTGGAAAAAACTCATTTCTTCCATACCCCCCTCGGGTAAAAAGGAGGTGTGACAACCCTATCTACATCTGAAAGCCTATCTCCAAGCCATTCCAAAAGCCCTAGAAAAAAGCCTTTATTTTTTGAAGACTCGCTTTCATCATGACCACGAAAAGACAATTCAAAGTCCAAGAAACCTTGCAACATCAATTGAGGCATTTAAACGAATTCGATATTCAGTTTTTTGCAAAAGCAGCTTGAATTGATTGAGATTGATTTGGCAAGTCTAGCAGATTGTTAAAGCACTTATGGTGGAGATTACTTATTTTACCAACTTGTAGATAAAATCTTTCGGTTTCTTTATTCCAAGCCTTAAAGTCAGTTTTTGTGAAAGAGTCACATGTGCTTCCATTAACGTAATCATTTATGAATAAATAATAACATAAACAAAATGCGGCATCTTTCTTCACACTATACTCTAACTATCTAGAATATGAACCTTTAAACCAACTCGAACTAAATTGGCGCATTTTCTTCCCAAATAAAGTTTTAGGAAATTTGTGATCTGGTTGGCAAGGCCCACTTTGGATGTAGTGTCTTCTCACTTCATCCCGTATTCTAGGGTTATATCTATCAATGGATATTCTTTCTCTGGGGTCGATATTAAGTGATTTCACATTGAACTCTACAAGATGGGAGGAATTGTTTCTAAAACTAGAACTTGGTTGAGAAGAATTAAACCTCGTGAAAAATATGTCCATCTTAATTCACATCAAGAGAACTTCCTACAAAGCAACAATGCCAGGAAAAATAATATTTTGGTCACAAATCATTCACTTTACTGAAATAATATTTCAAATAGTATTAGCACAATTCTTCAAATACCTATAAAATTAACTTATTAAGATAAAAAAATTAGCACACCAACTAGGTTAAGGCCGCTCAAACAATGAATTCAGAAACTAAAAGAAGTACACCTTTTGGGGCCTCAAAATTTTTTGGGCCTAAATCAAAGGCTTTACTAGCCTCAACAAATCAAGAAAAATTACAGAAAATTTAGAGATTCAATAAAAATAGAATAGCCAAAAGTGAGAATAAGACACAAAAAATAGGCAAGCAAAACCTTCTAGTTAAGCCTCTTCTCAATCGTATTTTAAAAGGGATTTCTTTAAAACCCTAAATTCGAAACTGAAATTTACCATTAGAAAAATGGAAACAAGATGGAGAATTCCAAGTATAATTTTCAAAATCTTACCCAAAAAAAGATTCGACAGTTGCTTGATCCCTGAAGAAAGAAACGTGTGAAGGTGAAGGATGAAATTTGTTTTCGGTTTAGAAGAAATAACCCGATGTCAAAGAGAGAGAAAAGGGAGTAGGCTTGTATTTTTAACCTATGAAATTTGTTTTGGGTTTAGAAGAAATAACATATGTCAAAGAGAGAGAAAAGGAAGTAGGCGTGTATTCAATTAAAGGTCTGACCGGATGAGACCAATCACCTGAGATTCAAACCTAGGTCTTGAAGAAGGCAGCTACTATCACAAACCAACTCTTCTATCCAATCTTTGTGACTGAGGGTGCTGCATAATATATTTATAAGGGTCCTCCCTGTACTAACTTATATATACAATATTTTTACCGAGGCCAACGAGAGGTCAACGGGTGCCCGTGACCCCCCACCCCCTAGCATAGGTCCGCCCCTGTATGCACCGAGCATTCTTTACCAACAAAACTTTAAGACATCCTGTGGTTTTCATACCCTATGAAGTATAATATAACCTTTGCCAAACAAAATTTCCTTTACTCGAACCATCCTAGGTCTCGATTTCTGCAAGCCATAACTAATTTGCTAGCACGACTCAAACCAGAACCAACATAGCGTATAACTGTGCAATCCGCTAATAAATAGAAAACTCCCCCACTTGGCCCGAAGCCAATAGATCAAAGCTCGCACAATAACTCATAATGCGTTTTTTTTTTGTTGCCATAATACCATAGTGGGATGTACCCAATATTTCTTAAGCTCGTGGAACACAAACCATCTGGTACTTCATATCTTCTGCAAATCTCGCATTCATTCCCGCAACAGTTGCTCCCACTCTCTTAAGCGACTCGAAATTTCAAATTTCAACACGTATTCTTCACTGACACATGAGATCTTCTAAGATACGGATAAGGATCACACCACTTCAGAGCACTCCGCAGGAGATAACCCACCTTCTTTGCCTAAATCTAACTCTTCTGTATACCTTCCACCGTCATACACATTACAATCACCTAGTCTTTCTAAGTCTGAACTCGTACCGCAACATAAAATTTATTTCACTCTCAACTGGAAAACATGAAAATATCCTTCATGCGCCCATGACTCAGGGATATACCTCGAATCAAGATGGAGTTCCAACACTTATTAGTTCTTCTAACATTCAGCAGGCCTTTCTCGTCACTTCCAAATCATATAGATACATCTATCAGTACTAACATACTCATCACACAGTTACCCAACCGTCACTCCTACTAATAGGAACAATATCGAACAAATAAATTCAAGACACTCACTCACACAATCATCACCTCGGTGCTCAAGCCATAGGTAAAGATCCGGCCTCAAGTCCTCTAGACTGGCCTAACATCAAACTCACAAAGATCACATGTCGCCCCTCAATTAGGGAATCACAGCCATCAAGGCACATCTAATAGTAAGGGCTCATGCGCGCATACTAACGCGTGGAAATAATTTCAAGAGTTACTTTTCAAGAAGAATCAAGGACGCACGATAAGATTCCAAGAATGTAAAGTTTTCCCAAAGGTTCTGCAGCCTCTCGAGGATAAATACAGACGTCTCCATACCAATCCGTGAGACTCTACTAAACCTCCTCGTGACTCGTGAGACCAATGTGACTTAGGCTCTGATACCAACTGTCACGATTTCAAGCCGGACCGGTCATGATGGCGCCTCTCATGAATACAAGGTCAGCCTACACCACACTTACATTAACCCTTTAAGCAATAAGAGTCACTTTTAAGCCTTTAATTAAAAAATGTTTCACAATAAAATCTGGAATAACAGTGCAAAATAAAAATACAAGCCTGACTTCAGGGTATCACTATTCAAGAGAAACTATCAAGGTCTGAATACAACAAAAGCGAAAAAACATACTAAATACAGTAACATCAATGAGGCAAAAGAAGCAGTGCTGCGAACATCATGCAGCCACCTTGCTAACTCCGATGACTTCGCGTCCGAGCAATCCACACCCGCTACCGGGTTTCGATATACCAAAATCTGCATACGAGGTGCAGGGAATAATGTGAGTACTCCAACCCAGTAATAATTAAGAGTAAATAAAGTCTGAGCAATAGGAAAGGATGATTCCACATTCACGTTAGCTCAGTAAACACAACATGCTTTCAAATCATAATACGAGACAATTTTCCCTTTTTAAAAATCCAACTTTTAGTAAAATCATTTTTGAAATACTTTCCAGCAGTTTCGATAGGGGTTCAATACTGTTTAAAATAATAATAGATATTAAAGCCATAATCGGCCCCTTGGGCTAAGCATAGTTTATAAAACAGCCCCTAGGGCAAAATAGTAATCATAAACACTTCATAACTGGAAAATCTCAGTGGAAATAACCAATGCAAATCAGTAATTAATTTCTGAACATCTCATAAATTCCAGTTTAAATAAAAGTTATTTTAAAACATTTTTTCAGTTTTCCGACAGAGGCTCAATATAAAGCTGAGTGAAATCAGTCAATAAATTAACATATTCGATAGAAACTCACTTTAAAGATGAGTGAAATCAATAAGTTCATAAACAGGCCTCTCAGGCAAAAACACCACTCATATGCATGCATATATCTATCGCCCCTCGAGCTAGCCTTTCTATCACTCGTGACTCAGATCTAACCAATCAGTACTCATACTTAGCATTCACGCTCGATAGGTACTATATAATAACCGTTGCGGCGTGCAGCCCAATCAATATATCGCTGCGGCATACATCACGATCCATATATCATCGACGGTGATCACTGGGGGTATACAGACTCCGGGAGGGGCCCGTTACGGCCCAAGCGCAGTATTGCTATGGCGTGCAGTCTGACCCATATAAGCATTGTTGTGACGTGCAGCCCGATCCATATCCATATATGTATATATATTGTTGCGATGTGCAGCCCGTTCCATAGATATATAATCCTCATAACTAGGCCCTCGGCCTCCCTCAGTCATTAACCTCACCATTAGACTCTCAGTATATCTCAGTCATCAATCTCACAATTAGACCATCGGTCTATCTCAACATGGAACTCAGCCGAAAACAGTTTCCATATTTTTAAGAATATAGTGATAAAGCCATATTTGAGTAATAAACAGGTAACACGTGACTATGGACATACTTTCAAACAATTAGGGTGAGGATAGATAGTAAAATTTTCCCCTAAGGGTCTCAACATGTCGGCACAAGGCCCCAAACACGACATACAACCCAAAATATAATAACATCAAACAATTAACTATCAAGTACGCATTAAAAAACTCGTTCGGGATGGACTAGGTCACAATCCCCTGTGGTGCTCTACCCGATGCTCATCATCTAGCGTGTAAGTTACCTCAAAGTACAACGATGTGTAATTCGGGTTTTCAAACCCTGAGGATAGTACTTACAATCATTACTTACCTCGAACCAGCAAAATCTCTAGCTCGCGACACCTTTTCCCTTCAAATTGGCCTCCACACATGTCGAATCTATCCAAAAATCAGAAAGAATACATCACAATATGCTAAGGGAACAAAGCCCAAGCGAAAACAATCAATATCGGGCACAAATCTCGAAATTACCCAAAACCCGAGTCTCGGGCCCACTTCTCGAAACTAAGAAATTTTCACATCATTATATTTCTCATCACCCCACGAGTTCATACATATTAAAAGTTCTCAAATACGACCTCAAATGTTACTTCAAATCCCAATTCAAAAGTCTAATTTCTCAAGCCCTAGTTCTTCAATTTTAGGCTTAGTTTCCATGAATTACTAGGTGGATTTCACAATACAAATGGGTATTGAGTTCAAAAATCTTACCTCCAGGCAATTCCTCATGAGACACTCTTTAATCCTCTTCAAAAAGCTCCAAAATTGACCAACAATGGAGGAACTTAGCCTCTAATTCTCGAAAATGGGCTTTTAAAACATTCTGCCCAGCACTCAATTTTTACTTAATCACGATCACGAATGATGACACGCGACTGCGATGACAACAATGCAAAACTACCCGATTTCGACCCGATCTATGTGAACGTGAAGAGAAAACCTGTGTTCCCCTGAAATAACTCTACGCGATCACGAGCCTCCTCATGTGATCGCAAAGATGAAACATCTGAAGCAGAACTGGAGCCAAAACCTGCAATTTTCCCAATGTGAAATGGTCTGATTGACCACCCGAAACTCACCCAAGGCTCTTGGGACCTCAACTAAACATACCAACATAATCCATAACATCATTCAAGCTTGTTCCAATCATCAAAATACCTCAAACAATAGCAAATTACTCAAAACTCATCGAATTCAAGCCTAAGTTTCCAAAAACTCCGAAATATGCCTTCAATAAAAAACCCAACCAAACCACGTCCGAATAACTTGAAATTTTTCACGCACATCACAAATGACATAACGAAGCTACAACAACTCTCTGAATTCCATTCTTACCCTCGGATCAAAATCTCACCTATCAACCGGAATTTGCCAAAATACTAACTTCGCCAATTCAAGCATAATCTACACCGGGCCTCCAAAACCAATTTCGATCACACTCCCAAATCATAAATCACCCAAGAAGCTAACCAAATCATAAAATTCCAATCCGAGCTCATATACAAATAAGTCAACTCTTGGTCAAGCCTTTCAAATTCAAAGCTTTCAACTCAGACTGTTCCTTCATATTCATTCCGATTTTTTTTCCTGAAAACCAAAACCAACGATCTACATCAGTCATAATACATTACACGGGGCAAGTCATGCCCGAGAACTGGCGATCAAAGTGCAATAGCTCAAACGACTGGTCGGGTCATTACACATACGCCCAAGTCCCATATTTTTTACGGACCCTCCGGGACCGTCAAATCACGTGTCCGGGTCTATTTACCCAAAATATTGACCGAAGTCAAATTTATTTATTTTAAAATCAAAACTTAGCATTTTTCACAGAATTTTATAGTTAAGCTTTCCGACTACGCGCCCGGACTGCGCATGCAAATCGAGGCGGCTCTAAATGAGGTTTTCAAGGCCTCGAAAGCATAAAATTCAATTAAGGACATGTGATAATCCTTTGGTTTGTATGTCAAGATATGGATTTGTGTATCTTATGAAACACAAATTTGAATCTTTGAAATGTCCAAAAGGTTTTGTGGTGAAGTTGAGAAATCGACGGGTAAAAGTATCAAGGCACTAAGGTCTGATAGAGGTGAGAACATCTTAGTGAAGATTTTACTAAGCATCTCAAAGAGAATGGGATTATCTCGCAGTGGACACCTCCAGGAACACCACAACATAATGGTGTGCCTGAAAGGAGAAATCGAACCTTATTAGATATGGTGAGATCTATGATAGGGTTCACTAATCTTCCCATAAATTTATGGGGAACTTTGAAAGCATCAATATACTTACTAAATAAAGTTCCCACTAAGTTAGTCTCTACAACACCATATAAGATATCGAAAGGATGTAAGCCTAACCTTAAACATATTAAAGTTTGGGGTTGTCCAACTTATGTAAAGAGAATGCAGTCTGATAAACTTGACTCAAGATCTAATAAATATAGATTCATTGGGTATCCCAAAGAAACAATGGGATATTATTTCTATCACCCTTCTGACCATAAAGTGTTTGTGGCTAGAGGAGCAACCTTTTTGTAAAGGAAATTTCTTCTGGAAGGAAATTATAGTGGAGAAATTGAACTTGATTAAGTTCAAGAAACTAATGAATCAACAAATAAAGATCAAGAGACCCAAGTTGAAGAAGCTTTATTGGATATTTTGAAGTTGCCAATAAAGTTGTCTTCTTTGATGGTTGAAGTTCAAAAACTAAATGTATTTGAAGAACAGGTTAATGAACCGGTTCAAACCAAATTGCACAACAATTAAATCCAACACAAGGGGAACAAGTTGTACAAGTACCTCTTAGAAGGTCTACCTGAGAACGTCATGTACCAACTAGATTAAATTTAATTGTACGAGATGATTATCAAGTGAGGTTGATCATAATGATGATGACTCTAAGACCTATGAAGAGGCTATACAAAGTTCTGACTATGTGAGATGGCATAAGGCCATGGAATCCTAAATAGAATCCATGAAGGAAAATAAAGTATGGACTTTAGTTGAACCTTCAAAGGATAGAAAACCTATAAGGTGTAAATGGTTTTTAAGAAAAAGATTGAAGCAGCCAGAAAGGTGGAGACCTACAAAGCTTGTCTTGTTGCCAAGGGATATTATCAAAAGGAAGGCATCGACTATGACGAGACTTTCTCTCTCGTGGAAATGCTCAAATCAATTCGGATTCCACTTGCTATAGTGGCATACTGTGACTTTAAAATATGTCAAACGGATATGAAAACAACTTTCCTTAATGGTGAGTTAGGAGAGGATGTGTATATGACACAACCTGAAGGTATCACATTTCTGTCTGATCATAATAAAATTTGCAAGCTACAAAGATCCATTTATGGACTAAAGTAATCTTCTCGAAGTTGGAATATTCACTTTAACAAGACAATTGAAAAGTTCAATTTTGTTAGATGCGAAGAAGAACCTTGTGTACAAAAAGATTAGTGAGAGCACAATTATATTCTTAGTATTATATGTTGATGATATATTGCTCACTGGTAATGATATATCGGCACTGCAAAGTACCAATACTTGGATATCTGAACATTTATGAATGAAGACTTGGGAGAAACAACTTATATATTGGGAATAAAGATCTATAGAGATAGATCGAGGAAGCTGCCTGGCTTTTGTAGTCTTTGTACATTGATACCATTTTGAAAAGGTATAACATGGATAATTCCAAAAGAGGCTATCTACCATAGGCACTGGAATTACTCTCAGTAGGGAGGATTGTCCTAAAACATGTGAGGAGAGAGAACACATGAGTAAGGTCCCGTACGCTAGTGTAGTGGGAGATGTCATGTATACCATGACATGTACACGTCCCGATGTGGCTTATGCACTAGGAGTGACTAGCCGATATCAAGCAAATCCTGGTGAGGAACATTGAAAAATGGTCATATCTTAGATCCGATCTTTGATATATAAATAAATGTTAAACACGAAAAGTTCTACCGAGGATTGTTATTGTCTTCCTGCGTGTTATGAACACCTTTATGCAATCTAACAATATTTTGTTGAGAAAGTGCTTAGTTTAGTATCTACATTATTATATACGAGAGGAGTATTAGTTGGATATACTTATAGCTGGTTTGGATGGTTGTTACCTACTGTATTGTATTATATTGTTATTTTAAATATAATATTTGTTTTGATTATTATTTAAATTGTATTGTATTATATCGTGAAATCTTTTGTTATGTAACAATGAAAAGTGTTACTTTATGAAATAAAATGATAGTAAAATATATCTTAAAGTTTCCGATGGTCATTGTCAGATGTGCAACAAGAAAATCAAGGGTCACTTAAACCGCAATTAGACAAGAAAAGGCCTTTCGCAAAATATTACTACTTAGACCCCCAATGAACTAGAACTAGTGATTTGCATGCTTATTAGTTACTATATAATGTTGGAGAAAAATTATTACATTGACTGATGGATAAGCAACTCCGCCCGAGTGAACTCGTGAGCTTACTCACTATCTAACAATATTGATCCCAGGCTCAGATAAAAGAGGAGAATTGCAGTAAGCTGACAACCAGCATAAAACTTATTAATTTATAAATCCTCATAATACAGATAGATGATATGAGCTAAGCTTAAAATTTGAAAGACTATATACTATCCATCCCAACTTGTTTGAAACTTGGACATAGTTATAGTACTAATGAATATATTGAATTATAATAAGTAGCGGAAGCAATTTCGGTATCAAAATCACATATAATCTAGACAACTAATATAAACAAGATTCCACGGGTTACCTCTTGAAGCGTGGATAAAGCTCCTCTGTCACATGAGTCTCCAATTTCACATCAATTCGATAAAATCTCCATCACCCGCACGATCACGATCTCTAAACGTTCCACGGTCTTCTACTGTGTTATTCAAATAATATCCGGAAATAGGAATTTCGTATGGGCGAATTTTATTAGGAAAACTTGGCTGAAAATTTCGGTCACCATGTGTTACGCCCTCTAGATGGAAAACCTTATACATTTATAGTGCAAGTTTTAAGGGTTAAAACTCTTTTACAAAACCTATTAGATTTTATTTTCCACCAGAAAAAAGATTCTTTTATTTCCTATTATTTAGGCAACCACAAAATTTAATTCACAAGTCTCTAATTATGAAATTAGTTTCTAATTTTCGAAATTAATATCTACCATAATAAACTACAAATTATTCCACTAAAAATTCATAATTGCACTCCTTACTCAATTTCGAAATAATATCCATTAAATCTTATTTAACTCTATTCAGATACTAATTAATTAAATTAAACTTGACGATTTAAGTTATTGATTATTTTCTTTAGACATTCCTTAACCGGTTTTCATGTGTCGGATACAAAATTCACCGGTTACGTTTACACATGAAAACTTATAAGCTTTCTATAAGGCGTATCATCAATCCTAAACTGAGACATAATTTCATCAACTAACTATTACTTTGTCAATATGCATTATTATTATCCAATTTACCAAGCATATTGACACACGAAAGGATCTCGTCTTTTAATAAATCAAAATAATAATAATAATAATAATAATAATAATAATAATAATAATAATAATAATAATAATAATAATGTACACAACTAATAATAATTATATAAAGATTAAGAGTATAAGTATATTTAATGACTAGAGAGTTTATTTTATTAAGCAGTATAAAATACTTATAAGAACCGATGATTTAATCTTCCGTGTATATGCTAAACTCTATTCACTAATCATCTACTATATAAGCAAAATACAAAATAATATATGATCTATTTAAAACTTTATTAAAATTGAATAAACAAATATTTCATAATAAAAATACTATATCAAAACCAAACACATAATAGTATATATCCCAATAATCTCCCATTTAGACTTTTAACCATAACAATTATTAGAATATAATACCTCCAAATACATGGTTAATAGTATATGTCCCAACAGAATAAGCATATGTACCATATGATTGACTACTGAAGGTCATTGTAGGCTTTCCCATAGACCATTTGTATTAACTGAGCTGGTTCAAAATTTAAAGGACTATAAGAATAAGAAACTCAAGAGGCAATAGATAAGAGACTAACTACTACATAGATTATATGGCTGGTCAAAAAAGCCTAAATGCCTCACAACTTTAGATACAAGGCCAGCAATAACCATAACATGGCTCCATACTTGAGCTAAACTACACTCTGATACATATCGATCGATTCAAAAACCAGCAACTGTATAGAACCGTCTGCAGATTTTCTAGTAACCATTTACAAGAAATGCAAAAAAATAAGCCACCAACCAATCAGGAATGTCTACAACTATACTTTCAGGGGTTCCTGCAGCAAAAGGAGTATATATAGTCGGATTATTTTGCACCAAACGGCCGCCTTCTTAGAGGCCACTCTTGAAATTCAGTCTCTGTTAGCCCGATGAACTAAATTTTGTCTTTTTGTTGACAATTTTAGCCCACTGAACTAACTGGGGCACTATTTAAATAGTGGCCTCAACAATGGCCATTTGCGCAAATGCCCCTATCTAGTTTACAATGGTTCTCTCCAAATGCGGCCACCTATCTTTAGCTTCAGCTCCTTCCTGTCACCACCAGAGAAGAAGAGTGCCATGCTCCTTTGAATAATCAGGCCATCTAAACTGTCTCGAACAGTTTTATGACTATCACGGATGCTCCTCGGTACTCCTTGCCACGTTAACTTTCTGCTAAATCCACCTACTTCAAGACTATAACTAAATCTTTTTGCATCATCATCGTCACCCATAAAACGAAGGAATGCCATGTACACTGGTGCCAATCCAAGGTTGAAAGCCTCGAAGTGCAGGCAAAACTGGTGACCAAAACAGTTGAAAACCTACTCCGGAAAATAGCAAAAGAACTATTACCAACATGACCTTTTCAAGCAGCACAGAAGGAAAACATCAACAGAAAAGGAACTCCTTCCTCAGGCACCAAATGCTAGTCAGAAGATTAATTAATAAGCAAAGAACAAAACAACTTCATGCTTTTTGTCTGCTTTCACTTTCAACCACAAAAGATAAAGCTGAACATAACTACAGAAGCAAATATGAGCCTCCTAGCAGTAACTACAATGCAAACATGACGATGAATGATGAACCTGAAAGTTTTATTTTATTTTATATGGTAACATGCAAACCCACAACTGTAAGGTGGAGGTGGAGAGGGATTTTCACTAGAACTTAACTTTCTTGTCAATGATGAACCTAAAGTTTTAGACGTAACAAAATATTTTTCCTTCTTTCTCTGGAAAAGGTTAGTACTAGCAGATTTTCCTCAAGTATCTAATAGGAGGCCAAGATCTTACAACTTTTAAGAAAGTAAAGTAACAGAAACAGCCAACAACAGCTTCAGAATTTCACTCTTCAACTGACTTATTGCTAGAGAGCAATATGAATATTTTGTTTGTAGAACAACTTGAATTCGTTGTTTCTCTCATTAGTCCAGATCTTCCTAGAAGGTTCGCAATGATTTCTAAAAAAACTCTTTCGCTGATGACTTAAAAGGTCTAATGTTATTATTGTTATTAGTTATTACTATTTATATATATACACACCTTATTATTCACTTTCACTTTTATTTTTATATATATACATATTTTTTGAATTTTGTTGAAAGGTAAATTGAGGAGGGGAATACAAGATGGGGAATTAAATCCTCACCAAAAAGGTAAGAGTTGACTACTATTCCACCTTTCACTTCCATTTTATTTTGGTAATGATGATTTTATTAGTTGAGTTTAAAGATTGAAGTGAGGATTCATATCGCCGACCCCAACTTTGTTTGACACTGAGGCGTAGTTGTTGTTGATGATGATTTAAAAGGGTATGTGAGTGTTATTGGGATTTCGCCATCTTCCAAGAAAGGTTGTTTACCTTTAGGTTGTCGAAAAAAGGAGCAAAACAGACTGGAAGTTTTCCCTTATGCAGGAAAACTGCATAACTATACTGCTATATTTAGAGCTTCCCCCTTAAACACATAATGACACATACAAACCATGGATTTTATGTTGATTTGGAGATTGAGACCCTCAAACAACTCCCACTTGCATTTTACCTAAAATGTTCAATGACCTATCATTCCACAAGACTGAGGACATATGGAAAGACTGAAGCCGCCAAATATAAATTGGCTGTCTACTTGAAGGATGACACCGCTAACGCATTCAATGGAAAGAGCTACCAAACCAACCCTCTCAACTCTCATGATAGACATTCTTTTTTCAGATAGGTATCATTAAAGGCAATTTTAACCTGCAATTTTCAGATCTGGAAGTAAAATTTCTTTTCACTAAGTTTGATCTCTGTTTAGACCTTCAATCTATATTATATTGTTTTTTTTTAAAATAAAGTATATTGTTTGCATGCATGACGATTCGCAACTGTATCATGATAAATAAAAATATATATAAACATTATAGTATAGAACACCCGCAATATATGCAATGAATGATAAACAATAATACCCTCGCTGCCCAACCCCTACATTCCCTTAGCTCCCTAAATGAAGGTAGATAGATAGATAGATAGATAGATAGATAGAGAGAGAGAGAGAGAG
The DNA here is from genome assembly GCA_034376525.1 of Nicotiana benthamiana. Lineage (NCBI taxonomy): Eukaryota > Viridiplantae > Streptophyta > Magnoliopsida > Solanales > Solanaceae > Nicotiana > Nicotiana benthamiana. The sequence continues at coordinate 103,078,509 of CM067330.1, forward strand.
AGAGAAAGCTCACTGTCAACATCCATGTAGCATTCTCGACTTCTTGAGGATTAGATTTGACATAACGATGGTTGAAGGTACACCCATCATGCATGTCAACTTTGTGATCATCTTTTAGGTGTGTAACGAGGTACTGAATATCACCAGTAACAGCGCATTCAGATCCTGCATACGGGCAATTGTATGGTCGAAATCTGCAGTTCTGCTCATGTAGAAGCCTAGTCTGATAGGTGAATATATCTTGACAGCCAAAAATTTGGTATCGGCATGGCAATTCCAGCGATTCAGCAATTTTCTCCAGCGCTAGACATCTTATGTTTCCAAGCTCATGGCGGCAAATTGGGCATACATGTACTTTTTTCTTGCATTTGTGGCATAATGTGTGGCCGTTTGGACACTTACAATAAAAAGGTCGACAAGCTTAGTAAAATCCCAAGAAATCTTTCTCTAAGGGCTTGAAGAATAAGATCACAAACTTAACAAAAAAGAAGGAAAATGAAAAAAAGAAACATAAAATCAGTCGGCCAACTTCCTTTTTTTGGAAGGGATTAACGATCCCTTGTTTTTAAAGGCATTGGTCGTTCAACTACTTTTTCTTTCCATTGAGCCACAAAAAACACTCTGTATGCCAAAGTTAGAGTGTCTTAACATTCCAATTTGGTTCATCCAAACTATCAATGACTACCTTACAAAGGGAAGTATTTATTACATAAAAGCTACACAGGAAAACCACGTACTGTTCTATCCCAAAAAGTTCAAATTCTTCTGATAATGTTGAATTAAATGCTTTACCGACTTTATTGCAGTAATTATTTAAAATAGGCGACATAACTAAGAGGTGCATCAGGTATGTAGAGTAAATAGTCCATAAATACATTTATCTTGTTGGAAACTAGGTGCCCTCTTATTGTTAACTAGCAACAACAATCATCAAATTTTCATTGTCATATTCTCTATTACAGCTTGTAGAGTTTACTGTCCATAACATGAGATGTTTATCCTTTAGGGAACCAGGAGCTCTTTTATTGTTAACAAAGCGATGAGAATGATAAACTTTACTATCATTTCTTCTCGTACACCTAATTTGAGAGAACGAAGAAACACTCGAACTGCAAGGAAGAAAGATGAGAAGGCTTTTTAAGCCATGCCTAAATGACTTGAAAGCTACTAAACTTGACCTCTTTCCTCAAATGAAAACTTTTCCCCCTCCAGCAATTCAAACAAATATAGACGACCACCAGTTTACATTGTTGGAAACTTATTAACATCTTGCTAACATACTAATTTCTTTTATAACAAACCATTAATTAAGAACACCATTTTGTCAAACTCTTTATACAATCTATTCTAACATACCACACAGGTCAAACTAGGACCTGTATGTGGAGGGAATATATTTGAATCGGCCAACACTTGCTATGAAGGAAAGATCATTATTCACGTGTTGTGTTTATCATACTCTTAAGAGTCAGACATTTCTTAAAGAATATGGTTCATTCATAACATATATGGTACACTTAACCCCCCCCCCCCCCCCAAAAAAAAAAAAAACCTCCCGCGGACTAGATATCTGGAGCATGAATAACATAACATGGGGCCCAATATTGGGTAAACCAAAATTTGGGATGGGCAAAACTTATTTCTAGTAAGTTGAGGTACTCTAGGAAATTGCGGACCTTTTTACCAAGAATGGGGAGAGCACTATTTCATCTCTGCTGAACAGACAAGTAGACATTTTCTCCCTATAATAGCTCGAATTGATTATATAATGCTGCAACTTCATCAAGATGTGACACTTTAAGTTAAAGACTCATTAGTAAAAATAATTGACTACTTATGAAGAAATTGCATCATTTTTTTTCAAACCTTTCAAGTCATCTTTAAGAAATTCTATGTACTTGTAATTTTACAAAATTCATCACATATATACATCAGCATCCCTGTCAAGTTCAACTGCAAGTAACATAAATCTCCTCCACCTCGTACCACTATGTCAAGAGATCTCAAACCATACTCATTACAAATCTGTAATTCCAATGTAAGTTACATTTAGAACCTACCTGGTGAATGGGCGGGTACATTGGATTCATACAAACAGGGCATTCAAGTAGTTCATGAACAGCACTATTAGATCCCGCTCCATGCTTCCCACCAGTAATAGCTGAAGATTTTCTAAAAGGGGAGCTTTTTAATTCAGAACTTTCTGGTGCAATGCCATATTCAGCATATCCACTTCGGGAATCGCCAATATCCTGGTAATTGCTGCCTCCGGGAGCCATGATATCTATATTAACTGCCAAGCTTTGATAACAATATATATACTCCTCAAATCTGATTTTCTAGCTCTCTTGACGGTCCTGGTCCTGTCACCAAAGAAAGCGTGAACTTATATTGGAAAAAAAGGTAAAGAAATCAACCTATCAAACAAAATAGGAAAAAGATCTAGATAAAATGAAAACATTTACTAGTTAGAGGAGCCTAGACCCTAGTTAAGGCTAGCTAATGCAGGTAATCTACACCAAAAATATACATGGAAATTTACCAGCCAAGTCTTCGATGGCAGACCAGCGTGCAATTTTTAAACATGCATTTCGCAGGCAAAATTAACAAGAAAATGGGAAAGGGAAAAGGAAAAATTATGTACAGCATAAGAGAAATTTAGTGAAACTAGTTAGTATGCCTATCATAAATAATGAGATAACTAGTCTATGAAGTTTTTGATAGTCAACATTCAAGATTAGCTAGTTGTGCAAAATGTGTAGAACATAAAATCTATTTAATATATTGTCCTTCAATAACTAGGTCTTATGACAAAAAAAAATTTGCTAAGATAAAAATTATATCATTTGTAATTGTTTTGAATAAGCACTTACTTAACCAATAAAAAAAAATGAACAAACACATCTAATGCCCGAAAGCAATTACAATAGGTAATTTGGCAATTGCATGATTGAAATTCAGATATAAATAACAGGAGTAGTACAAACAAGGTCCTTGTAGTTCAAATAATGCTAAGCTACGTTACTCTCAGGGCAAATCATTCAAAAAGTGTAGTTCACAACTAACGGCTGGGAATGAGCGTTTGTATTGGAAACCAAGCTGCTACATAACTAGTTCAAGTTTTGAAATTCCTTTATAGGCATCATTTAGACAGAGTCCATTGAGGTCAAATTTGAAAGATGGATGTAAATAGATACTGAAAAAAGGCTACCACTCTACTGCGGAACAAAGTGACATTTTATCCAGAATGATTCCTCATCTGCCAGCTGAGTTTCACGGTATGTTGAACAACCTATCCAAGAAAAACTCTACATTTTTGGATAAGTCCAAGAAAACTAATCTCTAAAATTTGTCCATTTGCGTATCCAAAGAGATCAAAGAAAAACTCCTCGACTGAGATTTTCAAGTATATTATGCCGTCTGAAATGGAAAAGATCATAACTTAAAAAGATTTTTTATAAGTTTCTAAATATCTAAACTTATTTCAAAGTTTTTATAAGTAATAATACTTTATAAGGATTTGGCATTGTAAATGTATCTAACTTATACCTAAAGTTTCTTACTAAGAGCTATTATATTAACTGTTCCTCAAAGTTTCTTTGGGAAAGAATCATGTGTACTTCATTACTAAGAAGTGCCTTCATCATTACTCTTTAGAAATTTTCCTCCACTTCTCTCTTCTTTAGGAAAGTGAGAGTGATATGCTCAAAAGTTGTTTCAATGCTAAGTACAAGGCTTTAGTGATTTCTCTTTGCACTAAACAGACAAATGAGAACTTCTTGTTCATAGTGGTTGAAGGAGTCCTCTCCACACTACTAGGTCAAGAGTTCAAGGCCAGTACGAGAAGCAGATAAACAGAAAGGGAGAACTAAGTAGGTTATCCTAAAAGTCTCAACAAAGTATCGCCTCCAAACAAAGAAAGATAGACAGCATAGCAAATAAGGGATCTACTTATATCCAACATCAAAATGAAAAAGGGAAAAATCTTCTAAAGGAATTTGCTTACACAAGAAGCGAAAGAATTGTCTACAACAAGAGTTACTACCTCACTCCCCTTACTCAGAAGTCATTACTTTTGATTGGACAGAAATGCGAAAAACAACAACAACAAAAACCCAGTATACTCCCACAAGTGGGCTATGTGGAGCGTAGTGTGTAATCACACCTTAACACTACCTTGAAGCTATAGTGGTTGTTTCCAATAGACATGGATGGACAGAAATGAGAAGAAAAGGGAAAAAAAAAAGGTAGACTTCAAACCAATTCTATGACACAAAGGTCCCAACTTTATGAGCTCATAACAACTCCCAGAAACAAGAAAGCACAAAAGAAAGGGCAAAAAATAAAGATAAAGAAGTTCAGCATCCAACAAGGTTTGCTGATCAACAAAAAATTAGAAACCAAGACCACAATAAACATTCAAAGATCCAAACTTTATTAGCAGTTTAGAAGGGGAAAAACTCAATCCTTCTCCCCATTCTTAATTTATCTTCCAAGACAACCAAAATAACCCAGCAAAAGCAATTCAAAAATAAAATCTGACAATTCCTCAAAGGCACAAAAAGACCTAAAATGCTACCACATATGCTTCTTCACATTTATCGTCCCCATTTTAACCTTGAATTCCTTAAACTCAAACAAAAAAACAGAAAAACTTCAACTTTTCAAGCACCCCACAAACATATGATTTCAAACCACAAATATTATAAGCACCCCACAAACATAAGTTTCAATCCAAGAAAAACTACCACAACAAAAGACAAAATCCAAGAGGAAAGAGAGCAAAACTAACCAAGAAAAGCTAAACCAAGATGAGATTTTGTACCAAAAAGTCTGATTAATTCATCCCATTCTTCAAAAAAACAACCAATAATTGGGTCTTCCTGCTAAGATTCATCAAAAAAAGAAATAACAAGACAAACCAAGAAGAGAAATTTAAGGGTCTGAATTAAGGGTGTATGAGTGAGTAGTTGAAATGAGACATAAATCCTTAAAAGCTTTCTCCTTGATTTACGTGTCCTAAGTCTCCTCTAAAGCAAACTTCTTTCCTTTTTATTGTCTAACAGTAAATCTGAGTAATCAAAACAAAATCTTGTGACAAGAGTCAAAGATTTGACAAAAAATGTCACAATCAAATTCACATAATAATGGAACTATAATTGACACCACGTTACATATGAGCGTAAACTAAGTCCAACACTAAAATTATAAGAAAATATTAGTTGATACAACCTTATAATATACAATTTTTTTGTGTGTGTACAAATAGACAAAAAATGAAGAGGGGTTAGGTGTTTTGAAAGGGTCTGGTAAATTTAGTACAACACAGCAATTTTTGTGGAAAATTGTCTAAACAGATAACCATTAATGGTGGACTTTGAAGTTTGAAGTTGTGGGGTTGGCTTTTTCTGCCAAGGGGGTGGGGGTGAGGGGTAGGGGTGGGGTCAGTTCCTTTTATTGGTTTTCTCGTTAGGATAGAAAAAGGTGGCATTTCGCGTACGCAACGTTTGAAATTTTTTATTACTACTACGATTATATGATTCAAGATTTTGAAGGGTCTTATATTATTTTTCTTAAGGATAGTTTGGGAAGAAAGATAAAAAATAATTAATTATTGAATTAAATTTAAGAAAAATTTGTTTTATATTTAATTGTTAGAAAATTATAATATAATTAATTTTAAGATAATTATTTTAAGATTGTAATATTTTTTTATTCTCATGAAAAAGTAAAATAAATAATTTCAAAATAACTAATTCCAAATAATTTCCTTTTGATCAAACAACCCCTTAATGCATTTTTCGTGTCAGCTTTGTTACCTTTTACTTGCATAATGTTACGGACCGTCCAAGTTGATAGCCCAATCATCCATAATATTGGGCTAGGAAGCCAATGTAAGGCCAAGAGTCCTAGCTTGGCCCAATTCCGGAACATTCTAGACAACTCCAGCACATTTGAGCAACTCTAGATTCCGGAACGTTATAGGGAACTCTAGCACATTGGAGAACTCTCTAGAGCTCTCTAGAACTCTCTAGAGCTCTCTAGAACTCTCTAGAACTCTCTATAGAGTTCTAAGACATGTACATAACTAGAAGGCTATAGAATTCTCTAGAATATTTAGAGCTTGTAAGCCTCCCTTATAAATAAGGGATGGCATTTGTCATTTGGAATCATCCTCCAAGCATCAGAAAACATACAAGCAACTCAAGCATTGTAAATCTCTCTTTAGTGCAATACAAGTTCTCATTTGGCTTCATTGCTTTCTTCTCTAGTTTGAGAAGTTCAAGGCTTACTTAGCAACCGTTGGCAAAGTTGTCTAAGTGCCGCACGGGTTAGCTGCGCAATTATACTCATTCCGTGACAGGTGGTATCAGAGCTAAGGTTTGCACCCACGCAAGTTAGCTCACTAGCAATGGCCAACACTTCGAACGTGGCACAAGAGGGTGTTGTTGGTGTGGATGTTCCACCGGAGCCAAGCCGCGGCCGTGACGTAGAACGAGGCCAGGTCAAGACTCGTAGCAAGTCTAAGGCCCCCTCTGTGGATGCATTGGAGCCTCGTGTGAACACTCTCGAAAATGTGTTCTCCACCACTCAAGAAAGCCTCGAGGGATTGGAGGAACGAGTGGATGGTCTCGAAGGAGAATACGCCGATTTCACGGTGGCAACAAAGGCACTCATCCACGAACAAGCAAACATTCTCTGAGGGGAATTTCGTTCCTTTCATGATGAGTTGCTAAAGCTTCGTAGTTTTGTCCAGGAAGAACTACGGGCTGTCCGCGCGGAAGTGGAGGAAGTCCGCTCGGATTGGGCATGGCACAAGCGCACACTTTCCGCAAGTCCAGCTTCCACAAGCTCAAGTGATGCGCGTCGCATCGAAGTGCCAAAGCCTGACACCTACGATGGCACCCAAAATGCAACCGTCGTAGAAAACTTCCTCTTCGGGTTGGATCAATACTTCGATGCCATTGGCGTACGAGACGAGGCATCAAAAGTAGGCGCTGCACCCACTTATCTTAGAGGCGCTGCACAACTATGGTGGCGTCGGAAGCATGGCGAGATGACCAAGGGAATCTGTACCATCAACACTTGGGCCGACTTCAAGCAAGAACTCCGAAAGCAATTCGCCCCAAGTAATACGGAAAAGGAAGCACGAGCGCGCTTACGTCGCCTCAAACAGACGGGTAGTATGCGGGACTACCTCAACGAGTTTACTACCCTAATATTGGAGATAAGCGACATGTCCGATAAGGATTCTCTCTTCTATTTCCAAGATGGTCTCAAGGATTGGGCCAAGACCGAACTTGATAGGCGTGGTGTTCAAACACTTGACGACGCCATCGCCATTGCGGAATCATTTCCCGAATACACTACCCAATCCAAAGACGAAAAGGCCAACCATGACAAAGATGGGGGAGAGAGTCGCAAGGACAAGGACAACCACCGCAAGGATTGGGGGCAGAAAAAGCCGCCAAGCAACAGGACTTGGCAAGGCAAACCGGAGGGCAAGAAAGAGGCACGGAAACCACCAAGCCCATGCTTTATATGCAATGGCCTTCATTGGGTACGCGACTGTCCGGAGAAGAAGTCGCTCAACGCTCTTGCCGCACAGCTGAAGGACAACTCCACATTGTCCTTAGAGGAACCCCAACCCAGCATGGGTTCTTTCCAACGCCTTGGCGCACTTAATCGCCAACAGCCCACACCAGTTAAGAAGGGGCTCATGTACGTAAGCGGCAAGATAAATGGCCAGCCCATTCGTGCTATGATAGACACGGGAGCAACTGATAATTTCGTGACCATAGATGAGGCCAAGCGATTAGGCCTCAAGACCACCAAGGAAGGAGGCATAATGAAAGCGGTAAACTCACCCGCTGAGCCAATTGCGGGGACTGCAAAAGGGGTGCAGTTGACACTCGGAACGTGGAGTGGAAAGGTCGATTTCTCAATTGTACCCATGGACGACTTCAAGATGGTCCTTGGCATGGAATTCTTTGACCAAGTCCATGCCTTCCCACTGCCTGCTACAAACTCCCTAAGCATATTTGACGGGAGCAAGGCATGCATGGTACCCTTGGAGAGAGGCAAACCCGAGGAGAAGACCCTCTCCGCCATGCAAATAAAGAAAGATTTCAGGAAGGACCCAAGCTTCTTGGTCTCCAACCGGGAACGAGACGAAGAAGGGAATAGGGGAACATTGCCAAGCCAAGTCCCTCCACAAACGCAAGCTATCCATAATGAGTACAAGGATGTCACACCGCCAAAACTTCCGAAAAAGCTCCCACCTCGGCGAAAGGTAGCTCGTCCAGTCGAGCTAGATCAAGGCACGAAGCCACCAACCTTGGCGCCCTACCGTATGGCGCCACCCGAACATGAGGAAGCGGTTATTACGCGAGCCAACCTTGACAAGGTCGCAGGAAAAATGAAGAAAAGGGCGGATCGCGTGGTTTCAAAAAAGGAGCATGGCAGCACCTCCAGCATTACAAGCACGAGGGCGCGACGAGGACGCCACGAGCTTAGGTGGGGGAGGATGTTACGGACCGCCCAAGTTGATAGCCCAATCATCCATAATATTGGGCTAGGAAGCCAATGTAAGGCCAAGAGTCCTAGCTTGGCCCAATTCCGGAACATTCTAGACAACTCCAGCACATTTGAGCAACTTTTGATTCCGGAACGTTCTAGGGAACTCTAGCACATTGGAGAACTCTCTAGAGCTCTCTAGAACTCTCTAGGGCTCTCTAGAACTCTCTAGAACTCTCTAGAGCTCTCTGGAACTCTCTTGAACTCTCTATAGAGTACTAGGACGTGTACATAACTAGAAGGCTATAGAATTCTCTAGAATCTTTAGAGCTTGTAAGCCTCCCTTATAAATAAGGGATGGCATTTGTCATTTGGAATCATCCTCCAAGCATCAGAAAACATACAAGCAACTCAAGCATTGTAAATCTCTCTTTAGTGCAATGCAAGTTCTCATTTGGCTTCATTGCTTTCTTCTCTAGTTCGAGAAGTTCAAGGCTTACTTAGCAACCGTTGGCAAAGTTGTCTAAGTGCCGCACGGGTTAGCTGCGCAATTATACTCATCCCGTGACAATAAGTATCGAAGATGTTCGCATTCCTCGAATTGTTATTAGTTTTTGTTAGTAGAGGGAAAGTCAATATTTCAACCTTACGAGTTCTTAATTTTGGGATTACAACTTTAAATATTGATAATTGTATCGTAAATTTAATATTGATATATATTTCATAATTTTTTTATAATTTTTAACAATGATTAAAATATCAAATATATTATTTAAATAAAAATTATTAAATTCGGTCAAATTCGTAATGTGTCATATCCCTCCGTCCATACTCGTCACCATAAATATTAAGTAATGGTGTCCTTTAAAACTTAGGCATATCATAATTTTGTATAAAAGCTGCAATCAGTATAAATATAATATTATTTTGTTCATCAAGACTTAGACAAATAAAAAAATTATCTAATTTTTTTAGACTATGGTCTTCATATTTGTACACATCCATTGACTAGTAACTACGCTCTTGAGTGCAAGGATCTTATGCTATGTTTATATTATTGGTTTTGTTATGAAATAATATAAGAACAAGAACAATAATACAAGAACAAGAACAATGGAGAGAAAAGTAGAGAGAGGAGTATTCTTATTGATACTTTGGGATTGTTTACAATGGAATAGAACCCCTTTATTTATAGGGAGGTGGTGACTTAGCCACCAAGAAGTAAACCCTAGAATCTCTCTAAATATGGACATTCACCTAAAATAGAATATTTTATAACACTCCCCCTTGAATGTCTATTCAATAATGTGCCTCGTTAAAACCTTAACTAAAACAAAACCCAATGGGAAAAAATTAAAGAAAAGGAAAAAGAGTACACATGTTTGAATATGCGCCTATTGGTTGTCTCGTTAAAAACCTTGCAAGGAAAACTCATTGGGACAAAACCTTGTAAGGGAAAAAGAGTGCAACGCGCATTAACTCCCCCTGAAAAGAGCATCAATTCATATCCTTGAGTCTTCACATTCCGATCTTGTGAATCAACTTCTTAAAGGTTGACGTTGGTAGAGATTTTGTGAACAAATCAGCCATATTATCGCTTGAACGAATCTGTTGCACATTGATATCACCATTCTTTTGAAGATCATGTGTGAAAAATAACTTTGGTGAAATATGCTTTGTTCTATCTCCTTTTATGAATCCTCCCTTCAATTGAGCTATACATGTTGCATTGTCTTCATACAAAGTCGTGAGTAGTTTGTTACACTTCAAACCACATTTGTCTTGAATATGATGTATTATAGACCTCAACCACACACACTCCCGACTTGCTTCATGAATAGCGATTATCTCGGCATGATTAGATGAAGTAGCCACAATTGATTGCTTAGTCGATCGCCAAGATATGGCGGTGCCTCCACAGGTAAACACATAACCCGTTTGAGATCGAGCCTTGTGTAGGTCGGATAAATATCCAGCATCAGCATAACCAACAAGATCAGGACTGCAAATTATTGCTATAAAATAAGCTCATATCGGTAGTCCCTTTTAGGTACCGCAATATATGTTTGATCCCATTCCAATGTCTCCTTGTGGGAGCCGAGCTATACCTTGCTAAGACATTAACTGAAAAGGTTATGTCAGGCCTTGTAGTATTTGCAAGATACATTATTGCGCCAATTGCACTGAGATATGGTACTTCAGGACCAAGTAGCTCTTCATTCCTTTATTGCGGTCGGAATGGATCTTTATTCACATCAAGTGATCGAAAAACCATCGGAGTACTTAAAGGATATGCTCCATCCATATAAAACTGTTCCAGTACCTTTTCTATATAGGTAGATTGATGAACAAAAATTTCGTTTGCCAAATATTCAATTTGCAAACCAAGACATAATTTTGTCTTTCCGAGATCTTTCATCTCGAATTCATTCTTTAGATAATCAATTGCCTTTTGGAGTTCTATGGGGTTTCCAATAAGGTTTATGTCATCGACATATACGGCAAGTACAACAAATTCCGATGTTGTTTTCTTTATAAAAATACATGGGCAAATGGCATCATTTATATATCCTTCTTTTAATAAATACTCACTAAGACGATTATACCACATTCGTCCTGATTGCTTTAGACCATACAAGGATCTTTGCAATTTGATTGAAAACATTTCCCGGGACTTTGAATTATGAGCGTTTGGCATTTTGAGTACATCGGGAATTTTCATGTATATCTCATTATCCAGTGAGCCATAAAGATAGGCAGTAACCACATCCATTAAATGCATGTCAAGCTTTTAAAGGACAGCAAAACTAATGAGATAACGAAAAGTTATGGCATCCATTACAGGCGAATATGTCTCTTCATAATCAACACCAGGCCTTTGAGAAAATTCTTGTGCAACAAGGCGTGCCTTATATCTTTGTACCTCGTTTTTCTCATTTCTCTTGCGTACAAAGACCCATTTATAGCCAACAGGCTTAACACCATTAGGTGTTTCAACTATAGGGCCAAAAACTTCACGTTTTGCCAGTGAATTCAATTCTGATTGGATTGCTTCTTGCCATTTTGGCCAATCATGTCTTTTTCGACATTCTCCAACAGATTGAGGTTCAAGATCCTCACTTTCTTGCATAATGCTAGATGCGACATTAAAAACAAAGACATAATCCACCACTATATCCACTCGATTAAAATTTGCCTCAATATCGATTGGATTTATTGATAGTTCCTTATTTTCTTGAGTCTCGGGCTCAATGGATTCTTCATGAATCTCAGAATTTATTAAATCATGAATTTCCTCATGAGATTCTTTCGTAGTGTCATTTTGATCGTTTGCTTTCCTCTTTCTAGGATTTCGATCTTTGGAACCTAATGGCCTGCCACGCTTCAGGCGTGCATTCGACTCATTGGACATGACACTAGATGATTGTCCAACAGGGACATCAATACGTATTGGAACATTCTCTGCGGGGATGTGGGATTTTGTTATCCTTTTCAAGTCCGTAAATGCGTCAGGCATTTGATTTGCTATTCTTTGCAAATGGATAATCTTTTGCACCTCTTTTTCACAAATAGAGGTATGTGGATCAAGATGAGATAATGATGCATTTTTCCACAAAATTTCCCATTTGGTTTCACCAACTTCTCCCCCTAATTTTGAGAAAAGTGTCTCATCAAATTGACAGTCTGCAAATCGTGCAGTGAACAAATTCCCTGTCAATGTTTCGAGGTAGCGAATAATGGAGGGCGATTCAAACCCAATATATATTCCTAACCTTCTTTGCGGACCCATTTTGGTGCGGTATGGCAGTGCTATAGGCACATATACTGCGCATCCAAAGATTCTTAAATGGGATATAATATTGGGTTCATGACCCAAAACCAATTGCAACGGGGAATATTTGTGATAATTCGTCGGTCTGAGACGAATTAGCATTGCTGCATGCAAAATGGCGTGACCCCATACCGAAGTGGGCAGCCTCGTTTTCATGAGCAATGGTCTTGCAATCAACTACAAGCGTTTAATTAAAGATTCTGCAAGACCGTTTTGAGTGTGAACATGAGCTACAGAATGTTCCACTTTTATCCCAATTGATAAGCAATAATCATTAAATGCTTGGGATGAAAACTCAGCAGCATTATCCAGTCTAATAGACTTGATTGGATTATCAGGAAATTGTGCTCGTAGTCGAATTATTTGTGCCATTAGTTTTGCAAACGCAAGGTTGCGTGATGACAACAGGCACACATGAGTCCATCTACAGGATGCGTCTATTAAGACCATAAAATATCTAAAGGACCCACTAGGTGGGTGAATAGGTCCACAAATGTCCCCTTGTATACGTTCCAAAAACGTAGGTGACTCAGTCCCAACCTTTGTTGGTGATGGTCTAATAATTAACTAGCCTTGATAACAAGAAGTGCAAGAAAATTCATTATTTAAAAGAATCTTGAAATTCTTTAACGGATGCCCATATGAGCTTTCTATAATCCGTCTCATCATGATTGATCCAGGGTATCCCAATCAATCATGCCAAAGTACAAAAGTATTGGAATCAGTAACCTTTTGGTTTACTGTTGAATGTGCCTCAATTGCACTAATTTTTGTCCAATACAGGCCACAAGATAAAGCCGGGAATTTCTCAATAACCCTCTTTTGGCCAGAGACATTCTTTGTAATGATGAGATATTCAAGATTATTCTCATCTATTGTCTCAATATGATAGCCATTCCGGCGTATATCTTTAAAACTCAACAAGTTTCTCTTAGACTTGGAGGAGAACATTGCATTCTCTATGATAAACATTGTTCCTCTAGGCAGAGTTATAGTTGCTCTTCCGGAGCCTTCAATCAATTTACTACTACCAGAGATTGTAGTAACATCTGCCTTACACATACTTAGTTGAGAGAAATATTTCTTTTCTTTGAGTATCATATGTGTAGTACATGAATCAACTAAATAAATATTTTTACAGTTGGACGTTGATCCAAGCTTGCTTTGTGAGATATCCATATTTGCTTTCCCATGGTTTGACATACAAAAGAAATACACGAACATGAGAATAAACAAATTCAATCCGTTTGTTTCACATTTAAACAATATTTTCAAAATCTGCTGAGGCTAGTCGATTAACTTAGTTGATAGTCGACTATCTTGGGAAGCAGTCATTAGGTTAGTCGACTAACTAAATCAGATAGTCGACTATCTTGCCTTGCGGAAAAGTCCAGTTTTAATGCGAAATATTAGTTAGTCGACTAACTAAGTTGATAGTCGACTAACTTAGTAAACAGTCATCAGGTTAGTCGACTAACTAAATCAGATAGTCGACTAACTTAGCTTGCGGAAAAGTCCAGTTTTAATGCGAAATATTAGATAATCGACTAACTGTTAGGTTAATCGATTAACTCTACTGGAAAATAAAAATATCTTTGAAATTTAAGCATATTGAAACATTCTAAAGAACTAATACTAACATTATATCATAAACTAACTAATACGAGCTGATACTAATGACTATTAGTTTATTCACTAACTAATACAAATAAGTAAAATAAAATCAAACAATTCCATCTTCCTTCATCACAGATCCATCACCGATTAAGTGGTCTATTTTCCCCTCGGGTTGCTCAAAGAAGTCTGCCACATCCAGGTGGGTGATGTCAAAATTGTCGTCAGAGACAAAATTTGTTTCAGGGCCTTTATTCTTTAGATATGCTTGATAAAGATCAACCAAATGTCTTGGTACACGGCAAGCTTTTGACCAGTGCCCTTTTCCACCGCAACGATAACATATAGTTTCTGAACTATTTGCCTTTGGATCCTCATAATCCCGTTTCTGCTTTTGGTGGTTATATCTCTTTGGGGGGTGACGGACATCAGGGAAATTTCTTCCTTGTCTACGTCCACGGCCATGACCCCGATTACGACCACGATCATGATTAAAGCCATAGCCTTTTCCATGCTTGGCATAATGAGAATACACCTTATCTGCTTCAGGCAATGGTGTAGACCCAGTGGGTCGATTTTCGTGATTTCTCATGAGCAGGTCATTGTTTCGCTCAGCCACAAGGAGAAGAGAAATCAATTCAGAGTACTTTTTGAAACCTTTCTCTCTGTACTGTTGTTGCAGTACCATATTGGAGGCATGAAACGTTGTAAACGTTTTTTCAAGCATATCATAATCAGAGATATTATCTCCACAGAGTTTCAATTTAGAAGTAATTCTGAACATTGCATAATTATATTCAGAAACAGACTTAAAGTCTTGGAGCCTCAGATGATCCCAATCATATCGTGCTTGTGGCAGAGTGACCAACTTCAGGTTGTCATATCTCTCCTTTAAGCCTTTCCACAAGATGAGTGGATCTTTGACTGTGAGATATTCAATTTTCAAACCTTCATCAAGGTGATGGCGCAAGAAAATCAAGGCCTTAGCACAGTCTTGGGTGGATGCTTTATCTCTGTCTTTAATGGCGTCTCCAAGACCCATAGCATCTAAGTGGATTTCAGCATCCAACACCTATGTCATATAGTTCTTGCCCGAAATTTCAAGGGCAACGAACTTTCTTTTCATAATATTAGACATAATTAAAACCAAATTCGGAAAAAAGGAAATACCTTAATTTTCTCAAGAGGATTCTTGAGACGGTAGAGTCTCGTGCTGATAACGTGTTATGAAATAATATAAGAACAAGAACAATAATACAAGAACAAGAACAATAGAGAGAAAAGTAGAGAGAGGAGTATTCTTATTGATACTTTGGGATTGTTTACAATGGAATAGAACCCCTTTATTTATAAGGAGGTGGTGATTTAGCCACCAAGAAGTAAACCCTTGAATCTCTCTAAATATGAACATTCACCTAAAATAGAATATTTTATAACATGTTTGTTACATTTTGTACCATGACAAAAATAATCATAGAATTTAGTGGTGAGCACTGAAGCCATGTGGAATCCGAAATCAATCAGCAATTATTAAAAGAATTATAGGGGCAATTACTGATTACTATACTTTGTTGAACTTGAAGATAGGCCATAATTAAGTTTTCTGCTCAAAATATTTGTTTTCTTTATTTTTTTCTAAAATATCTTTTGAGAAATAAACGCTCTGAAAAGTTCATACAAAAGTTATTTAAAAATACATTTTTGTTATGTGTAACATTTTTTTTTGAAAAAATATTTTTACGTCTCATATATTTAAATATCGATAGATAGAGTTACTCAATACTTATATTGGTGGGAGATAATATATATTTTGTAAAATAGTCAAGAATTCGAGATATGAATAAAGCTGATTCGAACGTTACGATTATTTAAAAATACTTTTCTAGAACACTTACGGTCATGAACCACATGTTTTTAAACTTGTGACATGATCTATTGATTCCAGCATATTTACTTTGATCAAGACCATACAAGGTTATGATGCAACAACTACCAATCATCAGTTGTTTAATGGTATTTAATGCTATGTTTCAATCTGATTGTCTCATTGTGCATTTCAGAGTGTTTTAAAATGTTCACCAAAAATGAATATTTCTTTCTTATTTTGTAATGTTATAATTGGTAGAGTTTAATTACTTTGAATGTAATAAAATTATATAGTAACTTTCAGTTATATTAAGTAAAATTTAGTTGCTGTAATGTGACAATAATAATGTAGCAATATTATCAAAATAACTTTTCTAGGTATTTATTATTAGAAATGAGGTGATGATAGATGTTACAAGTGTAGTTTTAATCTTAGCTGTACGTGAAAAAGGGTAGCCCGGTGCACTAAGCTCATGTTATGCGCGAGTTTCAGGAAAAGGTCGGATTATAAGGGTATATTGTAGGCAACAATTTTATTAAAATAGAGAAAGGTAAAAGTACTTTAATTGGCGGAAAAATAACTTACTAAAAGGGGCCAAACTCACGTATTAAAAAGCATCTCGCATTACATATCTTTTTTTTTATTTCCCACTGTTGTCCGTTCCCGCATTGAAGCCCGGCTATATTTGAATGGGTATCGGATAGGGCCCCATTTGAGGGACAGCGCTTTCATACTCTGGGCTCGAACTCGAGACCTCAGGTTAAGGGCGCATAATATATCTCGTGTCAAGGTTAGAGGGAAGAAGGTTAAATACAAAAATGGCGTTGATATAAGTCGTAGGTGTAGCTTTAAAAATCTGAGTTACAGATATGTTTAACTAGAAAATGGGAATTTTGGTCAAAGCTTAATTTTAGAAGAACTCGGGCTACTGATAATCAAATATGGAATAAATGAGAAAAATTGACTTAAACAATAGCTGAATAAGTAAAAGAAAGTAAAGTAAATCAGTGTATTTCAATAATATTGTTTGTCTAATTACAAATGTTATTTCTCTCTTTTTATAGCTAGTTCCAAGTAATATATTTCTTTCCTCTCATAACAGAGCCATTATGAGCAATTAATGGTATTAATGTAACATCATAATTGACAATCGTAACTGTTTCGTGAAGATTCTATAATGCTTTCCATCACTAATTCTCATTAATTACGGATAATATGTATCTATACTTTTTGCTATCTAGGTTAATTCCTCCGATATCTCTTCAAATTACTAAGAGGTCCGAGTAATTGTTCCTTCCTGTTTTCTTGAATGTTTGTCTGTGTCAGTTATGGCTCGTGTCTCTTTAACTATTCTTTGCCAGCTATCGTTCTTTTATTGTCCACGTGTCTTGATGTATCAACATATAATTAATTCCAAATGTTAACTTGATTTTTCCAAACATATAGTCCCCCCCCCCCCCCCACTTGCCATTTATTCATCAATTGAATATTTGGGAAGTGGATCTCATTAATGCAGGAATTTTTACCTCGTATCACTATAACTGCTCCAAAATTGACGCTTCACATGTCACTTCCATTTAATGCTTGTGACATGTGGTGACTTTTGATTGGTTCTGACTTCAGCGACTTTTGAAGCTTTCTTCCGACTTGCATCAATCACTAAGTAACAATTTTTATTGTGATGTTCTCATCATTACCTTTTTCATTTGATGGTTATTTTTAAGTATAAATATAACCTTTGTCTTTTCTTTCTCAAAAAAGTTTTTCATCTTTGAATGTTGGTTCTTGTCTTCTTCCTCATACATCCATGTCTTCTTCGAACCCTAATTCCCGAAAAGTTACTATTGTTGATGAACTTCCCCTTGATCCTGTCAGAAGCAGAAGAGGAGCAAGATTACGCAGTTTAGGATCATTATCTATACAAGGTGCTTCATTTCCTCCACTTAGTTCTACACCTCCTTCTTCTTCTAGAACTAGGGGTTCTCTTCCACATAGATCTTCTGCCAGAAGTAGAGACTCTAATGTACCAGTTCGTGAACCCACAGTAGACAAAATTATCCCCTCTGAACTTTCTTTGTACATTGATAGAGAGTTGATTAGGAATTAGGTTTCTTCTATATCTTCTCTTGATCGTGCTGATGTTTACCCTTCTCAGACTATCGAAGGTTTAATCTTTGTTGTCTATAGAGATTGCCATTGGAAATTTGACTTCACAATCATAATTCCTAATGCAAATTAAAGGATCACATCCTACATGACTGAATTTTCTTTCGTGTATACAAATTATTTTACACTGAATTTAGACCTCCGCATTGATCCTATTATCATTAAGTTCTGTTATTTTTTTAATGTTTGTTTTGGACAAGTTGGTCCCATTGTGTGGAGGATTGTTGCTTGTCTGAGGTACTCGGCGAACTTGGCTCAGTTTCCTCTTACCTTTTTTCATCTGATCCACCTCTACTCTCCTAAGTTGTTCCGACATGGGATCGTTACATTGGTGATGAGGAGTAAGAGAGTTTTAGTTAGCCTTAAGGATGATAAGGACCGTGGATGGTATGCCAGATTTGTTGTTGCTCCTACTGTAGGGTTAGTAGGTGAAGAAAATATTTCATTCCCTGAAAAGTGGAATTTTGTACGTAAGTTTTCTTCACAACTTTCTCTTTTCTCTTTCTCTCCCCCTGGTTTTGAAAGAGCTTATTTTTCTCGTGGCTGTTTCAGTTTTTCTTTTTTCAGCAACTATGGGAACTGTTGAAGAGATTTATAATTTTCGTGGTTGGGTAGAGAAATTATAGACCATTGCTCCGATGGAGGTTAGATCTTGGAAAATGGAAATACCTTTCGAATAGGTTTGGTTAGAAGGTTAAAACTCATGGTAAAAACTTTACTTTTTTCCTTTCTATCTTTGTCCACCTTTTCTTTAGAATGTATTTGACTCTTCTTTTCATCAAGGTTTCCTATTCGTGGTGTGCCGAGTCAATCATAGCTTCCAGGGTTTCTTTGGCAATAGCTTAGAAGATAATCTTGAGTTCTTCATTGAAAAGGAAAATTGATGTGTCGCAGGATTCTAAGTATGAATAGGAACGATAAGTTCTTTGGTTAGAAACCGCTGGGTAGAAGACGCATCATTTCGGACGACGAATCTACTCATCCCTGTTCTATTCCTATGATCGAACCTGTTGAAGCCGCCTTAGTGAGTTTTGACGATGATACTCCTACAACAGCTCGTGACTCTGATGAATAACTTTTTCACGTGGGTTTGCTAATGAAAGTTTTGATTTCGTGTTTAATGAAGTACCTCATGCCTCGTTCTCTTTGTTTGTCCCAGTGGAATGCTCTTTACCTATTTCTATTATTGTTGTTTCTGGCGCGCTTCAAGCTATTATGACTTCCTCTACAGTTCCCACAACTACTGTTTCTCGCACTGAAGTTGGTTCCTCAAGTAGAAGTTGAATGATGAAGCAGATTACCGTTGAAGTCCTTGTCGATGGTAGTCTTTTGAAAGAGTCATGTCGAACTAACGTATGGTTGAAACCCTTGATTGGTATGGTTGAAAAGTCTAAACTAGAAAGTCATAGTTCTTTGACTTGGATGAATGATATCGTGCAGTCATCACTGAAGGTATTAATTTCTTTTCATGCTTTATTCCATTCTCCTTTTACTAAGATTCTTATCCTCTTTTTTTAGATCAGCCTCATTGGAACGGAGATGATGAAAAGGGTTTCCCATACATA
This sequence comes from Nicotiana benthamiana, assembly GCA_034376525.1. NCBI lineage: Eukaryota > Viridiplantae > Streptophyta > Magnoliopsida > Solanales > Solanaceae > Nicotiana > Nicotiana benthamiana. The sequence continues at coordinate 103,098,070 of CM067330.1, forward strand.
GAAATTAGTACATGATTACCAAATTGAGGTAGACAATTGGAAAGAACAATATGAAAGTCTTACGCTTGAGATGGAAGTTTTAGAAGAAAGCAAATGTACCATAGAGTAGCAGTTGAGGGTCATGGCTTCGAAGTTAGTAATTGAAAAGGATTCATCCAACCGGGAAAGCATGGATAAAAATCTGCTCGAGTTATCATTTGCTGAATAACTCTCCAAAGCCACCGAGGAGATCAGAGGTTTGAAGGCCTTGTTGAACGAGAAAGAGGTTTATGCAGGTGAACTTGTTCAGAAATTCACCAGACCCAAGAAGATCTGTGTGTGTCTTCTGATAAGGTTAAGTTTTTGGACAGTTCATTTTCCCCTTTACACCTTCTTACAATGATGTTTTATTTTAGAGGGAGGAGCTCAAGAGTTAAATTGACCATTGGAAAAGAGACTACGAGGCTCTTGAGGACAAAGTTGTTGTCGAAGTAAGTTGGGCTATATTGAACACACGCCATGATACCCTTTTGGAGGTTAGCCAAAAAGGCTTTTAACCTGGATGTTGAGTTAACAAAGATTAAAGATACCACTGAAAAAACTCAGCAAGGCCAAAGTTTTTCTTCTCCCATGGTTGATACTCCCGAGCACGTTGAAGCCTATCCTAGTGCGGTGGATGCCCCAGCTCCTTTAGACCAAGTCGAGCCCTCTGTTGCTGATGATGTTGTTTTGAACTCTACTCTTAGTCCACAGTAAAAGTTTATTGGTGAAGTTTGACTCTTTTTTTTTTTGGTAGAATATATGGTATTACCCCTAGTCCCATTTAAGGGGTTATATTTTTAGTGGTAGCAAGTCCCCAGGTATTGTCGGGCCTTTGTGTAAAAGACAATCAATTTATAATTAAGTTCAAACTTACTTTTAACTTAATATTGTTAAGTTTTCATTTTCACTTAATTCTTTCAAGTTTCTGCTATACTTTTTTTAATAATTTTCCTTATTTTTTAATTTGTGGGTTTTGTCTTCCCTTTTGACTTTTTGCATTTTTAGAAATGCTTTATTATCTTCATGAACCTTTGAATCAAACATAAATTTATAAAAGAGGGCCCTTTTTATATATACGACACTTAATGAAGAAAACATCTCAACTTCATAATGGTGTAAACATACGAAAGAAGAAATAGAAACACAACATCTTTCTTGAAATAACTTTGATATAGTCTTCATTCAAACTTTGTCAAGTTTAAATAACATCATACATGTATTTAAATATCTTATATTACTCTTGCGTAACTATTTTATTTACAGCAGATTAGTAAAAAAATCCAAGGGTTTCTTTATGACCCATGGCTAAATATTGCCTTTAACCTAAACATTCATAAGATTTTGAAATCTGTATCTACGAGTGTATTCTTCACAGGTTTTAGATCAGGCTTGCGTTTTAGGCTCGGGGCTTTGCTCTAAACTTGATATTTATTGAGTAGACTTTAGACTTGACTTGAAATTCAATTGTTTTTAGCCTTCGTTGCCTTTCTTATACATATATTATATGTATATTATATAGTCCCCCAAGTATTTAAGCTTTAAAGTATGAAATCTCGAGCACTTGATTATTCCTTCCATGCGGTGCTTTTCCTGAAAAGGAAAAACATACAAGTCTCAGAGGTACAATTTTAGATGAAGATTGCTTAACCCGTTTAAATTTCCATCAGAATAGTTGTAACCCTAGACCGGGAATTATGTTCTTTCCATGTGTCTTTCAGGTCGTAATTCATTATTTAGTACGGGCTAATTTTTTGCCTATCATCTAAAATCGTTAGTAAAATTTTAATAATTCAAAAATAAAAATTATTAGTGAGGATACCTACCTGCGGGTATATCCTTTCCTTAGGAGTAGTATCTCTTTAGATGAACAACATTCCAATTTGAAAGTAGAATCTTGCCATCCAATATTTCAAGCTCGTATGCTCCTTTTCCTATGATACTATGAATCTTATAAGGCCCTTCCCAAGTTGGACTTAACTTTCATGCATTGGTTGCCCTCATGGATTGGAAAACTTTCTTGAGTACGTAATCCCCAATCTTGAAGTATCTGAGATGAGCTTTCCGATTATAATACTGCTTAATAACCTGTTTTTGTGCTGCCATCCTTATTAATGCAGTTTCCCTCCTTTCTTCAAGTAAATCTATATTTATCTGCATCTCTTCTTTGTTCGATTCTTCAGAAGCTTGAGTATATCTCATGCTTGGTTCCCCTATCTCAACTGGAATTAAGGCTTTAACCCCGTATACAAGTAAAAATGGTGTTTCCCTCGTACTTGTTTTCGCTGTTGTTTGATAATCCCACAAGACTCCAAGTAGTACCTCTGTCCAATTGCCATTAAATTCTTCCAATATTTTCTTCAAGTTGTTGATAATGACTTTATTTGTTGATTCAACTTGTCTATTACCCATTGGATGGTAAGGCGTTGAGGTAATCATTTTAATTTGCTAACTTTGAAAAAAAATTGTGATTTGTGCACCTATAAATTGCAAGCCATTATCACATATAATTTCCTTTGGTACCCTCAATCGGCATATGATGCTCCGCCAGATGAAGTCTCTGACCTCTTTTTCTCGTACCTGTTTGAAAGCTCCCACTTCTATCTGTTAGAAACTACGCTTAACGCTAGAGGGGGGGGGGGGGGTGAATAGCGTTTTAATGAAATTTAGCATTTTCTTGCGGAATTTAAATTTTACAGGAAGTAAATAAGTGCAATAAAAATAACTTACACAAGGATATATCCTGGTTGGCCACAACAGTGGTTAGTCCAGTCCCCGAGAGACTCTCTCGAGATTTTCTACTAACTTGTTAAGCTTACGGGTGCTTAACAAACCTTTACAGTTGCTCGGAGATACAATCTCAAAGACTTCACTTGCTCGGAGGTTCCTCACCTCAAAGACTTCACTTGCTCGGGGATACAATCCCAAAGACTTCACTTGCTCGGGGATACAATCCCGAAGACTTCACTTGCTCGGGGATACAATCCCAAAGACTTCAACAGAGGAAGCACAAGTTCCTCAACACAAGAGAATCAAAATTCTCTTACAAGTATTTGAAATACTTGAACACTCACTTAACAAAGGTACTCCTTAATGAGTAGATATGAGTAAAATAATACGCTCAAGATCACAACAACTTTGAACAATAATATGGCTCTCAAAAGCTTTATGAAATGAGTAGAAAATGATGAACAATTGAATGAAAGCTTAAAGCAATGTAATGATCAGTTAGTGTATGATGTTGTGTTTAAAACACTGAGTTGAAGCTGTATTTATAGGTGCAAAACTTGGTCTTACCGTTGTCTAATTGCCAATTAAGAATTGCTGAATTTACTCAGTGACAATCGATTGTCATGACCGAACAATCGATTATCTGCCAGTCAGATCAAAAATCAATCCCAGATTTTACGCTTCATAATCGATTACTTACAATCCATAATCGATTACTGGCAAAGTTCAAAAACAGATGATCGATTATACCAAATCCATAATCGATTACATTGGCAACGTTCTAAAAATCATTTCCGGATTTTAAGCACAACATCGATTATATAAAATCTATAATCGATTACTTCAGCAACGTTCTAAAAATCATTTCCAGATTTTAAGCAAAACATCGATTATATGAAAACCAATAATCGATTACTTTGAGGTATTTGAAAATCATTTGACAACGGTCAGCTTCAACAATCGATTGTCCTTTGCAACAATCGATTACTTGTTATTTTCTGAAAATCATGAAACTTACTGTCTCAGTGATAATCGATTATCTAAAGCCATAATCGATTACGTGTTTTTTTCTGAAAATCATAAAACTTACTGTCTCAGTGATAATCGATTATCTGAAGACATAATCGATTACTTAATTAAATTTAAAATCACTGGAAGACATTGTCTCAACATAATCGATCACCATTAGTTCATAATCGATTATTTTGAGTATTGAAAAACTTTACCTCAACAACAATCGATTGGCATTTGATCACAAACGATTATCATGCAGATTTGGAAAAACCTGATGTTCACTGTCTTACTCACAATCGATTACCATTAATTCATAATCGATTGTCATGCAGTCTTGGCTCAGAAACAATCGATTATCATAAGTTCATAATCGATTAGTTTAGCCCAGATTTTTGAGGCATGTTTAGAAAACATTTTGTCTAATATAAATATGCATCATTTGAAATTATTTGATACAGAAATAAGTATGCATGATTTTGGAAAATAGTTTTATGAGAGAAGCCATGTTATGGAGTCAAGTTATAGGATCAAGATCACATTTAAGAATAACTCAATAATAACAATTAAAAACAACGTCTTGAGCTTCAATCTCAACATTTGTGCTCTTGTACTTGAACTCCGTCATATATCAATTTGTGCTTTGTTTGTCATTCATCAAAACCTACAAAAGAATACACGTTTAGTATATCGCATTGAGAACGTGTTTCCAACAATTTCCCCCTTTTTGATAATGGCAAACATTAAGCGGGATATGCAATTTGACAAATAATATTGACGATTCAAGACAAGTAACAAGTATGCATATTTGTTCTTGTTCCCCCTCAATTTAAGAATTCCCCCTCAATTTAAGCTTATAAGCAATTAAGCAATTTAGAGGTGGTGCATACCCGTTATCCCGTTATCTTCCCCCTTTTGCCATTAGCAAAAAAATAGTAAGGAAAGATACACAAAGACGAAATAAAACAAAGTTTATTTATTGAAAATTAAAGGGGTACAGCAGAGGGACATCCAACAATACAATTAAAACCAAAAAAAATACAATATCAATTATCTCCGTCACGATCCGCCTCGTCATTCGGCGCAGCTTCAAAGGGAACGAGACCCGCATAGGGATAATGGACATGGTCAAAATAACCATGGATCTCGTGTGTCAACTGAGAAAGCTGGTCGGATATAGTTTGGAGAGTGGGCTCCTGAGATGGACGAGCACGACGGGCAGGACGGGTAGGAGAAGGAGCTGGAGCATGATCACCATCATGATGGAAGGATGATTCCGAGATTTCCCAGATTTTGGTACTCCTTTTGAGAGGACCATTTTCAGTGACAAATCCGGATGCTTCAAGAAAATTCATGATGAGGAGAGAATAAGGAAGGGGCATGTTATCGGCGACGGCATCGAGCATGTGCATTTTAATGAGCCGACACCAATTGATCTTGGCTCCAGTGACAATGGCATGTAAGAGCTTGGAGTCCTCTTGGGATATGGTGGTATGATTGTGCCTACGAGGTCTTAGGACACGGGTGATGAAGTAGAGGAGAAATCGATAATTTGGGTCCATGCCCGAGATGGTAGGACGACGAGAAGAAGCTTGATCATAAGAGATTCCGGCTTGGCGAAAAAAAATTGATTCATCAAAAAGAGAGCCGGCCTCATTAATATACCGGATAAGATCTTCACCATCGTTTGGAATGCGGGCGATGGTGTGAAGGTTCTCGTCAGAGAGGAGAATGTGAATGCCATTGATGGAGGTGACCACCTCACCATCTTCATCTTTGTGAAGATTTGAATAGAATGCTTCAACTAAGGTTGTGTTAATATGAGGATGGGTAAGGAGCAAGAAATCATAGAGTTGACACTCTTTGAGCATGTTGGCGGCAGGGGCGAAAGGTTCAAGGAGCTTGCTTGTTGAGAAGCGAGGAGGAAGAATAAATCGCTTCTCAAACTTGGAGAGAAACCTAGAAAGTTCAGCTTGAGTTTCGAAGAACAAAACGGACCCGTCTTCATATGGGAAGTTTAGAGGAGGAGGGACTGTTGAGGCTGAGGCACCTTGCCTGGAACGAGAACGTTTGGAGGAGCGTCCAGACATATTGGAAAATTTTTACTGCTGAATTTTTGAGACTAAGATGCAAGGAATTGACCTTTGATATTTAGAAATGGTGCTTGAGTGAGTGAGAATGATCCTATATGAGGGCTATTTATAGGAGAAGGAGTGATCAGCCATTTACTAAAGATACCTGCTGAAAATTGAAAGTTGGAACAGTCAAAAACGGTAAGAAATAAATTTACTGACCGTTAGATAATCGATTATTTGGCAGAGATAATCGATTGTATTTACTGTTGGATTGAATTTTGAAACTGACAAATCGATTTAAGAGACAAACGGTAAAAAAATTTGAATGAGATAATCGATTATCAACACAAACTAATCGATTATGGAGCATTTATGTCCTGACAGCAATCGATGTTGGAGCCAAACGGTAACAAAGTTTAAACAAGAAATAATCGATTGTCAATATTGGTAATCGATTACTATTGAAATATGGTTGATACAGAGAACTCGGAGAATTTCTGAATATGACATCTAATCGATTATAGGAAGAAATAATCGATTGTCTGGAAAAGTATTGCTGAATGACTGAGACGGAAATCGATTATGCAATATAAGGAGTTAACAAATTAAACACATTTGCATAATAAAACTAATCAGTCGAAACAATCGATTATTGATACTGATAATCGATGTACTGCACAGTAGATAATCGATTATTTTCTTGGGATAATCGATTGCGGTGTGCTAAGACTTCATAATTTATCTTATCTTTGGGGAAGTACCTGCAAAATGGAATTAAACGTCTCCGACGCTCAAGTCAGTAATTTATAGTGACGTGAATAAATTACACTAGTGTTATCAAGTGATATCGTGAACTCTTAAGAATTGTGTCCTAGAGTATTCTTAAGAGAGTTTCGGGTACTTACCTTTCCTCCGACGTCGCCAATTACCTGATCAAGAGGGTGATCTTTGATCGTCCTTCATTCATTTTGTTCTTTTGTTTCACTCCCCAAATGTGAAGCTTCTTCCGTTGATTGTTCCACAATTTCATCATTGATTTCCTTCGATGCCTTTTCTTGTATTTTGTTTTTCAAATGCTTAAAATATCAACCGATCTGAATATGATTGTTTCCAAATATGACGCTTCCTCCTTCTTTGTGCTCTAGTTGAAGGGATTTGGATTCATCTCCCGTCATGTGTTTGGAGCATCCACTATCAAGGTACCATAGTACGCTTGATCCCTTCAAGCACACCTACAAAACAAATTAATTTTCTTTGGGTACCCATGCCATCTTGGGTCCTTGAGGGTTAGGCATATTGTAATAATATACTTGAGTAGCATGTCTATGACGAGTAAAACAAGCGGGAGCAATATGACCAATGCGTCTACAATAATGACATGTCACATTCGGATTATGCATTCGTCTAGGTTCATAGTAGCTAGATGAATGAAGGTTGCTTACCTTATTTTGAACGCTATCATTTCTCCTACTTTGGTCTCTAGGATGGGTAGTGTTTCTAAAGTGATGATATCTAGGTTGAGGACCATTTTGGGGTCTTCTAGGAGGTTCACAATTTTGCCTAAAATATGCATCATGTCTATGGTGAATATTTCTAGGCGGAGGATCATTTCTTGGTCTAGCATGCAAATTTGTTCTAGGATAGCTATTTCTAAGATACACATTTTTGTTGTTGTTCCTAGGTTGAGCTCTAGGTTTTTGAGGTTTAGCATCAACCTTTTCTTCATTTTTAAAACCTATTCCGTGCTTAGTTGATTTTAGGTTATCAAGAACAACATTCAAGTTTTTATGCGAGGAATTAAACTTATCTAGTGTGCCTTTCAGTCTACCTACTTCATTCTTAAGGTTCACACAAGAAACACAACCTTTAGTAGAACTTTCAGGTTTGTCGGCACTTCTCTTTCCATAAAACTTGTTTTGTTCGTGTAGCTTCTCATTTTCCAAAACCAGTTTTTCTAATTCCTTTTCTTTTAAAGAAATCTGTTTTTGAAAATCCGTTTCTTTTAGAGAAGCGTTTTCTCTTAAGCTAGTGACAGTTTTTGAAGCCTTAAAAAATTCAGTATATAACTCATCAAAAGCATTACGCATTTCATCAAGTGAAAAGTTTTCAGACGAAATTTGACGTACCTCATTTTGGTTGTCTTCTTGTACCATGAGACAAAGGTTTGCAGCTTCGTCGTTTTCTTCTTCACTTGATTCATCTCCGGAGTCGCCTCCCCACGAGATATATGCCCGTTGCTTTTTAAAGGATTTCTTCTGCTTTTTGATGTTTGGGCAATTTGTTTTGATGTGTCCAATTTCTCCACATTCATAGCATTTTATTTGCTCACCTTGTTTTTTCCCTTTGCGCTCATATTCCTTGCGCATAAACTTTTGGAATCTTTTAATGACTAATCCAAACTCGTTGTCTTCTTCCTCTTCAATCTTTGGTTGGCTTGTGCTTGCTTTTAGAGCAATCTTTTGCCTTCTTTGATCATCAACAAACGGGTTAAGAATAGTAGATTCATAGGTTTTAAGATTACCTCTTAGTGCGTCGATGGTGACGTTTGAGACTCCAATTGATTCTTGGATAGCATCGGCTTTGGATCGCCATGCCGGTGTGAGGCTTCTAAGAACTTTTCGAACAAGTTCTCTATCCGTGAACGTCTTCTTGAGGACGTGTAGATCATTTACTATTGTTGAAAAGCGCTCAAACATCTCATCTACTTTTTCTCCTTCCTTCATATGAAACAATTCGTAAGCATGAGTAAGAAAATCAACTTTTGCTTCTCTTACCTGGTCAGTCCCTTCGTAAGTGACTTCTAATTTGTCCCACATTTCTTTTGCTGTTTTGCAACATGAAAGTTTCCTGTAATCGTTAGCGTTAATAGCACAATACAATAAATTTACAGCTTTATAATTATTTTGAATCATTCTATTGTCCTCTGTGGTGTACTCCTCTTCGGATTTGGGAATCCATTCGCTTTCCACTTTCTTGACTGGAATTTCATTTCCCTTTGTGTACACCTTCCAAAGGTAGGGACAATTTGACCGAATAAAGATTTCCATCCTCTCCTTCCAGTATGAGTAATTTGTGCCATTGAATAGAGGAGGTCGTGTAGGGCATTGTCCTTCTTCAATTCCTGCAAAAGAATCTAGAGTAGAAGCCATGGATGGTTCTCTCAAACTGTTAAGTTTTTCAGAGAGTTGGGCTCTGATACCAATTGTTAGAAACTACGCTTAACGCTACAAGGGGGGTGAATAGCGTTTTAATGAAATTTAGCGTTTTCTTGCGGAATTTAAATTTTACAGGAAGTAAATAAGTGCAATAAAAATAACTTACACAAGGATATATCCTGGTTGGCCACAACAGTGGTTAGTCCAGTCCCCGAGAGACTCTCTCGAGATTTTCTACTAACTTGTTAAGCTTACGGGTGCTTAACAAACCTTTACAGTTGCTCGGAGATACAATCTCAAAGACTTCACTTGCTCGGAGGTTCCTCACCTCAAAGACTTCACTTGCTCGGGGATACAATCCCAAAGACTTCACTTGCTCGGGGATACAATCCCGAAGACTTCACTTGCTCGGGGATACAATCCCAAAGACTTCAACAGAGGAAGCACAAGTTCCTCAACACAAGAGAATCAAAATTCTCTTACAAGTATTTGAAATACTTGAACACTCACTTAACAAAGGTACTCCTTAATGAGTAGATATGAGTAAAATAATACGCTCAAGATCACAACAACTTTGAACAATAATATGGCTCTCAAAAGCTTTATGAAATGAGTAGAAAATGATGAACAATTGAATGAAAGCTTAAAGCAATGTAATGATCAGTTAGTGTATGATGTTGTGTTTAAAACACTGAGTTGAAGCTGTATTTATAGGTGCAAAACTTGGTCTTACCGTTGTCTAATTGCCAATTAAGAATTGCTGAATTTACTCAGTGACAATCGATTGTCATGACCGAACAATCGATTATCTGCCAGTCAGATCAAAAATCAATCCCAGATTTTACGCTTCATAATCGATTACTTACAATCCATAATCGATTACTGGCAAAGTTCAAAAACAGATGATCGATTATACCAAATCCATAATCGATTACATTGGCAACGTTCTAAAAATCATTTCCGGATTTTAAGCACAACATCGATTATATAAAATCTATAATCGATTACTTCAGCAACGTTCTAAAAATCATTTCCAGATTTTAAGCAAAACATCGATTATATGAAAACCAATAATCGATTACTTTGAGGTATTTGAAAATCATTTGACAACGGTCAGCTTCAACAATCGATTGTCCTTTGCAACAATCGATTACTTGTTATTTTCTGAAAATCATGAAACTTACTGTCTCAGTGATAATCGATTATCTAAAGCCATAATCGATTACGTGTTTTTTTCTGAAAATCATAAAACTTACTGTCTCAGTGATAATCGATTATCTGAAGACATAATCGATTACTTAATTAAATTTAAAATCACTGGAAGACATTGTCTCAACATAATCGATCACCATTAGTTCATAATCGATTATTTTGAGTATTGAAAAACTTTACCTCAACAACAATCGATTGGCATTTGATCACAAACGATTATCATGCAAATTTGGAAAAACCTGATGTTCACTGTCTTACTCACAATCGATTACCATTAATTCATAATCGATTGTCATGCAGTCTTGGCTCAGAAACAATCGATTATCATAAGTTCATAATCGATTAGTTTAGCCCAGATTTTTGAGGCATGTTTAGAAAACATTTTGTCTAATATAAATATGCATCATTTGAAATTATTTGATACAGAAATAAGTATGCATGATTTTGGAAAATAGTTTTATGAGAGAAGCCATGTTATGGAGTCAAGTTATAGGATCAAGATCACATTTAAGAATAACTCAATAATAACAATTAAAAACAACGTCTTGAGCTTCAATCTCAACATTTGTGCTCTTGTACTTGAACTCCGTCATATATCAATTTGTGCTTTGTTTGTCATTCATCAAAACCTACAAAAGAATACACGTTTAGTATATCGCATTGAGAACGTGTTTCCAACAATTTCCCCCTTTTTGATAATGGCAAACATTAAGCGGGATATGCAATTTGACAAATAATATTGACGATTCAAGACAAGTAACAAGTATGCATATTTGTTCTTGTTCCCCCTCAATTTAAGAATTCCCCCTCAATTTAAGCTTATAAGCAATTAAGCAATTTAGAGGTGGTGCATACCCGTTATCCCGTTATCTTCCCCCTTTTGCCATTAGCAAAAAAATAGTAAGGAAAGATACACAAAGACGAAATAAAACAAAGTTTATTTATTGAAAATTAAAGGGGTACAGCAGAGGGACATCCAACAATACAATTAAAACCAAAAAAAATACAATATCAATTATCTCCGTCACGATCCGCCTCGTCATTCGGCGCAGCTTCAAAGGGAACGAGACCCGCATAGGGATAATGGACATGGTCAAAATAACCATGGATCTCGTGTGTCAACTGAGAAAGCTGGTCGGATATAGTTTGGAGAGTGGGCTCCTGAGATGGACGAGCACGACGGGCAGGACGGGTAGGAGAAGGAGCTGGAGCATGATCACCATCATGATGGAAGGATGATTCCGAGATTTCCCAGATTTTGGTACTCCTTTTGAGAGGACCATTTTCAGTGACAAATCCGGATGCTTCAAGAAAATTCATGATGAGGAGAGAATAAGGAAGGGGCATGTTATCGGCGACGGCATCGAGCATGTGCATTTTAATGAGCCGACACCAATTGATCTTGGCTCCAGTGACAATGGCATGTAAGAGCTTGGAGTCCTCTTGGGATATGGTGGTATGATTGTGCCTACGAGGTCTTAGGACACGGGTGATGAAGTAGAGGAGAAATCGATAATTTGGGTCCATGCCCGAGATGGTAGGACGACGAGAAGAAGCTTGATCATAAGAGATTCCGGCTTGGCGAAAAAAAATTGATTCATCAAAAAGAGAGCCGGCCTCATTAATATACCGGATAAGATCTTCACCATCGTTTGGAATGCGGGCGATGGTGTGAAGGTTCTCGTCAGAGAGGAGAATGTGAATGCCATTGATGGAGGTGACCACCTCACCATCTTCATCTTTGTGAAGATTTGAATAGAATGCTTCAACTAAGGTTGTGTTAATATGAGGATGGGTAAGGAGCAAGAAATCATAGAGTTGACACTCTTTGAGCATGTTGGCGGCAGGGGCGAAAGGTTCAAGGAGCTTGCTTGTTGAGAAGCGAGGAGGAAGAATAAATCGCTTCTCAAACTTGGAGAGAAACCTAGAAAGTTCAGCTTGAGTTTCGAAGAACAAAACGGACCCGTCTTCATATGGGAAGTTTAGAGGAGGAGGGACTGTTGAGGCTGAGGCATCTTGCCTGGAACGAGAACGTTTGGAGGAGCGTCCAGACATATTGGAAAATTTTTACTGCTGAATTTTTGAGACTAAGATGCAAGGAATTGACCTTTGATATTTAGAAATGGTGCTTGAGTGAGTGAGAATGATCCTATATGAGGGCTATTTATAGGAGAAGGAGTGATCAGCCATTTACTAAAGATACCTGCTGAAAATTGAAAGTTGGAACAGTCAAAAACGGTAAGAAATAAATTTACTGACCGTTAGATAATCGATTATTTGGCAGAGATAATCGATTGTATTTACTGTTGGATTGAATTTTGAAACTGACAAATCGATTTAAGAGACAAACGGTAAAAAAATTTGAATGAGATAATCGATTATCAACACAAACTAATCGATTATGGAGCATTTATGTCCTGACAGCAATCGATGTTGGAGCCAAACGGTAACAAAGTTTAAACAAGAAATAATCGATTGTCAATATTGGTAATCGATTACTATTGAAATATGGTTGATACAGAGAACTCGGAGAATTTCTGAATATGACATCTAATCGATTATAGGAAGAAATAATCGATTGTCTGGAAAAGTATTGCTGAATGACTGAGACGGAAATCGATTATGCAATATAAGGAGTTAACAAATTAAACACATTTGCATAATAAAACTAATCAGTCGAAACAATCGATTATTGATACTGATAATCGATGTACTGCACAGTAGATAATCGATTATTTTCTTGGGATAATCGATTGCGGTGTGCTAAGACTTCATAATTTATCTTATCTTTGGGGAAGTACCTGCAAAATGGAATTAAACGTCTCCGACGCTCAAGTCAGTAATTTATAGTGACGTGAATAAATTACACTAGTCCAGTCCCCGAGAGACTCTCTCGAGATTTTCTACTAACTTGTTAAGCTTACGGGTGCTTAACAAACCTTTACAGTTGCTCGGAGATACAATCTCAAAGACTTCACTTGCTCGGAGGTTCCTCACCTCAAAGACTTCACTTGCTCGGGGATACAATCCCAAAGACTTCACTTGCTCGGGGATACAATCCCGAAGACTTCACTTGCTCGGGGATACAATCCCAAAGACTTCAACAGAGGAAGCACAAGTTCCTCAACACAAGAGAATCAAAATTCTCTTACAAGTATTTGAAATACTTGAACACTCACTTAACAAAGGTACTCCTTAATGAGTAGATATGAGTAAAATAATACGCTCAAGATCACAACTTTGAACAATAATATGGCTCTCAAAAGCTTTATGAAATGAGCAGAAAATGATGAACAACTGAATGAAAGCTTAAAGCAATGTAATGATCAGTTAGTGTATGTTGTTGTGTTTAAAACACTGAGTTGAAGCTGTATTTATAGGTGCAAAACTTGGTCTTACCGTTGTCTAATTGCCAATTAAGAATTGCTGAATTTACTCAGTGACAATCGATTGTCATGACCGAACAATCGATTATCTGCCAATCAGATAAAAAATCAATCCCAGATTTTACGCTTCATAATCGATTACTTACAATCCATAATCGATTACTGGCAAAATTCAAAAACAGATAATCGATTATACCAAATCCATAATTGATTACATTGGCAACGTTCTAAAAATCATTTCCGGATTTTAAGCACAACATCGATTATATAAAATCTATAATCGATTACTTCAGCAACGTTCTAAAAATCATTTCCAGATTTTAAGCAAAACATCGATTATATGAAAACCAATAATCGATTACTTTGAGGTATTTGAAAATCATTTGACAACGGTCAGCTTCAACAATCGATTGTCCTTTGCAACAATCGATTACTTGTTATTTTCTGAAAATCATGAAACTTACTGTCTCAGTGATAATCGATTATCTAAAGCCATAATCGATTACGTGTTTTTTTCTGAAAATCATAAAACTTACTGTCTCAGTGATAATCGATTATCTGAAGACATAATCGATTACTTAATTAAATTTAAAATCACTGGAAGACATTGTCTCAACATAATCGATCACCATTAGTTCATAATCGATTATTTTGAGTATTGAAAAACTTTACCTCAACAACAATCGATTGGCATTTGATCACAATCGATTATCATGCAGATTTGGAAAAACCTGATGTTCACTGTCTTACTCACAATCGATTACCATTAATTCATAATCGATTGTCATGCAGTCTTGGCTCAGAAACAATCGATTATCATAAGTTCATAATCGATTAGTTTAGCCCAGATTTTTGAGGCATGTTTAGAAAACATTTTGTCTAATATAAATATGCATCATTTGAAATTATTTGATACAGAAATAAGTATGCATGATTTTGGAAAATAGTTTTATGAGAGAAGCCATGTTATGGAGTCAAGTTATAGGATCAAGATCACATTTAAGAATAACTCAATAATAACAATTAAAAACAACGTCTTGAGCTTCAATCTCAACATTTGTGCTCTTGTACTTGAACTCCGTCATATATCAATTTGTGCTTTGTTTGTCATTTATCAAAACCTACAAAAGAATACACGTTTAGTATATCGCATTGAGAACGTGTTTCCAACACTATCCACTTAGTAAAATAGTTAGTGAACACTAATAAAAATCTTACCTTGGATTTGGCTTATGGTAGTGGACCTATGATATCCATCCCCTACTTCATAAAGGACCATGGTGCGACGACCGGATGTAATAATTCAGCTGGTCGATGCATGTTATTACGGTATATTTGGCACTGGTCACAATTTGCCAAAAGAATTCCATGTCTTATAGCATTTTGGCCAATAATAGTTGACTATAATCATGGTTTTTACCAAAGATCTTTCTCCAACATGATTTTCACAATGTCCCTATGTGTATTTATTTCATCAGGCACTTTGTTTGAGAAGGCTTGAGACATCTTGCTAGAGGACTACCTAACATTTTTCGATAAAGATTGCCTTGACTTAAATAGTAGCGAGCAGATTTTTGCGAAGTGCTTGAGATTTTTTCTTGTCTTGGTAAAATTCCATAGTGCAAAAATTTGACAATCTTGTTCCTCCAATCCCAAGTTAGATTATTGTAATTTACCTCATTTTTGTCTTGATCGAGTATTGAATGAAACAAATGAATCACGTAAGCATTTTCTTTATTTGTTACTTCTCCAGCAGACGCAAGATTAGCTAGAGCGTCTGCCTCGACATTTTTTTCTCTTGGTATTAGTATGACTTTCCAAGTTTGAAATTGCCTGACCAAATCCCGCGTCTTTTTCGAGTACTGCTGCATCCTCGCCTCTCTGACTGTATAAGTCACCTGCATCTGGTTAACAACATGCTGCAAGTCGCTTTTGATTACACCTGCTCTATTCCAAGCTCGCGTGCCAACTCTAAACCTGCAATCGCAGCTCATATTCTGCTTCATTATTAGTAATCGGGTGGCATTTTATTGGTTGTCTTATGGTTTCACCCATAGGTGGTACCAGGACAATGCCAGACCTGCTCCTATTATGTTTGACGAACCGTCAATAAATAAGGTCCATGTACCTGGATTAGATCCATCAAAATATCTGCAGTTCTTTTTCTGCTTCTAATCATATCCCTTGGCTAAAATCTGCCACGAAATCTGCTAAAACCTGTGACTTTATTGTAGTTCTAGGTTGATATGTAATGTCATATTCACTTAGTTCTATAGCTCACTTAGCTTATCTACCGGGTAACTCTTGTTCATGTAATATATTTCGTAAGGGGTAGGCGGTTACCACGGAAATATGATGACATTGAAAATAAGGTCTTAATTTCCTAGATGTCATAATCAAAGCTAATGCAAGTTTCTCTAAATGAGGATATTGAGTCTCGTCATCGAATAAAGATTTGCTAACATAATAAATCGGTGATTGCTTACCTTGATCGTCTCGAACTAATAAGGCATTTACCACCACTTCTGAAACTGCAATGTAGACAAGTAATTTCTCCCCATCTTTTGGTTGGTCTAGCAGTGGTGGATTTGACAAGTACGCCTTTAAATTTTTAAGTGCTTGTTGACATTCTTCATACCATTCAAATTGGGTTTTCTTCTTTAAAGCAGAAAAGAATTTGAAGCACTTTTCTGATGACTTGGAAATTAACTTGCCCAGGACTGCTATTCTTCCTTCAGCCTTTGTACTTCTTTTTTGCTCGTGAGTATATCCTAATTTTCTTCAATGGCTTTAATCTGCGCAGGATTTACTTCAATGCCATGGTTAGCAATAATAATCCCAAGAACTTACATGATGAGACGCCAAATGCATATTTTCAGGATTTAACTTCAAGTTAAATTTGTGAAGAATCTAAAATGTATCAGTCAGCTATTAAATTTGGTCTCCTATTTGTTGTGATTTAACCAACATATCGTTTATATATACTTTCATGGTTTTGCCTAAGTGTTCTTGGACCATTTTGGTCACCAACCTTTGATATGTGGCCCCAACATTCGTTAAATCGAATGGCATGACTTTGTAACAGTAAGTTCCACTATCTGTGATGAACGAAGTATTTTCTTCATCTAGAGGATCCATTTTAATTTGATTATATCCTGAATAGGCATCTAAAAAACTTAACAATTCATGCCTTACAGTAGCATCAATTAGTTGATCTATGTGTGGTAATGGAAAAGAACCTTTGGGGCAAGCTTTATTCAAATCAATGTAATCTACACAAACTCGCTACTTACCATTCTTTTTAGATACTACTAAAGTATTAGCCAACCAATCTGGATACTTTACCTCGCGGATAGACCTAATTTTTAAAATTTTTTGCACCTCATCTTGAATCACCTGGTTCTTGAAGGAGCCTTGCTTCCTATTCTTTTGTTTGACAAGTGCATATGATGGATCTTCATTTAATTTATGGTTCATTACCTCTGGTGGTATACCTTTCATATATGAATGGGACCAAACAAAATAATCTGAGTTTAGTTCCATTGTAGACTTTTCTGGCTGGCCAATGTACAAGTAGCACCACAGCCTCTAGTTCCTTGATCGTTGTTTTGATATTTTCATTTTCATCTAGTTCCTGCATAACATCGAGTCTCAGATCTATATCTGTTTGCCCATCTTCAGTTAAGGTTCGTGTTGATGTGTCCTCAAATGTATTATGTGATTACTATTTTTTATCAGTTTTTGCATTTGAATTTGCCACGGAATTAATGCTTCGTGAAGATTGTTGGTCACCACGAATTTGCCATATCTCCCATTGTGATGGTAATTTGATAACCTGATGCAAGATAGATGGAACAACGTCCATTTCGTGAATTCATGGTCTGCCAAGAATCATATTGTAGGCCATATCCATTTCTACCACATGAAATTTCGTATCTTTGACCACTCATTCTGCGAATGTAGTGAGTATTATCTCCCTTTTGTTACGAGATCGAGTTGTCAAAGCCAAACAAGGTGTGTGCCTTGGGTATCAACTTATCATCAGCTTGCATCTCGTTTACCACTATTAATAGAATGATATTCACGAAACTACCTGGATCAATCAAAACCCATTTTACATTAGTGTCATGTACAAGTAAAGATATTACTAGTGCATCATTATGCGTGATTAACGCGCCATCTGCATCTACATAATCAAATATAATACTATCTTCTTCTAAAACTTGTCGAACTCGCTTCCGTGTGTAACTATTATTTTTGACACTTTCTTATCTGACATATGTGTTAGTCCATTGATGTCTTCTCCTCTACTTATGACATTAATCATCCTTTTTGGTGAATGAGGTTTTGGGGGCTCCTGCCTATTCTTCATATATGCTTGCTTTTTATTTTCGCTAAACAATTCGGTTAAATATCCTTGTTTTAATTGATGTTCAACTTCACCTTGCAGCAATCAACAATCCGCCATTTTGTGAGCAAGATAGTTGTGAAACTCGCACCAAAAATTTGGATTTCTTCTGTTCAGATTTGATCTTATTTCCTTTGTCCATCGTACCTTATCTCCCATGCTCTTTAAAACAGCCACCAACTCAGATGCGCTAACATTAAAGCTGTAGCCGCTGATCTTTGCCTTCGCGATTCTATCATCGTCTCGCGTCTCTCGCATGTTTTGTTCTTTTTCGAGTCTTGATGATAAACCTGACTATGTATCTCTTGATCTATGACAGTGGGTTTTTGTGTTTTTGTTGTTTTTAACGAGAGCCCCTTACTGTTGGTCCCATGTAAGGCTTGTACCTATTTTTACCAGACCGTTTTTCAGTTTCAACTCGTCTTGAACTTACCATTTCATCTTTTCGAGACCGAGTGATAGTATCCTCTTCTGTCCGCAGCTTCGTGTTGTATCTGTTATAAACGTCATATCAAGTTGTTTCTGGAAATTCTCGTAGACTTTCCTTGAGTATCTTCGTGGCTTTTGAACTTTTTTCATTTAGATTACTTGCAAATGCCATAGCCGCTCAGTTATCAAGTACACATGGCAACATTATCCTTTCTTGCTGGAATCTATCTACAAATTCTATGAGCACCTCCGTATCTCTTTGTTTTATTTTGAAAATGTCCTCCATTCTTTTTCAACTTTTTGATCTCCCGAGTATGCTTTCATAAATGAATATGCAAGCTTAGCACAAGAATCTGTAGAATTTTCAGGTAAAATGGAGTACCATGTTAATGTTCCCTTAGTGAGTGTTTCTCCGAATGTTTTGACCAATACTAATTCAATTTCTTGCATGGTCAAGTCGTTGCCCTTTATGCCGGTTGTGAATGCAGTTACGTGATCCCACGGATCAGTTATTCTATCATATTTTAGAATATCGGGCATCTTGAATTTCTTTGAAATTGGTAGAGGAGCAGCACTTGGCTTCCAACGTTGTTGTGAATGTTTGTCCATATCTATTGCCTTGATCACATGCAGCTCCAGGCAAAGTTAGTACTAAAGGCTTCAATGTACTAGTACCTGCCACCAAAACATCGTGAAGGATTCAGTGAACGTCTTGAAACTTTTTATAAATCATAATTCACTGGTTTACCTAGCTCTCCGTCACGAGATTCACCGGGAGCTCCGCCACTACCTGAGTTCCTGTGCAAGGATTTTCTAGGGTGTTGTTATTTGGAGTTGTAGTCGGCAACTGCTAGGTAAAATCCCAAAAAATATTGTTGACCTGTTGAGCGATATAATTTTTTCAAAGCTTCATTGATAGCTTGATCATTTTCATTTGATTCAAAGTCAGGAGTCCCCTCTCATGATTGTCGAGGAGAATTTGTGGCGAAGGGGGTGGAGTTCTATCACTTTATTAGTTTAGCTGATGTTGTGGATCTCCTTGGAGTAGTAGAGTTTGTTGTATATTATCGTGGACATTCGACATGATTGATTTTGATAAAGAATAAATTTGGAAAGCAAAAAATTATCAAATTTCCGCTAATGGAACCAATTTGTTTAACCAGAAAATAGGAATTTCGGTCAAATCTTAATTTTAGAAGAACTCGGATTACTAATAATGAAATATGGAATAAATGAGAAGAATTGACTTAAACGATCGTTGAATAAGTAAAAGAAAGCAAAGTGAATCAGTGTATTCCAATAATATTTTTGTGTCCCGTTACAGAGGTTATTTCTCTACTTTTATAGCTATTTCTAAGTAATACGTTTCTTTTCTCTCATAACAGAGCCGTTATGAGCAATTAATGGTATTAATGTAACGTTATAATTGGCAATCGTAATTTTTTCGTGAAGATTCTATAATGTTTTCCATCATTGATGCTCATTAATTACATATAATACGTATCTGTATCTTTTGCTATCTAGATTCATTCCTCTCATGTCTATTTAAATTATCAAGAGGCCCGAGCAACCGTTCCTTCCTGTTTTCTTGAACGTTTTCCCGTGCCCGTTAAGGCTCGTGTCTCTTTTAACTATTCTTTGCCAACTGTTATTTTTTTATTGATCTATGTATCTTGACGTATCGACACATAATTAATTTCAAATGCTAACTTAATTTTCCCAATACAAGATAATCATAATCTCAACAAGATTGGCATAGATGAATGTAATTTAATTGAAGAAATGCGAACTTATCAAAAGAGAATAATTTCATATAAAAAAGGTATCTCGTAATACGGTAGGATAGAGGGAGGAAGGTTAAATAAATAAAAGAATATCTGATAGAAATTATAACTGTAGTTTTATAATCTAAGTTATACGTAAACATAATTTTATTAAGATAGGATGTAACTTAATTGGTGTGATGTAAACTTACTAAAAGTTGCCAAACTCATATGTAAAAAGGATCTTTCGTACTAAAGCAAGAATCATAGGGAGGAAGGTTAAATATAAATAGATGTCATACATATAGTTTAAAATCTGAATTATATACATAATTTTACTGTGGTAGAATCTTACAGAAATGTCTCAAAAAGTCCCAATATACCAATCTTTAGCGATTAATTATAGATTTACTAAAACTAGCCAAACACATATAAAAATCGAAAACCAAAAGAAATAAGGTTCTTTCTCTCCAAAAATAACACACAAAGATCTCCTTTCATATTTTTAAGTGTGATTAGAAACATTAAATGCAAGACGAAAAGAAAAATTCATGAACGAGATAGCAAATAAGGTAATGAAATACAAAACGGAAATGGGCATAAACTGCCCTTATTATTGACTAATTTATTTACAAAATACCCACGGTCCTATCTGTTCGTCCGAAAAAGCACGCAACATTATTTATATACCTAAAATTGCCCTTCATTTTAACGACAACATGCATGGGCCCTACTTTTAATGCGTTGGCAATATTTTATTAGGCCAAGTGGTTCCTAGTTTCATTTCATACATATGGGTATAATATATCCATCTCCTTTGTTTGACCCACCCTATTATTTTCTTTTTTTCTTTATGTGAGGTTATCACTTGATTTTTCAAGTTAATTATGTGTTATGTGGCCTTAAAAATCTCCTTTATCTCATCTTAATTTGTATGCACGGTCCTGGCGTATCTCCAGAACGCTTTTATGTGAAAATTTGATTAAAATGCTAATTTTGTCTTTGTTGAATTTAAATTGACTTCGATCAATATTTTAGGTAAACAGACCCGGACCCGTGATTTGACGGTCTCGGAGGATTCATAAAAAAATATGAGACTTGGGTGTATACCTGGAATTGAATTTTGAGGTCTCAAGCCCGAGAAATAAATTTTTAAAGAGAATTATTTAACTGAAATTATAATAGCTTTTGAAAATTTAAATGTGAGTGAGTTTGATGGTATCAGGATCGTATTTTGGTTCCGGAACCCGGTATAGATCTTATATGATATTTAAGTTGTGTCTGTAAAATTTGGTAAGAAACAGAATTCATATGACGTGAATCGGACCCTCAGTTGTGAAATATAAAACTTAAGAATTCTTGAGATTTTTCTTTGCTTTTGATGCTAAACTTGAAGTTCTAGGTGTTATTTTGGCGATTTGATCGCATGAGTAAGTCTGTATGATATTTTTAGGTTAGTGTGCATATTTGGCTTGGAGCCCCGAGGACTCGTGTGAGTTTCAAATGGGATTCAGGATGAATTGGACTTAGAATTTCTATTGTCATAGCTGTTGCAGGTGCAAAGTGATTTTGCTCTTCGCCTTCGCATGGCTTCACTCGCGAACGTGTAAAGCAAATTCCCTCAGGGGTTATTTGTTCTTCGTGAACGCGGAGCTTAGGATGCGAACGCGAAGCTTTTGTGGGTTACCGTTCGTGAATGCATTCTAGCCCACGCGAACGCGTAGAGTTGGGAGCTCGATTTTTTCTATGCGAACACGACCCTTTGACCGCGAACGCGAAGACCCGAGGATCTAAAGCTTCGTGAACGCGGGCCATCTAACGCGAACGCGAAGGCCATTTGGGCGTGACCCATCACAAATGCGGCAGGCCCATTGCCAACACGATGAAGGTCTGCCCGGTATTTTTAAAACAAATTTAACGGGAAGAACATATTTTTTTCATACTTTCGAACTACCAAGACCTAGAGACGATTTTCTTCACAAAAATTCATCCCCAAAGTGGTGGTAATCAATTCTAAACTCTACTCTTTCAATTACCCAATACTTTTCATCACTTTTTAATCAAAACTCAAGAATTTTCATGGTAGAAATTGGGAATTTAGGTAGAGTTAGGGATTTTTGAATAATTAAAATTTAGACCTTGTTTTGGGGTCAGATTTTGAAACTAATTGTATATTCGGGCTCGTGGTTGAATGAGTGATCGGGTTTTAGTTCGAACCTCGAGTTTTGACCAAGTGAGCCTAAGGTGATTTTTTAACTTTTTGGGGAAAATAATAAAAACCTATAATTTAGCATTGGGGTTGAATTCTTTAGCATTTATTGATGTTGTTAAATTGATTTGGGTTAGATACAAGTAAATTGGAGGAAAAATCTAAAGGGAAAGCAGTGCTTGAGGCTTGAATTTTGTCGTGGAAGTTGAGGTAAGTGTTTGGCCTAACCTTAGCTTCAATGAATAGGTGTTGTGTCTTATTTGCTATGTGTTAGTGTCAAGTACGACATATAAGTGAGGTGAGGAGTATTTATACGTTGGTGTCAAGCATGCCCGTGAGTCTTATATTCGGACTTGTTGTGATTTTATTATGTATTGATCGTGCTTATCTTGATGGTTAGAAATTGTGGTACAAGATTTATGATGAATTCTTAGTAATTGGTAATTGTAAAGTACTAACCCAGGTTGAGGTCTATTTTGTGGATTAACTGTGAAAATGGATTGGTTGTAGTTGATTCTCTTGTCGGATGTTATTGCTAGGATATTATTTCCTTGCCGGAATGTCATTGCTTGTGATATTGTTTTCCTTACCGGGATATTGTTATTATACCATTGTTCCCTTGCTGGGATTCTTTTGTGATTGGCATTGATTTGTATATTGGGATCAGGTTACGCACCGCAACAATATTATATGGGACGAGGTTTCACGCTGCAACAAGGAGTAATAAGGGAGGACATATGGGGTCGGGTTGCATGCCGCAACAGTGTTATATGATTTGGATGGGCTTGCACGCCGTAATAATATTATATGATTTGGATCGGATTGCACGTCGCAACAGTATTATATGATTTGGATCGGCTTGCACACCGCAACAACAAAGAATAAAAGTATATATTGATCCGTTATTGTTTTCCTTATTCTTACTGTTGCGAAATTTAAGATCTTCTTTATGCCTTTGTACTGAAATTCTGTTGGTACTTGACATTCCACGCAGCATATTTCCTTCTTCTCTTTAACTGCTAGTTCTCGTTATTATTATTTGTTGTATATGCTTTAACCACACAAGTTTATTTTGTAGTCTTGTCCTAGCCTCGTCACTACTTCGCCGAGATTAGGCTCGACACATACCAACACATGGTGGTCGGTTGTGCTTATAGAACACTCTGCACTGTGTGCAGATCTCGGTATCGAAGCTTTTGGACCATAGCGACTGCCTTCAGTTCAGCTGAGGTCCGAGGTAGTCCTGCAGATGTCCTCATACCTTGATATCCCCTTCTATATTTTTAATATGTTTTTATTTAATTCAAAGACAGACTTGTGTCTTTCTATTCAGATCATTGTTTTAGAATTCGTAGATGGTTTGTGACATTATGACACTAGTTCTGGGTAGAGTCGTATTTTGGATTTTTGTACTAGCGCTTGGTTAAATTATCAGATTTCGTCTTCCACATTTCTTTTATTATTATTATTATTATTATTCCACTATCGATTGCATGTTAATTTGAAATTGTTAAAACGTTAAGGAAAAATGGCAATAAAACCTATAACACTCGGCTTGCCTGATTTTTACAAGTAGGTGCCATCACGACTCCCGAGGGTGAGAAGTTCGGGTCGTAACACTTTACTATTTTTCTCTTTCTTTCTTACCACCTTGACTAGACGGGGATTATGACCGTAAATCGCAAACCAAAAAACTCGTCAAAGACCTCGCTTGACTTGGCTCCTTAAAACCTAACTCAAAAAAATCAATCACCAGTGGTGAAGAAAGAGAGTTTTCAGATCTTGTTTCGAAGAAAGTAGAGGATTAGTTGTGGCAGTGGTGCTTTTTTGGGTGGTGTTGTGGTTATTTCAGTGAAGGAAACTAGCTAGATCTCGTAATGTTTATAAAGATACTTTAATGACTATTTTGTTTTGGGAGGGGGGAGGGTGTTAGAAGGCTAAGATCTGGAGAAAATGGATGGCTACCTGGCTAAAATAGGGTGGTGTTTTGGAGTTATTGCACGATGGTTCGTTTAGTTGCATTTTAAGGTTGTTTGGGGTGTTTTCCGGTGGTTTTGCGGCTATTTTGGGTAGAAAAGGGTTATTTTTTGGGCCGATTTTTGGCTACGAGGAAAAGGTAGGATGGCGACTGTAGGGTAAGTGGGATTGTGCGACGGCAACAATGGAGATGATTTATAAAGCGAAAAATGAGATTAGTGAACTCAAAATAGTGAGCTTATTGTTTATTTTCTTTTCAAGACGGGTAGAAGAAGGGGGGAGGGGGAATCTGGTGGGTGGGACTAATGATAAGGAAAAAATAAAAAAGAAAAAAGAAAGAAAATGAGGGGGTCAAACAAATGGGGGGAGTATATATACCCATATACATGAAGTGAAACCAGGAGCTATATCGCCTAATAAAATATTGCCAACACATTAAAAGTGGGTCTGTTGTCCACTGCCATTAAAATGTGACGAGACCGTAACTCAAACACGACGATCTGTCCGGCCTAGCGAACTTTCAATGCCAAAGTTAGCTAGTCAGCCTACCCGGAAGCTTAGTAGAACTTAAGAAAGACTAAGCTTGTAGAAGCTTGGCGAAGGAAACTAGTAGTTGGAAGAAAGAACTCTTTTATTAAGAGAACTTGAGAGCTTTACAATGCTTTGGATGCTTTACAACTTTGCTTGATTGCTTGCTTTCTTGCTTGATTCCAAATGAATGCCTTAGGTGCCTATTTATAGTTGGCTACCTAAATGTCTAGACTTTTCCTAAGTGTCTAGAATCTTCCTAAATGAATATCTAAGATATTTACACAAGGTTGCTGCCCTCTAGAAGCCTCCACATGATTCTAGGCTTGTCTTCAACAATCTGCACAATTCTAGAGTCTTCTAGAGTCTTCTCGAGTCTTCTAGAGTGTTCTAGAGTGTTCTAGAGTCTTCTAGATTTTTCTAGAGTGTTCTAGAGTGTTCTAGAATTTTCTAGAGTCTTCTAGAGTCTTCTAGAGCCTTCTAGAGTCTTCCAGGACCTTCCGGGGTATTCCGGATTGTTCCGGAAGCATTTTGGAGCTCTTTTGAGCTTGTTTTGGGGCGAAAATAGTGCCGTCCATGACATTCTCCCCCGCTCAATCTCGCGACGACCTCGGCGCGTGCTCCTTGTAAGCCTGGATGAGGTCTTGGAGATTCCACAAAGTTAGCTCATGCTCCCAGCTCGCCTCGCTGTCAGGGGACCCTTTCCACTTGACAAAGTATTCAATGTAGCTTGGGTGAGTCCCCCGTCTTGGAATGATACGGTGCGCAAGGATCTCTTCTGCTTCTTTCTCTAGCACCGTTGTGATGGCTGTTGGTGCTCGTTTAGACTCTCCTCGGCTTAGATCTTCCTTGTCTTGATGATATGGTTTTAGAAGACTCACATGGAAGACCGGATGCATTTCTAAATGTGATGGAAGAGTCAAGCGATAGGCTAGTTTGCCAATGCGTTTCTCTACTGGAAACGGTCCCTCGTAGCGCCTTACTAGCCCTTTATGCACCTGGCCGGATCTTCGACGCTGGTGAGGAAGGAGTTTTACCATGACCAAGTCTCCTTCCTCAAACTCCAAGTGACGCCTCTTAGCATCTGCCCATTTCTTCATTTTCTGTGCCGCCTTTGCTAAGTAGGCTTTTGCCAAGTCTGCCTTTTCGTGCCAGCCTTTGGCAAACTTGTATGCTGACGGATTGGGCCCTTTGTAACCAATGGCCAAAGTTTGTGGCGTCATCGGTTGTTGTCCTGTTGCTATCTCGAACGGACTTGCCCCTGTTGACTCGCTCTTCTGCAGATTATAAGAAAATTGGGCAATGTCCAATAACTTGGCCCAATCTTTCTGGTTGGCGCTGACAAAGTGGCGAAGATATAGCTCCAGCAAAGCATTCACCCGTTCCGTTTGCCCATCAGTTTGAGGGTGAAAGGCTGTAGAGAAGTTGAGCTCGGACCCCATTATTTTAAAGAGCTCCATCCAGAACCTTCCCGTGAAGCGGGGTTCCCGGTCACTGATAATGGTCTTTGGAATGCCCCAATACTTCACCACATACTTGAAAAATAATCGAGCAGCATCCTCGGCAGTAAGCTTTGTTGGACCGGGAATGAATACGCCATATTTGCTGAAGCGGTCCACTACAACCATTATGTTGCTGCAGCCTTCGGACTTGGGTAAAGATGTGATGAAGTCCATGGAAATGCTTTCCCATGGCCTCTCCGCAATAGGCAAAGGCTCCAAAAGACCCGCGGGTTAGCGTTGTTCAACCTTGTCTTGCTGGCACACAAGACAAGTTTTTACGTATAGCTCTATGTCATCCCGCATTTGGGGCCAAAAGTATGCTCGCTCGATCAGCGCCATCGTCCTTCGGACTCCGAGATGGCCCGCCCATCTGGAGTCATGACTTTCTCGGAGGATTTCCTTCCTTAAGCTTCCCCATTTCGGTACGTAAACCCTATTTCCCTTGGTGAGGAGCAGCCCGTCCTCTAGCCAAAACTGGCGTGTCTTCCCTTGACGTGCCAATCCCAACAAATTTTTGGCTTGTGGGTCATGCTCCAGCCCCTCCTTGATGCGATCAACTATAGGGAAATTTGGGCTTGTGATGGAGGCAAGTTCGGCCTTTCTACTTAGTGCATCGGCCACGACATTACCCTTGCCCGGCTTGTACTCCATCACAAAATCAAACTCCGCTAAGAAAGCTTGCCACCGAATTTGTTTTGGGGTAAGCTTCTTCTGCTTAAGGAAGTAACTTGTGGCAACATTATCCGTCCTCACGATGAACTTGCTGCCCAGGAGATAATGTCTCCACGTCCGTAAACAATGCACTACAGCAGTCATCTCTTTCTCTTGGACCGTGTAGCGTTTCTCTGCATCATTCAGCTTACGACTTTCGTAAGCCACAGGGTGCCCTTCTTGCATTAGGACGCCTCCCAGGGCAAAGTCAGAGGCGTCCGTCTGCACCTCGAAAGACTTGGTATGGTCGGGCAAAACCAATACCGGCTCCTTGATCACGGCGGCCTTTAACTCCTCAAATGCTTGTTGGGCCTTATCAGTCCACTCCCAGGTCCGGTTTTTCTTCAGTAGATCTGTGAGTGGCGCGGCGATGGAAGAGTAGCCTTTGATGAACTTCCGATAGTAGTTAGCCAAACCAAGGAAAGACCGAAGTTCTGGAACTTTCTTCGGCGGCTCCCAATCCTGTATAGCCCGAATCTTAGACTCATCCATCCGTAGCTTTCCCTCACCAACAATGTGTCCTAAGAAGGAGACTTCTCGTCGAGCAAATGCGCATTTCTCCTTCTTGACATAAAGATCGTTCGTGCGGAGTACTTTGAAGACTTGTCTTAGATGATTTACATGATCCTCCAGTGTGTTGCTATAGATGACAATGTCGTCCAAGTACACCACGACGAACTTGTCTAAGAAAGGTTGTAGGACTCGGTTCATGAGGGTGCAAAACGTTGCAGGCGCATTGGTGAGTCCGAAAGGCATCACAAGGAATTCATATGAGCCGTACCTTGTGACGCATGCTGTCTTAGGCTCGTCTCCCTCCGCAATGCGGACCTGGTAGTACCCCGATCGCAAATCCAGCTTGGTGAACCAAAGAGCTTGCCCAAGCTGATCGAACAAGTCGGCAATGAGTTGTATCGGGTACTTATTCTTGACCGTGATCTTGTTAAGCGCCCGGTAGTCGATGCAAAGTCGAAGTGACCCGTCGTGCTTCTTCTGGATCAATACCGGCGCTCCATAAGGTGCTTTTGATGGACGAATATAGCCCATGTCCATCAACTCCTTCAGTTGCCTCCGTAATTCCTCAAGCTCCGGAGGCGCCATCCTATAAGGCACGGCAGCTGGCGGGGTGGCACCTGGTTCCAGCTCTATCTTATGATCCACCTCCCTTTTAGGTGGTAACCTCTTTGGTAGCTCTGGTGGCATGACGTCTTGGAACTCCTCCAAAACGTGCTGGACCTTGGGTGGCATGGACTCGGTTGTAGGAATGACAGCTTCTTCCTTTAAGGCAACAAGGTAGGTTGGCTCTTCCTTCTTGATGCCCTTTGAGAGTTGCATGGCTGAAATTTGTCTTCCTTGGAGTCGGGTTTCCCGCTCTAGTGGAACTAGATGGGTGTTGCCCTCCTCCAAGATGCATAAGGAGTTCGCAAAGGGAATTGGGACGGCCTTGACCCTGTCCATGAACTCAATACCCAAGACGAGTGGATAATCGTCCATGGTCACGATCGAGAAGTTTATGTGGCCGTGCCAATTGCCTAAGTGAACCGGCACATTGCGGGCAACTCCAAAGGTTTCTGTTGGTGCAGCATTAACACCCTTGAGCCAACCTCGGCTTGTCTCGTACCGGATGCCCATCTTCTTAGCCTGCTGGAAAGTGAGGAAGTTGCTGTCGGCTCCCGTGTCAACTAATGCCTTCACGGTATGCTCCCCAATCTTGGCCTCGGCAAACAACCTCCCTTTTTTCTCATTCTTGGGCACCTCAACTTTTGCCTGAATTGAGCTTAGAAGCCGTATGGCCCCAATCTTTGCTTCCTCCTGTTCGCGATCCTCGATTAAAGCAGAAAGCTTACTCTTTTTGGGGCACTCCCTTGCATAGTGCGGTCCATCACAAAAGAAACATCGGATAGGTTTAGGAGGGAAATCTCTACGTCCCTTGGCCCTTTCTGACGCCTCCTTGCCCTTAGGCGGGTCTCCCCCACTCTTTCCCTTGCCGCCCTTGTCCTTGGGTTTAGGTTTTTCCACTTTCCTAAACTCAATAAGGGACTCGGCAATGGATATGGCAGTGGTCAAGTCTTGGGCACCACGGCGTTGGATTTCAAGCCTTGCCCACTGCTGTAACCCGTCCATGAAGGCAAAGAAAGCTTCTTTATCAGGGTAGTCAGGGATTTCGAGAAGTACCTCTGTGAACTCTTTGACGTACTCTCGGATGGTTCCTTTGTGCTGCAAACGTCTTAGCTTGCCACGAGCTTCCTCCTCGACGTTGCTTGGGTAGAATTGCTTCTTGAGTTCTGCCTTAAAATCTGCCCAAGTGTCGATAGAGCAGGTGCCTTTCTCTATGTCGCTTTGTCTTCTCCTCCACCAAACCATTGCGGTGTCCTCGAGGAAAAGACTACCCATGTTTACCTTTAGAGCCTCGTCTTGCATGTCGAGAGCCCTAAAGTATTGCTCCATTCTCCAAACAAAGTTGTCTAGTTCCCTCGCTCTTCTAGACCCTTTGAAGTATTTGGGTCGGGGAACATCTCTAGTGGAAGGGGTAGTCCTTACCTCGGATGTTGTGGCAGTGCCTTGTGCAAGAGCCCTTTTGCACAAGCTGAGCTCCTCCTTGGTGTTCTCCAACTCATGTGAAAGCCTCCCTAACTCTTCCCTCATGAGCGAAATCTCGGCCTGGTGTTTCTCCTCCACCGCCTGAAGACATTGTGCCAGGACTTGATTCACGGCGGACTGCATCTCCTCCCGCAATCCGTCTAGGCCCTCCTCGACCCTTTGTTCGACCCCCTCGAACCTTTGGTCGGCCTCCACGAACTTGTCCTGCCCATCGGCAATGGCCAACTCCACCTTGGCCAGCCTTGTCTCCAACTCCCCCATGGCGTCCCTGGAGCGAGACCTTTGGCCCTTAGATTTGTCCCTTTCGGTTCGGGTGATTTCACTGCTGCCTTCCATACTCCCTTAGATGTTCCAACGAACCTGATGCTCTGATACCAATTGTGACGAGACCGTAACTCAAACACGACGATCTGTCTGGCCTAGCGAACTTTCAATGCCAAAGTTAGCTAGTCAGCCTACCCGGAAGCTTAGTAGAACTTAAGAAAGACTAAGCTTGTAGAAGCTTGGCGAAGGAAACTAGTAGTTGGAAGAAAGAACTCTTTTATTAAGAGAACTTGAGAGCTTTACAATGCTTTGGATGCTTTACAACTTTGCTTGATTGCTTGCTTTCTTGCTTGATTCCAAATGAATGCCTTAGGTGCCTATTTATAGTTGGCTACCTAAATGTCTAGACTTTTCCTAAGTGTCTAGAATCTTCCTAAATGAATATCTAAGATATTTACACAAGGTTGCTGCCCTCTAGAAGCCTCCACATGATTCTAGGCTTGTCTTCAACAATCTGCACAATTCTAGAGTCTTCTAGAGTCTTCTAGAGTGTTCTAGAGTGTTCTAGAGTCTTCTAGAGTCTTCTAGAGTCTTCTAGATTTTTCTAGAGTGTTCTAGAGTGTTCTAGAGTTTTCTAGAGTCTTCTAGAGTCTTCTAGAGTCTTCTAGAGTCTTCTAGAGCCTTCTAGAGTCTTCCAGGACCTTCCGGGGTATTCCGGACTGTTCCGGAAGCATTTTGGAGCTGTTTTGAGCTTGTTTTGGGGCGAAAATAGTGCCGTCCATGACAAAAAGAAGGGGTAATTTTAGGCATATAAATAATGTTGTGTTCTTTTTTAGATGAATAGATGGACACAAGTACACACACAAAAGATTCCAAAAATCTAAAAAAAGGACTTTTTCGAAGGGTATGTGCGAGATACATTGAAAATATATAGATGATTCAATATATAAAATTTGAGGAAGACTAGAGATAATTTGGACATATTTAATATCAAAATTCGTAGTTAAAATCGGGTTCATAAAATTCTTTCGCGACACATGTATCACACATGTATATATGGATATACATGTAATACACATTTGATACAAATATGATATATGTGTGATACACAAGTGATACACATACTATTTTTTTCATGTTCATCTTCTGCTTCGAATTTTCAATTCAAACCACCTCAAAACTCCACCAAAATCTTCTCAAAATTGAAATTCAAGCTCCTTAAGATATACCCAATCTAATGTAATAATACCCACTCAAAAAAAGTAAAAAAAATTAACTTTTTTTTTTGCTACAAATAATTAATTAGCTAATATTTATAATATTTGGGTAATATTAATAATATTTTATAAGTTAATTAATTTTTATAATAAATTACTTTTAAATGGACATAGCTTATATTTTCCTGTGAATGTAATATAATTGACGAAACATAAATTTACCAAAAGAAATCAAATTCATGTGCTCTGGGGCTAAATGGGGGGAAGTGTAACAATAGAAGATACTTATAAAGGTTACAATTTGTAGTTTTAAAACTCTAAGTTATGGATAAATATTATTGTGTTAAAATCGCGAGGTGAATGTTATTCAATTGACTAAACTTACCAAAAAAGATTAAGCTCACAAATAAACGATATATCATACTAAGGTTACGTTTAGAGAGACGAAAGTTGAATAAAAAAAAATATAATATTTAAGTTGTAAGTTAATATAATTTTGTTAAGATACCGGGAGATGAATAAAATTTGATTGGTGAAAATATGAATTTACCAGAAGGACCAAACTCTCATACTATTGTTAGGGACGAAGGTTAAGAAAAATCTATGTTAAAAAACAATCCTCCATCTAACATTACGCTTGCGGGTTTGAATTACTAATAAAACATAAGAGGGGTGAAAAATAAAAACTAAAGGTTAAACGCAAACTAACAGCTTGTTTGGATAGGCGTTGCGTATCATTTCATAATATAATTTTGTTAAAATATCGAGAGATGAATATAATTTAATTGGTGAAAACGTGAACTTACAAGAAGGACCAAACTCCCGTAATATTGTCAGAGATAAAGGATAAGAAAATCTAACTTAATGTTAAAAAATAATCCTCCATCTAACATTACGCTTGCGGGTTTGAATCACCAAAAAAACAAAAGTGAACTGAGGGATGAAAAAGAAAAACTAAAGGTTAAACATAATTATTTATCGAATTGACAAAACGTAAACTAACAACTTGTTTGGATGGGTGTTGCGTATTGTTTTATAATATATGGTATTGTACTGTATTGTATTATATTGTGTTGTATCATTTGATAAATAACATATGTGGATAGATTGTGCCATTTGCAATCTTCTCAAGATATCAGCACTAGCAATATGAAGAATAAACTTGCAATATTATATTAAAAAATTATAATACAGAGTAAAATTATTATATAAAAAGATAAGGTAAATGATAAAATAAAATTATTTAATAATAATGAAGGGTGAGATTGAGAGAAGAGATAAGGAACGACGTGACCATATCAGATCGATTGTTGCATAAAGTGACACATTTCGTCGTCATATAACGATAAATTTAACGATACAATATATTAAAATTTAAGTAATAATCAAAATAAATATCGTAAAGTAACAATTGATACAATACAATATTTAACAAGCATTCAAACAAACTGTTACACTAAGGTTAATTAGAGAGACGAAAATTAAATACAAAAAGATGAAATTTAATTTAATTGAAAAATATGTAAACTTATTAAAAGAGGCCACACTCACATATAAATAGGAGTATCTCATTAGGCTTTTACATGTAATTTTATAATTTAAGTTATAATAAAACATAACTATATTAAGATGGAGGGAGAGCTCATATATAAAAAGTATCATTAAGATCTAAATGAAAATTTTAAAATTTAGCTATGGTTAAAATATAATTTTTTTATTAAGATAGAGTGAGGTGGATGTAATTTAATTAGTGAAACTAAACCTACCAAAGGGGCCAAAACTCACCTATAAAAATGTACTTTCTTACTAGGGCTAGGGTTATATGGAGTAAGGTGCTCAGTTAACCTTCAGCCGCCATCAAACGGCGTTCTCGCCGGCGGCGGCGACATTGCGAAGAACGTATTTTGGATCAGATCTGAATTTAGCTCAAGCTGCTTAGCAAACGGTAGTTCTTTTCATTTATTAATTTATAAAGCTTCAATTTTGTATTTGTTTTACTTGTTAATGAGTAATGTCTTAAATTTGTACTTCCCACCGTCCTAATTTGTGTGATGCTGTTTGATTTGACACTGATTTAAAAAAAAAAGGACTTTTGAAGTTTGTGTTCTACAATGAACCATATATGTGACTGTTAGAAGTTTAAAGTAAAATTGTTTCTACAGGAATGTTTGATAGATTAAGTGAAAGAGTACAACGTAAATTGAGACGAGAGAGTATGATTTCTCTGTTACTATTTGTTAAGGTAGGGTTTTTATTTATTTAGGATAGATTTTAGAACGATCTCAAATGCTAATAATTACAACAACAATAAAAAATCTCACAAATGGGGATTGGGAAGGGTAACGTGTACTTAGATCTTATATATACCTTATGAAGGTGGGTAGACTGTTTCAGATGGACTCTCAGGCTCAAGAACAAATGCTAGTATTTAGGTTCTAAATTTAATATTTAAATGATCTTTTTAACATTGTTTGAACAAAAACTACTAGGCTTGGCTGAATCCATCTTCGGGCTTCTAGCTTCGTCCCTCTATAGCTTACTATAGCATAATCATTTCATGTTTGGTACCATATCATTTTAGACCTCTGAGTAGCTCTATGTTGCATGATCTCTTTGGAAATGAGATATTTATAAGACATCAATTAAATCTGCTAAAATTTGATTTTTGAGGGGCATGAGTTATGATAATAAGCTTCTTTTTTTCCGCAGCGTTAACAACTGATGCTGGCCTATGTCTTAGTTCTGAATCTTTCTATTTTCTTAAAGAACAGTGTTTGCTTTATATATCAAGCAAGCATTGTTAAGATAAAAGATCAAACAACATTTTGAGATTAAAGTTGTTAAAAGCTCTTGTGCCACTATTTCTGGTTACTGATTATATGTTTGATGCTATAAACTGGTATTGTGTACTTGGATTTTGTAGGAAATAGTCTACTAAACTTGGCAATCGTTATTTTGTACTAGATACGTTCAACTATTCAATTTTGTTTGGCCGTTTGTGTGTATGTTAAATCTTTATATTTGTATAAATTCGAAAAGCTTTCTGAAAATTGGTATTTGACAAAACTGTCAATGATCTCTGTATGCAGGACTTTCCTTATCTATTACTTGCATACACAACAAAACTAGATAGAGGAAGAAGATGCTAAAGGAACTCTTGACTTGACTTGCAAGACCAAGTAGACATCATTTGCTCGTTTGAAGGAATTGGTGCTGTACTTTGACTAAAAACTCTGGTCCGCAAAGTTGCTACGACAAACTAAAGAGCTTGTTGTTTTATACCAGATCGTGCAGATAGTGGGACATGTTTCAGTTATTTGTATGACCAAAGCGTGGTCAAGAAGCTACTTGTCCTATCTCCCAACAACCAGTCTTAGAAAATTGATGAAATAGTGGTTTGGAAGGTGAGGTAGAAAAAGCTTATGAAGCCATTTATCTGAATGTTCAAATCAATCGGTGACCACTTGGACTTGGTAAGACAACTCTAACCAAGAACATGTATATGTTGCAAATACATGACTATTCACGTTGTTGTTTGAGCACGGTATAAGTTTCCCAAGTACATAGGAAGAGAAATTCGTCAATTGGAAATTTCATTGAAGGAAATAGCTTAACATTTGACAAATTTCTTTTCTCTCATACTCTTGTGAAATGCAACAGCATGCTCAAATGTTAAAAGTGGAAAGTTTGTATTTGTAATTATATATATTTTTGGCTAGAGTTGTCTTGCCAAGTCAAGTATCCAATTGATTTGAACTTTTGGATCGGTGGCTTCATGATCTTCTTATGCCTCAGCTTCATAACCTACCACTATGTCATCAATTCTCGGAGAGTGCTCTTAACATACAATCCAGACCATTTTCCCTTAGAAGCTAAATGTTGAGGTTGATATTGTTTCGTTGTTGATATTTGGTGATTTGCACTTGAAAATGAACAAGAGGGAGGAAATTACTGAACATTTGAAGTTTGTATGGAAATTGTTGGCACTATAGTAGGATTTGCCGGAAACGAATATTTGGATTTAAATGTAACTGCATATTTTTCAGTTTCTTCGCTTTCGCAGCTTCAAGCTGACATGAAAAGTAGCCAAGTTTTGAGAGCAAGGGTGGATCATTCTAAGGAAAATGGTTTAAACTACAAAATTGATTGCTACCACAAA
This sequence comes from Nicotiana benthamiana, assembly GCA_034376525.1. Taxonomy (NCBI): domain Eukaryota; kingdom Viridiplantae; phylum Streptophyta; class Magnoliopsida; order Solanales; family Solanaceae; genus Nicotiana; species Nicotiana benthamiana. The sequence goes on from CM067330.1 coordinate 103,133,422, forward strand.
CAATAAAGCAAGATTAACACTTTTTAAATTGAAAAAATGAGCGCAGGTGTTTTTCTACTGATCCAGTGTCAGATAATTGGGAATTAACTTTCAGCTCTTAATCTTCTTCAGGAGATGAGCAATTGTAGCGGCCCTTGCTCTATTTGCTTATTTCTGTTCCCAGGAATGAATAATTGGATATAAAAAGGACTTTCTTCTTTGTTATATATAAAATAATAATTGAAGTATTGAGATTAAGCAAGCAAAAAAATGGATGCGCGAGGCTAAAGCTGTAGGCTTGAGCGTGTTAGCTCTTGTTACTAGCATGACTCAAACAGCCTATTTGTGAATTAACAAGTGCGCGAATAAATTTATCCAACACAATCAGCCTACAAACTTACATTCAGCCCATTTAAGAAGTTACTCTCAAACATTTTTTGTAGTACGAGTTGAATTCAAAAGTTCAAGAAGGGAAAGGATTTGAATAGAGTTAAACATCGATAAAATATTTCACTACTATATAATAGCAAGAAATCATCTGCGCGATAATGGCAATTGGAGAACACCAAGAGAATAGAGATGATTAAGATACTATTCTGGATGCTCCTATAATCTACAATCATAAGTTAAATAGGTCTACCAAATAAGTAAACCTTCACGGGATGCAAAAATATATGGACAGCCATTTTCATATAGTTAGAGGTGCATAAGTGCCAAAACTAGCAAAACAAATTTCTTAACTTGCATTCCTCAGCCGGCCCCGAGTCACCCTCATACTCTGAGATGATCCAGGCTTGAGAGTATCTGAATCGGTCCCTCCACAGGTCCTCCGCCTCTTTCTCATTAAAGGTTCACCAGGCTGCTGACTTTCAGGAGGAGCACATGCATCCTCTTCTTCATCTACAACTTCTGCTTTTGCAATGTTATAATGCCATTCTGTCCCACACCCTGGACAAACTTTTTCAGCCTGAAAATAATGGGTTCAACGATGGTTTAGTTCATCAAGCTTGCTTTCATAGATGAAACTATTTTTTTTATAACCAAGAAATCCTCGAGGGCCAGATGTCGTACAGTTTGTAACTAACCGGATAATGGGCCCTCTCCTAAACTTAATGTAGACTTTTGGTTCATCGTAAGGTCCGACCCTGTGATGTGCGCCTAACCCACACATCACACATTCCACTTTTACCACTGAACCAAAAGCCTTGAGGGCAAAACAGACATTTTTTGTCTTTATCTACAATAGAAGCTTTTCCAAGGGGAATAATAGGAAAGAAGAATACCTTGCGTTGGGAGAACTTCATTCGCAGGCAATACTGATGGATGCGAACATTACAGCCTTCATTTTGGCAAAGCTCAGCCTGGTCAAATAATCATATTACCATGAGTTGGATGATCTAGCAGCCATATAGTTATCATAGACACACAGGCATCTTTCTAAGGGAATGGATGTTTGTAGTGACATTATCAAACCAAATTGCAGCAAGGGAAGATGAATTAAGTTTTCATCTAAAATGGCAGTAAAAGTGCTCCAATTTAAAAGGAGAAAGATGTTCAACAGAGATCATGGAGATCAAACGAAGAAATTAAGGGAGGAGCAAACCTTCACTACAGCTTCATTGCAAACTTCACATGGAGGAACCTCATTACTGCGAAACCAACTTCTAAGATCAAGAAAGGAACGCACTCCTAGTTCTATCTTACCATCTGTTAGAGAAAGCCACTGATCCTTCACAAGTTCCTCAAGGGTCTTTTCCTTTTGAGACATCGAGAAATTCCTAAACGCTGCAGGAATTTGCACTGAACCTCCCTGAGACTGGGAATCTGTTCCAGCCAGGAACTGTTGATCAAATAAATTTCCAGCAAAGAAATTAGCGGTACAGCAAAGATACAAATCAGAGCTATGTAAAGTACAAAGAGCTCTGATATAATAGCAACCAAATTTACTAAGTTTATACGAGAATATTTTTTTATTCAGAAGTCACAACCATATCCTTCCATCCTGCCATTTTTAGTTGACATTCTACGCAAAGGCACTTCATATGTGTTACATCCTGGTCAATGAACAAGCGTAAAAGCCTTGGTTCCGATGAGACATGGGTTTAAGTTATCCATATGCTCTAGCCGATTGAACAAAAGTGTCCCCTCTTATCATCGAACAAGAAAAGTAAACAAACAAACAGGAGGTTTTGGTATTCACAATAAATAGTTACCATTCAGTCTCTGTTGATTGCAAGTACATATTGGCCATGTGACTCTACGTCAAAAATCAAAAGCCTCGTTATTAAGAAGCAGGTAACCTCTGAATGAGTAAGAAAATGATTTGCTGCCATAAGTTGATACTAGCCAACCATTCCCCCAATACTTTATTTTACACTTTTTTCCAGATAGAAACGTACTAAATATGAATATTGAGGCAACAGAAAGCAAGGGAATCAACATGAATTAAGCAAAGATCATCCAAGGCCATATATATCTGCCTCCTTAGGGCTTTATCTTTTTATGTTCCTGTTCTTTGACATGTAAATGTTGCATTATCCATATATAGAAACTGTTTGTGTGTGTGTGTTTGTGAAAATCAGGCTTGATTAGTTACAAGTATGAACAAGTCTAGCTATATCAACCTTGACTAGAGAAGGGAAGTTGTCAATAATGAAGAACAATTTATCTTCTAAACCATAATTTGACATTTAGCTAATAACTCACTGGAAGATAGCAGCAAGATAAATACTATAAACGTTGGAACTGATAGTAGCCACAGACATTCATTTATTGTTAGGAAGTAAGAAAACCTGATTTTCAAGTCGTATGTTCAGTGCATCAATGGTTGAAATACAACCCAAAGCTGCCACATCCTGAACAATTGCTTCAATCTGCAATTATACGATGACCACATAAATCTTTTTTTTTTCTTTTTTAAATTCTAATATAAGAAAGAAAAAGGGAAATTCTTAATCTCATAATGACATTATTAATAAGCAATGTTCAAGATCTTCTATATTTGTATTTATTTTCTTTAACAAACACTAACCAGTCTTAGCTAAGAACATAATACAATGGAAGTCAATGATTAGAATTAAAGCTAGGTTACTATACCGATAGTCCAATATTTGACAGAATTCTTCAATTATAGTTAGAGAATTTTATGTCCGCATTGGGATAAGTGTGAAATTTAGAGATCTTTAATTGTAGGAAACCCCTAAGTTACCTTAAAATACAATTTATTCAATATTGGTGTATGCTATTTGCTGATGACATAGTCTTGATAGATGAGACGAGGGTCGGTGTTATTGAGAGTTTAGATGTATGGAGACAGACTCTCGAGTCTAAAGGTTTCAAAATAAACAGATCTAAGACAGAATACCTGGAGTGCAAGTTTAGGGTTTAGCGCCGAGCTGAGCGAAGTAGGCAGGGACGTGATGATTGGATCTCAGGGACAGTGTCAGATATCTTGGGTCGGTGATTCAGGAAGACGGAGAGATTGACGAGGACGTCACTCATCGTATAGGAGCGGGGTGGTCAAAGTGGAGGCTTGCATCAGGAGTCCTGTGTGACAAGAAAGTCCCACATAAACTCAAGGGGAAATTTTATAGAGTTGTGGTTAGACCTGCAATGTTGTATGGGGCAGAGTGTTGGCCCGTGAAGAACTCTCATGTTCAGAGAATAAAGGTTGCGGAGATGAGGATGCTCAGGTGGATGTGCGGGCTCACCAGGTTAGATAAGATTAAGAATGAAGTTATTCGAGAGAAGGTGGGGGTGGCCCCGGTGGATGAGAAGATGCGAGAAGCGAGGCTGAGGTGGTTCGGGCATGTGCGAAGGAGAAGTCCTGATACCCCGGTGAGGAGTTGTGAGCGCCTGGCGATTGTCAGCGTTCGGCGAGGCAGAGGGAGGCCTAAGAAGTATTGGGGAGAGGTGATTAGGCATGACATGGCTAGAATGCGGGTTTTCGAGGACATGACCCTTGATAGGAAAGTCTGGAGGTCTAGTATCAGCGTTGTAGGATAGGGGCTCCTAGAGTTTTTCGTACTCCTCACCCGGGTTGGGTGAGGCTTGGCAGGGCTATCCATAGATGATTTGTGTTTTGGCTTGTGTCTCTCCCTTATGGTAGTTATTTATTGTAGTTACAGTATGATATTATTGCATGCTATTTTATTTATGTTTCTTATGTTTAGATAATTATTTACGCTATTTCTGCTGGAGTTACTAATGCTCTTTTGTTTTTGTTTTTATTTTCCTTCACTGAGCTGAAGGTCGATTGAAACAACCTCTCTGCCCTTTCGGGTAGGGGTAAGGCTCGTCTACATATTACCCTCCCCAAACCACACTTTGTGGGACTATACTGGGTAGTTGTTGTTGTTGTTGTTGTTGTTGTTGTTGTTGTTGTTGTTGTTATTTGAATGAAAAAGGCCTGGGCAGAATGGATGCAGATGAGTGGAAGATTCATATAGCAGGACCCAATTAGTTTAGGATTGAGGCCTAGTTGATTGATTGAGAAAACATCAATTACTGGAACCATCTAATTTAGTTATTCAATACTTCCCCTTAAATCGTTAGTGTAAATTTGTTTTGAGAAAAGGGACGCAAGATTAAAACGAAGTAATTGAAGACCACCATACCTCTTCCACTACCAACATTTTGAGTTTGTATGAAGTAAATGAACAACACATTTCAGTTTCTGAATTTTAATGAGCTTGTATATAACTAACAGAGCTTAGTACTAAGCTTGACTGAAGGAAGATTCAGTTCATGTTTCTACTGTTATTTGAACAAAAGTCTACTATCAGTTGTTTTATTCCCATACCAGATTCACCATATAGGTTACAGGATCATGCAATTCATTACTAACTTAATCACAAAGATCTATGTTTTAGAAGGCTAATGACATGTGAACCTTCTTCCTTTTCCGTCATCTTGATGTAAGTTTAGGAGGCAAAGCTATTCCCAGCCCTTGCAAAAATGGTCAAATGGAAATACAAATACATAACGGTGTCAGAGTTCAAACGAGAAAATTAACACTCAGCAGTTCTTTTTATTTTCGATGAAACCTAATAAGTTCTTGTTCTCTAGTACATAGTGTAATGAAGGTTTTCCTTATACATTCTATTCCCTTTCACAAAGGGAAAATATTCCTAGACAAAAAATTAAGGAAATACTGCCTCAAATGACACGGGAAGACCACACAAACAGCTAATGACACTCTCAACACAGTTCAAAAGACCTAAAAATTAAAGGGATGAAAAGCTCACAACGCCTTTATAGAAAGCAATCTGAGGAACTGAATATTTAGTTCCCAGTTTTGATTGCTCATCTGAAACATTGTTAACAACACCATAATACACCTTCCCATCATACTGGTTTCTACATGCCCGTAACTCAAACTGCACATAGGCGAGCTCCTCGTTTATCTTTCTCAGGTATTCATTAAACATTGACTGTTGATTAGCTGAAACATACACATATAAAATCAGTATCAGAAACCAACCTTTCTTTCCTACACAGTCACTAGAAAAGAAAGAGGATTTAATCTATTTCAGTTAATTTAGATATCACTAATGAAAGAACTAATCAAATTAACAGTACTACTTATCACCAAAGAAACAGAAAGCATAAAATCCTAATAAAATCAGAATCATTAAACACTTTGCTACTGTAACAATAAAATTTACCCCTTTTTGCACATAAGCATCAAAATAGAAAAATTGGTAATAACTTAAAAAAAGAACCTTGAATAAGATTTCTAATTGGATTTTTGAAATTGATAACAATCCCTTAATAATTAAAACTGAAATAATCATAACAAAATAAAAAAGAATCCCATAAAAACATGAAAATCACTAATATTATAATTGGACCATAGGAGTTTAACCAAAAACCCATAAACTGATGCGAAAAAAAGAGTTTTAAATGAAAAACAAACTGAAGTAGAAAAAAGTAAAATAAAAAAAGACCTGCGGATTTGCCAGTGACTTTGAAGAAAAGAGATTTGAAATCAGTTTCTTTGTGTGGGCCGCGAGATAAAAGAGCTTGAATTAGAGTATGCTGCCGCCATGAAAGCGTCGGCATTGAAGAGGAATTTGAATTTGCAGCGAGAAGAAGAGAAAATTATAAAACCCTTGAAACAGTGTAGAAAATGCTGGCGGGAAAAAGGATTCCTTCTGGGGAATAATTCAGGCCTCTGCATAAAATAAGCCCGTAGAATTCACTATTTATTAAAACAGAAAATATTTTTTTGAAAAACAAGTAATAATTTTATTTATTTTCCGGTGTTTGACACCCAAATTAAGTAAAATAATATATCAAAAATATTCATAAATAATTTAGATACAACAAACATGAAGTCATAATCTTTCGAACCAACAAACTTCCGAACTCGTAAATTCCATAAACTTTTGAACCCCTAAACCCTATAATTTCTAAACTTGCAACCCTCAAAACACATAAACCTTTAAACTCATAATTTTGGAACGCGTAAAATTTCGAACATATAAACTGATAAATAAAAAAACCAGAACTTGTTATGATAAATAGCAATTTATGGTGGATGTCTACTCTTCTTCCATGATCTTCATCTCAAATGGTTTATGACATATTCAATGACATATTTTGTATGTTGAATGACATATTCCATGACATATTTTCTTCGCTTTTTATGCTTATATAAAGGCATTGTAATATATAGGAAAACACACAATTGAAGAAGAAAACCTCTTCCTTCTCTCTATCTATATTTCTTGTTCATGTTTTACTAAATTACTTTCATTTTATAACACGTTATCAGCACGAAGCTCTTTGAAGATTAAGGTAATTTTTCTCCTCCTAATTTTGTTTTAATTATGTCTGACATCATGAAAAGAAAGTTTGTTGCCCTTGAAATTTCGGGCAAGAACTACATGACATGGGTGTTGGATGCTGAAATCCATTTAGATGCAATGGGTCTTGGAGGACCCATTAAAGACATAAATAAAGCATCCACCCAAGACTGTGCTAAGGCCTTGATTTTCTTGCGCCATCACCTTGATGAAGGGTTGAAAATTAAATATCTCACAGTCAAAGATCCACTTATTTTGTGGAATGACTTAAAAGAGAGATATGACAACTTAAAGTTGGTCACTCTGCCACAAGCACGATATGATTGAGCTCATGAGGCTCCAAGACTTTAAGTCTATTTCTGAATATAATTCTGCGATGTTTAGAATTACTTCTAAATTGAAACTCTGTGGAGATACTATAACTGATTATGATATGCTCGAAAAAACGTTTACAACGTTTCATGCCTCCATTATGATTCTGCAACAGCAGTACAGAGAGAAAGGTTTCAAAAAGTACTTTGAGCTGATTTCTCTTCTCCTTGTGGCTGAGCGAAACAATGACCTGCTCATGAGAAATTATGAAAATCGACCCACTGGGTCTACACCATTGCCTGAAGTGGATGAGGTGTATTTCCATTATGCTAAGCGTGGAAAAGGCCATGGCTCTAATCATGGTCGTGGTCGTGGTCGGGGTCATGGCCGTGGCCGTGGACAAGGAAGAAATTTTCCTGGTGTCAATCACCCCCCAAAAATATATAACCACCAAAAGCGGAAATGGAAATATGAGAATCCAAAAGCAAATAGTTCAGAAACTATATGTTATCGTTGCGGTGGAAAAGGGCACTGAGCAAAAATTTGCCGTGTACCAAGACATTTGGTTGAGCTTTATCAAATATCTCTAAAGAGTAAAGGCCCTGAAGCCAATTTTGTCTCTGACAATGATTTTGACATCACCCACTTGGATGTGACAGACTTCTTTGAGCACCATGAAGGGAAAATAGACCACTTGATCGGTGATGGATCTATGGTTAAAGAAGATTGAGCAGTTTGATTTTTTTTTTACTTATTCGTAGTTGTTGATGAATAAACAATTATCATAGTTTACATGAGTTATCTATTATTGTGATATGGTTCAAATTTTATGTTTTCTGCTTTAAGCTAGTAAAGCCAAGTATCATGCAAGTATTCGTTAAATTGTAATATGGTTGAAAAGGCTATTTGTGGATTTTGTACACATGTGATCGTTGTTTCTATTTATTATATATTCTTATTTCATGCTATAATTTGTTATATAATCTGTATTATGGTTTTAAAATATATATAAGTTTAGATTACACATTCATCTTACGCTTTATTTGTAGCACATTAAATATAGTAATAAATGAAATATTGTGAAGACTGCTTATGCTACTGCTTATTGTTAATACCTTGATATTAAAAGGAGAATAACTACGATAAAATATTTTTTCTCGATTCACAATGACCGCACTGAAGCTATTATGTTGAATCATAGACTTAAATTTGCTTATTCTCTTCTCTATAAAAATACTAATATTTTTCGTATATTTTTTTGTATGTCAAACCATGGGAAGCAAATATGGATATCTCACAAAGCAAACTTGGATCAATGTCCAATTGTAAAAATATTTGTTTAATTGATTCATGTACCACACATACGTATTCAAAGAGAAGAAATATTTCTCTCATTTAAGTATGTGTAAGGCAGATGTTACTACAATTTCTGGTAGTAGTAAATTAATTGAAGGCTCTGGAAGAGCAACTATAACTCTGCCTAAAGGAATAATATTTATCATAGAGAATGCAATGTTCTCCTCCAAGTCCAAGAAGAACTTGTTGAGTTTTAAAGATATCCGTCAAAATGGATACCATATTGAGACAATAGATGAAAATAATCTTGAATACCTCATCATTACAAAGATTGTCTCTGTCCAAAAGAGGGTTATTGAGAAGTTCCCGTCTTTATCTTGTGGCCTGTATTGGACAAAAATTAGTGCAATTGAGGCACATTTTACAGTAAACCAAAAGGTTACTGATTCCAATACTTTCATACTTTGGCATGATCGATTGGGACATCCTTGATCAATTATGATGAGACAGATTATAGAAAACTCATATGCGCATCCATTAAAGAATTTAAAGATTCTTTTAATTAATGAATTTTCTTGCACTTCTTGTTATCAAGGCAAGTTAATTATTAGACCATCACCAACAAAGGTTGAAATTGAGTCACCTGCGTTTTTGGAACGTATACAAAGGGATATTTGTGGACCTATTCACCCACCTAGTGGGTCCTTTAGATATTTTATGGTCTTAATAGACGCATCTTCTAGATGGTCTCATGTGTGCCTATTGTCATCATGCAACCTCGCGTTTGCAAAATTAATGGCACAAATAATTCAATTACGAGCACAATTTCCCGATAATCCAATTAAGTCTATAAGACTAGATAATGCTACTGTGTTTTCATCCCAAGCATTTAATGATTATTGCTTATCAATTGGGATAAAAGTGGAACATCCTGTAGCTCATGTTCACACTCAAAATGGTCTTACAGAGTCTTTAATTAAACGTCTGCAGTTGATTGCAAGACCGTTACTCATGAAAACGAAGCTGCCCACTTCGGTTTGGGGTCACGCCATTTTGCATGCAGCAATGCTTGTTTGTCACGAATTATCACAATTATTCCCGGTTGGAATTAATTTTGGGTCATGAACCTAGTATATCCCATTTAAGAATTTTTGGATGCGCAGTATATGTGTCTGTAGCACCGCCATATCGCACCAAAATGGGTTCGCAAAGAAGGTTAGGAATATATGTTGGGTTTGAATCGCCCTCCATTATTCGCTACCTCGAAACATTGACAGGGGATTTGTTCACTGCACGATTTGCATCGATGAGGCACTTTTCCCAAAATTAGGGGGAGAAGTTGGTGAAACCAAACGAGAAATTTTGTGGAAAAATTCATCATTATCTCATCTTGATCCACGTGCATCTATTTGTGAAAAAGAGGTGCAAAAGATTATACATTTGCAAAGAATAGCAAATCAAATGCCAGACGCATTTACGGACTTGAAAAGGATAACAAAATCTCATATCCCCGCAGAGAATGTTCCAATCCGTATTGATGTCCCTACTGGAAAATCTTCTAGTGTCATAGCTAATGAGTCGAAAGCACGCCTAAAACGTGGCATACCATTAGGTTCCAAAGATCGAAATCCTAGAAAAAGGAAAGCAAATGATCAAAATGACACTATGAAAGAACCCCATAAGGAAATTCACGAGTTAATAAATTCTGAGATTCATGAAGAATCCATTGAGCCCGAGACTCAAGAAAATAAGGAACTATCAATAAATCCAATCGATATTGAGACAAATTTTAATCGAGTGGATATATTGGTGGATTATGTCTTTGCATATAATGTTGCATCTAGCATTATGAGAAAGTGAGGATCTTGAACCTCAATCTGTTGGAGAATGTCGACAAAGACTTGATTGGCCAAAATGGCAAGAAGCAATCCAATCAGAATTGAATTTACTTGCAAAACATGAAGTTTTTGGGCCTATAGTTCAAACACCTAATGATGTTAAGCCTGTTAGCTATAGATGGGTCTTTGTACGCAAGTGAAATGAGAAAAACGAGGTACAAAGATATAAGGCTGGCCTTGCTGTACAAGGATTTTCTCAAAGGCATGGTGTCGATTATGAAGAGGCATATTCACCCGTTATGGATGCTATAACTTTCCGTTATCTCATTAGTTTTGATGTCCTTGAAAAGCTTGACATGCATTTAATGGATGTGGTTACCGCCTACCTTTATGGCTCACTTGATAATGAGATATACATGAAAATTCCCGATGGATTCAAAATGCCAAACACACATAATTCAAAGTCCCGAAAAATATTTTCAATCAAATTGCAAAGAACTTTGTATGGTCTAAAGCAATCAGGACGAATGTGGTATAATCGTCTTAGTGAGTATTTATTAAAGGAAGGCTATATAAATGATGCCATTTGCCCATGTGTTTTTATAAAGAAAACAACATCAGAATTTGTTGTACTTGCCGTATGTGTCGATGACATAAACCTTATTGGAACTCCCATAGAACTCCAAAAGGCAATTGATAGATGAAAGATCTCGGAAAGACAAAATTATGTCTTGGTTTGCAAATTGAACATTTGGCAAACGGATTTTTTGTTCATCAATCTGCCTATATAGAAAAGGTATTGAAATGGTTTTACATGGATGGAGCATATCCTTTAAGTACTCCGATGGTTGTTCGATCACTTGATGTGAATAAGGATCCATTCCGACCTCATAAAAAGAATGAAGAGCTACTTGGTCCTGAAGTACCATATCTTAGTGCAATTGGCGCACTAATGTATCTTGCAAATACTACAAGGCATGACATAACATTTTCAGTTAATGTCTTAGCAAGATATAGCTATGCTCCTACAAGGAGACATTGGAATGGAATCAAACATATATTGCGGTATCTAAAAGGGACTACCGATATGGGCTTATTTTATAGCAATAATTGCAGTCCTGATCTTGTTGGTTATGCTGATGCTGGATATTTATCTGACTCACACAAGGCTCGATCTCAAACAGGTTATGTATTTATCTGTGGAGGCACTGCCATATCTTGGCGATCGAGTAAGCAATTAATTATGGCTACTTCATATAATCATGCTGAGATAATCGCTATTCATGAAACAAGTCGAGAGTGTATGTGGTTGAGGTCTATAATACATCATATTCGAGACAAATGTGGTTTGAAATGTGACAAACTACCCACGATTTTGTATGAGACAATGCAGCATGCATAGCTCAATTGAAAGGAGGATTCATAAAAAGAGATATCAAAGCATATTTCACCAAAGTTATTTTTCACACATGATCTTCAAGAGAATGGTGATATCAATGTGCAACGGATTCGTTCAAGTGATAATATGGCTGATTTGTTCACAAAATCTCTACCGACGTCAACCTTCAAGAAGCTAGTGCACAGATTGGGATGCGAAGGCTCAAGGAGGTGAATTGATGCTCTCTTCAGGGGGAGTTAATGCGCGTTGCACTCTTTTTCCCTTACAAGGTTTTGTCCCACTGCGTTTTCCTTGCAAGGTTTTTAACGAGGCAACAAAAAGGCATATTTCTATACATGTGTACTCTTTTTCCTTCACTAATTTTTTTTTCCCATAGGGTTTTTTCCCTAGTAAGGTTTTAATGAGGCACATTATCTATGGACATCCAAGGGGGAGTGTTATGCTAAATAGCAATTTATGGTGGATGTCTACTCTTATTCCATGAACTTCATCTCAAATGGTTTATGACATATTCAATGACATATTTTGTATGTTGGATGACATATTCCATGATATATTTTCTTCACTTTTTATGCCTATATAAAGGCCTTGTAATAGATAGGAAAACACACAATTGAAGAAGAAAATCTCTTCCTTCCCTCTATCTATATTTCTTGTTCATGTTTTATTAAATTACTTTCATTTTATAACAGAACTAAAAATATAAAAATTACATTTGTTTTGCCGTGAGGGAATTTCGAGGGGGGGGGGGGGGAGGGGGGTTTGTAGAAAAAAATGTACAGAAAATTAAAATTACAATAAATACATTTTCCACCCCCTTTTTGAAGAGAGGGGGTGGGAGAGGTGGGATAGGGGAGAGAAGGGGGAGGGGCTTGGGTTAGGTCTATATGAAAGTCATTTTCCTCCAATTTCAGAAAAGTGTGATATTTAGGAGAATATTTTCCCAATTATTTTCTACAACCAAACAATGGAAAATGAAAAATATTTCCATCGTCAATACCAAATACACCCTAATATATATATATATATATATATATATATATATATATATATATATATATATATATATATATATATATATATATATATATATATATATATATATATAGGCATTTTAGCTTTAGCAGTTGGCATTAGAAGTTTATTTAGACCACCCTTTTGTGTAAGAATTTGACGTTAAAAGTTATTTCACCACATTCTTGGCTGATTTAGCATAAAAGGCTAAAATAATTTTAAATCGTGTATAAAAATGCTCTACACGTAGTGCGAGTTAAAATGAGTTGAATTAATGAATAAGTTGATATATAATCTCAGAAAATTTACTTGGTTCAAAGATGGTTGAGCAAATTTGGGCTATACACGTGTCATGACCCAACTCGCGCACATCATAGGTAATTTTTCATTTGTTTGCTGTTCTCACTATATTAAACTTTTTTTTTTCTTTTCCTTACTATAACTATGAAACAAATCAATCAGAAAAACTTGTTTTTCTATGTTTTGGTAAGTCCTGTCGTGAGTTAAATTGGACTACATAGGCTGCCTAATTAGTCCAAACCTTTAGATGGACTGATTTGGATTTGCCTGAATTGACCCGCTAATGAATATAGCGGGCTTTTTTTTTCTTCAATTTTAACCTCCATCAGAATCTATTTACATCCGATAGTCAAAAACAATATATAAAATTTGTATAATTATATATATAACATACAATATATACACACATAATATATATATAAAAATACATATTTTTTTAAACTATTATTTTGAAAGCGACTATACAATATCATTTTCCCATGAATAATATTATATGCCTAGCCAGTTCGCTAAAATTTTGAAGAAATTCAAAAATAGTTAGATTTACAAGTGATCATTCAAAAATAATCACAGTACCAAAAGTAAAAGAAATTTAGCCACTTTTCATGTAAAGATAAATCTGAACGAAAACACTATTCAAAATCCGAAAAAATACTCCAGCATAATATACTGAAGTTCTAGTATAATATACAAGTCCAATATAATATACTGAAGTTTGGAACACCGATGCTCCATTCTCCAATACATGTTGTACCGGTCTGTTGCAGCAAAATAATAATTATTTTTCAATAACTTCGCAAACGCTAACTATTTTTAAATGACCAGTAAAAAAACTGACTAAACCGTACTATTTTAACCTAAAATTTGGGCTAGTTGGACATGCCATGTATCACACGCGCGCGCACACAGATATGGTAATAGGAGTTGTAAATAAACTAACTAAAAGTTCGTTCATAATGTAATTGACCTGTTTAGAAATCAAAGCACACAAGCAAAAGAAATTGTGATTTTGCAGGCCAAAGTAGAAATAGAATGTGAAAAAGATGAAGAAAAAAATGAACATAAACAAACAAATTTCAAGGTAGAAAAATAAAGAGCTAACGAATTTCTCTTTTCTCTCTAGTTAATGAATTATGAACCATATAGTCAACTTGTTTATAGGGACATCCGATACAATTGGAACGGGGTGGGCTATTGTTACATTTGTAATGCTTATACATGGGAAAGAATTATCAGAACTTCCATCTCCAAAGGAGAGTACTAACATCAGCAGACTTGTATGAGCAAATGAAATTGGGATAAGAAACATGCTACATTTGTTACAACAGAAACAAAGCTAGCGAACCATTGCAATTTGGATCTTGAACAACATATCGTGTCTCTGCTGCAGATGTTGAATCATGTCTATCTTTATCCTGACATCTAACCAACAAAACAATTGTTCCGCAATAAACTCCTTAGAAAACCAACAATAGTAGTATGTCCAAATCCCAAGCAAGTTGGGGTCGGCTAATATCAATTGTTCCATGCAAGCTCATATCATGCCTCCACTATTATACAAAAATAGAAATGAAAGGTACTAGAAGTTCTCTATATTTTCTACTGGTATAAAATCTCTAACGACGACTCAGAATATTATCCCTAATTAAAATTCATCCTTTAAACCTGAACTGGGTACATGGATCCATTCTGCACTAGCATACAAATAATAGAATGAACCTTAAATGAGAAGTTGGGACAAATACCTGATTACACAAGAAAGTTACAAAATTCCCAATCTTCCGGTGACATGTCAACGTACTCAACACTACCATCTTCAAACATGATCTGTTAGTTGGGTTGGAGAGGTTGAAGGAAGAACAAGATAAATAATCAGCCAATTTACGGGTGCCCGGGTTCCATTAAAAGAAATTCAAAGCTTCCTTACCAAATGTTTTTTGGTGATGCTGTCAAACTGTTTTATAACTCCAAAAGACCTGAGAAAAACAAGGTATTCAAGACCCACAGCAAGTCAATAGGACTGAAAAAGGTAAAACATGAACAAATAAATGAGAACAAATTAAATGGGCAACCAGTGGCAGTGGAAAAGTATCCAACAGAGAAACTTCCTAGCTTCTACCTTCTAGGTTTAAAGGATACTGTCTTTAAATATCAAGTTAACAAGATTGCAACCACTTTCATACTTGGCTACCATACACATAAGGTTAGTAGACAATTCCTAATGCAAATAATGTTTAGTAGAAACCTGAGGATTACATATGAAAAGTTATAAAAGAGGCCTCAAAAAAGATTCCACAAAAAAAAGAAACCATGAAGACCACATGTGAAACAAATTTCTAATTACTTCTCTGAATAGAGATGAAGGTTTCATGAAAATATCTCAGCATAATAATTGAAACCTGAAGTTTGAATAGACTTCCTAGAAAGAAACTAAGAAATATTTTATAGTATTACTACAGTATCTAATCATTGAAAAAAAGAAGATATAAATGATAGTGGATTTTACGAATACTAATGAGACAGACATACCTTTGATCAGAGGAGCGAATTATTCTTATAAGATGACCTACGCAGTTACGAAGACGCTGGATTCTCTGAGCAGAGTCACAATTCGAACTTCCTAAACAGCATGAGATCCAAGTTAAATCAAAGAGACAATAACTTTCCTAACACAGATATCATGGAAGTCAGATGACTACTTAACCTACCTTTTGGAGGAACTCCAGTTTGACAACCCTGGTATAAAGTAAATAAAAGGTTAATTAGTCCAACATCGGGGGAAACAGATAATGTAATATAGGAATCTGAAAGATACTCGAATAGCGTTTGAAACCGCTTCTTCGAGAAACAAAGTGTATGCAACTGTTCGGTCTGTATCTATCAATGGGACCAAACCAAAAACAGTAAAATGGGAGAAATAAGAAGGAAATAGTCAGACATAATTAACAACATATAGGTACCCATAACTTTGTCTTTAAAGGAAGTGCAAACGAGATAACAAAACTTCCTTTTTTAATAAGCATAACTTAAGCTGGGAGATATTCTCTGTGGCATCCTATTGTTTTCTCTGCTTTTCCTCTTTGCACATATAATTGGTGAAAAAAATATTTTGGCCCACCTAAGACTGATATCCTTTGATTATCCAAGACAGGCATCTAACACACTTAATACGCTCACAGATCTGGGATTAACATGACACTAGCCTCTGCCAAACACAAACACTAACTCAGTTGTCCATCATGCATGATTTTCCAGCTATCTTCATCTTACAAGAACCCTATGCACCCGTTTTTAATTGATATTGATGGCTCTCGCCATAATGATTTGATTGGTTGTTCGGTTATGCGTTAATTGAGCGCACTTCCCGACTGAATATATATTAACTTAGTTATATTTATTCAACTTATATATACAAATCGATCATCCAATTAATTAAATAGATTTAGCTTTGATTTAATCAAATATTTTTAGAATTGTATGTTTTACCAGCATTTTATAAATTATAGAGAATCACATCCATTCTAACGATAATACAAATAAAAAATAAGATAAGGAAACTTAAATATTAAAATCCCCGAGAGAGAGTCTGTGAAAAATAATGTAAATGGATTAGAAATTAAGGATAGCTAAGGACACTACCGGTAAGAACGGTAAGAAACAAAGTAAGGGAAAAGGTGAAAAATAGTAAAAATAAGGAAATGACTCGGGAATTAAGGAAGTGCCATTTGCCAAACTCAATTTTTTGCTAGAGTAAATTATCTTTGAATTCAAAAGAAGAAACAAAAAAGTACAGTTGCATGAATGGGTTTCAAACCCAACACACCAATCAAGGGAAGGCGCTCGAGCAGGCTTCTCGACCAACACTCCCGTCCAAGTTTTTGTAAATAAGGGGGCCAACTAAATTATTTAAGGGGATATATATATATATATATATATATATATATATATATATATATATATATATATATAACAGTGCTTTTGTTGAGGCTAACAGGTTCCCATGACCCCTCTATAATCAACGTGGGTCCGCCTATGTCATAACACACTTCATGTACCATCATGAAGCCCTCGCACTTTTACTTCAGAAGAAGTCTGTTTCGCCCTCACATCCTCGTGTTCCGTTTCTTTATATATTCTTCTTTGATAACCATGGTGACTGGGCCAGCTTGCGTACACCTTGACTAATTCCACGAGATACCTACTACCTCCCACCAACAACATGTAGCAGGTAACTCTGTCCACCACGGCTTGAACATATAGGAAGAAATCACCTAACGTGTTTTTGTCTCTGTTGGCATTTGAACATGAGACCTGTCATTGGCGGCTTTCCATCCATGACCCATGACCCCTTGGGCGTGCACTATGGCGTCCTAGCAAGCCTCCCAATGCCTAGCACCACGGCTGGTCCCCTGGTCTTGGCCGTGCCAAGTGACAAGCGCGCAGGTGCCTCTGTCGCCTCACCGATATCCCTTGCCAGCGCCAAGCCGCAGGCAAATTCCAACAGCGCCGCGCACGCGGCATTCGTGATGCCAAAGACAATGCTGCTGACAACGGACCTGTTGCTGCCTCATAGAAAACTAAGTCACTTTCATTGTAAATAGAGTAGTTTTATTTCAAGTATTTCCATTATGTTTCTCTAGCGTATTCAAGTCTAGTTTTGTAGTTTTGGATTATTTTTTTTAAGTATTGTTAGGGGGGATAAAGCAATCAAAAATTTCTAGTAAGCAACAATTCTCTGTACTGGTGTCTTTCCCCCTCGACACCCCCAAATCATACAGTGGAGCTAGGAATGCCAAGGGGAGAACTTCATCTTTGACGTAGAACAGTATTTCAATGTTGTTGGGGGGCTAGAAGAAGCTAAGAAGGTAGCAGTTGCTGACATATATCTTCAGGGTGATGCTAAACTCTGGTGGCGGGTGAAATACGAAGCCATATGGGCCGGTGAAGATGCTCTCGAGACATGGGCAGAACTGAAAACAGCCATATGCCTACAGTTCTTCTTCGAAAATGTTGAATACAATGCACGGAGAAAGCTACGGGAGCTTCGCCAGACCAAATCAGTGCGGGACTACATGCAGGAATTCTCCGCGCTCATGCTAAGCATACGCGACATGGGGGACAAAGACAAGCTCTTCACGTCCTAGAAGGGTTGAAACCTTATGCCCGTATGGAGATACAAAGACAAAGGGTAGATACCTTGCCCAAGGCAATCCAAACAGCTGAATACATTGGGGACTATCAAATGGAAGCTCGGAAGTATAGGTCTCAGCCGCCTGCCCGAGCGGGATTTAAAGGGGGCCAGCCTAGCAATGGTGGCCCTATCAGAAGTGGGGGAGACCAAAACTCAAACAAATCTAACGCTCCCTCCTCAGGCAGCAACAGTGCTGCGTCAAACAACAATGACAGAGGAAGAAAGCCTCCTTTAGGATGTTGTCATTGGCGCGGACTACATTGGAGCAATGAGTGCCCATATGCAACGCCCATCAGGCTTGTGATGATGGAACTGATGACGACTCAAATGATGCGGACCAGACTGAGCCAGTAGGTGCCTTCAATGCAATTGTTGGCTCCATTTCTCAGATATTAGCAGAGACCAGTGCTGGTATCCATAAGAAGGACCCAGGTCTATCCACCAAGAAAGGGAAAAAGAAGGCAGACGAGGAGACTCCTCTTAAGCAAAGGAGGACCTTAATGTTCGTTGAGATGAAGGCGAATGGCAAGCCTATTCGGGCTATGATAGACACGCGTGCTACCCACAACTACTTAGCATTGACTCAGGCAGAGCGCCTTGGTCTAGTTGTAGGGAAAGGTAGAGGTAGTGTCAAGGCTATCAACTCACCTCCTCAGCCAGTAGGTGGAATAGCCAAAGAGGTACCGGTGAAGCTTGGCCTTTACGAAGGAAAATTCAACTTGCAAGTGGTGATCATAGATGACTTGGACCTGATAGTTGGACTGGAGTTTCTAAGGCAAAATAACACCATGCCTGTACCATTTGCAGACATGCTACTGATGATGGGATCCAATGGGTCAAGCCCTGCATTATCCCGTGCCTGCCCATGAAGATGGCCGCTGAGAACATCTCGGCCTTGCAGTTGAAGAAGGGTGTCAAAAGGAATGAACCTACGTTCCTGGCAACCCTCTGCATTGAAGATATAGAACGCTCCTCGGATCCCATTCCTGAACCCGTGAAGTAGTTACTACTGGAGTTTGAAGATGTCATGCCACAAGACATGCCAAAACGGCTCCAGCCGAGGCGCACTGTGGACCATGAAATTGAGTTGGTGCCAGGCACGAAGCCACCTGCCCGGGCGCCTTACAGAATGTCACAACACGAACTCACCGAGCTTCGGAGACAATTGACGGAAATGCTAGATACAGGGATCATTGTGTACCCTCCAAGTCCCCATATGGGTCCCCTGTTCTATTCCAAAAGAAACATGATGGCGGCCTGCGATTCTGTGTGGATTATCGAGCTCTAAATAAAATCACCGTGAAGAACAAGTACCCTATTCCTTTAATGGCGAACTTGTTCGATAGATTGGGTGGTGCGACGGTGTTCACCAAGATAGACCTCAAGACAGGTTACTGCCAAGTTCGAATCGCAGAGGGTGATGAACACAAGACGACCTACCTAACAAGATATGGGTCGTATGACTTCGTGGTCATGCCGCTCGACTTGACTAATGCTCCAGCTACATTTTGCACTCTGACGAACCAAGTCTTCCGAGAATACATTGATGAATTCGGTGGTGGTCTACTTGGATGACATTGTGGTATATAGCCAAATATTGGAAGGACATCTAGTGCATTTGCGGAAGGTCCTAGCTCGTTTGAGGGAGCATGAACTATATGCGAAGCTATCCAAATGCTCCTTTGCTCAGAAGCAAATTGACTTCCTCGGACATGTCATCGAGGAAGGACGCATCAAGATGGACCAACAGAAGATTTAGGCCATCACAGATTGGCCACCAACTAAGGATGTCCACGCCCTAAGAGCGTTCCTTGGCCTGTGCAACTTATACCAACGGTTTGTGAAGAACTACTCTGTTTCGCAGAACTATTGACAGAACTCCTCAAGAAGGTCACACCTTGGGATTGGGGACCAAGGAGAGCAGACGCCTTCAACGCATTGAAAACGGTTATGTCTAGTAGCCCCGTCTTGGCTCTCCCTGATCTGGCCAAACCGTTTGAGGTACAAATAGATGCATCTGACTATGCCCTCGACAGAGTCTTGCTACAAGAATGGCACCTTGTAGAATACGAGAGCCGGAAGCTGAAGGATGCAGAGCGGCACTATGCCGCCCATGAAAAAGAATTATTGGTTGTCGTCCACTGCTTGCGCCTTTGGAGGCACTATCTATTGGGAACCCCGTTTGTGGTCAAGACAGACAACACAGTTGTCAGCCATTTCATGATCCAACCAAAGTTGAATGGTCGACAGGCCAGGTGGCAGGAACTCCTAACTGAATTCCATTTCAACTTGGAGTACCGCAGTGGAAAGACCAATCATGTTGCCGATGCACTCAGTCGGAGAGCTGATCTAGCATCGGTGTGCCTACTCGCCACCCTAAGGGAGCAAAGTAGCCACCTCCATCAAGGACCAGATACAGGATCTACTCACCAAGGATTCTGCTGCTCAGTATTTGGTTATTTGGTAGGACAGGGCAAAACTCGCCCGTTCTACATGGAAGATGGTTTTCTAAAAATCAAAAGTAACCGACTTTTTGTTCCGAAAGGAGGTGACCTACGGAGGACTCTTCTACCGGAATGTCATGATACTATGTGGGCCGGCCATCCGGATGAAGAAAGCACCATAGCGTTACTTCGTCATGCCTATTATTGGCTCAAATGGTCGATAATGTCGCTCAGTATGTGAAGACTTGTCTAGTATGCCAAAAGGACAAGTCGGACCGCTTGACACAAGCGGGACTCTTGGAACCACTAGCTGTCCCAAAAAGACCTTCGGAAAGCGTTTCCCTAGATTTCATCATCGAATTGCCCAAGGTCAGAGATCTCACAACTATCTTGATTGTGGTGGACCGGTTTTCCAAGTACGCCACCTTTATTGCAGCCCTACAATAAATATCAGCAGAAGACACAGCTCGACTCTTCTTCTCTCAAGTCGTCAAATATTGGGGCCTGCCCAAAGACATTGTTAGTGATCGCAACTCACGCTTCACTAACAACTTTTGGACTCAACTCTTTAAGTGACTGGGGTCAAAATTGAGTCACAACTCAAGTTTTCATCCGCAATCTGATGGCCAGACAGAGCAGTTCAATGGTATGTTGGAGGAATATCTCCGCCACTTTTTAATCGGATCGCAGAAGAACTGGGTAAAGCTTTTGGATGCTGCTCAAATGTGTTTGAATTCACAAAAGAGCTCTAGTACGAACAAAAGTGCTTTTGAAATTGTTACCCGACAACAACCGCTACTCCCACTCACTGTGAATGCAACAAACATGGCTAAGTCTACTCGAGCTGCTAGCTTCTCAAAAGAGTGGAAGCGGAATCTGGAGATAGTGTGGAGCTATCTTGCCAAAGCTCAAAAGCGGATGAAGAGAGATGCCGATCAGAATCGTCGTTTCGTTGAATATCAAGTAGGAGACAAAGTTATGGTCAAAATCCTAAAGCAGTACTTATTTGCGGGGGTCCATGACCTCGCCTATTACAAAAATACATTGGATCCTTGTCCATTGAAAGGCGCATTAGGAAAGTTGCATATCGGGGGATACTCAAGCTTGGTGGAAAATTCATCCTGTCTTCCATGTCAGTCTCCTGAAACCTTTTCGGGAAGCCCCGCAGGATCCTTCAAGGAGCCAACTTACAATACCCCGTATTCAAGGTCCCAATTCAACCGGCAAAAGGCGTGTTGAAGCTATCCTTGAAGACAGAGTGATTCATGCCTCAAGGAAAGATCAACAAGAGTTCTTAGTGAAATGGCAAGGCTGTGATGCAGAAGAGAATACTAGGGAGAGGGGAACAAACCTCAAAACCTACAAGAGTCTCACCGAAGATTACTTTGCAAGTAAGGCGCCGAGGACGTCACCAACTCAGGTGGGGGAGAATGTCATGGGCGGCTTCCTAGCCATGGCCCATGACCCCTTGGGCGCGTCTCGTGGCGTCCTAGCAAGCCTCCCAATGCCTAGCGGCACGGTTGGCCCCGTGGTCTTAGCCGCGCCAAGTGACAAGCGCGCAGGTGCCTCTGTCGCCCCACTGATATTCCTCTCCAGCACCAAGCCGCAGGCGCGCGCGCAGACCGTGGTGCCAAATACAATGATGCTGACAACGGACATGTTGCTGCCTCATAGAAAACTTAGTCATTTTCATTGAAGATAGACTAGTTTTATTTCAAGTATTTCCGTCATGTTTCTCTAGCGTATTTAAGTCTAGTCTTGTAGTTTTGGATTATTTTTTTTAAGTATTATTAGGGAAAATCAAGCAATCAAAACTTTCTAGCAAGCAACAATTCTCCGTACTGGTGTCTCTCCCTCTCGACACCGCCTTGCTTTTCTCTAATAGCTTTCATTAATGCAATCAAGCTTTCTTTCATTCTCAATTCTCATTTATGTTCTCTCAATTGCTCTTGACATTGGTTTTTCCGTACAACACTGACAATCTAGTCTATCTCAGTTGGAGGATAGTGACTGCATTGACATCAGTCGCTTAGCCTTATGTCGCCCTTCCAAGGAATCTCAGGAAGGCCCCGCGTAACAAACCTCATGGTTCTCAACCAACTTCATTAACTACTAGGCTACACCCTTGGGTGCCCGTTTCTTCATATTTCAACTACAACAAAGTAGTTTATAATCATCATTTAAACCTCTAGTCCACTAAGGGTTTGAGATTGTTTTATGTTTTTCTGCAAACATATAAATACAGGTCACAGCCAAATAATGAAAGCAGAAAACCACAGACCTTGGCTATCTTATACAAATTATCTTCTTTACTTTATTAAGTTTCCAACAAATGCAAGAAATATCAAGCATCTTGTCCTCTTTACGACTCCCTCTAACAAAATTCAGAAAGGAGCAGAAATATGTATGGCTTGATAAAACTGAAGGTCATAATTTGCTATCAATTTCATTTTCCGAACCACCAGGACAATTATGGACAAGCACTAACGAATTTGGTCATAAATCAATGTTGTCAAAGGCGCGCTTAAAACACGCTTAAGCCTTAAAGCGACGCTCAAAACATGTTGAGCGCTTCGCCTCACTTTGTGGGCACTTCAATGTCGCATCAAGGCTCTGAGGCATAATTTTCCTTGCCAATGAACGTAATCCTGAAAAGGCGATACTAAACAATTGATATTTCACGCTATTTGTAATTTTTTTTCAATTTCTTCATCCATATATTTGTTATTCATGCTTATAATTATTGGTCTTGGACTAAATATACATATTTTTACTTTTTCTCCAGTTGTGCCTTTTTTCATTAAAGCCCCAATGGACCTTAGAACTTGTTTATGCTTTTCGCCTTTGATAACACTGTCATAAATCTAATAAATAAATGTCCAAGCGAAAAGAATGAATCGACCCGACACACACTGCTCTTATATCTCAGATCATAGACAGAGTAGAGATACACACATGTTTTAGAGATAGCAATGCTTTCACTTTGGGAGAGGACGCAGCAACTTGACATGCCACTAACTTTAATGCAGCATCTGAAGAGGAAAGTTTTCGTTTTTTAGGTTTAATTCCCAGCTTTCGCCTACATTTTACAGCACCACAGTGGCAATCTTGATCTGCACCAAATTGAACGAACCTGCTACACTTGTTAGACTGAGCAAGGGCAAATGCACACTCGGAGATAACAGACCGCTGACCGAAAATGCTAGGATGGCAGAAAACAATCAAAATAAAAATTCAATGTCCATACTGATAATCGTAGGTCAGATGCTCGCCCTTTTTAATGTCATGAGTCGCAAATATGCCAATTCTTGTCTCACCATCCATCAACCTGAAAATATGATTCAGTATGAGAACAAATAATTCCCACAATAGGCTGGTATCCCTGAGCAGAAGGTTTGAGAGAACTGCAAATGATTAGTAAATATTAAGCCGTTTATATACCATTTCTGCATCTCAGTATTTGGACAACAGCTATGATTAATGTATCTGGATTTGTTGCCCTTGTAAGTGGCATCAATCACCATATCCCGATTGATCTCACACAAGTAAAAGTTTGTTTCCCCACTATGCTTCATTTTCCAAAGTCTCTCTTCACATGTTTTGTCATCAATAACTGCAGTGTAACAGCTCAGAATGTGCAAAACATGAAATACTCTTCATATTAAGCAAGAAACTGAAAGAACTTCACCTTCTCCAACATATTCTATAACAAAATCTTTTCTCTTGATATCTTCACCTGCCTCAATCCCACTGCCACATTTATCAGTCTGCATTTTACGTGTCAACAAAGCTTGACTATCATAGATGATAATTGGTTGGTTTTCAGAAGAACGAAAAGTTGGAAGAATACAAAATAAGCAACAATAATTTGTTTCTGCACCAGATATGTGAGAAATGAAATGCAAAAGTAGATATGGCAAATGGTACCACCCTGCATTTTTTGAGGCATTTGGAAGTTGGTACCATTTGGCAAATTTTATGTTTGTTCAGGTACTAATTGATTACTTTTTTTACTGTATCATTTATTGATTGATTACTTTTTATGAATCCATCATTATATAATGAGCTTGACTTACTTCAGTCGGCTTGTAAACCCTGGTCCTTTTCTTAAAAAACGACAAACAAAAGAGAACCTAAAAGAAAAGATGAACATGAAAGGAAAATTCAAAAACCTATGTTATGACCAAAGCACTGCAATAATAATCATAACTACTCAGTCAAAGTATGTACAACCTCTTAAAAGAGGAAAAATAAGAAACATCCGGTTCTAAGCTTCTTTGGTGTCAATTGTCTGAAAAATGACAACGCTTTGTATGGGAAAGGAATTGTCTACACTCCTGGTAATAAAAAGACTAATAAAGACAAGCTCACAAAAGATATAAATGATGACTCAATGCTGTCAAAATGCACACAATAACTAACATATGTCCAAATATCTCAGTGTTCAAAGTTTATGTGCATACCATAACTATTTTCATCTTCTTCACAGGACGTAGATGGAATGGTTTGTTCAGACAAGCACTCCCACATTTACACCCTGAGGAGCAGCTAGACCATAAAATGCTGCAAGAAAAAGCAAAGTGAAATAACTAACAACCCACGACTTTACAGATGGTTTAAATGTCAAGATGCTGAAAGTAGTATCTCTTTTGCGCCTCAGGTGCTACTTCATAGGATAAAGGTTTGCATAAAAATTATCCAACATAATCCCAAATTCTGTAAACCCTGGATTGGATGATTCTGGATAAACCATCCAAAGAAGTCTCACCACTTTATTTACAAGAGGGGGTAACTATAACTTTTCGCTGGATAAGCACCTATTATGATATATAACATATCAAGATCTTCTTATTTCATCTCTTCTACTTTTTTTCTTTTGAGAAGGTAACATTCATCTCTTCTTTGTTTTTCACACCCAATCAAGCCTAGGCTTCCTGCCACGTCCCCTTTCATCAAAGTCCAGCTTTCCTCCCACCTTAACCCTTATGCCACGAACCTTGCCATTCTCCCTCTTACAACATAGTCAGAGCTGCCTTTCTACCCATTTAGAAACCCCATCCTACAAGCACCACACTTGCGGATTAACCAACCCCCACCCCATGCGAGCCCCTCTCGTATCCCCTTCAGTCCCTCCTTCCCTCACGTATTAAGACTCAACCCACACTCAGCTTCTCCTTCTCTAGTTTACCTTCCCCTTGCTTATTCATCCTTCCATGCGAATTCAATATTTATCGCCTTTCTTCTCTTTATCTTCTCTGGGATAAGCTTTTTTTTCTTTTTTTTCTTACGCAATTTAGTTTGTTTTTTCTCAAGATTGATGGATGATGATTCTGTGGCATGACAAAATTAAGTTGGACTAAAATATAACTTCTAGAGTTTTTAAAAAATATTTAAATAACAAAAAGCAAAAGATGATGGGGCCTACTTGGGAAGCAGCAATAAAAGGTCATCCCATTGCAAGCCAAAAACTCCATCGGACAATGATGAGATATCTGGTCATTAATCAGGACACGCCAAACATGTGACATGACATATAATACACCATGATCTCCTCATACCATCCTAACCAGAGAGAAGGCATATCCCATTCAATTACCACACAGCTCCTTACTGCAGTGACTACCTTCTCCTACAATGAAACTAATACCACTAGTCATTCCATTAATTATTCACCGATAAAAAATGAGTAAAGAGCTTTGGTGTAGTGGTAAGATTGCAGCACCTGGATTAAGCACATGTCAAGGGGTCGAACTTTGCTGCAGCAAAAGCCGCTTAAGTGGAGAAGGGTAGAGCAGTGGGCCCATTATCGACTGAGGTTTGAACCGTGCACCAGTGGTCCTTAGTGGTTTCTTGGTTATCAGAAAAACGTTGAGTAAATTCATCTAACCCTCTCATACATCCACCAATGGTCAAATATATCTCACCATCAAACTAATAATTGCTAAGAATATATAAGGCTACTTTTTTTTTCTGAGAAGGTAAGATTTTATTCAAAAGCAGTATCAGAAGACACTGTGGCAAAATACAAAGAGCTAGACTTGACACATTAAATCCCTATAAAATCTAACAAGTCGAACATATCATGGAAATATAAAAATAAAATTTCACTCTTCCAGTAATACATATTAAGAATACATCAATATTTCACTACTTGAAGTTGCTCCTTATTGCCCTCAGAACATCTCCTATTCCTCTCAGTCCAAATGGTCCATGCTATGCATAATGGAATGGTCAACCAGATCTTCTTCTGAAATTTACCTGCATAAATTGACCTCCGGCATCCTAACAGACTTCTGAGATTTCCAAGAATAGCACATTGCACACCATAAATTTCCATGAAAATGGTCCAAATCTGCCAGGTGTAATTGCAGTCCATAAAGAGATGATCAACAAATGCACAAGAGTTTTCACATAGATAGCATCTGCTATAAAGCTTAAAGCATCTTTTCCTCAAATTCTCCTGTGCCAAGCATGCTTCATGGACCACCAACCAAAACAAGCCACTTTGATTGGTGCAAAGTCTTCTAAATCAGCTTCCAAGGCCACATAGATCCTAATTCAGTGCCTTGTTAAATGAGTTCTCTATAATAAGAATTGATGGTGAAAACTCCTTTCTATTTAGAATTCCAGCACAATACATCTACCATCCCCTGATTTATCTTCACAGAATGCATCTTTTGCAAGAAAAAGGTCCCCTTCATGCATTTCCCGGTCAAAGAAAATCCTCCTGAACTGGAAGTCTGAGAATTCCAGCCATCTTCACTAAAGACATCAGCCATTAATACATGGGAAAAGGCCAAATATACCCCTCTTCATTAAGATATTATCTATATTTAACCTCCGTTATACTATCGGGCCAAATTTACCCTACCATACTGTGACGAGACCGTAACTCAAACACGACGATCTGTCCGGCCTAGCGAACTTTCAATGCCAAAGTTAGCTAGTCAGCCTACCCGGAAGCTTAGTAGAACTTAAGAAAGACTAAGCTTGTAGAAACTTGGCGAAGGAAACTAGTAGTTGGAAGAAAGAACTCTTTTATTAAGAGAACTTTGAGAACTTTACAATGTTTTGAATGCTTACAACTTTGCTTGATTGCTTCTTGGATTCCAAATGCCATCCCATATTTATAGGGGAGGCTTACAAGCTCTAGAGGTTCTAGAGAGTTCTATAGCCTTCTAGATATGTACATGTCCTAGAATTCTATGGAGAGTTCTAGAGAGTTCTACTACATTTTAGGTAGATACAAGAGTGTTCTAGAGAGTTCTAGAGTGTTCTAGAGAGTTCTAGAGATCTCTATAAATCTCTACACCTAGTAGAATATACAAGATAACTCTAGAGGGGTCTAGAGTCTTCCAGGGCCTTCCGGGGCACGCTGGACTGTTCCGGAAGCATTTTGGAGCTGTTTTGAGCCTGTTTTGGGGCGAAAATAGTGCCGTCCGTAACATTCTCCCCCGCTCAATCTCGCGACGACCTCGGCGCGTGCTCCTTGTAAGTCTGGATGAGGTCTTGGTGATTCCACAAAGTTAGTTCATGCTCCCAGCTCGCCTCGCTGTCGGGAGACCCTTTCCACTTGACAAAGTATTCAGTGTAGCTTGGGTGAGTCCCCCGTCTTGGAATGATGCGGTGCGCAAGGATCTCTTCTGCTTCTTTCTCTGGCACCGTTGTGATGGCCGTTGGTGCTCGCTTAGACTCTCCTCGGCTTGGATCTTCCTTGTCTTGATGATATGGCTTCAAAAGACTCACATGGAAGACCGGATGCATTTCTAAATGTGATGGAAGAGTCAAGCGGTAGGCTAGTTTGCCAATGCGTTTCTCTACTGGAAACGGTCCCTCGTAGCGCCTTACTAGCCCTTTATGAACCTGGCCGGATCTTCGACGCTGGTGAGGAAGGAGTTTTACCATGACCAAGTCTCCTTCCTCGAACTCCAAGTGACGCCTCTTAGCATCTGCCCATTTCTTCATTTTCTGCGCTGCCTTTGCTAAGTAGGCTTTTGCCAAGTCTGCCTTTTCGTGCCAGCCTTTGGCAAACTTGTATGCTGACGGATTGGGCCCTTTGTAACCAATGGCCAAAGTTTGTGGCGTCATCGGTTGTTGTCCCGTTGCTAACTCGAATGGACTTGCCCCTGTTGACTCGCTCTTCTGCAGATTATAAGAAAATTGGGCAATGTCCAATAACTTGGCCCAATCTTTTTGGTTGGCGCTGACAAAGTGGCGAAGATATAACTCCAGCAAAGCATTCACCCGTTCCGTTTGCCCATCAGTTTGAGGGTGAAAGGCTGTAGAGAAGTTGAGCTCGGACCCCATGATTTTAAAAAGCTCCTTCCAGAACCTTCCCGTGAAGCGGGGGTCCCGGCCGCTGATAATAGTCTTCGGAATGCCCCAATACTTCACCACATTTTTGAAAAATAGTCGAGCAGCGTCCTCGGCAGTAAGCTTTGTTGGACCAGGAATGAATACGCCATATTTGCTGAAGCGGTCCACTACAACCATTATGTTGCTGCAGCCTTCGGACTTGGGTAGTGATGTGATGAAGTCCATGGAAATGCTTTCCCATGGCCTCTCTGCAATAGGCAATGGCTCCAAAAGACCCGCTGGTGGGCGTTGTTCAAACTTGTCTTGCTGGCACACAAGACAAGTTTTTACGTATAGCTCCACGTCGTCCCGCATGTGGGGCCAAAAGTATGCTCGTTCAATCAGCGCCATCGTCCTTTGGACTCCAGGATGGCCTGCCCATCTGGAGTCATGACTTTCCCGGATGATCTCCTTCCTTAAGCCTCCCCATTTTGGCACATAAACCCTATTTCCCTTGGTGAGGAGCAGCCCGTCCTCTAGCCAAAACTGGCGTGTCTTCCCTTGACGTGCCAATTCCAACAAATTTTTGGCTTGCGGGTCATGTTCCAGCCCCTCCTTGATGCGATCTACTATAGGGAAATTTGGGCTTGTGATGGAGGCGAGTTCGGCCTTTCTGCTCAGTGCGTCGGCCACAACATTTCCTTTGCCCGGCTTGTACTCCATCACGAAATCAAACTCTGCTAAGAAAGCTTGCCACCGAATTTGTTTTGGTGTAAGCTTCTTCTGCTTAAGGAAGTAACTGGTGGCAACATTATCCGTCCTCACGATGAACTTGCTGCCCAGGAGATAATATCTCCACGTCCGTAAACAGTGCACTACGGCGGTCATCTCTTTTTCTTGGACCGTGTAGCGCTTTTCTGTATCATTTAGCTTACGACTTTCGTAAGCCACAGGGTGCCCTTCTTGCATTAGGACGCCTCCCAGGGCAAAGTCAGAGGCATCCGTCTGCACCTCGAAAGACTTGGTATGGTCGGGCAAACCAATACCGGCTCCTTGATCATGGCGGCCTTTAACTCCTCAAATGCTGTTTGGACCTTATCAGTCCACTCCCAGGTCCGGTTCTTCTTCAGTAGATCTGTGAGTGGCGCGGCGATGGAAGAGTAGCCTTTGATGAACTTCCGATAGTAGTTAGCCAAGCCAAGGAAAGACCGAAGTTCTGGAACTTTCTTCGGCGGCTCCCAATCCTGTATCGCCCGAATTTTGGACTCATCCATCCGTAGCTTTCCCTCACCAACAATGTGTCCTAAGAAGGAGACTTCTCGTCGAGCAAATGCACATTTCTCCTTCTTTACATAAAGCTCGTTCGTGCGGAGTACTTGGAAGACTTGTCTTAGATGATTTACATGATCCTCCAGTGTGTTGCTATAGATGACAATGTCGTCCAAGTACACCACTACGAACTTGTCTAAGAAAGGCTGTAGGACATGGTTCATGAGGGTGCAAAACGTTGCAGGCGCATTGGTGAGTCCGAAAGGCATCACAAGGAACTCATATGAGCCGTACCTTGTGACGCATGCTGTCTTAGGCTCGTCTCCCTCCGCAATGCGGACCTGGTAGTACCCCGATCGCAAATCCAGCTTGGTGAACCAACGAGCTTGCCCAAGCTGGTCGAACAAGTCGGCAATGAGTGGTATCGGGTACTTATTCTTGACCGTGATCTTGTTAAGCGCCCGGTAGTCGATGCAAAGTCGAAGTGACCTGTCGTGCTTCTTCTGGAACAATACCGGCGCTCCATAAGGTGCTTTTGATGGACGAATATAGCCCATGTCCATCAACTCCTTCAATTGCCTCCGTAATTCCTCAAGCTCCGGAGGCGCCATCCGATAAGGCACGGCAGCTGGCGGGGTGGCACCTGGTTCCAGCTCTATCTTATGATCCACCTCCCTTTTAGGTGGTAGCCTCTTTGGTAGCTCCGGTGGCATGACGTCTTGGAACTCCTCCAAAACGTGCTGGACCTCGGTTGGCATGGACTCGGTTGTAGGAATGGCAGCTTCTTCCTTTAAGGCAACAAGGTAGGTTGGCTCTTCCTTCTTGATGCCCTTTGAGAGTTGCATGGCCGAAATTTGTTTTTCTTGGAGTCGGGTTTCCCGCTCTAGTGGAACTAGATGGGTGTTGCCTTCCTCCAAGATATATAAGGAGTTCGCAAAGGGAATTGGGACGGCCTTGACCCTGTCCATGAACTCAATACCCAAGACGAGTGGATAATCGTCCATGGTCACGATCGAGAAGTTTATGTGGCCGTGCCAATTGCCTAAGCGAACCGGCACATTGCGGGCAACTCCAAAGGTTTCTGTTGGTGCAGCATTGACGCCCTTGAGCCAACCTCGGCTTGTCTCGTACCGGATGCCCATCTCCTTAGCCTGCTGGAAAGTGAGGAAGTTGCTGTCGGCTCCAGTGTCAACTAATGCCTTCACGGTATGCTCCCCAATCTTGGCCTCGGCAAACAACCTCCCTTTCTTCTCGTTCTTGGGCACCTCAACTTTTGCCTGAATTGAGTTTAGAAGCCGCATGGCCCCAATCTTTGCTTCCTCCTTCTCGTGATCCTCGATTAAGGCCGAAAGCTTACTCTTTTTGGGGCAATCCCTCGCATAGTGCGGTCCATTACAAAAGAAGCATTGGACTGGGGTCTTCGGTTTGGGAGGGAAATCTCTACGTCCCTTGGCCCTTTCTGACGCCTCCTTGCCCTTAGGCGGGTCTCCCCCGCTCTTTCCCTTGCCGCCCTTGTCCTTGGGTTTAGGTTTCTCCACTTTCCTAAACTCAATAAGAGACTCGGCAATGGATATGGCAGTGGTCAAGTCTTGGGCACCACGGCGTTGGATTTCAAGCCTTGCCCACTGCTGCAACCCGTCCATGAAGGCAAAGAAAGCTTCTTTATCAGGGTAGTCAGGGATTTCGAGAAGTACCTCTGTGAACTCTTTGACGTACTCCCGGATGGTTCCTTTGTGCTGCAAACGCCTTAGCTTGCCACGAGCTTCCTCCTCGACGTTGCTTGGGTAAAACTGCTTCTTGAGTTCTGCCTTGAAATCTGCCCAAGTCTTGATAGAGCAAGTGCCTTTATCTATGTCGCTTTGTCTTCTCCTCCACCAAACCATTGCGGTGTCCTCGAGGAAAAGACTACCCAAGCTTACCTTTAGAGCCTCGTCTTGCATGTCGAGAGCCCTAAAGTATTGCTCCATGCTCCAAACAAAGTTGTCTAGTTCCCTCGCGTTTCTAGACCCTTTGAAGTATTTGGGTCGGGGAACATCTATTTTGGAAGGGGTAGTCCTTACCTCGGACGTAGTGGCAGTGCCTTGTGCAAGAGCCCTTTTGCACAAGCTGAGCTCCTCCTTGGTGCTCTCCAGCTCATGTGAAAGCCTCCCTAGCTCTTCCCGCATGAACGAAATCTCTGCCTGGTGTTTCTCCTCCACCGCCTGAAGACATTGTGCCAGGACTTGATTCACGGCGGACTGCATCTCCTCCCGCAATCCGTCTAGGCCCTCCTCGACCCTTTGTTCGACCCCCTCGAACCTTTGGTCGGCCTCCATGAACTTGTCCTGCCCATCGGCAATGGCCAACTCCACCTTGGCCAGCCTTGTCTCCAACTCCCCCATGGCGTCCCTGGAGCGAGACCTTTGGCCCTTAGATTTGTCCTTTTCGGTTTGGGTGATTTCACTGCCGCCTTCCATACTCCCTTAGATGTTCCAACGAACCTGATGCTCTGATACCAATTGTGACGAGACCGTAACTCAAACACGACGATCTGTCCGGCCTAGCGAACTTTCAATGCCAAAGTTAGCTAGTCAGCCTACCCGGAAGCTTAGTAGAACTTCAGAAAGACTAAGCTTGTAGAAACTTGGCGAAGGAAACTAGTAGTTGGAAGAAAGAACTCTTTTATTAAGAGAACTTTGAGAACTTTACAATGTTTTGAATGCTTACAACTTTGCTTGATTGCTTCTTGGATTCCAAATGCCATCCCATATTTATAGGGGAGGCTTACAAGCTCTAGAGGTTCTAGAGAGTTCTATAGCCTTCTAGATATGTACATGTCCTAGAATTCTATGGAGAGTTCTAGAGAGTTCTACTACATTCTAGGTAGATACAAGAGTGTTCTAGAGAGTTCTAGAGTGTTCTAGAGAGTTCTAGAGAGTTTTAGAGAGTTCTAGAGAGTTCTAGAGAGCTCTAGAGATCTCTATAAATCTCTAAACCTAGTAGAATATACAAGATAACTCTAGAGGGGTCTAGAGTCTTCCAGGGCCTTCCGGGGCACGCTGGACTGTTCCGGAAGCATTTTGGAGCTGTTTTGAGCCTGTTTTGGGGCGAAAATAGTGCCGTCCGTAACAATACTATCGGGTCTAATTTACTGCTACAATCAAAAAGTTACTCCTCGGTCTTTCAGGTGACCGAGAATCTCCCAAATCATTTTAATTAAGTTACTGATTCTTCTTCTTGGTCCCACTATTTTCGAAATAATTGGCATTTACGTACTTCCTGAATTGGAGAAGAAAAATATTAAATAATACAATTGTTAATAAACAAAGTATAGTAAATTGAAAAATCTAAATTAGGTAGCTTTTCTAAATTCTAAAAGTATTTACAACATCCCAATTTTAATGAATTCGTTTCATCAAATGTATGGAGACTTCGCATTAATTAGTGATTGAAGTTGAAGTTCCTCGGAGACTTTACATTGTCTAATTCAACGTTGCTTTAATCAATGCACATTGTGCACTCTTAAGCAATTGATCTAACTCTATACTAACCAGGCAATGACGGAATATATGTACATACATGATGGCCAGCTGCATATAATCCACAATAAATAGACCCACTGAATCCTACAATATGTATATGATTGAAAAATAAATAAAATTTTAAACCAATTCCAAACCCATTATTACAAGAAGAGAAGTGGGTGCATTGGTAATTTAAAAAAATTATGAATAATTTGTATAGTCTAGTAACTTTAGCAACAACAACAACAACCCAGTATAATCCCACTTAGTGGGGTCTGGGTAGGTAGTGTGTACGCAGACCTTACCCCTACCCTTGGGTAAAGAGGCTGTTTCCAAATAGACCCCCGGGATCCTTCCCTCCAAGAACTTCCCACCTTGCTCTTGGGGAGACTCGAACTCACAACCTCTCGGTTGGAAGTGAGGGTTGCTTACAATCAGAGCAACCCCTCTTGTCAGTCTAGTAACTTTAGCATTCACATCAATAGTAATTACTGAAATAATGGAGCAAGGAGAACAATACGTGATTTAAATAAAAGGAATTTGGGAGATTTTGGATTACTTAACAGATCATTGGGTAATTTTTAAATTTTTGCTGATTATAGGAGTAAATTTGGCCTGATAGTATAACGGTAGGGGTAAATTTAGCCGGATAGTATAATGAAGGTTAAATGTAAACAATATTCGAAAGTAGAGGGGTAATTTTTAGAACAATTAATTGGACTAGCAGCCCATATTAGTTTTAAAAATTAAATAAACCTATTTTATTTTTATAACTCATTTTAAACACTGTACATATCTTTTTTTACTGTTTTTAGCCAGTTAAGCTAATCCTAAATGTAGGAATTGTGATTTGAAATCACTTAATTTTAGGGATTATAAGGGATACGGTATCTATCTGACATTATACAAAGTAAATAATTTCGACTTCTCTCTAGGTGCAGTGGCGTAGGCAGGATTTTTCATAAGCGGTGTCACTATTTCTAGTAAAAGAGCTGTAACATTCAAAAAATATTTTGTGGAGCCAAGGAAGTTTGAACCCAAGAGCTCTCACATAATACTTGAAGCTAACAACCACTACACTACTAAGATGTTTTGTTACAAGTGGTGTCACTTTAAATTATTTTATCTTGTATTTCTGTTTTATTTATTATTTTTATATATATAAACAGTAAAAAAATTCGACGAAACGGTGTCCACTGCTTGTCGCCGGGTAAATCCGCCCCTGTCTCCCTGCATTCCCTTTGTTCTCGCTCAATGTCACCCATTAAAGTTAAGCTTCAAGTGAAATTTCTATTTCTATAAATTGGTTATGACATTAACAAGGTCAGGTAAGGCGCATTGTTATGGGCAAACGGGCTAAGTGAGAAGAAAATACTTTACAGGGGAATTATGATTCAGGAGAATGAAAATGGTGTGGTCTTGTTGATTTTAATGGAAGAAGAAAGGAAAGATATGGAGGTGTTTGTTGATGTTCGATGTATAATTATTGTAGAACTCAGTATATAGTGAGTGTATAATGTATATATGTTAATTATACATAGATTTTCAATGATTATACATCAAACATACACTGTATACTCCGTGCGTAAACTATGAAAATACGGTATTTATTCATATTTCATGTGTGTGTCTATATATATAATACCGAATAATAGTTATAGACTGACATCATTGTGATTTGTGTAGGGATTTTTTGTTTGTTTGTAAAAAACTTCATTGTCGGGGTTTCTCTAAATTGTGAAGAAAGGAACGAGACAGAAAGAAGAGAAGAACGATCATTTCGCCTTATTTTCTGCTATTCAGGGATTTTTATCTGAAGCTATATGGCTAGACTATTTTAGGGTTATTTTTAATAAAACTTTATGACTAGGAAAAGTTGTAAAAGATAGTGGGCTGGCTATTTACGTTTTTTCCCCTAATTTTTAAATGTTTGCTAATGATAGGGATAAATTTGGCCACATAGTATGACAGTAAGGGTAAATTCGGCCAGATAGTATAACGAAGGTTAAATGTAGGCAATATTCGAAAGTAGAGGGCTATATATGACATTCACCACCCTGTGAAGGCAAGGAAATTGCTCTTTTAGCTGTCCAATACCATCGCAATTGTCTTTCCACATCCTAACACTTTGCCCATTTCCATCTATAATGCTAACATCTTGCTGAAATCTCCAAGAAACTGACTATCTGTTTCCAAACAGCAACTCCATAGGGTGTTTTCACTGCCTTAGGAGCCCATACCCCTCTCTTCCATATTAGATCTCAATGACAGATTTCCAAGGTGCTACCTTGCCATTTGTGCAGCAAACTTTAGTTATGAACTTCTAATTTCCTAACTCTAAAGCTTCCATCTTCCGTGTGTCTAATTATTGGGCTCCACTTAACCAATGAAACTTCTTTTTCAGAATTTATAAGTAAAATGTCAAAGCTAGATTACCCACATGGATGGAACGAAACAACCTAGTGAACTACCACCCTTTTCCCTTTCTTTTTTATAATATTTTTGGTGCTGTAGAAATTACAAACAAAAGGCGCAGACATATCAAATCCATTCCAAGAATATCAGCAGAACGTGTTACTGGCATATTAGGCCACGAGTACTTCTATATAGAGTCTATTAACTTTATCTAGAAAGGAAGAGGAATGCATGCAGTGCAGAAAATTGTCAGCTAGAACCATGTAAGAACTCCCAATCAACAAATTTATGCAGGCCATGGGGATGTAATTTCCAAAAAATATATTTAAGTCTATCAAAGTTTGGACTTCTAAATGAATTTTAATTTGAGTCATCCTTACCTACATAGACAATCCCTGCCGCACACGTCTGAAGATCCTGCTGTTGAACTGCAGGAACAAAATATGCCATCATCTTCCAGACGCCGCTTAACCTTCTTGGTGAGGTATATATCTTACAAATAGTTAATACTGACACAACTAAAAACAGAGAAATGTTGAAGGAAGCTATACAAAGATAAGAAACAATGCACATCAAACAGAAGACCGAGGCAATTATCTTATCAATCAGTGTATAGGATTAAGAGATGTTTAATTAGAAAATATACTATCAAACTTTTAAAGTGCATCAAATAGATCTATCATAATTAATTCTATTGAAGGATACTACGCTTTATATAGGTAAAGGGTGTGGGTTGCCATTTATTCAACCAATCTGGAAGTTCAAAGTCAACAGGATCTCCAATTTCGCTTGTCAATTTGCTGAATACATGCCCAATCCCACCATGGACAGCACTCTGTGCAGAAAGGAAAATAAATTGCATATTAACAAGATGCTGATATAGCAAACATAACACACACACACACACCACAGACTTCATAAGAGAGGCTCCGTAACAATCATATAAGAATAACATATCAGAATTCTCATAGGCTTTTTAGCTGACATGTTTCTTTCCATCACGCTACTCTGCTTTTATCCTTGCTAAACTACAAAATACTAATTTTTCAAGTAAAGGAATAATCCAGGCAAAAGAAAAATGAAAACAGCAACTATACAGTGGATACTTCTAGTTACGCTGTGCCACTAAAAGAATGGTAGAACAAAAAAATCTTAAAAGAAATTCTATAAAAAACTCTCCTTATTAGGGACAACATTTGCGTCCAACAGCAAATGACCTGTGCAGACAAGGACAGCAGGCAGCAAGATGAAAGAGTCTATGCTGGGTCAGATGCAAGAATATATAACGGTCTGATTAATTACTTTAGAAAGGATACTAATCAAAGGAATAAGCTTAAAAGGATTATCCCATTTAAAACCGAAGCAGTAGTTTTATGTAGTAAAAAGGACTATCCGTTTCACATATACGAAGGTGTTGGCGTGCTGCTAGCTATGTTACTTAAACTTAGAACCCGCAAAGTGCTAACCCCCTTTTATGTGAGAAAAAGTTACTTTGATGGCCTCTTTACTTTGCTTTAGATATATTAGAAGAGAATTTATTTACAGTAAAGTGCTGATTTCCCCCTTTCTGAATCAATTAAGGAAGCTATTAGTACCTACATATTTCCAATAAATAGGAAAAGAAATACAGGGTCATGAATAAACATGCGGAAATACTCAAAGGTCAAAATAACCTGCAGAACCCATTTACGTGGGGTAACACTTTGCAAGAAAAATTGACGTAAATGTTATGCCGAATAAAGAAATAAGGTAGAAGAAAAAAGAATCTCAACCTTCTTCATAGCAGGCATGGGTTCAATCATTCAGTAGTGGCAAAAACCAGTTGATATAGCCTATAAGGGCAAAAACAAATTAATTAGTTAGGAAGCAAGGAAGCCAATATAAAGTGTAGAAAACGCTATATCAAAAATCTCTTACTGAAAGTATGGCCAAAATCAAAGCTCACAAACCAAAGCATATACTATTACAGATTGGTGGTAAACATGCTCTTTGCTATGCGTGTTTCCAATTTGTGGTGCTAGTATGATTGAGTTTCCCTAGGATTTGAACTATTAGCTTTTATTGCACAAATCCACAAAAGAAACTATTTCTCAGAACTATGAGTAGTGTTAGAATATGTAATAGTAGAACCCTAATCCAATGTGTATTAGGAGTAGCCTAATCCAATGTTTATTAGGAGTAGAATATGTTATGTGTATATATATAGGGCTCATTGTATCATGTTTAATATCAGTTATATTCTTCTCCCGTGCTTTCTCACGTGGTATCAGAACCAGGCCCATCCCAATTATTATTACCGATGTTAGGCCCCCATTTATGTTGTCCACGCTCCAGAGATCTGGGCGTGAGGAGGGGTGTTGAGTTGTCCCACATCGGAGGGATTTGAGGTCCTTGGTTTTCTTATATGGCTTGGGCAATCCTCACCTCATAAGCTAGCTTTTGGGGTTGAGTTAGGCCCAAGATCCATTCTTTTCATGGTATCAGAGCTTTAGTGAGATAATTATCGTTGTGCGTCATTCCAACGACATCCGGAAAGAAATAACTCAGTCACCGTGCAATTTTCCGGTGACCTAAGTGATTAATTGCGTCAAAGTCACTAATTATCAGTGTTGTGCAAAAACCAACACCACCACAAGGTTCCCAAGAGAGATCCGACCAAACCCCAGCAAACCCCACCGGAAAATTGCCCTTCACGCGCCCTCACGCGCCAGATTTACCCGGGCAGATCCGACTCACGCGCCCCACACGCCGGCGCGTGAGCACTGTTCCGGTGAGATTCTGACGAAGGTCTTTCAGGCAGTTAGATCGCCCTCAAATTCCGATCCTATCCATATTTTTATTTTTCAATTCCGACAACTTTGAATTTTTTTCAGGTAGCTACAGTACTTTTTCCGGCAGCTACAGTGTTTCCAGCAGCTCCAGTTTTCTGTTTCTGTTCCTGTTTTCCGGCATCTCCAGTTTCTATTTCAGTTCCAGTTTTCCGGCAGCTACAGTATTTTCAGTTTCAGTTTTCAATTGATTCTTTCTGATTATTTGGTGATAATCCAACGATGTCTTTGGTAGATGCTTTCGGGTCTAGAAACCCGGGCTCGATGTTAACTACATATGTAACAAGCTCGGTACATATAATTTATATGCACCAGCTTGAGGGGGAGTGTTAGAATATGTAATAGTAGAACCCTAATCCAATGTGTATTAGGAGTAGCCTAATCCAATGTTTATTAGGAGTAGGATATGTTATGTGTATATATATAGGGCTCATTGTATCATGTTTAATATCAGTTATATTCTTCTCCCGTGCTTTCTCACAAGTAGCCTTAAATGACATTAAGATAACTGTGTAATGCATTTGCAGTTTGGATTACTGCATACCTGAAGCAAGGTGGACTTAATCAAATGGATAAAAGATTATGAGGTTATCAGCAACACTCGTGAACTGGATAAAAGATTAAGGACTTAATACTTTAGCCAAAAAGAAAAAAGAAAAAAACAAATATAGATTCAGGAGTTGAAGTGTTTCTTCAAGTAGGTAGTATATTAATGAAGCGTGCAGAATTGTCCTCAACGTTTTCCAAACTCTATTTTACGTCCTATTCTCGTGTGATAGAAAATACTCGATGCATTCCAAACTCTCTTTCACATCCTTTTCTCAGGTGATAGAAAATCCAAAGACCAGCTTAAATTTTGTCAGAATGTCTCAAATTTGACAATATTTTGAAATATCCAGTTCTGCGAGCTGCAACATATTTACCAAACATTCTCAATATATATATATATATATATATATCAAAAGCACCTGCACACTAAGTATTTCTTCAGCATACCTAAGAAAAGCTGATCTTAGAAAATGATCGTTTAGCCAATTATTGATCTTCCAAGTAATATTAGCCTTGCACCTAGCATCCAGAAATGACCACTGGGTCAGTTTTACTATCACAAAGAGTAAATACATGGATAGTTACTATAATTAAAAAGAATGTTTAGAAATGTAAAATCACTAGAGAGACAAAAGAGAGAAGAAAAGGAAAGAAAACAGTCAAAACATTGTAAAAACTTGGAAAATAGGCAAGGAGAGAGTTCAATATATTATTATAAATTTTAAGTTCACGCCGCAAGCAGAGGCGGAGACACAATCTCAACTTTATGGGTTCTAAATTTCAGAACGAAGACAAAAGTGCTAAAAGTTGGGTTCTAAATTTAATTTTAAAAATACAACAAAAGTTATTGGGTTTGACCGAACATGCATACATGCTTATTATTGTCATTTAGATAG
Source organism: Nicotiana benthamiana (assembly GCA_034376525.1). NCBI lineage: Eukaryota > Viridiplantae > Streptophyta > Magnoliopsida > Solanales > Solanaceae > Nicotiana > Nicotiana benthamiana. The sequence goes on from CM067330.1 coordinate 103,173,759, forward strand.
AAAACACTAATAAATTACTTCTTCCACCCCAATTTGTTAATCCCTTTTCACTTATTAAAGGTTAATTTTGACCAAAATTGAATCAGGCATATTAACACAATTCTATAAAAATACAACAACATTTAATTATATAGAAATCAAGCTAGAGTACATCAGAACCAAATGTAAAAAAATTTAAAGAGAAGTAATTTGAAACAAATTTAAAAGAATTGTAGTCAGTTTTAAAACATCACAACAAATGTAAACAAGATGAAAAATATCAAAATTTAAATAAGAAAAATTTGGGAAGAGAAAAAATATTTTAAGAAAAAACTATAACACATCTTAAGGAATTGCAAGCAAAACAAACTCTTAATACTCAATCCAATTGGAAACAAATAAAAACAGAAAATTTTATAATCGTAACAACTGACTCTGGTCACTCAACAATGGTAGAAATCAAAAAAATTACTATAGTTGACTCAGGAAATAGAAAAACATAAGTGAATTTTCATAATCCACTTCAAAAATTGAAAAAGGACAACATTTTTACCCTAATATACAAACAAAAATGTAGGCTCAGTGTTTTTGCTAGCAAAACTAAATGAGACGAACTAACAGAAGAAGTAGAGAAATAAATAAGAGAATGGAAAAAAAACCGTTTCCGGTGGAAAATGGTGGTCGGCGGGGAGTGCCGGAGAAGTAAGTGTTCGACGCAGCAGGGAAGAGAGAGAGAGAGAGACTTTCAAAAAAAAAATTGCCCAAAATGTGCACATTTTAAAAATATAATGAATTTTATAGAAAGTGACATTAAAGAAAGGCGCATTCAATGCGGTTTTATTGACAATTTATAAGTGGAACAATAATTTATTAAGAAATATAGCTCAAGCCTCAGAGTAATAATATAAATCAAGAAAGATAAATAGAATAAAAGAATAGATAACTTTCTTATTTTATCAAATGTTAAAATGTGTCCCATCTTATACTTTATAATTTTATTTATACTATTATATATGAAGATTCCAAAATGATTGACTTAAACGTGGCATTAACAATTAAAATAATGGGAAGAAGTTATGAAAGTGCGGGAGTTACAATCATAATTTATGAGTAGTGAGAGGTTATTTACATCATAGGTGAAAGTAGCTATAGTAGTGGACATTATTTATTAAATATTTTGTAACATTATTTATTTTTTTAGCTAAGGAGAGGCATAATTTTAAAGCACTAAAAAGGATCTAGTTATTGTTATTACTTAATATAGGGATAAATGGCATAGGGCATAGGGATTTCCCCAATAAGTCTTTATTAAAAGCATGTAAAACAAAGGTCGATGGAGTTTCCCAATAAGGCTGTATGGAGTAACGGTTCCGAACTGGAACCGGGATCGGAATCGCGGTTCTGGCGGTTCTGCGGTTCCGGCGGTTCCGGTTCCGCGGTTCCGGTTACCGCGGTTCCGGTTCCGCTGTTCCTGTCCGGTTCCACCCATTAGAACCGTGGAACTGGAACCGCCAGAACCGGAACCGGAACCGGACCGGTTCCGGCGGTTCCATACGGTTCCAAACGGTTCCACCAACGGTCCGATATTTAAAAAAAAAATTTTAAATTCGGACCGTTGGTGGAACCGTTTGGAATCGTATGGAACCGCCGGAACCGGTCCGGTTCCGGTTCTATCCGGTTCCCAACGGACAGATTTTTAAAAAAAAAAATTTTTTTTAAATTCTGAAATCAGAACGTTGGTCTTGCAGAAATAGCCGTTTGGCATTTTTAAAATTTAGCCATTTGACCCTCAATTTTAATTTAACCCCAAAACTTTATATAATTACACAATTTCCCATTTCTCAACTATAAATACCCCCTCATTCTTTCATTTTAATTCACCAATTCATCAATCTCTCTCAATCTCTCTCAAGCTCTCTTTCAATCTTTCTAGTGCAAGTGCTTAATTTTTGTTACAAATTCGTGAAACATTGTGAAGTTGTTGAATTGAAGTTTTCAAGTGTTCAATTACAACGATTTTCAATTTTCAATAAGTTGTTCGTCAATCCGGTAAACTCGTTTCAACTCTTACGTGCTAAGAATATTTGTTATGTGTTGTTATTTTGCTTAATTATAATTAGTATGGCATTTTCATTGAAAAAAATGTTCGGAAAAGGTACATCTAAATCCGGTGAAAGTAGTCGCCAAAATCCTACCCCTCCCCGGCTCCCCGCATTAGAAAAGATAAACAAGTTCAAACTAGTAGCCAACCTAGAAATATTAATGAAAACTTAGGAACACTTGATAGTGATCACCCGTGTTTTCAATTTAGCGATGTTAATTTTCTACATGATGTAGCAGTCGGTGATAGAATAGATGATGATATTATGAATTTGCGTTATCCTAATGCACCAATATCAGAGGGAAATGAGGGTGATGATGATGACGAAACCCAACCTCCGGTAGATTTAGATGATTTACACCTACTAGTCCTGCTCCTAATGACCCAGAACACCCACCCATACAAACTCCCACTTTTAGTAGACAATGCGGGATAGCTTGAAAAAATCAGTGCTCTTCCGAGATTGGATCCGCTATGAAAGAAAGAACTTTGGGCTAGCTGAATCTCAACCCGAAATAGATGAGTGCTATGAAGAAATGCTAGCAGAACTTGCTCAGGAATCATCTTCACCTGGAAGTGGTGATGAACAAGCTTCATTTCCACCACCGCCAACACAACCACCTCCAAACCTTGAAGGTTTTATGAGATTTGTTAGAAATAATACATAAATTATGATGTAACTTGTACATTGGCATGTCTTCTTTTAGTTTTTTTTCCTTTTAATGATGGTATTAGTACCATGTTGTGCTCATTCCATTGGGGGAAGGAAGACTAAGAAAAATATGCCATTTTGGTCAATAAATATGCTTTTTATCATATACTTGAATATATTTGTCTCAATATTTCTTTGTCTTTACTTCTATATCAATACTTGAATATAAAATATTTATATAACATATAATATATAACATACAACACATAATACTATTTATACTAACTACTACACAATATACACTATTTATATACAATATATACTACTTTACTACAACATATACTATTTATATACAAAATATACACTACTTATTTTGAATATATACTAATTTCCAAGCACAATATATGCTATAGTAAGAACATAGTACACCATATAAAAATATATTCTACAATATACTAATCACTACTATACAAGATATTAATTTAAAAAAAAAATAAATAAATAAGGTCGGAACCGCCGGGAACCGCCAGACCCGCGGTTCCGGAACCGCCAGAACCGGAATCGGGCGGTTCCGGAACCGTATGGTTCTGGTTCCGGCTCCGGAACCGCCAGAACCGGAACCGCCAGAACCGGGAACTACCAGAACTGGAACCGCCAGAACCGGGAACCGCCAGAACCGAAATCGCAGACCCAAATAGATCCAGAACCGGAACCGGATACAGCCTTATTTCCTAATGGTTATGTTGTCTTCCGTCATTATTGTTGATTGTATGATACGTCTATACTTTACTAGAATGTCAACCACAGAATTTTCTTCTCTATAAATGTGATTTATAGACTCCGATCCAATAGCATAAAAAAATTGCAATCATTAAGGAGATGTAAGAAACGTGTTTATTCAATCTTAAATAAACTACGTAATACCTACGAATTTGTTTCCACAATAATTGGAAAGAGATATTTTGTAAAAGATATTTTCGGTCCAGCAAGTAATGCTAGTAGCTCTACATGTATTACAAAATTTGCATTCGCTTTCTACGCATAGCTCGTTATCCATGTGCCGTTGTGGTCTCTAGTTATTCCCCCAGTAGCATTGGTTTGGTGAGTTGGATCATGAACAACATCAACGTTGAGCTTATATTGGGTAGTTGGTGGTGGTAATGTTTTGGGGATATTGTTATCTGAGTAAGTGAGAGATATTCTGTTACTTGATGCATGATTTATTTGTTGCACGTAGGGGCAAAGATCTGGTTAAAGAGATTTGAATAAATTTTTTGATGCACGTATGAACTGAGGTTTGGTTAAAGAGATTTGAATTTCCATTAATCCAGATATTCCAAATAATGAATGGCATTACGGTGGAGTATGATACTGTGAATGGGGCATTTGGTATTTGGATGGTATTATTTTTTAAGTGTGATCCTTTAGTTAGTTCTCAAGATTGTGAGGTTAGGGTAGGCGAATAAAAGTCATAAATGGCACAAATGCTCCCATCTAAAGAATATGTGATTTGTATATTCTACATTATTTGGCAGAACTGACAGAAGTGTAATTGAATTATTTTTCTCTAGAATAGGATTCTCTATTAGGGAGTTTGTGGTGCAAACATAGCCACAAGAAGAATTTGTATTTGTTTAAACATGTGAAGTGCCAAATCCAAAAGCAAGTGACATGAGTGGGTGATGGCAGTTGATTGGTGTCACACCTCTTTTTTCTATCCTGAAAGGGGTACAAGGTAGTTTTTTCAATTTAAGTAGCAATCAAAACAAGATTATTTATCAAATTCAAAGTCTTCACTTGGGATAATTTATGGTGTCCCAAGCTACTGATTTAGAATTTTGAATCGAGGAAGTTTAACTCTATTTTACAGTCCCGAAATACAAAAATACGGGTAAGAAATTCTGTTAACCCGGTATTGATACCCAGTTTTTTCTTATGTATTTTTATATACAAAATACTTTCAAAATAACATATATATGAATATATAAGCATACCCTGGTGTTTTAGTATTTTTTCTAATTTTTTCAAAAGGTTTAAAATCAATATTATTCCAAAATCATCAATTTTGGTGAATAATATATATATTTTTTATATTTTAACCAAAATATAATTAAGGTAATTTTTTCATATTTTTATGTATTTTAATTGGTTCAGTACTTTTAGTCTGCTTTTAAAATTATTTTACTATTTTTATAAAATAAAAAGGAAAAACTGGATGTTTAAATACTAGCCCCAATTTCATTTCAATTATAGTCTAAATTAACCCCTCCAATCAACCCAATTTCAATTTTTAAATAGGCCAGCCTAAATCCTAATTTAACCTAACCCCTTAACCCGTTTATTCAACCTGCCTAGTTTCCTTTTAATCCAGGTCGTTGATCATTTTGATCAACGACCATGATAACTCCTTTCCTTTTTTAGTTCCCCAACCGTACCCTAATCCCCTCATTTTCATTTGTTCATCCACCTCTGAAATTCCTCTCCTCTCAAACTCTCTTGAAACCTCTCGAAACACTAGCCTCTCTCACCATCTCCTACCTCAAGCTCACCGAAAATCATGGCTCCTTCTGCCATGATAACCTTATACTCACTCCCTATTGCTCCCGTGTGTTCTATATTTAAAGAATCAAGGCCCGACCTCGATGGTCCTCTTTCAGATATTCTTAGATCTATGGTTCTGTGACCTCTCTGACCTTTACGCCGGCATATTCAAGCCTCAGGAACCAACTCTCACTCATCCCATCCCAAGATCTGACTTTTCTCAACCTTTCTTATTTTTAGGGTTTCTCGAAAACCCTAAGCTATTCGAGGTTTTTATCCGTTTATTTTTCTTAGATCTGTAATATATTCGTGCTTTATTTGACTTTTAAAGTGTTTTTATCAAAATTTTCCTTTTAAAATTGTTTGTCTTTGAATTAGGGTTTTTGAAAGGTTTTCAAAACATCTTTTGATTCTTCATTCTCTTCTATGTATGTGTGTTTGCCTTTATTATGCTCGTGTGTTCCTTTTTAGCATGCATGTGTTATTCTTCTGCTCTTCTTTTTCTATTATACATGATACTCCTGTGCTTTGTATTGTACTATGCCTCTAGACTAGGCTCACATGCTAATCTCTGCTATGTCTTCGTACATGTTCTTTGCTATGCTTTTCGGTGTTATTCTATTGTATGTGTCTCCTGCTGAGTTCTTTAATTTTGTTTGCTTTACTGGGTTTTGTTCGAGTTCTTGCCAAGCATGTTTCATCTACTTTCTTTAAGTTTACCTCTCCTCCTTTCTGAATTTGTTTAAGTCCCGAACTTTTCTTAAACATATTTTTTATGCTCTCAAAACAACTCTTTCACCCTGTTGTTTCAAAGTTGCTATCATGTCTGTTTGTTTCTTATTAGCCTCTAAAAGAGACTTCTGAGCCTTTATAAGTGGCTTGCCTTCTTGTATCTTTATCGAATTCAAGTGGAAATCCTAGGATTTGGGGTTTTCTTTTGGCAAGTTTGATTTTGTGTTTGGGTTAGGTTCTACTTTGGAATCCCGGGCTATCAGACTCATTCAGAGTCTATGAACTGATTTTGAGTCTTTTTGTTGTGACTCTAAACTTTTTTTCATGCATGTCTTTTCTAATTAGCATGACAGTCTCTTCTTGATTCACATATTTGTGTGGTTTATATATGAGAACTCCTCTTTCAAAAGGTTTTACCAACTAATGAATTGATTATGAAATCCTCTAATGGGTTTTGATTGATTGCTAGTGGTTTTCCCTAATTGAATCATCTTTACCTATTCCTGACTTGGTCCATTCGAGTTAAGCCTATAATTTTGATTTTACTAGTTGTTTGATTGATCCCCTTTCCTTTTTTCTACCAATTGTGTACCATTGGATTTTGCCTTAATTAACTCCTATGCATTTACCCTTCTTGTGTTACTTTGGAAAAGATTTTACTCAAACTCTTTCCTTAAATGTCTTCTACACGTTTGAAATCAGAAACCCTTAACTAAAGAGAGACTTTATATGATTTAATGCAAACTATTTTCTTACCTTTTCTTACTTGTCTTTTGCACTATTAAAGGGGCACGCCGCTTGTACATTTGGACCAATTTGGAACCTTCAATTCAATACGCATATTCTTACATACACTCTCAATTACAATATTCTTTCAATTCTATACTCTTGTCTTAGATCTTTTGTACTGCTTGCTTGTAATTTGGTCTACAATACTTCTGCTTTACTTGTTTTGTTTTCCCTGCAACTGGCATGTTCTGATTTAGTTTCAACCATCATCTCAATATGTTCATTTACAACTTTTGCAATCTTGTTTGCTTTACTATCCATGCTTAATGATTAACCTGTATGCTTTTCTCTTTGTACCTGTTTTCTATGGTGAATTCCTACACCCTTATTCCCATATATGTTTTTGAGTTAGGGTTCAGGCATGGCAATGTCCAAAGATCCTATCTCCCAAATATAGCTAACAGATTGGTCAGGGGGTGTGCCAACATCCCTAATTGCTAGGCATGACCACTAGCCTGTCATGACCTTCCGTAACTCCCTCTATGCACTTACACTTATTCTTAGATTCTAAGTTTTGCCCCCTCCTATGATCCTTGCCTTGGGACCATGAGTTCCCTCTGAACTTGGACATTTGAGGGCTGACCCTTCCACACTGCACTCTAATCTAATTCTGCAATGTATTTGGGTTGTAAGCACTACCCGGAGTCCCTCTTGAGGCTCTTGGGAACTTTGATACACCCTAAACAAGAGAAAGGCTGTGTAAATCATGATCTTTGGAGTTGGTTCACCTCATATTTTAGACCTTGAATATGAATTAGGCTCCTTGATTGTAGTTTAATTTCTGATGTAATTTTTAATCTTGGTATGTAATGTTAGAAAATACGCTTAACGCTAGAGGTGGGGTGAATAGCGTTGTAATAAAATTTAGCGTAAACTTGCGGAAATTAAAATTTGCAGGAAATAAATAAGTGCGTTAAATAAACAAAAAGGAAAGAACGCACCGATATATTCTGGTTCACCACAACACGTGACTAGTCCAGTCCCCGAGAGACTCTCTCGAGATTTTCCACTAACTTCTTAAGCTTACGGGTGCTCAACAAACCTTTACAACGTAAGGACACAAGCCTTAACACCTTTGCTCGGAGATACAACACTCCAAGACTTCAACCAAGGAAACACAAGTTCCTTACAACAAGAGAATTACAATTCTCTTACAAGTGTATAAAACACTAAACACTCAAACAAAATACTCCTTTATGAGTAGGTATGAGTAAAAGAAGTAAGCTCAAGATCACAACAACTTTGGACAAGAATATGGCTCTCAAAAGCTTTATGAAATTGAATATAAAATGATAAACAAAAGTATGCAAGCTTATAGCAATGTAATGATCAGTTGTAGTATGTTGTTGTGTTTAAAACACTGAAATGAAGCTGTATTTATAGTTGAAAAACTTGGCATTACCGTTGCCTAATTGCCAATTTAAGAGTTGCTGATTTTACTCACTGACAATCGATTGTCAAACCCCAACAATCGATTGTCTGCCAGTTAGATCAAAATTCAATCCCAGATTTTACGCTTGATAATCGATTACTTACAATCCATAATCGATTACTGGCAACGTTCAAAAAATCCTTTCCAGATTTTACCACAAACAATCGATTGTCCAGAATCAACAATCGATTACTCAGCAACGTCCAAAAAATCTTTTCCGGATTTTAATCACAACAATCGATTATACAAAATCAATAATCGATTACCTGACGGTATTTGAAAACTTTACGACAACGGTCAGCTTTACAATCGATTGCACAAAGTCAACAATCGATTACTTATCAGTTTTTGAAAAACATTTTAGACACTGTCTCTTTGACAATCGATTGTCTAATGTAACAATCGATTATTTAATAAATTTGAAAATCACTGGAAGACACTGTCTCAACATAATCGATTACCATTAGTTCATAATCGATTATTCTGAGTTTTGAAAAACTTTGATGGACACTGCCTCAGTCACAATCGATTGTCATTTGTTCACAATCGATTGTCATACAGGTTTGAAAAACCTGATGCTCACTGTCTTACTCACAATTGATTGTCATTAGTTCACAATCGATTGTCATGCTGTCTTGGCTTAAAACAATCGATTATCATAAGTACATAATCGATTATCTTAGTCCAGATTTTTAAGGCATGTCTAAAAATTATTTTGACTCTGTAAATATGCATGATTTAAAATCATTTGACATTAAATTAAATATGCATGATTTTGGAAAATAGTTTTATGAGAGAAGCCATGTTACGAGTCAAGTTGTAGGATCAAGATCACAATTAAGAATGACTCAATTAAACTATAAAACTTTGTCTTGAGCTTGAATCTCGTTGTATATCAATTGTGCGCTTGTTTCTTGAACTTCGTCATATATCAATTTTCGCTTCGTTTGTCATTCATCAAAACCTACACAAAAGAACACACGTTTTAGTATATTGCATTGAGAACGTGTTTCCAACAATTTCCCCCTTTTTGATAATGGCAAACATTAAGCGGGATATGCAAGACAAGCAATTTATATTGACGATTCAAGACAAGTATATACATGTAACAAGTATGCAATTTGTTCCCCCTCAATTTGAGAATTCCCCCTCAATTTAAGCTTATAAATACTGAGAGTGCATACCCGTTATCTTCCCCCTTTTGCCATTAGCAAAAATAATAATAAGATACCAAAGATGAAATAAACCTTGTTTATTTATTGGAAAGAAATTACAGCAACAGGGAAGACAATACAACATATAAATACAAAAAAACTACAATTACTCATTCATCATTTTCCGCCTCATCATCTGGCGCTGCTTCATATGGAACAAGACCCGCATATGGATAATGAATGTGGTCAAAATATTCATGGATCTCGTGAGTTAATTGACCGACAGAGGTGGTCAGGGAAGCAATTTGGTCGGAAATGGATTGGAGAGTGGGTCCTTGAGGCGGACGAGTTCGACGGGATGGAGGAGGAGCAGGCGCTACATGATCACTGTCATGATGAAAGGAGGATTCCGAAATTTCTCACTTTTTGGTACTCTTTTTGAGAGGACCATTTCCAGTGACGAATCCGGTGGCTTCAAGAAAGTTCATGATGAGGAGAGCATAAGGAAGAGGCCTATCATCTTCGATAGCATCACGCATGTGAATTTTGATAAGCCGACACCAATTGATGTTAGCTCCGGTTATTATGGCATGCATGAGCTTAGTGTCCTCTTGAGAAATGGTAGTATGGTTATGCTTACGAGGCTTGAGGACTCGGGTGATGAAATAGAAAATCAACCAATAATTGGGATCCATTCCCGTAATTGTAGGACGACGGGAAGAAAGATTTGGATTATAAGAAGTAAGACCGATTTGGTGTAAGAGGGCTGTTTCATCAAAAAGGGCTCCGGCCTCTCCGGTGTACCGAAAAATGTCTTCACCATATGAGGAAGACGGGCAATGGTATGAAGATTTTCATCGGAAAGAAGAATTTGAACACCATTAATGTTGGTGACAAGCTCACCATCATCATCCTCATGGAGTTTGGAATAAAATGCTTGAACCAATGTAGTATTGATGTAAGGATGGGTAAGGAGTAAAAAGTCAAGAAGTTGAGAATTTTTGAGCATATTTGCAGCAGGCCCAAATGATTCAAGATACTTGTGGGTTGAAAAACGGGGTGGAAGAATGTCGCGCTTTTCAAATTTGGTTAAGAATCGAGTAAGCTCGATGTCGGAATTAAAATATAGAACGGAACCATCTTGATAGGGATAGTTCGGACGAGGAGGGGCAACAGAGGAGGATGCGCCGTGCCTAGCAGAACGGGAACGTTTTGAGTGACGGCCCGACATTTTTAATGAAAGTTGCTGGATTTTGCAAAGGATTAGAGAGAATTTGATATTTTGAAAGCTACAATTGATGCTTGAGTGAATGCATATGAACATATATGAAGCCTATTTATAGAGGGGAGAGTGGCTTATCATTTATGGAAGAAATCTGCTGAGAGTTTAAAGCCAAATCAGTCAGAAACGGTAAAATAAATTCACTGACCATTAGACAATCGATTGTTGAGATGCAATAATCGATTGTTGAAGAGTTATGACCTGACTTGGAACTGACACAAATCGATTGAGGAGCCAAACGGTAACAAGAGTTTAAATTTCTGACATGAAATAATCGATTGTCAAAATATGGTAATCGATTGTTATGTTATAGTGAGCACAGAAATTTTCTGATTTTGAAAATAATCGATTATATTTTGAAACAATCAATTGTTTTGGAAAAGCCTTGCTTAATGATTGAGACGGAAATCGATTTTGCAGTTTAAGGAATCAATTATTTAACGAAACTGCATAATAAACATAAACCATAAACAATCGATTAGTGATACTGCTAATCGATTTTCAGCACAGTAAAATAATCGATTATTTGCTTGGAACAATCGATTGTTCTGTGCCAAAACTTCATAATTCCCCCTATCTTTTAGGGTGATACCTGTAAAATAGAATTAAACGTCTCCGATGCTCAAGTCAGTAATTTGTAAAGAAGTAATAACTTAAACTAGTGTTGCCAAGTGAGAACGTGAGCTCTTAAGAAGTGTGTCCTAAAGTGTTCTTAAGAGAGTTTCGGGTACTTACCTTTCCTCCGACGTCTCCAATTACCTGTTCAAGAGGGTGATCTTTGATCGTCCTCCACTCATTTGGCACTTTTGTTTCTTTTTCTAATTGTGGCGCTTTTTCCGTTGGTTGTTCCTCAATTTCATCTTTATTTTCCTTGGGTGGTTCCTCTTGTTTTTTTGTCTTTCAAGCTATCTAAGATACCTGCAAGATCAAAACCGGAATCCTTTCTCGCCAAGCGAGCATTATTTTCGGAAAATACAACATGAGGGGATTCCTCCACAATTTGGGTTCTTTTATTAAAGACCCTATATGCTTTACTACGTGAGGAATATCCAATGAAAATACCTTCATCCGACTTAGCATCAAATTTACCCAATTGGTCTTTGCCATTGTTATGAACAAAACATTTGCAACCAAAAACTCTAAAATGGGAAATATTTGGTTTTCTACCCTTATAAAGTTCATAGGGGGTTTTCATGAGTATCGGCCGAATTACTACTCTATTTAGAACATAGCAAGCGGTACTCACGGCGTCCTCCCAAAAATGTTTGGGTATCTTAGCTTCGTCGAGCATGGTTCTAGCCATCTCTTCGAGACACCTATTTTTCCTTTCCACCACCCCATTTTGTTGTGGTGTACGTGGAGCGGAAAAGGTATGCTCGATTCCGAGTTCGTCACAAAAGTCCGCAAAGAGATTGTGATCAAACTCTCCCCCATGATCACTTCTAATTGAAGTGACGGTTGTTTCTTTCTCATTTTGAACACGCTTAAGAAAATATTTAAAATTTTGAAAAGCATCACTTTTATTGGCAAGAAATAAAGTCCAAGTAAATCTCGAGTAATCATCAATAATCACAAAAGCATATTTATTTCTTCCTAGACTTTCAATGCGAGAGGGACCAAATAAATCCATATGAAGTAATTGCAATGGTCTAGAAGTTGAAACAATATTTTTAGATTTGAAAGATGCTTTTGTCTGCTTCCCCTTTTGACATGAGTCACAAAAAGAGTCATTTTCAAATTTTAAATCGGGAAGACCAACAACTAAGTTTTGAGAAATCAATTTGTTCAAAAAATGCATATTGATATGTGCTACTCTACGATGCCATAGCCAAGTATCATCCTCTTTACTCATTAGACAATCAACATAATCGGGTGAGGAATTAGCAAGATCAACCATATAAATATTATCCACTCTAAAACCACGGAGGATAATTTTGAAATCACTACGTCTAAATACTAGGCATTCATCCGAATCAAATAGAGCAAGATTTCCATTGTCACACAATTGGCTTATGCTCAAGAGATTATGCTTTAATCCTTTGACAAGTAATATATGCTTAATAGAGGAATTTTCATCCTTACCGACCGAGCCGATGCCGATGATCTTTCCTTTATTGTTATCACCGAAGATAACACTTCCTCCTTCTTTGTGCTCTAATTGAAGGAATTTGGATTCATCTCCCGTCATATGCTTGGAGCATCCACTATCAAGGTACCATAGTACACTTGATCCCTTCAAGCATACCTACAAAACAAATTAATGTTCTTTAAGTACCCATGCCATCTTGGGTCCTTGGGAGTTAGGCATATTATAATGATGCGATTGAGTAATATGTCTATGACGTGTAAAGCATGCAGGAGCAATATGACCAATGCGTCTACAATAATGACAAGTCACATTTGGGTTATGCATCCTTCTAGGTTCATAGTAGCTAGACGGATGAAAATTTCTTACTCTATTTTGAACACTATGACTATTTCGCATTTCATGAGAATTATTTCTCCTACTATGAGCTCTAAGATGGGCAGCATTTCTAGAGTGATTGTTTCTCGGTTGAATGCCATTTCTAGGTCTTCTCAAAGGTTCAACATTTGGCCTAAAATATGCATCATTTCTAGGGTAACTATTTCTAGGTGGTAAGTCATTTCTCGGTCTTCTAAAATGTTCAACATTTTGTCTAGCATGCATATTGGTTCTAGGATTGCTATTTCTAGGATAAGCATTTGTTTTATTAGTCCTAGGTTGAGCCTTAGGTGGTTGGGGTTTGGCTTCAACCTTTTCTTTAACCTCATTCTTAAATCCTATGCCATGCTTGGTTGATTTCAAATTTACAAGGACCTCATTCAAATTCTTGTGGGAAGAATTAAACTTATCTAAGGTACCTTTGAGTCTATCTACCTCATTTTTGAGATGCAAGCAAGAAGAACAATTTTTAGTAGAACTTTCGGGCTTATCGGCGCTTCTTTTTTCAAAAAACTTGTTTTCCTCTTTCAGCTTTTCATTTTCTAAAACCAGTTTTTCTAAATCCTTTTCTTTCAAAGAAAGCTGTTTTTGAAAATCCTTTTCTTTTAATGAAGCATTTTCTTTTATGCCCTTAACAGTTTTTGAAGCCTTAATAAATTCAGTATATAATTCATCAAAAGCAGTTCGCATTTCTTCAAGAGTAAAGAAGTTTTTAGACGAGATTTGACATACCTCATCTTTGTTGTCTTCTTGTGCCATAAGGCAAAGATTTTCTGCTTCGTCTTCTTCTCCTTCGCTTGACTCATCTCCGGAGTTGCCTCCCCAAGAAATGTATGCACGTTGCTTTTTAAAAGGTTTCGTCTCCTTTTTGATGTTTGGGCAATTTGATTTGATGTGCCCGGTTTCACCACATTCATAGCACTTATTTGTTCGCCTTGCTTTTTGCCCTTGCATTCATACTCCTTGCGCATGAACTTTTGAAATCTTTTGATAACGAGTCCAAACTCGTTGTCTCCTTCCTCATCAATTTGCGGTTGGCTTGTGCTCGCCTTTAGAGCTATTCTTTGCCTCCTTTGATCATCAACAAAAGGGTTAAGAATAGTAGATTCATAGGTCTTAAGGTTATCTCTTAGTGCGTCGATGGTTACGTTTGAAACGCCAATGGATTCTTGAATTGCATCGGCCTTTGATCTCCATGCCGGTGTGAGACTTCTAAGAATTTTTCGCACGAGCTCTCTATCCGTGAATGTTTTCTTGAGAGCATGTAGGTCATTTACGATTATTGAAAATCGCTCAAACATTTCGTCCACCTTTTCACCTTCCTTCATGTGAAATAATTCATAAGAATGGGTTAGGAAATCAATTTTTGCTTCCCTTACCTGGTCCGTACCTTCGTACGTAACTTCTAGTTTGTCCCAAATCTCCTTTGCCGTTGTGCAACACGATATTTTCCTGTAATCGTCAGCATTAACAGCACAATATAATAAATTAATTGCTTTAGCATTATTTTGAACCTTTCGGATGTCATCCGCGTCATACTCATCCTCGGACTTGGGAACCCATTCGATTTCCACCTTCTTTGTTGGAATTTGGTTTCCCTTCATTATCACCTTCCAAAGGTGAAAGCTGTTGGACTGAACGAAGATCTTCATCCTCTCCTTCCAGTACGTGTAATTTGTACCGTTGAAAAGAGGTGGTCGTGTGGAGCACTGTCCTTCATCAATTCCTACAAAAGAATCACGAGTAGAAGCCATGGATGGTTCTCTCAAACTGTTAAGTTTTCAGAGAGTTGGGCTCTGATACCAATTGTTAGAAAATACGCTTAACGCTAGGGGGGGGGGTGAATAGCGTTATAATAAAATTTAGCGTAAACTTGCGGAAATTAAAATTTGCAGGAAATAAATAAGTGCGTTAAATAAACAAAAAGGAAAGAACGCACCGATATATTCTGGTTCACCACAACACGTGGCTAGTCCAGTCCCCGAGAGACTCTCTCGAGATTTTCCACTAACTTGTTAAGCTTAGGGTGCTCAACAAACCTTTACAACGTAAGGACACAAGCCTTAACACCTTTGCTCGGAGATACAACACTCCAAGACTTCAACCAAGGAAACACAAGTTCCTTACAACAAGAGAATTACAATTCTCTTACAAGTATATAAAACACTAAACACTCAAACAAAATACTCCTTTATGAGTAGGTATGAGTAAAAGAAGTAAGCTCTAGATCACAACAACTTTGGACAAGAATATGGCTCTCAAAAGCTTTATGAAATTGAATATAAAATGATAAACAAAAGTATGCAAGCTTATAGCAATGTAATGATCAGTTGTAGTATGTTGTTGTGTTTAAAACACTGAAATGAAGCTGTATTTATAGTTGAAAAACTTGGCATTACCGTTGCCTAATTGCCAATTTAAGAGTTGCTGATTTTACTCACTGACAATCGATTGTCAAACCCCAACAATCGATTGTCTGCCAGTTAGATCAAAATTCAATCCCAGATTTTACGCTTGATAATCGATTACTTACAATCCATAATCGATTACTGGCAACGTTCAAAAAATCCTTTCCAAATTTTACCACAAACAATCGATTGTCCAGAATCAACAATCGATTACTCAGCAACGTTCAAAAAATCTTTTCCGGATTTTAATCACAACAATCGATTATACAAAATCAATAATCGATTACCCAATAACGTTCAAAAAATCTTTTCCGGATTTTAATCAAAACAATCGATTATACAGAATCAATAATCGATTACCTGACGGTATTTGAAAACTTTACGACAACGGTCAGCTTCACAATCGATTGCACAAAGTCAACAATCGATTACTTATCAGTTTTTGAAAAACATTTTAGACACTGTCTCTTTGACAATCGATTGTCCAATGTAACAATCGATTATTTAATAAATTTGAAAATCACTGGAAGACACTGTCTCAACATAATCGATTACCATTAGTTCATAATCGATTATTCTGAGTTTTGAAAAACTTTGATGGACACTGCCTCAGTCACAATCGATTGTCATTTGTTCACAATCGATTGTCATACAGGTTTGAAAAACCTGATGCTCACTGTCTTACTCACAATTGATTGTCATTAGTTCACAATCGATTGTCATGCTGTCTTGGCTTAAAACAATCGATTATCATAAGTACATAATCGATTATCTTAGTCCAGATTTTTAAGGCATGTCTAAAAATTATTTTGACTCTGTAAATATGCATGATTTAAAATCATTTGACATTAAATTAAATATGCATGATTTTGGAAAATAGTTTTATGAGAGAAGCCATGTTACGAGTCAAGTTGTAGGATCAAGATCACAATTAAGAATGACTCAATTAAACTATAAAACTTTGTCTTGAGCTTGAATCTCGTTGTATATCAATTGTGCGCTTGTTTCTTGAACTTCGTCATATATCAATTTTCGCTTCGTTTGTCATTCATCAAAACCTACACAAAAGAACACACGTTTTAGTATATTGCATTGAGAACGTGTTTCCAACATGTAATACGTTGTAATAACTCATGGGGTATATAGTGAAAAGGGGAAGGGTTATTCATATATGCATGTGGGTAGACATCATGTCCTTAGGCACTTATTCCTGCAAATCTCATTCTACCTATAAATTATGCATTTCATGTTGAAATACTGTCTATAAGTTTGTTTCACTACTGCGTTAGAAATCATGCCTATAAGTTATGCATTTCATGTATAAATCTTTCCTATAAGTTGTTTCATTACTGCATTGAAAATCTTGCCTATAAGTTATGCATTTCATGTATATCTGGCCTATAAGTTGTTTCATTACTGCATTAGAAATCTTTTTTTATGCATTAGAAATCCTACCTATAAGTTGTCTTACTTCTGCATATAACCTTGACTATAGGTTTCTCCATCCTTGCATCATATAGATAACTTCCCTATAGAACCTTTTCAATTCTGCATTTACATCCATCATTAGGCAAATGATTTATATGTTTAAAATGAAAAATCAGCATTATAGACACCATGCCTATAGGACTCTCGCACTTCTATAAATGCTTCAAAATCAATCACACCTAGAAAGTATGTCTATAAGGATAATCAACTGAATCAAGCCTAAAAACCAGTAATAATGTCGTTTAGTATCCGTAAATCCTATGTGTTTTTATAATCAGTAGACCGTCTTTTGAACCAGTAGACTCCCACTTTTTTAGTTATCATGCCTATTGGTCTCATATAGGCAAAACAATAGGTAACTAATTAATTGCATCAGACTTTGACAACTACAACCAGGGATAGGCCTAATTCGGACTTCTTATCTGAGAAATATGTGATAAACCAGCCTGCCTTAACGTATAAGCCTAATTAAAGACCTAGCCAGTACCTGTAAGCCATGCTAAACAATTTGATGCTTTAAATGAGGAGGCCTATTTGAGCCTTTACCTGCTATGTGTTTTCCCTTTTCTGTTTTATGTGTTTTTGTTTGTCGCACTAGATTTTTGTCCTTTTAAAAACTCTGAAAATCCAATCTCCCTTCTCTTTTAGGATTAATGGTCCCAACTGCCTCCAAGACTGATAGGATTGGGGAGGGTAATAGCATGCAATAAGTAACAAGGCCACTCTCGATTTAATACCTTAACATGGTGTGTAAGGGTAGACATGGATATGATGACCACACGATAACACCACGTGTATAAATGGTTACCGGGTGTTGTATGGGGTGATCCATGTTATATATAAACCTATGACCCCCTTCCTCTTCACTTGTTTACTTCCTTTTCCTTTTCAAGAAATGTTTTAAGCCATTGACTCTCAATTCTTTAAACTTCCCTTTCTACTTCAGTCACTTAAAAAAACTCTTTTCTTAGTTATTTGATTTCTAGCATTGTTTCTTCTCCAAACCTCCTCTTTCTTTTCTACTTCTTTGTTGGATTATTTTCACCAATTATTTGACCCCCTATTCTTGCACTTGTATATCCTTTAAATAAGTTATGAAATCGCCTATTTCCAAATTTCGGTATGCTTTTGACTTTTATACTTTCCTGATTGCAATCGTTATACGAAAGTTGTCTTGTTCGATTAACTGTTGTTTATATTTAAAGTCACAATTATAGCATGACCGGAAACCATATTAGTGGATCTTGAGGGGTGCCTAACACCTTCCCCTCGTGATAATTTCAAGTCCTTACCCATTCTCGGGTTCTTTTTCTTTTAAGCTGCATTTCCCCTTAGTGTCCTAATGCACTTAATCATTAGGTGACGACTCTTCTAAATTGCAAACCCAATTCCCAAAAGGAAAAAAGTCATCCGTCCAAATATCATAAACCCAATTTCGCGAGAAAAAAAGAGCGTCGAAAGCATGGCAACCCTGCTGGGGATTTTCTTTAGGCTTTTACCATTTTATGCTATTTCTGACTTCATGCTTCTTTGCATGTCTTTACTCGCTTTTAAGTATGTATTCTTTCTTATACTGCAAAACTAACTTGACTCTTTGTTTCTTTAATGCTTTCTTTTATTGCTTTCCTTCAATGTTGTTGGAATTATGAGCAATTATTGTAATCATTACTTTACGAACATGACAACTTGTTTCATTCATGTAATTGCATATTCAACATCATATTTCACTCGTGCCAAATAAAACCATAGTAACGCTTATAATGAGTGGTTGCGCCCTTCCGATACTATCAACCCTTAAATTTGGCAAAGGCGTATTTGCGGCAAAGCTAGTCGATCAATGGTGTAGTTGACGGTTTCGTACCTTTCCCTCTTGAGTTGTCCGCTCTAGGGTACTGGTCTAGCACCCCATAGAAACCTTGCTCAGTTCAATTATGCACGCATCATGGTCAAACCTAGCCGAGACAGTTATGTTGTTCGCATAATTATTCTTTAAGATAGCCTTGTCCAAAGTCCACTGGGTTTCCTTAGAACCTAAGCGGACACTACCACGTCTGTGCATTTATTTGGAGAACTAAATGCTTCTTATGCCAATTATTGATATTTAAATAGTCGAGTCTGGTAGGGCTAAGGGCATAACACTTTGTTTTGCAGAAAATGAGGCACGAAGCCTCAATGATTCGGCATGGTAACCAACATCCACCCAATGTTGTTAAGCTGGTGGGAAGACCTTCACTCCAGTGATCAAACTCTCGCCTTCAAATATTTGGGAAAGAATCCTTCTCTTCTGGAAATCCAACACAACAACAAAATTGTAGAGGCTGCAACCTTGTTATGGGATGGCGACTAATCTTTGTTTCTCTTCGGGGACTTGAAATGACACTTTGCTAGAGGAAATAGGAGGGCTAACTGGTATCCCATGGGAGACTCCGGGTTTGCTTATGCCAGAAAATCACAAGGGTAGGGGTTTTCTCAAAATTATGGGATTAAAGAAGAACCCAGACTTGACCTGCTTGAAGGATTCCTACATTCCTTTCGATTGCTTGTATGAGAGGTACGGCCATAGCAAGTCCTATGACACATACCCAGACGAATTTGCCCTCACATCATTGGGGCATATCCATATAAGGGTCTTTGTATTTATGTTCTGCTTTTTGGGGATGATTGTATTTCCTATGAAGAAGGCTAGGATCTATACCAGACCAGCCATGGTCACCAAAACCTTAAGGGAAGGAGTTGGCGGGCTGCCTTTTAGCATAGTACCTATGATCATTGTGGAGATATATGGAGCCCTGCAGAACTGTCAGCGAGGGGACAAACACTTTGGGGGTTGTAACTTACTACTCCAACTTTGGCTCATGGAGCATCTCCAAAAGGGTGAATATCGACAAGAGATTCTGCGCAGGGATTGGGATGATTGTATTGCCTTCCATCAGCCAAGGCGAATGAATTATATGCCTAACATGTTTGCTCAACCGGAAGATGCTAAAGGGTGGTTAGAGTTGTTCGAAAATCTGAAAGAGGACTAAGTGCAATGGATGTTCGAATGGTTCCTTACCGAATAGTTCATTGTCAGATCTCGGTATGCACCATTCCTTACACTTATTGGTCTGAGAGGAACTTATCCTTATGTCCCTCTTCGAGTCATGAGGCAGGCGGGAAGAAAGCAGGTTATACCAAGGGTTGACATAATGAGTCACTTCAGGGCTGACTTTCAGGGTGATGATAGCCCTTACAAGTGCCAAGCCCAACACATGTGGCACTGCAAAATCATCATGGGATGAGGTACTATTGAACTGGACAGGTACCATGTTGTTTATACTCCATACTATCCAAGATTGTTGGAAGACGATCATAATGGGTTAGGACAACTGGGGTTTGCTCGAGGTCACATGATCATTGATGAAAGGCTGAAGCACAAGTAAAGTACAACCAACTGCGCAAGAGGATGCGAGAATGCAAAATTGAGCACCATGAAATACATGAGCCAATCAAAAGTTAATTGGAGAATGGAAGGATATGGCAGTCCGCGCCAACAAACGACTGATCTGTATTGAGCGGGGCATAGTGGAGCTGGAAAAGAAGTTTCTAAAGAGGATCGAAGATTGCCGAGTAACTGAAGGAAATGAAGGCGGACATCTGGCCAGGGCCTACTTGCTACTAGGATTGCACGAGCTGGGAGAGCTATACGAGGGAGCCAACACTGCCGAATCTGGGGAAGGTTCTTCTAGGACCAAATAGATAGGAGTCTTCTTTTCCTTTGAAAATGTAATAAGGCCTATAGCCATTAGTGACATTTTTCTATTTCATGTTATTTAGTGTCGTTTTGGATTCATCTTATTTTCTTATCAATAAAATGAGGCATTCAGCATTCTAAGTTCTCCAACTTTACTTGTCGCTAGGCTTACCTCGGGCACAAAGAGGTTCCCCAAGATTAGGACACTTTTTTCTTGCACTATGTGTTTAAATATTGCAACATATTTCCTTATAATCCACACTAACTTTCTACCTTTTGTATTACTTTTGTTTTATTCCCCACCCCAAAGGTTAGTTCGTGCACTCTGGCATCATCATCATACTCCACAAGATCCAAGGGTCCTCCACCTACTTCTCCTCCTAGTCCCGTTAGAAACTGGAACAAGGGTAAAATGGAAGATTTGAGCAACATCAGAAAGGAAAACCTAGTTGAACGGGCAGAGGTTACTCAGGGTATTCAGGTTTCCAAGGAGAATGCCTCTCTGATAGAACAAAAGTTACTAAAGTTCTAAGAAGAGCTTAACCAAGTCTGGAATTTGGCAAGTCTTTCATTTTCCCTTACCACTCCAGAAGTCACTCGGGATCCCACACCTTCACAAAGTGTCCCAAACCATCCCTCTCCTCACCACCATTTCAATACTTGTCGCACTCCCAACAACACAGTGTTTCTCATACGGAACCATTGAACCCCACAAATGACCATTGCCACAACAACACCCCCATCTATTTGGAAATTGTTTCATACCCTACTCAACCTATCTCAAGCATACCTGAGTCCGATGATAAAGACTCGATCATCAGGAATTTGGCTTAAGAGCTTAAAAAGCTAACCACCAGGATCCAAGGCGTTGAAGGTAGTAAAGGAATCTAGTGGATAAACTATGAAGATTTATGCATACAACCCGATGTCGAACTGCCCAGGGGTACAAACCTCCAAAGTTAAAAATATTTGATGGTACAGGGGATCCCAGGGTTCATTTGAGAACATACTGCGACAAGCTGGTCGGAGAAGGGAAAGATGAGAAGATCCGCATGAAGCTTTTCATGAGGAGCCCAAAAGGAGATGCTCTGTCTTGGTATATTAGCCAGGACCCAAAGATGTGGCCAAACTGGGTTAGTATGGCGTCCAATTTCATGGACGGGTTCAGGTTCAACATGGAAAATGCACCGGATATGTCTTACATTCATAATCTAAAGAAAAAACCCACAGAAACATTTTGCGAGTATGCCACTCGTTGGAGATCAGAGGCTAGTAAGGTTCAACATGCTTTAGGGTAAGAACATATGAACAAGTTTTTCGTCCGGGCTCAGGATCCGCAATACTACGAAAGACTGATGGTGATCGAGAACCATAAATTTTCTGACATCATCAAGCTAGGAGAAAGGATTGAAGAAGGTATCAAAAGTGGTATGGTCACTAACTTTGAAGCTTTGCAAGCCACCAAAAATGCTCTACAGTTCGATGGTATATCCAAAAAGAGGGACGTAAGTGCTATAATGGTTGCACAGAAAAGCAAACCAACAGTCAAATAACAAACCTACCCGATATTTCCACTCACATACAAACCCACTCCAAATTACCAAGCACCTTTTCCTTCTTACCAAGCTCCACCATCTACTTACCAATCGCCTCCACCACCCGCATATCAGCCTACTTCACCCAAATACTCCCAACCCACACACGTCTACCAAGCCTACAACACTAAAAAATCCCACTATCAGCCACCTCCCCTTTGCCAAAATTTCCCTAGACCCCGACCAAACTTTGACGATAGACCTCCCAAATAATATACTACCATTGCCTAACCCATCGACCAGCTATACGAAAAGCTTAAAGCTGCTGGTTATGTCACCCCTATCCCTGCCATAAACCCCGAAAACCCCTCCTAGTGGGTAAACCCAAACAAAACCTGTGCATACCATTCCGACATGAATGGGTACACCATTGATGAATGCCGCTCCCTGAATGATAAGATCCAGGCTTCGATACACTACAAGATCATTGTGGAAAAGGAGCCTGCACTGAATGTCCGTAACAACCCTCTACCAGACCACAAAGGTGGAGGTGTTCACATGATTGAGATAGAAGATGATTGAGACCCTGAGGGATCGATTAGGTTGATAATGGAAGGTGGCGATCCAAAGAAACCAACAATCACTGTTAATTTAGTTGTCGTCCAAATTTAGCCTTTTGAAGATGTTGAGGTGAACATGTCCATACCGCTTGAGTTTGAAGCCTCTGCAAAGACGCCAACACCGATCGAGGTCGGGTTTGGGTCCCAAAGGTGCATGAGCTATTCTAAGTCACTGTATTACCTTCCAAAAAAAAGGTGCCTATCCGGTAGCAATGACGGTCGTAACACTATTCCACACAAAAGCCATACCATGGGACTACATAGGTGAAGCAAGAAGGAAGGGAAAAGCCAAGTTCGGGGAGACAGTTGCAGCACAAGGTATGACAAGAACCGTCAGGGCTTATACCCAGAACACTTGGCTGAGTCAAGTAAGAAGACCTCTGGGCGACAAACCATAACTCGACCCGGTGATCTCTGGAAAAATATACAAGCCAAGGAATACTCGGTGATTGACCAGCTGAGCAAATCACCAGCACATATCTCTATCCTGGCTTTGCTACAAAGTTCTAATGCACACAAGAATGCCTTGTTGAAGGTGTGAGTAAGGCATATGTGCACAACGACATCACTAATGGAGAAATGGAAAACATGGTGGGTCAAGTATTGGAAAGTCACAAAATCACCTTCCACGAGGATGAGCTACTGCCGGAAAGATTGAGTCATAACAAGTTATTGCACATTACCGTGCAATGCGAGGATTATTTCATCACCAGGGTCCTGATGGATGGAGGGTCCAGCCTCAATATTTGTCCGCTAGTAACACTCAGAATATTGGGAAAAAGTCTGCATGAGATCAAAGACGGGGCCATCAACATCAAAGCTTTTGATCGTTCCCAAAGGTTCACTATTGGGGAGATTAGCGTGTGTTTACAGATGAGGCCTACTTGGTTCGATATTGAATTCCAAGTGATAGACGTGCCGGCATCTTACAACTTGTTGTTGGGACGGCTATAAATTCATGTCACTGGGGCTGTAGCATAAACCCTACATCAGGTAGTGAAATTTAGTGGAATCACCAGGAGGTGATCATTCATGGTGACGGTAGTAACCCCATATATAGCTTCCAGACCATTCCAGAAATTGGAAGAAGAAGAGGAATATGTGGGGAAACTTACCACCACATCGAGCGAGTCAACACCGTCGATAAAAATAAATGGTGGGACAAAAAAATTGAAAGCATACTGAATTAGAGCGGGTATGAACCGGGCAAAGTGCTTGGAAAGAATCTTCAAGGGATTGCTAAGCCTATCAAACTAAAGAAACATGGCACCACCTTCGGACTGGGGTATGAGTATACCTGAGAAGAATTCAAAGATTGGTCGCCACCCTAGCACTGCCCTTACTATCTATTGGAGCAGCCAATACCCTGTCTAGAGCAGACTTTCCAACTATCTGAAGTCATCTACGGGTCAGAAGAACAGGAAGCACTGGTAGCAATGAGGAGTTTGTTTTTGGAAGATGATAACATGGATTGTTGCGTCATTTTCGAGGAGGAGGGGAGGAAGGCCCTTCCATACAAGCCGTGAGCCGAGGAGAGCGCCTCAACAATTGGTCCATAAGAACCATCAGAGCTCAGCGTGTCTCCGGGTGGCAAGGCTAAAAAAAGCACCACGCACTATTTTGTTTTTCTAGTTTATTTTCCTTTCACATTTAATTTTTTGCATAAAAGAGCTCCGATGTTCAAAACATTCTTGGAAGTAATTTATTAAAGTGTTTAAGTTTCTTATAAATCTTACGCTTATTATTTTCATTACTTTACTCAAATAGCATTATCATTACTTTACTTGATGAACCAATGACTGTGACGTGCAACAAAACAATGTAACAAACGGACATAGATTTAGAGGAGGACAATATACCATAAGAGATTGTTAAGGAAGTTGAGAATTTCAAAAATAGGCTTAAGTCCAACTTGGATGAGACTGAGATTGTCAACCTGGGAGATGTAGAAAACATTTATAAAACACGAATCAACATCCATTTGTCACCGATAGAAAAGAAGAAATATACAAAGTTCCCAAGAGTGTATAAAGACATATTCGCCTGGTCATATGACGACATGACTGGTCTAAGTACATACATTGTGGCTCACAAATTGCCGAATGATCCGTCCTGTCCGCCAGTGAAGCAGAAGCTCAGAAAGTTCAAGCCAAATATGAGTCTAAAAATCAAAGAAGAAGTCGCTAAGCATGTCAAAGCTAAGGATCTCAGGGTGGTAGAGTATCCGACATTTTTAGCTAATAATGTGTCAGTACCAAAGAAGGATGGAAAAGTTAGAGTCTATGTCGACTACCGGGACTGCAACTGGGCTAGCCCCAAAGATGGTTTCCCCTTTCCAAACATACACATCTTGATTGATAACTGCGCCAAGCATTAGATGCAGTCACTCGTTGATTGTTTTGAAGGATACCACTAGATGTGGATAGATGAACAAGATGCTGAGAAAACGGCCTTCATTACACCATGGGGTATGTATTGCTACAAGATAATGACATTCGGGTTAAAGAATACAGGGGCCACCTACATGAGGGCCATGACTTCCATTTTCCATGACATAATACACAGGGAGATTGGGTGCATGTAGATGAAATCATAATTAAGTTCAAGAAAGCCGCTGATCGCATGGACAATTTAAGGAAATTCTTCAATAGACTGAGAAGATACAACCTGAAATTGAATCCCGCAAAATGTGCATTCGGGATTCCAGATGGGAAATTACTAGGGTTCATTGTGAGTCGCCGAGGGATAAAATTGGATCCATCAAAGGTCAAAGCTATTCAATAATTACCACCGCCAAAGAATAAGAAAGAAGTGATGATTTTCTTGGGGAGACTTAATTATATCAGCCGGTTCATAACAGAATCTACTATCATCTGTGAGCCAATCCTCAAGATGCTAAAGAAGGACGTTGCTACCAAATGGAGTGATGACTACCAAAAGGCCTTTGACAGAATCAAGGAGTATCTGTCAACATCGTCATTTGTGGTTCCGTCTGAACCAAGTAGACCCCTACTACTCTACCTTGCAATATTGGATGAAGCATTTGGATGTGTTTTGGGATAGCATCATGAAATGGGTAGAAAAGAGCAGTCCATCTATTATCTTAGCAATAAATTCACCCCGTACGAGGCCCGGTATTCTCTATCGGAACGCACATGTTATGCTTTAACTTGGGTAGCCCAAAAATTGAGGCACTATTTCTGTGCTTACACCACGTACCTCATATCAAGAATGGACCCACTGAAGTACATCTTCCAGAAGCCCATGCCCAGCGGCAAGCTAGCCAAGTCGCAGATCCTGCTAAGTGAATTTGACATTGTCTACGTGACTCAGAAAGCAATCAAAGGACAAGCACTAGTGGATCACCTTGCCGAAAATCCTGTGGATGGAGAACATGAGCCCCTAAAGATGTATTTTCCAGAGGAAGATGTATCATTTATAGGAGAATATGAGCCCCTAAAGACGGTTGGAGGATGTTTTTCGAAGGAGCGGAAAATTTCAAAGGAGCTGGCATAGGGGCAGTCCTAGTATCAAAATATGGCCGAATACGAGGCTTGCATCTTAGGGCTCAAGATGGCCATTGACATGAATGTCCAAGAGTTGCTAGTGATTGGAGATTCGGATCCGAGAAGAATGGGCAACTAAGAATTCCAAGATACTCCCGTATTAGCATCATGTACAGGAGTTGAGGAAGAGATCCACAAAGACAGAATTATGGCACGTTCCCAGAGTCTAGAATGATTTTGCTGACACATTGGCAACCCTATTGTCTATGATTCAACATCCAGGTAAGAACTTTATAGACTCTATTCCAATGGGGATTCATGATCAACCAGCTTATTGTGCTCATGTCGAGGAAGAAGCGGACGGAAAGCCTTGGTTTCATGATATCAAGGAATATTTGACAAAGGGAGAATACGCAAAACTTGCAAATCTTACTTAGATGTGCACACTCCTGAGGTTATCTAACAATGTCTTTCACAACAGAGGAATCTCAAAAAGACTCCTGATTTAGGATTATTAAGATTTGTCGACACAAAGGAAGTATCTAGACTGCTAGAAGAAATTTATACTGGGACATGCTGCCCACATATGAACAGTTTTGTGTTTGCCAAGAAGATACTTCGGGCTGGTTAGTTTTGGATGACTATGGAGATGGACTGAATCCAGTATGTCCAAAAATACCACCGTTGTCAGATCCATACAGACATGATAAAAGTGCCTCTGAATGAGCTTAATATAACAAGCTCGCCATGGTCGTTCGCCGCTTAGGGAATGGATATTATCGAACCTATCCAGCCTACCGCATCAAACGGTCACAGGTTCATTCTAGTGGCAATTGATTATTTCACCAAATGGATTGAGGCAGCATCTTAGAGAGTAGTGACCAAGAAAGTCATGGCAGACTTTGTCCGTGACCGTATCGTTTGTCAAATCGGGATTCCAGAATCAATCATTACTGACAATAGTTCCAACCTCAACAGTGATTTGATAAGAGATATGTGTGGAATCTTCAAGATCAAACTCAAGAATTCCACAACCTACAGGACTCAGATGAACGGAGCTGTAAAATCTGATAACAAGAACATCAAGAAGATACTAAGAAGATGGTAGGGAAGCATAAACAATGACATAAGAAGCTATCATTTTCTTTATTGGGGTGCCAAACCACAGTCCGCATATTAACCAAGGCCACTCCCTATATGTTGGTTAATGGTACAAAAGTGCTCATTCCCGCTGAGGTAGAAATTCATTCCTTAAAGAGCATACAGGAATCAGAACTCGACGATGCAGAGTGGGTGAAGAGTCGCTACGAGGAGTTAGCTCTTATAGATGGGAGAAGAATAAATGCAGTGTGCCATGGTCAGCTTTATCAGAATAGAATGACTAGAGCCTTCAACAAGAGAGTTAGACCAAAATGGTTCACACAGGCCAGCTGATGTTAAAGAAGAATTTTCCACATCAAGACGAAGCCAAAGAGAATTCTCTCCTAACTAGCAAAGCCCATACATGGTTCATCGAGTTTTGACAAGAGGAGCCCTCATACTTGCAGAAATGGACGGAGAAGTTTGGCCAAAAAAAATCAATTCAGATGCAGTCAAGCGATACTATGTGTACTATTTACGATTTCCTTGTATGATGTAATTTGAATTACGTCTGGCCTGATTCTCGTTTAAGAGGGGATACGTAGGCAACCTTATGGGTTCGGTCATAATTGAACAAAACTTTCATTTCCCCCGTAACTTGAAACTGGGGAAGAATTTTGAGGAGGACCCTCAAAATTCAAAAGTAACTTCAGCCGATCATCACAAGCAGCCGTCAGAAGAATCGACCCACTGAACTAGGGCAGAATTTTTAGGAGGGTCGTCAAAATTCCAGAGCAAAAGAGGTTGCAATGTTTGGAACCATGTCATAGTCGCTGGTTCATCTAAAGAACATTATTTTTTAAATTATATATTTATGTTACATTTTTACTAAAATCACACACGTCTATTATCGTTTATCAGCGATACCCCGATAGTACACAATGTCACTGAAGACGGAGCCGGGCTGTACAAGCAAAGCTCACGGGGATACGAACTAACCTTTCCCCTCTAAAAAACTCACGATTTTTCTTTGGATGTAGGCACCTAAGTTGAAAATCACCGAATACATTTACACACTCACACTTTTCGGGAATACGACCCTTAGAACCATCATCTATTCACATTTGATATTCGCACACAACATTCCTAGTAGCCACAATATCGCAATCAGCGATCAGCTATCACGCCATTAGCTAAGAATTTTACTATTGTTCGCATTTTCTGCATTGCATAAGGATACCTTTCTGCCTTCCGAGACTAAGCTCTGTCTCCGTTTGCATTTCCTGCATTGCATAAGGCTACCTTTATGCCTTTCGAGACTAATCCCTGTCTCCATTTGCATTTCCTGCATTGCATAAGGCTACCTTTATGCCTTCCGAGACTAAGCCCTGTCTCCATTTACATTTCATACATTGCATAAGGCTACTATTATGCCTTTCAGGTTAAGCTCCACCTCTATTTGCATTTCCTGCATTTCATAAATCTTTTTACCTTCCGAGACTAAGCTCTGTCTCCATTTGCATTTTTCTGCATTGCATCAGACTACCTTTCTGCTTTCCGAGGTTAAGCTCTACCTCCATATGCATTTCCTACATTGCATAAGGCTACTATTCTGCCTTCCGAGGTTAAGCTCTACCTTTATTTACATTTCATGCATTGCATAAGACTACTATTCTGCCTTTCGAGACTAAGCTCTATTTCCATCTGTACGGCTAAAATGGCGCCAATTTTATTTTTCATTGGCTGAAATATCGCCACTTCGTTTAAATACCTGCATCGGTTGAAATATCGCCATTTTTATTTATGTCTTGCATTGGTTGAAACATCACGACTTCATTCAAATATTGCATCGGCTAAAAGATCACCATTTTTATTTTGCATGGCTGAAATATCACCACTCCATTTAAATCTTGCATTGGCTGAAAGATCGTTGTTTTCATTTAAACCTTGCACGGTTGAAAGATCGTTGTTGATACACAATTTTTTCTTATGTATTTTTATACTCAAAATACTTTCAAAATAACATATGTATGCATATATAAGCATGCCCAAGAGTTTCAGTATTTTCCCTAATTTTTTTAAGATTTTCAAAATTAATTTATTGTCTATTTTAGCAGTACAAAATCTAATAATTATTCCCAGACTATCATTTTAGTGAATAATTTATTTCCACTCTCATATTTACACCAATATATAATTAAGGTAATTTTTGTATATTTTTACAAATTTTTTTTGGTATTTTTAGGTTAAATTGCATATAATTGCAATTATAGCCTATATTACGATTAACAATACTTTACAATCATAAAATTATTTTCGTATTTTTAGATTAATATTTATACATTATTAATTAGTCAGTGCCTATAATTTTTTTTAAAAATTATTTTAACTATTTTATAAATAATAAATATTTATACATTATTAATTATTCAGTGCCTATAATTTATTTTTAAAATTATTTTAACTATTTTATAAATAATAAAGGGAAATTAGCTATTTGACAAATAGCCCTTTATTGTTTCAATTTTAGCCCAATTTAACCTTACCCCTATCAAATTTAATTAAACCCATTTGACTTAAGATCCAATCCAAATCCGCCCAGTCCAATATCTAAGCTAACCCGACCAGGCTCAGAATAGATCTAAGCCATTGATCAAATAAGATCAACGGCCCAGATCTATTTTTCTTAATTAAATTCTAACTTACCCCCCTCCTTCAACCCCTCATTCTTCGAGACTAGTCTTTCTCTCTCTCTCTCTATTTGTCTCTCCTCATTCTTTCTAGAACCTGCTGGATCACTTTCTCCGATGGCTTTCACCGTCTCTCTGGCCACCTCCAGCCTCACCTCTTTCGACCACCGGCCACCATGAAGCCTTATCTCACCGGTTCTCTCCATCCCTAAGACCCCATGAGTCTCCGCCATACAAGATGGTCACTAAAGCTTTGATGGAGTTTGTTTCCGGCCTTTCTCTGATGGATTTTGGTCTGATGATTCTGTAAACACCACTATCCTCGAGTTTCATTGCCAGGTTTCTCTTGTTTCTCTCACTGATTTCATATGAAACCCTTATCTCGATCCATATCTCTCAAAGCTCTTTTTTTAATGATTTTTACTCGTATTTTTATGTTTTCACTATTTTCTACTCAATCTTTACGATTACTCTAGTTTTAAATGTTTTTGTTCCCTTTTTGAAACTAGGGTTTCTGTACCCCTTTTAAAAATTACTTTTTTTTTTTTTCTGATTTTGAGTACTAACTCGTGATTCTCAGTACTATTTCATTTTTTTGCTTAAGTCTGATGAAACCCTAGCTTTATGTTTGTGTTCGTATTACTTGTTCGATTGTGTGTTCTTCTAAGTTCTCCTATGAGTTCCGTGCTCTTTGCTTTGGTTTTGTTGCTAGCATTTTGTTCCCCTGCCATTTTGTGTTCTTCGCTTAGGGTTCTATGATTACTTACATGGTGGTTTTATACTGATTCTTGCAAGCCCTATTTGAAACTGCGATACTTGCCTTATATTGAAAGTGCGATACTTTCCTTATGGTTTGGTAATGATTTCAAATTACTTCATTAATTTGTGGGATACTTTCCTTGATTAATACTGAATTCTTAGGTTTTCAATCTCGTCCATTATTCTGAAAACTATTTTCTAGAATTAAAGTGGTATTTTGCCCTATATGTGTGCACAAATATGCTGATTGATTTGCCTGACCTATCTCCATAAGTAGAGTATCATGCACCTAGTCTTTATTGCATACTCTATGCTATTTTGTTTCCTTATGTGATTATACCGTGCTCGTGATCTCTTTCCTTTTAAATAGCTACTCATTACCATTTGATTTCGATTCCTTAATTAAAGGGGAATCCATATTATTGATTGATGCCAGTTCCTTGATTAGGAGCTGCTACCTTGTTTATTTACTCGTATTCAGTACTATAAGTACCCCTCCCCACTCTATTTTCCAATATGAACAGATTGCACGTCACAAACACACACATACAGTAATCATATTGCTCCCTCTTGTGTTATTTCTCTCATTTTCTCTTTTGTGTTGTTGCTGCTCCTTGCTCCTGACTGTCATTAGCCAGCTAAAAGGCTAAGCCTAATATCATGCTTATTCTTGGCTCTTGCATTCTATTGTGCTCTCTTTGTTGTTGGTATGTCTTGATTGAATTCCATGCTCTAAACCAATGTGTTTATTACTATTTCAGTATGTGATATTCCTAATTGTTTTCTACTTATGTTTCTGCTGTGCAACATGTGATTGATTTCTGGTTTGCCTGTTGGTACTCGCATGCTCATGATTACTGTTATGACTGAATTCTGTTGTTACTTACTTTGCGCCTAAATCCGACTATGTCAAGGTCTCTTAAAGCTTTTGGTTTTGTGAGTTTGCATGTGATATATTTGTCCATTTTACTCATTACCCTTGTATGCAACTCTCCAATTTACTCTTTTGTAAACTCTTTGAACTACCAACTTTCCTCTCCATCCTGCACTACACACTACTCTTAGAGATTAGGTTCTACCCCTTTCGTGTAAGCATTGTCTTGGATACATCTGAGTACTCACTAAAGTTTGATGCACAAGACTGCACTTGTTCAAATTGTTTGGTAAGTGTTTAGTGCCGGTATTGGCCAGGGACCCAATGGATCCTTAGGGAGCTTTGCTGCACCCAGGACCATGGCAAAGGCGGTTGAAACTCGAAAGGAATGAGGTTGGAAGATTGGTCCTGATTGAAGGCTCCCTATTGAATAACTTCTTATTTTTATTCTTTATTACTGTAATTTGGCTATCCTTGGTTTGTAATAATTTGTAAACGAATGATTGGGGTTATAGTGAAATTGGGTGGGGGCTATGCATGCTTAGTTTAAGTAATGGGTAGAAAACATGTTAATAGGATATTATTACTTATTTGCGCAATATATATCCTGCATAGGACATGCATCTCATACATTAGAGATCATGTTTTAGGTTCTTTAATTTCAGCCTGTTATCATGCTCATTTCGCAACCATGATCAGTTAATAACAAGCCAATAACGGTTATCAAACTACTGTTGCATTATCTTTAGCATTTAGAGACCATGTTTTAGGAACTTCTATGTGAATTGTTACTTAGGGTTTTATTTTGCCTGAGTTGTAACCGTAAACACCTCATTAGTATGTTAATCTAACGATACAAGTTTGGTTAACTGTATCTTTTAATAGTGGAAATCCAGTATGCATGTTCACCCCCTAAGATAATTAGGCAATACATACGGCGCCTAGGCAAGCTTTAGGCCTAATGTGTATAAAATCAATTAATCATGTTTTACCGGTTTAGGACCAATCAATATCTTTTAATATTTTAAACTCTGCTGCTGCCATTCTTGTTTTGCCTCTCTAAAGTTCACTCTGCTTTTATTAAAACTCCCGCCTTATCTTATAACAATCTTGAAATTGTGCATTGATTTTCTGACTCTTGTTCTATTACGTTTCGAACTACTTGGTTACTATTCTCTGCCCAGAATCGTGCTATTTGAATACTTGTCCTGCATATCATGAAGCTACTGTATATTCAAGTCACTTCTCTTCGATCACTACGTTATTTTCAAAACCCATGCTTTAACGATTTTACCTATATTTTATTAAGCTCTAAACTGATGTATACTTCTAAATCTTACTGCTGTCTTTAAACTGTTGTATTTTTGAAAATCAATCATTCTTCAAATCATTCAGGCTTAACTGAACCTTCTACTTTCACTGCTAATATGCCAGAATATACCCTATCGAATCCTACTATTTTAACTTCAAAATTCTTGTTTTTTAATTCCCATCTTTAAGACCTTAAATGTGTTTGAGACATGCTAATTATGTGTACATTTGTGGAGGTATCTGTGAGCCTTTATTTGTCTTTTTATGTTTCCTTATGAGTGGCCCTACTTTTTATGCATGTCGCTTAGCATCTTATCCTTTAAAAGTGGTCCTAAATGCCCTCTAGGACTTATAGGACGGGACTGGTAATGGCACTCAATAAGCTTTCGTGACTAATCCACGTGTTTAAATAACCTTTACAAGATGGGAATGGTAGAATATGGAGATGATGACCAATGCGCTAATATCTCATGTTGCCCCTCTTCTGAGGAGTGATTACTGGATATTGCATTGACGTGATCCATATTAATTATAAACCTAGGACCCCTCTCCCTTTATTTGCTTTCATCTCTTCTTGTGAAACTATTCAAGTCTTTTTAAAAAAAAAAACATTTCTGCCCTCTCTACTTACCTTCAAAAGTTTCCTACTTATTTGTAATGTCATACGCAAGTCCCTCTATCTTGAACCCCTAATTGCTTACTTGGTTATGTAAAGTCACAATTATAATACGGCCGGGAACCATACTAGTTGATCTTGAGGGGTGCCTAACACCTTCCCCTCAAGATAATGTCTAGCCCTTACCCAAACTCTGGTTCTTCAAACTCAAACCCTTTTAGTGTCCTAATGCACTTAATCATTAGGTGGCGACTCTTCAATCCGAACCCAATTCTCAAAAAGGAATGAGTTTCCCTCCCAAATGTCATAAACCCGATTTCGCCTTTAGAAAAAGGAGGCATTGACAGCATGGCGACTCCGCTGGGGATTTTTAGGTTTGTACCATTTCGTGTTATTTGTGACTTTATTGCTTTTATTACTTTTATTTAATGTCTTTATATTTTCTTCTACGAAACTGACTTGGCTTTTGTTTCTTTTTCTTTAATGCTTTCTTTTATCGTTTCCTTCAATACCGTTGTAATTATGAGCAATCATTGTAATCATTACTTAATGAATGTGCAAATATGTGGTAACCTATTTCATTCTTATAATTGCATCCTCAACATCATATCTTACTCGTGCCAAACAAAATACCATAGCAACGCTTAATGAGTGGTTGCGCCTTTCCGATATTATCACCCCCTAAATTTGGTAGAGGCGTATTTGCGGTAAAACTAATCAATCAGCGGTGCATTCAACGGTTCTGTGCCTTTCCCTCTTGAGTTGTCCGCTCAAGGGTACTGGTCTATTACCCCATAGAGACCTTACTCTATCTAACTGTACATGCATCATGGTCAAACCTATCCGAGTCAGTTATGTTGTCCGCGTAATGACTCTTTAAGATAGCCTTGTCCAAAATCCACTGGGTTTCCTTGGAACCCAAACAGTTATTACCACGTTTGTGCATTTATTTGGAGAACTAAATGCTGCATATGCTAATTAATGGTATTAAATAGTCGAGTCCAGTGGGAGTGACGTCTTAAGCCTTTTGTTTTGCAGAAAATGAATTCCAAAGTTCCCGATTTCGGTATGATAAACATGCCTTCACTCTTGTTGACATGGTGGAGGAACCTCCCATCAAGTAACCAAATTAATGAATAGAAAGAGAGAGTCACCAGGGCTAGTGAGAAGCTAGAATATCTGGAATACAATATATTTGAATTGGAAGGGAAAAAAGAGAAAGAGAGTCACCGACTGCCAAAACGCTGAAAGAAACGAAGGAGAACACCTGGCAAAGCCATTTTTACTGAAAATATACGCGAGCTAGAGGATCTGATCATCAAGAACATTAAACCTGAAGGAGATCCTTCCAAGATCGAGTAGTTATGAGTCTTTTCATTTGCTTTAAAATGTAATAAAGTCGATGGCCATTAGTGACATTTTATTTTTCTGCAATTTTTAGTGTCGTTTTGGGATTTGTCTTATTTTTATCAATAAAATGAGGCATTTGGCATAATAAGTTCTCCAAACCATTTGACGTTAGGCCTACCTCGGGCATAACGAGGCTCCCAAATTAGGAGGCAATTTATATTCTTGCGCTATGTGTTTAAATATTGCAATGCTTTCTTCTCATAATCCTCACTAACTTGCTACATTTTTTGTTTTTTTTTATTTCCCTTCCGAAAAAGGTTAGTTTGTGCACTCTGGCCTTACCATCCTACTTTACAAGATCCAAGGGCCCTCAACTTCCTCCTCATCCGAGTCATATCAGAAACAAGAACAGAAGAAAAATGGAGGATTTGCACAACTCAGCCGAAAGGGTAGAGGTTCCTCAAGGTATTCAGGTCTCCAAAGAAAGTGCCGCGCAGCTCCAACAGAAGATATTGAAATTCCAGGAAGAACTAGACCAAGTTCAGAAATTGGCAAATTTATCACTTTCCCTCACTAACCCAGATGTCAACTCTACCAATACTCAAAAACCTACACCTCCACAAACATCCTGAAACCACAAAAACAACCCACTTCCCATCAACACTGCAACACATGTCACACTTCAAGCAACACCCCGCTATTTATTCCTGAAACACTAAACTCCAAAAATGATCATCCCACAATGCCCCCGCCTATGTGGAAACCATACCACACTATGCTCAACCTATTTCAAGCACGCTGAAGTCTGATGACAAAGACTCTCTTATCAGGAACCTGGACGCAGAACTCAAGAAGTTGACTAGCCGTGTCCAGGGTGTTGAAGGAAACAAATGTATCGAGGGACGAAATTACGAGGACCTTTGTATTCAGCCATATGTCGAACTACCCGAGGGGTACAAACCTCCTAAGTTCGAGATGTTTGATGGCATAGGGGATCCTATAGTTCATCCAAGGACCTACTGCGACAAGCTGGTCGGGGTAGGAAAGGATGAGAAGATTCGCATGAAGCTTTTTATGAGAAGTCTGAAAGGAGATGCTCTATCTTGGTACATTAGCCAAGACCCAAAGAAGTGGACGAATTGGGTAAGTATGGCATCCGATTTCATTGACAGGTTCAGGTTCAACACGGAGAATACGCCAGATATGTTCTACGTCCAGAACTTAAAAAAGAAACCCACAAAGACATCCCATGAGTATGCTACTTGCTGGACATCAGAGGCTGCTAAAGTCAGGCCGGCTTTAGAAGAAGAACAAATGAATAGGATTTTCGTCTGGGCTCAAGACCCACAGTATTATGAGAGGTTGATGTTGATTGAAGGCCAAAAATTTTCGAACATCATCAAGCTAGGGAAGAGGATAGATGAAGGCATTAAAAGTGGTATGGTCACCAACTTTGAAGCATTGCAGGCCACCAACAAGGCTCTACAATCTGGGGGCGCATCATATGAGTGTCGTGTTGGTTTCACACAGAACAAAATCCCCAATAAAATACCAAACCTACCCAATATCTCCTCTCACATTCGACCTACCCCAAATTATCAAACACCATCGCCTCCTTACCAATATCCACCACCTACTTACCAATCATCTCCCCCCACATATCAGCATACCTCACCAAGATATTCCTAACCAGCACATCTCTACCAAGCCTACAACACTCAACCCTCTCATTATCAATCACCTCCCGCTCGTCAGAACTTTCCCAGACATCGACCAAACTTCGAGCTCAGGCCTCCCAAATAATGTACCGCCATTGCCAAACCGATCGACCAGCTGTATGAAAGACTCAAACCTTTTGGTTACATCACCCCTATCCCTTCCATAATTCTAGAAAACCCTTCCCAATGGATCAACTAAAATAAAACATGTGCATACCATTCCATCATGAAGGGGCATACTATTGACGAGTGCTGCTCGTTGAAGGATAAGATCCAAGCTTTAATTGACAATAAGATTATCGTGGCAAATAAGAATGCTCGTAATGTTCAAAACAACCCCCTACATGACCACAAGGATGGAGGCGTTCACATGATCGAGATAGAGGACGATTGGGACCCTAAAGGATCAATTAGATTGATTCCAGAGGGTGACAAGCCAAAGAAACCGAAAGTCACACTTAACCCAATTATTTTCCAGATCGAGCCTTCCGGGAACAATGAAGTAAACATGTCTATACCACTTGAGTTCGAAGCACCTTCTTCTACAAAGGTGTCAAGATCAATTGAGGTCGATTTTGGATCCTCGAAAGTACCTATACCATTTGAAATGGCTGTGTTACCTTCCAAGACAAGAGTACCTATTCCAGTAGCTATGTCAGCCACAACACCATTCCATACACCATTCCTTGGGATTACACCGCCGAGGAAAGAAGGAAAGGAAAACCCAAATCTGTAGAAGCAATTGCAGCACAGAGTATGACCAAAACCGACAGAGTTTATACTCCAAGACATCTAGTCGAGTCCAATAAGCAAGCCTCTGGGCGACTGACCGAACCAGGCATGATAATCTGCGGAGAAAGATATAAGCCAAAGAGTATTCAGTCATCGATCAACTGAATAAGACACCACCCCAGATCTATATCTTAGCCCTGCTACAAAGCTCTTACGCACATAAAAATGCCTTATTGAAAGTGTTGAGCGAGGCATATGTGCCGAACAACATAGCTTAAGAAGAAATGGCCAACATGGTAGGGAAAGTGTTGGAGAGTCATAAAATCACTTTCCACGAAGATGAGCTGCCATCAGAAGGGTTAAGCCACAACAAGGCGTTGCACATCACTGTGCAATGCGAAGATTATTTCATTACCAGAATTCTGGTTGATGGAGGATCGAGCCTCTGCATAATGCGAAGATTATTTCATTACTAGAATTCTGGTTGATGGAGGATCGAGCCTCAATATTTGTCCATTGGTAACTATCAGAATATTAGGAAAGAGCTTGCATGATATCAATGATGGATCCATCAATGTTAAAGCTTTCGATGGTTCCAAAAGGTCCACTATTGGGAAAATCAGTTTGGGTCTGCAAATGGGACCAACTTGGTTCGACGTTAGCTTTCAAGTAATAGACATCCCAACGTTTTACAATTTGCTGTTAGGACGGCCCTGGATTCACGCTCCTGGAGCCGTAGTGTTAACCTTACACCAGGCAGTGAAATTTGAGTGGAATCACCAATAGGTGATTATGGTAGCTATCCAATATGCAATCGCTAGACCATCCAGGCAATAGGATGAAGAAGGAAAATAGGCGGAGAGACCTACCACCACATCGATCGGGTTAACGGCGTGGACAAGGATAAACGGTGGGATAACAAGATTGAAAGCATACTGAATTGGTGTGGATACGAGCATGGCAAGGGAATCAGCAAAAACCTCCATGGAATCGCCAAACCCATCAAGTTGAAGAAACATGGTACCACTTTTGGTTTGGGATATGAATATACTTGGGAGGAGTTCAACCACTGGTCGCCACCATGGAACAGTCCCTACTATTCACTGGAGCATCCGATACCTCGCCTGGAGTAGACTTTCTAGCTAGGCTGATGTCACATATGGGTCATAAGAAGAGGAAGCATTGGCGGCAATGAGGAATTTGTTTCTAGAAGATGACAATATGGATTGTTGTGTTATTTTCGAGGAGGAAGGAGAGGAAGGCCCTTCTACAAGCGTTGTGAGCCGAGGAGCGTGCCTCAATAATTGGTCCATCAGAACCACCAGGGCCTAGAAAACTTCAGGGTAGCAAGGCTGAACAAAGCACATGCATTACCTTTTACCTTTTTCGCTAGTTGATTTTCTTTTCATATTTTTTTTAAATTCGAAAAGAGATCTGATGCTCAAAACAATTATGAAATTTATCAATGCATTTCAGTTTCTTATAAATATCACTCTATTATTTTCTATCATTTACTTTATTTACACACCATTACTATTACTTATCTTGATGAACCGACGATTGTGACTTGCAACGAGACAATGCAACAAACAGACATAGACTCAGAAGAGGATGATATACCAGAAAAGGTTGTTAAAGAGATTGAGGATTTTAAGAGTAGGACTAAGTCTAACTTAGACGAAACTGAGGTTGTCAACTTGGGGAATATAGAAAATGTCAAGGAAACGTGCATCAGTGTTCATCTGTCACCATCAGATTAGAAAGAGTACGCAGAATTCCTAAGGGGAATATAAGGAAATATTCGCTTGGTCATATGATGATATGACCGATCTCAGTACATCTATTGTGGATCACAAAGTACCAACAGATCCAACATGTACACCGGTAAAACAGAAGCTCAGAAAGTTCAAACCTGACATGAGTTTGAAAATCAAGGAAGAAGTCACCAAGCAAGTCAAAGCCAATATTGTGTTGGTGCCGAAGGACGGTAAAGTTAGAGTGTGTGTCGGTTACTGGGATCTAAACTGAGCTAGTCCCAAAGACAACTTCCTCTTCTCAAACATAAACATTCTAATTGACAATTGTGCCAAGCATGAGCTGCAGTCATTTGTTGATTGTTTTGCTGGATACCATCAGATATGGATAGACAAAAAAGACACGAAGAAAAGACTTTCATTACGTCGTGGGGGATGTATTGCTACAAGATGATGCCATTTGGACTAAAAAATTCTGGGGCCACCTACATGAGGCCATGACTACTATTTTCCACGACATAATACACAAAGAAATCGAGGTATATGTAGATGATGTCATCATCAAATCCAAGAAAGCCACTAACCATATGGAGAATTTGAGGAAGTTCTTAAACAGACTGAGAAGGTACAATCTGAAATTGAATCCCACAAAATGTGCATTTGGAGTTCCTGCTGGAAAACTGCTTGGGTACATTATGATCGCCGAGGAATAGAACTGGATCTATCAAAGGTTAAGGCCATTCGAGAATTGCCACCGCCGAGGAACAAGAAGGACGTGATGAGTTTCCTGGGGAGACTCAACTATATCAGCCGGTTCATAGCTCATGCCACTGTCATTTGTGAACAGATCTTTAAAATTTTGAAAAAGGACGCAGCAACAAAATGGACTGATGATTGTCAGAAAGCCTTTGACAGAATCAAAGAATACCTGTCAATGCCGCCAGTACTAGTTCTGCCTGAGCCAAGTAGACCTCTATTACTCTACCTTGCAGTATTAGATGGGGAATTCAGTTGCATTTTTTGACAACACGACGAAACGAGGAAAAAAGAGCATGACATCTAGTGTCTCAGCAAGAAGTTCACTCTGTACAAGGTCCGGTATTCCCTGTTGGAACGCACATGTTGTTCCCTAACTTGGGTAGCTCAAAATTTGAGGCATTATTTCTGCGCCTATACCACTTACCTCATATCAAGAATGGATCCACTAAAATATATCTTTTAGAAGCCCATGTCCACGGGCAAGCTAGCCAAGTGGCAAATCCTACTGAGCAAATTCGACATTGTCTACATAACTCAGAAGGTAGTTAAAGGACAAACATTGGCAGATCATCTCACCGAGAATCTTGTGGACGGAGAATACGAGGCTCTAAAGATGTATTTTCCTGATGATGAGGTATCTTTCATAGGAGAAGATATTGTTGAATCATATGATGGTTGGAGAATGTTTTTTGACGGAACTACAAATTTCAAAGGAGTTGGCATAGGAGCCGTCCTAGTATCAGAAACCGACCAACATTATCCAGTATCTGGCAAACTCAGGTTCTCGTGAACTAACAACATGGACGAATACGAAGCCTGCATCTTAGGGCTCAAGTTGGCCATTGATATGAACATTCAAGAGTTACTAGTGATCGGGGATTAAGATTTGCTCATACATCAGGTCCGAGAAGAATGGGCAACTAAGAACTCCAAGATACCCCCATATTTGCATCATGTACAAGTGTTGAGGAAGAGATTCATAAAGAGAGAGTTCCGGCATGTTCCCAGGGTCCACAACGAGTTTATTGATGCATTGGCAACTCTATCATCTATGATTCAACATCCAGATAAGAACTTTATAGACCCTAATGCGGTGAAGATTCAAGATCAGCCAGCTTATTGTGCTCATGTCAAGGAAGAGGCGGACGGAAAACCCCGATTTCATGATATCCAGGAATATTTGACGAAGGGGGAATACCCAGAACTTGCAAATCCTACTCAGAAGCACACACTCCAGGGATTATCTAACAATTTCTTTCACAACGGAGGAATCTTGTATTAGAGGACTCCTGATTTGGGATTACTAAGGTGTGTCGATGCAAAGGAAACATCTAAACTATTAGAAAAAATCCATGATAGGACCTGCGGTCCACATATGAAGGATTTTGTCTTAGCTAAGAAGATACTCCAGGCAGGTTATTTTTCGATGACTATGGAAATGGACTCCATCCAGCATGTCGAAAGTACCATCATTGTCAGATACATGCAAACATGATAAAGGTGCATCCAAACGAGCTTACTAAAACAAGCTCACCATGGTCGTTCGGCGGTTGGGGAATGGATGTTAT
The DNA here is from genome assembly GCA_034376525.1 of Nicotiana benthamiana. Classification (NCBI taxonomy): domain Eukaryota; kingdom Viridiplantae; phylum Streptophyta; class Magnoliopsida; order Solanales; family Solanaceae; genus Nicotiana; species Nicotiana benthamiana. The sequence goes on from CM067330.1 coordinate 103,215,386, forward strand.
TGGACCAATTGAACCTGCTGCATCAAAAGGGCGCAGGTTCATCCTAGTGGCAATTGATTATTTCAGCAAATGGGTTGAAACATCATCATATAAGGCAGTGACTAAGAAAGTCGTGGCAGGCTTTGTCCGCGACCGTATGTTTTGTCGATTCAGAATTCTGGAGTCAATCATTGCTGATAATGGTTCCAATCTCAACAGTGACCTGATGAAAGCAATGTGCGAAACATTCAAGATTAAACACCAGAATTCTACAACTTACAGGCCTCAGATGAATGGATTTGTAGAATCGGCCAATAAGAATATCAAGAAGATACTAAGGAAAATGATAGAAAAGCATAAGCAGTGCTAGCATTGGCTTTATTGCGATACCGTACCACAGTTCGCACATCAACCGGGGCAACCCCTCTATATGCTAGTTTATGGTACAGAAGCGGTCATCCCCTTGAGGTGGAAGTTCCCTCCTTGAGGATCATACAAGAAACTGAACTCGACGATGCAGAACAGGTAAAGAGTCGACATTAGTAGTTAGCTCTTACAGATGGGAAGAGAATGAACACAATTTGCCATGATCAATTGTATCAGAATAGAATGTCTCGAGCCTTCAACAAAAGAGTCAAGCCGAGAAAGTTTACACCGGGGCAGTTGATGTTGAAGAAAACATTCTCGTATTAAGATGAAGCCAAAGGGAAATTCTCTCCTAATTGGCAAGGTCCGTACATAGTTCATTTGCAGAAATAGACGGAGAAGTCTGATGAAGCCAATTAATGCAGATGTAGTAAAGTGATACTATGTGTAACCATTTATGAATTCTTTGAACTACGCCTGACCTGATTTCCGTTTAAGAGGGGATACGTCGGTAGCCCTATGGGTTCGGTTGCAATTCAATTAAATTTTCACCCCCCCGCCATTGGAAACTAGGGCAGAATTTTGAGGGTTCTCAAAATTCCAAAGTTAAATTTCAACCATTCATCACGCACAGCCGCCAGAAGCACCAACGCAGTAAACTGGGGCAGAATTTTGAGGAGGACCCTCAAAATTTCGAAGCAAGAAAGGTTGCAATGTCTTGAACCACGTCGCAGTTGTCATTTCATCTAATAGAAAATATTTTCAACTATGGATTTACGTTACATTTTCTACTAAATCATGCATGATTATTATCAAAATTGCTTTGTTAGCGATGCTACCCCAATAAAAACATAACGTCGAGCAGGACGAGCAAAGTCCACAGGAAGACGAACTAATCTTCCCCCTTTACAAACTCACGATTTTTCTTTGGATGCAAGCACCCAAGACGTAAAGTCATCGGATACGATTACACACTCCTACTTTTTCATGAATAAAACCCTCATAATCATCACCTATTTACAATTGCTATCCGTACGCGACATCTCCAGCAGCCACAATACAACAATCAACTATTAGCTTTCATATATCAGCTAAGAGATTTCATTACTATTCGCCTTTACTTTCTGCATTACATAAGGCTACCTTTCTGCCTTTCGAGACTAAGCATTGTCTCCATCTACATTTTTCTGCATTGTATAAGGCTGCCTTCCGAGACAAAGCACCGTCTCCATCTGCATTTTTTGCATTGCATAAGGCTACTTTTCTGCCTTCTGAGGTTAAGCTCTACCTCCATCTGCATCTTCTGCATTGCATAAGGCTACTTTTTTGCCTTCCGAGGTTAAGCTCTACCTCCATCTGCATTTTCATGCATTGTATTAGGCTACTTTTTGCTTTTCGAGGCTAAGCTCTACCTCCATCTGCATCTTTTACATTGCATAATGCTACATTTCTGCCTTCTGAGGTTTAGCTCTACCCCCATTTGCATTTTCCTGCATTGCATATGGCTACCTTTCAGCCTTCCAAGGTTAAGCTCTACCTCCATCTGCATTTTTCTGCATTGCATAAGGCTACCTTTCTGCCTTCCGGGACTAAGCATTGTCTCCATCCTGCATGGCTGAAATATTGCCACCTTATTTTGCATGGCTGAAATATCTCCACTTCATCTTACTTTCTGTATCAGCTGAAAGATCACCACATTTTGCGTTTCATGGGCTAAAAGATCGCCAAATTGTCCGAAGGCGTCATTTTTCGGACGCACCATCTTCATAGCTCGAGAATGCCATGCCATGGCCTGAGGACCCCATTTTATCTTTTGCATATCATCATTCAAAGGCATCATGGTTTAGAGGCGTCATCCTCATAGCCCGGGAACATCATTTCATAGCCTGCGAATCCTTAATCATACACTGCATGGCCTAGGACGTCATGGTATGCAGACATCATCCTAGCCGTCCGAAGACAACATTCATGGTCCAACGGGAACTTGCATTATGTTTAAATTTAGACACAATATATATTTGCATTGCTCACTTGTAGGTACATCAGCTAGAAACATCTGTCTTGGCAGGAGCAACCCCGCTCCCGTTCCCGCAGCCTATCAGACTTCAACCATCTTTCACAACCTAAACATCGCATCCGTTCTTTTCAAAACTCCCATCGGCATATGCCGTCAGTGGATCCTAAACTACATATGATCTGATTCCTGTAAGACCAGGGATATGTAGGTAGCTCAGGAATTATAGCTCGGTCAAAACCTTTCAAATCTTTTTTTTTCGGTCAAAATTGGCCATCATATCCTTAATCGACAACTCTTTCATCCTTTTCGGATAAAGAGGGGCAGTTGTTGATGCCCAATTTTTCCTTGTGTAATTTCATACTCAAAATACTTTCAAAATAGCATGTTTATGCATATATAAGCATGCCCAAGAGTTTTGGTATTTTTTCTAATTTTTTAAAGATTTTCAAAATCAATTTATTGTCTATTTTAGCAGTACAAAATCTAATAATTATTCCCAAACTATCATTTTGGTGAATAATTTATTTCCATTCTCGTATTTACGCCAAGATATAATTAAGGTAATTTTTGCATATTTTTACAAATTTTGTTTGGTATTTTTTAATTGCATATAATTGCAATTATAGCCTATATTACGATTAACAACATTTTACAATCATAAAATCATTTTAAGTATTTTTTAGATTAATATTTTATGCATTATTAATTAGTTAGTGACTTTAATTTATTTTTAAAATTATTTTAACTATTTTATAAAAAATAAAAAAAGGGAACTTGGCTATTTAACAAATAGTCCTTTATTGTTTAAATTTTAGACCAATATAACCCCACCCCTATCAGATTTAATTAAAGCCGTTTGACCCAAATTCAACCCAATTCTTCCTAGACCAATATCTAAGCTAACCCGACCCAGCTCAGAATTGATCTGAGCCGTTGATCAAATAAGATCAATGGCCCAAATCTATTTTCGTTAATTAAATTCTAACCTAACCCCCTTCGACCCCTCATTCTTCGACACCATTCTCTCTCTCTTTCTATCTATCTCTCCTCCTTCTCTCTAGAACCTTCTGGTTTACTTTTTCCGATGGCTTTCACCGTCTCTTTGGCCACCTCCAACCTCACCTCTTTCGACTACCATCTGTGAAGCCTTATCTCACTGGTTCTCTCTGTCCCTAAGAACCCATGAGTCTCCACTATACAAGATGGTCACTGAAGCTTTGATGGGGTTTTTTTGATGCACTACTTCGGAATGTGATATTCCTAATCGTTTTCTACTTATGTTTCTATCGTGAAACAAATGATTGATTTCTGGTTTTCCTGGTTGAACTTGCATGCTCATGATTACTGTTATGACTGAATTTTGTTGCTACTTACTTTGTGTCTAAATCCGACTACGTGAACGTCTCTTAAAGCTTTTGGTTTTGTGAGTTTGCATGTGATATATTTGTCCCCTTTACCCATTACTCTTGTGTGTGACTCTCCAACTTACTCTTTTGTAAACTCTTTGAACTACCAACTTTCCTCTCCTTTCTGCACTTCACACTATTCTTAGAGATTAGGTTCTACCCCCTTCGTAAGCATTGCTTTAGGTACCTCTAAGTACTCACTGAATTTTGATGCATAAGGTTGGTAATTTCATACTGCACTTGTTTAACATGTTTGGTAAGTGTTTGGGTGCTCGTATTGGCCAGGCACCCAATGGGGCCTTAGGGAGCTTTGCCGTACCCAGACCATGACAAAGGCTATGAAACTCGAAAGGAGTGAGGTTGGAAGATTGGGCATGACTGAAGGCTCCCTATTGAATAACTTCTTATTTTTATTCTTTATTACTGTAATTTGGCTATCCTTGGTTTGTAATAATTTGTAAATGAATGATTGGGGTTATAGTGAAATTGGATGGGGGCTATGCATGCTTAGTTTAAGTAATGGGTAGAGAACATGTTTATAGGATTTCATTACTTATTTGCGCAATATATATCCTGTATAGGACATGCATCTCATACATTAGAGATCATGTTTTAATTCTTTACTTTCAGCCTGTTATCATGCTCATTTCGCAACCATGATCAGTTAATAACAAGCCAATAACTGTTATCAAACTACTGTTGCATTATCATTAGCATTTAGAGACCATGTTTTAGGAACTTCTATGTGAATTGGACATCTTGTTACTTAGGGTTTTATTTTGCCTGAGTTGTAATCGTAAACACCTCATTAGTATGTTAATCTAACGATACAGGTTTGGTTAACTGTATCTTTTAAAAATGGAAATCAAATATGCATGTCCACCCTCTAAGATAATTAGGAAATACATACGACGCCTAGGCAAACTTTAGGCCTAATGCGCATAAAATCAATTAATCATGTTTTACCGGTTTAGGACAAATCAGTCTCTTTTAATATTTTGAACTCTACTGCTCCCATTCTTGTTTTGCCTCTCTGAATTTCAGTCTGCTTTTATTAAAACTCCCGCCCTATCTTAATACAATCTTGAAATTGTGCACTGATTTTCTGACTCTTGTTCTATTACGTTTTCGAACTACTGGGTTACTATTCTCTGCCCAAAATCGTGCTATTTGAATACTTGTCCTGCATCTTGTGAAGCTATTTTATCTTCAAGTCACTTCTCTTCGAATCACTATGTTATTTTCAAAACCTATGCTTTAACAATTTTATCTATATTTTATTAAGCTCTAAACTTCTGTATACTTCTAAATCTTACTGTTGTCTTTAAACTGTTGTATTTCTGAACATCAATCATTCTTCAAATCACTCGGGCTTAGCTGAATTTTCTGCTTTCACTGCTAATCTGCCAAAATATACCCTTTTGAACCCTACTGTTTTAACTTCAACATTCTTATTTTTTAATTCCCATCTTGTAGACCTTAAATGTGTTTGAGACGTGCTTATTATGTGTGCATTTGTGGAGGGATCTGTGAGCCTTTATTTATCTTTGTATGTTCCCTTATGAGCGGTCCTACTTGTTATGCATGTCTTTTAGCATCTTATCCTTTAAACCTAAGGGTTCAACCTAATTCTTACCTTGTAGGAATAATTGTCCTAAATGCCCACTAGGACTTATAGGATGAGACGAGTAATAGCACACAATAAGCTTTCGTGACTAATCTACGCGTTTAAATAACCTTTACAGGATGGGAAGGGTAGAATATGGAGGTGATGACCGATGCGCTAATATCTCATGTAGCCCCTCTTCTGAGGAATGATTATTGGATATTGCATTAACGTGATCCAGTTATAAACCTAGGCCCCTCTCCCTTTATTTGCTTTCATCTCTTCTTGTCTATTCAAGTCTTTTTTTTTTAAATTTCTTCCCTCTCTACTTACCTTCAAAAGTTTCCTACTTATTTGTAATGTCATACGCAATTCCCTCTATCTTGAACCCCTAATTTCTTACTTGGTTATGTGAAGTCGCAATTATAACACGGTCGGGAACCATACTAGTGGATCTTGAGGGGTGCCTAACACCTTCCCCTCGAGATAATTTCTAGCCCTTACCCAAACTCTGGTTCTTCAAACTCAAACCCTTTTAGTGTCCTAATGCACCTAATCATTAGGTGGCGACTCTTCAATCTAAACCCAATTCTCAAAAGGGAATTAATTGCCCTCCCAAATGTCATAAACCCGATTTCGCCATTAGAAAAAGGGGGAATCAACAATTGCCACCTTTATTTACGCTCTCATGGACTGAAATATCACCACCTTTTGCATTTCATGGGCTGAAAGATCACCAAATTATCCAAGGGCGTCATTATTCAGAGGCACCGTCTTCATAGCCCGAGAACGCCATGTCATGGCCTGATGACTCCTTTATCTCTTGCATATCATTATTCAAAGGTATCATCGCTCAAAGGAATCATTCTCTTAGCTCGAGAGCATCATTTTATAGCCAACGAATCCTTTATTATACGCTTCATGGCCCAGGACATCATGGTCTAAGGACGTCATCCAAACTGTCCAAAGACAACATTCATGGTCCAACAGTAACTTGCATCACGTTTAAATTTATGCACAACATATGTTCGTATTTCTCATTTGTAGGTAAACTGGATAGCAGTGGCCGTCCCAGCAAGAACGATCCCGATCTGGTTCCCGCAACCCTACTAGACTATAACAATACACCCCAAATGAAATATCTGTGCGTTCTTGAAATATTTCCATCGGCATACTCCGTCGACGGATCCTGAACTATATACGGCTTGATTCCTGTAAGACAAGGGATATGTAGGCATCTTAGAAACCAAAGCACAGTCAAGTCCTCGAAACCATTTTTGCTCAGTCAAAATTGGCCATCATGTCTTTACCCGACAACTCTTTCATCCTACCTAGGTAAAAAGGGGTAACTGTTGATATCTAATTTTTTTCTATGTATTTTTATATATTAAATACTTTCAACATAACGTATATATGCATATATAAGCATACCTAGGTGTTTTAGTATTTTTTCTAATTTTTTCAAAAGGTTTAAAATCAATTTATTATCTATTTTGACAGTAAGAAATCCATAATTATTCCCAAAATCATACATTTTGGTGAATAATTTATTTTATTTCCATATATTCACCAAAATACAATTAAGGTGATTTTTTCATATTTATAAAAGTTTATTTGGTATTTTTAGAGCTAAATTGCATATAATTATAATTTTAGTCTATTTTAAGATTAATAGCTTTTATATAATTGTAGAATTTGTTTCAATATTTTTAATTAATATTTATGTATTATTAATTGGCTTAGTACTTTTATTCTGTTTCTAAAATTATATTACTATTTTTATAAAATAAAAAGGAAAAACTGACTATTTAAATACTAGCCCCATTTCGTTTCAATTATATCCTAAATTAACCCCCCCCCCCAATCAACCCAATTTCAATTTTTAAGCGGGCCAGCCGAAATCCTAATTTAACCCAACCCCTTAATCCGTTTATCCAACCCGCCCGGTTTCCTTTTAATCCAAGCCGTTGATCCTTTTGATAAACGATCACGATTACCCTTTCCTTTTTTAATTCCCCAACCATACCCTAATCCCCTCATTTTCATTTGGTCTGCCGCCTCTGAAATCCCTCTCCTCTCAAACTATCTCGAACCCTCTCGAAACCCTAGCTTATCTCACCATCTCCTACCTCAAGCTCATTGGAAATCATGGCTCCTCCGGCCATGATAACCTTATACTCTCTCTCTATTGCTCCCGTGTGTTCGATATTTGAAGAATCAAGGCCTGACCTCAATGGTCCTCTTTAGATCTTCTTAGATCTATGGTTCTATGGCCTCTCTGGCCTTTGCGCCGGCATATTCAAGCCTCACGAGCCTGATTATCACTCATCCGACCCTAAGATCTGACTTTTCCAAGCCTTTCTCATTTTTAGGGTTTCTAAAAAATCCTAATCTATTTGAGAATTTTCTCAATTTATTTTTCTTAGATCTGTAATGTATTCGTGCTTTACTTAACTTTTAAAGTATTTTCCCAAAAATTTTCCTTTTAAAATCGTTTGTCTTCGAAAGGGTTTCTAAAATGTTTTCAAAACATCTTTTGATTCTTCCTTCTCTTCTCTTTCTGTGTTTGCCTATATTAAGCTCTTGTGTTTCTTTTTAGCACGCATGTGTTGTTCTTCTGCTCTTCTTTTTCTACTATACATGACACTCATGTGCTTTGTATTCTACTGTGCCTCTAGACTAGGCTCACATGCTTATCTCTGCTATATCTTCCTACATGTTCTTTGCTATGCTTTTCGGTATTATTCTATTGTATGTGTCTCCTGTTGAGTTCTTTAATTTTGTTTGCTTTACTGGAGTTTGTTCGAGTTCTTGCCAAGCATGTTTCATATACTTTTCTTAAGTTAACATCTCTTCCTTTCTGAATTTGTTTAAGTCCCGAACTTTTCTTAAACATGTTCTTTATGCTCTCAAAACAACTCTTTCACTTTGTTGTTTCAAAGCTGCTATAATGTTTGTTTGTTTCTCATGAGTCTCTGAAAGAGACTTATGAGCCTTTATCAGTGGCTTGCCTTCTTGTATCTTTATCTGATTCAAGTGGAAACCCTATGATTTGGGGTTTTCTTTTGGCAAGTTTGATTTTGTGTTTGGTTTAGTGTTATACTTTGGAATCCTGGACTATCAGACTCATTCTGAGTCTATGAACTGATTTTAAGTCTTTTTGTTGTGACTCTAAATTTTTTTTTTCATGCCTGCCTTTTCTAATTAGAATGACAGTCTCTTCTTGATTCACATATTTGTGTGCTTTATATATGAGAACTCCCCTTTCAAAAGGTTTTACCAACTAATAAATTGATTCTGAAATCCTCTAATGAGGTTTGATTGATTGCTACTGATTTTCCCTAGTTGAATCCTCTTTACCTATTCCCGACTTGGTCCATTTGAGTTAAGCCTATAATTTTGATTTTACTAGTTGTCTGATTGATCGCCTTTCCTTTTTTACCAATCGCGTACCATTGGATTTTGCCTTAATTAACTCCTATGTATTTACTCTTCTTGTGTTACTCTGGAAAAGATTTTAATCAATCTCTTTCCTTAGATGTATTCTACCCGTTTGAAACCAGAATCCCTTAACTAAAGAGATACTTTATATGATTGATTGCAAATTATTTTCTTACTTTTTATTGCTTGTCTTTTGCACTATAAAAGGGGTCATGATCCTTCTACACTTAGACCAACTTGGAACCTTCAATTCAATATGCATAGTCTTACACACACTCTCAATTACAATATTCTTTCAATTCTATACTCTTGTCTGAGATCTTTTGTACTGCTTGCTTGCAATTTGGTCTACAAGACTTCTAATTTACTTGTTATATTTTTCCTATAACTGGTATGTTCTAATTTAGTTTCAACCATCATCCCAATATGTCTATTTACAACTTCTGCAATCATGTTTGCTTTACTATCCATGCTCAGTGATTAACATGTATGCTATTCTCTTTGTACCTATTTTCTATGGTGAATTCCGACACCCCTATTCCCATCTATGTGTTTGAGCTAGGGTTCATGCATGGAAGTGTCCAAATTGTTGCTCATGCCTCAACCTGATCCTCAATGGATCCAAACTCCCAAATTTATCTAACAGGTTAGTCAGGGGTATGCCAGCATCACTAGTTTCTAGGCATGAACACTAGCCTGTCATGGCTTTCCCTAACTCCCTCTATGCACTTACACTTATACTTAGACTCTAAATTCTGCCCATGAGCCTTGCCTTAGGACCCCGAGTTCCCTCTAAACTTGGACATTTGAGGGTTGACCATTTCACACTGCACTTTAATCTAATTATATGATGTATTTGGGTTGTAAGCACTGCCCGGAGTCCCTCTTGAGGCTCTTGGGAACTTTGATACACCCCTAACAAGAGAAAAGCTTTGGAAATCCTGATCTTTGGAGTTGGTTCACCTTATATTTTAGACCGAGAGTCTGAATTAAGTTCCTTGGTTGTAGTTTGATTTCGGATGTAATTTTTAGTTTTGATATGTAAAAGTTGTAATAACTCATGGGGTATATAGTAAAAAGGGAAAGATTTACTCATATATGCATGTGAGTAGACATCATGTCCTTAGGCATTTATTCCTGTAATCTCATTCTGCCAATAAATTATGCATTTCATGTTGAAATCCTATCTATAAGTCTGTTTCACTACTACGTTAGAAATCTTGCCTATAAGTTATGCATTTCATGTAGAAATCATACCTATAAGTTGTTTCGTTACTGCATTAGAAATCTTGTCTATTAGTTATGCATTTCATGTAGAAATCTGGCCTATAACTTATTTCATTACTGCATTAGAAATCTTGCCAATAAGTTATGCATTAGAAATCCTACCTATACGTTGTCTTACTTCTGCATATAACCTTGAGTATAGGTTTCTGCGTACTTGCATCATATAGATAAATTGCCTATAGGACCTTTTCAATTTCGCATTTACACATCATTAGGCAAACGATTTATAGGTCTAAAATTAAAAATCTGCATTATAGACACCATGGCTATAGGACTCTCGTACTTCTATAAACGCTTCAAAATCAATCACACCTCGAAAATATGTCTATAAAGATAATCAACTTAATCAAGCCTAAAAATTAGTAATAATGTCGTCTAGTATCCTCAAATATAATGTGTTTTTATAATCAATAGACCTTCTTTAGAACCAGTACACTCCCACTTTGTTGGATATCATGAATATAGGTCTCATCTAGGCAAACCATTAGGTAACTAATTAATTGCATCACACTTTGAAAATTACAACCTGGGGTAAGCCTAATTCAGACTTCTTATATGAGAAATATGTGATAAACCAGCCTGCCTTAACGTAAAAGCCTAATTAAAGACCTAACCAGTACCTGTAAGCCATGCTAAACAATTTGCTACTTTAAATGAGGAGGCCTATCTGAGCCTTTAACTGTTATGTGTTTTCCCTTTTATGTTTTATGTGTTTTTGTTTGTCGCACTAGATTTTTATCCTTTTAAAACTCTAAAAAGCCAATCTCCCTTCCCTTTTTAGGATTAGTGGTCCCAACTACCTCCGATACTAATAGGATTGGGGCGGGTAATAACATGCAATAAGCAACGATGTCATTCCACGATTTAATACCTTAACATGATGGGTAAGGGTAGACATGGTGTATAAATGGTTATCGGGTGTTGTGTGGGGTAATCCAACTTATATAAACTTAGGACCCCCTTCATCTTTACTTGTTTACTTCCTTTTCCTTTTCCAAAATTTTTTAAGCTATTGACTCTCAGTTCTTTAAACCTCATTTTTTACTTTAGTCACTTAAAAAATCTCTTTTCCTAGTTATTTGATTTCCAGCATTGTTTCTTCTCCAAACCTCCTCTTTCTTGTTTACTCCTTTGTTTGATTATTTGTACCAATTATTTGACCCCCTATTCTTGAACTTGTATATCCTTTAAATAAGCTATGAATTCACCTATTTCCACATTTCGGTATGCTTTTGACTTTATACTTCCCTGATTGCAATCGTTATATAAAAGTTGTTTTGTTCGCATATTTGTTGTTAATATTAAAAGTCACAATTGTAGCATAACTGGGAACCACACTAGTGGATCTTGAGGGGTACCTAATACCTTCCCCTCGGGATAATTTCAAGTCCTTACCCATTCTCTGGTTCTTCTTCTTCTAAGCTGAATTTCTCCTTAGTGTCCTAATGCACTTAATCATTAGGCGGCGACTCTTCTAAATTGCAAACCTAATTCCCAAAAGGAAAATAGTCGTCCGCCCAAATGTCATAAACCCGATTTTGCAAGAAAAAGGGGCATCGACACCCGGAAGAAGGGGTTATGCATTTCCGAGTTCTGTGATTTTAGCACGGTCGCTTTAATCATACTTGGCTCAATTAAATTGTCTAATTACTTATTTTAGAACCTATGTTCATTTACCTCTTACCGCTTTTACTGACTTGGTTATTCATAATTAAGGAATTATCTTACAAAAATGAGTCACGCGTACATGTCCTCATTTCATTGGGCACATTCAAATATGACACGCGTACGTGTCCACAATTAATCACGCTTTATTATAATTAAGAAACTTTAGCGGAAGTTGTGCGAACGCATACCTCGATTTATTTTGAAAATCATAATTAGATCACGTGAATGTGTACATAATCACAATAATAAATTCAAAACGCGCCTAAAGGTTTGCCTACCCCGGTGATAGGCCTAAACATGCTCTTAGAGATAAAACAAGTAGCAAAATAGTTAAAGCCTAATTGTCATTCAAGGTCCATGCATGGTCAAAGTCAGCTTCCAATTTAAATATCATTGGCCACCACCCGCTTAACCAATTGGCAATACTCTATGCTTTTAACATAAACTGATGTTTCATTCCATTTTAACATATGAACCACGATCTAAGGCTTCATATATAATGCAACACCAGATAATTAAAACCAATAGAACTATGAAAAACAATTAATTTCAAGTCAAGTCACAGCCAGAAAATATCACGATAACATGGTAATAATATTACCACATAAGAAATAATAAAAAGATCGTAGTGGACCTTTATAGTTACAATGTATTTTTTGAAACAACGAATAGAAAAATCCAAGCCATAATTATGACTGACGAGCTCAACAGACCGGAACACGACTACCTCGAACGGTAACTCAAATTCTAACCTCGAGCAGACTTGAACAGCTCGAGCAATCCTTAATTCTTTTCCCTACTATTTTCTGTCTAATATCCCGTTGTTTTTTTTTTTGTTCTTCAGCCTCTACTTCTTGTGTGTGCGTGTCTTTGGGTGAGGGTTGGGGTCGGTTGTTGGAGAGACGAAGTGGGTTGGGGCTAGTTGTTTTTGGTTAGTGAAGGGTGATCGTTTGGTGTGAGACTATAGAGAAGAGTCTGCCATTGGTGGTATGAAGGCTGGCGGCGGCAGCTTCAGTGGGATATACGGTTGGCTTTCTAGAGTGAAAGGGTTTTTGGTCATGTGTCCAAAATGAAGAAGAAGGGTCTCTTGGGCTTTCTCCTTCTTTCTCTATTTGTGCCCTCGCAGTCAGGGGGCGTTCTTCTAGGGTTTTTGGATGTTAACCAAGGGTATATGGTTGTGTGTTGCTATGGTGTTTAGGGTGGTCGTTGAGTTTGGCCGTGCTGCTTTAGGGTAAAGGAGATGAGGGGCCCTAAGGTGTGTTAGGTTGAAGAAGGTCATACAACCGGCTGAAGGTCTATTGTGTATTAGGTTCTTTTTTCTATTTTATTAAGAAGAGTAATATAGAAGGGTCTTTAGGGTTAGCTTAATGTGTATTGGGTATTGGGCTTGGAATTATGTGTTAAGTTTGAATTGGGTCCTATAATTGGGTTCTAAGACTCTTAAAATTATGGTCCAACACATTAGTTAACTCCCTTTAATAAATAATAAAATTACTACACAATGCAAAAACTAATTCTAATTAATAAACCAAACTATATTAAAACTTGAAACCCTTTTTTTGTATTTTCAAGATTATATAAAGATAAAAATAAAGTACTATTTTTGTATTTTTTAATTTCATGAAAGGTACATAAACGAAAAGTAACTAATAAATATCAATTAGCTAAATAATAATAATAATATTTTTATAATTTTTAACGAGCGATAAAATAAAGTAAAAGGGTCAAAACTAGCTAAAATGGCGATATTAGACCTAAACTAACTATTTATGCTAAAAGTTTGTAAAATCTCGGGGAGGGTAAAAAATCACATGTCTACAGTTGGTGATGTGGAGTTGTATCATATATATTGATTTTGTAGTAAAATTGCCAAGGTTAGTTTGGTTCCAGAAAGATTGGTCGGGCTTGTTGGTGGAGAATGCGATGATAGTGTTGTTTGTTAATTATGGTAGGATACATGGATAAGGATAATCTTCTTAGAAACCAAGAGTGGCTTGAGATGATTGAGGATACAAATAGTTGTTCCTCCATGTATTGTAGGGGCCCCTAGATCGTGTGGCACAACCAACTATTATTTGGGAGCCAATTGTTGTTCCAGAGGTTAATGGTTGAGATATTCTTTATGTTCCAGGCGAGCCCTATTTGGAAGATGCCAATGTCTTTTGTCATACTTTTCCATATGTGTGAATCAATTGGTTTGTCCTGGTACATTTTTGTATGTTATGTTGAACATATTTTGCATAATGTATTTTGGCCCATAAGGAATTTTCACTCTTATGGAATCACCAAGGAATCTTCGTTCAAGATCTAGCTTGAGCATCATGTTCCCCGAACAACCTGCCATGCGTTTGAAAGAGTGAATTTCTTCTTGCACTATGATGGCATTATCGACATCCCTTATACTTGACAGGAAGTTGCACTGATTGAGACTAATTAGGTGTTTGAGGAAAGTTCGTATCATATACACAATTATTTTTGCGGTGGTTTTATAGACGGTGTTGCAAAAACTTATAGGCCTGTATGGAGAAATGTGATTAAGTTTCTTGACTTTTGATATGAGAGTGATAAACGTGGTAATTAGATCACCTGGTATAGTGGCGGAGTCAAAAGCATCTTTGCGAGTTTGCAGGACGACACTTTTAGTGGCATTCCAGTGCTTTTGAAAGAAAAATGGATGAAGTCCATCTGGTCCAGGTGATTTTAAAAGGTTTGAGGGATCTAATTGCTTGGTTTACTTCTATTTCAGTAATGGGTCTTGATAGATGTGTCCTATCTTCTTGTGATAAAGCATATTCATAGTGATTGTGTGTTTCATTAGTGCTGGAAGTAAGCTTAGTTGAATAAATATCATTATAGTGTTTTAAGATACTGGTAGTGATTTCATTGTAATCGTAGTCCAGTGACCTACAAAGTCATTTACGCCGAGAATTCTATTTGTTCTTCTTCGTTAGATAGTAGAAGTGGAAGAATTTAGTGTTAGCGTCACCCTCATTTAGCTAGAGAACACGGGATTTAAGTTTCCAAAAATCTTCTTCATTTTTAAAAATAACATTGTATTGGTTGCGTAGGTTATTTTTTAGGTTTTGGTGGAAGAAAGATTTTGTGGTGGGGTCCATATTTTGGAGGCCTGCTAGTTTGGAAAGTAGCACTTTTTTGGTTTGGAAAATGTTGCCAAAAGTAGTCTTATTCCACTCCTTGACGTGTTTAGTAAAATTAATAAGTGCACAATGGTATAAGGAGTACTGATGCCAATGATAATTGACGATGTTAGGGAAGTCTGGATGGCTGAACCACACCGTTTCCAACCTAAATAGATTGTTGGGCCTAGCTATTTTAAAGAGGCTTAATAAGAGAGGGCAATTATCAGAATGGGTTCTAGGAAGATCACTGGTCGTAGAGTCGGGGTGCATACTAAGCCACGAGGGATTTGCATAGAAGCGGTCTAATCTTTCTAGAATTAGATTTTTCCTAGTACTTCTTAGGTTTGACCATGTGAATCATGAGGCGGTGAGATCTAGGTCAACCATGTTGATATTATGAAGGAAATTAGTAGTGCATTGGATCGATTTTTATTAATAGGCTTTCCCCCAAATTTGTCTGTGGCGGATGCAATTTCATTAACTCCCCACAAATGATCCAGGTTTTTGCACCGGATGCCGAGATTTGCTTTAGATTGTCCCATAACATTTTCCAATTACTAAAACTAGCACTAGCATAGACTAGAGATAGAGTCCAGGGCTGACTTGAGGAACTTATCTGAACGTTGCATGTATTTCTTAGTTTGTGGCCGCAGTGGAGTCCACTTGTCCAACTTTATGTTACCTATATAACACGATCATTCATTCTGAGCAACCAATCGTATCCACGTATACATGTTGGTAAAACCTAATTTCACTATTAGAGCCTCGTATACTGCTTCTTTCATTTTAGTTTCAATGAGACAGACCATAGTGTGGTTGTTCCATGATAGGACTGCTTTGAGGTTCCTCCTGAAATCCACCTCATTATCTCCCCTACAATTCCATAACAATATCTTCGTTAGAGGAGTGTTTTGGGTTGATCTCTCTTGATGGGCCCTTGTTGGGTCAGGACAAGAGACAGTCGTTGGTAGTTGAAGTCTTCTTGCAGGGGTGCTTGCTCCCTCAACCATCACAATGGAGTAAGATAGTCGGTCCACAGGGTAGGTCCTCATGTTTTCATTGCCAAATGTGGCACACTGACGAGAAATTTTCTTTCTGAGTTTTGAGGCATAGTAAGTGTTAGTGGCTCCATTATTGATATGTTCTGTAGAAATCGATCGAGGATGCTTACTTGCAATGGGCATGCATGCAATGTCCCTGGTAGTGGTGGAGGGGAGTCTTAGCGTTGTAGCTCTTCGAGAAGGAACTGTGGTAAGATTGGTACAACCTGTTCTTCTTCCTGGGGAGCTGGCGAATCTTGTTTGGGAGCCATAGTTGGTGATGAGCTTCAAGAGTTGGGTGGTAGGAGTGTATTCCAGTGCGTTGGTGTCTCCGGTGCCTGTTGAATCATGGATACTGCTTGCATGCCTAAGATCTGGTTGCTTATTTATAGAGCAATTATTTCTTGGACTTGTAGTAGTTGATGTGCATATTACATCGCCATGTTGGAATGCAGTCCCTATGATATATAAAGCGACAATATTGTTGTGTTTTCCGTTAATAGGGTTATCTATTGTTTCATGTATTCATAGTTCAAGTGGCGTATAAATGGTACTTATGCCTACATTTGTGGTGGCCCTTTTTCCTATAGCTGTGAAGGTGGTGCATGCTGTGTATGACTGCAGTATTATTGGTGGTGTAGATGTAGGTTGTTGTCGTAGGCCAGAGGGAATTGGTAAGGGTTGTAGTACCCATTTAAGGGGTAGCTGAACCCCATCGGTGTAACAGGTTCTTGGAGGTAGAAAGTTTGGGCAACTAAATGGATTTGGGTATCCATTGTTCTTGGTAGGTAGTGAGTTAGGAAGGGTGGTGATCGAGGCATGTTTGAGGTTTGGTGGTTGTGAGTGTTGTTATTTGGGCTATGAGTTAATGAAGTTTGAGGTAGAGTAGGTATAAAGGAGTTAGGGCACTGGTATGGGGGTAGGGTTTTGTAGAGGGGCATCATTGTAATGAAGTTTAGGATGTGATTTCCCAACAGTGGAATGCTCTTAATCTATTTCTCCAGAAGTTAGATTTTGCGTATCGTCGCTTAGATGTGCATTTAATGAACAGATCTGTAAAATGATTTGTAATCGAGTAGGGGTTGTGGTAGTATTTTGTAGGGAGTATTTGTTCTTATTGTGGGATATATTTGATTTAGATATATTTAAGACTTTTCGTTCTGCGTTTGGTGGATTTTTTGGTACGACAGTTGTTTACACAATGGATATTTGTGATTTTATTATTTCAAGTGGTGTAGCAATAATAATGGGGCTATTCGGGAATTCATTATTGGGGAAGATCCTTTTTGGATTATTTTGGCATATTTATTTTAGGTATTGTGGGGGAAAATAGTGGAGGTTATTTTGGGGTTGCTTGTTAGAAATATCATTTTTGAATTTTAGGGGGTAGAGGCGGAGTGGCTATTTGGAGGGAGTAGGTATGCATGTAATTGTTACCTGTTTTGGTAGTGTCATAGGTATGGTGCAGACTAGTGTCAGGGTACAAGGTCTCAAATAAAGATTGCAAAGGCTAGTATCACCTGAACAATAAGTTGCTCTGTATAAGTCGCAAAATGTAATTAAATTTGCAATAGTGTAATGCAATTTATAAGTTGCAATTGGCAAACGCGACTTATATGTCGCAATAGTCAGCATAATAGTCGTCGTTGAAAAAGGCGACTTATGCCCAACTTCAAAATGGGTTGAACAAATTAAGAGGTTGTTTGATATTAATGGTGGAATATCTCATAGGACTCGTTATCCTGCCTTCTATATAGGAAAACTAATTTCACAATTTCAGTGTAAAAGGTACTATCGGATTAGAATACCCAAACCATACATAGGACAAAGTTAATCCCAAACTTTATCCCGTAATTATTATCCTTATCACATGAACCAAACCCCCTTAAGAGCTATTTTCCCTCGGCCCTTCTTTGCCATCTGAACGAGTATTCCGCCAAAAAAAATATTTGGCTTTTCTTCTATCCAACTAAAATGGGCCGAACAAATAAAAAAATAACAAACAATGGTCCTTTATGTTTGAGGTACACTTACAGCTTGTTTGAATTGTTGTTACATATTGTTTCATAATGTATCATATTGTATTGTTTGATTAATATAATAGTTGAAAAGATTGTATCATTTGCTGTTATATGATGTCACGTACTGACAATATGAAGAATAAACTTGCAACATTACTAAGAAAAAATATGATACAAAGTAAAATTATTATATTAAAAAGTAGGATAAATGATAAAATAAAAAATTAATAATAAAGAAGGGTAAGATGAGAGAAATAGCAATAAAACGATGCCACCACACCAAATTTGTCGTTCCATTGAGTGACACTTTTCGTCGTTATGTAATGATTGATTTAACGATACGATTACAATAAAATTTAAGCAACAATCAAAACAAATTTTTCTATTTAGAGTAACAATACGATACAATACAATATGTAATAACCATTCAAACAAGCTGTCAGAGTACTTCCTTAAGTATGCAACAACAACAATAAAGCCAGTTTAAAACTATAAGTAAGGTATGGAGCGGGTAGTGTCCACACAGATCTTGACCCTACCTGGTAATGATAGAGAGTTATTTTTGGTAGACCTTCGGTTAAAACAAGACAAAGAAGAAGAAGAAAAAGAAGAAGAAGATGATGAGGAGGTAAGGAGGAGCAGGAGAAGAGGGTAGAAGAAGAAAGAGAAAAAAAAAAAAGAATTAGCCTCAACAGTAACAACAAGAAAGTAAAATAACTGAAACGATCAAAACAACATGGCAAAAATAAAGCTCTAAGTATATGTAACAAACAATTATTTTGGTATCAAATTTATTTCATTATTCGATTTGACGAAAATATAAAAAATGAAATTCAACATTAAACGTCAGAAAATCTCATCGAATCCTATAAAATACAAATAAAAAAAACTATACTAAATACCCAAAAAGCTAAAAGTATAACTCTAAAAACTACACCAAACTCTAAAAATTGGTCTGAAATAATAGAAATTACAAAAATTGTGCCCGTAAATAGTTCTGGCTAGTTTACTCCCCCCTCCCCCCATAGTTTTCATCAAAACCTAACAAATAAAGTTTGTTAAGTATTTGAGGAATTTGGAAAACCTAAAGGATCAAAATTGCTTAGTGCATACTTAAGATACTACTTTGAACTTACCATCAAACATAAGGGACTAGTTTTATCATTTTATCTTAATTAACTCCTTCTTACTTCACTAATGTACAGTTATTACAACACTATGTACAAACAGTTACAACGCATACCTCTCTGGAATATAAATTTCACACAATATAGTAGTAACTTATTTCTTTTCCTCAAAAAATCTGTTCTTTCCTCATCCAACTCAATTTCGTAACGCCACTTTCTCCTTAGTTTTGACCTCACCACACTCCAACTTTCCTCCAAATTCCCAATCATTGGCACCCAAAATCCAATAAATTGACAATCTTTTCTTCAACTCACTACGCCAGATCAAAATTTCAATCCCAACAACCCAAAAATCTCTCAAAATAAGCTAAAATTTTGCCAGTTCTATATATTCTACCATGTAAAATCCTAAATCCCATAAAGTCACAATCTTTTCTCCAAATCTCAAAACCCCAGCGATCAAACTTGTCAAAAACAGCCAAAAAATTGCCAGTTTTGGCCAGTTTTGCCAAGTTTTAGCTCTTTTATGCCATGTGTCATGAATCTAAACTATAATCTTTGATGCCTAAAAAAACCCAATTCGGTAAAAGTTCCTCTGATTCAGATTCCCCAAGAAAAAATCTTGGTTCTTTAGTTTCTTCAGAACCAGAACCAGGACCAAGCAGTAACAAAAAATCTTCTGTTTGGTCTGGTCTTTTGATTTCTCCTTTTTCAATATTTGATACTGAGCCAAAAGGGTGTTTAAAAAAAGGTGACTTAAGTTCAAAGAAGTATTATAATGGTACTGGTATTAATTGGACTAGTGCTGTAAAGAGAATGATGAATAGTGGCTCAATGAGGAGGATTTTTGGGATTAATAAAACTGGGATTCCTAATGGTTCTAAAAGTGACATTTGGCTTTTAGGTGTTTGTTATAAAGTTGTTCAAGATGATGATCCATCCATTGAACCAACTCAAAGTGAAGGTTTTTCTGTTTTTGTTGATGATTTCTCATCTAGGATTCTTGTTACATATCGAAAAGGTAGTTAAAGTTTTAATCTTTTTTTTAACTCTTATTTTGTTTGATCTGATTAGAATGTTGATTTGGTGTGTGAAAGATTGTGAATTTTTGTTATTTGGTTGAATGTAATTGCAGGGTTTCCTCCTATTGGAGATTCTAAGTATACCAGTGATGTTAATTGGGGTTGCATGCTTAGGAGCAGTCAGATGCTTGTTGCTCAGGTTTATTACACCGGCAAAATTCCTTTTCTTTCTTGCTATATGTTAGCTAAAATCTTTATAATCTTGCTTTGGCGCAATGGTAAAAGTTGCCGTTGTGTGACCACGAGGTCACGGGCTTGAAAAAATGCAAGGCAAGGCAGTGTAGCCGTACATAAGACCCGGTGTAGTGGCTCTTCCATGTACCTCACACATAGCGGGAGCTTAGTGAACCAGACTGCCCTTTTTGAAGGGAGCCTTGAAGCAACAATAAAGTTATCTCCGTGTGATCTTCCGGTCATGGGTTCGAGCTGTGATATCAACCACTCAAGTTTGTGTTAGCATCACATCTGCTGGGGTGTGGCCCTTTCACAGACCTTGCAGAACGTGGGATACTTCATGCACTGGGCTTCCTTTTTTATCTTTTGCTTTTTTTCTTCTGAATTTCCAATGCTTACTCTGTCTGCTGTAGTAATATTGATGATTCCTGTATTTATAGGCTCTACTTCTTCATCGATTAGGAAGATCTTGGAGAAAATCTTTGGACAAGGTACTCGAAAGTCAAAACACTGCAGTACTTTCAGTTGTTAAAATGCTCAATTTCCAATTTAAAACCACGATATTGCACAGTCAGGTTCTCATCTCGTATCTCTTATATATAAGAAAATAGACAAGAAAAAGATCAGATTCTCATCTCATACATATATTGTTTTTGCATAAGAACTTATCATGTTATCTGATCGTGCAGCCGCATGACCAAAAGTATGTTGAGATATTGCACCTTTTTGGTGATTCAGAGGAGTCAGCTTGCTCTATCCACAATCTCCTTCAAGCCGGGAACACATATGGTCTTTCTCCTGGATCGTGGGTGGGCCCATATGCAATGTGTCGCACTTGGGAAACATTAGCACGAAGCAAGAGAGAAGAAACGGGGAATGCTGATATGTCTTCTCTCATGTCTATCTACGTTGTATCTGGGGATGAAGATGGCGAAAGAGGTGGAGCGCCGGTGCTTTGTGTTGAGGACATTGTCAGGCATTGTTCTGACTTGTCAAAAGGCGAAGTTGACTGGATACCTGTTCTTTTCTTAGTTCCGTTGGTTCTTGGACTTGACAAAATCAATTCAAGGTTTTCTTTCATTTCTCTTATTTTGATTTATCTGCACTGGTAGTGTTGTATGATGCAAAACTCTTGCCTATTTATTTTCGAGTATATCTCTTTGCATTACCGTCATAAATAACGTAAGAACTTGCCAAGTAAAAGAAGATTGTGGCTGAATGATTATTTGTTTGTGTCGTACAATAAGTGGTGCTTTGTTGGGGATCTGTAAGCACTTTAGTGCTATGATTACTATTTCATTGCCGGTTTTGCTTTATTATGATGAAATTGTATGCAAAGAAATTAAGATTGTCATTCCTTATCAAATCAGCAACAGTTTCATTAATCGAAACTGTTGCAGAGTTACATGATACTTTGTGGCTATAGCGACTATTTGGCAGGCCTTATAAAGGGAAAGTGGATATGAAATTAATATGGTACAGTGCTAGAAAAGATGTTTAAAGAATCTTTCATAGAATTAAGTGTCTAAAGTATTTCATTATTTTGCCGAATGAAGAGCCACTCATACCATTTAGGATTTGGATTTCGTTAACCTTGGACCATGAGTTTTTAGCATTTGTTGCAAAAGACTTGTCTTAGGGGGAATCAGGCATCTTCTTTTCTAGGCCAGAAGACTTTTCTTGGGAATCCAACATCTTCTTTAAGAGGAGCCATGGTAGATACCTTGATTAGTAGTGTAAAAAATAATCAGTAAGCACTAACATAAGGAACACAAATGAAAATAATAACCAAAAAAAAAAAAAAGAAAATCTGGATCATGCTTCGTATTCACAACAGCAAGACTAAAAAAAATACCACAAACTCTTTTGAATGCTATCTAATCACATGGCTTGATCTACCTATTATTTCAATGGATACAAGATGGTCACAATATCGTATGTGATTCAAGGTATCATATAATGTTTCCTGCCATGCCACACTTTCGCGTTGTCCTCTTCAAGTAAGAACATGAAATAGAAGGACGGCACTACCATCTATAATCATTCCTTGTCTTGCGCTATAATCTAGCTGAAAGATACTTGTAATTAACAGATTAACGATATCATGAGAAATTCCATATTCTAAGTTACTATAAATCATGGTTGCTTCACAAAGTATAGCCAGTTCCAAGTCCGGAAAACTAAGAAGAGTCGCGATAGGTTGATGAGTCCTCTCACTGTATATAGTGGAATGCGTACTAGTGACTCATAAGTTGACTCTTAACTAATTTGAGATGAGGCTTAGATACTCGATTGATGTTTGATTAGCATGATGTCTTCTTTTCCTAATGGTAGATTTATGATCTTTCTTATATTATCATAGCTCAAAGATTTCCTGGTTACTGCCTATACACTCATTTAATTGAATTTACGTTACTAGTTGTAGAACATTCGACGTTTATGCTTATCACCATAGATAAGGTGATGAGAATTCCATTAATTAGTAGGGCATATATATTTATGAGCATTAAAATTGACTTAGCGAACAAGGCGTTCAAACTTTTTTCTGTGTTCCTAAACGACAATATTCATCATACTAAAAACACGAGGAATATCATTTGCAAAATATATTTCCTTATTGAACTTGGAATATAGATTGGTCTTTATGTCCGTACGCACACAAAACACGTTATGACTATCTCGTGTTTTCTTTATCTCCATGTTGATTTATGACACGTCAGGCACTGCGAGAAGGCCATATCTAACGAAAATTAAAATTGTGGACTGCATTGATATTTGATGGATGATTTACTGTTTCTACTGTAAAAACCAGATCATTCTGTTTACTGAACTTCTATTATGTTCTTGTACGTTAGGTATCTTCCTTTACTGGCAGCTACATTCAGTTTTCCTCAAAGCCTTGGGATCTTGGGTGGCAGACCTGGAGCCTCGACCTACATTGTCGGCGTGCAGGATGATCAAGCCTTTTATCTTGATCCACATGAAGTGCAGCCAGTAATTCTTGCTTTCTTTTTTATTGTATTTATGCCATTTCACACATACTGATTGAAATTTCAATAATTTATTACTACTTACAATCTAGGGTTAATTGGCGATCCTTAAAATCAAACTTTCCATGTTTAGATGTTATAGATGGAAATCAGCTTCTTTCCGTGCTGGCTGACTTCAACAATCTATCAATAATTACCACATCAAGAATGTCATAATTGTTTGGTCTTTGTTACCTTTTTTATGCTTATTAAGATTTGAAGTTTTTTCCATTTGATTCATTTGTGTGGAGAAAATTGGTGGATTTTATGTAGCACCGCAATCTGGTTTTTATAGGTCGGCTTTTGCCCGGAATCCGTCATTTTTTGTATTAGGGATGATGTCATCCAATATATTCGAAAGCAGCAGCATTCAGTATGGGATGGTATAAGAAGCACCCGAATGAAATAAAAAAAATCATTTGGCTTTTAAAGTTCGATTTAAGGGTTCTTATTGTTTGCTGAAAGTTTCCTACTTAGAAAAAGCTTCTATGCGGATCTGAGTAGAATATTCTCTAACAGATCCTTGCTGCTTTAGAGGACTTCCTTAGAATCTTCTACAGGCTAAAATATTAGCCTTATTGCTGGAGCGCGAGTGCTGCTATATAACAAACAATCTCGAAATTACACCTTTCCATCCTCCACGCCCTAATTTCTTGGCATCATGGTTTTTTCCCAATGTTCCATTTTCTGCTGCTTCAACATCTCCGCATGAACCAATATCAATATTTGGTTATCGTCATCTGAAATGCTAGTCGGTTGATTAATCGTCATCAGCGATGGCTGTGAACAGCTTTGCTAGTCAAGTTCCTCTTTTGGAAAACCTTCTATTGTAATTTCATAACTTTCGGTTTGGGACATTATTTTCGGTGGATATCTAAAATGTTCCAGCATATTCATTTCAGTGGTTTTGATCCATCAGACTCCTCTAGTTTCACTTTCCGGCAACACCAAAAATGCAAATAAAAAAAATTAATTGGTCCCTGTACGAACTTTTCCATTTAGTTTTTTTTTTTGGGGGGCGAGTGGTACGGGTAAGGAATCACATCTCTAATAAACGAGTGTAAGGAATCACATCTCTAATAAACGAGTGTTTCTTGATTGGTCGTTCAGCTTTCCTACCTTTTTTACTTATTATAACTGTCTTTATGGTGCTTGTAATCTCATTTCTCCAGTGATTTTAATATTTGAAGTTTTATGGATTCATCTGTCTGATGAGCAGGTTGTTGTTACCATAACGGATAATCTGGACTTTAATATTTCATCTTATCACCGAAAGTTTCAAAATTTGAAGTATTTTTGGTTATATTATTTTACTGGATGCCGATGTAACGTTCTCATTATATGCCTGATGTGCAGGCTGTTGATATTAAAAAGGATAAGTTAGATATTGATACTTCATCTTATCATTGCAAGTAAGCTAATACTCATTCTAGTTTCTCATCTGATATATCCATTTTTAGTTTTAATCACATTATAACCTTTTGACTTCGATTGCAGTACTGTAAGGCATTTCCCTCTGGATTCAATTGATCCATCTTTGGCAATCGGATTTTATTGTAGAGATAAAAGTACGTCTGCATTGTTTCTCTAATTGTTCCAGAAATCGTTGCACTTGTTTTACCTTGGCTAATACGAGCCACTTCTTAACCCTTAACTTCTGTATACTTTCGGTAGGTGATTTTGATGATTTCTGTAGACGCGCATCTAAGTTAGTGGATCAATCAAAAGGTGCTCCATTGTTTACGATAACTGAAACTCGTACCCCAGCCACATCAGTTGAGTATAACGACAGGGTGACTAGTAATTCTGGTGTTCCAGAACTGGACTCCTTCGATGCTGTGGGCCCAGATGAATCGGATGGCAGTAGACCTGAAGATGAGTGGCAACTCCTTTGATGTGACAACACCTTCAGGATTAAAAAGCTGTAAATAATTTCGTGGCTGGTCGTTCTACTTGATTGCGTCCGTGGCCTTAATGTGTTCCATCTTGTTTGGTGCGCGATTTCGGCTAAATTACTGCTGTAAGATAGACATACTTGTAGGATCCTTCTCTTTCCTTACAATTTGATGTTGTCTATAAATTATCCAAAAATGGGATGGTGTATGGTTCAATTGATTTTTTTTTTGTAAGTACAAATGCAGGAGATTGAATAGTTGTTCCCCTAAGATTGAACAATTTGATACAATTTTTTTTCTTTTTATTTTCTTGTCTTAATTTTGGGTGTTGTTCTTACCTTTCTTTGTCCTGAATTAGGGGCTTGCTTAGTCTGATCGACCTCAATTGGTTTTTGTTGAAAATTGAAGCTGTTCATCAGTTTACATATAAGTTGGAGGTAGGCACATAGTCAAGTCTTTCTTCAGTTAGATTTTTGCTTTATATGTTTACCTCTTATTCATGGTTTCTAAATTTGAAAATAAATCTTGGTAGCTTCAACCTATTCAAAAAAAAAAAAATCTTGTTACAGTCCGACCTTTCTATAATAGCATCCCTATATAACTATATTCCATTATAAAAGTCAAGATTTTTTGGAACCAATTACCATACTATGTTATAATATTTGTTATAGTATATAGCAACACTTCGCCATAATATTAAAAAATATTCGGAATAAACGAGGCTGTTATAGAGAGATTTGACTGTAGTATCAAATACATTTTGTTTGTTTTAGTTATTCAAAGGGCAGTCAGGTGCATTAAGTTTCTGCTTTGAGTGAGGTTCAGGGAAGGGTTAGATCACAAGGATCTATCGTACGCATCCTTACCCTGCAAGAGACGGTTTTTACTGTTCGAACATATGATCTTCTCTCCTGGTCACATGGTAACAGCTTTACCAGTTTGCTTTAGATATCCAATACTTGAAATTCACTGTCTCAACTAATTTGTATTTACGCCAGCAAGTACGTAGAGGGATTAAAGTGCATCTCTATCGAGAGGTTTTTTCACCGAGCTTGAATCCGAGACATATGATTTTTTTTTTCTCAATGAGCCTTGACAAATTTTTATATTTATTCATATTATTATGAGTACACGTGTCACTTTGAGATTGAAACTGGTCGATATACACTTAGCAATCAATAACATCTATTTTATCATAATCGATATCTTTGCTAATTGGGATTGGATTGATGTAAAAGTTGACGATTACAAGTTGTGCCATTGAGCCAACCATAATTTCCAACATTTATGTTGAATTCTGTATCTTCACTTCCCATATAAATAGGTCTATTTTTTGGAAAAGGACCATATGAGTTTTTGTTGGTCACAAATGTTATTGATTTCAATACTCTATCTGTTCCAGTTACTCCATGTCTACCATTTACTCCAATCAGATATTCAGAGGGATAATCTAGCTTGATCTGCAATTCTTTTGAAAATAATTGTTAAAGATAAGAAATATTGACATGACAGATAAACGTGACTAGACGTGTTACCGTAAGGAAGCTCGGTATACTATGTTGCTGCTATGCGTAGGACCCGAGGAAGGACCGGACCACCAAAGTCTATTATTTGCAGTCATACCTTAAATTTCTGCAAGAGAGTATTTTCACGGCTTGAATACCTCTTGGTCACATGACAACAACTTTACCAGTTATGCCAAGATTCTCCTTAGCTAGACGTGTTACTATAATAAAATAAAATCATGTTTCCCTCTCGAGAGTTGAGACAGTAACAATTATGGCTTAATCTCAAGAAAATCTGAATCTCTTATATAAATCCTTATTGATCATGTCGCTTCTTACCATCAGAAGTAGAATTATATATATCTTTTATGGTGAATCTCCTAATTTTTCTAGAAAAACTTGATTCTTAACCAAAATGAATTTGATTCATAAGTTTTGTACCTATTTAGGAGTTTTCGACCCAATCATAGATACTGAAATCATAAAATATAATAATCCGGTTTTCTTTAGTGTCAATTTAATTTTGTAGGTGGTGACTTGTGATATTTGTGGATAATAGAGATTTTAATAGATGTTGCCATGTTGAAATTCAAGGGGGCATTATCAACAAAAATACAATATATTCTTACAAAAAATGTCTACCCATGCCTTCAACATCATAATTGTTGTTCCTTGATATTAATGATTATCTAGTTTACAATTATATATCATCAAATCTCTTTATAATAACCTTGTTGTTCTAATATTCTTTGAGTGTTATATTATTATAAAAAATATATATATGAAAATATAACATGAAAAAATAATTTCAAAGAAAATTTGGCCATTAATACTGAAGTGTTGTTATATAAGATAACTATTATAGAAAAATTTGACCGTAAAAACGAGTTTTGCTTTAAAGTTCATTTTTAAAATGTTCGATAAGATCACCACGTTTGCCTGATAAAGAAAAGTTTCCATCTTTGATATATAAAAATTGGAGATGACTAATTATTCTTCCATAGGAAATAAATATCATTGCAATATCACCTTCATCAACATCATCCCATTTTTCTCCTTTCAATTTACTACTTGCCACAGTTTCAATTTTGAATGCCATATTATATATATGACTTTTAAAATAATAATTTACTGAAGAAAAAAATATTATTGGACAGAAGAAAAAAAATTTGGAAGAAAGAGTTTGTGAATGTTTAGGTTTACCAAGGCCTTATTATATATTTACTATTTTTTCAGCATCAATTTATGCATTTCTTGAATCTGAATTTGAGATTTGGAATTTCTAGGTGTAGAATAATATACAATTGTTATTACTTGATATTTGTTATGAAATAATATA
The DNA here is from genome assembly GCA_034376525.1 of Nicotiana benthamiana. Lineage (NCBI taxonomy): Eukaryota > Viridiplantae > Streptophyta > Magnoliopsida > Solanales > Solanaceae > Nicotiana > Nicotiana benthamiana. The sequence continues at coordinate 103,243,508 of CM067330.1, forward strand.
AAAGACAAGAACAATAATGCAAGAACAAGAGCAATAGAGAGAAGAGTAGAGAGAGTTCTTCTTATTGATACTTAGAGAATGTTAGGGGTCATTTACAATGGTAGAGGGCACCTCTATTTATAGGGAGGAGGATGATTTATCTACCAAGAATAGAACTCTAGAATCTCTCTAATTAAAGACATTCACCTTAAATAGAAGTGTATTTATAACATTCCCCCTTGAATATCTATTCAATGATGTGCCTCGTTAAAACCTTAAAACAAAACCCAATGGGAAAAATTAAAGTAAGGAAAAAGAGTACACATGTTTGAATATGCGCCTATTGGTTGCCTCGTTAAAAACCTTGCAAGGAAAACCCAGTGGGACAAAACCTTGTAAGGGAAAAAGAGTGCAACGCGCATTAACTCCCCCTGATAAGAACATCAATTTATGTCCTTAAGTCTTCGCATCCCGATCTTGTGAACTAGCTTCTTGAAGGTTGACTTTGGTAGAGATTTTGTGAACAAATCAGCCATATTGTCGCTTGAACGAATCTGTTGAACATTGATATCACCATTCTTTTGAAGATCATGTGTGAAGAATAACTTTAGTGAAATATGCTTCGTTCTATCTCCTTTTATGAATCCTCCCTTCAATTGAGCTATACATGCTGCATTGTCTTCATACAAAGTTGTGGGTAGTTTATCACACTTCAAACCACATTTGTCTTGGATATGATGTATTATCGACCTTAACCACACACACTCCCGACTTGCTTCATGAATAGCAATTATCTCGGCATGATTAGATGAAGTAGCCACAATTGATTGCTTAGTCGATCGCCAAGATATGGCGGTTTCTCCACAGGTAAACACATAACCCGTTTGAGATCGAGCCTTGTGTGGGTCGGACAAATATCCAGCATCAGCATAACCAACAAGATCCGGGCTGCAATTCTTGCCATAAAATAAGCCCATATCGGTAGTTCCCTTTAGGTACCGCAATATGTGTTTGATCCCATTCCAATGTCTCCTCGTAGGAGCCGAGCTAAATCTTGCTAAGACATTAACTGAAAAGGATATGTCAGGTCTTGTAGTATTTGCAAGATACATTAGTGCACCAATTGCGCTAAGATATGGTACTTCAGGACCAAGTAGCTCTTCATTCCTTTCTTGTGGTCGGAATGGATCTTTGTTCACATCAAGTGATCGAACAACCATCGGTGTACTTAAAGGATGTGCTTCATCCATGTAAAACCGTTTCAATACCTTTTCTGTATAGGTAGATTAATGAACAAAAATTCCGTTTGCCAAATATTCAATTTGCAAACCAAGACATAGTTTAGTCTTTCCGAGATCTTTCATCTCGAATTCATCCTTTAGATAATCAATCGCCTTTTGGAGTTCTATAGGGGTTCCAATAAGGTTTATGTCATCAACATATACGGCAAGTACAACAAATTCCGATGTTGTTTTCTTTATAAAAACACACGGGCAAATGGCGTCATTTATATAGCCTTCTTTTAACAAGTACACACTAAGACGATTATACCACAGTCGTCCAGACTGCTTTAGACCATACAAGGACCTTTGCAATTTAATTGAGAACATTTCCCGAGATTTTGAATTATGCGCGTTTGGCATCTTGAGTCCATCGGGAATTTTCATGTATATCTCATTATCAAGTGAGCCATAAAGATAGGCAGTAACCACATCCATTAAGTGCATGTCAAGCTTTTCATGGACAGCAAAACTTATGAGATAACGAAAGGTTATCGCATCCATTACAGGCGAATATGTCTCTTCATAATCGACACCAGGCCTTTGAGAAAAACCTTATGCAACAAGGCGTGCCTTATATCTTTGTACCTCGTTTTTCTCATTTCTTTTGCGTACAAAGACCCATTTATAGCCGACAGGCTTAACACCATTAGGTGTTTCAACTATAGGGCCAAAAACTTCACGTTTTGCCAGCGAATTCAATTCTGATTGAATTGCTTCTTGCCACTTTGGCCAATCCTATATTTTTCGACATTCTTCAACAGATTGAGGTTCGAGATCCTCACATTCTTGCATAATGCTAGATGCTACATTATAAGCAAAGGCATTATCCACCACAATATCCACTCGATTAATATTTGCCTCAATATTAATTGGATTTAGGGATAGTTCCGTATTTTCCAGAGTCTCGGGCTCAATGGATTCTTCATGAATCTCAGAATTTGTCAAATCATGAATTTCCTCATGAGATTCTTTCGTAGTGTCATCTCGATCGTTCTTTTTCCTTTTTCTAGGATTTCGATCTTTGGAACCTAATGGTCTGCCACGCTTCAGGCGTGCATTCGACTCATTGGTTATGACACTAGATGATTGTCCAACAGGGACATCAATACGGATTGGAACATTTTCCGCGGGAATGTATGATTTCGTTATCCTCTTCAAGTCCGTAAATGCGTCAGGCATTTGATTTGCTATTCTTTGCAAATGGATAATCTTTTTTACCTCTCTTTCACAAATAGAGGTATGTGGATCAAGATGAGATAATGATGCATTTTCCACAAAATTTCCCGTTTGGTTTCACCAACTTCTCCCCCTAATTTTGGGAAAAATGTCTCATCAAATCGACAGTCTGCAAATCGTGCAGTAAACAAGTCGCCTGTCAATGTTTCGAGGTAGCGAATGATGGAGGGCGATTCAAACCCAACATATATTCCTAACCTTCTTTGCGGACCCATTTTGGTGCGGGGTGGCGGTGCTATAGGCACATATACTGCGCATCCAAAAATTCTTAAATGGGATATATTGGGTTCATGACCCAAAACCAATTGCAACGGGGAATACTTGTGGTAATTCGTCGGTCTGAGACGAATTAGCATTGCTGCATGTAAGATGGCGTGACCCCATACCGAAGTGGGCAGCCTCATTCTCATAAGTAATGGCCTTGCAATCAACTGCAGGCGTTTAATTAACGATTCTGCAAGACCGTTTTGAGTGTGAACATGAGCTACAGAATGTTCAACTTTTATCCCGATTGATAAGCAATAATCATTAAATGCTTGGGATGTAAACTCAGCAGCATTATCCAGTCTAATGGACTTGATTGGATTATCTGGAAATTGTGCTCGTAGTCGAATTATTTGTGCCATTAATTTCGAAAACGCAAGGTTGCGTGATGACAACAGACACACATGAGACCATCTACAGGATGCGTCTATCAAGACCATGAAATACCTAAACGACCCACTAGGTGGGTGAATAGGTCCACAAATGTCCCCTTGTATACGTTCCAGAAACGTGGGTGACTCAGTCCCAACCTTTGTTGGTGATGGCCTGATAATCAACTTGCCTTGATAACACGAAGTGCAAGGATATTCATTATTCGAAAGAATTTTGAAATTCTTTAACGGATGCCCATATGAGCTTTCTATAATCCGTCTCATGATGACCGATCCTGGGTGTCCCAATCGATCATGCCAAAGTACAAAGGTATTGGAATCAGTAACCCTTTGGTTCACTGTTGAATGTGCCTCAATTGCACTAATTCTTGTCCAATACAGGCCACAAGATAAAGACGGGAATTTCTCAATAACCCTCTTTTGGCCGGAGACATTCTTTGTGATGACGAGATATTCAAGATTATCTTCATCCATTGTCTCAATATGATAGCCATTCCGGCGTACATCTTTAAAACTCAACAAGTTTCTCTTAGACTTGGAGGAGAACATTGCATTCTCTATGATTAACGTCGTGCCTTTGGGCAGAGTTACAATTGCTCTTCCGGAGCCTTCAATCAATTTACTACTTCCAGATATTGTAGTAACGTTTGCCTTACACATATTTAGTTGAGAGAAATATTTCCTTTCTTTGAGTATTGTATGTGTAGTACATGAATCAACTAGGCAAATACTTTTACAGTTGGACGTTGATCCAAGTTCGCTTTGTGAGATATCCATATTTGCTATCCCATAGTTTGACATACAAAAGAGATACACGAACATAAGAATAAACAAGTTCAATTCGTTTGTGTCACATAATATTTTCAAAATCTGCTGCTAATAGTTGACTAACAAAATCAGATATGTTATCCATAATTGATTACTTTGCAGTTTGAAAATTTCAGTTTAAACATTTTCTTCAAACAATCGATTGTTAAACACAAACAATCGATTGTTGAACATTGACAATCGATTGTTAAACACACACAATCGATTATTTGTTATTTTGAAAAACTTCAGATCACACTGTTTTAAGACAATCGATTGTTATGCATAGACAATCGATTGTTGGCTATTTTGAAAAATTCCAGAGCACACTGTTTTTAAGACAATCGATTGTTATGGATAGACAATCGATTGTTGGCTATTTTGAAAAATTCCAGATTACACTGTCTTAATGACAATCGATTGTTAAGACAAAGACAATCGATTGTGGATGATTTTTGAAAAATTCCAGATTACACTGTCTTAACGACAATCGATTGTTAGACAAAGACAATCGATTGTGGATGATTTTTGAAAAATTCCAGATTACACTGTCTTAACGACAATCGATTGTTAGACAAAGACAATCGATTGTTGATCAATTATTTTTCAGCTTTAATGCGAAAATAGTAGATAATCGACTAGTTTTTCAGGCTAGTCGATTACCCCTACTGGAAAATAAAAATATTATTGATATTTGAGCATATTGAAGATATTCTAAGGAACTACTGCTAATATTGCATCATGAACTAACTAATACGAGCTAATACTAATGACTATTAGTTTATTCACTAACTAATACAAATAAGTAGAACAAAATCAAATAACTCCATCTTCTTTCATCACGGACCCATCGCCGATTAGGTGGTCTATTTTTCCCTCGGGTTGCTCAAAGAAGTCTGCCACATCCAGGTGGGTGATGTCCGAGTTGTCGTCATAGACAAAGTTTGTTTCAGGGCCTTTTCTCTTTCGAGATGCTTGATAAAGGTCAACCAAGTGTCTTGGTATACGGCAAGTCTTTGACCAGTGCCCTTTCCCACCGCAACGATAACATATAGTTTCTGAACCATTTGCCTTAGGATCTTCATGACCCCGTTTCTGCTTTCGGCGGTTATCTCTCCTTGGGGGTTGACGGACTTTATTGGAATTTCTTCCTTGTCTACGTCCCTGGCTATGACCCCGTTTACGACCATGACCATGGTCCTTTTCATGTTTGGCATAATGAGAGTGCACCTTATCTGCTTCAGGCAGTGGTGTAGACCCAGTGGGTCGATTTTCATGATTTCTCATGAGCAGGTCATTATTTCGCTCAGCCACTAGTAGAAGAGAAATCAGTTCAGAGTACTTTGTAAAGCCTTTCTCTCTGTACTGTTGTTGCAGTACTATATTGGAGGCATGAAACGTTGTAAACGTTTTCTCAAGCATATCATAATTGGAGATATTATCCCCGCATAGCTTCAATTTAGAAGTAATTCTGAACATTGCAGAATTATATTCAGAAACGGACTTGAAGTCCTGGAGCCTCAGATGAGCCCAATCATATCGTGCTTGTGGCAGAGTGACCAACTTCAGGTTGTCATATCTCTCCTTTAAGCCGTTCCACAAGATGAGTGGATCCTTGACGGTGAGATATTCAATCTTCAAACCTTCATCAAGGTGATGGCGCAAGAAAATCAAGGCCTTCGCACATTCTTGGGTGGATGCTTTTTCTCTATCTTTGATGGTGTCTCCGAGACCCATAGCATCTAAGTGGATTTCAGCATCCAACACCCATGTCATATAGTTCTTGCCCGAAATTTCAAGGGCAACGAACTTTCTTTTCGTAATGTCAGACATAATCGAAAATTAAATTAGGAAGAGGGAAATACCTTAGATTTTTCGAGAATGGTTCTTGATACGGTAGAGTCTCGTGCTGATAACGTGTTATGAAATAATATAAAAGACAAGAACAATAATGCAAGAACAAGAGCAATAGAGAGAAGAGTAGAGAGAGTTCTTCTTATTGATACTTAGAGAATGTTAGGGGTCATTTACAATGGTAGAGGGCACCTTTATTTATAGGGAGGAGGATAATTTATCTACCAAGAATAAAACTCTAGAATCTCTCTAATTAAAGACATTCACCTTAAATAGAAGTGTATTTATAACAATATTTCTTTTCTTTATGTTAATTTATGTTTCTGATTCAGAATAAACTACAAAGCTTCTTTTAGCATTACCCGCTCCATCCTAAAATACTTATCACGTTTGGTTTTTCGAGATTCAAAATAATATGAATCTTGATTAATATTTTAATATATGTTTTATCATATTGATATGAGAAGAATTACAAATTATATTATTTATCTATAGTCTTTGAATATTTAAATTTTTAATTTTATAATATTAAATTATTCTAAATTAATTTAGCTTTAACTTTACAATATTTTTTTGTACTTTCATTACAGTAGTTGTATATACAAGATTTGAGGAGCAAAGTGCTCAAAATAGAAAAGAGAATATACAAATTAGAATTTGTGATTGACAGGAAATCAAGATCACAATAAAAGCAATAATTATAATATATTGCAATATCTTTGGTATAATAGCTGGTAATTAGCATTGCTACCTTTCTTTTTCTTCCTTGTTTAAGTGATTTTTAGTAGGCGATTGAACATAAAAATTATAATTTTTGAAAAAAAAGTATTTAAAATTATGTTTAAATATATATTTTACTTGAAAAACAAATCACAATTTTATAAGGGAAAAACAAAAATTTTGAAAAAGTGATTTGAAAAACTCATTTACGAAAAATTTCTAAAAACTTGAAATTTTTTATGGACAAACATATTTTTTAAAAAATTAATTTTTTTATTGACAAACGGGTCCTCATTTACTTTTTGTCCCCTTTTCCAGCTTAGTTTTCCTTTTCCTATTGCCGAGGAAAGTGGGTAGTATTTCGAATTTGAAACAACAATAATAATAACAACAACTATCCAGTATATTCCAATTAGGTGGGGTCTGGGGAGGATAATATATAGACGAGCCTTACCTTTACCCGAAAGGGCAGAGAGACTATTTCCAATCGACCCTCGGCGCATAGGATAAAATGGAAAGCAGCATTAAAACAAAAACAAAGGCAAAATTAGAAACAAAAACAAAACAATAAAGCATTAGTAAATCCCGCAGAAATAACGTAAATAATTATGTAAACATAAGAAACATAAATACAATCGCATGCAATAATAACAAACAGTAACTACCATACTAATAACCATAAGGGGGACATAAGCTAAAACACAAATCATCTATGGGTAACCTTGCTGTCCCACACCCAACCCCGGGAGTATTTCGAATTTGAAAGACATTTATAAATACACAACGTTGTTTGAACATATATTTCTTCCACAAAAATATTTTCTACCACTAATTAAACAAAAAAATCATAATCATGATTAAGGTTTGTCCATTTATTGGATTAAATGGGGAAATATGGGATGATAAGGAAGATAAAGTAGTCAAGATTTTTATATCTCATGGTAGAAGAGTTAATTTCATTCAGTTTTTATACATAAAAAAATGGATCCTTTGTCTTGTCCAATAAACATGGTGGTGATGGAGGCTTAAAATTTGATACAGTGAGTTATAAATTTACTAGTATTATTTTCTGTCTCAGATTTTGTTTTCTTATTTCAAATTTCAAATATTTTGTGAACATGTTTTGAAAAAGAAATACACAACTTTTGAAAATTTTGTTTCGCATTTTTTTTTCCGAAAAGAAAATTTTGTACTTTTTTGTTGGTAGTAGATTTTTATAATTATTTGTTTTTTATTTTATTGTTATCACCTTACTATCTTGTTGTTTTTATTTTGTCTTTATAAGGCCTTTTGTTATTGTATCTTCTTGTCTATATTTTTATTAATGTTGTATTTATGCTTTACTGAGCCGATGGTCTATTGCAAACAACTTCTCTATCTTCACGACGTAGAGTTAAGGTCTATGTATATACTATCCTTTCAGATCCTACAATGTGGAATAATACTGTGTATGTTGTTGTTGTTGTCGTTGTTGTTGTTGTAACTCATATTTTTAGGGTCTACAGGTTGACGTTTGGATAATTTTAGGAAAAATTTGGAGTATTATTACTTTTAACCCGTGTAAAATTTTTTTGTATTTGGTAGCTAAAAAATGTATAAAATTTATATACGTTTTGTATATAACATATAAAATGTATATATATATATATATATATCAATAATATACCGGTTATTATTTTGACAATGGTTATATAGTGTCATTTTTCCAAAAAATAAATTTCTAAAAAGAAAAAATCTTGTATGTTATAAAATAATACAAGAACAAGAACAATATTGCAGAGCAAGGTAGGGAGAGGAGAATTCTTATTGATATTTTGGGATAATATACAATGGGGTAAGACCCCTCTATTTATAGGAAGATAAATGACTTAGCCTCAAAGTAAAATTCTTCTATAAGATAGACATTCACCCTAATTAGAGTTCTATTCTTAACACTCCCCCTTGAATGTCTACTCAATAAATAATGTGCCTCGTTAAAACCTTAACTGAAATAAAACCCAATGGGAAAAAAAATTCTAGAAAAGGGAAAAGAGTACACATATTTAGAAATGCGCCTATTGGTTACCTCGTTAAAAACCTTGCAAGGAAAACCCAGTGGGACAAAACCTTGTAAGGGAAAAAGAGTACAACGCGCATTAACTCCCCCTGAAGAGAGCATCAATTCACATCCTTGAGTCTTCGCATCCCAATCTTGTACACTAGCTTCAAGAGATCGTTAGTAGAGATTTGATAAATAAAATCAGCCATATTAACTATAATGAATATTTGCACCTACTTCACAAATATCGTGGAATGGCTCTTCAATATTTCCATAGAGATATCCTCGCCATCACATTATCATAGTTATAGCAAGATATATTTGTGCATAAATTGCATTAAGGAAGTGGTACCTCAAGATCAAGAATTGTAGATTCTTTCAAGCAACTTAAATCCTTCATGGGTTGTCATATAAGTTAAGTAATATAAGTCATATAATATACTTTAGATGCAAATCAAGTTTTCATGTCATGCTAAACAAATAAGATATCGAAAACTGATTACACATACCCTTGACTTTATACTTTCAAGTATTCGAACTACATGTCCAAAGTTACATGTCTTTCATATGGAATCAATTCAACTTGAATTGTATCTCTTCCATTTGGCCAATATTTTTTGTTTGTATTCGACAAACATAAGATCCTCATCGATATTTAACGCTATCATAGATGTCGTCGACGAACATTTTATATCGGTTCCAGTAAATTTTCATAAAGACATAACATGGAGATCTCTTCATTCATACATTCAGGTACCTGAATCTCTCATGAGATTTTATGAAGTGTTATGCCATGTGATCTTCTAGATCACTTGCCTCCTTATTATGATCACTTTGATCATTTGCTCATCTTCTTTATTAAGAAGTTCTTTTGAAACCGAGTTGTCTATACACTTTAAGCGTATCAAAGACTTTGTCCTTCTAGGACTTAATATGAGCATTTGTAGTGAGAATATAGTTACTTTCTTTGGGTCAGCAAATGCGTATGGCATGCTTTGCAATATGTTGCAATTGAATTATCCTTTTATGAACTTCAGGTTCATATTGTGATATTCGAGGATCTATATATACAAATGATAATTCATACCATGTAACCTTTTCTCAAGTGTTTATCATGTCTCCCCCTCATGTTAGGAAAACTAACTTGTTTCCTCAACTCTGGGAAATCATCTTTGTGCATTATCATGTTAATATACACAGCACATTAATAATAATAAGATGAAATTATTTGGTTCCTGACCCTAAACCACTTGTGAGGGGAGAATATAATATACTCTCGTGTATAGCGTATATCAAATTGATATAGATAACTTTGTTCTCATAAGCAATAATTTAGCTATTAAATGGAGGCACTCAATAAATTATTTTGCTAAACCAACTATGATGTAAACCAACTTATCAAGATGAACTATCTTGAATAGAAAATCTGGAAATTATGCTCGAAATTAGATTACTGAGCAATTTACCTCGCAAGCACCCGACAGGTTGCAGGTTAATAATAATAATCGCACATGTAACCATATCATAGATGCATCATATGTGGTATATATGGCAGGTGAATGGGCCCATATTCACCTTTGATATTTCCAGAATTTATGGGATTCAACCCCAACTTTAGTTGGTCAATTAATTTAATGAGAACAAGTAATACAAGAGAATTCGTAAAGAACTTTCTAGTTCTTTAATATTTACCCATGAGAATTCTCTATTATTGTTGCACATCATACTTAAATTGATATGGCTAACCCGAATGCCAATTGAATAAATTATCAATATTGATAAGTTCATGTTTATACCATGACATGTGCAATTCTCAATAAACTCCAAGTTTATTATGATATGGATTTTTATATAAATTAACATTCACTTTATTGTGGCATTCTTTTGTTTGTGTAGTACAAACTGGAGAATAAAGCGGGTAGCTTTTCATATACAGATTATCCCGCTACAAGTTGTAGTAATAGAAGATATCAAATCTTTCCTTTATTTATTGTCTCAATATAATCAACCGCTTTCACATATACTTTAGAAACTGAATAAGTTTCTTTGAGACTTACTACAACACAATACCTTATTGGTAATCAATTGTGTTTCTCCAACATAGTATTAATTGGCTCTTCTAGAGCTCTCAATTAACTTTGTACTACCACAAATTCATCAACATCCATGTGGTGAATATCTCTTTTAAAGAGAAAGTTATACCATTATGGTCATGGTCAAAATTATATGCAAGATATGTTTCTTGTATTATCGTTGTCCTTTAATAATCACATTTTTAAAATATTTTGGTGTACAATAGGTACGTGACCAATGATCATTCATGCCATAATAATGACATTATTTATATCATCTCAAACCTCCTTCTAGAGGTGATGTGGTATATTCACTACCAATAGCACGCTCATATTCTTCCAAGAATTAATATGTATTCATAAATCATATGTTGTCACATTCACACCATGAATGGATCATAATCATCTGTATGTGCTATATAAAATCTCATGTCAAATATTACTTTCATAAGGTGAAAGATTATTTTGAGAATCTTTATTATTCTCATTATCACAATGATGACGATTATAATTCCGTCTATTGCCACGTCCATATTCATTGATACCTTCACGGTAATAATTTTGTCTTCTTTCAGACTTATCACATACTGCTATCACATTCTCTGCGGGGATATGTAATTTTGTTATCCTTTTCAAGTCCGTGAATGCGTCAGGCATTTGATTTGCTATTCTTTGCAAATGGATAATATTTTGTACCTCTTTTTCACAAATAGAGGTATATGGATCAAGATGAGGTAATGATGGATTTTTCCACAAAATTTCCCGTTTGGTTTCACCACCAACTTCTCCCCCTAATTTTGGGAAAAGTGTATCATTGAATCGACAGTCTGCAAATCGGATCCATTTTGGTGTGATATGGCGGTGCTACAGGCACATATACTGCGCATCCAAAAATTTTTAAATGGGATATATTAGGTTCATGACCCAAATCTAATTGCAACTGCATGCAAAATGGCGTGACCCCAAACCGAAGTGGGCAGTCTCGTTTTCATGAGTAATGGTCTTGCAATCAACTGCAGATGTTTAATTAAAGATTCTGCAAGAGCATTTTGAGTGTGAACATGAGCTACAGGATGTTCCACTTTTATCTCAATTGATAAGCAATAGTCATTAAATGCTTGTGATGAAAACTCAGCAGCATTATCTAGTCTAATAGACTGAAATGGATTATCAGGAAATTGTGCTCGTAATCGAATTATTTGTGCCATTAATTTTGCAAACGCAATGTTGCGTGATGACAATAGGCACACATGAGACCATCTAGAGGATGCGTCTATTAAGACCATAAAATATCTAAACGACCCACTAGGTGGGTGAATAGGTCCACAAATGTCCCCTTGTATACGTTCCAAAATAATAGGTGACTCAGTTCCAACCTTTGTTGGTGATGGTCTAATAATTAACTTGCTTTGATAACAAGAAGTGCAAGAAAATTCATTATTTAAAAGAATCTTTAAATTCTTTAATGGATGCCCATATGAGTTTTTATATAATCCGTCTCATCATAATTGATCCAGGATGTCCCAATCGATCATGCCAAAGTACAAAAGTATTGGAATCAGTAACCTTTTGGTTTACTGTGGAATGTGCCTCAATTGCACTAATTATTGTCCAATACAGGCCACAAGATAAAGATGGGAACTTCTCAATAACCCTCTTTTGGCCAGAGACATTCTTTGTAATGATGAGATATTCAAGATTATTCTCATCTATTGTCTCAATATGATATCCATTTTGAATGATATCTTAAAAACTCAACAAGTTCCTCTTAGACTTGGAGGAGGACATTGCATTCTCTATGATAAATATTGTTCCTTTAGGCAGAGTTATAGTTGCTCTTCCGGAGCCTAAATTGTAGTAACATCTGCCTTACACATACTTAAATGAGAGAAATATTTCTTCTCTTTGAATATCGTATGTGTGGTACATGAATCAATTAAACAAATAATTTAAAATAATATACATAGTCATGCCTTAAGTACTGATTCACAGTGACAACTTGCAATACATTCAAAGTTCAAAACGTGTTCATGTATGTTAATTGACACCAAATATAGTTCTAGACATGTATATGTCTAAATGTGTTAATAAGAAATTTTACAATATTGCATACAATTTTGCAAAGTTTTAAGACAAATATGATTTTAGTTACAGCTTAGACAGCGCAACAATTTCATGTGAAAAAAAATGGTGCCATAATGTAGACTACACAAATAAATGCCATGGGGACAAAAAATGTTGAACATACACAAGCACAATACTTATAATTGTAAGCAATATAGTAAGGAAACAATTTGTAGTATTATAGTACAATGTCTTTGAAGAACGCAAAAATCACTGTAGTATACATAGATAAGATTACAACACTAGTTACTCATTGTGTACAATATTTTGCTATATGTACTGTTTTTGTCTAACATTTAACAAAGTCTAATATTTTGATAAACAAATAAATTCTAGCTAGCACAGAACATTGATTTATGAAATAATCACACTAAAGCATATAAATAATATGTGTAATCTATATTCCATCCAATAATAATATTCATCAAACATACAAGATAGCTTAAGGCAATTAATTGGTATTGTTTCTTCGTCTCAAGTGCAGAACAGTTCCAACTATATCACATTAGAATATAGCATATTAATATTGCTTTGGCGATAACAACACTTGACTCTCCCTTAGCATATTAAAATTCGAATAGACTCTTTAATAGGCTAACTCTCAGTTTACACACTTTATTATGCCATTATTATTATGCTACATAAAATAATATTAAAGTAATGATTCATACCTGAATCTTATAAAATTTTAAAAGATTTTCATGGTAGCAACTATTTCTGCCGCCGTCAATACTCCCTATGCTCTTCATCTTAATTTTCTCAAAGAGATTCTTGAGATAGTAGAGCTTCGTGCTGATAACGTATTATAAAATAATACAAGAACAAGAACAATATTGCAGAGCAAGGTAGGGAGAGGAGAATTCTTAGTGATATTTTGGGATAATATACAATGGGGTAAGACCCCTCTATTTATAGAAAGATAAATAACTTAGCCTCAAAGTAAAATTCTTCTATAAGATAGACATTCACCCTAATTAGAGTTCTATTCTTAACATTGTAAAAGTTTTGCTTTGTTCTTCAAAGAATTTTTTGGGGTCCAAACAGCTTAAGCAAAATAGATTCTGAAAAGGTTCCTAAAAAAATAGTGTGAAAGTGCAATATTTTGGTGGAAATCTACATATTTAGCTTTTCTATTTTCGTAAAAATTTTATTTCGTCTTTTCGAATTTGAAGTTTCTCCTAAAAAGAAAAAGTTTTCATCTTTTGAAAGTTTCTTAAATCCAAACGGGTAAATTAGGGAAAAGCAAAAATTAAAGAATTTTTTTCCACGTACATGTATGTATGTTTGACATGATTGTATAAATATTTTTATGTTGTTAGTGTAAGGGATATAGTAGATATGTCCTAAATCCAATATCATATTTGATGATTTGAACATAATTTTGTGAATGTTATTTGATATAAAAATATATGGCATTTTGTTATGAAATCTCCTATTTAAGGTGAATGTCTATAATTAGAGAGATTCTAGAGTTCAATTCTTGGTAGATAAATCATCCCCCTCCCTATAAATAGAGGTGCTCTCTACCATTGTAAATCACCCCAATCAACTCAATAAGAAGAATTCTCTCTACTCTTCTCTCTATTGCTCTTGTTCTTACATTATTGTTCTTGTCTTTTATATTATTTCATAACACGTTATCAGCACGAGTCTCTAACCAATTGAAATTTTCGATTGTCTTAACTTTTGTTTGTGTAAGGTTTTACTTCAAAGAAAGAATGAAGAAAGAAAGAAAAAAAAAGGGAGGAACGAAACAGAAAGCAAAAGAAGGAAAGCAAAAGAGAAAAGGAAGAAAACATTGAAAATATAATTGGTATACCTTAAAGGTAAGTAATTTACTTTTCCCTTTCAAATTCTTGGAATTCTATAATTTGATTTTATATACAAAGCATAGACAACAAAGTTTGATTATAACTCTAATGGAGTTTGTAAGAAATTATAACCACATGAAGTGGTAAAATCTCTATGTCCTGCCATGATTAAATTCATGTATGATTGTGGGCAAATAATTGAAAATACGTCCCATTGAATTTGCTCCATTCCCTTTAGAGAATGTGGAAGCAGTATATGATAAGTCTGAAAGAAGACTAAAATATTACCATGAAGTATCAATGAATGTGGACGTGGCAAAGAATTCCGTCCAATTGAATTTGCTCCATTCCCTTTAGAGAATGTGGTAGCAGTATGTGATAAGTCTGAAAGAAGACTAATTACCGTAAAGGTATCAATGGATGTGGACATGGCAATAGACGAAGTTATAATCGTCATTATTGTGGTAATGAGAACAATAAGGATTCTCAAAATAATCTTTCACTTTATGAAAGTAATATTTGACATGAGATTGTGTAAAGCACATGATTTTGATCCATTCCCTGAAGTGAATGTGATAATTGTAATAAAGCCCGTAAGTATGAACACGCTCTTGATGTAATTTTGGTTTATGTCTGACATTATGAAAAGAAAGTTCGTTGCCCTTGAAATTTCGGGCAAGAACTATATGATATGGGTGTTGGATACTTAAATCCATTTTGGATGCTATGGGTCTTGGAGACGCCATTAAAGACAGAAATAATGCATCCACCCAAAACTATGCTAAGGCCTTGATTTTCTTGCGCCATCACCTTGATGAAGGTTTGAAACTATGCTAAGGCCTTGATTTTCTTGCGCCATCACCTTGATGAAGGTTTGAAGATTGAATATCTCACCGTCAAAGATCCACCTATCTTGTGGAATGGCTTAAAGAAGAGATATGACAACCTGAAGTTGGTCACTCTGCCACAAGCACGATACGATAAGAACCCAAAAGCAAATAGTTTATAAACTATATATTATCGTTGTGGTGGAAACGGGCACTGGTCAAAGGCTTGCCGTATACCATGACATTTGGTTGACCTTTATCAAGCATCTCGAAAGAGTAAACGCCCTGAAACGAATTTTGTCTCTGACGACAACTTTGACATCATCCACTTGGATGTGGCAGACTTCTTTGAGCAACCCGAGGGGAAGATAGACCACCTAATCGGTGATGGATCCGTGATGAAAGAAGATGGAGCTATTTAATTTTATTTTACTTGTTTGTATTAGTGAATGAATAAACTAATAGCCATTAGTATTAGCTCGTATTAGTTAGTTCATGATATAATGTTAGTATTAGTTCTTTAGAATGTATCAATATGCTCAAATATCAATAATATTTTTACTTTCCAGTAGAGGTAATCGACTAACCTGAAAAACTAGTCGGTTATCTCATATTTCGCATAAAAACTGCAAAACAATCGATTGTCAATGATCAACAATCGATTGTCTTTAAAACAGTGATCTGGAATTTTTCAAAAACAGTCAACAATCGATTGTCAATGATTAACAATCGATTGTCGTTAGACAGTGTAATCTGGAATTTTTCAAAAATCATCCACAATCGATTGTCTATGTCTAACAATCGATTGTCTTGAAACAGTGAGGTCGAATTTTTCAAAAATCATCCACAATCGATTGTCTTTGTCTAACAATCGATTGTCTTGAAACAGTGAGGTCTGGAAGATTTTCAAAATAGCAAATAATCGATTGTGCGTGTTTAACAATCGATTGTTTGTGTTTAACAATCGATTGTTTGAAGAAAATGTATAAACTGAAATTTTCAAACTGCATAGTAATCGATTATGGATAACATATCTGATTTTGTTAGTCAACTGTTAGCAGCAGATTTTGAAAATATTATGTGACACAAACGAATTGAAGTTGTTTATTCTCATGTTCGTACATTTTCTTTTATATGTCAAACCATGGGAAGTAAATTGATTGAAGGCTCCGGAAGAGCAACTGTAACTCTGCCCAAAGGCATGACGTTTATCTTAGAGAATGCAATATTCTCCTCCAAGTCTAAGAAGAACTTGTTGAGTTTTAATGATATCAATCGCAATGTTCTCCTCCAAGTCTAAAAGGAACTTGTTGAGTTTTAAAGATATCATTCAAAATGGATATCATATTGAGACAATAGATGAGAATAATCTTGAATTCTTCATGAAAACGAGGCTGCCCATTTCGGTTTGGGTTCACGCCATTTTGCATGCAGCAATGCGAGTTCGTCGGCTGCCCACTTTGGTTTGGGTTCATGCCATTTTGCATGCAGCATTTTAGTTTGTCGGCTGCCCACTTCGGTTTAGGGACACGCCATTTTGCATACAGCAATGCTAGTTCGTCTCTGACTGACGAATTGACACAAATATTCCCCGTTGCAATTGGTTTTGGGTCATGAACCCAATATATCCCATTTAAGGATTTTTTGGATGCGCAGTATATGTGCCTATTGCACCGCCGTCCCGCACCAAAATGGGTATGCAAAGAAGGTTAGGAATATATGTTGGGTTTGAATCGCCCTCCATCATTCGCTACCTCGAAACATTGACAGGCGACTTGTTTACTGCACGATTTGCAGACTGTCGATTTGATGAGACACTTTTCCCAAAATTAGGGGGAGAAGTTGGTGAAACCAAACGGGAAATTTTGTGGAAAAATGCATCATTATCTCATCTTGATCCACACACCTCTATTTGTGTGAAAGAGGCACAAAAGATTATCCATTTGCAAAGAATAGCAAATCAAATGCCTGACGCATTTATAGATTTGAAAAGGATAACAAAATCACATATCCCGAAGTGAATGTGACAACATCTGATTCACGAATACATATTCATTATTGGAAGAATATGAACATGAAATTGGTATTAAATATACCACACTCACCCCTAGAAGGAGGTTTGAGATGATATATGGCATGAATGATCGTTGGTCACGTACCTATTGTACGCCAAAGTATTTTGGAAATATGACTATTAAAGGACAACGATAATGCAAGAAATATATCTTGCATATAAGTTTGACATGACCATAATGGTATAACTTTCTCTTTAAGAAAGATATTCACCACATGGATGTTGATGAATCTGTGGTAGTACAAAATTAATTGAGAGCTCTAGAAGAGCCAATTATTACTATGTTGGAGAAACACAATTGAGTATTGTGCTGTAGTAAGTCTCAAAGAAACTTATTCAGTTTCCAAAGTACACGCGAAAGCGATTGATTATATTGAGACTATAAATAAAGGAAGGCTTTGATATCTCCTATTACTACAACTTGTAGCGGGGTAATTTGTATATGAAAAGCTACCCGCTTTGTTCTCCAGTTTGTACTGCACAAACAAAAGAATGCCACAATAAAGTGGATATCTATTGGTATAAAACCCATGTTATAATAAACCTGAAGTTTATTGATAAGTGCACATGTCATGGTGTAAATTTGAAGTTTACCAATATTGATAATTTATTCAATTGACATTCGTGTTAGCCATCTCATTTTAAGTATGATGTGCAAATTCACATAGGTGAATATCAAAGAACTAGAAAGTTCTTTACGAATTCTCTTGTATCACTTGTTCTCATTAATGAACTGACCAACTAAAGAGTTCGGGTTGAAGCCCATAAATTCTGGAAATACCAAAGGTGAATATGGGCCCATTCACCTGCCATGTATACCACATATGATGCATCTATGGAATGGTTACATGCGCAATTGTTATTGACCCGCAGCCTGGCCGGTGCTTGCGAGGTAAATCGCTCAGTAATCTAACTTCGAGCATAGTTTCCAGATTCTCTACTCAAGACAGTTCATCTTGATAAGTTGGTTTATATCAAAGTTGGTTTAGCAAGATAATTATTGAGTGCTTCCACTTAATAGCTAAACTGTTTCTTATGAGAACAAAGTTATATATATCAGTTTGATATAAGTTGTATACGAGAGTATATTCTCCCCTCACAAGTGGTTCAAGGTCAGGAACCAAATAATTTCATCTTATTATTAATATGTTGTGTATATTGACATAATAATGCACAAAGATGATTTCCCAAAGTTGAGGAAACAAGTTAGCTTTTCTAACATGAGGGGGAGACATGATAAACACTTGAGAAAAGGTTACATGGGATGAATTATCATTTGTATATGTATATCCCCGAATATCATGATATGAACCTGAAGTTCATAAAAGGGATAATTCAATTGCAACATATTGCAAAGCATGCTATACGCATTTACTGACCCAAAGAAAGTAACTAAATGGAAGAGATACAATTCAAGAAGAATTGATTCCATATGAAAGACATGTAGTTTTGAACCTATAGTTCAAATGCTTGAAAGTATAAAGTCAAAGGTATGTATAGTCAGTTTTCGATATCTTGTTTGTCTAGCATGATATGGAAAACTTGATATGCATCTAAAGTCTATTATATGGCTTATATGACTTAACTTGAAAGATTTAAGTTGCTTGAAGCATATGCAATTCTTGGTCTTGAAGTACCACATCCTAAGTACAACTTGTGTACATATATATCTTGCCATAACTATAAGCATGATGGCTTTGAGAATGCACCTATGGAGATATTGAAGAGTTATTCCACGACATCATATGAAGATGTTCATATCTATCAAGAATAATGATTCAAGGTGCGGAATATTTATTCAAGTCAATATGGTTGATTTATTTATCAAACGTCTACCAAAGATCGTTTTGAAGATGATGCACAAGATTGGAATGCAAATGCTCAAGGATATAAAATGATGTACTCATTAGGGGGAGTTAATGCGCGTTGCACTCTTTTTCCCTTACAAGGTTTTGTCCCACCGGGTTTTCCTTGCAAGGTTTTTAACGAGGCAACCAATAGGCGCATATTCAAACATGTGTACTCTTTTTCCTTACTTTAATTTTTCCCATTGGGTTTTGGTTTTAAGGTTTTAACGAGGCACATTGTTGAATAGACATTCAAGGGGGAGTGTTATGAAATCTCCTATTTAAGGTGAATGTCTATAATTAGAGAGATTCTAGAGTTCTATTCTTGGTAGATAAATCATCCCCCTCCCTATAAATAGAGGTGCTCTCTACCATTGTAAATCACCCCAATCAACTCAATAAGAAGAATTCTCTCTACTCTTCTCTCTATTGCTCTTGTTCTTACATTATTGTTCTTGTCTTTTATATTATTTCATAACACATTTGATATTCTTTTATCATTATTATTAATTACTTGATTAATTTGATTAAGTCCTTGATTAAATTTTGAGATTTGGCACCGTGATAAAGTGATAATGAGAGCAAAGGCTCTTACAATTTAATCTAAATTTGTTCTTGATCGTAGGATTATTAATTTTGACATTAGTAATCAGGTTAGATCAATATTTATGTGATCGTCTTTATTGGATAAAGATTAGTTGATTTCATTAACTAAATCACATAGATAGATGATGCATATAGAGATATGATAATTGAACCGACTCATTGGATAATTCCAAATGGTTAGAATTATCATAACTGTCAATAGGATATTCTCTTGAAGAATGTGATGTAAAAATTTTCTTTGACATGAGATTGTCATAGTAATTGACAAGTTATTTATTGTGCTTTGATACCAGACACCTATGACCCAAGGGTGATAGTTGAAAGGATATTGGGTACGATTAAATACTTGTAGAATTAGTGATTGATTAATATGGAATCTGTAAACTCTTGGTAATGAGTTTAAGCTCCATATTGTCATGAATTATAAACGATCAAACTAAGACCTTGGCCAGGGCAATTGAATGAAAGAAGAAATGAGTTTCTTAGGTCATTCAATGGTCGATTATATTTGACATGAACTCATAGTTGGTCGCCTATTAGAATTTAACAGTTGAACCATATCCTAGGGTGATCCAGAGCTATAAGGACATAAGGAATTACTATATTATTCTTCTACTGGTTCTTGAGAGTAAATTATATACTTCATGCTATCCGGTCGTTAAGGAGTGTTGCTAGACGCCACCCTTGATTAGTAAATTGATGTGATCAATTTACTATCGGTTTAGTATTGAACCTATGTGGCCGCACACTAACGAGTGTTTTGATATTTGCTAAAAGATCAATTAACTTATTATTTGATAATTAAATTAAGGAATTTAATTAGTCAAATAGATTTAGTTATTAGTCTAAATGAAATATTCTTTGCTAGCACATCGAAAATAATTAATATTGTGAAAAAATTGAAGTTTTTATTTGGAATAGAAATTAAATTATATTTCTTGGTTGAAATATATGTGATATATATAACTAATACTTATATTATATAAGAAAATATTATATCAAATATTAATAAAGTATCCAATTTGTAATTGGATCGAAAATCGCACAAGAGACATCTGCTACGTGAAATCTATTTGTTATGGGATTTCAACTTTCTGTTGGCAAAGTATCAATTAATGGCTTATAAGGAAAATTCAATATTGAATTGGATTTCACTTTACTATCCAACTTTGACGTTGGACATGGAAGTCCAAGTAGAAGGCTGTGTCCATTAAGAACGGGTTTGCGATTTTTTCATACAAAAAATTTCATGAAGATATTTTGGAATAAAATTTTACCCTAAGTAATCATTACCTCAACAAAATAGGAAAAAGGTTTATAGGTGATGTTATATAAAGGGTTGTCGATGGCTCCCTTTTTCTGAGGCAAAATTAGATTTGCGACATTTGGGCGAACAACTCTATTCCTTTTGGGAATTTGGGTTTTGGAATTGTGAAGAGTTGCCACCTAATGATTAAAGGGCATTAGGACACTAAGAAGTGTTTTTGAGTTGAAGAAACCAGAGTTCGGTTAAGGACTAGATATTATCTCGGGGGGAAGGTGTTAGGCACCCCTTAAGATCCACTAGTGTGGTTCCTGGTCATGTTATAATTGTGCCTTTAAACAACAAGTAAGTAAATAAAAGTAAAAAATAGAAGGGATTTTCACATAATGTTGCAAGT
Source organism: Nicotiana benthamiana (assembly GCA_034376525.1). Classification (NCBI taxonomy): domain Eukaryota; kingdom Viridiplantae; phylum Streptophyta; class Magnoliopsida; order Solanales; family Solanaceae; genus Nicotiana; species Nicotiana benthamiana. The sequence continues at coordinate 103,265,103 of CM067330.1, forward strand.
GGATTGAGAGTTTGAAGAAAATAGAGAAAGCAGAAATTTAAGAAAAAATAATTTGAACAAATATAAACAAGTAAAGGAAAAAGTGGGTCCTAGGTTTATGAAGAATGTGGATCACCCCACACAACACCCGGTAACCATTTATACACGTGATGTTATCGCGTGGTCATCATATCCATATCTACCCTTCCCACTCCGTTAAGGTATTAAAGCACGGAATGGTATCGTTACCTATCACATGCTATTACCCGTCCCAATCCTATCAATATCGGAGACATATGGGATTACTAATCCTAAAAGGGGAGGGAGTGGAGGCTTTTGAGAGTTTTCAAAGGATAAAATGCTAAGACGACAATCAAAACATATACAACAAGTATTGGGAAAGCAATTAAGCAGATATGGCTCAAATCAAACCTCCTTGAGTCAAAGGAAAAGATATAGTTTAGCATGCCTTACACATATTGGTTATGGTCTGAATTAAAACTTAAACGTTAAGGCATGCTAATTTATCACATATTTTCAGATAAGAATTACGAATTAGGCATGCCTGTTGTAATTATCAGTTATAGTCTTTAACTAAAGCTTGCCTAGGTGTTAAGTGGAATCTATAGGCATGATGTCTATTAGTTCAGAAAGAAGGAAACTGATTGAAGAAAAGAATTGTCTATTGCAGGAACGTTGTTGCTACTGATTTTTTTAGACTTGATGACTCAGGTTTGGTAGATAGCTCATATAGGCATGCTTTCTAGGCGTCACCGATTTTAAGCGCTATTATCATGCAGAAATCCTATAGGCAGGTCATCTATATGCAATTGGTTATTCAAATCTTATAATAGGGTTGCCTAGCGACAGGTGCATATGCAAAAATGTGGAAGTCCTATAGACATATTATCTATATGCAGAATTTCAGAGATGACTTATAGATATAATATCTATATGAAGTGCATAAAAAACCTATAGCCACGGTATCTATATGAGATGAGGTATTTCAGATGTAGTAATTCCCCATGAACATGGTATTTTTATGAAATACAGTGTTTCAGAAGTAGTGATTCCCTATGAACATGGTGTCTATACGAAATGCAGAATTTCAGAAGTAGTAATTCCCTATGAGCATGGTATCTATATGAAATATAGAATTTCAGAAGTAGTAATTCCCTATGAACATGGCATCTATACGAAATGCAGAATTTCAGCAATAGTAATTGGATGAGCAAGGTATCTACCCCTTTGCATGCATGATTGAACCTCCCTTTTTCATTCATGCCCCAGAGGTTTATTACAAGATTATTACAGACCAGAATGAATAAGAAAGGATAAAAAATACATCAGAAATTGAAGATTCCAACCCCGGAGAGCCTAATTCAGACCCCAGATATGAAATATGACATAAACCAACTTCCATAGATCAGATTTCCAAAGCCTTTCTCTTATTTGGGATGTGTCAAAGTTCCAAGGAGCTTCAAGATCTCCAGGCAATGCTTACACCCCAAATATCAATGCAGAATCAGATTATCATGCAGTCTGGAAGGTCCAACCCTCAAAATGTCCAAGTTCAGAGGGAAACTCAAGGTTCCCAAGGCAAGGTTCATAGGAGGGGGCAGAACTTAGGGTCTAAGAGTAAGTGCACGTGCAGTAGAAGGGGAAATGGAAAGCTAGTGGTCATGCCTAGCAATTTGGGGTACTGGCACACCCTGACCAGCTTGTCAGTTCAAATTGAGGAGTTAAGACCCGTTGAAGGTCAGGTTCAGCCATAGACAACAATTTGAATGCTGCCAAGCTATACCTTATCTCAGAACATAGGGGAATGTGGTATAGGGATTCATATTAAAATCAAGATGCAATGAATGGGCAGGCAAAGGGGCATACTCAACAATGAGACATACTGGCATACCTTACAGCCTACTTAGAGGTTAGGTGGGGGTCAAAAGCTTAGGTCATGAACAAAATTTTTTGTTTCCATGCCCCAAGTCCCCACTCTCAAGCATACAGGGGATAATGGGATAAGGAACAATTGTTCACAAAGAAGAGAAGCAAGAAATATCATATAGGCACTTTAAGTCAAGTTTTAAACTTTACAGGCAAGGAAAGTAGACATAGGTATTAAGACTTGTAAATAAAAATATTGGGGTGATGCTGAAAATTAAGTTAGGACATACCAGTTTCAAAGAGACAAGTGAAGAGAAGTAGTAGCTTTGTAAAAGCCAAAGTGCAGACCAGTAGCAAGAATACTCTAAGTATAAGTTCAGAAGAGAATTGTGATTGTGTAGTTTAAAGTGTGTTTTATCATGTGTGATTGTTAAAAATCCATGTGTATTGTGTTAAATAGTCATGTATTTATAGTATGAAAGCCATGAGAAAATAAGGTAAGAAAATAATAGAAGGGTGATTGTTAGTCAATTAAATAAGACTCCTCTTAATTAAGGGATTCGAATTCAAACGGTACAAATCTTTTGTGCAAAGTAGAAAATTAAAGGCAAGTACATGTTATTTAAGGACAGGGTCTTGACAGTACACAGTTTATGCAAATAAAGCAAGAGAATCAGTTGACAGCCAATAAATCAGAAAGGTATCAAATTTGGTATGAATGAACCAAGTCACAAAAATAAAGAAGGGTTTTACATAAGCCAACTCTTCTAGGGAATCAATAAAAGATGGAAGGAAAATCAATCAAGCTATATTCAGAAGGAGGTTTACGCTAATTTTAAATTTGAAAACCAATTAGAGGGAAATTCATTATATATAAGGAACATGTGAGTATGAAAGAAGACTGTCATGTAAATCAGCATAAAAATCCAATGGCAGAGTTTAGAAGAGTTTATCAAAAGTCAGAATCATATGAAACTTCGAAATTATACTAAAAGAGTTGGGGTTTTGAAATAAGAATCCTAGTTCAGGAAAATCATAAAAGAGAGCAAGCAATTGGATCAAAATATGTATAGCAAAGCAACATGCAATCACAGTAGAAAGATTCAAAGTACACACTGGCAAATATTGATAAGAACAACATGAGAAACATGCTAAGCAGAACCCGAAACAAGGTTTAATATAAAGCAGACAGAGAACCATAAGAACTTAGCAAGAAAAATATAGTAGAAAACACAAGAATCGCCGGGAAAGGTATATCAGGAGAGCATATAGGAAAACACAGTACAATAAACATATAAGAACATGATAAAATATGGTAGAAAAATCTACAAGATCATATTATTGAAAACACAATAAGGGAAGCATACAAATGATGATATGAGAACAAAGCAGAGGATAATGCAAAGAAGAAAAATCTAAAACTCCTTAATATTTTCCAAAAAACCCTAAATCGGCAAAGAAGGGTTTTGAAAGTAATTTTCAAAGGAAAATTTAGGGAAATCGTTTGAAAACTCACGCATACCATAGATACACAACGGATCTAAAAAGAATCGAAGAAAAACCTCGAATAGCTAGGGGTTCACAGGAATCCTAGAGTGAGAAAGGTTTTGGAAAAGGTCCGATCTAAGTCGGTTAAGGTCGCAATCAGGCTTAGGAGACTACGATATGCCGGAGCAAAGCTGGAGATGTTCGGAAACTTTGAGTCGACAAAGGTCTAGTCTCGAACCTTCAAGCATCAGGCACATAACTGTAATATGAGGTGAGTATATGACATCTATGGCTTGAGAAACCATGGATTTCGGTGAGGTTGTGGTCGGAGAGTGGAAGGCGGCTAGGGTTAGGGAGTATTCGAGAGAGTTTAGGAGAGAGTGGAGTATTCAAAGGCATCTGGATAAATGAATAATGGGGATTAGGGTATGGTGGGGGATTAAAAATGGCAAGGGACAATCCTTGCCGTTGATCAAAATATCAACAACTTGGATTAAAAGCAAAAGCCGGGCGGGTTTTTTGGATTGAGTTGGGGCCGGGTTAAAGTTGGATCTGGGCTAGTCCAAGTATGGATAGAATTGGGTCAAATATAGATTAGAATTGAAATGCAAAAGAGGATGCAATCAAAATAAAGGGAGTCTAAATATTAAATAGCCAATTTTACCCTTTTTATTTATAAAAAAATAGTAAAACGACTTCAAAAGCAAATTAAAAGCACTGAACTAATTAATAATAAATAGATATTAATATAAAAATGTTGGAACCGATTTTATAGTTATAAAATACTATTAATCGTAAAATAGGCAATAATCGTAATTATATGCAATTTAGCTGTTAGAATGCCGAACAAAATTTGTAAAATGTATGAAAATCACCCGAATTACATTTTGGGAGTAAATATGAGAATAAAAATAGGTTATTCACCAAAATAAAAACTTTAAAAATTGAGAAAAATACTAAAACACTTGGGTATGCTTATATATGTTATTTTGAACTATACAAAAAAGTACCTAGGAAAACATTGGGTATCAACAGCTGCCCCTCTTTAGCCGAAGGGATAAAAGAGTTGTCGGGTAAAGATATGATGACCAATTTTGACCGAAAGAAAAGATTTGAAAAGGTTTTGACTTAGCGCTGGATCTTGAGCTGCCTGCATATCCCTGGTCTTTCAGGAATCAGGTCACATGTAGTTTCAGAAATCGGTCGACGGAACATGCCGATGGAGTTTTTGAATGACGGACGCAATATTTTGGTTGGGAAAGACGGTCATGGACCGATGGACTGCAGGAACCGGAGTGAGATCGTTCCTGCTGTGATGGCCTTTGCTAGCCGGTGTACCTGCAAATAAGCAATACGAGCATATATTGTGCACAAATTTAAACGTGATGCAAGTTCCCGTTGGACCATGAATGCTATCTCGGACGACTAGGATGATGTCCTCAGACCATGACGTCCTGGGCCATGAAGCGTATAATAAAGGATTCGCAGGCTATGAAAGCGTGTTCTCGGGCTATGAGGATGATGCCTCTGAACCATGATGCCTTTGAATAATGATATGCAAAAGAATAAAATTGGGTCCTCAAGCCATGGCATGGCTTTCCCGGGCTATGAAAATGGTGCCTCCGAACAATAACGCCTTTGGATAATATCTTTCAGCATGAGATGTAAAAGGTGGCGATCTTTCAGCCGATGCAAGCTTTGAATAAATGGCGATATTTTAGCCGAGGTAGAATGAATGGCAATCTTTCCGCCGATGCGATATTTAAATTAAGCAGCGATATTTCAGCCGATGCAATTATGGAGGTAGAGCTTAACCTCGGAAGGCAGAAGAGTAGCCTTATGCAATGCAAGAAAAATGCATATGGAGACAATGCTTAGTCTTGGAAGGCAGAATAGTAGCCTTATGCAATCAAGGAAATGCAAGACTGAGGTAGAGCTTATCCTCGGAAGGCAGAATAGTAGCCTTATGCAATGTAATGAAAATTCAAATGGAGGTAGAGCTTAACCTCAGAAGGCAAAATAGTAGCCTTATGCAATGCGGAGAAATGTGGAGAAGATAATGCTTAGTCTCGAAGGCAGAAAAGCAGCCTTATGCAATGCAAGAAAATGCAAGATGGAGACTATGCTTAGTCTCCGAAGGCAGAAAAGTAGCCTTATACAATGCAAGGAAAATGCAGATGGAGGTAGAGCTTAACCTCGTAAGGCAGAATAGTAGCCTTATGCAATGCATGGAAATGCATAAGGAGAAAATGCTTAGTCTCGGAAGGCATAAAAGTAGCTTTATGCAATGCAGAGAAATGCAGATGGAGATAATGCTTAGTCTCGGAAGGCAGAAAAGTAGCCTTATGCAATACAAGGAAAATGCAGATGGAGACAATGCTTAGTCTCGGAAGGCAGAAAAGTAGCCTTATGCAATGAAAAGAAATGCAAATGAAGACAATGCCTAGTCTTGGAAGGCAGAATAGTAGCCTTATGCAATGTAGAGAAATACAGATGGAGGTAGAGCTTAACCTTGGAAGGCAGAAAAGTAGCCTTATGCAATGCAAGGAAAATGCAGATGGAGACAATGCTTAGTCTCGGAAGGCAGAAAAGTAGCGTTATGCAATGCAAAGAAATGCAAATGGAGACAATGTTTCGTCTCAGAAGGAAAAAAAGTGGCCATATGCAATGCAAGAAAATGCGGGATGGAGACAATGCTTAGTCTTGGAAAGCATAATAGTAGTCTTATGCCATGCTGATGGAGGTACAACTTAACCTTGGAAGTCATAAAAGTAGCCTTATGCAGTTCAAGGAAAATGTAGATGTAGACAATGCTTAGTCTCGGAAGGCAGAAAAGTAGCCTTATGCAATGCTAAGAAATGCAAATGAAGACAATGCTTAGTCTCAGAAGGCAGAATAGTAGCCATATGCAATGAAAGGAAAATGCAGGATGGAGGTAGAGCTTAACCTCGGAAGGCAGAATAGTAGCCTTATGCAATGCAAGAAATAAAGGGGAAGAGTAACGAAATCTATTAGTTGATATATGATAGCTGATAGTTGATTGTGTTTGTGTGGCCGTTGGCGCTGTCGCATACGGATAGTAATTGCAAATAGGTGATGATTCCAAGAGTCGCATTCCTGAAAAGTGCGAATGTATAATCGTGTCTAATGATTTTAAGCCTTGGGTGCCTGCATCCAAAGAAAAATTGTGAGTTTTGTAAAGGGGGGAAGGTAGTTCGTCCTCCCGTGGACTTCGCTTGTTCTGCTCGACTCTTGCTTTCATTGGGGGTAGCGTCGCTAAACAAAGCAGTTTTGATAATAGCCATACATAATTTTGTATAATTAAAAAAACGATTCTCTTTTAGATGAACTGACGACTGCGATGCGGTTCAAGTCATTGCAACCCTTTTTGCTCCAGAATTTTGAGAGTCCTCCTCAAAATTCTACCCCAGTTTACTGGCTGGTGCTTCTGACGGCTGTGCGATGAATGGCTGAAAGCTGAGTTCGGAATTTTGAGGGTCCTCCTCAAAATTGTGCCCCGGTTTCCAATATCGAGGAAATAAAATCTTTATTGAATTGTGACTGAACCCATAGGGCTGCCTACGTATCCCCTCTTAAACGGGAATCAGGTCAGGCATAGTTCAAATTACATCATAAGAAATTATAATGATTACACATAATAACGTTTGACTACGTCTGAATTAATTGTTTTGGCCAGACTTGTCCATCCATTTCACGAGCATGAGGGCTCCTCATGTTAGGACCCTGAGAACCATGTACGGGCCTTGCCAGTTAGGAGAGAACTTTCCTTTGGCCTCATCCTTACGCGGGAAAATTTTCTTCAGCACCAACTTCCTCTCTGTGAATTGTCTTGGCTTGACTCTTTTGTTGAAGGCTCTGGATATCTTGTTCTGATACAATTGACCATGGCAAACTGCATTCATTCTTTTCCTGTTTATGAGGGATAACTGCTCATAGTGGCTCTTTACCCATTCTGCATCTTCAAGTTCTGATTCCTGTATAATCCTCAGGAAGGGAATCTCTATCTCGCCGGGATGACTACCTCGGTACCGTAAACCAACAAATAGGGAGTCATCCCGGTTGATGTGAGAATTGTGGTGCGGTATCCCAATAGAGCAAATGATAGCTTCTCCTGCCATTCCTTATGCTTCTCTATCATCTTCCTCAGTATCTTTTTAATGTTCTTGTTGGCCGCTTCTATGGCTCCATTCATCTGAGGTCTGTAGGCTGTAGAATTCTTGTGTTTGATTTTGAATGTTTCACACATAGCTTTCATTATGTCACTTTTGAGATTGGAACCATTGTTAGTAATGATTGATTCGGGGATTCCGAACCGATAAACAATATGATCCCGAACAAAATCTACCATAACTTTCTTAGTCACTGCTCTGTATGATGTTGCTTCAACCCATTTGGTGAAGTAATCAATTGCCACTAGAATGAACCTGTGTCTGTTTGATGCGGCCGGCTTGATAGGTCCAATAATATCCATTCCCCAAGCGACAAACGGCCACTTCGAGCTTGTTGTATTAAGCTCATTTGGAGGCACCTTTATCATATCTGTATGTATCTGACAGCGATGGCATTTTCGGATGTACTGGATACAGTCTGTTTCCATAGTCATCCAAAAATAACCTGCCCAGAGTATTTTCTTGGCTAAGACAAAACCATTCATATGCGGACCACATGTCCCTGCATGAACCTCTTCTAATAACCTGGATGCTTCCTTTTCTTTGACACACCTTAGTAATCCCAAATCGGGAGTCCTGCTATACATGATTCCTCCACTGTGAAAGAAGTTGTTAGATAACTTCCAAAGTGTACGTTTTTGAGTAGCATTTTCAAGTTCTAGATATCCTCCTGTTGTCAGATACTCCTTGATATCATAGAACCATGTTTTTCCGTATGCTTCTTCATCAATGTGAGCATCGTAAGATGGTTGATCACGAATTTTCACCGGGATGGTATCAATGAAGTTCTTATCTGGATGCTAAATCATAGATGATAAGGTGGCCAATGCGTCGGCGAACTCATTCTGGACTCTGGGTACATACTGGAATTCTATCTTTGTAAACCTCTTCCTCAACTCCTGCACATGATGCAGATACGGGAGTATCTTGGAGTTCTTGGTCTCCCATTCTTCTCGGACCTGCTGTATGAGCAAGTCTGAATCCCCAATTACTAGTAACTCCTGAATGTTCATGTCAATGGCCAACTTGAGCCCTAAGATGCATGCTTCATATTCTGCAATGTTGTTGGTGCACGGTATACTAAGCTTTGCGAACATCGGATAATGCTGACCAGTTTCTGACACCAGGACCGCTCCTATGCCATCTCCTTTGAAGTTTGTTGCCCCGTCAAAGAACATCCTCCAACCATCATAGGATTCTGCAATATCCTCTCCTATGAAAGATACCTTTTCATCTGGAAAATACGTCTTTAGAAGCTCGTATTATTCGTTTACGTGATTCTCGGCGAGGTGATCTGCCAAGGCCTGTCCTTTGATTGCCTTCTGAGATACGTAAACAATGTCGAACTCGCCTAGCAAGATTTTCCACTTGGCTAGATTGCTAGTGGGAATGGGCTTATGAAAAATGTACTTTTGCATATCCATTCTTGATACGAGGTAGGTGGTATAGGCACAGAAATAATGCCTCAACTTTTGAGCTACCCAAGTCAGAGCACAACATGTGCGTTCTAATAGAAAGTACCGAGCCTCGTGTGGAGTGAACTTCTTGCTGAGGTAATAGATGGCTTGCTCCTTTCTCCCTATTTCGTCATGTTGTCCCAAAACACAGCTGAATGATCTATCCAATACCGCAAGGTAGAGCAATAGGGGTCTACCTGGTTTGGGCGGAACCAAAACTGGCGGCGTTGACAGGTATTACTTGATTCTATCAAAAGCTTTATGATAATCATCAGTCCATTTTGTAGCGGCATCCTTATTTAACATCTTAAAGATAGGTTCACAAATGACAGTGGACTGAGCTATAATACGGCTGATGTAGTTGAGTCTTCCTAGGAAGCTCATCACGCCCTTCTTGTTCTTTGGCGGTGGAAATTCTTGAATAGCCTTAACATTTGATGGATCTATCTCTATTCCTCGACGACTCACAATGAAACCCAGTAGTTTTTCGGTGGGAACCCTGAATGTACACTTGGCGGGATTCAGCTTTAGATTGTACCTTCTTAGTCTGTTGAAAAACTTCCTCAGATCCTCCATGTGGTTAGGGGCTTTCTTGGATTTGATGATTACATCATCTACGTATACCTCGATCTCTTTGTGTACCATGTCATGGAAAATAGTAGTCATGGCCCTCATGTAGGTGGCCCCTGCTTTCTTCAACCCAAACAACATCATTTTGTAACAATACATCTCCATGGCGTAATAAAAGTCATTTTCTCAACGTCTTCCTCATCCATCCATATCTGATGATACCCAAAAACAATTGATAAATGACTGCAATTCATGCTTTTGTCAATTAGAATGTGTATGTTTGATAGGCGGAAATCATCTTTCGGATTGGCCCGGTTGAGATCCTGATAGTCGACACAGACCCTAACCTTCCCATCCTTCTTTGGCACTGGAGCAATGTTCACTAACCATGTTGGATATTCTACTACCCTGAGTACCTTGGCTTTGACTTGCTTGGTAACCTCTTCCATGATTTTCAAACTCATATCAAGTTTGAACTTCCTGAGCTTCTGTTTTACCGGCAGACATGCTGGATCCGTTGGAAATTTGTGAGCTATAATAGATGTGTTGAGACCATTCATATCATCGTATGTCCAAGCGAATATGTCCTTATATTTCCTTAGAAACTATGTGTACTCTTCCTTTTCCGATGGTGACCGATTAAAGTTGATGCGCGTTTCCTTGACATTCTCTGTATCACCCAAGTTGACAACCTCAGTTTCGTCCAAGTTAGACTTAGGCCTATTCTCAATGTTCTCAACTTCATTAACATTCTCTTCTAATATATCATCCTCTTCTGAGTCTATATCCGTTTGTCACGTAACCTTATTGCAAGTCACAATCGTCGGTTCATCAAGACAAGTAATAGTAATGTGTGTAAATAAACTTACGAAAAAAGGTAATGAGAGCGAGATTTACAAGAAACTGAAATGCTTTGATAAGTTTCATAAGTGTTTTGAACATTGGAGCTCGCATTTCAAAATTAAAATGTGGAAAGAAAATCAACTAGTAAAAAGTAAAAGGTGATGCATGGTGCTTTGTTTAGCTTTGCTATCCTGAAGTCTTCGGGGCCCTAGTGGTTTTGATAGACCAATTATTGAGGTGTGATCCTCGGTTCATGGCTTGTATGGAAGGGCCTTCCTCCCCTTAATCCTCGAAAACGACACAACAGACCATATTATCATCCTCTAGGAACAAGTTCCTCATTGCTGCTAATGCCTCCTCTTCTGTCCCATAAATGACTTTGGCTGGCTGAAAAGTCTGCTCTAGGAAAGGTATCCGATGCTCCAGTGGATAGTAAGGACTGTGTCAGGGTGGCGACCATTCTTTGAATTCATTCCAGGTGCAATCGTATCCCAAACCAAAAGTGGTACCGTTCTTCTTCAGCTTGATAGGTTCAGTGATTTCCTGGAGGTTCCTGTCGAGTCCCTGGCTAGGTTCATATCCACTACAATTCAGTATGCTTTCAATCCACTCATCCCACCATTTATCTTTGTCCATGGTATTGACTCACTCAATATGATAGTATATTTCCCCACCTATCTTTCTCCTTCCTCGGATTTCTGGAATGGTTTAGCGATTGTAGATGGGATTGCTATCGTCACCGTGAATAATTACCTCCTGGTGATTCCACTCATATTTTACCGCTTGGTTTAGGGTTGACGCTACAGCTCCAGCGGCATGGATCCAGGGTCGTCCTAGTATCAAGTTGTAAGATGCCGGGACGTCTATTACTTGAAAATCAACGTCGAACCAAGTTGGTCCCATTTGCATACATAAACTAATTTCCCCAATGGTGGACCTTTGGGATCCATCGAAAGCTTTGACATTGATGGCCCCATATTTGATCTCATGCAGGCTCTTACCCAGTGTTTTAAGAGTTACCAACGGACAAATATTGAGGCAGGACCCTCCGTCGATCAAAATCCCGCTGATGAAATAATCTTCATATTGCACAGTGATGTGCAGCGCCTTGTTGTGGCTTAATCCTTCAGGTGGCAGCTCATCTTCGTGGAAAGTGATTTTGTGACTCTCCAATACTTGCCCTACCATGTTTGCCATTTCTCCTCCAGTTATGTTGCTGGGTACATATGCCTCACTCAATATCTTCAACAAGGCATTTTTATGCGCATCGGAGCTTTGCAACAAAGCTGGGATGGAGATCTGTGCTGGTGTTTTATTCGTTTAATCAATGAGTGAGTACTCTTTTGCTTGTATCCTCCTCTAGAGATCATTGTGCCCAGTTTCAACATGCCGTCCATACGTCTGCTTGCTTGATTCAGCTAAATACTCTAGAGTATAAACCCTGTAAGTTCGGTCATACCCTGTGCTGCAATTGCTTCTCCAGATTTGGTTTTCCCTTACCTTCTTGCCTCGGCTGTGTAGTCCCAGGGAACAACCTGTGTATGGAACGATGTTATGGCTGTCATTGCTACAGGAATGGGTACCCTCGCTTTGGAAGGTAACACAACAACTTCAAATGGTGCCATTGGGGACCTAAACTCAACCTCAATTGGTCCTGGCGCCTTTGCGGGAGATTGTGCTTCAAGATTGAGTGGTATGGACTTTTTTACTTCAGTATCTTTAGAAGGCTGAAGCTGGACACTGATCGTGTTAAGTGTGACTATTGGTTTCTTTGGTTTTTCACCTTAAGTAATCAACCCGATTGACCCTTCGGGGTCCCAATCATCTTCTATCTATATCATGTGAATACTCCCGCCCTTGTGGTCTGGAAAAGGGTTGTTGTGAATATTAGGAGCACGATCATTTGCTAGGATGATCTTATTGTCAATCAAAGCCTGAATCTTGTCCTTCAGGGAGCGGCACTCCTTGATGGTATGACCTCATGCCGGAATGGTATGCACATGTTTTGTTTGGGTTATGGGGTTATGGTAGGGATAAGGGTGACGTAACCAGCATCTGTAAGCCTTTCATACAGTTGGTCGATTGGTTCGGCAATGGTGGTGTACTATTGGGAGGTCTGTGGTCGAAGTTTTGTCAGGGCCTAGGGAAATCTTTGCGAGGTGATTGATAGTGAAATTGTTGGGTATTGTAGTCTTAGTAGATGTGTGCCGGTTAGGAGTATTTGGAGGAAGTGGGCTGATATGTGAGAGGTGGAGATGATTGGTAAGTAGGTGGTGAAGCTTGGTAGGAAGGTGAGGGTGCTTCGTAACTTGGGATAGGTTGATGTGTGAGTGGAGGTAATGGGTAGGTTTGGTATATGACTGAAGACTTTTTCCTCTGTGCAACCATTACAACACTCACATCCCTTTTCTTGGATGTGCCACCAGACTGTAGAGCCTTGTTGGTGGCTTGTAATGCTTTAAAGTTAGTGACTATACCGCTTTTAATACCATTTTTTATTCTCTCCCCTAACTTGATGATGTCAGAAAATTTCTGGCCCTTGATCAGCATCAGCCTCTCATAAAATTCGGAATCTTGAGCCCGAACGACAAACCTGTTCGTCTGTTCTTCTTCTAAAGTTGGTCTGACCTTAGCAACCTCTGACCTCTAATGAGTAGCATACTCGCGGAAAATTCTTTAGGTTTCTTCTTCAAATTCTCGATGTAGAATACATCTGGTGCATTCTCGGTATTGAATCTGAACCTGCCCATGAAATCATACGTCATATCGACCCAATTTGTCCACTTCTTCGGGTCTTGGCTAATGTACCAAGATAGAGCATCCCCTTTTAGTCTTCTCATAAAGAGCTTCATGTGGATCTTTTCATCTCTCCCCACTCCGATTAACTTATCGCAGTATGTCCTCAAATGGACTCTAGGATCTCCTGTGCCATCAAACATTTCTAACTTGGGAGGTTTTTACCCCTCTGGATTTCAACATCTAGTTGGATGCAAAGATCCTCGTAATTCATCCCCTCGATACCTTTGTTTCCTTTGACACCCTAGACTAGGCTGGTAAGTTTCTTGAGTTCCGCAACCAGGTTCTTGATGATAGAGTCTTTGTCATCAGACTCAGGTGTGTTTGAAATGGGCTGAATGGGATATGGCATAGTTTCCACATAAATGAGGTTGTTGTGATGGTAGGAATGGTCATTTGTGGATGTCAATGGTTCATGAACAAATAACGGGGTATTACTTGAAGTGTGGAATGTGTTGTAGTGGTGAAGGGAAGCGGATTGATTTTGTGGTTTCGGGATATTTTGTTGAGGTACGGCGTTTTATGTGTTGGAGAAGTTGACACCTGGGGTAGTGACGGAAAATGACAAGCTGGCCAAATTCCAGACTTGGTCTAGTTCTTCCTGAAATTTCAACAACTTTTGTTCAAGTTAGGAGGCACTTTCCTTGGAGACCTGCATACCCTGGGAGGTATCTACCCTTTCAACCGAATTCTCTTTCCTGATGTTACCCAAGTCTTCGTTTTTTCCTTTGTTCCTGTTTCTTATTGGAATTGGAGGAGGAGGAGTAGGTGGAGGGCCCTTGGATCTCGTAGAGTACGATGATGCTAGAGTGCAACAGACTAACCTTTGGGAAATGGGAATAAAACAAAAGGTAAAAACAAAGTATAACAAGTTAGTAAGGATTATGAGGAAAAAATGTTGCAGTATTTGAACACATAGTGCAAGAATATAAATTGTGTCCTAATTTGGGTGTCTCCTTGTGCCCGAAGTAGACCTAGCGACAAGTTGATTTGGAGAACTTATAATGCTAAATGCCTCATTTTATTGATAAAAAGTAAGACGATTCCCAAAAAGACACTAAAACTATGAAAATAAAATGCCACTAATGGCCATTGGCCTTATTACATTTTAAGTGAAAGAAAAGATTCCTAGCTACTTGGTCCCAGAAGGACCTTCCCCAGACTCAACATTTTTAGCTTCGTCTAACAACTTCACCAGCTCACACAGTCCCAACATCAAGTAGGTTCTTGCCAAACATCCTCCTTCGTTTCCCTCAACATTCTAGCAGTTTTCGATCCTCTAGATGAACTTCCTTTCCAATTCTAGAAAACCTCGCTCCAAATACCCTAGTCGTTTGTTGGCGCTGACAGCCGTATCCTTCCATTCTTTAATCAACTTTTTATGGGCCTCTTAAATTCCCTGGTGCTCACTTTTACATTCCCGAATCCTGTTGCGCAATTGATTGTACTTAACCTGTATTTCAGCCCTTTCGTCAATGATTCTGTGGGCTCGAACAAACCCGGATTGTCCTAACTCTCCATGGTCGTCTTCCAACAAACTTGGGTAGTATGGAGTATAGCCAGCATGGTACCTGTCTGGTTGTTTGGAATCCTTTCCCAAGATGATTTTACAGTGCCACATGTGTTGAGCTTGACGCTTGTATGGGTTATCATCGTCTTGGAAATCGGCCCTGAAGTGACTCATTTGTCGACCCTATAACCTGCTTTCTTCCCGCCTATGTCATGACTCGGAGAGGGACATAGGGATAAGTTCCTCTTAGACTAATGAGTATAAGAAATGGTGCGCCGCGAGAACGGACGATGATCTCTTCAGTAGGGAACCATTCAAACATCCACTGTACTTGGTCTTCTTTCAGATTCTCAAACAAATGTACCTACCCCTAGTGTCTTTTGGTTGAGCAAACATGCTAGGCATATAATTCATTCATCTTGGTTGATGGAAGGTGATATGATCATCCCAGTCTTTGCGTAGAATCTCTTGCCGATATTCACCCTTTTGGAGGTGCTCCACGAGCTAGAGTTGGAGTAATAATTACAACCCTCGAAGTGTTTGGCCCCCTTTTGAAAATTCCCCAGGGTTCGGTATATCTCTGTAACGATCATAGGTACTATGCTAAAAGGCTGCCCGCCAATTCCTTCCATTAAAGTCTTAGTGACTATGGCCATTATGGTATAGATCCTAGCCTTCTTCATTGGGAATACTATCATCCCCAAGAAGTAGAATATGAAGATGAAGACTCTTCTGTGAATATGTCCCAACGAGGTAAGGGAAAATTCGTCCGGGTAGGTGCGGTAGGACTTGCTATGGCCGTACCTCTCGTACAGATAATCGAAAGGGATGTAAGAGTCCTTCAAACAAGCCAAGCCTAGGTTTTTCTTCAGTCCCATCATCTTGAGGAAACCCTTACCGTTGTAATTTTCTGGCATAAGCAAACCTAGAGTCTCCCAAGGAATACCTGCTAACCCTCCTCTCTCTTCAAGCAATAGGGTCATTTCCAGATCCCTGAAGCGAAACACTAATATATCACTGTCCCAGAATAAAGTTGCAGCCTCTATGATTTTGTTGTCAGGCTGGATCTCCAAAGAGAAGGTAAATTCCCTAAATATTTGCAAACGAGAGTCTGATCGCTGGAGTGAAGGTCTTCCCACCAGCTTAGCAGCCTTGGGTGAATATTGGTTACCATGCCGAATCTGGGGACCTCGTGCCTCATTTTCTGCAAAACAAAGTGTTAGACCCCCACACCACCGGACTCGACTATTTAAACTAATAATTAGCATAACAATATTTAGTTCTCCAAATAAATGCATATAACGTGGTAATGTCCGTCTTGGGTTCCAAGGAAACCCGGTGGACTTTGGACAAGGCTATCTTAAAGAGTCATTATGTGGACAACATAACTGACTTGGCTAGGTTTGACAATGATGCATGCATAATTAAATAGAATAAGGTTTCTATGGGCTATTAGACCGGTACCCTTGAGCGGAAAACTCAAGAGGGAAAGGCACGAAACCGTCAACTGCACCGCTGATCGACTGGTTTTACCGCAAATATGCCTTTACCAAATTTAGGGGGTAATAATATTGGAAGAGCGCAATCAATCATTATAAGCGTTGCTATGGTTTTTTGTTTGGCACGAGTGGAATATGATTTTGAAGATGCGATTACAAGAATGAAACAAATTTCCATGTATTTTCACATTCATAAAACAATAATTACAATAATTGCTCATATTTACAACATTATTGAAGGAAAGCGGTAAAAACAAGAAAAGAAAACAAAAACCAAGTCAGTTTCGAAGTAGAAGAGAGATAAAGACATTAAAGGAAAGCAATAAAGAAGCAATTAAGTCACAAATAACATGTAATGGTAAAAGCCTAAAGAAATATCCCCATCAGAGTTGCCATGTTATCGATGCCCCCTTTTTCTCAGGCGAAATCTGGTTTGCGACATTTGGACGAATAACTCTATTCCTTTTGGGAATTTGGGTTTTGGAATTTTGAAGAGTCACCACCTAATGATTAAATTGCATTAGGATACTGAGAAGTGTTTTTGAGCTGAAGAAACAAGAGTTCGGGTAAGGGCTAGATATTATCTCGAGGAGAAGGTGTTAAGCACACCTCAAGATCCACTAGTGTGGTTCTCGCCCATGTTATAATTGTGCCTTTAAATAACAAGTAAGTAATAATTTACAACCCTCGAATCAAAGGAAAGCATATAGTTTAGCATGGCTTACACATACTGGTTATGGTCTGAATTAATACTTAAACGTTAAGGCAGGCTGATTTATCACATATTTTCGGATAAAAAGTCGGAATTAGACCTGCCTATTGTAATTATCAAAAATTGATGCAGTTGTAGTATTTACCCTAAAGCTTGCCTAGGTGTTAAATTGAACCTATAGGCATGATGTCTATTCTTTCAGAAAGAAGTAAACTGATTGAAGAAAAGAATTGTCGATTGCAGGAACGTTGTTGCTACTGATTTTTTCTAGACTTGACGACTCAGGTTTGGTAGATAGCTCCTATAGGCATGCTTTCTAGGCATCACTGATTTTAAGCGCTATTATCATGCATAAATCCTATAGGCAGGTCATCTATATGCAATTGGTTATTCAAATCTTATAATAGGTTTGCCTAGCAACAGGTGCATATGCAAAAATGTGGAAGTCCTATTGACATATAATCTATATGCAGAATTTCAGAGATGACTTATAGACATGATATCTATATGAAGTAAAGAAAAAACCTACAGCCGCAGTATCTATATGAGATGTGTTATTTCAGATGTAGTAATTCCCCATGAACATGGTATTTATATGAAATACAGTGTTTCAGAAGTAGTGATTCCTTATGAACATGGTGTCTATACGAAATGCAAAATTTCAGAAGTAGTAATTCCCTATGAGCGTGGTATCTATATGAAATGTAGAATTTCAGAAGTAGTATTTCCCTATGAACATGGTATCTATACGAAATGCAGAATTTAAGCAGTAGTAATTGGATGAGCAAGGTATCTACCCCTTTGCATGCATGATTGACCCTCCCTTTTTCATTCATGCCCCAGAGGTTTATTACAAGATTACAGACCAGAATGAATAAGAAAAGATAAAAAATACATCAGAAATTGATGATTCCAACCCCGGAGAGCCTAATTTAGACCCCAGGTCTGAAATATGACATAAACCAACTGCCAAAGATCAGATTTCTAAAGCCTTTATCTTATTTGGGATGTTTCAAAGTTCCAAGGAGCTTCAAGATTTCCATGAAATGCTTACACCCCAAATATCAATGCCGAATCAGATTATCATGCAGTGCGAAAGGGCCAACCCTCAAATGTCCAAGTTCAGAGGGAAACTCACGGTTCCCAAGGCAGGGCTCATAGGAGGGGGCAAAACTTAGGGTCTAAGAGTAAGTGCAAGTGCAGTAGAATGGGAAATGACAAGCTAGTGGTCATTACTTGCAATTTGGGGTACTGGAGCACCCTGACCAGCTTGTCAGTTCAAATTGAGAAGTTAAGACATGTTGAAGGTCAGGTTCCGCCATCGATATCAATTTGGATGCTACCAGGCTATACCTTAACTCGGAACATAGGGGAATGGGGTATAAGGATTCATATTAAAAGCATGATGCAATGAATGAGTAGGCAAAGGGCATACTCAACAATGAGACATACTGGCGTACCTTCCAGCCTACTTAGATGTTAGGTGGGGATAAAAAACTTAGGTCATGAATAACAATTTTTATTGCCATGCCCCAAGTCCCCACTCTCAAGAATACAAGGGTTAATGGGATAAGGAGAAATTGTTCACAAAGAAGAGAAGCAGGCAATATCATATAGGCACTTTAAGTCAAGTGTTAAACTTTACAGGAAAGGAAAGTAGACATAGGTATTAAGACTTGTAAATAAACATATTGGGGTGATGCTGAAAATTAAGTTAGGACATATCAGTTTCAAAGAGACAAGTGAAGAGAAGAAATAGCCTTGTAAAAGCTAAAATGCAGACAAGAAGCAAGAATACTCTAAGTATAAGTCTAGAAGAGAATTGTGATTGTGTAGTTTAAAGTATGTTTTATTGTGTGTGATTGTTAAAAATCCATATGTCTTGTGTTAAAGAGTCATGTATTTATAGTATGAAAGCCATGAGAAAATAAGGTAAGAAAATAATTGAAGCCTAATTGTCAATCAATTACATAAGACTCCCCTTAATTAAGAGATTCAGATTCAAACGGTACAAACTAATTAAGGAAAGAAATTAAACATGCCTTTTGTGCAAAGTAGAAAATTAGAGGCAAGTGCATGGAAGTTATTTAAGGACAGGTTCTTGACAGTATACGGTTTATGCAAATTCGGCAAGAGAATCAGTTACAGCTAGTAAATCAGAAAAGTCTGAAATTTGGTATGAATAAACAAAGTCACAAAAATAAAGAAGGGTTTTACCTAAGCCAACTCATCTAGGAAATTAGTAAAAGATGGAAGGAAAATCAATCAAGCTATATCCAGAAAGAGGTTTACGGTAATTGCAAATTTGAAAACCAATTAGAGGGAAATTCATCATATATAAGGAGCATGTGAGTATGAAAGAAGACTGTCGTATAAATCTACATAAAAATCCGATAGTAGAGTTTAGAAGAGTTTATGAAAAGTCAGAATCATATGAAACACCGAAATTATACTAAAAGATTTGGGGTTTTGAAATAAGAATTATAGTTCAGGCAAATCACAAAAGAGAGAAAGCAATTGGATCAAAACATGCATAGCAAAGCAACATGCAATCACAGTAGAAAGATTCAAATTACACACTGGAAAATACTGATAAGAACAACAGGAGAAGCATGCTTAACAGAACCCTAAACAAGGCTCACTAGAATGCAGACAAAGAACCATAAGAACTTAGCAAGAAAAATATGGGAGAAAACACAAGAATCGCCGGGAAACATATAGCAGGAAAACATATGGGAAAACATAGTACAATAAACATATAAGAACATGATAAAATACAGTAGAAAAATCTACAAGACCATATTCTAGAAAACACAGTAAGGGAGGCATACAAAAGATGATACGAGAACACAGTAGAGGACAACACAAAGAAGAAAAATCATAAAACTCCTAAAAATTTTCTAGAAAACCCTAAGTCGGCAAAGAAGGGTTTTGAAAGTAATTTTCAAAGGAAAATTTAGGGAAATCATTTGAAAACTCACGCATAGCATAGATACACAATAGATCTAAAAAGAATCAAAGAAAAACCTCGAATAGCTAGGGTTTCATAGGAACCCTAGAGTGAGAAAGGCTTTGGAAAATATCCGTTCTAAGTTGGTTAAGGTCGGAATCAGGCTCAGGAGGCTAGGATATGCCGGGACAAAGCCGGAGATGGCCGGAAACCTTGAGTCAGCGAAGGTGTGGTCTCGAACCTTCAAGCATCAGGCACACATGAGTAATATGAGGTGAGTATATGACATTTATGGCTTGAGAAGCCATGAATTCCGGTGAGGTTGTGGTCGGAGACGGTGGGAGGTGACTAGGGTTAGGGAGTATTCGAGAGAGTTTAAGAGAGAGTGGAGTACTCAAAGGCGGCTGGCTAAACGAATAATGAGGGTTAGGATATGGTGGAGAATTAAAAATAACAAGGGAGAATCCTTGTCGTTGATCAAAATGATCAACGACTTGGAGTAAAAGCAAAAGCCGAGCGAGTTTTTTGGATTGGGTTGGGGCCGGGTTAAAATTGGATCTGGCCTGGTCCAAGTAGGGATAGAATTGGGTCAAATAAAGGTTAGAATTGAAATGCAAAAGAGGTTGCAATTGAAATAAAGGGAGACTAAATGTTAAATAGCTTGTTCTAACCTTTTTATTTATTAAAAATAGTAAAACGACTTTAAAAGCAAATCAAAAGTACTGCACTAATTAATAATATATAAATATTATTCTAAAAATATTGTGACCAATTTTATAGTTATAAAATACTATTAATTGTAAAATAGGCTATAATCGCAATATATGCAATTTAGTTGTTAGAATGCTGAATAAATTTTTAAAAATGTACAAAAATTACCCTAATTACATTTTGGGGTAAATATGAGAATGAAAATAGGTTATTTACCAAAATGATAATCTTGGGGATAATTATTATATTTTGTACTGCTAAAACGGATAATCAATTGATTTTAAAAACGTTAAAAATTGGAAAAAAAAACTAAAACACTTGGGTATGCTTATATATGTTATTTTAAAAGTATTTTGTATACAAAAAAACATAGAGAAAAATTGGGTATCAACAAGGGTGATGGAAGAAAAATTTGCACAATTGTTTTCTTGGAAAGAAAACCCACTTTGTGAAAGTAAGAGTGCGATACAAATCTAAGAGAGAAAATTCAATTACAAGAAAAGCGTTTCTTGTTCTTCTAATTTGAGTTGAGATTTTTTAGAAAAATTTCAACACAATATTTTTTATTCAATTTGTTTGTGAGTTTCATTGATCAAAGAATTGATAGCAAGGATCAGTCTCGGTGTGGATATGCATAGAGTCTTCGCACTATCGAAGAAATTTTGAAACGAGACTCTCTTCACCAGGTAAGTCTTAGATCTGTTCTTTGACATGTAAATAAATTTTTAACACGAAAAGATCTTCCTAGGATTGTTATTGTCTTCCGCTGCGTGTTACGAACATCTATATAAAATCCTACAGTGGTATCAGAGCCGTGGTTTATTGTGTATAAAATTTATTTATAAAATATTTTAGTATTATATTTGAAGAGTTCAAACCATAATATATGTGTCTTGTGCAATAGTTAAATCGTTTAAATATTGATATTATTTTATTATGGATAAAATATGCATTCATAAAACTATTGAGATAGTTCATAACTTGAATTTGAAATTTTATATTAGATACAATGGGAATCTATAATAGGTTACACGATTCTATGGTTATTTTAACTGTTACTAGTTCATGAGATGTTAATTAAAATAATATTCTAGCATGAATTTTTTTATGTGATATATAAGATAAACATATTAAAAGAATGTTGAATTTTATTTTTATGTCTTGTGCTTGTTCATTACATAATTTTACATTATTTATTACATGTGATGTAAATCAATTTTGGACTAAGCATGTAGACAACCTGAACTAAATTCACATGCTTAAAAGATTTGATCTTCATGTTATTAAAAATTATTTTAGTAAAAATCCTCTCTTACTAAATTTTGAGTTCTTAAATAATAAAATATAAGATATTTTATTATTGAGCTATCCATCAAGGTAAATAATTTTACTTATTTCTTGTTTATAAGGAGCGGTCTGACTACCAGGAGACTTATAGTTCAAGAATATGTTAAAATTATTTATTGCATTAGATGTATGGATTGAAAGAATTATTCAATTTTACACTAGACGCCTGGACTACCCGGGGGAGTATAAAATTTAATAAGTTCTTTGCTATCATGATGGTTGAACTCAACTATGCCAATAGGATCGACCTAGCTACCATGAGACTATTTGACATAGAGCTATTTAAGGAAATTGTATGGGGATACAATTGGTAAGAGTACCTACCTTTAAAATATATGTTAGGAACGACTTGACTTCTAAGGGGATCATAATATTGTTAAAGGATTCCTTTACTCCACTAAAAGGAATAAAGATTCCGTAAACTATAATGAGGTAAATATTTTAAAATAATTTGTGGAAATATCATTTAGATGAAGTCCATGTCTTTATGATATATGCAAATATGTTCTTATATTATTGCCTTTTGTTTTTTCTATATTTTAGATTTTTCAAAATGTCTGTTATATTACTGCGTGGAATACTTGAGACCAACAAGTTGGTAGGACTAAACTTTGATGATTGGTACAGAAATTTAAGAATTTTTCTCATGCATGAAAAACTTATTGATATGATCGATAAGCCCGCAAAGATAATCCCACCAGAGAATGATGTTCAAGGCACCAAGGTTTATCAAAAATACTTGGAAGAATGCCTTGCTATTAAACACATCATTCTCGCTTCTATGAGTTCTGAACTCCAGAGGAAACATTAGAATATGAATCTAACTGCAATCATTGAATATCTTAAGAAGATGGTTGATACACAGTAGGACATTAAAAACTCTCCAGTTGGACCCCTTATCAATCATATGACTGATCTTACCGAAGAACATGAGAAGTTGGGGTACAAGCTTGGTAAAAAGCTTTCTGAAGATCTGATCTTGCAGCCAGTATATGATGCTGAATGTTTTCACTGTAAGAAGAAAGGGCATTTGAAGAGAAACTGCAAGGAGTATCTTGTAACTCTAAAGGACAAGAAACAAGGTGAGACATTAATGAAAAATATTTTCAAGGTTGTTTTAGCTACTACTAATTCTTCACTGTGAGTATTAGATACTGGCAGTGGTCATAACATCTGTAGTATGTTGCAAGGGTTCAAGATAAGTAGAAGGCTAAAGAAAGGAGAAGTTAATCTACAAGTTGGAAATGGTGCAAAAGTTGCGACCATAGCTGTAGGATCAATTTCTTTAATAATTCCTACGGGCAAAGTACTTATGTTGGATGATTGTTATTACATTCCTAAATTTATTTCAAACATAATTTTAGCTTCTATGTTAGACAAACATGGTTTTCGCATTAATATAGGCAATAGTATTTGCTCTATTTATTATAGTG
This sequence comes from Nicotiana benthamiana, assembly GCA_034376525.1. Classification (NCBI taxonomy): domain Eukaryota; kingdom Viridiplantae; phylum Streptophyta; class Magnoliopsida; order Solanales; family Solanaceae; genus Nicotiana; species Nicotiana benthamiana. The sequence continues at coordinate 103,288,475 of CM067330.1, forward strand.
ATAATTTATATATGAATGACTATCTCCAACATGACGTTTATGTCTTACCAATGTGATTGCTAATTCGATTATACATGTTTCGAGTCTTAAAAGAAAAGAGATGATCATATAAATAAAATATTCCTTTGACATGGTAGGCTTGGTGATATTGGAGAGAAAAGAATTAATAAGTTGTACAAGGAAGGGTACCTTGACAAGTATGATTTTGAATCATATCCAACTTGTGAATCATGTCACAAAGGAAAAATGGCCAAATCTCCATTTACCGGAAGTGGAGAAAGAGCTTCTGAATTATTGGGACTAACATACAGATATTTGTGGGACCATAAAAATTCAAGTTAGAGGTGAATATTCTTACTTCATCACCTTCACTGATGATATTTCAAGATATGAATTTGTGTATCTTATGAAACACAAGTTTGAATCTTTTGAAATGTTCAAAAGGTTCCGTAGTGAAGTGGAGATGCAGACTGGTAAAAGTACCAAAGTACTAAGGTCTGATAGAGGTGGAGAATATCTTAGTGAAGATTTTACCATATATCTCAAAGAGAATGGGATTCTCTCACAGTGGACACCTCAAGGAACACCACAACACAATGGTGTGTCTGAAAGGAGAAATCGAACCTTATCAGATATGGTGAGATCTATGATGGGGTTCACTGATCTTCCAATAAATTTATGGGGATATTCTTTGGAAGCAGCAACATACTTACTTAATAAAGTTCCCACTAAGTTAGTCTCTACAACACCATATTAGATATGGAAAATATGTAAGCCTAACCTTAAACAGATTAAAGTTTGGGGTTGTCTAGCTTATGTTAAGAGGCTACAATCTGATAAACTTGACTCAAGATCTGATAAGTGTTGGTTCATTGGGTATCCCAATGAAACAAAGGGATATTATATCTATCACCCTTATGAACATAAAGTGTTTGTGGCAAGAGGAGCAACCTTTTTGGAAAGGGAATTTCTCTTAGAAGGAAATTATAATGGAGAAATAGAACTTGATGAAGTTCAAGAAACTAATGAATCAACACCATATAAAGATCATGAGACCCAAGTTGAAGAACTTTGTGTGCACAAAAAGTTTAGCAGGAGCAAATTATTTTCTTAATGTTGTATGTTGATGATAGCTCATAGGGAATGACATACCGGCATTGCAAAGTACCAAGATTTGGCTATCTGAACAGTTCTACATGAAGTACTTGGGAGAAGCAACTTATATATTAGGAATAAAGATCTATAGAGATAGATCTAGGAAGTTGCTTAGACTTTCCCAATCTTTGTACATTGATACTATCTTAATGAGGTATAACATGGATAATTCCAAAAGAGGCTATCTACCGATAGGCACTGGAATTACTCTCAGTAGGGAGGATTGTCCTAAAACACATGAAGAGAGAGAACACATGAGTAACATCCCATACGCTAGTGCACTGGGAGCTATTATGTATACCATGACATGTACACATCCTGATGTGGCTTGTGTACTTGGAGTGACTAGCCGATATCAGGCAAATCCTGGCGAGGAACATTGGAAGGTGGTGAAGACCATTCTTAAGTACTTAAGAAGGACTAAAGACCAATTACTCATCTATGGGGATTCTGAGTTAAAACTTGGAGGTTATACTGATGCAAGTTTCTCCTTAGATAAAGATGATAGCAAATTTATTTCTGGTTATGTATTCACCTTAAATGGTGGTGCAGTGAGTTGGAAAATTTCCAAACAACCTACAACAGCTGATTCAGTAACTGAAGCAGAATATGTAGCAGGTAGTGAAGTTGCTAAGAAAGCTGTATGGATGGAAAAGTTCTTAACTGATCTTGGGGTGGTTCCTTCAATAGAAAGTGCGGTTCCACTGTTGTGTGATAATACTGGAGCCATTGCTCAAGCAAAAGAACCAAGATCACACCAAAGGTCCAAACACGTTCTGCGAAGGTATCGCTTGATAAGAGAGATCATTAAACGTGGAGACGTCTAGATTCAAAAGGTTTATGGAAAGAAAAATACTCCAGACCCATTCACTAAAGCTCTTGATGCAAAAGAGTTTGACAAGCGCAAGTAGAAATAGGGAATGAAGTACAAGAGCGATTGGCTCTAGTGCAAGTGGGAGATTGTTAGGGATATAATAGATATGCCCTATATCCAATATCATAGTTGATAGTTTGAACATAATTTTGTGAACGTTATTTGATATAAAAATATATGGCATTTGATATTCTTTTATCATTGTTATTAATTGCTTGATTAATGTTATTAGTTCCTTGATAAATTTTGAGATTTGCCATCGTGATAGATATCATGATAATGAGAGCAAAATCTCTTACAATTTAATCTAAATTTGTTCTTGATCGTAAGATTATTAATTTGGACATTAGTAATCCGGTTAGATCAATATTTATATGATCGTCTTTATTAGATAAAGATTAGTTGATCTCATTAACTAAATCACATAGATAGATGATGCATATAGAGATATGATCATTGAACCGACTCATTGGATAATTCCTAATGGTTAGAATTACCATAACTGTCAATAGAATATTCTCTTGAAGAATGTGATGTAAATATTTTCTTTGACATGAGATTGTCATAGTAATTGACAAGTTTTTTATTGTGCTTTGATACCAGACACCCATAGCCCTAGGGCGACAGTTGAAAGGATATTGGGTACGATTAAATACTTGTAGAATTATTGATTGATTAAGATGGAATCTGTCAACTCCTGGTAATGAGTTTAAGCTCCATGTTGTCATGAATTATAAATGACCAAACTAAGATCTTGGCCAGGGCAATTGAATGAAAGAAGAAATGAGTTTCTCAGGTCATTCAATGGTCGATTATATTTGACATGAACACATAGTTGGTCGCCTATTAGGATTTGACAGTTGAACCATATCCTAGGGTGATCTAGAGTTATAAGGACAGAAGGAATTATGATATTATTCTTCTACTTGTTCTTGAGAGTAAATTGTATACTTTATGCTATCCGGTCGTTAAGGAGTGTTGCTAGACGCCACCCTTGATTAGTATATGGATGTGATCAATTTACTACCGTTTTAGTATAGAACCTATGGGGTCGTACACTAACGAGTGTTCTGATATTTGCTAAAGGATTAATTAACTTATTATTTGATAATTAAATTAAGGAATTTAATTAGTCAAATAAATTTAGTTATTAGTCCAAATGAAATATTCTTGCTAGCACATAGGATACAATTAATATTGTGAACAAATTGAAGTTTCAATTTGGAATAGAAATTAAATTATATCTCTTAATTGAAATATATGTGATATACATAATTAATACTTATTTTATATAAGAAAACGTAATAATTTGATATAATAACAAATTGGATCGAAAATCAAACAAGAGATATCAGCTAAATGAAATCTATTTGTTATGGAATTTTAACTTTCTATTGGCAAAGTATCAATTAATGACTTACAAGGAAAATCCAATATTGAATTGGATTTCGCTTTACTATCCAACTTTGACGTTTGACATGGAAGTCCAAGTAGAAGGCTGCGTCTATTAAGAATGGGTTTGCGATTTTTTCATACAAAAAATTTCATGAAGTTTAATTTCAAATAAACTTTTACCCTAAGTTCATTACCTCAATCAAATAGGAAAAAAGTTTATAGGTGATGCTATATAAAGGGTGATGGAAAAAAAATTTACACAATTTTTTTCTTGAGAAGAAAACTCACTTTGTGAAAGTGACAGTGCAATACAAAGCCAAGAGAGAAAATTCAGTTACAAGAAAGGCATTTCTTGTTCTTCTAATTTGAGTTAAGATTTTTGAGAAAAATTTCAACACAATATTTTTCGTTCAATTTATTCGCGGGTTTCATTGATCAAAGAGTTGGTAGCAAGGGTCGGTCTCGATGTGGATATGCATAGAATCTTCGCACTATCGAAAAAATTTTGAAGCGAGACTTTCTTCACCAGGTACGTCTTTGATCCGACCTTTGACATGTAAATAAATTTTAAACAAGAAAAGATCTCCCTAGGATTGTTATTGTCTTCCACTGCGTGTTACGTACACTTATACGCATCTTACCGTTAATATATAGAACTTAAACTCGCAATTCTTGTGATAAAAACTTATTGTGATTTTTTAATCTTTTTTTTTTAGATAAAACTTGATTATCCCTCAGATTTTATCACTTGGATACGTGGTTACTATGTGGAATTTCATCCTACAATAATTCAACCTGTTAATTATGTTACATCAATCACATTTGGTAACAAAGCTACTTATGGACCTTTGGAATCCATGAAAGTTCTGATATTGCAGTTTCAAATAAATGGAGCTTTTTTCGGATTTCATGGCACAACTCATATTCATTATCTTGAAAATATCGGTGTTTATATCAAACTAATTACTTATTCTACAATAGTAGAAAACAGGGAAACAAATAACAGTAATGTTTCATGAATTTATGAAATTTGAATTTAGTGAGAATTAAGTAGTAGCTTCCTGATGAGGCCGTTGACTGATATCTTATTGGGGTTTTGAATTTTCACTAGATCGTTATGTTTTCTTTTATCTTTCTCTTAGACGTTCCTCTATCTTAAAAGGAACTTAGATAGGAGATCAGTAGATAGTCGAGCGATTTTTCTCTTTTCTAAGGTGGAGCATGGTTCTAGTTTATGACATGTTATATGCTCCCTCTTCTCCGTATCAGCTCTATTATTATTATTCTAGCATTTTCTTATTCATCAATATTTGTACTAACGTTGTCAATACTTTCCCTTTATCTTATTCTTAGCTTTTGTTCTCTTATACTTTTCAAATCTGTTTGAAAACGTATTTTATGTGCCAAGAGTCTATAAGACACTCTCCACCTTAAACAAGGTAGGGATAAAGTTCGTATACATCTTGTCATTCCCAAATTCTATTTGTAGGATCATATTAAGTATGTAGTTATCGTTGACAAATATACTTATATTTTTGCCCATATTTATTCATCTAAGACTAAGGGATAGTAAATATGCATTTCACTATTTTTTTGCTAAATGTATCTCCAAACATTTCTAAAAGTACTTAAAAAGTAAAGTAAAAAAGGAGGTAACATTGCTAGCTTCTCTGCCTTTTCTTTGATTTTCTTCATCTTTATATATGATCTTCACAGCATTTGCTCTATACTCGTCTGTCACAAAATTCACTGCAATTCAAAACGGAAAAAAATAGAGAAAATGCATAAAGACTCCATTCAATTTGTCCTGAAAAATTATTTACATATTTAAATTTTACGGTTGTCCTAACATCCCATTATTGTTTAGAGAATTATATTTATTTACTCTCTTCTAAGGCCTAGCCTAACTATAATAACTTGAATGGAAAACACACGCTTTTATTATGAAGCCATGTAATTAAATTCTTCAGTAAATAAACCTAATAGCCTTCAAAGATTCTCATTTACCCCGTTAACCCCTTAGTAAAAAATTCCCAAATTAAAGAAGCATAATGCCCCAACTTCAGAGATTCGATTTGCCTGACCAAAATCGAAGGGACATGTTGCAAAATTCTTCGATTTCATTATTCCTTAGTGTTCCATTTGTTCTCAAATGTTTCATTAGACAAGATGGTGGAAGACCTGTTCAAAGTTGAAGGTCTTTGAAGAATCAAGTTCAAACTTTATCTTTGTTTAGTTTGGAGGTAAATACATCAACCCTAGCCTTTTCTATCACCACCCTTAAATTTTATTTTAGTTTGTTTAATATCATCCGTATCTAGGGTTTTGAACTTGCTTCAGATTTCTTCACTGTAATGTTTTCAATGTAAAATCGAGTAACAGAGATACAATTTTAAAGGTGTGATAATAACCACTTTTCAGTTTTTTCTTGTTGCATGTATTGTGACTTCTTATGTTAGGGTCTAATAGTAACTATTAATCCTTAGTTAGTTTATTTTCTACTATATTCAGGTATTTCAATGTCTTTTGTACTTGTTACACTAAGGTTTTTCCATGGTGGAAAAATATTCATGGAGAAGTTACATTCCTTTTCAGTGGAGGATTATGTTGGTGGGATGATTACTGATGGTGTTGATCTCGATGTTGATATCTTCTTATATTTTGAGTTTTTAGGTTATGTGAAAGAATTTGACTATAATAGTTCTCCTGATGTTATTTATGTTAGATCACCTAATTGTCCTGGTTTGATAGTAATTTAGGTTGATAGGGACCTTATGGGTATTTGTAAAAGGGTTAAAAAGTGTGAATATTTTGGAGTTATATGTAGATCACATGGTTGATGAAGCTGTAGTGGTCCCCCCTCTATTAGAATATGTCAGCCAAGTGGGGGGGGGGGGGGCGATAGTAATATTACTTTTGAGAAGGAATATAGTCAAGATTTGGGGGGGGGGGGGCTGTAAGGGTTTGGGAACCTTTGAAAAGGCATCCAATACTGCTTAAAATAATGTCAATAACAATGTGCCTACAACTATTACTATTGATGATAGTTCAAACTCCTCATATGAATCTAGTAGTAGCACTGATAATAGCTCAGATTCAGAGCATGAGGAGTTGTTTGAAGAAGGAGAAGCTGATTATGGTAGTGATACACATGAGGAATACAGGGCATTTAGGGCAGAAAGAAGGATTGTAGAGAGGAGGAAGAGGAAAGAAGTGCTCTTGAACAGAACATGTTAAACTAGGTAAGAAAGGGCCAGATGTGGGGTATGATGAATATGAATCTAGGAAGAAGAAGAGTTTAGAAGGCAAGATAGGTGGTGATGAGCCTTATTATCACTCCGTTGAAGTTGCTAGTTTTGAGACAGATCCAGATGATGTTGATGATGAAGGTGAATGGGAGGTTCAACAGAAAGTTAAAGCTAGAAGAAGAAAGGTTAAAAGAAAAGTTATCTTTGTCAAGACTTGCAAGAAAATAGTTTGAGAAATTGGACTTGCATTTGCAAGTGTGAGATATTTCAAAAAAGCTGTAACTAAATATGTTGTTCAATAAAAGCTTTCTATAGAAAAGTATGTAAATGAACCTACAAGGGTGAGGGTTAAGTGCAAAAAGGCATCATGTCCTTGGCTTCTAGTTGTTAGTTATAATTCTAGGACTAAGGATTTTATAGTCAAGAACTGCAATCCAGTTCACAAATTTGACCGTACTAACAGAAACAAGCTATGTAATTCAAAGTTCTTGTCCAAAAGGTTCAATGAGAGAATAAAAGAACAACCTAACATTAGAATATTCAGGTTACAGGAGTTGATTAGAAAGGAATTAGGATTATATGTTGGGAGGACAATTTGTAGAAGAGCAAAAAATATTCTGTTGAATGAGATAATGGGTGATCATAAACTGGAGTATGGCAGGATATTTGATTATATGGATGAGTTGCTTAGTTCTAATCCGGGGAGTACATGTGTAGTGAATCTTAGTGAAGAAACTTTTGAAGGTGGAAAAAAATATTGTTCGGTTCTACATTTATTTCGATGCAATGAAAAAGTCATACTTAGCTGGTTGTAGGCCATGCATCGGATTGTATGGATATTTTTTAAAAAGGGTATGCAGAGGCCAACTACTTGTAGCAGTTTGTAAAGATGGAAATAATCAGATGCTTCCTCTTGCTTGGGCTGTTGTTGAGATTGAAGATATGCACACTTCGAGGTGGTTTGTTAACCTTTTAAAGGGTGATCTTCAACTTGGAGATGGTACAAATCTGACCATAATAACAAACATACAAAAGGTAAGTACTTGTAGTTTATTGTTATTTTCTTACTGCAATTTCACTTAAACTAACTACCATTGTTCATTTTACAGGGGCTTGAGAATGCTATAGCAGATCTGCTTTTGAATTCTGAGCAAAGGATGTGTGTAAGGTATATCCTAGCTAACTAATCTAAGAAATTGAGGGGCATAGAGAGAAGGAACTGCTTCTGGAGGTGTGCAAGATCTACCCATGAGTGAGAGTTGAAGAAAAATATGGATGAATTAAAGAAATGGTAGAATAAGATAGTTGACGAACTATTGTACTACGATATTGAAAGATGGAGTAAGGTGTATTTTAATACATTCTGCAAGAGTGATAGTGTTGACAATAATATGGCAGAATGTTTCAATGCTTGGATTTTGGTAGCAAGGCAGAAGACTATAGGGACAATGCTTGAAGAAATAAGGATGAAGATGATGAATAGAATAGTCAGCTCAGATAGTTTAGAAACACTTGGATTACTGATTTTTCACCAATGGCCATGAAAGTCTTGGAAGAGAACACAAAAAAGTCGATAAAATGTAATATTTTCTGGAATGGTGAGTGTGAATTTGAAGTGAAGCAAGGATAAGGTGCAAGTTAAGTGAAGCATCTGGTGGACATCACTAGGCAAACATGTACCTGCAGAGCTTGGACGTTAAAAGGTATACCATGTGCTCATGCAGTTGCTGCCCTACATTATAAAAATCTAGAGACTTTGAACTACATTTCTCACTGATACAATAATGCTACATGAAAACATATAGTTACTTTCTCAGCCTGCCTTGTGTATGAATATGTGTTCAAAGTCATAAAACCCAACTGTTATACCACCTCATGTCAAGAAGATGCCTGGAAGGCCAAAAAAGATTAGAAGAAAAAAGTTAGGTAAAAACAAGATAGCAAAAATGTTCAAAAGTGGAGTGAAAATAACATGTAGCGATTGTCATAACAATGGTCATAACACGAGGGGCTATCATAAAGCTGCTGTAAGTAATACTGCAGCTACTTCAGCAAGTTCTGTGCCTGCAAGTATTGGTAGTTCAAAGTTACCAAAGCAAAGTACTAGAAGAGGAATGGGTAGGCCAAAAGGTTCTAAAGAAAAGGTGAAGTTCTTCCCTTTAATGTATTCTTTCTCCTTTTTAAATAATTACCAGATTTTTACTTTTGCTTGTTTGATGTAGGATGTTGGTACAAGCACTGATGTAAGAACACAATATAAGAAACCAAGGATGGTTGGGATGATAGTTTTACACACTCGAAGTGACTTCAAAATTCAAAATGTAAGTCTAACACAAACTCTCATATTTAGGTGAATTCATTGTTTGATTTTCTGTTGAGTTTTGACAGCCAGGAATGTCATCTACAAACTTTAAGAATGTGAAGTCTTCGGCAGAAGCATATAGAGATTTGTAACTGGAGATCTAGGCCATACACCAACACGAAGTGTTAAATGAAAAAGTAAATAAGCTATGACATCAACGCAGCTTCAACAATTGAGAGGCAAGAAACTCATTCAAATAAGGTCTAGGGCTGCTAAGTTGAGCCTGGAAAACACCACTGCAAATCAACCCAATTGATGAAGATATTATTTTGTTGATGTATATATTTCAATAGACTGCATTATGCTAAAATTTTAAGCAGCTATAGGCTGCAATTCTGTATTTTGATAAGGATTTCTAGGTAACTATAGACTGCATTTACTTTTGGTTACATTTGGTGTCTGTTTCGCTGCTGCTACAATGACAACAAACAGTTGTCTTGTCTACTCATTTTGTGACTTTTATGCAACAAATGCATATATGATATTTTAGTGATCTACGTGTTGTACATGTCAGAAATGTGATGGGATCACAAGGTTGATATTATGTGTGTTGGCCATGAAATGAAATACTTTGGTTAGTAACAAGAAGAGTTAGAATTGTTGTGTGTTTATTGTTGATTGCCAAGTTCTGAAGTTTATGCTGTATGCAATTTACTTCACAATGTAAAAACAACATTTCTTTAGAAACAACAATTCATAAGCAACAGCTACATATATATTGAGATGAGAAAACTACAAAATATTAAGATGACAAAATTACTAAAGGCTTGCATTCAAATAAAAGGTCCAATGTAAACATACAAAATAAAACCTACAAGCAACAATTACATTCATATTGAGATGACAAAACTAGATTCACAACCCCATTGCATCTTCTATCAATGAGATTCCTAGATACCCACAAACAACAAGAATAATACATATCCCCAATATAATGAACCAAAGTACATTTTCCCTACCCTTTAATTTAGCCAATTTACTCTTCCACTTCTTTTCCTTCTCTTTCATCTTCTCCATATCATCTTGCAATTTCACCAATTGAGCCTCAATCTTATTCATCGTGTCCTCTTCTATGGTATTTTCAACCTTTAAAGTTGTCCTCTACTTGGCAAGATTTTCAAGCCCATCTAATGCATTCTCAAGTTCACCCATTTTGTCAAGCAATTTTGGAATAACAAATTTGGACTTATGATCAATTTCGAAATCCTTCCAAATTCAAAAAGCACAAGATCGTGGATCCTACGATGAATAACAAAAGAAAATTAATGAATGATAATTTTTCACAACTCAATTAGTGAAAGAATTTTTACTATCATTTACCCTATAGTATGGACAAATCCAATATTTTTTTCCTGGGTTCCGAGGGTCCAAGTTGATAACAAAGGTAGCACATAGCCATGGTTGCATCGAATTTCTCTACTTGACTCATTTTCTTCCTCTTCCGTACAAAGCCTTGTCATATTCAAGACTTTTAAAGGCATTGCAACAACCACCACACAAAAGGACAATATCAAAGTTAGATAATTTGCATTTACTTTCAAAGTTCAGATAATTGAATTTTAGGAGAAAGACATAACATTAATTAAAGAAGGAAATTAGGATTCTTAAGACGGAGAAAGATTAACCTTTGCCTTCAAATATTAAAATTTCAAAGGGCAATTTGATGAAATTTCGACAGAAATTAGAAGAAATTAGGGTTCTTCAATTGGGTTTGGTAAAATATTGGGGAAGAGGAGATTTTACCATTGGTGGGGGTGATATTAACGTTAAATATTTCTTTCTTTCTTTTTCTTGGGGGTGTTTTTAACGATTAAAAGAGAGTAAGGACACACTCAATTCGATTGTCTAAGACGCGCGGCTGGCCAGCCCTTAGGAGGGAGTAAATAAATAGAATTCTTTAAACAATAATAGGGTGCTAGGACACCTGTAAAATTTAGGTGTAAATAATTTTCTAGGAGCATGGTTCTAATTTATGACGTTATCTGCTCCCTCTTCTCCGTATCAGCTCTATTATTATTGTTCTAGCATTTTCTTATTCATCAATATTTGTACTAATGTTGTCAATACATTTCCTTTATTTTCTTCTTAGCTTTTGTTCTCTTGTATTTTTTAAACCTGTTTGAAATCGCTTTTTTTGTGCCAAGAATCTATATAAGTAACACTGTCTTCACCTTAAAGGAGGTAGCGTACACCCCGTCATCTCCAAATCCTACTTGTGGGATCACCAAGGGATAGTAGATATGCATGTCACTGTTTTTTTGCTAAACATATCTCCTAAATGAATGAATGCTTTGATTACATTTCATGCAATTCCATATACTAAAGTATCACACATCGACTTTAAAGGGGAGTTCGGGGGTGGGGGTAAAAAGTAACACGGTGCTGCTCCAAACTTTTCTAAAAGTACTTAAAAAATGAAGCAAAAAAAGGAGGTAACTTTGCTAGCTTCTCTGCCTTCTCTTTGGCTTTCTTCATCTTTATATATGATCTTCATAGCATTTGTTCTATACTCTGTCTGTCACAAAATTCACTGCAATGCAAAACGGGAAAATAACTTAAGGTGACCACGGCAAAAGGCTCGCTCCCCCCATAGGTTAAATCATCTTGACAATTGATACATATAAGGTTAAATACACTACTATACTCTTTTCTTTTACCAAAAAAAAAAAAACAAGAAAAGCTGTAGTGCAACGGTTTAAAATGTTACGCGATGTTTTTTCTCTGTTTATGTTCCTTTCTGGAAAACTGCTGGAAATGCCCTAAAGAATGACAGCAGGTCTATCAGTAATTAATTGTATCGTTGAGTAAATCAAACTCAATCATAATCACTGCATAAGAGCAAAAGAAGTCTTGAATATCTACATGACGGAGTACTCCATCAATTCATCATTGGAAGTAACAAACTTTGAATTCCTGTGTGGTGAGTAGTACCAGAACTGCAAAACAACCAACTCAAACTTATCAACATTATCAAATTACGTGAAGTAACCCAAGCCCAACCCCCAACGGTCATTTTCTGACAGAACCCTACCGGCGCCGCCGACGACAACTAGCTCTAAAGTCTGGTGCTTGTTTAAAGGGAAAGAAAGAGAGGAAGAGAGTGTTGTCTCTGCACTTTCAAAGCTCCCCAACGGCCATAGCTTCGTTTTCATCGACAGAGCACTATATATAAATCAATTTATTTTCTCCTTCAAGCATTACTAGTTCCTTCTTCGTGTTTTCTGAATCTGACTGATATTCCTCTTTTGTTATTCTGGTCCACTGACTTTCTGGGCCAATTGCAAATCCCCTTCGACTTCACCGTCATTTCTCACTTTCCAGATCGCTCACTCACTCCGCTGGTAACCATTTAATTGATTATTATTGATTTCTTGCTCGCTTTTTTTTTTCTCTTTCTTTTCTTCCTATTCTCTCTTTTGCTTTTTGTGGATGTGTGGGTGTGTTCTGTTTTCTTAGACAAGTGCCTTATTTTTCTGGCGAGGATTTCCGGCAAGCTACAGTACTTCCGGCGACTCCCATTCAGATTTTCGGCAGGACGCAGCTGAACTACCCGCTCCGATAAGCTTCAGGAAAACTTGCCCCAGGTACTAGTCGCGGCGGCGAGGCCAGTTTGCGGCGTTTGGGAGTGAAGAGCTAAGCAACACCGGCCGGGACGTGCAACAATTGGTAGCAGTTGACCTCGGGCGCATCAAAGCCTACTTTCAGGTTTTTTCACCGGGAGTTGGTACCTCCCGCTCTCTTGTTTACTCTGTACACCTTTTAAGTATTCTAGCTAGCATTCCGTGTGAGGTTTAATCTGTTGCTATCTAGTTTGCATCTTTTTGCGTATTCCGCTATAGTGCGTGTGTGCGTCATTACTCTCCATAGTCGGTTGGAGCGATAGTGGCCGCGGCAGAGGATGATAGTGTAAGGTCATGTCCTCGGGGGGTAGGGGCGATGGCGGGGGTGAGTAGGGGGGCGGGGAGTGGTCCTGCGGGTAGGGCGGGAGGTAAGGGTGGGAAGAGGGTAGCGGACACTCATAGATTAAGGATTGGGTCGTGGAACATAGGCACTCTGACGGGTAAGTCCATTGATTTGGCGAAGGTTCTTCAGAAGAGGAGGGTTAACATAGTCTGTGTTCAGGAGACTAGGTGGAAAGGGTCGAAGGCGAGAAATGCAGACGGGTTTAAGCTGTGGTATTCTGGGTCGTGAGAGGTAAGAATGGAGTGAGCATCTTGGTAGATAGGGATCTAAGGGAGTCTGTGGTCGAGGTTAGGCGAGTGAATGATAGGTTAATGTCTATTAAGTTGGTTATTAGGGATTGCGTCCTCAACGGCATCAGCGCTTACGCGCCGCAAGCGGGCTTAGACGAGTAGGTTAAGAGGCGCTTTTGGGAGGGCTTGGATGATCTGGTGAGTATGTATTCTCCAATCTGAGAAGTTAGTTATTGGAGCGGACTTTAATGGTCATATTGGGGCTGATGCTGGTGGTTATGGTGAGGTGCACGGTGGCTTCGGCTTTGGGGTTAGGAACGGAGGAGGCACGTCACTGCTTGATTTCGCCAGGGCTTTCGAGCTTCTGATTGCGAACTCGACATTTCAGAAGAGGGAGGAGCATTTGGTCACCTTCAAGAGTTCGGCGGCGAGGACTCAGATTGATTACCTCCTCCTCAGAAGGAGCGATAGGGGTATGTGCAAGGACTGCAAGGTTATTCCGGGAGAGTCCCTTTCGACTCTTCATAGACTCCTTGTGATGGATGTCGGTCTCTAGGTGAAGAGGAAGAGGAGGGGTGCTCGGGGACAGCCGCGGATTAGATGGGTGTTTTGACTAAGGAGAAGCACAGGAGTTGGAGAGGAGGTTAGCTGAGGGCGGAGCTTGGAGAAGTTCTGGGGAAGCGGACGCTATGTGGTCAGAAACGGCGAACTTGGTTAGGGAGGTAGCACGGGATGTGCTCGGGGTAGCCAAGGGCTATTCAGGCAGACATCAGGGTGACTGGTGGTGGAACGATGTAGTCGAAGGAAAAGTGGAGGTGAAGAAGGCGACGTTTGCTAAGTTGGCAGGGAACACAAGCGAGGAAAAACGGAGAGCAAACAGGGAGATCTACAAGGTGGCGAGGAGAGAAGCAAAGCTGGCGGTTACGGAAGCAAAACGCGGCGTTTGGTCGTATGTACGAGGAATTAGGGAAGAAAGGCGGGGACAGAAAGTTATTCCGGTTAGCTAAAGCAAGGGAAAGGAAGACGCGTGATCTTGACCAAGTTAGGTGCATCAAGGGCAAGGATGGTAGAGTTCTGATGGGGGAGTCTCAAGTCAAGCAGAGGTGGCAGGCGTACTTTCGAGACTTACTTAACGAGGAGGGGATCGTAACATAGAGCTAGGGTAGTTGGGGCATTCAGAGCAACATAGAGACCTTGGGTACTGCAGGCGCATTAGGGCGGAGGAGGTCATGGGGGTTTTGCGTAGGATGAGTAGGGGTCGAGCGACCGAGCCTGACGAGATTCCGGTGGAGTTCTGGAAATGCATGGGTAGGTCAGGAGTGGAGTGGCTCTCAGGTTGTTCAATGCGATCTTCAGGACCAAAAGGATGCCGGAGGAGTGGAGGTGGAATACAGTGGTGCCCTTGTACAAGAACAAAGGGGACATCTACTGCTGCAACAACTATAGGGGTATCAAATTAATAAGTCAACACCATGAAGGTCTGGGAGCGGGTGATCGAGGCGAGGGTGAGGGAGATGACATCTATATCTGTAAACCAGTTCGGTTTCATGTCGGGTCTCTCCACTACAGAAGCTATCCACCTTGTCAGGATGCTGGTGGAGCAGTTCAGGGATAAGAAAAAGAACCAGCACATGGTGCTTATCGACTTGGAGAAGGCGTATGACAAGGTCCCAAGGGAGGCGCTGTGGAGGCGAGAGCGTGCCGGAAGCCTACATCAGAGTAATCAAGGACATGTACGATGGAGCTAAGACTAGGGTTAGGACAGTGGGTGGCGACTCAGACCATTTTCCAGTGGTTATGGGGCTCCATCAAGGATAGCCTTTAGCCCTCTCTTGTTTGCCTTGGTGATGGATGCTCTAACCCGACATATTCAAGGGGATGTGCCTTGGTGTATGCTATTTGCTGATGACATAGTTCTGATAGACGAGACGAGGGTGCGTGTTATTGAGAGGTTAGAGGTATGGAGACAGACTCTCGAGTCTAAGGGTTTCAAAATAAGCAGATCTAAGACAGAATACCTGGAGTGCAAGTTTAGCGCCGAGCCGAGCGAAGTAGGTAGGGACGTGATGATTGGATCTCAGGTCATCGCCAAGAGGGACAGTGTCGGATATCTTGGGTCGGTGATTCAGTGGGACGGAGAGATTGACGGGGACGTCACTCATCGTATAGGAGCGGGATAGTCAAAGCGGAGGCTTGCATCAGGAGTCCTGTGTGACAAGAAAGTTCCACTAAAACTCAATGGGAAATTTTATAGAGCTGTGGTTAGACCTGCCATATTGTATGGGGCGGAGTGCTGGCCAGTGAAGAACTCTCATGTTCAGAGAATGAAGGTTGCGGAGATGAGGATGCTCAGGTGGATGTGCGGGCTCACCAGGTTTGATAAGATTAAGAATGAAGTTATTCGAGGGGAGATGGGGGTGGCTCCGGTGGATGAGAAGATGCGAGAAGAGAGGCTGAGGTGGTTCGTACATGTGCGGAGGAGAAGTCCTGATGCCCCGGTGAGGAGTTATGAGCGGCTGGCGATGGTCGGCGTACGGCGAGGCAGAGGGATGCCTAAGAGATATTGAGGAGAGGCTATTAGGCATGACATGGCTAAAATGCGGGTTTCCGATGATATGGCCCTTGATAGGAAAGTCTGGAGGTCTAGTATCAGGGTTGTATTGGATAGGGGCTCCTAGAGTTTTTCGTACTCCTCACCCGGGGTTGGGTGAGCTTGGCAGGGCTATCCATAGATGATTTGTGTATTGGATTGTGTCTCCCTTATGGTAGTTACTGTATGATATTATTGCATGCTATTTTATTTATGGTTCTTGTGTTTAAATAATTATTTACGCTATTTCTGCTGGAGTTACTAATGCTCTTTTGTTTTTGTTTTTCTTTCCTTCACTGAGCCGAGGGTCGATTGGAAACAGCCTCTCTGCCCTTTCGGGTAGGGGTAAGGCCCATATTACCCTCCCCAGACCCCACTTTGTGGGACTATACTAGGTAGTTGTTGTAATCCTAATCACTGCAAATCAAGCTTCACGAGTTGAGAACGAAGCTTGAAACCACACTCTACATATTAGAAGACCAACTCTACAGTGGAATGTGTGGAGACTGAATATCACAAGGTAATTCAATGAATACAACATCAGCAACAAACCCAATGTAATCCCACACGTGGGGTTTGGGGAGGGTAGTGCGTACGCAAATCTTACCCCTTACCTATAAGAAGGTAGAGAGACTATTTCCGGTAGACCGGGCTCATGAAAAATAAAAGGAAGAAGCAACAACAATGAATATAAAAGACAATTCACTTTACAGGGGGAGCCACGAGGACCTTAGGAGTTGTGTGCTTCTAATTCTTCAGAGACATATCACTTATGCATAAATGTTCAAGTTATTGCAAATTTGATAAAAAGTTTTAAACTTCTTCCTTTTATCTTCTAAACCAGTAAGATCAAGAAATAACAAATTAATAAAAGCACTTCTCGACTGGGACAAATTTGTATCCCGATCAGAGCTGTAAAACAAGCTTTTAACTTGCTTCTTGATGGACAAAGTAAATATAATCGTCCATAGAATCAGGAAAAGGCTTAGGACAAAAGGACTAGAAAATTCACGCAAGAATACTTACTTTATGAGTAGGGGTACTTGCATTCAATCCTTGATGGAAATTTACAAAGTATTCAACGGTGGCATGAGTGAACTGCGCCACAAGTACCGCCATCTACGTGAGAGGACACTTGTTCTTGCTGCATCTTTTAGGGGTAACCAACAAAGAATCTGAATGAGCGCGTCATCATCCAACTTACTGATAGATTCACCTTCTGAATAGATTTTTTCTTCACGAACTGAAACATTAATAGATGAATCATTTTGGGGTAAACAATAAAGGATCAGGAAGAGTGTTTTACCATCCAACTTATTGGGAGATTCACCTTCTACACTGATTTCTTTTCCAAAAATTGAAACAGTAGCAGATGACATTGCCGTTCCCTTTGTCATCTTTGGGGATTCTGAGAAGTAACACAACAGATGTGACTTCGGTTAACCTAATGCAGAATCAACAATAGACTCAGAATTAGCTCAAGCAGATATGAAGCTAACATCAAATGGAAAGAGTTTTCGAAGCAAGTAGAAGGAAAGGTGTGCTAATCAAGTAACATATTCTTTTTCTTTCTTTTTTTCTTCCTTTTTGATAACCAAAAAAATCCCCGAGGGCCAATATTGCACAATCCGGAACTCGGTGGATAATGAGCCCACCCCTTTATCCACTGTGACCCGACTGTAGTCTGCGGCAGGGTTCGAATACGTGACATGCGCCTAACCCTTACCCACCCATCACAAGTTGCTCTTACAACTAAACTTGTTTTTTTTCCTTCTACTTTGGTTAGGTCAATTTCAAGAACTTTATCACCATCTTGAGTTAAAGATACAAAAAATAACAGAGCAATTTAAGTTCCCATTAAACTTCAACAAGGGAAACTACTTCTCCCTCCCAATAGTAATACTGGAAGTTAAATCTTCTAATATCAAGTGTATCACTTCTTCATAATAAAACATAATTATTATTAAGTTCAAACATGTTTCATTTCTCTACCTAAACTTTTAACTCAAGTACATAGCGAAAATTGTATTCTGCAAGCAGCAGAATGAGTCTTTCCAGCACCTTTTCTTTGAATGCTGTATGACTAGTAGGCTTTGGTCCAGAATATGCTGCTGGCTGGGTATTCGTAGACAAATTTTTGACTGGATAATGAGTTGGAATGGATTTGTGGTAAATAATGAAGATCGACTAACTAGAGAAATAGCTCTGCTCCTTCACATACGAGGAAGACACAGTAGAAGCTGGCAGATTGGGCTGCGCCAACTGAATACTTTTCCTTAGTTTAGCCTTAGACCCCCCCTATACTAAATGTCTTTCATGCGCTTCTTTTGGTAAATATGTTAGAATAGTACAGGAGAATAGCTGAGTAGTTGATAGTCCAAACAACTACTATAGGGATACTTTGTAAATCTGTTTTTGCTATATATAAATATAAGGTTTAACGAAAAAAAAAAATTGTAATGCATATAACCAGTTCACCAAAAAAATTGATTCTACACAAAATCAATTGTTTTTATTCTTATCCATATACAATTATTGATGAATCAAAACACAAAACAATTTTTGTTCCACAAGAATCTTCATATCAATACTCCCAAAATCAAACCCAAACACTCACCAAGAAAAACCCCAAAACAGAACTAAACCCAGAAAAAAAACGCTAAACATAAAACGAAAACTCTATTCGTAGAAAGAAGCAGCCAGTTTTTTTTTTTTGTGTGTGTGCGCGCGCCTTTTCCCTTTCAATTCTCAGGAATTGGAAAGCATTGAAGCACAAATAGAAAATCGAACCTGACAAGGAAATCAGCCGGCGAGATGGCGACGGGCGGTGGCACACGGCAGCTGCGGCGGAGAGAGAGAGAGAGAGAGAGCAATTTTTATCAGTGACCCAAATGTCCACTATTAAATTGTGTCCTCACTGCCAAAAAGGGGTCTTTAAAGCATTTAACATGCCACGATACCGGTGAAAGAATAAGATTAATTACCATTTTAAATTTGTTAACAATAATGTTTATCCTAATATATTTTTATATACTTATCTTATAAATTATATGATTGGGTAAATATTTTTAATATATTAATGCAAAATAAGTAAGTAAGTTATTATTTTTAACGAATTATTATTAATAATTGTTATATAAATATTATGTAATCTTTGTAAATAATTTGATAGTGTAGAATTTTTTTCTTCATAAGTGCATAGAATTTTTAAAATCATTGAAAAATAATGAGACATTAAATGCAAATTAAAGGTTTTATATGTTTTTATTAATTAACTTGAAATAAAGATTTGACTATGAAATAAGAATTGAGTATCTCAAGTGAGCGTATAAGGTTGAGGAGGTCATGCGAAAGATGAAAAGGGTTAGGGTAACTAAACCAGACGAGATTCTAGTGAAATTTTAGCAGAACGCAGGCTAGACAGGCTTGGAGTGGCTTACTGATTTGTTTAATGTTATTTTTAGGATGAAGATGATGTATGAAGAGTGGAGGCGGAGTTTGATAGTCCTGTTATACAAGAACAAGGGTGATATCCAAAATTGCAATAACTATATAGGCATCATGCTGATGAGTCACACCATGAAAGTTTGGGAGAGGGTGGTCGAGAGGAGGGTGAGAAGGAGTGTGTTCTGGTACCTACTGGTATGTCAGGATCCAATTGGTCATGAACATTATATGGTGATGCTTTTCTTATTTTGGAGAACCAGTTCGGTTTTATGCTAGAGCGGTCGACTGGAGAAGCTATTCATCTCGCAAGGAGGTTGATGGAACAATATAAGGAGAGGAAGAAAGACTTGCATATGGTGTTTATTGACTTGGAAAAAGCCTATGATAAAGTCCCTATGCAGGTTTTATAGAGATGTCTGGAGATTAGTTGTCACGCCCCGAACCTGGGCCTGGACGTAATACGACACTCAGTGCCTAACTACATGTGATCGAGCAAACCAATTGGCTGGCTAAATCAATGTGTGATATCATAATATACTGGATACATAAGATAAACTAACACATGCTGATATATTGAAGCTCTCGATGATATAAATCAAAGTACAAAAATACTAATATAATTCTGAAATATATTTGTAGCAAACATAACTTAACATGAAAAACTTGAGACTTTTTCTCACTGTTACTCTTGTCTATGAAGCCTCTAATGAAGTACTGAAAATATTGATTGTCTGAAAATACTGAAGGACTATAAAGTAATGATAATGCCCCAAAAGAATTGGGAATCACCAAACAGCAGATACGAGAGTTCGAGCTCTCTGAATCGTCAACCTGTAAATTATTACATGCATTTTGAGATGCAGGCCCCGAGCAAAAAGGACGTCAGTACATTTGAATTGCACTAGTATGTAAAGAAACTGAAAGAAAAAATTATAAATGCTGAAACTGAAACTAAGCTGATAACTGAGAATTGATAATTGATAACTGAAATGATAACTAATAATTGAACTGAACAAAGGAAGTAAGGATATGAATACTCCCTCTTCTGAATGATGAACAACCTTTTTATCTGAATCAATAAACTGAGAAATATGACCCGGGCCCAAGTATACATATACGTAACTGCGACCTCAGGCCAAAAGATGCATAAAGCATAAACTGCGGCCTTAGGTCCAAATATAGGTGTTCAACATTCAAGAATATAAAATCAGGAACTTAGAATCATATCACAATACATGATACTGAAATGTTGAATCACACTGAGTTACACAATACTGGAATACTGAATAAGACTAGACCGAGACATGTATTCTTGAAT
The DNA here is from genome assembly GCA_034376525.1 of Nicotiana benthamiana. Taxonomy (NCBI): domain Eukaryota; kingdom Viridiplantae; phylum Streptophyta; class Magnoliopsida; order Solanales; family Solanaceae; genus Nicotiana; species Nicotiana benthamiana. The sequence goes on from CM067330.1 coordinate 103,309,057, forward strand.
TGATTACGAATACTGAAACTTTAAGTGTTTATGACATGTTGAGTAAGCTATACTGAGACTTAGGGACATCAAGCCCAAGCCTATATTCAATACGAACTGATCTCGCAACTAATGAAAATCATGAACGAGTTATAAAGCTAAAGAATAGAAGTTCTACAAATATTCAAGGAACTAGGCTTAACTATATTTCTGAGGCAATTGGTTATATCATAAAAGAATCATAGTGTAGGAAGAATCATTAAAATTTTCAAACATAGGGAGTTAGCCTCACATACCTTAACTTCTTGATTTTGAGCGTAATACAACGTTTGTCAACCCCTTTTAACTTTAATCTATAGCAATACAAGTCAAAGGGATTCCATATTAGCTATAATGCTCATGTTTTGGCTACTTATGCATCTTATCAAATACTTGGTGAGAATAAAGCTTCATACTTCTTATTAATGGTGTCCCTACATCCAATAACCCATTCCCTTGCTCCTAGATAAATTCTAAAGTCACAAATAGTTATAATCAACATTATTCTTTATCACCCATAAGGTAAACATCACCCTTAATTAATAATCAACATTCAACACCCCACACCTATAATCGTTCATGCTTTTCTATTAAATGCATCAACTCATATCTCATGAACTAGGGTTTATAATCATTAAACCAATACTAGAATCAGTTAGCGGGTGAATACATTACCTTTTTGACCTTCAAACCCTTTGAATTCGAGTTCTAGGCTTCCTTCTCTCAATAATGATGTCCCAATCGGATATCTAATGATATGGAGGGTTTACCAATATTAATAAGATATTGGGAAATTAAATTAACTTAGAATCACAATTAGAACTTATCTTGGGTGGTGAAAGGATCCTCAAAGAGTTAAGTTTTTGAAAGTTCCCCTTTCTAGAGTAAGTTTTTATATTTTGGGATTGTGAGGGACGAAATATGGCTTTAAAAAAACCCTCACGAGTGTGCCCCGTGCCCCTGAAGACCTGGCCGTGCTACTGATCACGCAAAGCAGTAGTAACACTACCTTAAAAGAAGCGCACCCGCGCTGCAGTGCGCGCATATCACACACTATTCAGTAAAGCACATACAATTTTTGCACAGAGATCTGTTTGGGCTTTATAATATATTGTTAGAAATCTATCTCAAATGGCTACAACTTTCGTGTTTTGAGTTTTTCCAAATACCTTACACGTTTTTCACCAAACCTCCTGCAAGACTGATCTTTTGTAAACTTCATAGATTTTATAAAATCTTGTACACTTCACTCTTTGTCTTGATTCTAAAATAACTATTTCCATGCATAATAATTATACCAATGGAACTTTACATGTCCAAAATATAACCTTACCACGCATTTAACACATTCACACCTAAGCCAAATTTACGGGGTGTTACTTGCCCCTTGGAATCATTCATCCTCGAATGATGGTCCTGGTTGCAACTGCAACTATCTATGGACTTTAAACGGGTGTGATAGTGATATGCTAATATTGAAATATCATGAATACATTTATATCAAAGTGAATGAGTACATGATAATTGAATACTAAGCTGAGTAAATACTGAAGAACATGGAGATTATAATATAAGGCCTGAATGGAAAGGCTGATTACCTTCCACATTTTTTGTTTGCTCATAATAAAGATGGGGATATCTAGATTTCATGTAATCTTCGACTTCCCATGTAGCCTCTTCAACCTTTTGATTCCTCCAAAGCACTTTTACTGAAGCAATTTCCTTAGTTATGAGCTTGCGGATTTGACAATCAAGAATAGCCACTAGAATTTCCTTATAAGACAGGCTGGCTTTAGCCCCTATAATATCCGTAGGAACACAAGTGACGGGTCTCCTATTAATTTCTTCAACGTGGACACATGAAACACTAGGTGGACAGTAGCTAGTTCTTGTGGCAATTCTAATTCATAAGCCACCTGCCCGATCCTTCACAGGATTCTCTATGGCCCAAAATAGTGGGGACTAAGCTTCCCCTTCTTCCCAAATCTCATAATGCCTTTCATAGGCGATACTTTCAGAAACACCCAATCATCAACTTAGAACTCTAAGTATCTGCGCTACACGTCCGAATAGGAATTTTGGTGACTTTGAGCCGCCTTCAAATGCTTTTGTATCAAGTTGACTTTCTCCATAGCCTGATAGACCAACTCGGGTCCTAAAAACTTTGCTTCTCTGACTTCAAACAAACTAATTGGTGACCTACACCTTTACCTATATAGAGCTTCGTACAGTGCCGTCTTGATACTAGAGTGATATTTGTTATTATAAGAAAACTCAATGAGAGGTAGATGATCATCCCAATTACCTTTAAAATCAATAACACGCGCCCTCAATATATCCTCAGGAGTCTGAATGGTGTGTTTCGCCTTGCCATCTATTTGAGGATGAAAAGCGGTGCTGAGGTTCACCCTTGTGCCCAATCCCTTTTGAAAGGATTTCCAGAAGTTCACTGTGAACTGAGTACGACGATCTGAGATAATGGACAAAGGAGTCCTTTGCAAGCAGAAAATTTCTTTAAAATACAACTTAGCATAATCCTTGGCTAATCTATAGTCTTCGCTACCAAGAAGTGAGCTGACTTGGTAAGTCGATCTACAATCACCCAAATCGAATCATGCTTCCAAAACGAGCGAGGTAGACCTGTTATGAAGTTCATGTTTATCATCTCCCATTTCCAAATGGGAATTTTTATATTCTGAGTTAAACCGCTAGGTCTCTGGTGTTCGACTTTCACATGCTGACAATTTGGACACTTAGCCACGAAATCTGCTATATTCTTTTTCATATCGTTCCACCAATAGACCTCCTTAAGATCATGATACATCTTTGTGGAGCCTGAGTGTATAGAATTACTGGAATTATGGGCTTCTGACATAATTTGCTCTCTAAGCCCATCCGCGTTTGGAACGCATAGTGTGCCTCTGTACCTCAAGTACCATCATCTCCCCCTTGTTCAAAAGCCATAGTCTTGTGTTTATGAATTCCCTCCTTCAGCTGCAATAAGTAGAGATCATTGAACTATTTTCCTTCACTTCAGCTACTAAGGAGGATTTAGCCCTATTCTGGAGAATAACGCCACCATCTTCAGAGTGCAAAAGTCGAACTCCTAGAGTTGATAAGCGGTGGAATTCCTTCATCATAGTTCCCTTGTATGCCTCAACATGAGCTAAGCTTCCCATAGAACGCCGACTGAGAGCATCAACTATAACATTTTCTTTCCGCGGATGATAGAGGATATCAATATCATAATCTTTAAGTAATTCGAGCCACCTTCTCTGAAGTAGATTTAATTCTCTTTGCTTGAAGATGTACCGGAGACTCTTGCGATCTGTAAAAATGTTAGCATGTACCCCATACAAATAATGGTGCTAGATCTTAAACGCAAACACCACAACCTCTAATTCAAGATCATAAGTCGAATAATTCTTCTCGTGAGCCTTGAGTTTTCTCTATGAGTAGGCTATGACTTTACCGTACAACATTAATACACACCCAATAACAACCTCTGAAGCATCACAATAAACAGCAGACCCTTCGGTTCCTTCCAGTAGTGTCAGGACTGGAGCTGAAGTCAATCTCTTCTTTAATTCCTCAAAACTTTTCTCGCACGGATCCGACCATTGAGACTTGACTTTCTTCTGAGTTAATATAGTCAAAAGGGACATGATAGCAGAAAATCCCTCTACGAAATGCCTATAATATCATGCAAGACCCAAGAAACTTCTTATATCGATACTGAAGTGGGTCTAGGCCAATTCTTCACTACCTCTATTTTCTGAAAGTCCACCATTACGCCTTACCCTGAGATGTCATGGCCCAAAAACGCTACTGATTTCAACCAAAATTTACACTTAGAAAATTTTGCATATAGCTTGTGATCCTGCAGTGGTCTGCAACATAATTCTGAGATGTTCTGCATGGTCAGTCTCGCTATGGGAATAAATCAAGATGTCATCAATAATATGATAATGAACAAATCAAGATAAGGCTTAGCGACGTTATTCATAAGGTCCATGAACGCTGCTGCTGCATTCGATAAATCGATTGACATTACCAAAAATTCAAAATGGCCATATCAAGTCCTGAAAGCTATTTTTGGAATATCAACTTCCTTAAACTTCAACTAATGGTATCCCGATCTGAGGTCTATCCTCACCCTGAAGTTGATCGTACAAATCATCTATTTTGAGAAGAAAGTAATTGTTCTTAATGGTGACTCTATTCAACTGATGATAGCCAATGAACATACGTAACGACCCATCCTTCTTTTGGACAAACAAGATCGGTGCGCCCCAAGGTGAGACACTTTGCCTTATAAATCCCTTATCTAGAAGATCTTTCAACGATACTTTTAACTCTTTCAACTCTGATCGAGCCATTCTATAAGGCGGGATAGATATCAGGTTAGTGCATGGAAGTAGATCAATTCCAAATTCAATCTCTCTATCTGGAGGGATTTCAGGGAAATCTTTGGGAAACACTTCCGGGAACTCACTTACAATTGGCACTGATTGGAGAGTGCGAATATGAGAATCTACATCTTTAAATCAAACCAAGTGATAGATATATCCATTGGAGAACATGTTTTTGAATTTAAGATAGGAAATAAACCTACCTTAGGTGTTACTCCATCACCCTTCCATTCTAAGATTGGTTCATCGGGAAATTCAAAACTTACTATTTTGGTTCTACAACCCACTGTGGCATAACATGACTCTAGCCAATCCATGCCAATGATCACATCGAAGTCTACCATCTCAAATTCTACTAAGTCTGCTACAGTAAGATGATGATACACTTTGACTGGACATCCCCTATAGACACACCTTGCTATATCTAATTCTCTACCTGGAGTGGACACTTCAAAGGGTTCACACAACTTTTCTGGTTCTATCCCCAAATTTTTTGCAATATACGGGGTTACATAAGATAGGGTAGACTCCGGATATATAAGAGAATAGACATAAAAAGTGAATATTGTTAGCATACCTGTGACAACATCTCTAGGAGTCTCTGTATCCTGACGGCCTGCCAGTGCATACAAGCGGTTTCGACCACTGCCTGCACTATTAGACTTTGCTGCATTGCCCCCTTGTTGGGCTTGAGAGTTATGATGTGCTGTTGGATTAGTGGACTGAGCTACATTGCCTCCATTATTTTGCTTTATTGATGGACAATACTTCAAGAAGTGGCCCTGTTGACCGCACCCAAAGAAACTATTTGAGCCCAAATTACACAACCCTGGGTGCCTCTTACCACATGTGTTGCAAATAGGGTAACCATGGACTCTGTAGCCCACACTAGCATGTGACTGTGAGTCTGCTGTTATGAAATTCTAGTTTTTTGTTAAACTTTGACCTCTGAACCGGTGCACTAGCTGAAGATGGAGTATGTCTGAATTTTTATTTCTTGAAAAGCTTGCGATTGCCTCTTGCTTGAGATCCCCCATGGTTGAAATTTCCTGTAGACTTAGCTCTCTTGTTGAATTCCCTCTCATTCTCTCTGTAGCCGCTCTTCTTCCTTCAACCTGTCTTTGTTCCCTTGAACAAAGGAAACCATCTTAGTGATGGTCATGTCATTATTCTGAGCACCTATATTTGCATCAACAAACAAATCATCTGAAAGCCCCAACACAAACCACCTAACTCTAGCCCTCATATCATATCCATTTATGGAGCATACTTGGACAGAGAGATGAACTTGAGGTAGTACTCATTCACACTCATATCATTCTGTCTGAGTCTCTCAAACTCCAAAGCCTTAGCTTCCAAGATCTCAATGGTTAGAAAGTGCTCAAGAAACGCATTTGCAAACTCCTTCCAAGTCGTAGGAGCTGTATCCTCCCATTGGAACTCTTCCCATATTTCATACCAAGTGCTGGCAAGTACACAACAAGCTCTACCACCTCAGTGCCTGTAGCATGCATCACTTGAAATATCTTTTGAACCTCATCAATGAAGTTTTGCAAATCCTTATCCTTTTTAGACCTTGTGAAGACGAGATATTTCATGTTGAGGAATTCCCTAGACTTGGAATTATCCATCTCATGAACATCACTTGTTCCCTGCCTTTGAGCCTAAGTAGAAACAATCTGGGCGAGCAAGTGGATAACTCCCCTGAGACTCAGGGACATCAAGCCCAAGTATATGTTGAATACGAACTGAGCTCACAACGTTCAGAATGAAAGTCATGAATGAATTATGAAGCTAGAGAATAGAAGTTCTACAACTATTCAAGGAACTAGGCTTAACTATATTTCTGAGGCAATTGGTTACGTCGTAAAAGAAGCGTAGTGCAGGGAGAATCATTAAAATTTGCAAACATAGAGAGTTAGCCTCACATACCTTAAATTCCTGCTCTTGAGCGTAATACAACATTCGTCAACCCCTTTCAACTTTAATCTATAGCAATAAAAATCAAAGGGATTCCATATTAGCTATGATGCTCATGTTTTGGTCACTTATGAATCTTATCAAACACTTGGTAAGAATAAAGCTTCAAATTCCTTATTAATGGTTTATCTATACCCAATAATCCATTCCCTTGCTCCTAGATAAATTCTAAAGTCTCAAATAGTTATAATCACTATTATTCTTTACCACCCATAAGGTAAATAACAACCTTAACCAATAATCAACAATTAACACCCCAAACGTATAATCGTTCATGCTTTTCTATCAAACCCATCTAATCATATCTCATGAACTAGGGTTTACAATCATTAAACCAATACTAGAATCAATTAGTGGAAGGCATTACCTTTTTGAAGTTCAAACCCTTTGAATTCGAGTTCTAGGCTTCCTTCTCTCAACAATGATATCCCAATCGAATATCCAATGATATGGAGGGTTTAACCATGTTAATAAGATGTTGGAAAATTGAAATTAACTTAGAATCACTATTAGAACTTACCTTGGGTGGTGGAAAGACCCTTAAGGAGTTAGGTTTTAGAGTTCCCCTTTCTATAGCAAGTGTTTTTGCGTTGGGGTTATGGGGGACGGAATATGGCTTCAAAACAACCCCCACAAGCGCACCTAAATACCTGACCATGCTACTAACCGCAAAAAATAGTAGTAACACTGCCTCAAAAGAAGCACGGCCGTGCTAGGGGCACGCTACATGTCATCCATATCGCATGCTGTTCTGTAAAATGCGCATAACCTTTTGCACAAAGATCTATTTGGGCTCTATAATATATCGTTGGAAAGATATTTCAAAGGACTACAATTTTTGTGTTTTGAGTCTTTCCAAATACCTTACACGTTTTTCACTAAACCTCCTGCAAGACTAATCTTTTGTAAACTTCGTACATTTTATTGAATCTTGTACACTTCACTCTTCGTCTTGATTCTAAAATAACTATTTTCATCTATAATCATACCAATGGAACTTCACATGTTCAAAATATAACCTTACCACTCATTTAACGCATTCATACCTAAGCTAAATTTTCGGGCGTTACATTAGTGTTGTACCGGTAACGTACATTAGAGTGATTAAGAGCATGTACGGTAAAGCTAAGACTCAAGTGAGGGATGTGGGAGGTGACTCAGACTATTTTCCATTGGAGATAGGGTTACATCAAGGATCAACTATTAGCCCATATTTGCTTGGCGATGGATGTGTTGACATGACACATTTAAGGAAATGTGTCATGGTGTATGTTATTTACAGATGTCATAGTGCTCATTTATGAGATGATTTATGGGGTTAATTTTAGGCTAGAGGTATGGAGACGGACCTTGGAGTCTAAAGGTTTCAAGTTGAGCAGGACGAATATAGAGTATTTAGAGTATAAGTTCAATGTTGGGGCTCATGAAGCAGAAATGGACGTGAAGGTGGATATACAAGTCATCCCACAAAGAGAGATAGTTTCAAATATCTTGGATCTGTGATACAGTGTAATGGGGAGATCTACAAGGATGTCACACACCATATTGGAGCGGGGTGGATAAAATGGAGGCTATGAAAAGTATCACACCCTGTTTTCTCGCGAAAGCGGGTTTGGACATTGTGACAACTCTTTTAGATGGGAAATAGAGTGCTAAAAGAAGAAAAGTCGACCCCTAATGGGTTTTAAGGTGCATTATGGCACCTATTATGCAAAACTCTGTTTGACTAGTCAACGCCAACAATGATCGGGTAATGTCTCAAATTACTTCAAAGAGAAGGTGTTGCGCACTCTTCGAGGTCCACAACTGTGGGTCCTAGTCGAACTTAAGACTATGTGGATTATAATTAGGCATGATGATCAAATAAATAAAGAGAATAAAAAGGTCAATGAGTTTTATTATAACACAATGAGAAATAAATATTACAAGGATATAACTATAATGTCCTATATTATATGACTAAACGTATAACGAAGAGGGGGTTGTAAGTTTTTTTTAGCCTAGAGGATCACCCCTACAACATAAATAATACATCGCAACTCTCTTGAGGTAGGGAGTTACTTATATTATTCAGCAGGAATAGACTGTCATCTCTTGCTACCCCATTACTATTTTAAAGTTGTTTACCTAAAAGTGCTTTAATTCAATTCTAAGTTATACCCTATGTGTGCACTACCCGTCCCACGCCTATGGTCCAGGAGACATTGGATCTCTATTTAGGGTGGTTCTAGAATTTACTTAGACCACTCAGAATGATAAAACTAGGTGACATACAAAATAAGTTGGACTTTATATAAAAGGCACCTAAGGGTTCAACTTAGTATCCACACTTAGAAAACAAATGCACACAAACAGGTTCTCACACTAGCGTTAGACCATTTTAGAATTGAGGCAAATTAAAGTCATTAAACCATATAAACATGATTTTTATGTGACATTGGATTTAAACCTGAGGCAGTTTCAGATCCAAGGCGCCACTCTAAACTTATAGACATGATTTCCACATAACTATACAGTTTATGAGTATTTGGTATTGCATGTTGATTAATGAGATTACAGGTTATAAGTTATTAAACCTATAGACATGATCTCTACAAGATTTATGCAGTAGGGGGCAATGATAACCATTGGAAATACTCATAATTACTCGTATTTGATCTTATGGGCATGCTTTAGTGGCATGGATAAGCAATGAAACGGTGTTTGAAAGTTCAGCATTAACACTTTAAAGCAAGTGGTAATACCCCATAGGCAATATTTCCAACGGTTGACGACTGAAACTGACTACACCTTAGCCCCTATAGGTATGTTCTCTAGGTGAGCAGTAGGATACAATAGCAAATTAACCAATTAATGTCCTATATGCATGATTTCTAGATGAATATTAGTATAACACGAAGTAGTATAATCTTATAGGCATGGTATCTAATGAATAGGTTGTAGTTATAAAATTTGAAGGAATGTTTATTAACACGTGTTTCTTGTAGGCATGCTGCCTAGTAACACATAGCAGTAGACATTGGAATAAATAAAGCACATATGCTTTGACAATAGACAAGTTGTGTGAGTGTGTAATTCTCCTAATGTCATGATTTCTACCGTGTACATGGAAATTGAATAACATATATGGCATGTTGGATAACAAGTAGATCATACGAATCCTATAGCCATATTTTCTACCCTTGCATGTAAATATTAGAGTATGCCTATTTTCCCGATTTCACTAACACTCCAATTGGTTATTACAAAATTATTATAAACTAGATGATAAATATAAGTACAAATATTACACGAAAGATACTAATAGGCCTACAGTTAGCTCAAAACGAGATACTCAATATTGCCTAGGCCTTCAACAAACTCTTTCATCACAAAAAGAATACCCAGGTCCCAATAGAGGATTATGTTCATCAGCATAGCCTAGAAACCTTAGAGGAACTCAGACCAAACCAAACAACGACATATTGACCATATGACCCAAACATTAAATTACACAAAACTCACTTAAACAACCTAGTGTGCAGATTCAGTCGATAGAATGAGGAAAGAACTGAGTGTTAGAGATAGCTCAAGTCTCAGTAGTAAAGAGAGTGGCCAAATGATCTAAGTGTGGCAGAGTTTGTAAGGGTCTCAAATAGACCACGAACAGTGCTCACACTAAGGAGGTTAATACTGAAAGTCTTGGTGGCCTTGGCTTTCAGTCGGCCAAGGGTGGTAGATTCAGAATAGTGTAGGTAACAAATGAGAGTAAGAGAACATTGATAAAATGATATAATTTGAATAGGTGCACTTATAGTTTTAGATGAATATATGATAGGGGTGACAAGCGAGCAAAGAGAATCAACAAAACTCAGAGAACATGTTGTTATCACAAGTTCAAACACTGAGCATATCCGATAGAAAGTATTTTGTAAAAGACAGGAGCATCAAGGTTTCTTAGATTACAAGATTGCCATACAAAGGTGCTAACTTAAAGTATTTAAAACCTAGGGTACCAAATTATGTTAAGTATACATCGCAATATCAAAAAACGGACATGCTAACTTACATCATGAAGCAAAACAGTATCCAACCTGGTAAGGAAACACAAGTTGAGATAGCTACTCCAAAGTCTCAAATGATCACTAAAAGATATGGGATTCAGTAAACAAAGACATAACAAAGTGCCAAAACTAGCATAAGAGTAGATCATAGTTAACAGTAAAGGTCTTAAATAGATTAGAACACATTACAGATGTGAGTCAGCCATTACAAGACTTCAGGACAAAGTAGGAAAGCAACCTCATCTCAAAGAGAAAATGTAGACATTCAGGCATCAACACATTAGGCTAAATGAACTTAAGAGGGTCTAAATTATTCAGTTGAAGCATGTTCAAATAACATATCTTAGAACTAACAGCTTTAGGTAAAATCAAATGCTAAAGAGGTTAAAAACAAGTGTAAATCTAACAAGGTTGCGCACAGAAGTAGCCCAGAAACACATCAACTCACAAATTTTAGAGGTAAGAATATGCAAATCATGAACAGATAAGAAAAAAATTGTAAAACCCAAAATACTTACCAGCTATCAGTTGATAAAAACAGACAACAAGAAAGAACCAACTCCACAATACTCTGATTATCAACAAATAGCAAGAACTCAGAGTCTTAGTGCGTCAGAGTTCCCAAGAGCTTTGAATAAACCCTTATGCAGTGCTTGCACCAAGAAAAGTAGAAAAATAGAAATATGGTGGCCTAGGCTTTCAGCCGGCCAAGAACTAGAGTACAGAACAAGAGAAGAGAGAATGATAAAATGATAACTTTAATTTTTAGTAAATCTCGCGATTAAAGGTCTGTTTCGCAGGGGAATTGGGATGGATTTATATAGTAGTTAAACCATGCGATTAAATAAGGAAAGAAGTCAATCAAACATGAACAAAGAAAGGAAAAACATATATGCAATCATAAAGCAACCAGTAAAGGAAAGAAACGAAAATCAAATCCTAATTATGGTTCAACGTTGTAAAATCCATCTACCAGTATGAGAAAACGACTACTCTTCCATGTATATGGATGAGATATTTTCCAGATCTTAAAAATTAAAGTTGAACGGGCCCGAATATAAGAGATGGTACTTGCCAAGTTTAGGCAAGTACCAGGTGACACCATAATCTTGCAAATAATATTGAGGTAACACATAAAAGGCAAGAAAATCACGGAAGGAATCCATGATTGAGACGGATTTGAAGAAGATTGAGAGGGAGGCTAGGGTTTCGATAGAAGGGATGAGTGTTTGAGGGCGGCTGATAAAGAGAAATGTGGATTAGGGTTTGGGTGAGGGGATATAAGGAGAGTGGGGATGAGTGTTGTGAGTTGTTGATCACTTTTTAGCAACGGTAGGATTCAAGAAGAGGTGGGTCGGGTTGTTTGGGCTGGGTTAAGGATAAAGGGTCGTTTGGATTAGGCTTAGAAATTGGGCCAGGGATTTGGGGCCAATTTTGGGCCAGATTTTAAAATAGGAAATATAGGGGAAAATAGTCTAATAAAATAAATAAATAAATTATAAAATACTCTTTATTCAAATTAATATTTTAAAACAATAGTGAAAGATTATAAAACTGTAAGATATTATTTTGACCTTGAATAAAATGCAAAATATAGGCTATTATTGCAAGATTGTGAAAATAGCTAAAAGAAATACTATTGTAATTATATAAAATGAAGTAAAAGTATTTGAAACATGTATTATAGATGCAAATAATAATTTTAGGTAATTAAGCCATCACAAAATAATTGAAAGGAGTAATTAGTAAGTATTCAAGTAATTTAAATGCAGGAAAGTTAATTTTAAAGATCTAAAAATTATAGAAAATGCTTGTACTTTGTAAACTATATAATGATGCGAATACTGTTTTAAAAGTATATATACTTTTTGAGAAAATATGAGGGCAAATTGGATATCAATAACAAGAATGTGCTATATAGACTTAAAGGCAAGTTCTATGAAGCGGTAGTTAGACCGACTATATTGTATAGAGCTGAGTATTGGCCAGTCAAGAAATCTCATGTATCATAAGTTGAAAGTAGCGGAAATGAGGACAAGGTGGGCGTGGATCCTATTGAAGATAAGTTGCAGGAATTTGAGGCCGAGATGTTTCGGGCATGTGAATAGGAGAGAACTTGACGCCCCGGTTAGGAGGTGTGGGAGGTTGACCATGGCAGGTCAGATGGGGGGTAGAGGGAGGCCTAAGAAGTACTGGAGTGAGGTGATTAGGAAGGAAGTTGCGCTATTTTAGCTTACCGAGGACGTGACTCTTGATAAGAGGGTGTGAATATCGAAAATTAGGGTTGTGGGTTAACATGTAATCTAGAGTTTCATCTAAGCATCCCTGTAGTATTAGTCCTAGTCTTGTATTTTTCTATGCCTAGCCCATTTCTATTCTCTATTGTGTCATTATTTCCAACAAGTCTGAATCTATTTTTATAGCATCGTATCCTTAGAGATTTGTTGTTGCACGTATTTTTATTTGTTTCCATGTCTACTTACCTGGTTGTTGCTATTCTTTGTTTATTGCTTCATTTTACTTCTTTTAAGCCGATGATCTTTTAGAAAAATCCTCTCAAACTTCATTGGTAGTGGTAAGGTTTGCATACACTTCATCATCCCCAAACTCCACTAGTGAGATTTAATGAGCTTGTTGGTGTTGTTATTGTTTTTTTTATGTCAAGTGAACTGTTTATGGATTTCATCATAAAATTAGAAATGTCTGTTCAAGTGAAATTTATACCCAAGCTCAGTTTTAAATTTCAAATTCTCCTTTTCAACTTCAATTGCACATGTTTTTAACTTTAACCAAATACTAAAACAAACCTCTGAAAATAAAGATGAATCTCTCATATTATAGTGTAAAAGATATATTTCTATACATTAGAAGAGCATGAGTTTCGACATGCTTGCTTATGTGCTTTTATGTTTTGTTTGAGGGCATATTAGGCCTTTGAGCTTATCTGTATACGTGGCTTTTCTGTATCTTCCCAACTACTACGTGTAGCATTTAGGTTATCAAAAGGTGGGTTTTATCCGATTTCTTTACATCACAATTTACAGAGCTTCTCAGATATCTTCGATCTTCCTCATCTCTTCAACTTGCAGGTGCTTTTCTTGTTCTCTAATATCAATTTAGTTGTTTTTTCTATTTTTTTTCTCCTTCTTTTTTATTTAAAATCATGAAAACAGAGTGGATTAATTACATATTTTTGCGTTAGGGTTTTGATGGATAAAATTTAGAATTTTTTTTTGGAGATGAATTAAAATCAAGAAAATAAATTCAGTTTCTTTACTTGCTTGAATTTCTGCCACCAATTATACACCAACACAAGATTTGGTGTATTATTTAGCTTAGTAAAAAGAAAAGGCAGGCTTCCTCTTTCTCACCATTAGAAATTGCAAGTTGAGTATTTTTCTTTGATGTATCTCTTGACTAAAAATAAAAAATACAGCTTTGAAACGGAATTTGCAGCTATTATTTTGGGATTTATAAAGAGACAGACAAAAGTCGAGAGATTCGCTTTTGAGTCTTGATTATTTTCAGCCAGATTATCACTGAATATATCTTCTCTCTTGTTGTCTATTTCAATAGCTTCTGGTTTCCATGGTGGTTTATGCCTAAGCATTTTTTGTTATTACTATTTTATATGTATCAATTGAGTTTTTGTTTATGATTATTTTTTGTTTTGTTAAAGTTTGAGTTTTTTGTCAAATTTAATAAGTAGGATTTTTATGTTAATTGTCGATGTGAGTACTGCAAGTCGGTGTTTGTGTTTCGAGCTAAACATTGATCCATTAATGGTTGTTCTTTGTTGATTCCTTTATGTACTGATTATGTATAAGTTGAGTTTTTGGAGCTTATTTTTATAAATATCGATTGTGTAGAAGTTCAGTTTTTCAGATCTTATTTTTCTATTTGGACATAGAATTGGTATTCCTGCAATTATAATGATGATATTACAGATTCATAGATGATAGAACACACACATTGCTGAGTGTTTTCTGTATCAGGGAGAAAAGGAACATAGGTAGTGTCATTGACAGAGTCGAGGTCGGAGTTTGACAACAAAATGATCAGAATCAAATATTATTTAGAAGAAAATTTTCATAGTTCCACCTCGAACCATAATAAGCGTAAACCAAGTGCCATTTGATAGGTACATGATAAAATAATGCCAAAATCTTTCTCAGCTCTTTACTGCCAGAACATTTCATAAAACTTGGTCCAATTTTAAAAAGAAAAAGCAAATCGGTATATATTAGATGTGTGAGTGTGAGCATGTGATTTTTGCCTAGCCTAAATTTCTCCTATAGATTCGTTAAAATTAGGATTTGTTTTTCTTTACATGTGTGATATTTAGAGTTTAATTGTATATATTGTGTGTTTGTTTGCATGTTGAGTGCATTTTAATTCTCATAAAAAATACAAAAAGAAACCGTAATGCATCTAGGGTTTAAATTTACCTACTTTGGAATTAGTTAGTTATCAAGAGTCTTACAATAATACAAAAATCACAAAAATAATTTATTTTGGCATTGTTTAAATTGTAGCTTCAAATTTGCTAATTTTTCATTTAATTTTACATTTGATTATTTTATGTGATTTGGTAGTTTAATTTAGTTTTTAGGATTAATTTAGTGTTTAGTTTAATTTTGAAATAAGGGAATTAAAAGAAAAAAATAATTATAATAATAAAAATAAAGGAAAATGAAAAGAAAAGACTATTTTGTATATCATTTGGGCCAACTCTTGATCCAGCCCAAACAGTACCCTTAAAATCCACCCCATTCAGCCCAAACTCGTTTTCCAAACCTGGTCCAGCCCCATCCCCTTTCAAAACGACGTCGTTTTGCCGCTGATTGATATGGACCGTTGATCTCACTAGATCAGACGGTCCGGAACTGGTTCTGTTTTAGTATAAAACTATCTAAACAACCCCCACCCCTCCAAACCATCTCCCATACACCCCTAATTACACCGGTGTATCACCACCGTTCACCACCCTCCATCCGCCATCCGGCGCCGGCCGGAAATCGTCGTCGTCGGCGGCGTTGTTCTAAACCATACCAAATTAATACCGTTGTACATCTCAACTGCTTCTACCCAAATATCCAGTTATCGTTCTTCGAATCATGCCTAGGCTCGTCGAATATTCAAAAAAAGGATTGCCGGCTCCGCCGTGCTCGGCGGCGCCGATGCAAAACGCCTTTAAATCAATACCATAGGTTTCCCCAGCCTCCATCACCCCAGATATGTAGGTCTAGTACCTCAAATCAAGCCCTAACTCGTCGAACTTGGGTTCGAAAGTCTGACCTAAAATCCACCTCCTTCCAATCCCTTAAAAAATTATACTATATAGCCTTTTAGCCCCCTAGCCCAATTCCCAAATCAAAACCCTTCAAATCTACAAGGAATTCCCCAATTTTTGGACCTAGGGCACGAGTCTGAGAAATTTGAACATGCGAGGGTTGGCCATGCGTTTGGTTGATTCCTAGGCTAATGTTATGTGTTTATTTTGGAAAATGAACACATAATATCAGCTCGGGATCTATTCAAAGAGCACGATCGAGCTTCGACCATAATCGGCGAGTCTGGTTTATCGTTCTTTCGTTGTTTGTTTTTTTCTTTTTTCCGTTCATCCCCTTGCACGTTTTATTTGAATTGGAATTTCTCAATTTAATTTCTTGAGTGTCATGTATCCAAACGATGTTAACTGGTTTAGAATTCTTAAGGCTCTTGACTTTATTTTATTTTCTTTTATCTCTTGTTCTGTTGATTTTTTGTTTTGTTTTGAATTTTCTTTTGGTTTGGTTTGGTGCTTGGTGTTGATTAATAATCCATGATTGGTTCTGTTAATTTTATTTTTAGTTTCAAGTAATTGGTTGGTTTAGGTCAATAATACAATTAGTCATTGGAAGTGTATTGATTAGAGGTTGAATAGATTAGGAGATTTTTAGATTAGAAAATTGGTCATAATTGAATGTTTCTAGTACTTTGGACAGTTAACTAGGGTGGAGAGGGGCTAAGGTTAGTAATATTAGAAACAATTCAAGGTTAAATTGGGTAGTTTAACAAGGAATCTTTGATAGTTGATTTAAGAAGCTTCCAGAATAGGGGCCAATATTGAAATTCAGATTTCTAATTGTTGTAACTTGGGTAGCAAGCTAGGAAATTAAGGACTAAGCTAGTAAATCTGAAGATAAGGTAATGACTAAGGGGAGTAATACAAGAAAAATGGGTAGCTCTAAAGCTTTAGATATAGAGGGCACCCTAGTGCCTTCATGGGCAGGTTTTTTTAGGCTGAAAATGTCTAGAAAATTTCCAAGAATTTCCCATAAGCTACACAATTCATAATGTTTCCATTCTCATAGAGTCCTTTAGATCTTAAGCCTACAGGAAAAAATCAAAGAAGATATACTGTTTCATTGGAATTTTTGAGATTAGCTTTGACACTCAACTATCAATTTAGATACTAGTGTAAATAGGATGAAGGAGATTCGAAGTACATGTGTTTAAGGTGTTAAATTTCAGAAGTTATTTGGGGTTTCAGTTTGAGTCAGTGTTGTTGAAACTTGAACTGGTTTCCATGTGTATTAGTTTAAGTTGATTTCTGGGAATTGATATTGCTTTTCTTGAGCTCGTGAACTGCAAATCTGCTGGGTGTGCTGTTAAACTGCTGCTGACCCTTCCTTTCTCTTTGTTTAATCATAATAGCTGATACACATCATCAAATTCGTCTCAGTGTAGCTTTGATTTGGGACTAAAATGCAGCATCCTTACCTCACTCTTTATCATTTTTACTTAGCTCCTTATGTAATAACATTCGCTTATGTGCTGAGTGATGAATATCTATGCAAGGAAATTTAGCTTGGATTTGTATTCAAATTATTTGGACTAGACTGTACATAGACTTTACGAATTGCTTTGGGTTTTGTTATAGTTTGGGTTAGTTAGTTGTTAGTCCATGCATGGAGTGTAGAAGCAGTAGCTAAAATTGACATGGCATTCTACTTGAGCCCATGTATGATCTTGTGATTCCATTGTGTTTTCAGCATCCTCCATATACAATAATTCCTGAAAATAGGTTTGACTGATAATAGGGGTCAAATTGTTAAGTTTGAATGGTGTCAACGTTATTTCTGCAAATCATCCAATTGTTCTTTGAACTATATGTGATTAGCATTAACCATCAGAATTAGTTTGAAGTTAAAATTCGAAGTTTTATTTTTCTCAAACCAAATCTATGGTTGATTTTCGGCCCAGCTGATGGCCATACTACAGTCCTTCAATTAATTCATCGCTTTGAATTCACAACTCAGCTCCTGGTCCACCAACATTAAATGGTAATTTAATTTTGGAAGTTGTCCTCATGTTTATGTTTTAAACTTGGATACAAGGCTTTGAATGTTATTCATTAGGCCAAAGTAGAGACAAATCTAATAGAAAATCTTGGCTCGCCTTAGACTGGCCTTTTAATAAAATGAGGAGCGCCGCACCGAACGAAACACGTAAATCGCGCGGCATTCTTTAAATGTTTATATAAAAGTACTTAGGAATTCGGGACGAGCCGTTTAGTGAATTTTGACGGCCTCTCGCAAAGTTAATAATGCGTAGCTGCTCTAGGCGCGTGCATAAAAGCATTACTTCTCTAAATTCGGGTACACATTTATGTGACCCAAATTCAAATCCCAACGAAGTTGAAATGTGTCAAGAACCACTAGTGCATTTATGTGACGTGACTCAAGACATGTTTTAACGACGTTGCAATTCTCTTTAAAAATAATAATAATGAAAGCAGTTTAAAGTTAACAAGCACATAAGTTAAAACATATTCCGAAATCAGATAATTTAAGCCAAATATAACAGTTTGATCGACCGTGCTAGAACCACAGAACTCGGGAATGCCTAACACCTTCTCCCGGGTTAATAGAATTCCTTAATCGGATTTCTGGTTCGTGGACTGTTGAATAGAGTCATTCTTTCCTCGATTCGGGATTCTAACCGGTGACTTGGGACACCATAAATCTCCCAAGTGGCAACTCTAAAATCTCTTAAATAATTGAATCCTGTCTTGATTGTCCTTTAATTGGAAAAACTCCCTTATCTACACCCTTCGCCGGGTTGTAGTAGCCAAAAAGGAGGTGTACAGTGAGTCCCTGTCACGACCCCATTTCACCCTCCGTGAACTATCGTGGCGGCACCTAGTCTCTACGACTAGGTATACTTTACAAATTATGGAATACAGAAATACATAAATAATCCAATAAAACTAACCATAAACTACAGAAATAACATAACGAAGCGTTTAAGATGCTCCGCTATATACAATACAAACTCTCAAAACTGAAACAACATTTCCCAAAATCCAGAATCTCATGAAATCTAAAGCTTTTGAGTGTTTTCAAGTATCTAACTCTAGAATATCTAACAAAAGAAAATACAGAAGGGCTAATACTTAAAGAGAGAATAGAAAGGGACTCCTCGGTATGCAGACGCGACAGATATACCTCGAATTTTCTGGGAAATTTGCCTCGCCTCAAGGGTGGTAAGACTGAGTCAAAGTACGTGGATCTGCATATATGAAATATGTTAGAAATAACGCTCTACGCTAGAGGGGGGTGAATAGCGTATTAATAAAATTTGGCGTTTTCTTGCGGAATTTAAACTTTGCAGGAAATAAACAAATGCAGTAAAAATAAATTACACCACGATATATACTGGTTGGCCACACTTTGTGGTTAGTCCAGTCCCCGAGAGACTCTCTCGAGATTTCCACTAAAAACCTTGTCAAGCTTAAGGTGCCCAACAAACCTTTACACTTGAGACTTGAATCACACAAATCTCAAACACTTGCTCGGAGGTTCCTCACCTCAAAGACTTCTACTTGCTCGGAGGTTCCTCACCTCAAAGACTTCAACTTGCTCGAAGGTTCCTCACCTCAAAGACTTCAACTTGTTAAGCTTCCGGGTGCCTAACGAACCTTTACAACTTGAGAACTTGATACAACACAAGCCTCAACCAACCCGCTTAAGGAAACCTATCCCTAAGACTTTACAAGAAGAAATATAACACTCCTTCTTACTACAAGTGTTTAACAAGAACACTCTTTTACTCACTTTACAAGAACTCTCTCAAAGAGTGGATTATGAGTACAAAATATATGGCTCAAGAACACAACAACTCAATCAATAATCTTGGCTCTCAAAAACAATGTAAGATATGAAATTTGAATCACAAGAATGTAATGTATGCTTTGTAATTTTTCTGCAGTGTTGTTGTGTTGTAAAATGATTTTCAGAGAGTGTTTTATATAGAAAATGGAGTATTAGACCGCTGCATTTAGTTCCAGAAAACGCTCCTGAAAATCTGCCTGACAATCGATTGTTGATTTCCGACAATCGATTGTTGGAACACTTTTTCAACAGACAAGATCCTTAAAATCCGGTTAAAAAGATTTCTGTTGAATTTTTAAAAATGACAATCGATTGTTAACTTTAGACAATCGATTGTTGTTCAAATATTCAAAATATTTCTGGCAACTTTTTGACTAAAAGATTGTGTAATGATTATACCATAAATAGATAAGCCGTTGGAAAAAGTCCGTTTGGAAAAATCACTAAGCACAATCAATTGTTAAATAGTGACAATCGATTGTTCTTCATTTTTGAAGATTTTGAAAACATTCTGTAAGTTGTCCAAAACTTTTTGAGACTAAGTATAAAATCTGACAATCGATTATTGAACAGTGATAATCGATTGTTGCTTCAAAAATGATTTCAAACGAAGTTTCTGTCTCGAGACAACATTTTAAAAATACTAAGTATAGAACTTGACAATCGATTGTTTCTTCAAGACAATCGATTGTTGAACCCAATTTTCACAAAACGAGTTTAAAAATCATTTTGACAAATATGCAACTTATTTCTTTAAAAACTTATGATGCATGATTTTATGAAAATCATTTTAGGTGAGAGCCAATACTAGAAGTAAGTCATTGAGTCAAGATTACAAATTGAGACCTACTCAACAGTTGATTGCATCTTCTATTCTTGAACGCGTACTATCCATCTTGTACTTGGACTGTTATTGTTCCATCACCGATGCTTGTCCAGTTGATTGCATCTTCTATTCTTGAACGCGTACTATCCATCTTGTACTTGGACTGTTATTGTTCCATCACCGATGCTTGTCTCAATGTTTGCATTTATCAAAACCTACATGAATCAACACACGTTAGTTCGAGAACGTGTTTCTTACAAAATATGCGTAGAAAGGGCATGATACTCGGTAAGTTCCAAGCCTAACCTCGGTTGGGTAGTGACGAGGAAAGTCAGGGCTACTGAGGTTAAATGAAATACAAGGTATACATGTATGGAATAAGTTAGTATAATAAGTTCAACAGTAAGAAGTAACACATGATGGAAATAACAACAACAACTATAACAAAGACGAAATAATCACGGAAAAGAATACAGCTCAACATAGAGATAACAACTGGGGATCTCTTGCTGATATTCAATTTTTTCTATATATTTTAAATACACAAAATACCTTCAAAATAACATATATATGCATATATAGGCATGTCCAAGGTTTTATTAATTTTCCCATAATTTTAAGGGTTTTAAATTGGTTTAGTTTTTCTTTTTTATGCATAAAACCCCTAATATTTATTTCCAAAAATTATTGTTTTGATAATTCATCTATTGGATTTCTATATTTATGCCAAAATATGGTGAAGATAATGTTTTATAATTTTTTTATAATTACATTTAGTATTTTAAAAGTTAAATTGCACATAATTGCAATATTAGCACTTTTAAGATTTAATTATATTTTATATGCATAAAATCGGATCCTATGTTTTTAAATTGCTAATAATGTATTCTAAATCATTTTATCACTTTAAATTATTTTTTGAGAAACTATATACTATTTTTATAAATTAAAAGGGAAACAATTGGCTATTTAAATTATAGCCAAAATGGGCTTTCAATTATAACCAAATCAGGGCCCTAATTTCCTGCCCAATTCTATAATTAATACCCTATCCATGCCTTTTAACCCATCCCCAAACCCGGAAAAAATCCACCCACCCTCTCTAATATCAACCGTTGATCTCTGAGATCATTTGTCCACCTTGGTTCCTTACCTTTTTTAACCCAACGACCCCCTAAAACTTTACCATGTTTTTCATTTAAGATGCTTTTGAATCCCTTCTACTCCAATTCACTCTGAGACCTAAACTTAATCCTATCTACTACCACCTAAAACCAACCTAATCTCTTTCATCCTCACTCAATTCATGGGTTCCACGATTTGTTTGAGATATATACGCATCTCCTATGTCTCTCGGTTGCTCGTTTTTGTGATTTCATTGAAGGATCTCGAAGATATCTAGTCCAGACCTTGTTCAAAACTCTCCGAGAGTTTATCCATGGTCTTTCATGCCATTTTCCGGCCATCTATGGCTATTCGAGTAGGATTCATGACTTTTCTGGCTAAAACCGGTAATGTTCTAAAGTTTTCTCATCTTCTCAAGGTTTTCTGAAACACTAGCTCTTGAGATTTTTCACTTTTCTTAAGATCTGTCTTAGATCTAGGTGTATCCATGAGTTTTTAACCTATTTTTCTTCATCTTTACTATTTTTCGAAACCCTAAAGTTACTGTGTTCGATTCTTCTCAGGATCTTTCTAGATCTGAGATGATTCAAGTATTATCAAGTTTTTTCCTATAAAATATCCTGTTTTTAACTAACTATTTCGATTTTAGTCATTCTTTTCTAAAACTAAGGTTTCTCGGAGTTACTTCGTTATGATTAAACCCTTTCCCTTGTTTGTTTTGATCGATTTTGTGCACGTACTTGTTTTAACTTGACTCTGCTAAAAGCTCTTTCTTTTAAGATTTTCTTTACTTTGTTTATGTAATTTTTCTTACTTTGCCTCTCTGAATGTTAACATGCTTTCTTTACTCCGTATATGTATGTTAGCCTGCTTACTAAAGTCCTGAGATTATCCTGCTTCGAATATGTTTTCTTGAATCCTTAGCCTACTTATGTCGCTTTTGCATGACTGTGTTCATCTTTTGCTTCTTTCTATGACTATGCTTCAAATATGTTTTCTTGCTACCTCTGCGGACTTCCTCTATTTATATGCTGAAAGTATAGAGTCATGACTCCCTTTTGATCAAGTCTAGTTTCCTTTATCTATGGAGATTGGAAATTTTCTTTTAAAAAACCCTAAAAGCTTGCCCGTTTGTTAAGCTGATTTATTTCTTTACCCTGTTTTGCTATGATACTTATTTTTCTACTAAGTTGTGTCCCTAATCAAGGCTTTATGAATTTGGTCCTACCCTATGCTACTGAATCTCGACCCCTACCTTTACAGTTGATTTGATTAGTTGCGTACCTTAATTAATTCTCCTTGCCTTTTTTGTATTGCTACTGATTGTCTCCTTAGTTTGAAAACCTTCTGAACCTAGCCTTAATTACATATTCTATACTGGTACAATTTTTGACATCTTTCCTTAATTGTTATACTCTTGCCGTGTATGATTTATTTCCTTACTTATCACCTGCCCTTTTACCATTCACACTGACTCCCTTAATCAAACGAAGATTCGAACCAATTTTTTATGCTGAGTTCCATAATTACTGAAGAATTGATTCTTTCCTTATTTGAACTAGTTTTCAGACCACTATATAATCGACTCTTTTCTACAGTCTTAAGACACGAACAATAGGTTCAGAGCGCTCTCTTCTTTTACTTGCGTTATTGCTTGTCTAGCCGGCTGAAAACCAAGGCTAGACTGTGGAACTTTACTTGCTTATTTTTCTGCACTTTTCTTCTTTAACTCGTATGTTGCTAGTTCAATTTTGAAACTACACTCTATGTGCTCTATTGTTTGTCAATCGATATGTCTTTCTGCACTGACTTAATGGCTTATGTAGTTTAATTGCATTTCTTGTCTAGTACTTTACTCAGCATGCTTAAATTATGTCCTCTTTTTCTCAAATGTAATCAACATGTCTACTTTAGTGCCTGTTTATGTCCCTCAACTAGTATGTGTCCTAGTACTTAGTTAGCACCAAATCATGACTACTTATATGTAATAAACCCATGCATGACTACTCCCATACCTTGTCCCTATGTTACTATTCTAATTTCAAGCAAGATTCCCTCGTTAACTCTTTGAAGTAATTGTATGTGTTCTGGAGACCAATCACTCCCTACTTGTTCTTTGTACTTGCAGGTATATATGCACCTCTTCTTAGCCATGTTTATATGATTCTGATTTGGGCCCTCTATGTCCCTAACCCCTACTTCCCTGCTTGTAACTTATGAAACTGTACTATTTTTTAAACTTGTTTTGTATGTGTGCTGGCTTATTCCAAGTTGTTGTTAATCCTATCCTTCCCCTTTCAAAACTGTTTTCCCTAAGCAACCTTTCTGTTGCTGGTGCAAACTTATTTGAAACTATTCATTTTCAAAACTGTTTCCAGCTCAACTCTTTTAAATCTATATCAAGCACTCTCATACATACTCTTAGACCACTAGGTTATGCCTCTTTTATGTGAGCCTTGCCTTGTGATCCTGAAGATCTTTGTGAACTTGGACACATAAAAGTTGTCCTTTCCACACTGCACTTACTCTATCTTGGCTACGAAATCTAGGTGTGAGCACTACCTGGGATCCCTTGATATCCTTAGGGAACTCTGACACACCCGGATATGAGAAAGACTATGGATCAAATATTGGCACTTGAAATTATTTATTGCATAACTCAGGGAGGAAGCCCTAATTAGGCTTCCTATAGTGTAGCTTCTTATTTTTCATTGCTACTTATGTAATTTTTTTCAATGTTGGTTTGTTGTATCTTGTTGTAAACAAGTACTGGGGTCGGCTAGTGAAAAGGGATGGGGGTAAATATACATGCTATAGTTATTAAAGGTAGAAAACATGCTATTAGGTTTATGTTCCTAATTTCACAGTAGAAACCATGCTTAGGGATCATACGTGCATTAAAAATCATGCTCTTAAGATCCAATGTTTATTGTTTTAGCATGTGCATCCTCACAACATCATGTGTAGAAATCTACTAATGATAAGCACTTTACTATTATGTCATGCGCTGCCACGTATATCTAGAAATCCTGCTTTAGGATAAAGAGTTATTAAAACAACGATTGCTACTCTTGCACTTGACAACATGCTCTATATGTTATAACCTTTTCTGCATTTATAAATCCTACTTTAGGAAACTCTTCAACCCTTTTCTACATTTAGAAATCCTACTTTAGGAAATGATGCATACAAACCATCATGAGCTTTATACATTCATCTTAGATACCATGTTTTAAGATCTCATTTATACTTGCATTCACACTTAGTGTAAACTGCTAAGTATAAAAGAGGTAAAAAGTAGCTTCACATTAGATTATCATGTTTAAAATAAACTGGTAACAATCCTTGCGTTTTATAACACCTAGAACAACATGCTCTTAGGCAAAAATAACTTTTGAACTTCTAAATGGTTTTGGTAAATGCTTAGGCAAGCCTTAGGTATAAAATCTCTTATAAAACTGGAAATTGCCTCTTTGTGTGTATTATTTAACGATTAACATGCCTAAAATTAGTAGGCAAACCTGATTCAAATTTCTTTTCTGAGTCATATGCTAAATTCGATTCATGTTACCACTTTAAAACCTTGTTCGGATCTGAATGTGGACCTTAATTGTGTATGAGTCATGCTATCTATGTGCATTTCCTGTGGAGGTGTATTTGTGCCTTTTTTATTTTCCAAACAGAAATACCACACAAGAGGGGGGGGGGGGGGGAGGAGGTGATTTGTGTGGTTTCCAATTTTCTCACTAGAAGAACCTGGTTCTTCTAGGTGTACTAACTATAACTGTTTTCGGAATTAAGAGAGCACAAAATAAAGAACACAGAGATTTTTACGTAGAAAACACCTAGATCAAAAGGTGAAAAACCACAACCTACTTCTCAGTAGAATTTTACCAAACATCCACTAAACTCAATGAGCCGAAACAACATTTACAAGACTCTTGTTAACCTAAGGATTAACTCTAATCGCAGTGTGGTATACAACCTCAACTGTTGCGACACTTTCAAGTTAACTTTAACTTGAATACTCAACGTACCTAATACAATTTGCTTCTATGAAAGATGGAAAGGTACAATTTTAAATCACCTCCTATAATAGAACTAGAATAAGAAAAACATAATGGAGCTGGTTCTTCAATCTTGTTCAAGTAGCTGCAAGCGTGCACGCTTGATCTCACGTAAATTGCTAGCAAAATAGTCTTGCTCTTTTGCTCTCAATTTAGCTCTTACTTCTTTGTATATGTGCGTGCCTATACAAGAGAACAATATTACTTTTATAGAGTTAGTAATCAGAGTTTGATGAAAACTCGAATTGCTGATCATTTATCAAGTTCGAGTCTTAAAACAATTCAAACTCCAATTCCTTATCCTAGATCCAGATATTGTTCTCTTCATATACGGAGACCTCTTATCCTTATCTCCTATGTAATTTTTTCGATCAGTTCAAAAGATATTTAGAAGATATTGTTGCTCGATCCCACATCTCATGTGCATAGGCTGGAACAACTGTGTTTCCTAAGATGGACCTAGTCCTTTACTGAGTTCATTTGTCAATATTCAAAACTTCAATTGAACTTTGGCCAACAAATTCCCCTTTTTTGATGATGACAAACTCTGTGCTTTTACTACTCAAGAAACCTGTGGAACTTAGCTTAATTTTCACATAGTCACACACTTTAAGTTAACTTATCATTAAGGACTAGGTTAAAATAGGTTATAAATATCACTTTATTACTTAGAATACAAAAGCTAAAGAGCAATATCTCTTCCCCCTTTTGGCTTCATCGAAAATCTGCATATTATATGACTTCCAGATATTAATTAGTACTCATGTACGCTGGGGCAACTGCAAGTGAAAACAAGTTTCAGTTAACCAACAATAAACAATCAACAATCAAAGAATGTAACTATAAAGATCAGAAGTTTCATAGAACAAGAGAAACAGAGCACATTATCATTGATTTGGAGATGTTTCTACTATACAAACAACAAAAAGGAAATTAACATCCAACCATGAGCAAAAACATAACAAAAAATCCCGAATCTTGATCACTGTAGTTTAAACTGGCTTTAGATCTTAGAGGTATGGGAGGGCTGGGTTTGGAGAAGGTTGAACATATTTTGAAGCATTCCATCACTCTTCTCCTTTTCCTTTGCTAGTTCAGCTCTAAGTCCGTCTCGTTCAGTTTCTAATTCAACAACATGAGCCTTTAGCCTGGCAATCTCAGCATCTTTTGTTCCACACTCCTGGACCAAGCCCTGACCTTGCTGTTTACATGAGTCTTTTTAGATGAACCTGGTTCAATTGGGTTGGCATTCACTGGATAGTCGCAGGCCATGGGAGTCTTTACACCAAAGTGCTCTTTGCTAAATACCATCTCCCATTTCTTCAATGGCACATGCAATCTCAACATCTTTTGTTCCACACTCTTGGACCAAAGCCCTGACCTTGCTGTTTACAGGAGTCTTTTAAGATGAACCTGGTTCAATTGTGTTGGCATTCACTAGATAGTTGCAGGCCATGAGAGTTTTTACACCAAAGTGTTCTTTGCTAGATGCCATCTCCCATTTCTTCAATGGCACCTGTAGCTTTTCTAGAACATCAGTCAATAGGAACCCATAAGGTGTGGCATGAGCCTTAGAGCTGTTGATGACTCTATCCAGTAGTTTTATAATGAATGCAGGCCAGTTAATCTACTTTCTTTCCACAAGACACTCGAGAAGAACCAGGTCTATGTAGTTGGCTGTGTGCCTTCTCTCCTGTCTGGGCAGCAAAAATTTGTTCACAAACTCAAAAAGCACCTTGGGCTCAGCCCTCATCTCACTTTTCTGAACAAATCGAGCTTCGGGCACATCTTTAGGAGTTGCAGAATCACAGAAATTTCTGGTGATTTGGAGTGCGTTAGGAAGAGAGTCTAGGCAAAGCCATCTTTTCCTAATATAATCATCATATCCTGCACAGGGAATCTCCAGAATCTCACCCAATTTAGGAGCATCAAACCAAAGTTGACTCCTCTTACCAGACTAGTAACAACCCCATTCACCACTATGGAATTTGCCATAAACTCGATCAACTCTTTTCTTGCCAGTTTGCCATCTAGTTGAAGAACCATGTCCTTCCACCCTTGTGCATTCAGAGCATCAATCAATCCTTTCACACCTGGCTCCTCCAAGTCTTTCAGAATTCTCCCTTTCAAGATCTTTCTTCTGCCAAAGATGACAAATCTATCTTGTTCCTTTTCAGATTCCTCCTCCTTTTCTTCTGCACTCCATTTTCCCAGTAGACCTAGTTCTTTTAGCCAACGAGGACTCAGCGTCTATGTGTACAGAGGAAGTCCTTTTAGTCAAAGTCTTGGAACCTTTTGGTTTAGGTGATGGTACCTTTTCAGTTGTTTCTCTTTCTTGATGGACCAGGTCCATCTCCTCTTCTTCTTCCTTGATACTCTCCACAACTTTCAACTTCCCTTTTTCTCTCTTTTTCCTCCTGCTTTCTTCCAGTGCTTTCTGCAATTGTTCCTCACTTTGTTTGACCCTGCTTCTAGTTGCTCTTAAGGGGACAATAGACTTAGGGGATGCTGTTTTGGTTTTCTTTGTTTGCTTGGAAGCAATTGGAGCTTTTAAAGAAGAAGCCTTATGCTTCTTTGGATCATAAGTAGCTACAACTTTCTTTAGAAGGTCAGCAAAGGTTTCCTCACCAGATGAACCACTTTTAACTTTTTGTTTACTTAGATGAACAAGACCTTCTGCAGCGTCCCCAAATCTATTTCCCCATGACTTGTTGCCACTCTCCTCAACATTTTCCTAAATCGCAAGAATCTCGTCTTTCTTTTTTCTTCCTCTTCGACTAGATTCATCCCCCTTCAGATCTCTCAAAGGACCCACTAAAACAAACTTATTTTCCATATTGTAGACTGCATTAGAAGAACCATGCGTGTATTCACTTTCCTAGGGTTTTTTTTTTATTTTTATCTGTGTTAGAAGACCCCCGTTCTTCTTCGTCACTTGCAGAAACGAAGATGTCAGACTCAGAACTTGAGTCAAATGATTCCTTTCTAGAGTTCTCCCCCTCTTGACTGGCTCTCAATTTTTCGTTTAAGGCCGTTCTTAGAGCACTAATGGCTATAGTTTTTCTTGCCAGCATCTTTTGTTGGTGGAATCTGGGTTTAGGGTTGTCGCTAGGGGTGCAGACAAAGACGTATTGGTAGATTCTGGTAAGGGTGTCCCTGGATTTTCTTGAGGGTTAGACATGATGAAGGATTTCTGAAGATTTTGGGGATTTTTGGTGATTTTGGAGAAGAAGGGTAATCAGAACTTAGTGGTGGGTACGTACCAAATTAGGAGTGTGTGTAGTGTTTTAGAAGGGGCATGATTAGTAACTGCAACCTTTTGCAGTGGTCAATCAGGAGTCTAATCCCATTAAGGCCTCAGTCTTTAATTTGCATTGGTTTTCAAGAAAAAGTCTCGTTATTCTTTAGAATTCTAAGAGAGGAAAACTGGTCCAATGCTTAGTGGTTATATTTTTGGGAGTTTTGTTAGAATAGGACTTCTGCTCATAATTGGAATATTTAATTTTCTAATTGTGCAAAGTATAGAAACATACCTGGACTTTTCTTATGAGCATAGACTTGATGAACCAGGTTCTTCAAGTAGAACTTCTCTTGAATATGCCTCATGTATCAGAATAGAAAAAACTTTGTAAGAGATTAATGAATTTAAAGAAACATGTCACATGAGTATACTGATTAGAGTATGAGACTGGGTAAGAACTAGTCTAGATATTCACATAAAGTCAGAACTTCTAACCAAAATAAAATTCTTTTTTTTTTTCATTGCATTCTACACTAGACCTAATTAGGTGATCGTAATCATCCCTAATTCTAACCTGTTCCTTTCAAAGTTTTCTATACTTAGTGCTTTAGTGAAGATGTCAGCTATTTGTTTGTCGGTAGCAAAAAATTCTATGGAGATTAACCCTTTCTCATAGTTATCTCTCAAGAAGTGGTGTCTAACATCTATGTCCTTTATCCTTTTATGATGAACATGGTTCTTTGTCATACTTATAGCACTAGTGTTATCACAAAATATTGGAATACATCCCACTTCAATTCCAAAGTCTACCAGCTGTTGTTTGATCCAAAGCAATTGAGCACAACAAGAAGTAGCAACAACATATTGAGCTTCAGCAGTAGATAGGGCTACTGAGTTTTGCTTTTTGGTAGCCGATGACACTCGACATGACCCCAGGAAATGTGCCGTACCTAAAGTACTCTTCCTGTCCACCAAGTAACCTGCATAATCGGCATCAGCATATCCTACTAGATCAAAATTATTACCTTTGGGACGCCAAAGACACAAATCAGTGGTGCCTTTCAGATATCTCAAAATCCTCTTGACAGCTATCAAATGTGACTACTTTGGATTTCCCTGAAAACGAGCATAAAGCCCTCCACTAAAAACAATGTCAAGTCTGCTAGCAGTAAGATACAAGAGTGAACCAATCATAACCCTATACAATTTTTGATCAACTGATGAACCAGGTTCATCAATATCTAATTTAGTGGCAGTTGCAATAGGTGTATCTATTTCTTTAGCGTCCTCCATTTTAAACCTTTTGATTAGTTCTCTTGTATACTTCTGCTGATGGATCATGGTCCCATGTGGACTTTTTTTGATTTGGAGGCCTAGGAATAAGTTTAATTCACCCATAAAACTCATTTCAAACTCACTCCCCATTAGTTTTGCAAAGTCCTTACTCAGCTTATCAGTAGTAGCCCCAAATATTATGTCATCAACATATATTTGTACAACAAGAAGGTCTTTACCTTTTTCCCTTAGGAACAAGGTGTTGTCAATTTTACCTCTTTTGTACCTATGCTCCAGTAGGAATTTTGATAGTCGCTCATACTATGCTCTTGGAGCTTGTTTGAGCCCATATAGAGCCTTGTCCAGCTTGTACACATGCTCAGGACATTCCTTGCTTTCAAATCCTGGAGGTTGTTTTACAAACACTTCTTCCTTGTGGTAGCCAATTAAGAAGGTACTTTTAACATCCATCTAATGATGAGTAAATTCCATATCTGCTGGAAAGGCAATGAGAAGTCTGATTGCTTCTAATCTAGCAACTGGAGCAAAGGTCTCATCATAGTCAATGCCTTCATCTTAGCTGTAGCCTTGAACCACCAGCCTTACCTTGTTTCTTGTAACAGTTCCATCCTCATCAAGTTTGTTCCTGAAGACCCATTTGGTACCAATGACTGATCTGTCTTTGGGTCTTGGAACTAGATGCCAGACTTGACTTCTTTCAAATTGATATAGTTTCTCTTGCATAGAATTGACCCAATCTGCATCCTGCAAAGCCTCAACAACATTTTAGGTTCA
Organism: Nicotiana benthamiana; assembly: GCA_034376525.1. Lineage (NCBI taxonomy): Eukaryota > Viridiplantae > Streptophyta > Magnoliopsida > Solanales > Solanaceae > Nicotiana > Nicotiana benthamiana. The sequence goes on from CM067330.1 coordinate 103,339,997, forward strand.
ATAAGAGATAAAAGCATAAAATGCACATAGATTCTTTAGTTGTGATCTAGTTTTGACTCCAGATGTTGTATTAGTGAGGATGTTCTCTATGGGATGAGAACTTTGATACTTGTGAGATTTCACAACCAACTTGTTTCTGCTGAATATTTCAGTTATTTGCTGAGAGTCAGGTTCATGAACAGGTTTCTTTCAAGGGGTTTATTTCAATTCTTCTTTGATTTCTTCCCCCTATCAGGTTGCCCTGTAAGGAAGAACCTGTTCCTTTTATATGTGCTTCTTTGACTTGAGTTGATGCTTCACCAGGTCTTTGGCCAGTCCGATGGCTTCATCTTCATGTTCCTATCCTTAAGAAAGAATGTTAATTTCATCAAACACAACATGCACACTTTCTTGTACACACGAAGTTCTTTTATTAAACACTTTATATGCTTTGCTATGTGAAGAATATCCCAGGAATACCCCCCCATCACTTCTGGGATCAAACTTACCTATGGAGTCTTTTCCATTATTGTGCACATAGCACTTGCAACCAAATGCCCTAAGATGGGATATGTTTGGTTTTCTCCCTTTAAGTAACTCATAGGAGTCTTCTCAACAAGAGGTCTAGTCATGCATCTATTTATTATGTAACATGCAGTGTCAACAGCCTCTGCCCAGAAGTTGTGGGGTAGTTTACTAGAGAAAAGCATGGTTCTTGCCATATCCTCAAGAGTTTTGTTCTTTCTTTCAACTACTCCATTTTGCTGAGGATTCCTAGGGTTAGAGAAGTTGTGATATATACCATTTTCATCACAATGCTCAGCAAATTTTGCGTTTTCAAATTCAGTTCCATGATCAGACCTAATAGATGCAAGTTGATTTCCTAATTGTTTTATGAGTTTTTCTAACAAAAGCAGTAAACATTTCGAAGGCCTTATCTTTAGATGTTAGAAATAGTACCCCAAGTAAATTTAGAGTAATCATCAACAAGTACCAACACATACTTCTTTCATCCTCTGCTCATGGTTCTCATTGGACCATAGAGATCCATATGAACCAGTTCTGAAGTCTTGGACATACTTACCATTTTCTTGGACTTGAAGGATGACTTTACCTGCTTCCCCCTTGTACATACCTCACAAACTTTGTCTTCCTTGAACTTGATATTAGGTAATCCTATTACCCAGTCGTTGGAGACTAATTTGTTTAGCTGATTTAGACTGGCATGGCCAAGTCTTTTGTGCCACAGGAGGGGATCATTATCTAACACACTTAAGCAAGTGAGTTCATTTTTTGAAAGAGTTGAAAAATATATAACGTAAATATTGCTAACTCTTTTTCCCTGCAAAACAACTTTGTCAGTGATAAGTTAATCACAAAACATTCGGTAGAGGTAAAGGCCACATGGTTGCCTCTGTCACACAATTGTGACATACTTATTAAGCTGTATTTTAAACCATCTATTAGGTAGACATTCTCTATGGAGTGAGAATCAGTCTTGCCTACCTTTCCAACCCTAATGATCTCACCTTTCTTTCCATTACCAAAGGAGACATTACCTGTTTTTAGGTTCTTAAGTGAAAGGAACTGGTCCTTGTCCCCAGTCATATGCTTCGAGCAACCACTATCCATATACCATATTTGGCTCCTTCCTTTCACCTGGACATGCAAAAGGAAATCAGGGGTTAGTCTTAGGAACCCAAACTAGTTTGGGTCCTTTTCTATAAGCAAAAAGATGTATCACATTTCTTTTAGCCCATCCAGGCAACTTATTCTTTTCTTTAACAAAGACTTTGTTCCTTTGACTGGCCATTTCTTTTGCATTACATTCATATTTGTAATGACCAGTCTTACCGCAGTGTGTGTAGATTTTGTTTTCAGGAAGAGTGAGGTACTTGCTTTTTGGGTCCCATTTAGGAGCTTGAGTCCCATAGCCAAGTCCTCTTTTGTTACTGCTGTGATGCTCTTACAACCAGGAGAGAGCATCTGAGGTTTGATTCCACTTGCAAGTTCTGTCAAGTTCATGTTTTACCTTTCCTAGATCTTCTTTTAATACTTTGATGAATTCATCTTTTCTGTACAATTCATCTTTCATTTTTCCCAGACTTTTTTCTAGAGAGAGATGTGAGTGATCGACTATCTTTTTTCCTGTCCCTAACTTTAATTTCAGATTCTTAGACCTAAGTTCTAAGACATTGTTGTGAAGTTGAAGAACCTGGTTCTTCAACTCAGCATTTTTGTTATCACTCTTATTTGCCCTAGACTCTAGACTTTTAAAATTTTCTTTTGGGATCACACATTCCCTAGACATAACTTCCTTCTCATTGTTGATTATCTCAGACTCATCAATGAAGTCTATTAATAGCTCATCCAGTTTTTGCTTAGATAAGAATTTATTCTTGTCTTTGAGATGAAGAATACTGACCTCTTGTTCATCGTCTGATTCTCCAATGGCTATGAAAGCTTGCTCCTCCTCAGTTTCATCTTCTGAGTGTTCATCTGAGGTTTCTCCCCATGCAGCAACCATAGCTTTAGTTGAACCTTTGTTTCTCCGGGGTTGAACCTGTTCCTTCTTCCTGTTTCTTCGTTCAGCTCTTTCCTTTTTCACTGAATTTCCCATTGATGATAGTTTTTGATGATGTGGTCAGACTTGCCCCACTTGTAGCATCCCTCATTTTCCTGTTTGCCCGGATCTCTTGTTTTATTGAAGCTTGTACTTCTAGAAGAACCATTTCCTCTTATTAGATACCTTTTGAAATCCCTAGTGATCATAGCCATTTCATCATCTTCCAGTTCTGCACCTTCAGCAATTCTGAGAGCTAAGATTCTCTCCATCTTCATGGTTTGTCTCCTCATTTCATAGACAGTTAAATTTCCAATTAGTTCATCCAGTATGAGGTTAGCAATGTTCTTGGATTCCTGAATCGCAGTAATTTTGCTTTCCTATGTGACTGGCAGAATTCTTATTAGAATTTTCTCAACCTTGTCTTCTTCAAGGATAGTCCTACCAAGAGATCCCAGTTCATTTGTCAAGGTGGTGAATCTAGTGTATATCTCCTGGATAGTTTCTCCTTCCTTCATAGTAAAATTCTCATATTGAGAGTACAGAAGTGTTCCTCTTGATCTTTTCACTTGAGGTGTCCCTTCATGAGCCACTTGTAGAGTGTCTCATATTTCTTTAGCAAATGTGCAGCCTTGGATCCAACTGTACTCGTTTGGCCCTAGGCCACATACGAGCCACTTCTCAGCTTTGGCATTTTTCTCCCATTTTTTCAAGTCTTCAGTGGTGCAGTCAGCCTTTGTTTTTGGTAATTCAATTCCTTCAGCATTCTGCTTAGTGGTTGCTAGAGGGCCATCAGTTATTATGTCTCAAAGTTCTTAATCTTCCCCTATGATGTGATCTCTCATTCTGTTCTTCCACAAAGAATAGTACTGGCCATTAAGAAGTGGAGGCCTTGCAGTGGATTGTGCTTCTTAGTTCCCAGGTGGTGCACTCATTTTTTATCTTCTCCTAAGGTGTTAGCCTCTTCAAGGATAACCCGCTATGATACCAATTGATGTTCCAAACATAAATACCACACAAGAGGGGGGGGGGGGAGGGGTGATTTACGTGGAGTCCAATTTTCGCACTAGAGGAACTTGGTTCTTCTAGGTGTATTAACTATAACTATTTGCGGAATTAAGAGAGCATGAAATAAAGAACATAGAGATTTTTACGTGGAAAACACATGGCTCAAAAGGTAAAAAACCACCATCTACTTCTTAGTAGGATTTTCCCAAACATCCACTAAACTCAATGTGCCAAAACAACATTTACAAGACTCTTGTAAACCTAAGGATTAACTCTAATCCCAGTGTGGTATACAATCTCAACGTTGCGACACTTTCAAGTTAACTCTAACTTGAATACTCAACGTACCTAATATAATTTGCTTCTATGAAAGATGGAAAGGTACAATTTTAAATCACATACTACAATAGAACTAGAATAAGAAAAACACATTGGAACTGGTTCTTCAATCTTGTTCAAGTAGCTGCAGACGTGCACACTTGATCTCACATAAATTTATTGCAAAATAGTCTTGCTATTTTGCTCTCAATTTACCTCTTATTCTTTGTATATGTGCGCGCCTGTGCAAGATAACAGTATTACTTTTATAGAGTTAGTAATTAGAGTTTCATGAAAACTCGAATTGCTGATCCTTTATCAAGTTCGAGTCCTAAAACAATTCAAACTCCAAGTCCTTATCCTAGATCCGTATATAGTTCTCTTCATATAAGGAGACCTCTTCTCCTTATCTCATATACAATCTTTTCGATCTGTTCAGAAGATATTTAGAAGATATTGCTGATCAATCCCAAAGGCTTATCTTCTTCACGTGAATCTCATGTGCATAGGCTGTAACAACTGCGTCTCCTGATATGGACATGGTCCTTCACTAAGTTCATTTGTCATTCTTCAAAACTTAAACTAAACTTGGGCCAACACTTCTGTTTGTCTTCCATGCTCTCCTTAATTGAAGTCCTACTTGTTATTGTATGTCGCCATAGTATTTTTCCTTTAAACCTGAGGGTCTGCCTAGAACCTCCTTATTGTAAGATAGGAGTACTAAGTTTCTCCGAGACTGATAGGAAGGGACAGATAACAACATGCAATAAGGGTCGAGACCAACCCTTGCTTTACTTAACTTCATGGGGCGGGAAAGGGTAGATATAGATACGATGAATGGTGCATTAATACTACATATATCCCCTCTTTGAGGAGTGTCATACTGGTATTGCATTGATGTGATCCATATTATAAACAAACCAAGGACGCCCCTTTATATTCGCTAATATGCTTAACTTGTAATCCTTTTCAAAACCTAACTTTTATTAGTTGTTTTCTTACACTTGTGTATTTAAACTTAAATCCCTACTATTTGAGCTATACTTGCTTACTTGCTAATTGTACAAACTCACAAAAACTGTCTGGTTGGAAACCACACTAGTGGATCCTAAGGGGTGCCTAACACCTTCTCCTTAGGATAATTTCAAACCCTTACCCCTATCTCTGGTTACCAAACGTAGTTCTAGATGAACCTCATAGGTGCCCTAACACACCTTAGATCATTAGGTGGTGACTCTTCAAATGCAAAACCCCTTTCCCAAAAAAGAAAAGAGTTGACCCATACCAAAATGTCATAAACCCGATACCTCTGCGAGGGAAGGAAAAAGGGGGCGCGATAGCATGGCGACTCTGTTGGAAATATTGAGGCTTTTACCATTTCATATCGTCTTTGTAATTTTGTACCCCCCCTGTGCAATTATTTTTCTAATTCCTTTAAGCATTAAATTTTTTTTAGAAAAAGAGAAACTGACATATCTTTCTACTTCCCCCCTTTGTAACTACTTTAAATTATAAAACTGTTGTATTTATCGCTTCCTTAACATGCAAATACATGCCAATATGCTTTTAATTATTGCATAATCATGCTCAACATCATACTCCACTCGTGCCAAATGAATACTATAGCAATGCTTGATGAGTAGTTGCGCTATTCCTATATCATTAACTCCCTAAATTTGTAAAGGCTTATTTGTTGTAAAACTAATCGATCAACGGTGCAGTCGATAGTTTGGTGCCTTCCCCCTTCAGTTGTCCGCTCAAGGGTACCTGTCTAAAATTTTATAAAAACCTTACTATGTTTAAATTATGCATTCATCATGGTCAAACCTAGCCGAGTTAGTTATGTGTCCATATAATGATCCTTTAAGATAGCCTTGTCCAAAGTCTACTGGTTTATCTAAACTCGAACAGACACCATCACGTTCTGTGCATTTATTTGGAGAACTAAATGCTTCATGCTAATTGTTGATGTTAAATACTTGAGTTTGGTGGGAGTAAGGGCCTAACTTTGTTTGCCTTGCAGAAAAATGAGGCATAAAGTCCCCAGATTCGGCATGGTCACCAACATCCACCCAAGATTGTTAAGTTGGTGGGAAGATTTACATTCTAGTGACAAAACCCTCGTCAGAAAATTTCTGCGCAATCTACCATCTCTCTTGGAGATCCAGCCAAACACCAAAATGATAGAAGCTGCTACCTTATTTTGGGATTGTGAAATGGTCGTGTTTTGCATTGGGGACATCGAAATGATAGCTTTGCTAGAAGAGATGAAGGAATGGTCGGTCTAGTGTAGGAAACCCCGAGTTTGCTAATGCCTGAGAATCACACAAGCAAGGGTTTCCTAAATATGATGGGTTTGAAGAAGAATGCAGAATTAGTATGCCTAAAGGACTAGTACATCCTTTTTTACTACTTGTATAAAAGGTACGGTCGTAGAAAATCATATGTACCTACCATGACGAGATTGCCATCACGTCCTTGGGGCATATCTATTGTAAGGTATTCGTCTTCATGTTTTTCTTCCTGGGTCTGATTGTGTTTCCAGAGAAGAAATGGGAGAATCCATACTAGGCTGGATATGGTAACCAAGGCCTTAATGAAATGGATTGGTGGACAGACGTTCATCATTATGCCCATGATCATTGCGGACATATAACGAGCCTTAGAGAAGTGTCAACGAAGAGCGAAACACTTCAAAGGCTGCAATCTACTACTTCAGCATTAGCTCATGCAACATCTCCAAAAAGGCGAATACCTATGAGAAATTCAATGAAGGGTCTAGGATGATCACATAGCTTTCCACCATCCGAAGCGAATGAATTACATCCCCGATATGTTCGCTTAGCCTGGGAATGCCAAAGGATAGGTTGAGCTTTTGATAATTTGACTGAAGAATAGTTCAATGGATGTTCGAGTGGTTCCCGACCGAAGAGTTCATCGCTCGATCCAGAGATGCACCTTTCCTGATATTGATTGGTCTAAGAGGAACATACCCTTACGTCCCTCTTTGAGTCCTGAGGCAAGCAGGTGGGAAAAAGTTCATACCCAGGGTCAACAAGATGAGCCATTTTCGAGCTGAATTCCAAAATGATGATAGTCCACACAAGTGCCAAGACCAACGTATGTGGAACTGCAAGGTCATAATGGGGAAAGACACCATCGAGCCGAACAAATATCATGCCGGTTGTAAACCTTTCTATTCTGGTTGGTTGGAAGATAATTGGGATGGTATGGGCCATCCAGGGTTCGTTCGAGGTCATAGAATCATAGAAAAAACAACCAAGGCGCAAGTCAAGTACAACCAACTGCGCAAAAGGATCTGTGAATGTGAGAGCGAACACCGTTATATACAAGAATCCAACCGGAAGCTAATCGAAGAATGGAAAGACATGGCTATCAATGCCAAAAAAAATCTAGGATACTTAGAGCAAGACATAGTAGAACTGGAGGGAAAATATCTCAAGAGCGTTGAAGACTGTCAAAATGCTGAAGGGACCGAAGGTGGATATCTAGCTAGAGCATACCTATTGCTGGGACTTCCGAGGAAGATGTTTGACGGAGCCAAGGATGCCGGATCTATGGAAGGTCCTTCTACGACCAAATAGATAGGAATTTACTTTTCAACCTTATGAATGTAATAAGGTCAATGGCCATTAGTGACCTTTATTTCTTGTTTATTTAATGCCGTTTTGGGATTCAACTATTTTTATCAATAAAATGAGGTATTTAGCATTAAAAGTTCTCTAGTTCAATTTTTCGCTAGGCTTACCTCGGGCACAAAGAGGTTCCCAAATTAGGACACGATTTACCTTCCCACACTATGTGTTTAAATATTGTAATACTTTTTATAATCCTCACTAACTTGATCACCTTTTGTTTTTGTTTTATTATTCCCCTTCCCAAGGGTTAGTTCGTGCACTTTGGCATCATCATCTTACTTCACAAGATCCAAGGGCCCTCTACCCACTCCGCCTCTTAGTCCCATAAAAACAAGGACAAAGGCAAGAATAGAATGGAAGATTGAAGCAACATCAGAAAGGAGAAAACAACTGAACGGGTAGAGGCCACTAATGGCCATGGTATTCGGGTTCCTAACGAGAATGTGTCACAACTTGTACAGAAAATGTTGAAGTTCCAGGAAGAGCTCGATCGGGTTCGGAATCTGGCAAACTTGTCATTTTTCCTCAGCACCCCAGATACCAACTTCCCCAATGCTCAAAATGTTAGAAACTACGCTTAACGCTAGAGGGGGGGGGTGAATAGCGTTTTAATAAAATTTAGCGTTTTCTTGCGGAATTTAAATTTTACAGGAAGTAAATAAGTGCAATAAAAATAACTTACACAAGGATATATCCTGGTTGGCCACAACAGTGGTTAGTCCAGTCCCCGAGAGACTCTCTCGAGATTTTCTACTAACTTGTTAAGCTTACGGGTGCTTAACAAACCTTTACAGTTGCTCGGAGATACAATCTCAAAGACTTCACTTGCTCGGAGGTTCCTCACCTCAAAGACTTCACTTGCTCGGGGATACAATCCCAAAGACTTCACTTGCTCGGGGATACAATCCCAAAGACTTCACTTGCTCGGGGATACAATCCCAAAGACTTCAACAGAGAAAGCACAAGTTCCTCAACACAAGAGAATCAAAATTCTCTTACAAGTATTTGAAATACTTGAACACTCACTTAACAAAGGTACTCCTTGATGAGTAGATATGAGTAAAATAATACGCTCAAGATCACAACAACTTTGAACAATAATATGGCTCTCAAAAGCTTTATGAAATGAGTAGAAAATGATGAACAATTGAATGAAAGCTTAAAGCAATGTAATGATCAGTTAGTGTATGTTGTTGTGTTTAAAACACTGAGTTGAAGCTGTATTTATAGGTGCAAAACTTGGTCTTACCGTTGTCTAATTGCCAATTAAGAATTGCTGAATTTACTCAGTGACAATCGATTGTCAAGACCGAACAATCGATTATCTGCCAGTCAGATCAAAAATCAATCCCAGATTTTACGCTTAATAATCGATTACTTACAATCCATAATGGATTACTGGCAAAATTCAAATTCAGATAATCGATTATACCAAATCCATAATCGATTACGTCAGCAACGTTCCAAAAATCATTTACAGATTTTAATCAAAAACATCGATTATAGCAAATCAATAATCGATTACCTCATTAACGTTTTAAAAATTATTTCCGGATTTTGAGCAAAACATCGATTACAGAAAACCAATAATCGATTACTTTGAGGTATTTGAAAATCATTTGACAACGGTCAGCTTCAACAATCGATTGTCCCTTGCAACAATCGATTACTTGTCATTTTCTGAAAATCTCAAATCACACTGTTTCAAGCCAAAGTTTTTGCGACTAAGTATAAACTTTGACAATCGATTGTTGGACATAGGCAATCGATTGTTAAACCCAGTTAACTCAACATAATCGATTACTATTAGTTGCTAATCGATTACTTAAGTAATTTTAAAATCACTGGGAGACATCAACTCAACATAATCGATTACCATTAGTTCATAATCGATTATTCTGAGTATTGGAAAACTTTACCTCATCAATAATCGATTGTCATTAGTTCACAATCGATTATCTTGCAGATTTGGAAAAACCTGATGTTAACTGTCTTATTCACAATCGATTATCATTAGTTCATAATCGATTGTCATGCAGTCTTGGCTTATAAACAATCGATTATCATAAGTACATAATCGATTATTCTTAGCCCAGATTTCTGAGGTATGTTTAGAAAACATTTTGTCTAATGTAAATATGCATCATTTGAAATTATTTGATACAGAAATAAGTATGCATGATTTTGAAAAATAGTTTTATGAGAGAAGCCATGTTATGGAGTCAAGTTATAGGATCAAGATCACATTTAAGAATAACTCAATAATAACAATTAAAAACAACGTCTTGAGCTTCAATCTCAACATTTGTGCTCTTGTACTTGAACTCCGTCATATATCAATTTGTGCTTTGTTTGTCATTCATCAAAACCTACAAAAGAATACACGTTTAGTATATCGCATTGAGAACGTGTTTCCAACAATTTCCCCCTTTTTGATAATGGCAAACATTAAGCGGGATATGCAATTTTGACAAATAATATTGACGATTCAAGACAAGTAACAAGTATGCATATTTGTTCTTGTTCCCCCTCAATTTATGAATTCCCCCCTCAATTTAAGCTTATAAGCAATTAAGCAATTTAGAGGTGGTGCAATTTAGCAATGTAGAGGTGGTGCATACCCGTTATCCCGTTATCTTCCCCCTTTTGCCATTAGCAAAAAAATAGTAAGGAAAGATACACAAAGACGAAATAAAACAAGGTTTATTTATTGAAAATTAAAGGGGTACAGCAGAGGGACATCCAACAATACAATTAAAAACAAAAAAAACAATACAATATCAATTATCTCCGTCACGATCCGCCTCGTCATCCGGCGCAGCTTCAAAGGGAACGAGACCCGCATAGGGATAATGGACATGGTCAAAATAACCATGGATCTCGTGTGTCAACTGAGAGAGCTGGTCGGATATAGTTTGGAGAGTGGGCTCCTGAGATGGACGAGCACGACGGGCAGGACGGGTAGGAGGAGGAGCTGGAGCATGATCACCATCATGATGGAAGGATGATTCCGAGATTTCCCAGATTTTGGTACTCCTTTTGAGAGGACCATTTTCAGTGACAAATCCGGATGCTTCAAGAAAATTCATGATGAGGAGAGAATAAGGAAGGGGCATGTTATCGGCGACGGCATCGAGCATGTGCATTTTAATGAGCGGACACCAATTGATCTTGGCTCCAGTGACAATGGCATGTAAGAGCTTGGAGTCCTCTTGGGATATGGTGGTATGATTGTGCCTACGAGGTCTTAGGACACGGGTGATGAAGTAGAGGAGAAATCGATAATTTGGGTCCATGCCCGAGATGGTAGGACGACGAGAAGAAGCTTGATCATAAGAGATTCCGGCTTGGCGGAAAAGAATGGATTCATCAAAGAGAGAGCCGGCCTCATCAATATACCGGATAAGATCTTCACCATCGTTTGGAATGCGGGCGATGGTGTGAAGGTTCTCGTCAGAGAGGAGAATGTGAATGCCATTGATGGAGGTGACCACCTCACCATCTTCATCTTTGTGAAGAGTTGAATAGAATGCTTCAACTAAAGTTGTGTTAATATGAGGATGGGTAAGGAGCAAGAAATCATAGAGTTGACACTCTTTGAGCATGTTGGCGGCAGGGGCGAAAGGTTCAAGGAGCTTGCTTGTTGAGAAGCGAGGAGGAAGAATAAATCGCTTCTCAAACTTGGAGAGAAACCTAGAAAGTTCAGCTTGAGTTTCGAAGAACAAAACGGACCCGTCTTCATATGGGAAGTTTAGAGGAGGAGGGACTGTTGAGGCTGAGGCACCTTGCCTGGAATGAGAACGTTTGGAGGAGCGTCCAGACATATTGGAAAATTTTTACTGCTGAATTTTTGAGACTAAGATGCAAGGAATTGACCTTTGATTTTTAGAAATGGTGCTTGAGTGAGTGAGAATGATCCTATATGAGGGCTATTTATAGGAGAAGGAGTGATCAGCCATTTACTAAAGATACCTGTTGAAAATTGAAAGTTGGAACAGTAAAAAACGGTAAGAAATAAATTTACTGACCGTTAGATAATCGATTATTTGGCAGAGATAATCGATTGTATTTACTGTTGGATTGAATTTTGAAACTGACAAATCGATTTAAGAGACAAACGGTAAAAAAATTTGAATGAGATAATCGATTATCAACACAAAATAATCGATTATGGAGCATTTATGTCCTGACAGCAATCGATGTTGGAGCCAAACGGTAACAAAGTTTAAACAAGAAATAATCGATTGTCAATTTTGGTAATCGATTATTATTGAAATGTGGTTGATACAGAGAACTCGGAGAATTTCTGAATATGACAACTAATCGATTATAGGAAGAAATAATCGATTGTCTGGAAAAGTATTGCTGAATGACTGAGACGGAAATCGATTATGCAATATAAGGAGTTAACAAATTAAACACATTTGCATAATAAAACTAATCAGTCGAAACAATCGATTATAGATACTGATAATCGATGTACTGCACAGTAGATAATCGATTATTTTCTTGGGATAATCGATTGCGGTGTGCTAAGACTTCATAATTTATCTTACCTTTGGGGAAATACCTGCAAAATGGAATTAAACGTCTCCGACGCTCAAGTCAGTAATTTATAGTGACGTGAATAAATTACACTAGTGTTATCAAGTGATATCGTGAACTCTTAAGAATTGTGTCCTAGAGTGTTCTTAAGAGAGTTTCGGGTACTTACCTTTCCTCCGACGTCGCCAATTACCTGATTAAGAGGGTGATCTTTGATCGTCCTCCATTCATTTTGTTCTTTTGTTTCACTCCCCAAATGTGGAGCTTCTTCCGTTGATTGTTCCACAATTTCATCATTGATTTCCTTCGATGCCTTTTCTTGTATTTTGTTTTTCAAATTGCTTAAAATATCAACCGATCTGAATATGATTGTTTCCAAATATGACGCTTCCTCCTTCTTTGTGCTCTAGTTGAAGGGATTTGGATTCATCTCCCGTCATGTGTTTGGAGCATCCACTATCAAGGTACCATAGTACGCTTGATCCCTTCAAGCACACCTACAAAACAAATTAATTTTCTTTGGGTACCCATGCCATCTTGGGTCCTTGAGGGTTAGGCATATTGTAATAATATGTTTGAGTAGCATGTCTATGACGAGTAAAACATGCGGGAGCAATATGACCAATGCGTCTACAATAATGACATGTCACATTCGGATTATGCATTCGTCTAGGTTCATAGTAGCTAGATGAATGAAGGTTGCTTACCTTATTTTGAACGCTATCATTTCTCCTACTTTGATCTCTAGGATGGGTAGTGTTTCTAGAGTGATGATATCTAGGTTGAGGACCATTTTGGGGTCTTCTAGGAGGTTCACAATTTTGCCTAAAATATGCATCATGTCTATGGTGACTATTTCTAGGCGGAGGGTCATTTCTTGGTCTAGCATGCAAATTTGTTCTAGGATAGCTATTTCTAGGATACACATTTTTGTTGTTGTTCCTAGGTTGAGCTCTAGGTTTTTGAGGTTTAGCATCAACCTTTTCTTCATTTTTAAAACCTATTCCGTGCTTAGTTGATTTTAGGTTATCAAGAACAACATTCAAGTTTTTATGCGAGGAATTAAACTTATCTAGTGTGCCTTTAAGTCTACCTACTTCATTCTTAAGGTTCACACAAGAAACACAACCTTTAGTAGAACTTTCAGGTTTGTCGGCACTTCTCTTTCCATAAAACTTGTTTTGTTCGTGTAGCTTCTCATTTTCCAAAACCAGTTTTTCCAATTCCTTTTCTTTTAAAGAAATCTGTTTTTGAAAATCCGTTTCTTTTAGAGAAGCGTTTTCTCTTAAGCTAGTGACAGTTTTGGAAGCCTTTAAAAATTCAGTATATAACTCATCAAAAGCATTACGCATTTCATCAAGTGAAAAGTTTTCAGACGAAATTTGACGTACCTCATTTTGGTTGTCTTCTTGTGCCATGAGACAAAGGTTTGCAGCTTCGTCGTTTTCTTCTTCACTTGATTCATCTCCGGAGTCGCCTCCCCACGAGATATATGCCCGTTGCTTTTTAAAGGATTTCTTCTCCTTTTTGATGTTTGGGCAATTTGTTTTGATGTGTCCAGTTTCTCCACATTCATAGCATTTTATTTGCTCACCTTGTTTTTTCCCTTTGCGCTCATATTCCTTGCGCATAAACTTTTGGAATCTTTTAATGACTAATCCAAACTCATTGTCTTCTTCCTCTTCAATCTTTGGTTGGCTTGTGCTTGCTTTTAGAGCAATCTTTTGCCTTCTTTGATCATCAACAAACGGGTTAAGAATAGTAGATTCATAGGTTTTAAGATTACCTCTTAGTGCGTCGATGGTGACGTTTGAGACTCCAATTGATTCTTGGATAGCATCGGCTTTGGATCGCCATGCCGGTGTGAGGCTTCTAAGAACTTTTCGCACAAGTTCTCTATCCGTGAACGTCTTCTTGAGGACGTGTAGATCATTTACTATTGTTGAAAAGCGCTCAAACATCTCATCTACTTTTTCTCCTTCCTTCATATGAAACAATTCGTAAGCATGAGTAAGAAAATCAACTTTTGCTTCTCTTACCTGGTCAGTCCCTTCGTAAGTGACTTCTAATTTGTCCCACATTTCTTTTGCTGTTTTGCAACATGAAAGTTTCCTGTAATCGTTAGCGTTAATAGCACAATACAATAAATTTACAGCTTTATAATTATTTTGAATCATTCTATTGTCCTCTGTGGTGTACTCCTCTTCGGATTTGGGAATCCATTCGCCTTCCACTTTCTTGACTGGAATTTCATTTCCCTTTGTGTACACCTTCCAAAGGTAGGGACAATTTGACCGAATGAAGATTTCCATCCTCTCCTTCCAGTATGACTAATTTGTGCCATTGAATAGAGGAGGTCGTGTAGGGCATTGTCCTTCTTCAATTCCTGCAAAAGAATCTAGAGTAGAAGCCATGGATGGTTCTCTCAAACTGTTAAGTTTTTCAGAGAGTTGGGCTCTGATACCAATTGTTAGAAACTACGCTTAACGCTAGAGGGGGGGTGAATAGCGTTTTAATGAAATTTAGCGTTTTCTTGCGGAATTTAAATTTTACAGGAAGTAAATAAGTGCAATAAAAATAACTTACACAAGGATATATCCTGGTTGGCCACAATAGTGGTTAGTCCAGTCCCCGAGAGACTCTCTCGAGATTTTCTACTAACTTGTTAAGCTTACGGGTGCTTAACAAACCTTTACAGTTGCTCGGAGATACAATCTCAAAGACTTCACTTGCTCGGAGGTTCCTCACCTCAAAGACTTCACTTGCTCGGGGATACAATCTCAAAGACTTCACTTGCTCGGGGATACAATCCCAAAGACTTCACTTGCTCGGGGATACAATCCCAAAGACTTCACTTGCTCGGGGATACAATCCCAAAGACTTCAACAGAGAAAGCACAAGTTCCTCAACACAAGAGAATCAAAATTCTCTTACAAGTATTTGAAATACTTGAACACTCACTTAACAAAGGTACTCCTTGATGAGTAGATATGAGTAAAATAATACGCTCAAGATCACAACAACTTTGAACAATAATATGGCTCTCAAAAGCTTTATGAAATGAGTAGAAAATGATGAACAATTGAATGAAAGCTTAAAGCAATGTAATGATCAGTTAGTGTATGTTGTTGTGTTTAAAACACTGAGTTGAAGCTGTATTTATAAGTGCAAAACTTGGTCTTACCGTTGTCTAATTGCCAATTAAGAATTGCTGAATTTACTCAGTGACAATCGATTGTCAAGACCGAACAATCGATTATCTGCCAGTCAGATCAAAAATCAATCCCAGATTTTACGCTTAATAATCGATTACTTACAATCCATAATGGATTACTGGCAAAATTCAAATTCAGATAATCGATTATACCAAATCCATAATCGATTACTTCAGCAACGTTCCAAAAATCATTTACAGATTTTAATCAAAAACATCGATTATAGCAAATCAATAATCGATTACCTCATTAACGTTTTAAAAATTATTTCCGGATTTTGAGCAAAACATCGATTACAGAAAACCAATAATCGATTACTTTGAGGTATTTGAAAATCATTTGACAACGGTCAGCTTCAACAATCGATTGTCCCTTGCAACAATCGATTACTTGTCATTTTCTGAAAATCTCAAATCACACTGTTTCAAGCCAAAGTTTTTGCGACTAAGTATAAACTTTGACAATCGATTGTTGGACATAGGCAATCGATTGTTAAACCCAGTTAACTCAACATAATCGATTACTATTAGTTGCTAATCGATTACTTGAGTAATTTTAAAATCACTGGGAGACATCAACTCAACATAATCGATTACCATTAGTTCATAATCTATTATTCTGAGTATTGGAGAACTTTACCTCATCAATAATCAATTGTCATTAGTTCACAATCGATTATCTTCCAGATTTGGAAAAACCTGATGTTAACTGTCTTATTCACAATCGATTATCATTAGTTCATAATCGACTGTCATGCAGTCTTGGCTTATAAACAATCGATTATCATAAGTACATAATCGATTATTCTTAGCCCAGATTTCTGAGGTATGTTTAGAAAACATTTTGTCTAATGTAAATATGCATCATTTGAAATTATTTGATACAGAAATAAGTATGCATGATTTTGAAAAATAGTTTTATGAGAGAAGCCATGTTATGGAGTCAAGTTATAGGATCAAGATCACATTTAAGAATAACTCAATAATAACAATTAAAAACAACGTATTGAGCTTCAATCTCAACATTTGTGCTCTTGTACTTGAACTCTGTCATATATCAATTTGTGCTTTGTTTGTCATTCATCAAAACCTACAAAAGAATACACGTTTAGTATATCACATTGAGAACGTGTTTCCAACACAAAACCCTACACCATCTCAAAATATCCCTAAACAAAATAATCATCCCGCTGCTCCACCAAAGAACCAATGTAACACCTGCCATACCCCAAACAATACTCTACTACTCATCCTAGAACCTCAAAACTCCGGAAACGATCATTTCCACAGCCATACACCAAGCAGCCATAATATTCCTATCTACGTGGAGACCATGCCACACTCAACCCAACCCATATCTTGCATACCCGAGTCTGATGAAAAGGATATGCTTAACAGGAACTTGGCCGAGGAACTTAAGAAACTAACCAGCCGGATTCAAGGCGTCGAGGGA
The DNA here is from genome assembly GCA_034376525.1 of Nicotiana benthamiana. Lineage (NCBI taxonomy): Eukaryota > Viridiplantae > Streptophyta > Magnoliopsida > Solanales > Solanaceae > Nicotiana > Nicotiana benthamiana. Next base: position 103,356,736 of record CM067330.1, read on the forward strand.
AGCAAATGAATTGAGGGGTTGAACTATGAGGATCTTTGCATACAACCTGATGTCAAACTGCCTGAGGGGTAAAAAGCTCCTAAGTTCGAAATATTTGATGGTATGGGTGATCCAAGGGTCCATCTGGGGACATATTGCGACAAGCTGGTCGGAGTAGGAAAGGATGAAAGGATCCGCATGAAGCTGTTCATGAGGAGTTTGAAAGCAGATGCGTTATCTTGGTACATCAGCCAAGATCCCAAGAAGTGGTCGAGCTGGGTAGGTATGGCATCTGACTTTATGGACAGGTTCAAGTTTAACACAGAGAATGTGCTAGACGTGTTATATATCCAGAATCTAAAGAAGAATCTCATGGAGACATTTCGCAAATATGCTACTTGCTTGAGGTCCGAAGCTGCTAAGGTCAGACCCGCCTTAGAACAGGAGTAAATGAACAAGTTCTTTGTCCAGTCTCAGGACCCGCAGTACTACTGACGGCTGATGATGATTGAGTACCACAAGTTCTCCGACATTATCAAATTATGTGAAAGAATTGAAGAATGTATTTAAAGTAGAATGGATACAAATTTTGAAGCCTTGCAAGCTACGAATAAGGCTTTACAGTCTGGCGATGTGTCCAAGAAAAGGGACATAGGGGCCATGGTGGTTGCACAATGGACCAAGTCTTCCCTTAAATTCAAGCTTACCCAACACCTCCACTCACATACCAACCAACCCCAAATTACCAAGCACCCTCATACCAAGATCCACCACCAACTTATTAGTCATTTCCACCTCCTACATACCAACCTACCTCACCCAGATACTGACAACTTGCTCATGTCTATCAAACTTACAATGCTCAGCCATACCATTATCAATCACCCGTTTCATGCTAAAACTTGCTTAGAGGCCGACCTAATTTTGATCATAGACCTCCAAAACAATATATAGCCATTGCTGAACCCATCGATCGAATGTATGAGAGGATTAAAGTCGCTGGTTATGTCTCTCTCGTCGCTGGTACAACCCATGAGAATCCTTCGCAATGGGTTAACCCAAACAAGTCTTGTGTAGACCACTCTGGTTATAAGGGAACACCATTGATGAATGCCACTCCTTGAAAGACAAGATCCAACATTTGATTAATAACAAGAACATTGTGGTAAAGGAAACCACTCCAAATGTCTGCAACAACCCTCCGCCAGACCATAAAGGTGGAGGTATCCATATGATTGAAATGGAAGATGACTAGATCACGATGGATCAATCAGGTTGATCGCAGAAAGTGATGACCCAAAGAAACCAACAATTACTCTGAACTCAATCAAAGTTTAGATTCAACCGTCTGAGGATGCAGAGGTGAACATGTATATACCTCTAAAATTTGAAGCCGTGCTATCCGCAAAAGCACCAACACCAATTGAGGCTGAATTCACATCTCCGGCTAATAACCATTTGAGGTTGTGGTCTTGCCACCAAAGGCACATGTTCCATTCGAAGTGAGGATAGCTGCACCGATCCCAATGGCGATGTCAGACATGACACCCTTCTATACAAATGTTATACCCTGGGATTATACAGCCGAGGCGAGAAGGAAGGGCAATGTCAGGATTGAAGAAACTATCGCAGCATAGGGTATGACAAGAATTGTTAGAGTCTATACCCTTGAACATCTAGCTGAATCAAGAAAGCATGCCTCCAATCGGTCCCCTCTCATCAAGACAGGTCTGGACGACCTATGGAGGAAAATATAGGCCAAGGAATATTCGGTCGCCGACCAGTTAAACAAAACGCCGACACAAATATTTGTTCTCTCTTTGTTGCAAAATTACAAGACACATAATAATGCTTTGTTAAAGGTGCTAAATAAAGCATACGTACCAAGTAACATAACTTGCAGGGAAATGGCTAATATGGTAGGAAGGTGGTGTAAATCCATAAAATCATCTTTTTTTTACTAAAAAAAGCTTCTACCTGAAGGGCTGCGGCACGACAAGGAACTGCATATCACTGTGCAATGCGAATACTATTTCATCACCAGAATCTTGATTGACGGAGGTTCCAATCTTAACATCTGCCCGTTGGTAACTCTCAAGAAGCTGGGAAAGGGATGCATGAGATAAAGGATGGAGCAATCAATGTAAAAGCCTTCAATGGTTCTAGGAGGTCCACCATTGGTGAGATTAGTCTATGCCTGCAGATGGGACCAACCTGGTTCGAGGTCGATTTCGAAGTAATAGATGAACTAACATCTTACAACTTGCTGCTGGGATGGCCATGGAATCATGCTGCTGGGGCCATAACATCAACACTGCATCAGGCAGTAAAGTTCGAAAGAATCAGTAGGAAGTGATCATTGGCCGTAGCATCAACGCTGCATTGGGTAGTAAAGTTCGAATAGAATCAGCCGGAAGTGATCATTCATAGCAATGGTAGCAACTCTATATACAGTCGCCAGACCATTCCAGTGATCAGGGGAAGAAGGAAGCTGGGTGGAGAAACTTACCATCACATCGAGCGGGTCAATATTGTCGATAAAAGAAAAATAGTGGGATAACAAAATCGAGAGTATACTGAGTTGGAGTGAGTATGAACCTGGCAAAGGGCTCGGCAAGAACCTCCAAAAAATCTCTAAGCCCATAAAACTCAAGAAACATGGCGCTACCTTTGGTTTGGGATATGAATACACCTGGGAAGAATTCAATAGCTGGTTGCCACCATGGCACGGTCCATACTACCTATTAGAGCAGTCAATACTGCATCTGGAGCAGACTTTCCAATAGGCCGACATTATTTATGGGTCAGATGAAGAAGAAGCACTTGCAGTAGTGAAGAACTTATTTTTAGAGGATACTGATATGGACTATTGTGTTATTCTGGAGGAGGAGATGGAGGAAGGCCCTTCCATACAGGCTGTGAGTAGAGGGGCAGATATCAAGAATTAGACCATCAAGACAACCAGAGCCCGACGAGCCTCGGGGTGCAAGGCTAAAACAAGCATTATTCACTGTTTTATTTACTAAATGATTTTCTTTTTGCATTTTCAATTTCCGCAATAAGATCTTCAATGTTTAAAACAGTTACTCAATCTATCGCAAGTATGTTTGATTTTTCTTATAATTTAATATTTATTACTATTGTTTTCCTCCTTACTTTATCAATACAACATTATTATTACTTATCGTGATGAACCAATGACTATGACATGCAATGAGACAACGCAACAAACGGACATTGATTCAGAGGAAGATGACATACCTAATGAGAATGTGAAAGAAGTTGAAAATTTTGAGAACAGACCTAAGTACAACCTGGACGAGATCGATATTTTAAACTAGGAGATGCAGAAAATGTGAAGGAAACACGAATCAGGATTCACCTATTGCCATCAGAAAAGAAAGAATACACAGGATTTCTAAAGCAGTATGAAGACATATTCGCCTGGTCGTATGATGACATGAATGGTTTGAGTACGTCTATTTTGGCCCACTAACTACCAACCGATCCAATATGTCCACCGATAAAACAAAAGCTCAGAAGTTCAAGCCTGATATGAGTCTGAAATCCAAGGAAGAAGTCACCAAGCAGATCAAAGCTAAGATTCTCAGGGGTGGTTGAGTACCCAACATGGTCAGCCAACATTGTGCCAGTGCCAAAGAAGGGCGGGAAGGTCAGAGTCTATGTCGACTATCGGGATCTCAACCGGGCCAGTTCGAAAGACGACTACCCTTTACCAAATGACACATGCTGATTGATAATTGCTCCAAGCATGAGCTGTAGTCATTCATAGATTGCCTCGTTAGTTATGATTAGGTCTAGATGGATGAGGAGGATGCCGAGAAAACGGCATTCATTGTACTGTTTGGAGTGTATTGTTACAAAATGATGCCATGCGGCCTGAAGAATGTAGGGGCCACCTATAGGAGGGTGATGACTACCATCTTTCATGATATGATACACAAGGAGATAGAGGTATACGTGGATGATGTTATTATCAAATCCAAGAAGGCCATTGACCACATAGAAGATCTGAGGAAGTTCTTCAATAGATTGCGGAGATACAACTGGAAACTAAACCCCACAAAATGTGCATTTGGGGTTTCTGCTGGGAAATATATTGGGTTTATTGTGAGCCGTCGAGGAATAGAACTGGATCCATCAAAACTCAAAGCCATTCAAGAACTACCACTTCCAACGAACAAGAAAGATGTGATAAGTTTCTTGGGAAGGCTTAACTACATTAGTCGATTCATAGCACAATCTATAGTTATCTGTGAGCCAATTTTTAAGATGTTAATGAAGGACACCACTACCAAATGGACTGATGACTGCCAAAAGGTCTTCAACAAAATCAAGGAATACCTATCAACACCACTAGTCTTAGTCCCATCCGAGCCAGGTAGACCCTTATTACTCTAACTTACAGTTTTAAATGGAGATTTTGGCTGTGTTTTGGGGAAGCATGATGAAATAGGGAGAATTGAACAAGCCATTTATTATCTCAGCAAGAAGTTCACCCCGTACAAGGCCTGGTATTCTCTATTGGAATGCACTTGTTGTGCTTTGACTTGGGTAGCTCAGAATCTAAGACATTACTTCTGTGCCTATACTACATATCTCATATCGAGAATGTATCCCTTGAAGTACATCTTTTAGAAGCCCATGCCCACTGGCAAGCTAGAAAAATGGCAAATCTTGTCGAGTGAATTCGACATTGTTTATTGTCGAGTGAATTCGACATTGTTTATGTGACTCAATAATAGGTCAAGGGATAGGCACTAGCAGACCACCTTGCTGAAAACTCGTGGATGGAGGATACGGGCCCTTGAAAACGTATTTTCTTGATGAAAAGGTATCACTCATAAGAGAAGACATTGAAGAACCCTATGACGGTCGGAGAATGTTCTTCGATGGAGCAACAAACTTCAAAGGAGTTGACATAGGAGCAGTCTTAATATCAAAAACCGGTCAGCATTATCCAGTGTCTGCCAAACTCAGGTTACCCTGCACCAACAATATGGGCGAGTATGAATCTAGCATCTTAGGAATCAAAATGGCCATTGACAGGAACGTTCAATAGCTGCTAGTGGTCGGACATTCAGAATTACTTATACATCAGGTACGAGAAGAATGGACAACCAAGAACTCCAAGATACTCCCGTATCTGCATCACGTACAGGAATTGAGAAAGAGGTTCACAAAGAATTCCAGCATGTTCCCAGAATCCAGAATGAGTTCGCCGATTGGCTACCCTATCATCTACGATACAACATCATGACAGGAATTTCATTGATCCTATTCCGTTGAAAATCCATAATCAGCCATCTTATTGTGCCTATGTTGAAGAGGAAGCAGACAGAAAGCCTTGGTTTCGTGATATCAAGGAATATTTGGCAAAATGAGAGTACCCAGAGCTTGCTAGTCTTACTCAGAAATGCACACTTAGGAGATTGTCCAACAACTTCTTTCACAGCGGAGGAATCCAGTATAGGAGGACTCCCAATTTAGGATTATTGAGATGTGTCGACGTAAAGAAAGCCTCCAGGCTACTAGAAGAAATTCGTGCTGGGACCTGCAGTCCACATATGAACGATTTTGTCTTAGCAAAGAAGATACTCATGGTTGGTTACTTTTGGATGACTATGGAAACAGACTGCATCTTGTATGTCCAAAAATGCCACCACTGTCAGATACATACAAACATGATAAAGGTACCTCCTAGTGAGCTTAACACAACAAGTTCACCGTGGCCATTCGCCGCCTGAGAAATGGACGTTATTGGACCAGTTGAGCCTGCTCCTTCCAGTGGACATAGGTATATCCTAGTAGCCATCGACTATTCAGCAAATTGGTCGAAGCAGTGACTAAGAAAGTCGTGGTAGAATTTTTCCGTGATCACATTATTTGTCGATTCAATATTCCAAAGTCAATCATTAGTGATAATGGCTCCAACCTCAATAGTGACTTGATGACAGATATGTCCGAAATTTTCAAGATCAAACACAAGAATTCCACATCCTACAGGCCTCAGATGAATGGAGCTATAGAAGCCACCAACAATAATATCAAGAAGATAGTGAGGAAAATGATAGAGACGCACAGATAATGGCACAAGAAGTTATCATTTGCTCTTGTGGGATACCGCACCACAGTATGCAAATCAACTGGGGTAAACCCCTACATGCTAGTTTACAATACATAGGCTGTCATTCCTGCTGAGATGGAGATTCCTTCCCTAAGGATCATACAAGAAACTGAGCTTGACGATGTAGAGTGGGTAAAAATTCATCATGTGCAAGTAGCCCTTATAGACAGAAAGAGAATGAACGCAGTCTTCCATGGTCAACTTTATCAGAACAGAATGTCCAGAGCCTTCAACAAAAGAGTCAAGCCAAGATAGATCACATGGGGGCAGCTGGCGTTATAGAAACTTTTCCGCATCAAGATGAAGCCAAAGGGAAGTTCTTTCCCAACTGGCAGGGTCCATACATAGTTCACCGGGTTTTGTCAGGAAGAGCCCTCATACTTGCAGAAATGGACGGAGAAGCCTGGCCAAAGTCAATCAATTCAGATGCAATCAAGCGCTACTATGTGTAATCTTTATGCTTTCCTTATATGATGTAAATTGAACTACGCCTGACCTGATTCCTGTTTAAGAATGGATATGTAGGCATCCTTATGTGTTTATCCCAATTCAATTAAAAATTCCTCTCCCCCCATCCCCGCACAATTGGAAACAGGGGCAGAATGTTGAGAAGGACCCTCAAAATTCTGAAATAGTAATTTCAGTCGATCGTCGCACAAGCAACAGTCAGAAATGTCAATCCATCAAACTAGGGGAAAATTTCTAGGATGACCCTCAAAATTCCACAACAGGAGAGGTTGCAATATCCTGAACTACGTCACAATCATCGGTTCATCTAAAAGCTATTTTAATTTATGTTATATTTTAGCAAAATCATGCATGATTATTATTAAAATTGCTTTGTTTAGCAACGCTACCCTAATGATACAGACGGTATAACTAGATCGAAGTTGAATGTGTCAAGCAAAGCCAACGGGGATACAAACTAACCTTCCCCCTTAAAAAACTCACAATTTTTTTTGGATGCAAGCACTATGATTATGAAATCGTTGAACATACTGTACGCCCATGAAACAAACATTGTTCAAGAATATGACTCTCCAAACTATTTCACTTGCCAATATTTGTTATCAGCACACACCCCTAATGTTTCGTATGTCACAATGCTCCCAGTGATCACAACGCCGCAATTTGTTAACAGCTAAGAAAATTCTACCATCATTTGCTATTTTATTTCTTGCATAAGACTACTATTCTGCCTTCTAATCTACATAAGGCTACCATTCCGCCTTTTAATTTGCATAAGGCTACTATTGTGCCGCGCGAGGTTAAACACTACCTTCATCTGCATCTACATTGCATAAGGCTACCATTCTGCCTTCAAATTTGCGTAATGCTACTATTTTGCCTTCTGAGGTTAAGTTTTATCTCCGTCTACATTGCGATCTGCATAAGGCTACCATTCCACTTTTAAAGACTAAACCCTGTCTCCATATATATTTGCAATGGCTAAACGATCACCATATACTGCATCTGCACGGATGAAAGATCGCCACATACTACATCTGCATGGCTAAAAGATCGCCACATACTGCATCTGCATGCCTGAAAGATTACCACATACTACATCTGCATGGCAGAAAGATCGCCACATATGTCATCTGCATGGCCGAAAGATTTCCACATACTGCATATGCATGGCTAAAAGATTACCACATACTACATCTATATGGCTGAAAGATTGCCATATACTGCATCTGCATAGTTGAAACATCACCACATACTGCATCTGCGTGGCTGAAAGATCACCACACACTGCAATCTGCATGGCTGAAAGATCGCCCCATACTGTACTTCATAGGCTGAAATATCGCCACATATTGCATCCTTCATGGACTGAAATATCGCAATTCATCCAAAGGCGTCATCGTTCGGAGGCACCATCTTCATAGCCCGAGAACACCATGCCTTGGCCTAAGGATCTCTTTCAATCTTTTGCATATTATTATTCAAAGGCATCATGGTTCAGAGGCACCATCTTCACAGCCCATGAACATTATTCCATATCCTACGAATCCGTCCCATGGACGAGGACATCATGGTCTAAGGACATCATCCTTATCGTCCAAAGACAATATTTATCGTCCAATGGGAATTCACATCATGTATAGATTTAAGCACAATATATGCTTGTATTACTTATTTGCAGGTGAACCGGCGAGCAACGGCTATCCCAGCAGGAGCGGTCCCGCTCCAGTTCTCTCAGCCATATCAAACCTAACCATTCTCATAAACCATTCACTCACCCAGCCCTAATGTTACGTCCGTTATTGAAATAGCTACATCGGTACATGCCGCCGAAAGATCCTGAACTATACATGGCCTGATTCTCATAGAACCAGGGATATGTAGGCAGCTAAGAAGCCAGGATGCGGCCTAAATCTTCCCAAACATTTTGCTCGGTCAAAATTAGCCATCGTTTCTTTACCTAAAAACTCTTTGATCCTACCCTATTTTCCATTTGAGTCGTTTTTGAATAACTTCCACTCTAATTCTCTTTGAGACCTAAACCTAACCCTAGGCATCACCACCTAAAACCAACCTAATCTCTTTGATCCTCATTTGATTCATGGGTTTCTAGTATACTTGTCTCCTACGTCTCTTGGTTGCTCGTTTTTGTGATTTAATGGAAGGATATCGAAGAGAACTAGTCCAGACCTTGCTCAAAGCTCTCCGAGAGTCTATCCATGGTCGTTCGTGCCATTTTCCCGCCATCTATGGCTGTTAGAGTAGGATCCATGACTTTTCCGGCTAAAATACGTTCTAAAGTTTTCTGATCTTCTCAAGGTTTTTAAAAACCCTAGCTCTTGAGATTTTCACTTTTCTTTAGATCTGCCTTAGATCTAGGTGTGTCTTTGAGGTTTTTAACTGATTTTTATCATCTTTACTATATTTCAAAACCCTAAAATCACTGCGTTCGATTCTTCTCAGATCTTTCTAGATCTGAGATGATTCAATTATTATCAAGTTTTTTCCTGTAAAATCTCATGTTTTTTAACTAACTATTTTGATTTTAGTCATTCTTTTCTAAAATTAGGGTTTCTCAGAGTTCTTTTACGCATGTTCTAACAGACTTCGTATGATTACACCTTTTCCCTTGTTTTTTTTGATCGATTTTGTGCTCTTACTACTTTTAACTGACTCTATTAAAAGCCCTTTCTTTTATGATTTTCTTTACTTTGTTTCTGTAATTTTTCGTACTTTGCCTCTCTGAGTGTTAACATGCTTTCTTTACTCTGTGTCCTTATGTTAGCCTGCTTACTTGAGTCCTGAGATTACCCTGCTTCGAATATGTTTTCCTGAATCCTTAGCCTACTTATGTTGCTTTTGCATGACTGCGTTCACTTTATTTGTTCATCTTTTGTTTCTTTCTATGACTATGCTTCAAATATGTTTTCTTTCTACATCCGTGGACTTCCTCTATGTATATGCTGAAAGTATAGAGTCATGAATCCCTTTTTATCAAGTCTGGTTTCCTTTATCTATGTCGATTTGAAATTTTCTTTCAAAAAACCCTAAAAGCTTTGCATGTTTGTTAAGCTGATTGATTTCCTTACCCTATTTTGCTATGGTACTTATTTTTCGACTAAGTACTGTCCTTAATCAACGCTTTATAAATTTGGTCCTACTCTATGCTACTGAATCTCGACCCCTACCTTTCCATTTGATTTGATTAGTTGCTTACCTTAATTAATTCTTTTTGCCTTTGTCTGTATTGCTACTGATTGTCTCCTTAGTTTGAAAACCTTCTGAACCTAGTCTTAAATACCTGTTTTATACTGGTACTATTTTTGAAATCTTTCCTTACTTGTTATACTCCAGCCGTGTATGATTTTTTCCTTACTTGTCACCTGCCCTTTTATCATTCACACTGACTCCCTTAATCAAAGGGAGATTTGAACCGATTTTTTATGCTGAGTTCCATAATTACTGAAGAATTGATTCTTTCCTTATTTGAACTAGTTTTCAGACCATTATATAATTGACTCTCTTCTACAGTCTTAAGACACGAACAATATGTTCCGAGCACACACATACACACTCAAAACTCTCTTCTTTTACTTGTGATATTGCTTGTCTAGCCGGATGAGTGCCAAGGATAGACTGTGGAACTTTACTTGCTTTACTTTTTCTGTACTTTGCTTCTTTGACTAGTATGTGCTCAATTCTTTTCAAATCCCTATCTCTTTCTACACTGACTTAATAGCTCATGTTGTTTAATTGAACTTCTTGTCTACTGCTTTACTCAGCATGCCTAAGTTCTACCGTCTTTTGTTCAAATGTAATCAGCATGTCTACTTCAGTACATGTTTATGTCCCTCAACTAGTATGTCTCCTAATGTACTTGGTTAACACTAAGTCATGACTAATTATATGTAATAGACCCCTGCATGACTACTCCCATACCCCGTCCCTATGTTTTGTTACTATTCTAATTTCAAGCATGATTCCCTGACTAACTCTTTGAAGTAATTATCTGTGTTCTAGAGACCAATCAGTCCCTACTTGTTCTTTGTACTTGCTGGTATATATACACCTTCTCACAGCCATCTTTATGTGTTTCTGATTTGGGTCCTCTATGTCCCCAACCCCTACTTCCCCGTTTGTAACTTCTGAAAACTATACAATTCATTAAACTTGTTCTTTGTGTGTGCTGGCTTGTTCCAAGTTGTTGTTGCTCCTATCCCCTTCCCCTTTCAAAATTGATTTCACTAAGTAACTCCTCTATTGTTGTTGCAAACTTATTTCAAACTAATCATTTTCAAAACTATTTCCAACTCAACTCTTTTAAATCTGTGTCAAGCCCTCTCACGCACACTCTTAGACTACTAGGTTCTGCACTTTTTGTATGAGCCTTGCCTTTGGACCCTGAAGCTCCCTCTGAACTTGGACACATAAAAGTTGGCCTTTCCACACTGGACTTACTCTATCTTGGATTTGAAATCTGGGTGTCAGCACTGACCGGGATCCCTTGAGATATTTAGGAAACTTTAGCACACTCGTATATGAGAAAGACTATGGAACAAATCTTGATACTTGAAGTGATTTATTACATAGCTTAGGGAGGAAGTCCTAATCAGGCTTCCTATAGTGTAACTTCTTATTTTTCATTGCTACTTATGTAATTTATTTCAATGTTGGTTTGTAATAACTTGTTGTAAATAAGTACTGGGGTCGGCTGGTGAAAAGGGATGGGGTAAATATGCATGCTATAGTTATTAAGGGTAGAAAATATGTTATTAGGTTTATGTTCCTAATTGTGCAATAGAAACCATACTTAGGGATCATACATGCATTAGAGATTATGCTCTTAAGATTCCATGTCTATTGTTTCAGCATGTGCACCCTCACAACATCATGTATCGAGTTCTGCTAATGATTAGCACTCTATTATGTTATGCGCTACCACTTACATCTAGAAATCCTGCTTTAGGATAAAGGGTTATTAAAACAAAGATTGCTACTCTTGAACTTGACAACATGCTCTATAATGTTATAACATTTTCTACATTTAAAAATTCTGCTTTAGGAAACTCTGAAATCCTTTTCTACATTTAGAAATCCTGCTTTAGGAAATGCTGCATAAAAGCCATCATGGGTTTTATACATGCATCTTACATACCATATTTTAAGATCTCATTCGTACTTGTATTCATACTTAGTGTAAACTGCTGATTATAAAAGAGGTAAAAAATAACTTCACATTAGAACAATCCCTGCATTTTATAACACCTGGAACAACATGCTCTTAGAGAAAAACATCTTCTGAACTTCTAAATGGTTCTGATAAATGCAAGAAATCCTTAGGTATCCAATTTCTTACAAAACTGGAAATTGCCTCTTTGTGTATATTACTTAACGATTAATAGGCCTAAAATCAGTAGGCAAACCTTATTCAGACTTCTTTTCTGAGTCATGTGGTAAATCTAATTCACTATTATCACTTTAAAACCTTGTTAGGATCTGAATGTGGACCTTAATTGTGTATGAGTTATGTTGTCTTACCCGAGATATGTAGGCTGTCCAAAATCAGGATTCAGTTGCATCCCTTTTTTTTATTTTCTTTCTCTTTTGAATAACGATGTGGTCAAAAAATTAGTCACACGGCTCACTTTGTCTTTACCTGAAAACTCTTCATGTTTCCAAGCAAAGAGGGACAGCTGTGAGCATTTTTGACCATATTTGATATTTTCACTCACTTTTAGTATTTAAATAGTAATTAAGCCAATCTTGATATTTTAGCCTCTATTTCAGTTTTAGCAGGTTTATTTTATAAAATAAAAATTACACTAAGAGTGTCACATTTTAGATAATAGTTGTATTTTATTTGCAAAAAAAGAAAAGAAAATTCACAAAAAATATATATTTTTCTTCTAATAAGAGTAGTAATTTTATACCTTTTTAAAGTAGTTTCTTATTTTGTTTTGCTAGTTTAAATTATTAGTGTAGTATTTTTAATTTTTTGGATTATCTTTAAAAAAAAAAAAGATTCTTCTCTATCCATATTGTAACTAACTTCACATGTGCACGTATTTTCTTATTCTCCGATTCATTCTTACTTTTTGGATTGAGATGCACATTTTCATTCTTTTTCCTTTTCTAAGAAAAAACAACTAATCCATTATCACAATCTTTTCCAAAAATAAACAGCTCACCACTCTTATCCTCATACACTACACGACACACACTTCAGAGAGGAGATTCCAAAATCCAAATTCACTGATCTATGCAATTTTCATGTATTGTCCATAAAGGAATATATATATATACTGGTAGAAAGTAATAAATACTCGACGAACTAGTCAAAGACGCACACAAATTGGCCAGACATTACACTTTTCGGACTCAAGGCTTGCTTGCAGGCCGATCTGGGCAGAAGACATTGTTAGATGGGGAGTTTGGCTGGAGTCCGAAACTGAAATGACGACAAATTGGACAGAAAATACGTTTTTGATATTAAAAAAAGTTATAAATATAAGTATTTTGCAGTAATTTGCTGCGAATTGGGTTAACAAAATTTTTGCCGTTAACTCAATTCGTAGTACAAAACTGCAAAATATTAAAAAAATATTTTTTGTAATGTAATTCGCAGTATTATACTGTGAATTACATAAAATGATAAATTTAATTAAACGTCCGGGCTATGCCAAAAATAAACAGGCAATTCGTAGTAAAGTACTGCGAATTGCTAATTCGCAGTATTATACTACGAATTTCCTTCTGATATTTGGCCTCACCTAAATAATTTAATTGACATAACAATAATTCAAAAATATAAAATGCAGTATTTTACTGCGAATTCCGTTGAAAAATTCTATGGCCCGAGCTCGGACTTGCCTTATTTATAGGCGTTTCATTTTTCATGAACATTCATTCAATACTTAACTTAAAACTTACGTTTATACTTCTCTCTTCTTCTTATTCATCTTTTTTACAATGTCTGAAGTGCAAAAAATAAGGGTTTCACTATATTGGGAGGTGAGGTTATGCTGGAGAATAACTCTATGAGGTACAACTCACCTCCACAGTGTCACGTTAAATTACTGCTTAATATGGAGTATGATACATTGGTATCGTGGTTATGTAAAAATATAAGTGAGAGGAGGCGTTCGGTTAACTTTAATGTAACCGTATATTTTCATATTCAGCAACTCTGCAGGGGTTTGCTTATTATTCAGAGTTTAAGATCGAGGATGATGATAGTCTTAGAGATGTTTTGTGGATTCCGGATGAATACATGGAATTTGTTGTAATAAAATTATTGGAAATGTACGTCAAGGTGGAAGAGGGCGTGCATAGCAGGAATAACCCCCAGTCATCGAGTGGTTATTCTGGAGGAATTTTTACCGGACAGATTAGTGAAGAAAGAGCTTGCCTTGATTTAAACTTGTCACCACCGGCGAATGAGCAACCACAAAATAATTTATCGACTTTATATAGTCAACAAGAGAATTGGTAAACTTCAATTTTGCTATGCTTTAGCGATGTTTATTTTATGTTTTAATTGGACTTGTATTAACAGCCATATTTTTCATAGGGGGTACCGTCCGGATATGAATATTACGAGTTATTAGCCCATCCCTAGTTGGAATATACGTAGTTCTAGAGTATTGAACCACTGTGGTCTATCCGGGAGTCATTATCAACAAGAAATGTCAAGACAATACGATTTGTAAGTAAAGTGATATAGCCATATCTAAAGTATTTTCCCGGAGTATTAGGTAACTTATCCTTTTGTTCTTTTTGTGCAGTGAAAACGGGCTTCTTGAAGCTTCTGACCTCACATGCTTCTCATAGACGACGTATTTACTCGTGATTTGGAAGATACGCAGAGTCAGGAGATGATAGTGATTATGACAACAATGCGGATGAGTCTGGGGATGACACACCCTTCCCTTTTGAGGTTGGTGATGAGGAGGAGGAAGTGAATGTTGAACCTGAACCGGCGAGGGGGCATGTTCCTCCACCTCGTGCTCGACAAAGACTGTACGAGTCCCACGTGCCATTTCATGAGCGGAATATTCTCTACCTTGATAATTTGTCAAGCATGCCGAACGTGGATGCCCTCACAAAGGATGATGATGAATTTCGGTCACAAATGTGGGATGAGTCCAGACCAGCTGTTCTGACAAAGGAAATGCATTTCCCCCATAAAGCTCGCCTAATTAGGGTTGTAAAAATCTACAGCATAAAAGAGTGACGTGAGATGACGGTAGATGAGTCAGCTACGGAGAAATAGAAGGTTATATGTCGTATGTGGTTTATAGGTTGTCGCTGGATGTTGCGTGCCACCAAGAAGAAATCAGATTTATGGAAAGTGGGTAAATTTATTAGCGAGCACAGATGTGAAATGGATACATACAATGAGAATCACTTCAACTTGGATGTCGACTTGATTTCTCTTGTCTTGATTCCATATTTGTAAGTGTCCAGTAGGTTCAAGATTAAAGAGTGTATTACAGCCGTTCATCAGGAGTCTCGGTCGCAAACATGCCTTTGAACTTATTTATGGCGACTTGGATAAGTATTTTTCAAATCTGCCCAGGTACATGGCTGCATTGCAATACTCTAACCCTGGCACTATTGTTGAATGGAGGCGTGAGCGGAGTCCGGACAGACTCGAATATATTTTCAACTATGTGTTCTGGTCATTTAAACCGGCAATTGATGGTTTTGTGCATTGGCATCCTGTTATTTCCATAGATGGTACTCATGCCTATGAAAAGTATGATATTAAGCTTTTGATTGCAATTGCAGTAGATGCCAACTAGAAAATATTTCTATTAGCTTTTGCCATATGTTCCAACAAAAGTGAAGAGACGTGGACGCTTTTTTTGAACCACTTGAAGCAGCACGTTATCAAACAACGTTCAGGTATTTGTCTAATATCTGATCGACATGGTGGTATTTTAAGTTCTATGCACCACTTGCCTGAATGGCAAGAACCATATGCATACCAACGTTATTGTGGGCGGCATCTGAAGTCCAATCAGAAGAAATTTCCTGACAAGACCTTGCATGACTTAATGTGGATGGCTGCAACTGAGCGTCGGCAATACAAATTCACGAGGCGCATGGAAGCGATCCGGCAGTTAGAACCAAGAGCCTATATTTGGTTGATAGGGCATGAGCTTCACATGTGGACATTGCATGCTGATGGCGGCAGACAATGGGAGCCCTCACTACAAATGTGTCGGAGTCATTCAATGACTTGCTGAAGTCAGCCCGTGGACTACCTGTTATTGCCCTGGTCCGCATGACATTCGCGGAGAGGTTTGTTGAAAGGCATGTAGCTCCCTCAGTATTGATGGACCGAGGTGTTGAATTTATGCCAATACCCATGAGAAGATTTGAAAGGTCTAGGAGGCGAGCACAGTGGCATTCATTTTTTCAGTACGAGAATGAACGGGGTATTTTTGAAGTTAAGACAGCTATAAGCGGACACCGTGGGAATAATCTATAGACGGTGAATGAAAATAGAAGGTTGTGTTCATGTGGGATATGGACCATCTACCACATGCCGTGCGCACAAGCGTTGAAGTGCTTGGATATGGGGCAACAAACTATAGTGATAGGCAATACAGTTTTGTTTCATATCTAGACACATACACTGAAAAGCTGCAGCCATTAGGTCCTGAGCATTATTGGTCGCCGGAACCTTTTCAGATGGTATGTAACAAGGACTATTTGCGCAAGCTGCAAGTGAAAAAGAGAACACGCATACGAAACCAAATGAATGTTGGTGACATAGTTTATGCGCGTAATGGGGCATATGCTCGCAAACAGGACACGACCGTCGTAAATGTCCTTCTGCTAGTATGCGTGGCGGTGATAATCCCGGTGCAAGTTCATCTAACGTACCCAACTATCAAGGAAACCCCTAGTATTTCCTTTTTTTTTTTTTGAAATTCATGTTTGTACTTGTGTAAGTTTCAATTTATATGAAATAAAATAAAATTCCTAAATCTTGTTACATCTTATTTCAATTTATAAAGTATAATTAATATTGGATAGAATAATTATATATGGGTTTCATGCTTTATTTTTTAGGCCCGGTAGCATTGGGTTATCCTTAATTGTTATACTTTTTAATTTCAATATTTTTAGAATTTTCTTACCTTAAAGATTTAAATTATAATTTTTTGTATTGGAGAGAATAATTATGTATGGGTTCCAGGCTTCATTTTTAGGCCCGGTAGCACCGAGTTATCCTTAATTATTATGCTTCTCAAGTTCAATATTTTTAAAATTTTCTTACCTTAAATATTTAAATTATAAATTTTTGAATTGGAATGAATATTATGTAAGGGTTCCAGCTTGATTTTTTAGGCCTGGTGGCACCGAGTTATCCTTATTACGCGGCACTATATTTTACTACGCTATAAGGCTCTATATTTTATTATGGTACAAGGCTCTTTATTTACTAGCTACAAGGCTATATATTGTTACTACGCTAAAAGGCTATATTTTACTAAGCTAAAAGGCACTATATTTTACTATAGTACAAGGCTCTACAATATGAACATAAAACAAATAAAATAAATAATATTATTTAACAATACAAATTATTTATGAAATTTTAATACAAATTATATAAGAATACAAATTATTTATCACATTTTAAGTATTTTCGTTCACAAAAAAAATATAAATTCGGGTATATAAATCAAATATATCACAAACAAAGTGGTAGCATTTTTGGTCACAAACATAACATATATTCGTATATCAAATAAATCAATCAGGGTATATTAAATAACACAAACATAACATAAATTCAAATGGAAATATACTAAACAATACTAATATGCATGAATATATGAGTTTCGCCATAAAGTAAATTGAAATACCTCGATGTAAAATTTTTTGAATTCAAAATTTTGCACCCGAAACATGAAGTTGAAACATTCTTTTGTGTGTGGGACCTACAATTCTTGCTCTTTATGGGACGGGTGGGGCCGAATTGTTTTATAATAAACTGACCGGGGGGGACCAGATCGCCATTTTTTTTAATGGTGAAAGTTCAGTTTTGTAAGACAAGAGGGGTTGCTCTGATGGTAAGCAACCCCCACTTCCAACCGAGAGGTTGTGAGTTCAGTTTCCCCATGAGCAAGGTGGGAAGTTCTTGGAGGGAAGGATGTCGGGGGTCTATTTGGAAACAACCTCTCTACCCCAGGGTAGGGGTAAGGTCTCTGTACATACTAGCCTCCCCAGACTCCACTAAGTGGGATTATACTAGGTTGTTGTTGTTGTTGTTGTTGTTGTTGTAAAGTTCAGCTTTGTCTTTGAGGAAAACGACTAGGCCTTTTTGAAATAAGCAATTCATATTACTGCGAATTAGTAATTCGCAATATATTTCTGTGAATTAGTAATTCGCAGTAATATACTGCGAATTGCTTATTGAAAATAAGCATGGGCCCAGCTGTTAATGAAACGCCTCGTTTTTATGTAATTCGTAGTATAATACTGCAAATTACGTTATAAAAAAAATATTTTGTTAATATTTCGCAGTATTATGCTGCGAATTGAGTTAACGGCTAAAATTCCGTTAACCCAATTCGCAATAAATAACTGCGAATTACTTATATTTGTAACTTTTTTTTAATATCAAAAATGTATTTAGTGTCCAATTTGTCATCTTTTCAGTTTTGGAGGCGACACATCTGTTAAAAGACAATGTTTATATCTTAAAATGAGCTCAACGAGAATAGAGAAATCCCGTGTCAACAAAAGGGTAAAAGCTCGTTTGATTTTGATTTTCAATATAAATAAGAACCGTGAAAATTTGGCCTAACGATTATTTAGACCTTCAGAATTCAAAGCTAAAAATATCATACCATAAAAAACTTCTTTTTTTTTTCTCTTTTGCTTTTCTTGACTTTCTACTCTCAAAAGCAAGAGAGAAATTTAGTGGAATGGTTCCAAATTATATTTTTCCAAAAGGTGTGGACTGTGGATACACTACTTTTTCCCTACATTTAATCGAATAAGCCATTGCACGTTATTTAGACATATATATATATATATATATATATATATATATATATATATATATATATATATATATATATATATATATATATATATATATATATATATATATATATATATATATATATATATATATATTATTGCATACATCGAATAATTCAAGCAATCCAACAGATACGCCCACTATTCCCACCAGACCTACTTTCTTAGAGGAACCGGCATATACTTTCGAGTTTTGGTTGGCTGCTATTTTACGCACGCGCCATATTCAATTAACTCCAAAATCCCATATGATATTTTCATAATATTTCGTGTGACTAATGCCACCATTATTTTTTTTCTATTTAATTATATTCGGTAATAACACCTTCTAGGATTATTTAATGGTGCAAATATTTTCTATCAGAAGAAGTTTTCTTTCTAGGATTCGGATTCAAGACATCTGGAAGTGCGGAGGCAGAAACGGACCTACCCTTAGGGGTGACCCTTAGGGTAGAGGGTCACCGTCCCCTGATAACTTCGAATATATATATATATATATATATATATATATATATATATATATATATATATATATATATATATATATATATATATATAACATGTACAAATTTTGATTGGCACCCTAAGAGTCAAAGCTTAGGTAGCTATATTAGTCAATTTAAGGGGTATAACATGATTTTTAGTGCCCTGTCTGAGTTCAATTCCCACTTTAGCATTTGCTCAAGTTTATTCTATAGTGGCGTTACCGTCACATTCAAATTTTGAATCCGCCTCTGTGTGGAGGGGTCTAATCCATTCCACGACATTTCCTCCTTGGTGGGTATGACCACATTAGAAAAAAATATGCTCTCATTTTTTAAAATGTCTTTTTATTAATTGAAAAGGAGCACAAAGACCAACAATAACAACAACTACCTAATATAGTTACGTTAGGTGGGGTCTGGGGAAGGTAATATGTACACAGACCTTACCCCTACCCGAAAGGGCAGAAAGGCTGTTTCCAATTTACCCTCAGCTCAGGAAGGGAAGGAAAAACAAAGGCAAAAAACAAAAACAAAAACAAAAGGGCATTAGTGTCTCCAGCAGAAATCACATAAATAATTAACTAAACATAATTATCTAAATATAATTGTCTAAACATGAAAGCATAAATAAGGTGACATGCAATAATATCGAACAATAAGTACCATAAGGGCACAATTCAACACAAAAATCCACTATGGAGAGCCCTACCAAATCCTACCCAGCCCCGGAGAAGAAGTACAAAGAAATTCTAGAAGCCCCTATCCTACAACCCTGATACTAGACTTCCAGACTTTCCTATCAAGGGTCATATCCTGGGAAACCCGCAATCTAGCCATGTCCTGCCTAATCACCTCTCCCCAATACTTCTTGGGCCTCCCTCGACCTCGACTCGCGTAGACCACCGCCAGCCGCTCACAACTCCTCACCGGTGCATCAGGGCTTCTCCTCCGCACATGCCCGAACCATCTGAGCTTCGCTTCTTGCATCTTCTCATCCACTGGGGCCACCCTCACCTTCTCCCATATAACTTCATTCTTAATCTTATCTAACTTGGTGAGCCCGCACATCCACCTGAGCATCCTCATCTCCGCAACCTTCATTCTCTGAACATGAGAATTCTTCACTGGCCAGTACTCCGCCCTATACAACATGGCAGGTCTAACCACAGCTCTATAAAACTTCCCCTTGAGCTTCTGTGGCACTTTCCTGTCACACAAGACTCTTGATGCAAGCATCCACTTCGACCACCCCCCTATACGGTGAGTGACATCCCCGTCGATCTCTCCATCCCCTTTAATCACCGAACCAAGATATCTGAAACAGTCCCTCTTGGAAATGATCTGAGATCTAAACTTCACGTCTATGCGTACTTTGCTCGACTCGGTGCTAAATTTGCACTCCGTGTATTCTGTCTTAGAACTGCTAAGTTTGAAACCCTTAGACTCGAGAGTCTGTCTCCACACCTCCAGTCTCTCGTTAACACCGACCCTCGTCTCGTCTATCAAGAATATGTCATCAGCAAAATAGCATACACCAAGGCACATCCCATTGAATATGACGAGTTAGAGCATCCATCACCAAGGCAAACAGGAGATGACTAAGCGTAGATCCTTGATGAAGCCCCATTCACCACTGGGAAATAGTCTGAGTCGCCACCCACCATCCTAACCCTAGTCTTTGCTCCATCCGAGCACAAAGACCAATGATTTCACTAAAATAAAAGATTTGCAATCGACAAATTGCAAAAGAGAGATTCTTCTAAGGTCACATGAAAGACTGCTATCTTACACCTAAAGCACGACGCTTTGATTTCCCTTTGTACTATTTTCACTATTGTATTTCCTATATATTGCCTTTCACTAAAAAAGATGAAAGAAAAAGAAAAAAGTTTAATTTGGTTTAGAAGATTCTTGGGAGGAACTGCCAAGTCTATAGGGTTGCAAAATATAGGGCCAAATGAAGTCTTGATAATTGACAAAATCGGGTCAACAGTTGAAGCTTTGCTTTGATGGCATATTTTAAGAGGAAATATTTATTAATTTGGTTGAAGAGTCCAATTAGCGATATTGCAACTTCCTAGTAGCACCAGAGTATATTCATTTCGATTAATAATTTATGTAAGTTTTGACTTCCTCTTGGCTAGTGAGAAGCTTCAGTTGTCGCAGGGAGAATAATACTACTCTGTTTTGCGAGTTGCAACCCTTTTTTTTTTTTTTATACTTTTACTTTTATCATAAGTGAAGTTCAGTTACAATATTGTACTAGAAAATAATTGTGTAACCTTACGATTGTTGAAAGTGTGGGAACAAGTTTCACACGGAAAGTAATAGAAAAAAAAGATTTTAATTAAAAGGAGTTGGATATTTTTAATTGTGTGATAAAAATTGTGCGGGCACAAAGCAGACAATATTATACCATATTAAGAGTATTTTTGGACCGTTTTAGCCTAAACAATTAATATTAGAGCCAACGATTTGGCGGGACTTTGGAGATGTCGGAGTGTCTGTGTGGCATGGGACTCAGTTTAGTGCCTTTGCCCATCAACGGAGTTCACGATGACCTTTAATCGTAGCTTTGAAGATGCATATATAGCCTTGGGCTTCAGTGACCATAAATACTCTAAGAACATGTGGATGACACATAACTAATTTCTAAATTATCCCATAAATAGTAATGAATTATGCGGAACATAGTTCAATGGGGAGATTGTTGGGAGTGTGTAACAAAGTACTACATGGAAAGTAGGAAGGAAAGAAATTATACTTAGAAGTTAGATACTCTTAAGAGTGTGAGGACTTTAGGGAACAATACAAGTTAATTCAAAATAAATAATATCACATAATATTAATAATATCTTTGAGCCGTTTTAGCCAGACACATATATATGAGATTAACTCTTGAAGTAAGCTCAATAAGCACAAGACACATGAGTGGTGTAGAGCAGAAATAAAAGAAGGTACAAATAAAAGAACAAAACTCGTTTATTTTAAATGTCTAATCCGCTACTAAAACAAGATAATAGCGAACCGCAGCACATACATGTCTAGTAGTTTCGTTAAATTCACCTCGACCGAGCACATGCGCACATGCTCAGTTCACATGCATGCATTACCAGAAGTCACTTTCATTATCTGAGCTCAAAGTTTATCTATCATAAAAGTATTCTGCTGCTTTTTATTTATCAATGGTAAAATTGTCTTCGTGTGACTTATAAATTACGAGTTTGAATTGTGAAAGTAATTATTAATACTTGCATTACGTTAGCATGTCTGTATCATATCTCTTAAAGTGCAACCTTTCCTCAAATTAAATCTTATGGGAATGCGTAATGCCTTGTGTGTACTGTACTGTACTTCATTGCTTATAGTTATTCCTTAGCGATTGGATCATCTTCCACTACTTTAAGCCTCTAGAAAGAAGACGATCTTTTGCATTGCACTTTTTCATGCTTAATTAGTTGGTGAACCTCTCAAACTAGGTAGATCACATCTAGTTATCATGCAATATCCGTGAGCATGGCCAATAATTCATAGAATATCCTTGAAAATATTGTTATTCCCCTTTCTCCAAACACTTTACACCACAAAAAGTTTATGACCACATTTATATTTTAAATACAACTCTATATTAGTAAAAAATAAACTCACCACGTGGATTAGTAAAATAGCTATATATGTCAATAAAGTTGCGAAAGAAGTGAAGAATAACGTGAAAAATACATTCGGGACTAATCATATTAGTACGATAATCATTAGTAAGGGAGCTGAGTACAAGAGAGTAGTTTCGAGTTTGGAAGATTGCTCGTAATCATGAATGTATGGTAGGAATTAGATACGTGGTAATTAGCGCGTCTAACTATTCCTAAGCTTGTTCGGGCTAATAAAAGGTATAATTATTCGTTGACCAAAGTACTCCGAGGTTACTCAACCTAATTAACGAGACCACGGCCTACTCATTGCTCACGGACGTCCTCTCGACGCGGTCACGACCGTCCCTCGCCAGCTGGCAAGATTCACAGCTATAAATACCAAGAGAAAGAACCCTAAAAGGGGGCTGCTTCTTCTTCTTCACATCTACTTCTAAGAGAAAAGAACATGCATCATTGTAAGGCTCTGAACCCCTTCATGGAGAGACAGACCAAATCGATATCATTAATAAAAGATCTCTACCCTCCTTCTATTAGCCAATAAATATTGTCTCTTACATTTTATTTATTTAATCTTTTGATTTATTATGATCTGCTATAATTGTTCTTCCGTTAATTTTAATTAATTTATGCTTATAAAGTGTATGAAAATTTTGAGCTAAACTATACATGAAAGAATCTCCGTGGTTAGTCACCATTACGCCATCAGTTACGAATCACTTGTATAACACACAATACATATAATAAATGATAGTAATGGGCACGAGCTGATAAGGCAGCCAGTTACGAATAAGATTACTGTTTAAATCTCTATTCCCTATGTTGTATGGACATCTCATCACTAATTTCTTAATCTTGCAATCTTAATGATCAGTAAGATGTTCTATTTCTAGCACTTCAATATTTCGCTTATTCGGAAGAATAGTTATTTACACCAATAAGATTTCTCTTTCTCTGTATCTACTTATTATTTTGCTCAATTGTTATTCCCTTTTATATTGTTCTTTTTTGAAAAGGTGAAGTAAATCGATTATCAATGTCTTAAAATACAAAAAATTGCTTTGATCTTGAAAGCAATTGTTTGGGTTAAACAAAGTCTTCTCTTTAAAATTGGGACTCACTTCGAGTCGAGGCGGTTTATAAAATTTAAGTCCGAAACATTTGTTCCATGTATATTTTACACCTCTCCAATGTTAGATTAAATACCTTGACCTGCACTTTCGCCTTTTTATAATACAACCATATTAAGAAGTGAAGATTAGGAGCAACAAATGCACAAACAATGGGCACTGCTAATAATTAGCTCTAATAAGTGTAGATCAGGAGGAACAAATGCAGAATATTGTTTCAATAGACTTAATTAGACACGTAGATAGACAGTTTTAAGTTTCCAACTGTTAGCACCGAAAAATCAGGTGTCATGCTTAACCTAGTAAGCAAACTTTCAATGACGATAAATCTAATAACAAAAGAGAAATCTATTAAAAGAAATATAAACTTTTAACATGGTTCGGCCAATTAACCTATATCCACAACAGAATTGAAAAATCCACTATAATAAAAGAGAGTACTGTTTGATTTTAAGCCATTCGGCTTAAAAGTAGAAGAGGTGTGAACTGGAAATGCAGGGAAATAAAATGGAGGAAAAATAAAAATTTGAAGAAGTGAACTTTTGTCTTGCACTTTGCCCCTCATTGGTGAGGGACAACCACATTTGTGTGCTTATATATAGAATCACTTCTTAAAGCTCTTAAAGGGAGTTGAAGAGAATGAACCCTTGCTCCGTCGTCGTCGTCGCTCGCTCGACTTGGCTTCAGCTTCGGCTTCAGCTTCGGATTTGTCAAATGATCGATAAGATTATTTTTGGACAAAACTTACTTAATTATTTAATAATAACGCCAAATCACTGCTCAAAATATGCCGGAACCCTGCTGAAAGTACAGAGAGCCTCGCCGGCCGCGGTTCTGCCGCGACCGTGGTAGAGTCAGATTCAGAGAGCATCTCTGAACCATGATCGCAGTAGAACCGCGGCAGGCAGCGTATTTTTTGAAAAGGAACTTTTTCCAGACGCCTCTTCTGATATTTGCTTATAAATTCTGAGGCAAGGCTGCATCTTCAATACACGTAAAAAGCACTCCAGAACTTCTTTCTTTTTGAATATACTGCATCCTAATTCGCAGTCTCTCTCTCTCAAATTCGTAAGTGTGATTTTGCTCAATTCTTTGAGTTCGTTGGTATCATGCAGTTTGTATTGCCACTGTTGCAGGAAGTTTGATTCCGCTTTATCCTAGGAGGATTTAATCCATTACCTTGGAAACGTGTGAGGGGGTTAAAATTCCTTAAGGACACACAAGAAACTTGTGGACTCGGAATATTTCTGATTCTCTACTATCTTCTAGTCTTTAATTCTCCTAACAGTTTTTTTTCCTGATTTTTGGTTTAACACAGTAACGATCACAGGTACAAAATATCGAGAGAACAACTCCACAAAGAGGCAAACATGCAAACACAAGTGACACACTAACACTTTTCCCCTAAAGTTCCCCCCTAAACACGACTCTGAAACCCCATATTGGTGCATTGTGGATGCGACTACTGAATGAGAAGGACGAATCTTCAATTTTTACAACTCCAAATCTTATCCTACAAGAAAATGGACTAGCCAAATATGGAAGAATTATATTTTTCTTATAGGAAAAGAAAAATCTAATTATGGTAAATATATTGTCATTTCCTTCGTGAGATAGGAAAATCAATTATAGTAAGTATTTAACCAAAAATATGATTCTTTGGTCAAAGCTCAAGATAAGTAGAAATTCGAGTTACTGATAATCAGGAGATGAAAAATATGTAATGGACTTTTTGTGAATAGAAAATAATCAGTAAAAGAGTTTGTATTCCAGTGTAATATCGATGACATTGTGTGTTCTTACAAATGATGAGACCTCCTCCTTTTATAACTGATTCTAAGTAAAGGAGTAATACCTTAGTCTTAATGAGATAATTATGAGAAATAAGTGATATTAAATAAGACGTTACACAATTATTCCTATTTAATACCAATTCTCTAACGTATTGGGTATTTAATGCTGAATTTGGACTCATTTTCATCATCAGATCCATGTCTTCAATGCCTTCTGATCTCATGGCTTTAAATGACTTAAATAGGTACGAAGCTTGTATTATTCGAATTGCTTCTCGTGCCTATTTAAATTTTCTTTCCCCGTATGTGTTGTCACTCGTGCCTCTTAACTAATCATCATGTTTTGATCAATTGACCAGTCAATGTGTCATGTCATGTCACCTTCAATGTAAATTCAGTTTTTTTCTGATACAGATAGTCCCCCCACTTTTCATTTATTTATCAATTAAATATTTGGGGAAGTGGATCTTCATAAAAAGGGAATTTTTGTCGTAATTAATACTATGACAGTGCTGACGCTTCAATTGTCCCTTCTAATTAATGTTATGCACACCTGTCACCTTTCATTTAATGTTCTACACACGTGTCACTTTCTGATTGGTTCTGCAATTCTGCCCTCTTTTCAAAGCTTCTTCATTCCCACTATTCACGAAGTGATAATTGCCTTTATTATAGGCTTTCCACCATTACACTTGTAAGTTTTACGGTTGTCATTATAAACATATTTAATCCTCTTCCTATTGTCTTCTTCTTTTTCATAGATCTTCATCAAGCAACTTATTATTCATCTTTGCTCTTTCTCTCCTTTAGTTCATCATTTTACAACAATGTCGTCTCCAAACCCTAACCCTAGAAAAGTTCCAATTCTGGATCAATTCCCCAATGCTCCTGTAAGACATAGAAGAGGCAGAGGAGATAGGCTTCGGAGCTTGAGCCTAGGATCCACTCGTGGTGGTTTATCTAGTTCTGCTTCTTCTTCTTCTTCTTCTTCTTCTTCTGGTATTAGGAGCTCTGTTCCAAAGACCCCTTCTTCTAAAGTTAAAGAACCCTCTGAACCTATTCAGGAACCTTTAATTGAAGAAATTGTACCAATGATTTATCTTTTGGGAATGATAGAAGTTCTCTCCAAGATAAAGTTAAAAAATTAGAGAAGGCTGACACCTATCCTTCTTTAATAACCGAACTTGTAATTCCCACTGTTAGGAAAGACGGTAATTGGAGGGATAAACTTTGTATGATGATTCCTGCCCTAAATCAGAGAATCTCTTCTTTTAGAATTGGATTCTCTTTCATTTATACCGACCCCTTTACTTTGGTATTCAATCCTACCATTGACCAAGTTATACTTGAATTTTAAAATTTGCTTAGCACAAGTAGGTCTTCTTGTTTGGAGAGTTGTGGCTTGCTTAAGGTATTTATCTACCAAAGCCAATGTAAATTTTACCTTTTCCCATCTTATTCACCTATACCATCCCAAATTGTTCCGCCATGGAGTTTTTACCTTAATTGCAAGAAGCAAGAAGGTTTAGGTAAACCCTGAAGATGACAAAGATCGAGGGTGGTATTGTCGATACGTTTCTGTACGCACGGTGAATTTTCTGGGTGAAATAAATATTTCCTTCCCTGAAAAGTGGAACTTTGCATGTAAGTGTTCTTTTACTTACCGTATCTATTTTTTAAGAATTTCGATTTCTTTTTAATCTCGCCTCTTTTTGGTTTTTTATAGTTACCATGGGAGATGTGGAACACGTTCCTAAATTTTGTGATTGGGTAGATTCAATTATGAAGATTGCGCCTATGGAGGCAAGAACTTGGAAATCAATTTCTCTTTTGAATGGTTGGAAAGTGAAGACCCACGGTATGTATTTCCTCGTACTTTACTGTATATTGAATTTCCTCTTATATTAATTCTTTATCCCTCTATTTATCAGGATTTGGTATCAGAGGTATGACCGCTGAGGTAGCCATTGCCATTCGAGCATCTTCAACCACTGCACTTGATTTGGAAAAGACTCGGGCCATGCTACCAAAAAGAAAAGCTTTAGAAGAAAGTTCTGAGAATGAGGAAGAAGAGAATACCTCCTTGATTGCGAGGGAAGAGCCAGGAGACGCGTCATTATTGGAGATGAAGTTGAAGACACTTGTGCTCGAGCCTCTATCTTCGAGCCTGTTCAAATCCTTTCTGATGAGGATACCGCTCCAAGAGACTCTAACAAATCAATTCGACGTGTATTTGTTAGTGGATTTGAGAGTGGAGAACTTGGACCAGTTCATGATGAAAATCCCCTCTCTTCCTCTATTCCCACTTTTTCTATTCCTTCTATTCCTTTGACAACCATGTTAGTATTTATGCCCGTCACTAGAGGGGGGGTGAATAGTGCGGCACGAGAATATTGATAAATATTGCGGAATTAAAATTGCAGGAGTAAAGTAAATGCAGAAATTAAAAGATTAAGGAAAGAACACACCGAATTTATCCTGGTTCACCACAACTTGTGGTTAGTCCAGTCCCCGAGAGACTCTCTCGAGATTCCACTAACTCCGTTAAGCTTACGGGTGCCTAACAAACCGTTACACTTGCTCGTAGATGTACACTCTACAAGACTTCAACTTGCTCGAGGATACCGCACCTCAAGACTTCAACTTGCTCGAGGATACCTCACCTCAAGACTTCACCTTGCTCGTGGATACCGCACCACAAGACTTCACACACTAAGATTGAGGGTACTTAGCAAACCCGACAATTAATGAGAAGATATGGTCTTCTCAAACACCTTTCTCTTTTACAACAAGAACTCTCTCAAAAGAGTAGATAAATAGATACAATATTAGCTCTATGAACAACTCAAAGTTGTCTCTCAAATGGCTCAACAAAAGCTCTATAATGATGCACAAATGATATCAATATGTATATGAATAATGAGAGGTGTTGTGTCTGAATTCAGCTCAAACGACCTCTATTTATAGGTGGTGGAAGTAGGATGTCCGTTGCTTAATTGGCAATCAATTAATGCTGATTTTATGCCAAGATAATCGATTATCAGATTTGGATAATCGATTATCAGCTTACCGTTACAAAATCGGAAGCTGATTTTATGCAGAATAATCGATTACTGGATTTTGCATAATCGATTATTTTGTTACAGTGTTCAAACACTGGGCAACAGATACAAGATAATCGATTAGCACTTTTGATAATCAATATTTTGCTGTTTTGTAAATTCCGGTTTACACTATCTTAACATAATCGATTATCACAATAAGCATAATCGATTATTTCTGTCCAGCTTTGAAAGACATGTTTAAAATTCATTTCGGCTAAAATGAAAATGTTTTAAATCATTTTGTTTGAAGTATTTGAAATATGATTTGATAAAATGATTTTATGCATATTTATGATGACCTATGTTGAGCCAAAAGATGAGATAACTTTAAACGTTGCTCTTACATTTGTTCTACCTAACGACCTACGCCTTGGGTCTTCGGTCTTGAACTTTTGAGCTTGTCTTTGGCTTTCTCATTGCAATCCATTCATCAATATGCTTCTCGGCATTCAATCTTGATTGTTTGTCATATAATAACTTTGTTCGACACTTGACTTCATTGTTTGTCATTCATCGACTTTGTTGTTTGTCACTTGACTTCATTGTTTGCCATACATCAAAACCTATACCTGAAAATCATGCTAATACAACCAAAGCACACATATCATAGATAGAATGATTTTCTACAATTTCCCCCTTTTTGATAATGACAAACAACAGGAGATATGCATATCGGATTCCCCCTAAATTCATGCTATATCTCAACATACAATTCATGCAAACAATTCCCCTCAATGATAATTCCCCCTCAAATAAGGCATGCTATAAGGTAGATTCATTCCCCCTTATTTGATGCATATCGCTTAATTTCTTCCCCCTTTTGGCATTAGCAAAAAGAGTATACAAAGGCTACTTTCCCCTTTCGACACTTGCCCCTTTTGGGTATATCAATTGTTAGTGTCAAGAATAAAATAGGAGATATAATGAGGAATATATATTGACGATTAAAAATCATACCAACATAAAATAATACCAAATGTTAGTAAAAACATACCAACCATAATGATGGTTATTTTTAGCAAATCATATATCAACTGTTAATTTTTAACACACCAATAGTTGTATTAAAAAAAACATGAATCATTTATTTTTCAGAATATACCAACTGTTAATTAAACCAAAAATAATATTCATCAAAACATGAATCAATTATTATTTTTAAGAAATAATTGATACCAGTTGTTATTCAAGATAAAGGTTATCAAAACATGAATCAACAAAAATAATTAATATTAATTGTTAACAAAGATATATTAATTGTTAACACATATCAACTATTATGTTTTATCAAAAATATGATAACTAACCGAAATTCCCCCTCGATGCAATAAGGTTTCATGCTTGGTGCATCTACTACGATATTGTAGTCTTCAAGCACGCCTGCAAACGTACCTAAAAATAGGTTTTCGGTACCCAACTGCTTTTGGGTCCTTGGGGGTTAGGCAAATAATAATCATAGCCAAAAGATAAATCTCTATTTTACAAAACATACGGGTGTTATTTGTCCTACCCGGTTGCAATAATGACATATAACATTCGGGTTGTGCATATGTCTTGGTTGAGCCAAAAACGTTCTAGGTGATCTAAAGTCGTTATTCCTAGAAGCGTTGAAATTCCTAGAGTCATTTCTAGGTGGTCTAAAATTTTTCATTCTAGACTCATTAACAAAATTCCTAGAGTTATTTCTAGGTGGTCTAAAATTATTCATTCTAGACTCATTAACAAAATTCCTAGAGTTGTTTCTAGGTGGTCTAAAATGATTAGTTTTAGACTCATTAGTGAAGTTCCTAGAATTATTTCTAGGTGGTCCAACTTCATTTCTATCATCCTTTTTAATTACTTCAATTGTTTTAGGATTATCAACACTACGTTTTTCTAGTGTGTTCCTAAGTTCTATGTTCTCTATTTTCAAAGACTTACAAGAAGAACAATTTGAACTTTGATCAATTGAAGAGGCTTCATTCATCTCCTTAACTTTATTTCTAAGATCAATATTGTCATTTTCCAAAAAATTATTTTTCTCTTCTAAAACTTTAATTTTAGCCTTGGCCTCTTTGGAGATTTTTGAAGTCTTTTTCAATTCACCATATAAGTCATGAAAAGCTTCTTGTAATTCTTCAAAAGAATAAGAGTTAGAATTGCTTACCTCTTCTTCCTCGTTGGCCATGAGGCATAATGCGGCAGTTTCATCGCCTGAGCTGTCCGAATCCCATGTCACGCGCCTTTGGTGTTTCTTCTTTTTCTTGTCCATGGGTTTTGGACAATGTGACTCGGTGTGGCCAATTTTTCCACATTTATGGCATGAAGGACTTGGTTCTTCCTTCTTTATTTCCTTTTTCATACACTTATAAAACTTTTCGATCAAGGCATTGGAAATATTATCATCATCGCTATCCGAATCACTTACCTCTTCTCTTTTAGAGGATGAGGCTTTGAAGGCAATATTCGAACTTTTACTTCTAAGATAGGGATTAAGAATTGTGCTTTCATAAGTTTCGAGGTTACCTCTTAGTCCATCAATTGTGACATCCGTGATTCCTATCGACTCTTGGATGGCATTGGCTTTGGAACGCCATTCGGGAGTGAGACTCCGTAGGATTTTTCGAACAAGATCTTCGTTTGTGTACACTTTCCCGAGAGCATGAAGATCGTTGATGATTTTTGAGAATCGTTCGAACATAACACCGATGGGTTCTTTCTCCCTCATTTTAAAGAGTTCATATTCATGTGTTAGAAAATCATCTTTAGATTCTGGGACTTGAGACGTACCTTCATAAGTGATCCCGAGTTTATCCCACATCTCCATGGCGTTTGTGCAGCAAGAAATCTTCCGATAGTCATCCCGATTCAGCGCACAATATAATAAGTTGACGGCCTTTGCGTTATTTTCAACTTTCTTGACGTCCTCGGCATCATATTCATCTTCCTCCTTTGGAACCGTGGTTTCCCCAACTTTCTTTGTCGGCATTTGTTCACCGTTCTTGATGATTTACCACAAGCGAAAGTTATTTGATTGGATGAAGATTCTCATCCGCTCTTTCCAATATGTGTAATTTGTTCCGTCAAATAGTGGAGGCCTATAGGTGGAGTGTCCTTCGCTCATCATTCCTGCGTTTAATATTCTTAACAAAAAAATATATATCGTTCTCTCAACAGGTTAAGGCTTTCAGAGAGTTAGGCTCTGATACCAATTGTTAGTATTTATGCCCGTCACTAGAGGGGGGGTGAATAGTGCGGCACGAGAATATTGATAAATATTGCGGAATTAAAATTGCAGGAGTAAAGTAAATGCGAAAATTAAAAGATTAAGGAAAGAACACACTGAATTTATCCTGGTTCACCATAACTTGTGGTTAGTCCAGTCCCCGAGAGACTCTCTCGAGATTCCACTAACTCCGTTAAGCTTACGGGTGCCTAACAAACCGTTACACTTGCTCGTAGATGTACACTCTACAAGACTTCAACTTGCTCGAGGATACCGCACCTCAAGACTTCAACTTGCTCGAGGATACCTCACCTCAAGACTTCACCTTGCTCGTGGATACCTCACCACAAGACTTCACACACTAAGATTGAGGGTACTTAGCAAACCCGACAATCAATGAGAAGATATGGTCTTCTCAAACACCTTTCTCTTTTACAACAAGAACTCTCTCAAAAGAGTAGATAAAGAGATACAATATTAGCTCTATGAACAACTCAAAGTTGTCTCTCAAATGGCTCAACAAAAGCTCTATAATGATGCACAAATGATATCAATATGTATATGAATAATGAGAGGTGTTGTGTCTCAATTCAGCTCAAAAGACCTCTATATATAGGTGGTAGAAGTAGTATGTCTGTTGCTTAATTGGCAATCAATTATGCTGATTTTATGCCAAGATAATCGATTATCAGATTTGGATAATCGATTATCAGCTTACCGTTACAAAATCAGAAGCTGATTTTATGCAGAATAATCGATTACTGGATTTTGCATAATCGATTATTTTTTTACAGTGTTCAAACACTGGGCAACGGATACAAGATAATCGATTATGCACTTCTGATAATCGATTATTTTGTTGTTTTATAAATTCCGGTTTACACTGTCTTATCATAATCGATTATCACAATAAGCATAATCGATTATTTCTGTCCAGCTTTGAAAGACATGTTTAAAATTCATTTTGGCTAAAATGAAAATGTTTGAAATTATTTTGTTTGAAGTATTTGAAATATGATTTGATAAAATGATTTTATGCATATTTATGATGACCTATGTTGAGCCAAAAGACGAGATAACTTTAAACGTTGCTCTTACATTTGTTCTACCTAACGACCTACGCCTTGGGGCTTCAGTCTTGAACTTTTGAGCTCGTCTTTGGCTTTGTCATTGCAATCCATTCATCAATATGCTTCTCGGCATTCAATCTTGATTGTTTGTCATATAATAACTTTGTTCGACACTTGACTTTATTGTTTGTCATTCATCGACTTCGTTGTTTGTCACTTGACTTCATTGTTTGTCATTCATCAAAACCTATACCTGAAAATCATGCTAATACAACCAAAGCACACATATCATAGATAGAATGATTTTCTACAAACCACGGGTGTCTCTTTGCCCGTTTTATCGACTCCCGTTTCCTTACTTGCATTGGTTTCCATATCTGCTCCTACCATACATGCTTTGACTCATGCAGCTCCCATTGTTTTTACCTTTTCTACTACTCCTCCTTTCATTGCTCCCCCTTCTTCTGTTCAGCGTACAGAAGCAGGTTTCAGCAGTAGAGGCATGGCTATGAGAAGTGTTACACTTGAAGTTCCTGCCACTCATAGCTTTTTGAGAAAGCCTGGTGGAGCTGATGTTTGGATCGAGCCTCTAATCGGAGATATTGAGAAGAAGAAGATGGAGAGCCACAGTTGCTTGACTCTGATGAATGATATTTTTCATTCTACCTTAAAGGTATTTTTTACATTAAACTGTCGATTTCATTGATTTCAAAAGATATGTACAATGTATTCCTATGGTAGTAGTATGGACTCCTACTACTCATTTACATTTAAACTCTAACTACACAATCTCATATAGACAATACTACCATGTAGCTATTAATCAAAACTAAGGATAGCAGTTGAGTTTATGTAGCCCTTCCTGCCACCTTTTACATTTCCTACTTCTTGTATGCATTAACAATGCCACTTCTTTGCAAAATTGATCTTCATCAAATGTCTTGTTATCAAATCTGATCGAGTTCCTATTCCTCCATATCAATGCAACAGTAGTAACAAAAGCAGTTGCAGTGATTGCCTGCTGCCAGTTTTTACTTTTAGCCTTGCTGCATATCCACTGCAGCTCATCCTCCCAAGTGTTAACTGTTCGCTGGTATCCCATCCAGTGACAGATTCTAAGCCATAATCTGTTAGTGACTGGACATGCAAAGAAAAGGTGTTCAAATCTTTCATCTTGTGTTTTACAGAAAGCACATGTAGTAGGTATATCAACTCCAATCTTGTGCAATCTTTCAATGGTAGGTAATCTGTGTTGGGCTGCTAGCCACACTGTAAACCTATGTCTTGGCTGTACATTTGCAGTGAGCATCACATTCCTCCAATCAACCTTACAATAATTAGGAAGCATAGCAAGGTATAACTGGGGAATTTGAAATTTGTCCAGCTTACACAATGACTTCAGTCTGCAGTAGAGGGTTCCTTGCAGTTGTTGGTTCTCCATGACTTCAGTCCTACAATCCAATATTTTCCTAATGATCCAGGAAGCATTTTTTGGCAGAGGCACATAGCTGATATCATTCTGTTTTATGTAGTAGCACTGGAGCCATTTGATCCATTGGCAGTCTTTTTTCCTAGCAATGTGCCCAAAGCAGTTTTGTTATGGCTGCCTTATTCCAAGTAGCCATATCTATGATGTTTAGACCCCCAGCAGATATAGGTCTACATATTCTCTCCCATGCAACCAAATCTTTTTTAGATACAGAAGCACTACCTGTCCATAAGAAGGACCTGCAGATTGCCTCAATAGCCTTCAGTACCTTCTTTGGTATTATGAAAATCTTTTTTTACCTTAAAGGTATTTCTCTTTTAACTTACATGTTTTTTTATATCTCTCTATATTCTCACATTTGAAGTCTTTCCCTTGTAGGCTAATCTCATTGGTACTGAGTTAATGGGGAGAATCTCCACTTTAGAGAAGAAGGATCGAGAGTCTGCCAAGGCCATCTCCGAGGCTTGGAGAATAGACAAGGAAGCCCAGCTTGAGGCAGCAAACTAGAAAGAGCAGTTTGAAAATGCTCAAGGGGCCACAGAGGATTTGCAAGAAAGCAGAAATCACCTGGAGCAGCAAAAGCATGGTTTGACTTCTGAGCTAGCAATTGCCAAGGATTCTTCGACCCAATTTGAAAAAGATAAGGAGCTTTTGGAGTGAATAAATCAGAGAGCTTAAGGCACTTGTGGAGAAGAAAGAAGAATATGCAGGGGAGTTAGTGCAAAGCTTGACTCAAGCTCAGGCTGACTTAGGATCTCCTCTGACGAGATACGTGGCTTGAAGAGTTCCCATGTCTCCCTTGAAGCTTCCCTTGATTCCCACTTAGCTGAACACCTGATATTGAAGAACGATCATGCTATGTGGGAAAGAGAATATGGACTCTTTGAGGAGAATTTCAACATAGAGGTAAGTTGGGCTTTTCTAAAATCTCGCTGTGATGCTTTAATGGAGGCTACTCAAGAAAAACTTTGATTTGTAATCTTAATTAGCCAAAGTCTTAGACACTATTGAAAAAAGCCAATAACCAGTTGATATTCATTCTCTTGCACTTGGAACTCCTAGGACAGAAGAGCTTTTAAATGAAGAAGTGGTTACTGTGGCAATTGGAGTTGCAATTTCGGCTCTCGAGGGTGAAACTTCTATGACACAGTCCACGGAAGCTGAAGCTCCCATGACTCTTGCTTCCCTCAATGAAATTAACACTCCGGGACCAGTTGAAACCGCTCCTGTTGCTGCTCCTTTAGAAGTTGTTACCGTGCCTGAGGCTGCCCTTGAAAATGAGATTGCAACTTCTGATGTTCTAACCCCTTTAGTGACCAGTTGAATGTATCTCAAACTTTACTGTTTTTTTTTAATTGATTGGTGGTGTTATCCCTTGGTAACTTTAAGGGATCTTTTGATGAAGTCCCCAGTTATCATAATGGGGCATTTGTAAAAGACAAATATTTTGCTGACTAAGTTTTTACTTAGTCTTTTATATTAAGAAGTTTTATCGGTACTTATGTATATTCTATTCTTGCCTATTTATCTAGGAATTATAAAATAGCTTAGCATTTTTATCCTTTGAAAATGCTTTATGATTCTTCTCATGGATTATCAACATGAGGCTTATAAAAGAGGGCCCATTTATTTTATCGACACTTAATGAAGAAGACGTCTCAACTTCATCATGGTGTTATAATACGATAAAAGAAATAGGAATACACATGTTTTGTATGAAACAACTCTGACAAGTTTTTATTGACTATTACATGTATTAAAGTACATCTATAACTTTCTCGTAACTATTTTTCTTGTAACAGATTTTTACATAATACAAAATCATCAAGGTTTTTCTTCACAACCTGTTTCAGTACATAGTCATGACCCTATCTTTATATATTTAGGAAGGGTTTGAGAGGTGACTTCATTTATGATTTTGAGAGATGACTTCGTTGTTCTCATGGGAAAAACATTATGATGAATATTTTGTATTTGTTGAACATGATGAATGCTGAAAACTTCGTAACTTTTTCTCAACACTTGTCTCTTTGTGGCTGGAATTTCTTTTAAGTCTTGCTCAATCTTGACCGAACTTGATCGACTTTTGCCCGATATCCGTATCTATTTTTCTACACGTATCTGTATAATATGTAGTCCCCCAAGTGTTTGAGCGGTGAAGTATGAAGCCTCGAGCACTTGTTTATTTCTTTCAATTTTGATCCATTTCCTGAAACAGAAAAATATACGTAACTCGGAGGTGCAATTATAAATGAAGACTGCCGAACTCGTGTATATTTCATGTAACCCTAGGCTGGGAATTTTATAATACTCTATTTTGCCTTGCAGGTCGTGACTCATCATTTGGTATGAGTTAGGGTTTTTGCCTAGCATCTAAAATCATTAGTAAAACTTTAATAATTCTAAAGGAAAATTTTAACATGGCAATACGTGATTACTTTCTCAGAAGTAATATATCTTTAAATGGACGACATTCCAATGTGAGGGTAAAACTTTGCCGTCCATTGTCTCCAACTCGTATGCTCCTTTTCTCGCAATGTCATGAACTCTGTATGGTTCTTCCCACATTGGACTTAGCTTACCTGAACTAGCAGCCTTTGCAGATTGGAAAACCCTTTTAAGCAAGAAGTCCCCAATTTTGAAAAATCTGAGGCGTGCTTTCCTATTGTAATATCGTTCGATTACTTGCTTTTGTGCTGCCATTCTTATCAATGCAGCTTCTCTTCTTCCTTCAAGCAAATCAAGGTTGACTCGCATCTCTTCATCATTAGATTCCTCCATTGCCTGAACATACCGTGTTCTCGGTTCTCCTATTTCAACTAGAATTAAGGCTTCAACACCAAAAACCATTGAAAACGGCGTTTCTCCCGTACTTGTTTTTGTCATTGTACGATAAGCCCATAATACTGCAGGTAATATCTCAGGCCAGTTACCTTTCGAATCCTGTAACCCTTTCTTCAAGGTGTTGATAATGACTTTATTTGTGGATTTCGCTTGCCCATTACCCACAGGATGGTATGGCGTAGATGTTATCCTTTTAATTTGCCGACTTTGAAGAAATTCTATGATTGAGCTACTATGAATTGCGGTCCGTTGTCACACATGATCTCCTTTGGTGCTCCAAAGCGGCATATTATATTTCGCCATATGAAGTCTTTAACTTCCTTATCTCGTACCTGTTTAAATGCTCCTTCTTCTATCTATTTAGTGAAATAATCTGTGAGTACAAGTAGAAACTTTACCTGACCCTTTGCTTATGGTAGTGGACCTACGATATCCATTCTCCATTTCATAAAGGGACAGGGGCTATAACAGGGTGTAATAACTCACATGATTTGTGCATATTATTACCGTATCTTTGACATTTATCACATTTGGACACGAAATTGCCTCTTCTTCCATCTTAGGCCAATAATATCCTGCTCGAATCAACGTTCTTACCAGTGATCTTCCCCCTGCGTGATTTCCACAATGTCCTTCATGCACTTCCCTCATCACATATTCAATTTGAGAGGGTCCGAGACACCTTACTAGTGGTCCACTAAACATCTTTTGATAAAGATTTCCTTGATATAAACAATATCGAGCAGCTTTTTTGCAAAGCGCGTGAGCCTTTCCTTTGTCATTAGGCACGGTTCCGTGCTGTAAAAAAGCAATAATTTCGTTTCTCCAATACCATGTTAGATGAATAAAATTTACCTTATTCTTGTCAGGTTTGAGAACAGAATGAAATAAATGTATGACTGAAGCATTTGCGTCATTTTCCACGTCAGCTGCAGATGCAAGATTAGCTAAAGCATCTGCCTCCACATTCTCATCTCTAGGTATCTGTATTACCTTCCAAGTTTGGAATTGCTTTATTAGTTCCCTTACCTTTTCGAGATATTCTTGATTATAAGTTGTGGTATGCCGAGTTCTCTTGCCAGTTCTAAACCTGCAATTACAGCCTCGTACTCTGCTTCATTGTTAGTTATAGAATGGCATTTTATAGCTTGACTATATTTTCACCTGTAGGTGGTATGAGAACTATACCCAGACCTGCTCCTTTTACATTAGATGACACATCAGTGAATAAAACCCAAGTCCTTGGGTTCGCACCATTAAAAACTTGTAATTCTTTTTCTGATTCTAAATGCATACCGTGACTAAAATTGGCCATGAAATTAGCTAGTACTTGGGATTTTATAGAGGTCTTGGGTTGATAAATGATTTCGTATTCACTTAGTTCTATATCCTATTTTGCTAATCTTCCTGACAATTCATGTTATGCAAAATATTTCGAAGCGGAAAAACAATAACTACAACAATGGGATGTCATTGAAAATAAGGTCTTAATTTTCTAGATGCCATGATCAAAGCTAATGCTAACTTTTCTAGATTCGGGTACCGTGTTTCAGCATCTAGTAAAGATTTACTTATATAATAAATGTGAGATTGTTTACCTTGGTCCCCACGGACTAAAACAACACTAATCGCAACTTCAGACACAGCCAGATAGATGAGAAGCTTTTCACCCACCTTTGGTTTTGCCAATAACAGTGGTTTTGACAAATAAGCTTTCAAGATTCTAAGGGCTTGTTGACAATCTTCATTCCATTCAAAATGTTCTTGCTTTTTGAGTGCATAGAAAAACTTAAAACACTTTTCTGATGATTTGGAAATAAATCTCCCCAAAGTTGCAATTTTTCCCGTTAATATTGAACTTCCTTTTTACTAGTAAGGATATCAAGGATTTCTTCTAATGCTTTGATCTAAGAAGGATTTACCTCAATAACACGATTAGAAACAAGAAAATCCAAAAACTTATCTTATGAAATTCCAAATGCACATTTTTCTGGGTTGAGTTTCATATTAAATTTTCGTAAAATTCTAAATGTAACAGATAGATGAGAAATATGATCATGAGACTGCTGGGTTTTGACGAGCATATCGTCTATGTATACCTCCAATGTTTTTCCTAAATGTTCTTGGAACATTTTTATAACTAATCTTTAATAGGTTGCGCGTTATTGAGACAAAAGGGAATTACTTCATAACAGTAAGCCCCCTTGTCTGTGATAAAGACGTTTTTTCTCCATCACTAAGATCCATTTTAACTTGGTTGTACCCTGAATATATCTAAAAAACTTAAAATTTCATGTCCTGCAGTTGCATCAATTAATTGATCTATGTGTGGTAAAGGAAAAGAATCTTTTGGGCAAGGTTTATTAAGATCTGTATAATCTACACAGACTCACTACTTACCATTTTTCTAGGTAAAACGACTGTGTTGGCTAACCAATTATGGTACTTTAACTTGCGGATTGACCCAAATTTTAATAACTTTTGGACCTCATCTTGAATCAATTGATTTTTGAAAGCCCCTTGCTTTCTTTTCTTTTGCTTTATTGGTGTAAAGGATGTGTCCTTGTTTAATTTGTGAGTCATCACATCCGATGGTATCCCTGTCATGTCAGCATCGGACCAAGCAAAACAATCCAAGTTAGATTTTAGAAATTCAATTAACATACCTCGCATGGTTGAGTTTAAATTAGCTCCAACATAAACTTTCCGTTCAGGCCACAGCTCGAATAATAACACAACTTCGAGTTCTTCGATGGTTGTTTTGATATTTTCATTCTCCTCTGGTTATTGAATGGTATCAGGTCTCGAATCTAAATCTGTTTCTCTTGCTCAGTTGAGGTTTGATTGATGACACCTTCAATTGTTTCCTTTAATTGCTATTTTTCTTTATTTACGGTGCTCGTATCTGTTACAGCATTGATACTCCTTGCTGTTTGCTGATCCCATCAAATTTGAAAAATACCCCACGATGAGGAAAATTTAATAACTTGATACAGAGTTGATGGAACAACATCCATATCATGGATCCAAGGTCTCCCCATTATCATATTTTAGGCCATTTCCATATCAACTACCCGAAATTTAGTTTTTTTTTGCAACACCTGCAGCAAAAGTTGCTAGAATTGCCTCTCATTTTGTTATCACACTCGAATTGTCGAAGTCTGACAAAGTATGCGTCTTGGGTATCATTTTGTCTTCAGCTTGCATTTCCCGTAATACCCTTAGTAGTATAATATTTACAGAACTCCCTGGATCAATCAAAACTCGTTTTACATTAGTATTATGTACAAGTAAAGATATTACCAATACGTCATTATCTGGGGTTATCACTCCTTCAGTATTTGCATCATCGAATGAAATACGTTCGTTTTCTAAAACCTTCCGTACCCGTTTCCTGTGTTTAATCATTACTTTAGAAACCTTGTTGGAAGCTGTGTATGTTACGCCATGAATATCTTCTCCCCCACTTATCACATTTACTGTTCTCTTGGGCTCTTGGGTGAAGAAGGCTTTGGTGGATATTGCCTATTTTTTATATAGGCTTGTTTAACTTTTTCACTAAATAACTCAGTGAGGTACCCTTGCTTCAATATATGATCTATTTCACTCTGCAGGAATCTACATTCTGAAGTTGTGTGCCCGTGATCATTGTGGAATTAACACCAATGATCTGGATTGCGTCTATTTGGATTTGACCACATCTCTTTTGGCCATCGTACCTTATCTCCCATGCTTCTCAGAACATCCACGAGCTCGGAGGTAGTGACATTAAAGTTATATCTGCCGAACCTTGCCTTTAAACTTCTGTCGTCATCTCGTGACTCTCGTCTGTTCCGATTATTTCTGAATCTTGATGAAGAACCAGATTCCTCGTTCCTCGATTTTTGATCATATTACTGGCTATCTTGTTTTGACTATGAGTCTTTTTCTGCAGGTCCCATATATGGGCCGTACCTATTTTTACCTGATCTTTTTTTGTTTCTGATCTTGTGGAACCGCCCCTTTCTATATGATGGAACTTAGGTACGGTATCTTCTTCAATTCGCAGCTTCGTACTATACCTGTTGTAAACATCATTCCACGTGGTTGCAGAAAATTCTCGAAGGCTTTCTTTGAGTCTTCTCGTGGCTTCAGAATTTTTGTCATTTAAATTATTTGCAAAAGCTATTGCAGCCCAGTTGGCAGTTACACGGGGTAGAGTCATTCTTTCACACTAGAATCTATAAACAAAGTGCCTAAGCAATTTTGAAACCCCTTATTTGATTTTGAAAATATCTTCCATTCTTTTATCAACCTTTTGAGCCCCCAAATGTGCTTTAATAAAAGAATTTGCAAGCTTAGCAAAAGAATTTATAGAATTTTCAGATAAAAGAAAATACCAGGTTAATGCACCCTTGGTGTGTGTTTCTCCAAATTTCTTGACTAGTAGTGATTCAATTTCTTGTTTGTCAAGTTGTTGCCTTTCACGCCGGTTGTAAATGCAGTCACGTGGTCATGTGGGTCTGTAGTACCATGTTGTAAATGCAGTCACGTGGTCACGTGGGTCTGTAGTACCATCATATTTCAGGATGTGGGGCATTTTTAACTTTTTCGGAACTGGAAGGGGAACAACACTTGGCTTCCAAGGGTATTGTAAGTATTTGTCCATGTCTACTCCTTTTATTACAGGCAGAACTCCAGTGATTTGCTCAATACGCTCATTTTGTTTCTTAATATGTTTTTACAAGGTTAGTACTAAATTTTGTAAATAAGAATTATTTGAATTACCTGGTTCCCCTTCCTGTGTTTCACTGGTAGTTCCTCAATTTCCAGAATTAATAAGACCAGAACAAGGATTCTCCAATGTATTATTATTAGGATTTGGTGTGGGTAGTGCAGCTGGCAATCGATTAACTAGAGCCTAAAGAGCTTTGCCGACCTGTGTATCAATTATCTTTTGTAAAGCTTCATTTGCACCTCCTTCAAAATGTTCAGATTGTTTTTGTTGATCAGCACGAGATTCAGGAGCAGGAGTGCCTTCACGAGATTGACGTGGCGAATCCGGAGGGGAGGGATCCACGGCAATGTTTGGTTGGTCTCCTTGATTTTGACGGATTTGATTTTCATGGTTTCCCAATGTGTTACCACTGTTATTGTTGTTGTTGTTTGATATGTTGATAAAGACGAATATAACGTAGCTTCAAAGAAAAGATTATCAGATTCCTAGTAACAGAACCAATTTGTTTAACCAAAAATATGATTCTTTGGTCAAAATTCAAGATAAATAGAAATTCGAGTTACTGATAATCAGGAGACGAAAAATATGTAATAGACTTTTTGTGAATAGCAAATAAGCAATAAAATAGTTTGTATTCCAGTGTAATATCGATGATATTGTGTGTTCTTACAAATGATG
The DNA here is from genome assembly GCA_034376525.1 of Nicotiana benthamiana. Taxonomy (NCBI): domain Eukaryota; kingdom Viridiplantae; phylum Streptophyta; class Magnoliopsida; order Solanales; family Solanaceae; genus Nicotiana; species Nicotiana benthamiana. Next base: position 103,399,559 of record CM067330.1, read on the forward strand.
AGACCTCCTCCTTCTATAACTGATTCTAAGTAAATGAGTAATACCTTTAGTCTTAATGAGACAATTAAGAGCAATAAATGACATTAGTTGAGACGTTACACAATCATTCCTATTTAATACAAATTCTCTAACGTATTGGGTATTTAATACTAAATTTGGACTCCTTTTCATCATCAGATCCATGTCTTCAATGCCTTCTGATCTCTTGGCTTTAAATGACTTAAATAAATACGAAACTTGTACTATTCGAATTTCTTCTCGTGCCTATTTAACTTTTCTTTTCCCGTATCTGTTGTCACTCGTGCCTCTTAACTAATCATCATATTATGATCAATTGACCAGTCCACGTGTCATGCCACCTCACCTTCAATGTAAATTCAGTTTTTTCCCAATACAGTAAAAAAATCTGGACAAATACCTAACACCAATTTCTATATTTTTTAGATAAACTATAAACAAGTCAACTATATTAATTTGTCATTAATTTGCATGATGCACTTCACTTTTGTAGAGCAGCTGCTTTTTAAAATATTCTATGTTCCCCGTATCAAGAACCCTTTCAAGGTTATCCATATATGGGGCGATTACCTGTGACACTAATACAGTACCTATGTATATAAAATTAGTTTCTACATAAACCATGAAAAGAATGGACATTGGGCCTAACTCAACCCCAAAAGCTAGCTTATAAGGTGAGGATTGCTTAAGCCATATAAGGAGACCAAGGACCTCAAATCCCTCCGATGTGGGACAACTCAACAAAACATAGTATATAATAACAATAACACCAGTTTAGATGCATTGCATATACTTTCTGAATTCGTCTTTGCTCCACAAAGCTAGAGACTGTCTAGAATCTAGGGGTCCAACGATGCCAAATTACTATAGAGTTTAGAAAATTCAACTTAATTAAGGACATATTTCTGCTGTCCTAACGATGCCAGATGCTTTTTAAATCCGTCTTTAAAAGAACGATTTTACGTTAGAGATAATTTAGTTTTAAACTTCATATTCTTTCCTTATTGAGATAATTTATAGTCATAAAAATATTGATGTTAAAAGTCTTTTTTTTTATTTATTTCTTAAAGTACATGCATAATCAAATACTGCCACAGTGAAACTACTTGCGGTTACAGTTTCACTGCCTAATATATGTGCAACTTCTAATCTAAGTATGTGAGGTTAACAGTCATTTTCTCTCCATTTATATTTGAAAAGTTGTTCTAGTTTTAGGAGCAGCAGAAGCGTTTATTAGTGAAAGTGTAAGGGTTAAGGTTGCAAATAAGACTTTTTCAAGTCCTCGTGAATTCACTTCAGTGGTTTGACAAACAGGAAATGAGAAGTTGGAAACCATGGGGTTGGGTATAAATAAACATAAAATTACATGGGACTTTGCCGTTTAAACTAACGGCCACTTTTTTGCATCAGGGGCCACTAGAAGATTAGCTTTTGCTCTGACGCACTCCCTAAAGTTTCCACGTACATAATACGTCCTATTGCTTTTATTTATTAATTTTGTAATGTAATATGATGAATTACTTTATTATTGGAAGATATGGGAAGATAGTGTGTCATATCATTTGGCGGTGAACATGTGGGGCTGTGTGATGAATGTCCACAAGAGCTGTTACATTCATAATTTCTTTTTAGTTACTCCTTTCGTCCAAATTGATGTAATATATTAAATTTTTTTAATAATTTTGTAAATTTTAATTATAAAATATTTTTATTATATTAACATTAGGAGAATTAGACTTATAATATTTGAAAAGTCAGATTTTAATTTTAAAATATTAAATTTAATATTGAGATGCTAGAGTATATGCTACCTTGTTTAGGGGGCATGTCTTTGGGAATCTTTAGGTTAAACCCCAATAACGTGTCACTTACCTTTATATAATATTTGAATATTCAGCCAATATGATTATTAGGAGAACTATTTTGCATGATTAATAGTTTGGAGCTTGTGCTAAGTACTAGATAGAGTAATGCTATTGGGTTTTTTTAAAAGAAAATTGAGTAAATGGATAATTTAATATTGGTGAGGCGAAATAAATGCAATTGATAATGCCCAAACTATTTTATGATTGACTTTGTATGTTTATAAATCAAAATACGAATACAATGATTAGTATGAGAAATGTATTCCAAAAGCTCTTTTCAACTTTGACTTCAATTTTTTTCTTTTATATAATTAAATTCAATTAAGAAAGGCCTGTCTTCTACATTTATTTTCACTTTCTATTTTTCCTTTTTTATTGCTTTCCTTTAAAAGCAAACGAGAATCTTAGTGGACAAGTATCAAGTTGTATTAGTGTTCTAATTGATTTCTTCTTACAACGAAAAGATTCATTAAATCATGTAATATTGCTAATAAACAATTTCCCCCTATAAAATTAGTTGTTTTAATAGCTAAAAGCCCCAGCACACTGTCTCTACATATATTGTTTCCAATAATTAACGGGATCCAAACAATACATCCCCCAATCCCACATGATGTTACAATATAAATGCCTCCATTTTGTTCTTATTCTCTAGCAATAATAATACTCATATCTAACAATGATTTTGTATTACAAATGTTTTTGAAGATCCAAATTTTACTAAATTAAAATAAAATCGTCAAATTGCACAATCCTCTTCTTTTGACATGAAAGACTTATTGTATGGGCTAAAATCTTACCAAATAATTATCATTAAAGGGAGGGGTAAGAGGGGGGCCTAGCCATGGTCGTGCCTACGAGACGTGATGGCGAGGAGTATCACAGTCCCTTCCGAGATCCAACTGTCAAATAGCTGACATCGCAAAATAAGTGCACTGATTAGGGCAATTAATAAAGAACACGTTCATAAGAAAATACACCGGTCAAGACCATTGGATAAAAGAAAATTTTGTTAATATATATAGGAGGGCGAAGATCATGAAGGGGGAGATCCAGACCTAGATATGGGAAAAAACGTTTTTCTTATGGTCATCACGGAATCAACAAGTGGAGATCTCTCAGTCATTGGCACTTTTCCCTCTTCTCCTTCCGTGTTCTTATGATTATGGTGCGAATCTGTAACATATAAGCCTATATTAACAGTTGATGTATGATAATCATTTTAAGAAATACTATACAAGCTTGTTCCTTTTTGATTTTTATACTCAGCATATCTTGATCTAGAGTTAATTATATTTGACTAAGATTTACCTTTCATCTCTATTAATTGGTTTAACTAAAGAGTTTAATACCTTTTTAGAGAAACACCTATATTACCCTAGAAAATTTGTTCACACTCAATGTTTGCATGAAACAATATTAATTATATCAAATCCATATTATATATCTATTATGTTGATGTAAATAACGAGTGTAAGTAAGTTTTTCCTCACTGAAAGCACTAAGATTTGTTATCTCCTTATTAATATTTTCCTTAATTAACAATATATTATTTTATTTCATTAAACAGATGAAATAGCCAACAAAAAAGAAAAATGAAAAAAGGAATAGTGAAGAAGATTCTTGGGGAGGAAGAAGTGACCAAGTATAGTCGTAAGAGTTGACTAAGTCGAGTCAACAAATGAAGCTTTTTCTTTAATGGCACAGTTAGAGCTGGCAGTTTATTTCGAAGAAGAGTCAAATTCAGTACAATTTGAAGATGCATTAGGAAATTGATAATTGCATATTCCTAGCTAGTTCCACCAGAGAACACAATATATTTGTAGACTTTGTAACGTTCTTTTAGGTTCTAATTCTAAGACCGTGCAGTATGTGAAAATAGTACGAATTAGCTAATTTTCGAATTAGTAAAGTTATTAAAAAATAACTACTATTATACGTGGAGATAAAATCTGAACAAAAATATCGTAACTAAAATACGAAAAGTTGAAGCATAATGTGCCATATTATAAAGTCCTTGCGTTTAAATTTTTAGGATATTATTTGGAAACTCTAATACATTATAGAAGAATCTCATGTGTACGAAATTCGAAGTTGAATTTTTTTTTTTTGAATTTTAAAGGTTTATTTTTGTTCAAATTTTATTTTTAAATAAAAAATGGCTAAAATTCAATTGCTTTTGAATCGAGAATAATTTTAAATTAGTAGTTATAAATCAGCCTATTTCTTTTTTTATTGTTCTCTCGTGCATCTAATGAGTCCAGTGTGGAGGTGAAATATAGGCTCTAACTCGATGAGGGCCGTACAAGAAATCTAATAAAATTCCATTAATTGCAGTTATGTTACCTCTCTAGTCTTTCTATAAATACCATCAGAATTATTTCAAAACACCTGTTATGTGTGGTAACTGTCTAATAGACAAACCTAATCATGGGTGGCTCGACTATAAGGCTAGTAAGACAATCGCCTGGAACCTAACTTTTTGGGGGCTCTATTTTTCCTTAAAGATATATTGTATATGTATTATTTAAAAAAAAGAGTGTACACTTAAATTTAAAAAGAATTTTTGCAACAAAAGTACAATAATTTTAATGTGAGGATCCTTGTAATATTTAAAGAATAAAATAATTTTTAATAAATTATTCCCATACATAGGTAGGTGTGATGATGACCCAAAAGGTCATTTCATGTTTTAGGACCTGAATCGGGGTTTCGAGGCCTTCAAAACCTCATCTTACTTCTCCTCGACTTGCTTGCGCAGTCCGAACGTGTTTCCAGAAAGTTTTTATGTGAAAAATTTGAGACAATAATAATTTTTGTCTTTAAAAAAGATATAGTTGACTTCGGTCAATATTTTGAGTGAACAGATCCGAACCCGTATTTTGACGGTCCCGAAGGGTCCGTAATAAAATATGAGACTTGGACGCTTGCCCGAAATCGAATTCCGAGGTCCCTAGCCTGAGAAATGAAATTTTGCCTAAACTTGAATTTCAAAAAAATTATGGTTTTAAAGTATATGATTTATGGTTGATTTTGATGATATCGCGCCTGTATATTGGTTCCGGAGCTCGGTACATGCCCGTAACAATATCAAAATCATTTCTATAATATTTGGTGAGAAACGGAGTTTATATGACGTGGTTCAAACCCTCAGTTGAGACAATAGAAACTTTAAGTGTTCTTGAGAATTTTATTGATTTTGATGCAAAATTCATAGTTTTCGGTGTTATTTTAGCGATCTGATCACACGATCAAGTTCGTATGATGCTTTTAGACTTGTGTGTATGTTTGATTTGGAGCCTCGAGGGTTCGGGTGTATTTCGGATAGGCTACGGGATGTTTCGGACTTAGAAATTTCTGCCGCGAAGCAACTCCCATGATCGCGAAGAGTGAATTTGTCCGAGGGACAAATCCTTCTACGCGAACGGGCATAGTCACGAGTGCGAAGCGTTGGGAGCATTACTCTTCGCGAATGCAACCAGGCTATCGCGAATGCGAAGCATGGGAACTTGGGGCGAATGTGGCAAGTGGCTCGTGAACGCGAAGGTTGGGGGGATATACCTTTGCAAACACGTAGGGGTCTCGCGAATGCGAAGGTCACTAGGACCATAGCTCCGCGAATACGAAGACCTCTCGCGAACACGAATAAGGTATGTCCAATGTTTTAAAATCAGAACCAAAGACGAGATTTCTTCAAAATTTCATATTTTCTTCCATAGAACTCGACCTTGTGCGATTTTTGAAGCGGGGAAACATCAAATCATAGGTTCATGTTCTAAAATTCATTCCTTTCAATTTTCATTAACACATATTAGATTTCTAGTCCTAAGTCTTGTTCTTTAAGAGTAGAAATTAGGGATTTTAAATATTTAGAAATTTAGACCACGATTTGAGGTCAGATTCCGGAACTAATTTCATATTTGAACTCGGGGTGAATGGGTAAACGGATTTTGGTCCGAATATCGAGTTTGGACCAAGCGAGCTCGGGGTCGATTTTTAATATTTATTGGAAAAATTTGGGAAATCAGTAATTATTCAATAAAGTTGGTTCCTATAATGATAATTGATGGTATTAAGCTATTTGTTACTAGATACGAGTGGATTGGAGGTGAATTCTAAGGAAAAATTGGTGCTTGAGCAGTGACGGACCTATGAATCGAGGTAAGTATTAGGTCTAACTTTGGTCTGAGGGAATAGGTATTGTGTGATTATTTTCTACATATTTTGTTGTTGAATATGATGTATAAGTGAGGTGACGAGCACCTATGTGTTGTGGTCGAGTCATAGCATGCGAGTGAAGTTTCATTTTTACAGATTTTGTAGTCTTAAATTTTATTATCCATGGTTATTGTTGTTATTGCAAAAGTTGGGAGACTTATATCCGATTCCACCGAGGTTGATAATTTTTGAACATTTATTCATGGTTGAAATATCCAATTTATGAAATTAATCATTGATGAAATATTGGTTTCTTTGTGATACTTCTCTTTATCCTTATTAATTATGTGATTCGTGAGGAGGAGTGTAAAGCACGAAGGGTGATATCGTGCCATGATATGTGTGTAAAGCACGAAGGGTGATGCAGTTCCATGCTATGAGAGTGATAAAGCACGAAGGGTGATTTTGTGTATATTATATGAGGTTTAATGCACGAAGGGTGATGTCGTGCCGTTTTATTTATATAGTGGTGAGGTTGAGAGTAAAAGCAACAAGAATGATGCCGTACAAGAAGAATGATGCCATACAATTTTCCTTTGTTGTCTTTATTGCTTAAGTTAATTGAGGATTTCTGTTAAAATTTTGCCTTTCTATTATTTTTTCACTCCTTATATTGTGATCCCCCATTGTATGTCCCGTTCCCATTATTTCTGCTTTATTTCTTTGTTATCGTTGTTGCCATTAGCATGATTATATTGTTCAGGTTTTATGTGGTGTCTTGTCCAAGCCTTGTCACTACTTCCCTGAGGTTAGGCTCGGCACTTACAAGTACATGAGGTCGTTTGTACTGATGCTGCACTCTGCATTTTCTATGCCGATCCAGGTATCGATTCGAGCTGATTCTTAGTTCGTAACTGGATATTGCATAGGAGACCCTAGGTAGATCTACCGACGTCCACATAATTCCTGGAGTCCCCTCCTATATATACTCATTTACTATTTAATTTATCAAATAATTGTACTTCTTCATTTTAGCCAAATACTTGTAGTTAATCTTAGTAGTTTGTGAATTGTGACTCCTGACCCTGGGTAGCTAGACATGCAGATTTCACATGCGCAATAGTATTATGCAAGTTTCGTTTCTTACATTAATATTCATCTGTTGAGTTATAGTGGTTCATGAGTAATTTATAAGATTGTTATATTGCACACCTCTAATGTTGGGTTGCCGTGTAAGTGCAGCGTTAGGCGCCATCACGGTCCTAACGGTGGGAATTCGGATCGTAATAAATTGGTATCAGAGCACTAGGTTGCCTAGGTCTCACAATTCACGAACAAGCTAGGTATAGTCCGAGGGATCAGTACGGAGACATCTGTGCTTATACCTCAGAGGCTACAAAGTTTAGGAACAACTTCATTTATATTCTTCTCTGTCGTGCGATTTGATTTCTCAATTCTAATTGAACCTTCTACTCTTGTTCTTTCATTGATGGCCGGAACACGTACTGTTTCATCAGTTGACCAGCAGCCCGAGTCCTAGTGGAAGCTCCTATGAGGGGCAGAGGATGAGGCCAAGGCCGTGCCAGAGGCCAAAGCAAGAACAGGGCTCAACCCAGAGCTCAATCAACAACACCAGCGGCGAAGCCTGACGTAGTGTTTGAGGAGGAGGCTCCAACCCAAACAGTTCCAGCAGGACCAGCTTAGGTCCCGGAAAGGTTCATAGCCACCTAGTGCTTCAGGATGCTTTGGTCTGTCTAGTGGGCCTGATGGAGAGTGTACTTCAGACCGGTACATTCCCTGTAGCACCAGCCATCTCTCAAGCAGGGAGAGGAGCATAGACTCCCTCTACCCATGCTCTGGAGCAGAAGGCTCCTCAATTTCAGACTTCAACATCTCAGATAGTTAGAGTATTTCAGCCAGCTATTGTGGGACAAGCCACTGGTGGATTAGTCATGTCTTCTGAGGATTTGTTGAGGTTGGACAATTTCACCAAGCTTTTCCCAGTACATTATAGTGGGGCAGCTTCTGAGGACCCACAGGATTATCTTGACTAGTGCCAGAAGTGTTGCGAAACATGGGGATAGAGAAGATCAATGGGGTCGACTTTGTTGTATTCCAGATGATAGGGTTCACCAAGAGATAATGGAATGAATTTGTATTCACTAGACCAGTTAGGTCGCCTGCCTTGACTTGGGGCAGTTCTCTTAGCTATTTCTCGAGAAGTTCCTTTCTGTAACTCAGAGAGAGGACTATCGCAGGCGGTTCGAGCATCTTCAACAGGGTTCTATAACTGTCACTCAGTTCAAGACTAGGTTCATTGATTTATCCCGTCACGCTCTTTATATATTCCCCACTGAGAGAGAGAGGATGAGGAAGTTTATTGAGGGACTCGCCTAGCCTATCAGATTACAATTGGCTAATGAGACAAGGAACAAGATTTATTTTTAGAATGCAACGAATGTGGCCAGGCGAGTTGAGGCAGTTTTAGCTCAGGGGATTGGTTCGAGGTCTAACAAGAGGCCTCATCATTCTGGTATGTTAAGTAGTGCATTATATGGAGGCAGTGATTCTTTTGGTAGATTCCATCATCCCACGTCATTTCATTCAGCACTTCAGGCTTCTCATGGTGTTTCAGGTGGTCGTGGCTCTCATATGCAATATTCTGATCAGCTACCCTATGGTGCACCACCAGCTCATTCAGTGCACCTCAGCTCTAGAGTTTTTAAAATGTTACCTAGGACATCTGGGTCAATAGTCTCAGCAGCTGAGTTCTTGTTATCTTTCTGGCGATTTGAGGCACATTACTAGGTATTGCCCTTGAGCATCGAGCAATTCTTAGTATAAGGATTCTCGTGCTATGGTCCCAGAACCAGGGGTTCCACCGTCCACCCAGCTAGGTAGAGGTAGGAGTCAGACAACTAGAGGTGGAAGTCCAGGTAATAGAGATGGAGGTCAGGCACCAGAGGTAGAGGCCAGCCCACATGAGGCCGTCCTAGGGATGTAGTTCTGAGTGATGGGGCCCATCCCCGATGTTATGCTTTCCCAACCAGGCCTAAGGCAAAGTCATCCGATGCTATTATCACATGTACTATTTCAGTTTGTCGTAGAGATGCTTTGGTTCTATTTGACCCAGGGTCTACGTATTCATATGTGTCATCTTATTTTGCTACGTATTTGGTTGTGCCCCGTGATTCTTTAAGTGTTCTTGTATATGTGTCCATACCAGTGGGTAATTCTACTGTTGTAGATAGTGTCTATCGCTCGTGTGTGGTTATTTTTAGGGGTATTGAGACTCGTGTAGACACCCTGCTTCTCGATATGGTTGAGTTTGAAGGCCCTGCTAGAGTTGCGTAGACCTCCTACCGTATGACTCCGCTAGAGTTGAAAGAATTGAAGGAGCAATTGCAAGATTAGTAGATAAGGGCTTCATTAGGCCCAATGTCTCGCCTTGGGTGCGCCAATATTGTTTGAAAAGAAAAAGGATGGATCGATGAGGATGTGCATAGATTATCGGCAGTTGAACAAAGTCACCATCAAGAACAAGTATCCATTGCGGAGGATTGATGATTTATTTGATCAGCTTCAAGGTGCCAAGGTATTTTCAAAGATCGATTTGAAGTCTGGTTACCATCAGTTGAGGATTAGGGTATCTGATATCCCTAAGACAGCTTTTCGCACTCGCTATGGGCATTATGAGTTTCGAGTGATATTCTTTGGGTTGAAAAATTCCCCAGCAACATTTATGGATTCAATCCCTATCTGTTTTCCTTCGTGTTTGTTTTTATTGATGATATCTTAATCTACTCCCACAGTCGAAAGGAGCATGAACAACATCTTCGTATCATTCTTCAGACTCTAAGAAATAGCTAATTATATGCTAAGTTTTTGAAATAAGAGTTTTGGTTTAGTGCAGTTTCATTCTTCGGTCACGTTGTATCAGCGGAGGGTATTCAAGTGGATCTTACGAAGATTGAGGCAGTCAAGGACTGGCCTAGACCCACATCAACTACAAAGACCCGAATTTTCTTGGGTTTGGTGGATTATTACCGTGTGTTTGTGGAGGGGTTTTCATTTATTGTAACTCCGATGACCAGGTTGAACTAGAAGGGTGCCCAGTTCAATTGGTCGGACGAGTGTGAAGCGAGCTTTCAGAAGCTCAAAATAGCTTTGACTATGGCATTAGTGTTGGTGCTGCCTACATGTTCAGGGCCATATACAGTATATTGTGACGCATCTCGTATTGAACTTGATGCAATATTGATGCATGGTGGCAAGGTTAATGCATATGCCTCACGACATTTGAAGATTCACGAGAAGAATTATCCTTTTAAGGACTTGGAGCTAGCATCCATTGTTCATGCGCTGAAGATTTGGAGGAATTATCTATATAGCGTGTCATGTGAGGTGTTCACGGATCATAAGATTTCACTGATAGAATTCATACAACTCGGTCTTGGCAGAAGAGTTATACTGACCTAAGGTACGTGAAGTGGCATTCACGGTCAGAGAGAGAGTGTGTGTGTATGTGTTGCTTCGGGTATCACCCATGAAGGGTGTGATGTTTGGGAAGAAGGACAAGTTAAGCCTTTGGTTCATTGGACCTTTTGAGATTATTTGGAGAGTGTTTCTTACGAGCTTGCGTTGCCACAAGGTTTATCAGTAGTGCATCCAGTTTTTCATGTGTCCATGCTCTGAAAGTATCAGGGCGATCCATCCCAAGTGTTAGACTTCAGCATTGTCCAGTTGCACAAGGATTTGACCTACGAGGAGGAGTCGGTAGCAATTTTAGAAATATAGGTTCGTCAGTTGAGATCAAAGAGTTATCCTTTGATTCGTGTGTAGTAGGGACGTCAACATGGTGAGGTAGCTACCCGAGAGTCTGAGTTCGCTATGCGGAGCAAATATCCCATCGTTTCACTAGCTCAAGTACTTTTTTATGTCCATTCGTGGACGAAAATTTATATTAGAGGTGGAGAATGTCATGACCCAAAAGGTCATCTCAGATTTTAGAATCCAATTCAGGGTTCCGAGGACTTCAAAATCTCATGTTACTTCTCCTTGATTTGCGTGTATAGTGCAAGCGCATTACCGAAATGCCTTTATGTGACAAATTTGAGAAAATAATAATTTCTTCCTTCAAAAGTGATTTTAGTTTACTTCGATCAATATTTTGAGTGAACGGACCCGGACCCGTATTTTGACGGTCCCGGAGGATCCGTAACTTGACGGTCCCGGAGGATCCATAATAAAATATGTAACTTGAATTTATGCCCAGAATCGAATTTCGACATCCCTAGCATGAGAAATGCATTTTTGACTAAAATTTCATTTGAGAAATTATGGTTTTAAAGTATATGATTTATGATTGATTTTACTAATATCGGGACCGTATGTTGGTTCCGTAGCACGGTACATATCCTTAATAATATCAAAACCCTTTCTATGAAATTGGGTGAAAAATGAAGTTTATATGACGTGATCCGTACCCTCGATTGAGAAAATAGAAATATCACGACCCTAATCCCAATCGTGATAGCGCCCAACAACAATTGCTAGGCAAGCCTAACCATTTGAACACTCTCAATCTAAGTACGAAATCCATTGTCAATTAATAGGGTTAAATTATCAAATAATATAGTTCTAACCAGTGATAATAGACAGAAATAGTACGGAAACCATAACAACTGCCAATACAACCCTCAACAGATTTTGGGGTTACGAGTTTAGAGCCTCTAAATATAATTGAGTAGCAAATCAAAAACAAAGAGAGTATAAGATGCGGCAAAACAAAGTGATAGGGGAGAAGTCGGGTCCTGCGGACGCCTGGCAGCTACCTCGACAACTCCGTGATAAATCTGAGAACAGCAAACAACACGGCTAAGCTTCTCATTCTCTTGAATCTTCACACATGGTGCAGAGAGTAAAGTGTGTACTTCCAACAGAGTGGTAATAGACATATATAATTACTCAAAGTAAGAAATCTCGAAAATACCACAATGTAATGCTGAAACTAACAATCGAGCACATTTAACGGTAAAACAACAACAAATCAATGACAGGTAAAACAAATACATATTAATGCATGAATGCAATACAATGCACATACCGCTGCGGCATAAAGCCTGATCCATTTGGGTACCCGCGCTCATTGTGGGGGTTCAGACTCCGGAGGGGCTCCTACAACCCAAACGCAATATCATCATAGCATTCGCTGCAGTGTGCGGCCCGATCCACATCGCAATCCAGTTATATGCACACAAGCCACACGTGCATATTCAAATTTATCGTTTTTAGTTCTAATTATCAGGAATTATAGCTTAGGTGTTTAAAACCTTAGAAATTTACTAAATCATTTCGAGACAGTGTTTAACTCAGGACTAATATCATGAAAACATGCTCAATATCATGGAAATAGTGACAATAATCCCTAAGGGATCCAACATCACGCACCCCAAATATACTCATAACAATCCAACTAGGATGTTTACCAATCAATTGCTAGTCAATAACACAGTACGAACATCACTCGGACGGACTAAGCCATAGTTCCCATTCACAAACAACCCCGCACTCACCGTAGAGTACGTGTCTCGCCTCAATACAGCGTCACAGTGTGATATAGCAGGGTTTAAAATCCTCAGGTCATCATCTACATCTATTACTCACGGCCAAAGACTAGCCCAAATGTCCTTTCCTCTCGTATCGACCTCCTCGCGCGTCGAATCTGGCCAAAACTTCAATGAATACGTTACAATAGGCTAATAGAACACAACCCAATCGAGAAGACTTGAAAAATACCAAAAAACACAAAGTTGGCAAAACCCGAGCCCCGGTCCCACTTCTCGAAAAATTACAAAATTTATATCGCCGTATTCCTCGTCTTGCCATGAGTCCATACTTATCAAATTTACCAAAATAGGAGGTCAATTGCCCCTTCAAAACCTACATTTAAACTCTCTTAAGTTTCAAGCTTTAACCTCCATTTTTAACCTTTAATTCCTTGAAAATTCAGTAATTAATCCATGTTTTTATACCATAATAACATAATCCGAATCCACTAATTCATACCCGGTGAAACCCATTCGAATTCTCTTCTAAGTTGCCCAAGAAACTTCCTAAGTCGAAGTCCAAAATATCTCTCTTCTCTTTCAAAATCGTGAACAACTGTTCACTTAACCCAAATAGTTTTTCCGCTTCTGCACTTATTAAGTCGCACCCATGATCACTGCTTTTGGGACAAATGTTCGCTTATGCGGTCTCTACTAAACTCCCTGGACCTCTTATGCGGTCTAGAACCGCTTCTGCGGTCGCCGCATTTGCGGATCCACGACCGCTTCTGCGGATATGGTTCCCAGACCCAAATTCACTTCTACGACTCAAACAGCGCATCTGCGGAACTTCTTATGCGGTCCCTTTTCCGTAGATGTGGAAACAACAGACCAGCAAACAAACCTGAAGCCAAACTAATAAAAACTTCTCGTTTTAACACCCGATCTCATCCCGAGGACCCCGGGACCTCAACCAAAAGCACAGACATGATATAATACCTTATTCAAACTTTCTCGAACCTTCAAAACACTTTCGTTAACATCAAACTCCTCAATCATCATCAAATCAAAGCCTAAGTCTCATAAAAACTCCGAATTGCACATTCGATCAAAAACCCAACCTAAACACCTCCGAATGACCTAAAACATTGCACGCATATCCAAAATAACCTAACGGAGCTACTGCAACTCTCAAAATTCCACTTTGACCCCGGCTAAAAATCTCACCTAGAAATAGATGAAAAACTCTAAACGAACCTGCGATAATAACCCGCCAAACCGAGGAAACTCCAAATCTCAATAGTTGAGGATGGTTTAGGCTAACTCTGCACTGCCTCAATCTTCTTTGGATCAACCTGAATACCATCACTGGACACAACGTGTCCCAGAAAAGCCAGAGAAGTAAGCTAGAGCTCTCACTTGGAGAACTTTGCACAGAGCTTCTCCTCTCTCATTCTCTGCAATACCACCATCAAATGTGGCGCGTGCTCCTCTTGGCTACAGGAGTACTCCAGGATATCATCAATAAACACAATCACAAATGAATCCAGATATTTCCCAAGATATTGTTCATGAAGTGCATGAACGCAGCTGGGGAATTAGTCAGCCCGAATGACATAACTAGAAACTCGTAGTGCCAATATCTCGTCCTGAAAGCCATCCTTATAATGTATAAATCCCTAATCTTTGACTGGTGCTATCCTGATTGGAGGTCAATCTTATAGAATTCTTGGCCCCCCCCCCCCCCCCCCGAAGCTGGTCAAACAAATCCTCAATACGGGTAGTGGATACTTGTTCTTCACTGTCACCTTGTTCAACTATCTGTAGTCAATGCACATTCTCATCGTGCCATCCTTCTTCTTCACAAATTAGACAGGTGCACCCCATGGTGACATACTCAGGCGAATGAAATCCTTATCTAGGAGTTCCAAAAGTTGTTCCTTCAACTTCTTTAACTCAGCTGGTGCCATATGATAGGGAGGAATATAGATGGGCAGAGTGCCCGACACCAGATCAATACCGAAATCAATGTCCCTTTCTGGTGGCATGCCCGGTAGGTCTGCTGGAAACACATCATGGAAATCCCTTACAACGGGAATCCAATCAAGACTAGGAGTCTCAGCTCCAACATCTCTCACGAAAGCCAAATACGATAAACAACCCTTCCTAACTATCTGCTGGCCTTTAAGAAAGAAATCACCTGTTGGGAACATAATAGGTCATACATCGCCACTCGATCCTCGGAACACTCAGAATAGACAACATAACTATATTGGCATGACAGTCCAGAAGAGCATAGTATGGGGATAGCAATCCACACCCAGAATCACATCAAAATCTACCATGCCCAGCAATAGCAAGTCAACTCGGGTCCCTAGACCCCCAATAGTCACCAGACATGATCAATATATATGATCCACAATAATAGTATCACCCACTAGGGTATATACGTGCACCAACAAGGCAAGACAACCATGGGTCGTACCCAAAAGATGAGCAAAATATGAAGATACATAGTAATAGGTAGATCTGGGATCAAACAAAATAGAGGCACCCATGTGGAAGACTAAGATAATACCTGAGATAATAACATCTGAGGCAATGGCGTCCCTCATATCTGGAAGAGCATAGAATCGAGCCTGACCACCGCTAGTCTGGTCTCCACCCTTGGGGCAGCCTCTGGTAACCTGACCTCCACCCCTACCTTACTGAGTGGGTGCTGATGAAACGTGAGCAGAAGATGAGGGCTGATCCCTTTGCTAAGACTGACCACCACGAAGTCGAGGACACTATTTCCTCATGTGACCAAACTCTCCACACTTGTAGCAATGACCCGGAGCAAGAAAAGGGGACTGAAGGGAACCCCTTACCGCAGATGAACCTTGGGCTGAAAAGGCAGGAGTAGAACTCTAAGCTGGAAGGGTGCTAAGTAAAGGTTGGCCCTGCTTATAACCCTGATGACCATGGCCTGAAGAAACCCCAGTGCACTCTGTACGACCTGACTGAGGAGTTATGAAGGAACGACCTCTGCTGCGCTGGAACTATCCCCTAGACGGAGCACCACTAAAACTACCTGAACCTCGAGGCCTTTTGGCCTCCCTTTCCCTACGCTCCCGACGATGATCTGTCTCAATCTGTCGAACCATATCAACTATCTCCTCATATGAGGCGGTCACAACCCCCTCTCTAGTTATCAAAATGCGCACTCGATAGTTAAGACCATCCACAACCTCCTTATCCTCTCGCGATATGTTGGGATCGTCCAAGTAGCATGCCGAGCTATCTCCGTAAACCTCAACTCATACTGGGTCACAGTCATGTCCCCCTGAACCAACCACTCAAACTGACGATGCAGCTCCTCTCTGTGAGACTGCAGTATATACTTCTCCAGAAAGAGAGTGGAGAATTGTTGCCAAGTAAGGGGCGCCGCCCCAACAGGCCTACGCCTCTCAAACTCCTCCCACCATGTAAATAAAAAGCCACTCCACTCGACTCCAATATCCCTGGAGCGCGAAGCATACGATGACACTCGTCTAGAAATCCCTGGGCATCCTCTCTCTCAGTACCACTGAACGTCGGAGGCTAGAGCCTACCGAACCTCTGCAGTCAACGCTGCTCGTCATCTGGCATAGCTGGAACCCCAAAGTCTGGAGCTGGTGCAACTGGGGAAACTGGTGCAACTGGCTGAGCTGGGGCTGCTTCCGGTGTCTGGAACCCCTGAACACCCTGCTCAGCTGTGGGAGCAGCATGGGTTTGCTGACCAGCCCTGGTCTAAAAAGTACCTGCTGCAGTAGTGGGCACTGTCTGTGCCTAGCCAGGTGCTGCTGGAGCATCTAATACTGGAGGCTAGTCCTGAGCCTGGTCAGCTGGTGGATACAACTCCCAACAGATCTGGGGTCACGAGTCTAGAGCCTCTAAATACAACCGAGTAGGAAATAAAAACAAATGAGAGTCTAAGATGCGGACAAACAAAGTGATAGCGGAGAAGTCGGGTCCTGTGGACGCTTGGCAGCTACCTCGACAACTCCAGGATAAATTTTGGAACAGCAAACAACACGACTAAGCTCCCGATGCTCCTAAATCTGCACACATGGTGAAGAGAGTAAAGTGAGTACTTCCAACCTAGTGGTAATAGACATATATAATAACTGAAAGTAATAAATCTCGAAAATACCACAATTTAAAGGTGAAACTAACAATCTAGCACATTTAATGGTGAAACAAGAGCAAATCAAGGACAGGTAAAACAAATAGATATCAATGCATGAATGCAATACAATGCATATGACCATACAGCCCGATCTATTTGGGTATCCGCGCTCAATGTGGGGGTTCAGACTACAGAGGGGCTCCTACATCCCAAGCGCAATATATTTGTAGCACTCATTGCGGCGTGCAGCCCGATTCACATTCAGTCCTCTTATATGCACACAAGCCACACGGGCACAGTCAAATTTATTGTTTTTTAGTTCCACTTATAAGGAATTGTAGCTTAGGTGTTTAAAACCTTAGAAATTTATTAATCATTTCGAGACAGTATTTAACTCAGGACCGATATCATGAAAACATGCTCAACATTATGGAAACAGTGACAATAATCTTAGGGGATCAAAATAATCGGCACGCAGCCTAAAATATACTTATAGCAATCAAAGTACGATGTTTACCAATAAATTTCTAGACAATAACACAGTATGAACATCACTCGGATGGACTAAGCCATAGTCCATGTCCACAAACGACCCCTCACTCACCGTAGATTATGTGCCTCACCTCAAAACAACGTCACAATGTGATATACTGTGGTTTTAAACTCTGAGGTCATCATATACATCTAATTACTCACCTCAAGTCAGCCGAAGACTAGCCCGCAATGCCCTTTCCTCTCATATCGACCTCCTCGCGTGTCGAATCTGGCCAAAACTATAATGAATACGTTACAATAGGCTAATAGAACACAACCCAATCAAAAAGACTCGAAAAATACCAAAAATCACGAAGTTGACAAAAATCGAGCCCCGGGACTACTTCTCGAAAAATTAAAAAATTCACATCACCGGACTACTCATATCGCCAAGAGTCCATACATATCAAATTTACCAAAATTGGAGTTCAATTGCCTCTTCAAAACCCACATTTGAACTCTCTTAAGTATCAAGCGGTAACCTCCATTTTTACCCTTTAATTCCTTGAAATTCAGTAATTAATCTATGTTTTTATACCATAATAACATAATTCGAGTCCAATAATTTATACCTGGTGAAACCCCTTCGAATTCTTCAAAGTCGCCCAAGAAACCACCTAAGTCGAAGTCAAAAATATCTCTCTTCTCTTTCAAAATCGTGAACCATTGTTCACTTAACCTAGAAAGTTTTTCCGCTTCTGCGGTTATTATGTCGCACCTGCGGTCACCGCTTTTGCGAGCAAACGTCCGCATATGCGGTCTCACTTAAACTCTCTGGACCGCTTATGCGATCTAGAACTGCTTCTGCGGCCGCCGTATTTGCGGATCCACGACCGCTTCTGCGGAAAGGGTTCCCCAACCCAAATCCAATTCTGTGCCTCAAACACCACATTTGCGGAACCACTTTTGTGGTCCCTTTTCCGCAGATGCGGAAACAACAGAACCAGCAAACAAATCCGAAGCCAAACTCAAAAAAACAACTTCTAGTTTTAACACCCGATCTCACCCCGAGGCCCCTGAGACCTCAACCATAAGCACAGACATGATCTAATACCTTATTCAAACTTGCTCGAACCTTCAAAACACTATCGTTAACATCAAACTCTTCAATTATCATCAAATCAAAGCCTAAGTTTCTTAAAAACTTCCGAATTGCACATTTGATAAAACACCCAACCTAAACACCTCCGAATGACCTGAAACTTTGCAACATATCCAAAATTACCTAATGGATTACTGCAACTCTTGGAATTCCAATCCGACTTCCGGATAAAATCTCACCTATCAACTGGATATCGCCAAAATGCTAACTTCGCCAATTCAAGCGTAATTCTACACCGGATCTCCAAAATTAATTTTGGTCGCACCCTAAGTCACAAATCATCCCCCGAAGCTAACCGAATCATCAGAATTCACATCCTAGCCCTCTAACTAAATAGTAAACTTCCAGTTGACATTTCCAAAACAAACTTTCCTTTAAGAGACTAAGTGTCTCATTTTGAACTAAAACCAATCCAATTTTACCCAATCAACTCAAATACTGATATTGAAACATAGAACAATATAATATGGGGGAAATGGGGCGGTAACTCACGTGACGACAGTCTGGGTCCGTCACAAGTTCTTGAGAATTTCATTGATTTTGATGCGAAATCCGTAGTTTTAGGTATTAGTTTAGCGATTTGCTCGCATGAGAAAGTCCATATGATGTTTTTATACTTGTGTGCGTGTTTGGTTTGTAGCTTCGAGGACTCGTGTGAGATTCATATATCTAAGTTATGTTTTGGACTTAGAAATTTCTGCTGTTTTGTTGTTGCAGGAGCACAGATATTTTGTATTTCGCGATCGTGACGAGTAAATTTTTCTGAGGGACAAATCCTTCTATGCGAACGCAAGACATTGGTCGCGAATGCGATGCGTTGGGGGAATTACCCTTAGTGAACGCGATCAGGCTATCGTGAACGCAAAACATGGGAACTGGGGGGGGGGGGGGGGGAAGATACTCTACGCGAACACGGAAAGAGGCTCGCGAACGCAAAGGTTGGGTGGGGGATATACCTTTGTGAATGCGTAAGATGTCTCACGAACGCGAAGGTTACTAGGACCACAACTCCGTGAACACGACAGACCTCTAGCAGACGCGAATAAGGTCTGTCTAGCATTTTAAAATCAGAACCAAAGATGGGATTTCTTTAAAATTTCATATTTTCTTCCATAAAACTCGACCTTGGTCGATTTTTGAAGCGGTGATTCAACACCAATTCATAGGTTTGTATTCTAAAATATTCATTTCAATTACCATCAACATCCATTATATTTCTATGCCCAATTCTTGTTCTTTAAGTGTAGAAATTAGGAATTTTAGGAGAATTGAGGATATAATAAATTTGGGAATTTATACTTCTATTTAAGGTCGGATTCCGAAACTAATTGCATATTCGGGCTCGGGGTGAATGAGTAAACGAATTTTTATCCGAACCTCGAGTTTGGACCAAGCAGGCTCGAGATCGATTTTTTACCTTTTTGGGAAAATTTGTGAAATCAGTAATTATTCAATAAAGTTGATTCCTATAGCGATAATTGATGGTAATAAGCTATTTGTGACTAATTACGAGTGGTTTGGAGGTAAATTCTAAGGAAAAAGCGGTGCTTGAGCAGTAAATGGCCTGAAAATCGAGGTAAGTGTTGGGTCTAACTTTGGTATGTGGGGATAGGTATTGTGTGATTATTTTCTACGTGTTTTGTTGTTGAATATGATGTATAGGTAAGGTGACGAACACTTATGCATTGTGGTCGAGTCATAGCATGCGAGTGAAATTTCATTCATACAAAATTTATAGTATTAAATCTTATTATCCATGCTTATTGTTCTTACTGCAAATGTTGGGAGACATATCCGATTCCAGCGAGGTTGATAATGTTTGAATATTTATTCAAGGTTAAAATGTCCAATTTATGAAATTAATCATTGATGAAATACTGGTTTCTTTGTGATACTTCTCTTTATCCGTTGTTATTAATTCTGTGATTTGTGAGGGGGGAGATGTTAAGTACAAAGGGTGATGTCGTGCCATGATATGTGAGTGTAAAGTACGAATGGTAATGTCATGCCATAATATGAGAGTGATAAAGCACAAAGGGTGATATCGTGTATATTATGTGAGGTTTAATGCACGAAGAGGGATACTATGTTGTTCTATTTATATATTGGTGAGGTTGAGAGTAAAAGCATGAAGGGTGATGCCGTGCAGTTTTAATTTGTTGTCTTTATTGCTTAAGTTAATTGAGGATTACTGTTTAAAATCGCGCCAAATACTTGTAATTAATCTTAATAGTTCATGTATTGTGACTCCAGATCCTGGGTAGCTAGACATGCAGATTTCACATGCGCAATATTATTTATATGTAAGTTTCGTTTCTTACTTTAATTATCATGTGTTGAATTGTAGTGATTTGTCAGTAATTTATAAGATTGTTATGTTGGAAACATTTAATGTTGGTTTGCCTAGTAAATGCAAAGTCAGGTGCCATCACGGTTTCGATGATGGAAATTCGGGTCGTAACAGTAGGGTAGCTATTATTTTGCTTTATTTATATCCTAACAACTAATACGAGTCCACATTGTTATTTTATATTTACCTTTTTCATTCACTCATTTTCTATTCTTGATTTTAATATTGAAAAATCTCTCAATCGGCAACTTACTGTGAGTTACTTAGGGCCTCTCTTAAATTTATCTTTTAGGCCTGTAATTTTGTTGAGATGGTCCTGGACCTAAACTTTGATCGATCTGTAGTATAGCTCAAACAGAAGTATTCAATCATCATTGTTAATCAAAAGTAGTTCTTGTTGGGATATATGCTATTAACCATGAGTTTGATTTAGATATAGTATTTATTATGAAACAACTGTTTATCCAGTTTTAATAAAGTTTTAAATAGATCATATATTAGTCTGTGTCATTTGCTTATATAGTAGATGATTTAGTATATAGGGTTTAGCTTATACACGGAATACAAATCATCGGTTCTTATAAGTATAATGTTTGAGTTCACAATCTAATGATGGAATAGGACAAACCATCAGGAATGATTCTAGCACAAGACTAAATATAATTTATCTTGATTATGGGAATGGTTTAATTCCAACTTCTTGTGTTAGTACATTTTATATGTATTGAACGGACCAGGTAGAGATAAATATATTATACTGACTTAATAAAATAAACTCTCTATCCGTTAAATGTACTTATACTCTTAATCTTGGTATAATTATTATTAGTTGTGTATATTATTATTGTTTTAATTTATTAAAAGGAGAGATTCTTTCGTGGGTCAATATGCCTGGTAAACTGGATAATAATAATGTACATTGGCAAAGTAATAGTTAGTTGATGGAATCCATGTCTCGGTTTAGAGATTGATGATACACCTTTATGAAAGCTTATAAGTTTTCATGTGTAAACCCGGCCTGTGGATTTTGTATCCGACACATAAAATAAAATAAGCCAAACTATAAAGGAAATAATCAATAAATTAAATTTTCAGTAATTTAATTTTTTTTTATTAGTATATGTGTCTTAACATGGGGAGTTAAATAAGATTTAATGGATAAATTTTGAAATTGGATAAGGAGTGCAATTACGGATTTTTAATGGAATAATTCGTAATTAATTATGGTAGATATTAATTTCAAAAATTATAAATTAATTCAATAATTGGAGCCTTGTTAATTAAATTATGTGGTCCCTACTGTGCGTAAATAATAGGAAATAAATAAATCATTTTTCTGATGGAAAAGAAAATCCAACAGGTTTTGGGAAATGGTCTTAACCCTTAAAACGTGTGCTATAAATACATAAGGTTATCCATCTAGAGGGAGTAGTACATGGTGGCTGAAATTTTCAGCCAAGTTTTCCTAGAAATTTTGCCCACATGAAATTACTATTTCTGGGTATTATTTGGGTAACACAATAGAAGACCATGGAATGTTCGAGGATTACGATTGTGCGGTTGATGGAGATTCCATTGAGAAGTTATGGAACTGAAGGATCACGTGGTAGAAGAGATATGTTCACGCTTCAATATGTAACCTGTTAAATCCCGTTTATGCTAATTGTCTAGATTACATGTGAATTTGATACTGGGATTGCTGCTTATTATAATCTATCAATTGGTATCGGAGCCCACTCACATCTAATTAGATAACTAAGTTTTTTATGAAACAAGAATATGGTGTTTATGTGCATTTTTCGAATTACATGTATATGTGTATTTCTGTAAAACTGCACTGCTGTTTTGTGAATTAAATGTGCAAAATTTTTGGATTATTCTTGTAATCATGAAATATCTGTTTTCTTATTGATATTTGATTTAGATTATCTGAATTTTTTTACGTTTACGCAAAACCTGTTTTTGATCGAAGAGCTGGTATTTCGGAGGTCAGCGAACTTGATGGACTCCGATTAGGCTGAAATTTGGTGGGTCCATTGAAAATGACGTGGTGAGAAAAACTCACTGCTTTTTGCAGTGAATCAAGGTGTTTTTCGACGTTATGAGGTCGTTTGGACTGTGATTTGGACGTTTTTCTATTTTCTGAAAATTATTTTTTAATAATTTAATTCCTTTTTATTTCAATTGGGGTGGGGGTGATCCCTATGGTCCCCATGATTAAATACTAGCCATATAATAGGTTTACACATTGGCTATTAGCAAATAGACGTGTTGTTGTATTAAATTCCATAATAGAGGTGTAAGATTTTATTGACTAGGTCTTACAAGGTATAATTGATATTGTGTGATGGTATAATTATTTTGTAAGAAAGTAAAATTCTCTATTCTATATCCTGAATGACTAATGATTGGAGTGTTTGACATATTTGTGCATAAACAGATTCTCAAATTTAAGTTTATGTTATCATGCCCTTCGTGATTACTAGTTTGGATTTTCGATGGTGAATTTTGTTCACTGATTGGAGGTTCTAATTAAGTGAAATATGACGGTATTTTGTGAGTTTTATATTGTTGGTATGACTTTTAAGCTATGGTCTACTATACAATAATTTATGAGCTAAATATATATTCACTTGTAAATTGAGAATTTTATGAGTAATAAATAGTTAGCATTGAAGTGGTTTGTTTATTTGAACTCATGAAAAATTCTTAGTAAATTTGTACATGTGAAATTATATCTATTCATGGATTGAGCATTATGATTAATAAATAGGATCCACAAAATAGTCTATTTATTTGAGTCATTGAAATATGTTTAATATACCATGTGAAAATTATCCTTGAGAAATCTACATTAATGGTGGAGGTTCTCAACTAGAAAACGAATTTTATCCTTGGGTACTAGTGAAACTAACTCCATCCATGAGAAGAGATATTTGGGTTTTCACCGAAAGGGAAAAAATATTATATCTCAGGTTCTTATGTGTTTAATAAAAGTAAAATTTATTGCAAAAGGAGATATTATATATCCTAGAAATAGGAAGAACATAATATATGCCTTGAGCTCATAATGTAATTATAAGGAGAATGGAAATCAATATCATATTTATTTTAATTCATGAGACTACTTAAAACGTTTATTCTCCGCGTTTAGTCATAGGCCGGTGGTCATGAATTTTACGGACTCCGATTGACCTGAAACTTGGTGCGTTCATCGAAAACGATCTAGTGAGAAAAACTCACATCTATGCAGTGAATCATGTTATTTTTTGGCATTTTGAGGTCGTTTAAATGAGTTTTCAAGCAGTTTATTAAATTGAATTTGTTATAAATATGAAAATATTATTCTTTATATATAGGATATTTTTGTGTTTAATATGAAACATGTGATTTAACTTGATATGATATATATATATATATATATATATATATATATATATATATATATATATATATATATATATATATATATATATATATATATAAAGAATGCAAATCACATGGATTTAATCCTAACTACGCCAAAAATAATTTATTCGAATTTGGTCTAGTTTTGGCGATCATGAATTTCACAATCTCCGAATGACCTGAAATTCAGTAGGATCATTGGAAACAATCATTTAAGAAGAACTCACTGACGTGTAGTGAATCACATCGTATTTTGACGATTCCAGAACGTTTAGACGAGTTTTTTGGAAGTCTGACGGATTAAAATGTGATTTACATACTAAAAGTCATCTTTCTATTATTTTATTTATGTCTAATCTGGAACATGATAACACATATTGATTTGACATGAATTGGTATATGATAAAAAAATATAGGCCATATTTTAAATTCTTAAAAAAATGCTTAAAATGATAATTTTCCAAATTTTGTCACAACCTTTAGAGATTGTGACTTTAACGATCTCCGATTGATATGAAATTTGGTAGATTTATCAAAAACAGTTCAGTGAATAATAATCATAGCTATGCAGTGTAAAATATTAATTTTAGTATTTTAAGACTGTTTAAATGGGGTATTGAGCATTTTTTTAAAAATTGTGGAACTTAGTACTCAGAGAAAAGTTCGTGGTTGTGATAAAGAGGTGATAGGAATTAACCTCTATGGTCTCCATTTTCTTGTTTATAGTGAGATAGTAAATTTACACATTGATATTAGGTTTTCTTCCATATCGGATATATTTATTATGAACTCACTGGATATAGTTACTAGTTATTGATAATCTGTATTATCTCTCCATCTTAGTTTAAGGGTTAAATCAATTTTGTAACTAAAATACCATCATTATTAAATGGTGATAGAATTATATTTCTATGATCTTTCACTATTAATTTCAAGCGAGTAATAAATTTACGTATTGATTTTAGGTCTTCCTTCGTATCGGATAAATTTATTGTAAGCTCACTAGGTGAAATAGTAGTAATTGATATCATGTACTTACTCTCCATCTGAGTATACATGTTGGATCAATGGAACTAGAGCTATTAAAAGTGATGTTCACTTGACTTAAATTAACAGTATACTCTCCATCTGAGTTGAGTCTGTTTTATTATTGGAGTGAATAATCTGGCATTGCATATGTATATTGCATGAGTAGTTCTTTTCTCATCGAAATTGCTATTCAAGATGCATGACATATATGTGTAGTATGTTTAAAATATTTATTGAAAAGTTATATACAATTGACTAAAAATAATAGTATATTCTCCATCTGAGTTGGTTCTATTTATTTTGTATATTTCTTGCATTATATAATATACTTTGCATGAATGATTCTTTTCCCATAGAAATTAATTATTCCAGACGCATGTATGTATATAAATATTGAATGCAGTCTGAATTTTACTATTCAGTATTTTGACTTATTATGATCTATTTAATGTCTGTATCTCAACTCCACAATGTTTTTATGTAATTGGTCGTATTACTTGTTAAAATTTTCTTTTAGTGATAGACATTAATTTTAAGAATGCAATATATGCACTTTTGTTAGAAGGAATTTAATTGCGATTTCTGGGCAAAATAAGAGATGTATATTTGTTTTATTTTTCGAATAACTCTTGAGTTACTGAACTTAAGAAATATTTTATCTCTTATGGTACATGAATGCATGACCTTGTTATTGTATATTGATGTCTCTCCTGAACAGAACAATATTAGTCTACCTCATAAGAGAATATGTTATTCAAAATTGAGTAAAACTTATATGTGCACTTTTGTCTAAGTTATATTAATCTGGATAGGATTTCAAGTTGGTCAAGAATGGACCTTAAGGTTCATTGAAAGTAGAGACACTACCAACGTATGGATCCTGTTTGGAAGGAAATTTTTACTAAAAGATATTTCCCTTTAAAAGGAACTAAAACTAGTGATAAGCTAGAATGAATCCTTTCTGATTTGTATGGTTAAATGCACATACTCATAAATGATAGATTTTGAGTATTTTATGACGTTTATAGATGATTACTCAAAATATTAATATATTTATTTGATGCACTGTAAGTCTTAATGAATTAAGTAATTCAAGGTTTTAAGACTTGAAACAGAGAAGCACCAAAGAAATATATTAAGTTACTACAATTTGATTGTAATGGCGAGAACCTCTCTAAAGAGTTTTTTTATTACATATCAGAATAAGGATTACATCTCAATTGACTACACCGTAAACTCTATAATAGAGTGGTGTAGTAGAAAGAAGAAATAAGTTTCTTTTGGATATGGATAAACTAATGACGTGTTATTCAGATTTCCCTTATTTGTTTTTGGAATTTTTTTTAGAAACTGCAAATTACATTCTGAAGTTAGTTCTTTCTAAGTTAGTACCTAGGACATCTATAGAACTGTAGACTGAATGTAAGTTCGGTCTGTGGCATGTTCAGATATAGGATTGTCCTGCATACGTGCTGAAAGGGAAAGCATATATGTAAGTTGGAACTAAGGATGGATAGGGCCATGTTTATCGAATATCCAAGAAAACGAATGAAGCTTTATTTTATTGTCCTAAAGAAAATAAGTCAATTATTAAAACAAATGCATTTTTCTAGATAAGGATTGTTTCATAAAATATGTTCCTAGAAGTAAATTATTTTTACAGAAACTAGACAAAGAAATAACTAGATGTCAAGAACATCAAAAACCCACACGTCAGAATTGAAGTTCCATTGCATTTAAGTAGTGGGAGAATGTTAATAGACATGACATGCCATTATCGAGTGGGAGTTATGTTTGAACATTGAACACTATAGTAAGAAGTTACTAATATTCCAATGTCGTAAGGAAACGAAGGTAATATTAGTAGTACTTTGTCGTAGTAGGAGAAAGGTAAAGAAAATCATAGTTCGGTGTTCATTCTTGGGATAGATTCGGTAAAAGCATCCCTGAAGAGTTTAACACCAAACTAGAGAATTACGACAAAGCACCTACTGGAAAAATATTGCATCTATAACTTGGCAAGATTTTTTAACAAAACTTTATTTGGGGAAGACTTTTAATAGTCATGTAAAAGAATGGCTGAGAAAGTTGTAGATGCATGGTTATGAGTCTAAGTGGGAGATTGTTGGGGCATATACTATTAACTAGGCATTTAGATGTAGTATATTCTAATAATTATCATGGTTAAAAGTCTAAGTGGGAGATTGTTGGAAAATATACTATTAACCATGAGTTTGGCTTAGATATAGTATTTATTATAAAACAACTATTTATTCAGTTTTAATAAAGTTTTAAATAGATCATATATTAGTCTGAATTAGTGTAGAGTTTAGCTTATACACGGAAGATTAAATCATCGGTTCTTATAAGTATAAAGTTTGAGTTCACAATTTACTGATAGAATTGGACAAACCATCAGGAATGATTCTAGCACAAGACTAAATATAATTTATCTATATTATGGAAATGGTTTAATTCCAACTTCTTGTGCTAGTACATTTTATATGTATTGAACGGACCAGGTAGAGATAAATATATTACACTGACTTAATAAAATAAACTCTCTAGCAATTAAATGTACTTATATTCTTAATCTTGATAGAATTATTATTAGCTATGTATATTATTATTGTTTTGATTTATTAAAAGATAAGATTCTTTCGTGGTCAATATACCTGGTAAATTAGATAATAATAATGTACATTGGCGAAGTAATAGTTAGTTGATGAAATCCATGTCTTGGTTTAGAGATTGATGTTACACATTTATGAAAGCTTATAAGTTTTCATGTGTAAGATCAGTAATATAAAAAACACTTCTTCTTCGTTCCCTCTCGGTGCACGTTAGTTAACGTACGCCGAGCTCGTATCAATGGCGCGAGGGAGGGGTCGAGGTAGAGGACGACCCCGGAAGATTTCGATTACAACAATTGAGAGAGTGATAACAACCATAAAACAGTCATCTACGGAGAAATCAACCACCATGGTCGCATCTGAGCAAACTGTCGATCCTTCAGACGAAGGTGAGAATAAGGCAACCAGTATGACTTTACAGCAACCTAATGTCTTAAAGGCGACAGATTGAATCTACCCAGCTTCGATTGAAGCAGCTTTAGCTCCGATGAAGAAGATAACCAGTGAAAGTGTATACATGCAGAAGCCTATGTAGACCCAAACCCATCCAGCAAAGGAAGTAGCGGAGCAATCGGAGGAAATTTAAAACAAAACAGAAGTACCAAAGCAGACTAATCTTTTTCAGAAAACACAGATTTGCATCTAACGGTATGTCTATAGAATACATACCTCTGGCAATGATCGAAGGTCAACCAATAGGGCAATTGAACAAATCAGAGGTGGAGGAGGAAGAGAATAAGTTGAAATATGCGCTAATTGTTTATATCTTAGGGGATGGTCCTGGGTTCAATGCGATGAAGAGACCTCCATTGGGCACATGTTCCAGAGCCAGACTTGTTTTATCATGAGGAAGGATACTACATTGTCAAGTTTAGAACAGTTGATGATGCTAAAGAAATTCTTTGTGCTGGACCTTACTCTATAGCAAACAGACTCATGATTCTTAATCAATGGACGCCAGATTTTGACTTAACAGAGGAATTCCCTGTTGATATCCCTCTATGGGTCAAGTTCCCTAAACTTCCCATGTCTTTGCGGATGAATGTACAACCAAACAATCTAGAGTTTCATATGCTCGAATGCTGATAGAGATGAATGTTACTAAAGAGCTACCGAGAGAAATATGGTTAATGGATGCTAATGGGAGGAAATTTTTACAAGAAGTTGTTTATGACTGGAAACCTTCTTACTGTGAAAATTTTCTAATGGTTGGTCATAGCTGCTTGCTGAAGCAAAAAAACACACCAGCCTACTCAAGTGAAGAAGGCTAAAGCGACTCAGGAATGGAGAACCAAGGCTCCAGTGCAAACTGATACTAACCAGAATGAGGTACCACTTCAGCAGAATGATCAACATGAGACAAGGCTGAGCAATGAGATCCATAAAGAGCCTAATGACTCTCCAACACTGGTGACAGGAAAGACTAAACAAGAAGAGAAAGGGAAGCAAGTTCAAAGCCCTGAGTTCAACCTCATCAACTTTCCACTGTTATCCCCTATTGTTGTTAGCAATCGTTTTGAAGAAGGCTCCAATAGTAGAGTTGAGATCCCACCAGGAGATAGAGGAGGACCAAGCAATTGCCAATGAAGTGGTTAGTCTGGAATATTAGAGGTGTAAATAAAAGGTATAAACAAAAAGAAGTTAGGGAGTATATAAGAAGAAATAACATTAACCTTGTTGGTTTGGTAGAAACTAAGGTTAAAGAAAAAAATACAGGAAGAATTGCCAAGCTGTTGGTTCCTGGTTGGGGTTTCCTAGCAAATTTAGTGTGGATTTTATGGGACACAAAGTTGCTCACAGTCACTGGTATCCAGGAAGAGGCTCAATTGATACACTGTAAAGTCAGAAGCAATATTGGGGATATCACTTGCTATCTAACTGTGGTATATGGATATAATGGGGTGGACCAGAGAAGATCTTTATGGAGAAATCTGCAGGGTTACTCAGTTTCTATTACTGAGGCATGGCTAGTTGCTGGAGATTTTAATGCGGTGTTATATGCCAGTGATAGACAGTCAAGCAATCTTGTTAGGTATTCAGAGACTCAAGAGTTTACTCAATGCATACAACAGGCTGGGCTTTTAGAACTACCTTGGAAAGGTGATTATTTCACCTGGACAAAATGGCAGACAGGCAATGATAGAGTATGCAGTAGATTGGATAGAGTATTTGGTAACTATGAATGGATGATCAAGTGGAGCCATGTGGAAACTATATATGATCATCCCCTAATTTCTGATCATAATCCTATGATAAGATCATTGGCAGAAGCTACTAGGAATGGTAAGATACCTTTCAAATTTTTCAATGCATGGGCTGATCATGAAGACTTTCAGCATCTGGTGAAAGATAACTGGCACTGCAACAATCTGGTTTCTATGAAATCAGTATGGTCCACACTCAAATCATTGAAAGGTCTCCTAAAGTCTTTAAATATTGAAGATTTTAGGAACATTGCTCAGAGAATTGACCATAGCAGACAAGAATTGAAAGACATACATAATCAAATGGCACTGGCATATAATGATGAGTTGCAACTTAAAGAGAAAGAAATAGTATTGAAGCTGGAAAGATGGTCCTTTATTGAAGAAAGTATCCTACAACAGAAGGCTATGGCAAAATGGATTCAACTTGGAGACTCTAACAACAAGTATTTTTCTGCTGTCCTAAAAGAAAGAAACCAATATAAGCAGATCACAAAACTTACTACAGCAAGGGGTCTCAAAGTTACTACACCAGCAGACATTAAAAAGGAGATCACTGACTTCTATAAGTCCTTAATGGGTTCATCACCTACTTCCCTTCCATCCATATACAGAATGTATATGGCTAATGGCCCTATCTTAACACAGCAACATAGAAGAGAGCTAAGTGCTGATATAACTGAGCTTGAAATTGTGGAGAGCTTAAAGGCAATTGGGGATGAAAAAGCTCTAGGAATTGATGGATATAATGCAGTATTTTTCAAGAAAACCTGGAACATCATTATCAAGCAGATCATTAGTGCAATCAAGGAGTTCTTCCAAACAACCAAGATGTATATACCAATAAATTGTGCCACTCTTACATTAATCCCCACAGTCCCCAACCCAACCACAGTTAAAGAGTATAGACCAATTGCATGCTGCTCAGTCCTATATAAAATAATTTCCAAAATCCTAGCCAACAGACTGCAGAAGATAATTCCTAATATCATTTGTGAGGCTCAAGCAGGTTTCATCTCAGGCAGGAAGATTGCAGATAATGTCATCCTGGCTCATGAGTTGATCAAAAACTATACCAGAGCCCATGTGTCTCCTAGATGCATGATAAAAATTGACCTTCAGAAGGCTTATGATTCTGTTGAATGGATCTTCTTGCAATAAGTACTGGAGGGATTGGGCTTTCCAACCAGATTCACTAACTGGATCATGGAGTATGTCCAAACAGTAAGCTATACAGTGATGACTAATGGGGAAACAACTGAACCATTTAAAGCTGCTAAAGGCCTCAAACAAGGAGATCCAGTATCCCCATTCTTATTTGCAATAGTCATGGAGTATCTTAGCAGGTCACTGGCTGAATTAAGGAAAGATCAAGCTTTTCTATATCATCCGGGATGTAAAAAGCTGGCCATTACTCACATAAGCTTTGCTGATGATCTACTCTTATTTGCTAAAGGAGAAATCAAGTCTGTCATTACCATGTTCCAGTACTTTTTACAATTCACTGAAGCCTCAGAACTGAAAGCTAATCTAGGCAAAAGCTCAGTATACTTTGGAGGGGTTAAGCACAAAGTACAGCAGCAGATTACTGGTCATATTGGCTATGTTCATGGAGAATTACCTTTCAAATACCTAGGCATTCCTCTAAAGAAGATGTTATTGATTCAGTGGCAACCATTAGTGGAAAAGATCACTGCTAGGATCACTCATGGACTGCCAAGAAACTGTCATATGTTGGGAGGCTGCAACTGGTTCAATCACTGGTATTTGGAATACAGGCATACTGGGCTCAACTCTTCATCATTCCAACTAAAATACTGAAGCTAATTGAAGTAATTTGTAGAAGCTTCATCTGGTCTGGATCAAATGTCATCACTAAAAAAACTTATATATCCTGGGACAAAATGTGTATTCCTAAATCAGCTAGTGGATTGAATCTCATTAACCTTTCTCTGTGGAACAAGGCTGCAATTGCTAAACTTTGCTGGGATCTGGCTCACAAGAAAGACAGGCTGTGGGTAAAATGGATTCATGCTGTCTATATAAAGTTGCACCAATTGGAGAACATTCCTATTCCCAGACAAGCTAGTTGGATGGTTAGAAAGATCATAGCAGCAAGAGATGTGCTGCAACAACACCAAGGCCTTAATATGCAAGTATGCTCCATTAGACAAATTTATCTACTACAGATTGGTCAACTCCCGAGAGTCCCTTGGAAGAACCTAACTGTTCAGAACTATGCCAGACCCAAAGTTGTCTTCAACTTATGGTTAGTACTCCATAACAGACTTCCAACCAAGGATAGGCTAACATATTGGGGAATAAATGTGGACCAGAAATGTGTGATGTGCCAAAATCTTGCAGAAACTAGAGATCATTTATTCCTTACATGTCCATATTCAAGAGATTTAAGGGAGCAAACACTGACCTGGATTAGAGAAGACCATCCCAGAATGCAGAACTGGGACCAGTACATCTAGTGGATAGTTAGCAAAGCTAAAGGAAAGTCTTGTAGAGCTAACATATTCAAAATGGTGACTGCAGAACTATGCTATACTTTGTGACTGGAGAGAAACTCGAGGATATTTGAGAATGCCTTCCGTAGTAGTGATACTTTACTCAGGGAACTAGCCTATATTTGTAATGTTAGAGGAACTCCTAAAGTTAGACAACAGATTAAGCAATTTCTCTTGTAAATATAGTTAAGGTTAGTTATAGAGTTAGTTGTGGTGAAACAGATTAGATGAGATAGTCAGCTGCGTATAAGTTGGACTATGATAATGTATTGCAACATCTTTGGTGATTAATAAAATTCTTAACTACCAAAAAAAGAAAGTTTTCATGTGTAAACCCGACCGGGGGATTTTGTATCCGACACATGAAATAAGTTAAGCGAAAGTCTAAAGGAAATAGTCAATAAATTAGATTGTCAGTAATTTAATTTATTTGATTAGTATCTGAGTCTTATTATGAGAAGTTAAATAAGATTTAGTGGATAAATTTCGAAATTGGATAAGGAGTGCAATTACGGATTTTTAGTGAAATAATTCGTAATTAATTATGGTAGATATTAATTTCAAAAATTAAAAATTAATTCCATAATTGGAGCCTTATTAATTAAATTTTGTGGTCCCTACTATGCCTAAATAATAGGAAATAAAGAAATCTTTTTTCTGATGGAAGAGAAAACTCAACAAGTTTTGGAAAAGGGTCTTAATCCTTAAAACTTGTGCTATAAATACGGGGGTAGTAAATGGTGGCCGAAATTTTTTGCCAAGTTTTCCTAGAAATTTCCCCCACACGAATTACTATTTCCAGGTATTATTTGGGTAACACAGTAGAAGACCATGGAACGTTCGAGAATCACGATTGTGTGGGTGATGGAGATTCCATTGAGAAGTTATGGAACTGAAGGCTCACGTGGTAGAAGAGATATGTTCACGCTTCAAGAAGTAACCCGTGAAATTCCATTTATACTAGTTGTCTAGATAACATGTGATTTTAATACTAGAATTATTTCCGATGCTTATTATAATCCATCAGTTCCGTGTCCTCATATCTTGATCTTGGTTTTAGTCTGATAATATTCTTACAACTTTGACACAAAAGGTGTTCTAACCTCTACGCAACTAACGTTTTCATTTTCTTTTCCATATAGAGACTGTTATATTGTTTGTTCTTTTAATCTCTTTTAGATTAATCTATCTGTCAGTCTGCTTAATTTTTTTTAAAATCTAACTGATGTTTTCGTATGAGAAAATGATAGTTTACTTAAAAGTTATCAATTACCTGTAACTTCAATTTGTGTGTACGTGCATTGCACGCCGCGAACCTTGGAACTCAGGTTGAAGAAAATCAAGATTTTCCATGAAAGGAATCTTTTATCAAATATTTTAGTTATATAATTAAGAAAAAATTATTGCGCAACATTTCAAAGTAATTACAAGAACCATAAAAAATTATGAAGACCAACTAAGCAGAGAATGCTCAATGGTATTGAAGGCCTAAAGCTGTAAGAAGAGGGCTTAAATTTGTTTAATAATTTTAAATATTTTTGTTAAAATTTATTCATTTTACCATTTGAGATATAATTTAATTTAGACGATATATTCAACCCTTTACTCTTTGTTGAAATATTTCTAATATTTCATAAAATTTATTAAGTTTAATTTTGAATTTCTTCTGTTCATATGAGCGTCAA
This sequence comes from Nicotiana benthamiana, assembly GCA_034376525.1. NCBI lineage: Eukaryota > Viridiplantae > Streptophyta > Magnoliopsida > Solanales > Solanaceae > Nicotiana > Nicotiana benthamiana. The sequence continues at coordinate 103,433,759 of CM067330.1, forward strand.
CATAACTTACTACATTACTTTGCCTCCCAAAATAACAATCATATGGGAATTTGTATTTACAAAGATGATATATAAATAAATTAATTATATCTTTTTATGATATAATTAGCTTGAAGCGTTTGTCTTTTACTTTCATTTGAATTTTCTCAACCAACTCTAAAAAAAAGAGAACATAAAATATAAAATTATGTGATTAATGTTGGTGATAAAGCAGCAAAAGATGGTTAAAAAATTTTCTTTCACTATTTAATAATAAGTACAATAAGTGTTTAAATTACATAATAAGAAACGCTCCACCGAGATTGTGATGGGAAGGGAAAGGATTCCTCCCTCTTAATTAGAGATCTCCGTGAGCTTTATGAATTATTTTACATATATATATATATATATATATATATATATATATATATATATATATATCTATATATATATATATATATATATATATATATATATATATGTTTTGTTATTCTGTAAATTATTAAACTACTCTTAGTATATGGTTATCTTTCCAATTTCTTAACAATTTTGATAGATTAACCTGTAAATTCCTAGAAAAAAGCTGGTTAAGATAAACCAAGTGGTATGTGCACTTAACCATGGCCGGGGTGAGGTTAAAGAAAAAAGAGTTAAGAATAGATTCAGATCTATGAAGAATTGGAAAGAAGAGATGAACAGAGTAAAAAAAAAGAGTATAAAAGGGGTAATCTTAGACATAATTATGATTACACTGTAACATTATAAGTTTACATATAAAAGAGAGGGAGAGTACCGAGTAGGATTTTTACAATATAAAGTTTTAAAACACTTCTACTGCGCTGTTAATGTCTGATAATCGTAATAATTATACATATCCAGAAAGCTTTGCAGAAAGTCTTAGTTATAGCTTAGGCGAATTTATTTGGGACGTAGACACAAGATTCTATTCTATCGTAGACTACGCTATACATTTTATTTATATAACAGAAAATAGTAGATTTTGTGTAGATTTATTTAATAAGCAGTTATATCTTATAATTAGAACACTACAAATACATTTATCTAGCCTTTCTCACTATTTTTATTCAAAACAATAAGTTTATATATAAATATTACTATCTAAGACAATAATTAATTTAAGACGGTTATTTTCTTATTTCTCTTTAATTTATTATCTCACTTTTAATTTGGTATATATATATGACCCTTTTATCTTTAATGAATTTTATGCGAGGCAAGTTAGACTTAATTGAGGCCCATTAAAGATACCTATCTTCGCGTGAGAACAAACGAATATTAGAATGCTTTGGTCACCAAAAAAGATTCTAAGAATTTGATGCAATCCAACAACAACAACAACAACAACAACTACCCAGTATACTACCACCAGGTGGGGTCTGGGGAGGGTAATATGTAGGCAGTCTTATCCCTACCCAAAAGGGCAGAGAGGCTGCTTCCATGCGACCCTCGGCGCATAGGACAGAATGAAAAGCTGCATTGGAAAACAAAGACAAAATTAGTAACCAAGGCAAGACAAAACAAAATAACAAAACAAAGCATAAGTAATCCATGGTCAAATTATAAATCTCATTACCTATATAGTTTTTTTTTTCAATTAATTGTGGACCAAATCAATTTGCTTGAACATGCAATTTTAGCAAAAAATTTGTGAACTAGCAAAAAGTTGGCCAATTTGTTATTCTTGAGCTTGTGGCTCCGATTCATGGTTGGGAAGATTGAGAAAGCTGCGTATGGACAGGGATTAGAATATTTTAGCAAATTATTCAATTTTCTTGTACATAATGAACTATAAGATGAGAGAATAGAATTTATTATAAAAACTCTTTTTAAGAAATTTCTACGACCCATATGGAACCTTGAAAACACATTTGGAAATAAAGAAATTTGGTGTGAATATATTTTTTTAATGAGCCTTCTGCTGCGATGGTAGCCTTCTTTTAGAGGCTTCTAGATATCCATGAAATAAAACTTTAATTAGAGATGTTTCATTATGTATGGCATTGAATTGTCTTTTCATTAGTTAATGTATTCACAAACTTTAGCAACGTGTCACCTTAATTAGCTTTCAAATTTTGACCAAAATGGATGGGTACATGTCACAATACTAAGAAAATTATGCATTGAAGCTAACAAAGTTGTCAATATCTTGTCCAGTTAAATGATTTTCAATATGGGTAGTCAATAATCATCTCGTTTTGTCACTTAATTTTGCCTTTTACGTTTTGTCACTTGATTAATCCTACATATTTATGTAAACCCAATTTATAAGCGATTGCTTAAAATGACTAGTTACGCACACAATATTGTCAGTTTTCACTAAATGAACCTTACGGTTTAAATTTGTCGCTTGATATCATGTCTGTTCGTGCGAAATTTTAAAATAGCTAAATTTGATATTGATCGCAAAAAGTAGCATAGTTTCAAAAGTTATTAAAATTTAGATAATTTTTATGTAAAGATAAATTTGAGCAAAAACATTGTTCAAAATTCAAAAATACGTCCGTAAATTTTACGGGAGTTCCAAGATAACTATGCGTTGTCAAGGGCCTCACAATACTAGCATGTTTGGCCAAACTTCTCCAAGGTCGAAAATATTTTTTTATTAAAAGTGTTTTTTATTTTATTTTTGAAAGTTGAAGTGTTTGACCGAGCTTTTAGAAGAAGAAGAGAAAAAAGCATTTTTGAGTAGAAGCAGAAGTAGTTTTGGAGAAAAAGAAAAAATTAACTTTTCCGCATAAACACTTTGAAGAAAAATACACTTATAGCCTGTTTGACCAAGCTTCTCTTAGGCCAAATCACTTTTTCCCCCTAAAAGTGCTTCGTCTTTTTTATAAAAAAAAAATTGAAGTGTTTGGCCATGCTTTTAGAAGAAAAAAAATGCTTTCGAGTAGAAGTAAAAACAGTTTTGGAGAAGCAGAAAAAGTAGTTTTACCTAAAAGCACTTTTTTGAAATGCACTTTTTAGAAAAATACAGTCAGAAGCACATTTTATAAGCTTAGGCAATTTTCAAATTATTTAGCCAACCGCAATCTGCTTCTCACCGAAAGTACTTTTGAGAAAAGTATCTTTGAGGAAAAACACTTCTTAAAATAAGCCGATTTTAGAAGATTAGCGAAATAGGTTATTAGAAGCACTTTTTAAAAGGTTGGTTAAATACTAATTGCTGTTTAGGAGTATTTTTCAAACTAATTATCCAAACACAAATTGCTTCTCACCAAAATTACTTTTGAAAAATGTACTTCACAAAATAAGATGATTTGAAAAGCTTGATCAATTACGTACTATAATTCAATTAAGTAATATATACATAAGTGTGTAATTATCTTATCTAAAAGATTAATTAATAGTTAGAGAGAACATTTTTTATTTTATTATTTATATCTTTAGTATGTTGTTCAGAACAAACAAAACAAATAATGTTCATTATCACTTCAAGTAATAATAGTAAACAAGATTAATAGTAAGAATATTCATAGGGAAAGAATTGTTGCATTTTTATGTATTTAATATATTAAATACTTAAAGAAGGTGAATGATAAATGGAGGAAAATAAATTTTTGAGTGAAATTTTAAGTTCCCCCTTGGCAAAGGAACATTATCCCATATTGAAAAAGGAAGATACTTTTATGGGTACACAAGTAATTGCTCTTCCTCTAACTCTTAAAGAGTTGAAGAAGGCAAGCCTCGCGTCGTCGTCATCATCGCTCGGCTTGGCTTCATTAATAGTAAAAATATTAACAGAAATATTATTAAATATTTATTTTAATAACAGAATACTAATATTAATATTAAATCCAATCCTTTTTTCTATTTTGGTCACAGAAAACTAACTACCCTCTTCAATTTTCCGTTTTTATTGTTGAGTAAATAGTCATTTATGTTATGACATTTATGCTGTGGCCATTTTACATAAACAACCATTCTGAAGAGTTGCACCTCTTCAGATTTCAGCCCAACTTTGGCTATAAATATAAGGCTATTCTGCTCAGAATTTCCATACGATTTTTTGAGTTTCTTCTCCTTCTTCTGCATAGTTTAAACATAAAACAAAGCAACAGTGAGTGTGATTTGCTACCGAACTTTTGTTCGCTGAAACATTGGGGTTTGATGTACCACTACACCAGTGTGTAATTCGTTCAATTCTAAGAGGAAATAATCCTTAAGGAAACACTGTGAATTCAATAGGCTCGAATTGGTTTTCTGTTATTTCATTATTCATTTTTTATGTTAATTTATATTTTTCAGAATTATTTTACAAATACAATTTACTAACAAACTTAAGAAATTTAATCCATTTTCTGTATTTGTACTTACTTTTTCTGGAGAGTAAAACATTTGTAGTTATGTACTTTATTGGAGATTAAAATCTACGAGATTTTAACTTTTGTGTCATTCTTTTACAGAAATTGACTAATGACAATGTGAACCAAGCTGTTCCAATGGTGATTGCCAATGCCTCAATGGGCCAAACAACACCGGCAGCATTGGCATCGGCGGAGAAATTCGAGAAAAATTTCGGGATTGATTTCAAGTGCTGGTAGCAAAAGATGTTATTTTATTTGACTACTCTAAGTCTCCAGAAGTTCATCAAGAAAGATGTTCCTGTGTTGTCCGATGAAACTTTAGAAATTGAACGCTTTCTCGTGATTGAGGCGTGGAAGCATTCAAATTTTCTATGCAAGAATTATATTCTAAGAGGGCTGGAGGATGCTTTTTATAACGTCTACAGAGACGTGGAAACGTCAAAAGAACTATGAACTATGCTTGAAAAGAAATACAAAATTAAAGATGTCAGGTTGAAGAAGTTCATTGCTGCAAAGTTTTTGGACTACAAAATAGTAGATAACAAGTCTGTTATTACCCAAGTTTAGGAATTGCAAGTGGTTATTCACGATATCCTTGTTAAAGGTATAAATCAAATTAATATTGATGTTGAAAGTAGTAATCTTAGTATAAATAATAACAGAAATTTCATTGAAGGTCTTTTCATCAATGAAGCATTCCAAGTAACAGCGATGATTCAGAAGTTTCCTCCTTTGTGGAAGGACTTCAAAAACTACTTGAAACACAAATACAAGGAGATGTGCCTTGAAGATCTCATTGTTTGATATAAAACCGAAGAGGACAACAAAGCTGCTGAAAAGAGAGACCGTGGAGACTCAACAATAATGAGAGAAAATATTGTTGAAGAGAACAAAAGGAGAAAATAATCCATAACCTTGGGTACTAGGAGGGGATTAAATTCCTTAAGAAACATTGTGAATTCAATGTGCTCGATTTAATTTTTTGTTATTTCATTGTTCATTTCTATTTATGTTCATTTATATTTTTCAGAATTATTTTACAAATACAGTTTATTAACAAGAATTCTATTAGCAGCATATGGGGAGATAGGATTTTAGCCTTTTTAGTTCTGAATTTTAGAACGATGACTTTAACATCAAAGTGTTTTTTCCCTCCCAAATTAGGAGGATCTATAGTGCTTCCACACTTCCCCTCCATGGTGACTCGAACCCAATACCTAACGATCGTAGGTGGAGGTGCTTTTACCAACTGACCAAGCCTCACTTGTCAACATCAAAGTGTTAATAACTGAATTCAACATCAAATTTTTGTAAATATTTAATAAATTTTTAATACAAATATATTGTTTAAGAAAAATTTACTGGATTCTACCAAACCCGTAGCACGACTTCTATCATATAGTTAATTTCTCTTTAGTGTAAATGCGAAGTTTGGAGCAGGAAGCATAACGATGTATATACAATGTTGTAGACAATAAATTTGCGTCAAGAAAATAAAATCAAGATCGGAAATATCGCAACAATCGTAGTATTTGATTTCAAATATTTGAGTGTTACAATCTCTATGAATCCTCTGATTCTTCCTTTCAATAGTAAATAAATTCAAGGCCCTTTGAGCTTGATCTTGAATCTATGTTTGTTGCCACGAACGATTATCTTAAATTCAACTAGTACGAACTTTGATTTGAACTAGCACTCCTTGAACCTTGATTTGTTCTTCGTTCTTGATCTTGAACTTGATTTGTTCTTCGTTCTTGAGCTTGAATTTGATTTGTTGAATTTGAACTTGATTGCTTGAAACTTGTATAGAAATTTGCGGTGTTTGATTCACGAGCACTCTCTTGTTTCTTGTTATAACTTCTGGTGTCCTTTCTGGGTTATGAAGACCCCTATTTATAGTTGTAGAAGAGAAGAGTTGTGATAAGAACAAATTCTTTTCGACCAATCAAATGAAAGTGTGACATGACCGCATTTGATTGGCCAGAACATGTCACTTGCACATAGGCTCCTGAGTTTTGGGTTTTTGCCGAGGCCCAATGTGATGTGTATAAGAATTTGTGAGAGGCCGGCAATGTGACCGAAGCTGCTTTTAAGGAAGCGCATCAAAAGCTCATGAGGCCCGTACTGACTATGATTTTGAGGTGGCGATGCCAGAGGTTGATGATGGTGCAGGTGGTGGCACGGACGGCGCCGAATAAAAGTGTTTGTTGTTTCTGTTGTTTTATTTGCCGCTTGGCAGTTAGGTGCTTCTTATTTTTCTTTTTCTTTTTCTTTGTATTGACTGGACTTGACCGGGTGTAAGCGGTGATGACCCGGAATTAACTTTGTAAATAAATGAACTTCTTTTTCCGTGATTTGCTTCGTACTTATGTTTTTACCTTTCCTTATTCCCCCTTAGACTTTTCTTTGCACACGTTCGAAGGGGTGATTTACCTTCGAGTTTGACCCTGGTAGGCATGTTTATTTCTTATTGTTGATGACCTTTTTGTTCGACTCGGTGTGAGCGGGTCAGAGCTGTTACTTGGCGATAGTGGCACATAGCCTTAGTCCCGGTTCGGACGTGGTCGAACTACCGGACGTGATGATAAAAAGCGTAGCTTTGTAGTTTGACCGGGGCCCCGAATCTTAGTTTGAGTTGGGAGTACTTACTTGACCGGCGAGGGAGCCTAGTCTGTTCTTTGATTTGTCGGAGATCGGGTTTTGCTGAGTTGTATGATGAAGGTGCTTGGCATGGGTCCTGGTTCAATTGTGGTTGAGCTTGTTAGATTTGAGGACGAAGGCATCTATCACTGTAGTTCGAACGGGGTTGAACTTTTCAGATTTAATGGCATAGGCGCATAGTCTGAGTTCCAGTTCAACTATTGTTGAACTTTGTCGATTTTAATGGCGAAGGCGCATAACCTGAATCTTAGTTCAAGCGTAGTTGAACTTAATGAAGAAGGCGCATAGCCTGAGTCTTGGTTCAATCGTAGTTGAACTTACTGGAGAAGGCGCATAGCCTAAATATTGGTTCAACCGTAGTTGAACTTACTCGAGAAGGCGCATAGCCTTGATTTGATGGTGAAGGCGCATAGCCTAAGTCCCAGTTCAACCGTAGTTGAACTTTGATATATTTGATGACGAAGGCGCATAGCCTAAGTCTCAATTCAACTGTCATTGAACTTTGGTACATTTGATGACGAAGGCGCGTAGCCTGAGTCCCGATTCAACCGTATTTCAACTTAATGGAGAAGGCGCATAGCATGAGTCTTGGTTCAACCGTAGTTGAACTTACTGGAGAAGACGCATAGCCTGCGTCTTGGTTCAACCATAGTTGAACTTACTCGAGAAGGCGCATAGACTTGATTCGATGGTGAAGGCGCATAGCCTGAGTCCCGGTTTAACCGTAGTTGAACTTTGATACATTTGATGACGAAGGCGTGCAGCCTGAGTCCTAGTTCAACTACTGTTGAACTTTGTTGATATTGATGGCGAAGGCGCATAGCCTGAGTCTTGGTTTAACCGTAGTTGAACTTTGATACATTTGATAATGAAGGCGCATAGCCTGAGTCCTAGTTCGAATGTTGTGGAGCTTTGTCGATTTTGATGGCGAAGGCACATGGCCTGAGTCTTGGCTCAACCGTAGTTGAACTTTGATACATTTGATGATGAAGGCGCATATCCTGATTCTTAGTTCAACCGTAGTTGAACTTACTAGAGAATGCGCATAGCCTGAATCTTGGTTCAACCATAGTTGAACTTACTGGAGAATGCGCATAGCCTGAGTCTTGGTTCAATCGTATTTTAACTTACTGGAGAAGGAGGATATCCTGAGTCCCGGTTCAACTGTAGTTGAACTTTGATACATTTGATGACGAAGGCGCGTAGCCTGAGTCTCAGTTCAACTTTCGTTGAACTTTGTCGATTTGGATGGCGAAGGCGCATAGCCTGAGTCTTGGTTCTACCGCAGTTGAAATTTGATACGTTTGATGACAAAGGCACGTAGCCTGAGTCTTAGTTCAACTGTAGTTGAACTTGCTGGAGAATGCGTATAGCCCGAGTCTTGGTTCTACTGTAGTTGAACTTACTGGAGAAGGCGCATAGCCTGATTCTTGGTTCAACCGTAGTTGAACTTATTGGAGAAGGCACATAACCTTGATTCGATGGTGAAGGCGCATAGCCTGAGTCCCGGTTTAACAGTAGTTGAACTTTGATACATTTGATGACGAAGGCGCGTAACCTGAGTCCCAATTCAACTGTCGTTGAACTTTGTTACATTTGATGACGAAGTCGCGTAGCCTTAGTCTTGTTATGTCGGTGTTTGAGAGATGAAGCTCGATTTTGATTCGAGATCTTGAGCAGCTTACGCGCTATCTTCCCAATCGAGGTATGGTTGGCTTGTGGTGACTCTAGGTTTGAGATATCTTCTTGCCGATTTCCGGCTGGAGCCCGTATCAGGGATGCGGGAGATGTCTTACAGAGATCCTCCCTTGGGGGGGGGGGGGCTTCTTCTTCTTCTTGCTTGCACTATCCGAGAGAGGAGAAACACGGGAGTTGAATTTTGATTCGAGATCTTCGAGTTCCCTCTGTCGGATATACCGCTTTGGCTTGTTTGAGCTGGGTTGTTCGTTGGTGTTTCTTTCCTTTTGGTCCAAGGCAGAACTACACGATTTTGCTATGAAATACCCACAGAGGGTGCCAAATTATTTGCTCAAAAGTTATCATTATACTTTATGAGTGTGAAACAATACAGATAAATCAAGGGAAAATCATAGCAAACTTTAATAATCCATTGGACCAAATGAAAGAAGCGAGAAATAAGCACTCAGAATTAGGGGGAGAAATATTAAGAGCTTTCATTGATAATATTGAGTTAGTCTGCCTCTCCATGGAGAGGTTCAGAGCCTTACAATGGTGTTTCCCTTCCCATAATATGGGTTTCATTGTATCTTTCCTCTCTCTTGTCAATCGTGGCGATGAAGAAGCTCCCCTTTTAGGATTCCCTCTATTGGTATTTATAGCTATGAGCTTTTTGAGCTGTCAATAATTGGCCATGACCACGTTGTGGGTTCGCCTTCATGATGGTGAATAGTTCGTGGCCTTGTTGGTCGAATCGAATAAGGGTTAATACCGTTGATCCTGAGGGGTCGTACGACTTATTAATTATGAATTAGCTTAAACCGAAATTAGCTTCGTTAATTCCCGTGGGATCGGATTCCGACCCATACACAGGTCAAAGTCCAAACTCGTTAAATTCCTGAAGAAGAAATAAAAAAAAATATTAATAGCCAGAATCAAAAGAGACTTGATAGAGAGGATCTATCAGTGGCGTAACTATACAATGAATGCATGGCGCACTTGAAGCTCCAAAACTATGGGTTCCCCACCACGTTGAATATTCATACAAATAATTTTCAAAACGGTTGCAATATAATGTTCTTTTCTCCTCTCGTTTTGACCAAGGACCACAAAACAACTGTCTTCATTTTTATGGTCTTTTTATCTAATCTAATTTTTCCTTTTATTAGAAGAGAGATGGTGATACAAATATTAAAGTTGTTCTAATTTGCAACTTAAAGCATAAACAAACATTTAGGTGATTATACATGTGTAGGCATGTAAAATTTTTATTGAATATAAATTCAATAAAATAATTTGGATCATTTTAAATATATTAGTTCAAATAAATATTATAGGCTAACATAATTAAACTAATGATATAAATTCAATAAATATGGATCAAATAAATAAGTCTTGATCCATTGGGCTAAAAGTGATGAGCCCGCTTCATTAAGCCCAAGATGTCAGCTTTCTAGAGGCCCAGTTTGATGTTACGTGTCAAATGACGTGGCACACCAGGTCAAGCGGAAGAACCAATAGGATCATGCCACGTATCAAAATGACAAGGCATGCCCAGTCACATTAAAAGGCCAATGAAATCGCGCCACGGGCTGGAAGCGACGGCTTGGTCCGCAGTCGCTGATTCTCTCTTTCTATGGATGCGACCTGATCCGCCATAACTTGGGCCTCCTACTTAAGAAGGCCAATCCGCTCCTCGAGCCATGCTTCCATCTCGGCCACCGTAGCCCTTTCCGACCCACGTTGAGATTCATGCATAGGGATTGCCTCCTCCAACACTGTGGCCCTCAACGAGGCAGCACTCGCCTGAAATCTTAGAGCTGCAACCTCACTCTCCAAAGCGGCCACTTTCCCGCTCCAGGCCGCAGCAACCTCTGCCTCCTTATCTTGGCCCCGTCTCTCACTCTCAGCCGCATCCCTCCTTCCCGCCTCGAGTTCCTCGTCCTTCTGGCAAAGCTTCTCCTCGAGGGTGCGCGTTCTACCAAGTAATTGCTGCAACTGAAGCTCCCGTCTTGCAAGTTCTTCGACCAAGGCCCGGTTATAGGGGTCGGCCCTCAAGCGCTCACGCAACTCTCGGAACCAATCTCGATAGAGACGATACTTATCCAGCACCCGAAAAAATATCTCCGAGCGGGCGTTGGCTCGGCGGATGCCCTACACCTACAACAAATAAGATTGTTGAAAAAAACAACAAGTAAGATAAAGAATAAACTAAGGCAAGAGAAAATGGATCAAGGTCATAATACGTACCCTCATGCGCGTCATGGCCACCTCATTCATCAGTCTGACATCCGTGACATCCCTCAACGACGCGTTCTCGACCTCAGAGCATAGCACCTAAAAAAATGGCACCAAGCTATTCCCTTGGAGCAAGAAGTTTGACTCCGTGGGAACCTCAATGAACTGAGATCGCCCCTCTGCACGCACCATTGAATTAATGAATCCGTCTCAGAACATACGAACGTTATAAGGGTCCAAGTTGGATTAGGACTCGTACTCATCTACAACATCCCTTCCACCTTCGGGCATCGAAGGGGCGCTTGATTCACCAATAAAAGCAGCCGCTGAGGAACTACCTCCCGTCTCAGCTAGTAAAACCGCCAACTGAGTCGCCGATGCGACGGTATCATCATGGCCTAAGCCAACCGGGTCAACCCCCATGACTTGTTCGCCCTCAAGGGTAGGCGCCGTAGCTGCACTCCTCTCAGTGTCCCTTGGGGGGTCCAAATTAATCACCACAGGTGTAGCCGGCGTAAACACGACCCTCCGTCTCACCAATGGCCTCTCCTCCTCCTCCTCAGGGGAGGGAGATTCCGCCTTGGGGCGCATGACTCCTGATGTCCCCTCGCCCTAAAGGGCGGCCAGTGCTGGAGAAGGAGCCGCTGAAGATTCAACTGATGCAGCCCTCAGCACTGGGCACAGCACTGCAGCTGCAGTGAGCCGAGCAATTGCACTCGCCCGGCGGAAGGCTAACTGAGGGGCCCTGACGCGGCGTGCCCTCCCTGATCACTAAAAATCAAAGCTGATAAACAGGGTTGAAATAAAGAGGGAAAAATTTCAACTTTTTTACCCGTCACAGGCCTGCGGCCATGCCTTTCCCTGAAGGACGCCCACGTACATATCCCTACCATGTTGGGGAGTACGGCCTCTACCCACTCATGTATCCCAGCTAGAGGAGTTGGCAGTGACCTTTCAGCTACAACGTTTTCTCCCTACCAGCCAGTTCCGCGTACTTGATGAACATCACTAATAGTTTATAAAGGGAAGAAGAAAGCTGACCCGGGCACACCCCGTAATAACGGCAAAACCAGCTACCAGCATGGGGAGCGGAAACATATATCCCAACTTGAAGGAATAGGCGTAGAAGATGCAGTACCCCCTACGGTCGGTATGTACCCTGTCTTCTCTCCAAGCGAGAACGATGTCGGCATAGCTGGGGATTCCCCACTTTTCCCGTAGTTGGGCCATCCCAACTTCCCCCATTAACAGGGCTTTATCCACCCGATCTTCTCCACCATTGTCGGTAAAGTCAATCATCAGGCCTCTGGGCAAAGATAATATCTCATCAATCAACGGAGTTTCGTCGATCTTCGCCGGTCCTGCACCACCCAGTACCGGAGATGGTCCCTCAACCACCGAAAAACTAACCGAAAAATTTGCCGGGAGAATATTTTAAGAAAAATTACCTGCCTTTACTGATTCAATGACAAGAATAAGATAATATTAGACGGGCAAGATGGAAGTTATATCAGACGAAGAACAAAAAAGGAGATGAATTAGCAAGAAGAAAAATTTCTTCAAAATCTCTCTCAGACCAACAATGTGAATGAGATAAATAAATGTCTCAACCATTTATTTATAAGAACACAAGTTGTTTTCACGAACCCTAATAGCCATCATTAACTACATGACCAACCGCAAAACGGTTCGTTTCTGCAGAAACTCGCATCATTATGACAGGCTCCATGAAGTGAATTTTCAGTTACCAACCGGTGCCTCGCCGTAAAAAAAGTCATAAAGACCTAAGGAAGCTGAGGGGAGGTTCTGTACGCCCTAGAAATTTCGGACGTCGCCAAAAGAGTGTCAAGCGCATTCTCGCCCTCCTCGGTCGTACAACATACTATCAGTCCCCAAGCGGATGTAAGCTTCAAAGCACAATAAAGCACGACTTCACTCAAATTAATATGAAGATTAAATGCCTTCACCAAAGAGGAGAGTTCGACCTAGATCGAACGATGACCAAATACAATAACAAAACACTAACATTCTACAAGGCCGTTGACGATATTCAGTCTAAGGCCATCTCCACTATGTACACGGCTAAGGCCGTCGACAGTATTAACGTTATGGCCATCTTCAATATATAAACGGCTAAGGTCGTCGACGGTATTAAAGCTAAGGCCATATTCAGTATATACACGGCTAAGGCCATCTTCAATATGTAAACGACTAAGGCCGTCGACAATATTAAGGTAAAAAATCATCGCCAAAGAGAATTCGGCCTCGATTGAAGCAACAGTCGACCTCCCTATCCGAGTCCCTCGAACTACAGTCAATGAAGTCCGCTCATCGAGATCGTCCAAAGTACGACCTCATAAGCAAAGGGACTAACTGTATGGGTCGGAATCCGACCCAACGGGAATTGACAAAGCTAATCTCGATTTAAGCTAATTTATGATTAATAAGTCGTATGACCACTCAGGATCAATGGTATTAACACCCTTATTCGATTCGACCAACAAGGCCACGACCTATTCATCATCATGAAGGGGAACCCACAACGTGGTCACGGCCAATTATTGACAGCTCATGAAGCTCACAGCTATGAATATTAAGAGAGAGAACCCTAAAAGGGGGACTTCTTCTTCGCCACTATTGACAAGAGAGAGGAAAGATACGATGAAACCCATATTATGGAAAGGGAAACACCATTGTAAGGATCTAAACCTCTCCATGTAGAGGCAGACCAACTCAATATTATCAGTGAAAGCTCTTAATGTTTCTTCTCCTAATTCTGAGTGCTTATTTCTCGCTTCTTTCATTTGGTCCAATGGATTATTACAGTTTGCTATAATTTTCTCTTGATTTATCTGTATTGTTTTACACTCATAAAGTATATGATAACTTTTGAGCAAGCAACCTGGTTAATTTCTTTGCGAGTTTAAGTTGTAAACAATCGTCATTTTAATGACTTTTATACACGATCAGGTTATTCAAATAATAATTATCACATAACCTCCTTATAATGTGAAAATTTTAATCTCGAAAATAAAAAAATCTTACTTCGTGTCACTATATTTGGATGGATTAAAATGAGCGATTTGCATAAATAAGACATTTCAGTGTCACTATTGATTTTTTAGTCTCACTTGTCCAGTGGGCACAACTTTAAGTTTAACACGTATTGTCCCTCGCTTGCCCCGTGCGCAACACTTTTAACCTTAAAAATTTTCCCATGAGGCAAGCAGGGGGTCAAAAAATCAAGACCATCTATTTTCAAGGCCATTAAATATAATTTCCCAGATTACAATTGGTCGATCTAATAAACGGGTTGTGCCACAACCCGCCAACATTTGCTTGTCACAAAGAAGGATGGGTCAACATTATTTTAAAAAAATAGGTCATAAACCAACCTGTTCAACTAACAATCATTTCCAAATTATCTGTTTGTTCTTTGATACTTAATTATTTAATAATCAAATTAGATCAAGAGGTTTATCTATTTGTTATGATCATATCGAAACAATCAAACGAATAAACTCGGGAAGCTTAATGTGTTTATTCATCTAATTTTGATTAGGATGTTTAATTATTTATCTAATTAAAGAGGTAATCCCGTAATGGGAGTGACAAACGATCGTGTCGGATCGGATATGGTTCGGGTCGAAAACGGGGAATGAAAAAATTGATCAATTATCCGGCCCAAACCATATTTAATACGGATAAAAAACGGGTTAACCGGCGAATAATATAGGTTACCAATATTATCCATGACTTCTTGTATATGATCACTTTTGGAAGAATTCTTAGTCTCTCTAACTTGAGATACCCCAATTTGATACTGTATAAATGTAAAAATTAGACCCATTAATTATCCATTGGTTACTCATGGATTACCCATTTTCTAAATGGATAATATGGTTCTTATCCATATTTGACACGTTTTTAAAATGTTTATTATCCAACCTCTTTTTTAGTGAATAATATGGATGGTTAACTATTTTCTTTGAACCATTTTGCCAGAATTAAAGTTTCCTACATAAACGATAATTGTAGGCTTTTAAATTGTAACTTTTATGTTTTAAATTGCAACTTTTATGGAACATGAGTGTTTCGTTACTAATATTTTACTTTTTTGCGTAGAAAGGGGTCAAAAGGTTGATTCTCTGTATTTGGTATCTTTTCCACTTATATACTAGATCAATTTAATGAAACATGGATTTATATCTCAATCCAGCACGAGAAAACTGTCTGCATTTATGGTTTTCAATTCTACTAATTTCGTAGTCATATGTTCAGTGCATATTGCCTCCACACGTATCAGCAATATTAAGAAAAAATGTGTATACAGAAGAACAAGTATAATTTCTACTGCATTCATACCATTTATCAAGAGAGAAAATTAATATAATAAGCTGGAATTGAAAATCTAGTCTAAAATGAATATTCTCACATTATTAATCACATTTCACTGGTGTAAAAGTGACTCTAGAACTCAAAAATGTATCACTATGTACAATGCATTGAAAACCATATGATCTTTAATTAGATATCTCGAATTTGAGTTTTTGAAATGACAAAAATCTTAATAAAGAATGTTTTCCTATTTACTAAATCTGATAACACGAATTCAAATTGGTTGAAGTCTTAATGCAAATACATGGTAAATAAAAAAATGACAAAAAAGAACATGGAGTTACACTAAAATAGTACTTGGAAAACATCATCTTAAATAAACTAAATCCTATTTCTTCTTTTTCTCCATTCTTACTATACTAAATCTAATTTACTCAAAAAAAAATCTTAATTACATCATATATTTAATTCACAAGAACGTGGGAGGAGAGAGTCGGAGTATATAAAAAGAAAAAGAAAAAGATCAACCAAAATAAAAGCAATAAAGCACAAACCAACCCCACCACGTCCCTTTTCATCATAATACACATAAATCACAAACTCTAACCTCAATATAATTTAGATCCAAGTTTTTGTTTTTGTTTTTTTCCCCTTTTCCTGCCAAATATATAATCCATAATACAACAACATCAAAAACCATAAGTAAGAAACAGCTTGCTTGACCCTATAGATCAGATCTATTGGTGTGCTGCTGCCCTCAACCACCCGATCGTCTTGAATTGGATATTCCAATTGGAAATTCGTTAGAAAAATTGTACTTTGACAAGCCCAATAATGCTTCTGACAGCGATCATCGCAGGGACTCAAATATTTCCAAGACCATAATTATAGACCCATTCTGCACCAGCCTACTAGCAAAACAAAAGGCAAGAAACTTCTTTGACTAGTATAGTATCCGGAACATGCACACAGTGCCCCACAAGTAGGCAGCTTTTTCCGGAACACAGTCCGAGATAATTGTAACCGTATATATATAGAAATATATCTTCGATGCTGTCATTTCGAAATATCCGCTTCAACCGCTGTTTCACCTCCCTGCTACTTTCTTTTTTATAGTATTGGTCTCGTTTAGAGTATCAGTTTAGTCACTCAACTAATCCACTCGTGGAGTGCGTATCGAAAACATAGTCTGAATTGGATGTGTGAAGCATGCCGCCGGCTTTTCATCCTGGTCAAACCCAGAAATGTGCAATGGAGACCCAGCAAAAAAACTTTTTCGCGCGAACGCTGTTGCTTGTTCCATGATTTGCTAGGAGCTGGTAAGTAAAGCTATGGACTGGGTTCTCATTCTAAGCCAGTACCAGTAATTTGAAAAAACGATAGACATATAGCACATTCACTCATTTTTTTATTTCTGATAGGCCAACTCAAAGAGGGAAATGCAAGGGGCATTAGCGGTCTTTTTTGCCTCGCCTGCTACTGGGAAGAGAGAGCCGCTGTCATTCTTCGCTTCGTTCGAGAATCAACTGCACATGAATAGGCAAAGATCATCAGCTTTTAGTCATCTATCTCGCAAAGGAAAGGAAGCCAGGTGAAATCACCCCTTGATAAAGAAAGACTCCTACAAAGAGTCGACCAGGCCTTGTAGAAGCGAAGATCGATGTCCGTCCCATTCGACGAAGAAATCTTGGACCCTCTTGGTTGCGCTGTGCTTGGATGCACTAGTCTTCCACACGCCAGCGATGAGATGAAAACTACCCCCATTCAGTGGTTCCCGTGCCACCACAATGGCATGGCACAGTTTCCTTTACTTGATCGAACAACCCAAAATTCAGTTACTTCAACTACATTAAATAATCTTTAAAATTGGTCAAGACAGATGAGCTGGCCCGATAATGTACTTAGAAAAAATTGAATGCCACTGATCTAGCTCGACTGAAAGGTACGTTCACTATCTTCAACGTAACTTCGTACCTCTTCTCACCAGACGAATCCGTTCAGTTGCTGAAAGATAGAGATAGGATGGTTCACCAAGGTACGGAGTACGGTTCCCCAAAACTAGCCCGAGAAAAGACATTCAAATCAAGGAAAGCGAATGACAAACCTTCTTGGAATCAGTTCGTTCGGGAGGGTGTGGTACTGGTTTTTATTGAAGTTAAAAAGCTTTATGCCGATATCAAAGTAGTTCCTTGCTTTATGACCCCATTGGTAGGCTTTCCCCAACGGTTGTGGCCTGCTATAGTATGAAGTATATTGAAGAACGTTAGCAAAGTCGATAGCCAGTCCATCTTGTCTTCTCAAGCTAGCTCATACTCCTTTAGGATTCCTTTTTTCACTATTTTTACGAACCTTCACATAGATTACGAGGATTACCGAATGAGTTTCACTTCGGGATAGGTAGGATATGGTGCCACAAATTGTAGTCTACTCGGCGTGCGTCGATTCTTTGCTGGAGAAGCCTAGATCACTAGTTTTGGACTACCGAGAAACCCCCCTCTGCCCGCATCCTGCCGACTTTCGTCTCTGTTCGACCAATCGGTCTCACATTCAGACAGGCTTATACCATTACGCTCACAAGCAGTATCTTAGCTTGAGCCTACCTACGCACACCTCTGTTACTCTTTAGGAGGCATCCGCCCCAGATAAACTACCTACCTCGCAGTGTCCCGCCTCTCCCCGAATGATCAGTGCAGCAGTTAGGCATCCTTAGACGAAAGAGTGGTCTTTCAGGATTGGTCGTTGTGTTTCACCACCTCCTACCTATCCTACACATTTGATTAAGGTTGTCACTGCGGGAAACATCCTTTTTCTGTCTTCTCTCCACAGAGGAAGGAAAGCACCACCAAGATGGCACTCTAAACTCTCTTTCTTATGCGAGACAGAAAAAGTGCTTGTGGTTCTCCTTTGAGCTGCCCCGTTTCGTCTAGCCCCGAGCTTGTGGTCCTCCTTTGAGTGTGGGTTCAATTGAATGAATCTATCAAGTCAAGGAAAATGTACGTAGCAGCAAGGATGCTGCATTGCCTATTTATCGTTCTCGCTCGGGAGCCAAAACGAACACGCCTGCTACCTACTGTACTGGACCTTTGACCAGGCAGAGTGAGAACCCAATCCATAGCTTTAATTACCAGTTATCTGTCGATTTCCTTCTCTCCCATTACCTTAAAGTTCAATCAGAATCCTAGAAGAAAGACTGTACCTACCAATCCAATAAGCAGATAGAGTAGAAGAGAAGGCCCGGAACAAGGTTGACTGATACTGCCAACTGCAAGAGAAGAGAGAAAGCAAGCTAGAAACTTATAACTTCATTACCGGATATAATGTCTTCCTTGTAATATCAAGTAAATTGAGATCGGCTATATAATCAATAATATCCGAAACAAACTTTAAAATTTTCAAAAAAAAAAAACCCTGATATTCACAAATCACCACCAGTGACATTGTCCATGTGCCACTATTCCAAACCCTACCTTAAATATTATGTAGGTTGGAGACAGGTGGAATTTAAACATTTCTAATAATGATAATAATAATTATTAAAAAACAGGAAATTCAAGAAACAGTAACCCCATGTTCTTCATTATTATTAATCCAAAAAAACCTGGAAGGTTTAGGCTGAAAATTCCTTCTCCTTTGAAGATCATGACTTGAAGGCTTGATAATTTGAAGAAGAAAAGCTTTTAAAGAATTAGCCTTTGCTATTTTTGCTAATTCCCAGTAATTACTTGATGTTGATAATCTTCTTGTTGTTTGTCGACCGTTTTTGTGAAGCTTACATCTAAAAGAACCTGGATGAGTAGTTGGAGAACAATAGCAAATTCTCTTTTGTGGCTGAGATTTTGATGAAGCCATGGATTTGTTTCTGAAGTAAACAAAATTTCTATTTTCTTTTTTTTTTTTTTTTGGATTTTTGAGTTTTTTTTTGGTGTTTTTAGGGTATTAGAATGTGAAAATGAAGATGAAGATGGAGGAGGAAGTGGTTTGCTCTTGTTTGTCAAGCAAACCGGTTCAATGGTTTTAGGCTGGAGGCTTATATAGAATTGTTTTTTGGGTTTTGGTTAATGACATGGCTAGCCTTGGCTATGTTAATTGTCACAATAATGGTTTCTTAATTTTTACGATTTTTATTAAATTTTTCCGTTTTAATTTAAGTGGGCAAAATTTGACTTGACATATAATATAAGAAAGAAGAAAATATTTTTAGAATTTTTAGTTAGAATGTACCGTGCAATATTTTGTAATTGTTAAAGTGACAACAACAATAATAACAAACAAGTAAAATTTTACAAGTGGTATTCGAGGAAGGTAGTAATGTGTACACAAACCTTACCCTATATTCTGAAAGATAGAGAGATTGTTTCTGATAGATCGGCTCAAGTAAAAGAAGCAAAATTTGTAATTATTAAAGCATATCACTAATAGTAAAATAAAAATTTTAAACTACTTTTAGATGAAAAAGTAATATTTTACAGTCAAATTTCTCTAAACAATTTCGTTTAATCCGAATATTTTTGGATGTTACAGCGAAATGCTGTCATAGAGGACATATATTATAACATAACATGAAAATTAACTTCGAAAAAGCTTAATTTTTATAGTAAACTATTGTTACAGAGATATCCGACTGTATTTTAAACCTACTTATGGTGAAACAATATCATCACATAAAATAAAACGCAGGAGGTAATATGACACTTGTTTTCCTAAAAAATGAAAATTATAGGATGTTTCTTAAAAAGGACCTAAGGTTTGACCAGGTTTGTATCAAATGCTAAAAGAGGAAAACGAAAAGCAAAAGAAAAAGAAGAAAAAGAAAAAGACAAGTAGGAGAAGAAGAAGAAGGATGGTCATCGACATTGGCAATTTATTTATATTTCAATATTATTTGAAGTAGTATAAATTTAATGCTCATAGAGCCATTGACTCAATGTAGTGGATAGGCACATTTAGTACGATCTCAAATATTACTTAGAAGTTTAGAACTATAAATATAAAGTACTTCGAGACTAGTCTATACATTAATACATATTGTTGTAAACTTTTCGGAAATTGTCAACTTGAATTTGGTATTGGTTTAGTTATATAAAGTATTCTTTTAATCTTCTTTTTGGGGAATTATTCATGTTTATTGGAACAGATTACTTACTATCCTTTTTCAAGCCTATTTGTAATATTACATTGAGTACTATTATTATTATTATTATTATTATTATTATTATTATTATTATTATTATTATTATTGTCTTTTAGTAAGTGATTCTTTTGGGGTTTTGGAGATCCTTTTCAAAACCTACTTTATAATCTAACACCTTAATATAAATTAGGGTAGCAGAAAATATAGAGCTTTTCAAGGATAAATGAGTCAAAACAAAAATTATTCTCTCTCTCCTTTTTATTTTTAACGTTTGCTTTTTACTGTAGGTAAATTTTATTAAAATAAAATTAGTTTTGTCATTGATTTCTCAAACCCATAAAAAAGTCAATAACACGTGGCACACATCCATAACTCCATTAGAAAGTAATTGAGCAAAAGTCACGGAGGGCATTCTTCTGAGCCCTTTTGAAATTTCTCTCCCTAATAAATAAATATTTAATTCAGTCGAAGAATTACAGATAATGTCCGTAGAGTAAGATGAGGTAATTAAGTTGGAGTTTTAGTTGATCAAGTGTATTGATGTTGACTGGTTGTTTGGTTTGAAAGTAAATCAAAGGGCTATTTCGGTGTCATTCATTATGGAATAAGTATTATCAAGATTTTAATATAAAATTTATATTAGTATTAGTTAATCTCATGCCGAGTTGGTGGAACACGAAATCCCAAAGAGGTTACAAATTCGAAACCTCATGCATGCTTTTTTCTTGAGCTTTTTTCTTGAGCTCGTCATACGGGATTTGTCTAATGTGATTTATTTATCCAATGTGATTTGGATTGTCCTATCAAGTCATTGTATTGGAGCGTGATTTACCCAGAGTTTACCTAAAGGATAATAGTTGCGTATTCCCTAATTTTTTTTGTTTAGAAAAAAGAGATAAATATGATTCTAAATTTTATATTAGGATTAGTATTACAACAATAACAACAACAATAACTATTCAGTATAGTCCCATAAAGTGGGGTCTGGGGAGGGTAATATGTAGACGGGCCTTATCCCTACCCGAAATGGCAGAGAGGTTGTTTCCAATCGACCCTCGGCTCAGTGAAGGAAAGGAACAACAAACACAAAAACAACAAAAGAGCATTAGTAACTTCCACATAAATAGCATAAATAATTATCTAAACATAAAAACCAAAAAATAAAAACATAAAAACTATAAATAAAATAGCATGCAATAATATCAGACAGTAACTAGCATAAGACAAAATCCAATATACAAATCATCTATGAATTGCCAAGCCTCACCCAACCCCGGGTGAGGAGTATGAAAAACTCTAGGGGCCCCTATCCCACAACCCTGATACTAGACCTCCATACTTTCCTATCCAGGGTCATGTCCTCAGAAACCCGCATTCTAGCCATGTCATGCCTAATCACCTCTCCCCAATACCTCTTAGGTCTCCCTCTGCCTCGCCGTACGTCGACCATCGCCAGCCGCTCACAACTCCTCACCGGGGCGTCAGGACTTCTCCTCCGCACATGCCCGAACCACCTCAGCCTCGCTTCTCGCATCTTCTCATCCCACCCCCACCTTCTCTCGAATAACTTCATTCTTAATCTTATCTAACCTGGTGAGCCCGCACATCCACCTGAGCATCCTCATCTCCGCAACCTTCATCCTCTGAACGTGAGAGTTCTTCACTGGCCAGCACTCCGCCCCACACTGTTAGAATTTATGCCCGTCACTAGAGGGGGGGTGAATAGTGCGGCACGAGAATATTGATAAATATTGCGGAATTAAAATTACAGGAGTAAAGTAAATGCGGTAATTAAAATAGTAAGGAAAGAACACACCGAATTTATACTGGTTCACCACAACGTGTGGTTAGTCCAGTCCCCGAGAGACTCTCTCGAGTTTCCACTAACTCCGTTAAGCTTACGGGTGCCTAACAAACTGTTACACTTGCTCGTAGATGTACACTCTACAAGACTTCAACTTGCTCGAGGATACCGCACCTCAAGACTTTACCTTGCTCGTGGATACCGCGCCACAAGACTTCACACACTAAGATTGAGGGTACTTAGCAAACCCGACAATCAATAAGAAGATATGGTCTTCTCAAACACCTTTCTCTTTTACAACGAGAACTCTCTAAAAAGAGTAGATAAAGAGATACAAGATTAGCTCTATGAACAACTCAAAGTTGTCTCTCAAATGGCTCAACAAAAGCTCTAAAATGATGCCCAAATAATATCAATATGTATATGAACAATAAGAGGTGTTGTGTGTTTAAAATCAGCTCAAAAGACCTCAATTTATAGGTGTTAGAAGTTGTATGTCCGTTGCTTAATTGACAATCAATTATGCTGATTTTTATGCAAGATAATCGATTATCCACTTTGCATAATCGATTATCTTCTCAACGTTCATAAAACGGAACGTTGGAAAGGCAACGGATAGTGAAATAATCGATTATTCCAATCACATAATCGATTATGTTGCCTTGCGTAATTTCCAGCAAAGCTGGAATATACCAGAGTATACCAGAATCAAAGCTGGAGTATACCAGAATATACCAGAATCGAAAACTTACTTCAAAAACCATTTTGGTTAAAATGAAGACGTTAAAATCATTTTGTTTGAAGTATATTAAAAATGTTTATGATATATATGATTTAATAAAATGATTTTATGCATATTAATGATGACCTATGTTGAGCCAAAAGACGAGATAACTTAAACGTTGCTCTTACATTGGTTTACCTAGCGACCTATGCATTGGGTCTTCGGTCTTGAACTTTTGAGCTCGTCTTGGCTTTTCCATGCAATCCATTCATTAATATGCTTCTCGGCATTCAATCTTGATTGTTTGCTAATGCATCTTCATTGTTTGTCATACAATAATATTGTTTAACAAGTTGACTTCATTGTTTGTCATTCATCAAAACCTAAACCTGAAAATCATGCTAGTACAACCAAAGCGCACATATCATGGATAGAATGATTTTCTACAATTTTCCCCTTTTTGATAATGGCAAACAACAGGAGATATACATATCGGATTCCCCCTAAATTCATGCTATATCTCAACATACAATTCATGCAAACTATTCCCCTTAATGATAATTCCCCCTCAAATAAGGCATACTATAACGTAGATTCATTCCCCCTTATTTGATGCATATCGCCTAATTTCTTCCCCCTTTTGGCATTAGCAAAAAGAAGAGTATACAAAGGCTACTTTCCCCTTTCGACACTTCCCCCTTTTGGGTATATCAATTGTTAGTGTCAAGAATAAAATAGGAAATACAATGAGGAATATACATTGACGATATTTAAAAAATCATACCAACATGAAATAATACCAAATGTTAGTAAAAACATAACAACGGTAATAACGGTTATTTTTCGCAAATCATATTACTTAAGAACATATCAACAGTTAATTTTTAACAAACCAATAGTTGTATTAAAAACATGAATCATTTATTTTTCAAGAATATATCAACTGTTATTCAAACCAAAAAAATATTCATCAAAACATGAATCGATCATTATTTTTAACAAAAATAATTGATACCAATTGTTATTCGAGATAAAAGTTATCAAAACATGAATCAACAAAGATAATTAATATCAATTGTTAACAAAGATATATTAATTGTTTACACATATCAACTATTATGTTTTTATCAAAAATATGATAACTAACCGAAAGTCCCCCTCGATGCAATAAGGTTTCGTGCTTGGTGCATCTACTACGATATTGTAGTCTTCAAGCACACCTGCAAACGTACCTAAAAATAGGTTTTCGGTACCCAGGCACTTTTGGGTCCTTGGGGGTTAGGCAAATAATAATCATAGTCAAAAGATAACTCTCTATGTTTTGCAAAACATACGGGTGCTATGTGTCCTACCCGGTTGCAATAATGACATATAACATTCGGGTTATGCATATGTATTGGTTGAGCCAAAAACGTTCTAGGTGATCTAAAATCGTTATTCCTAGAAGTGTTGCGATTCCTAGAACTATTTCTAGGTGGTCTAAAATGATTAATTTTAGACTCATTAGTGAAGTTCCTAGAATTATTTCTAGGTGGTCCAACTTCATTTCTATCATCCTTTTTAATTACTTCAACTGTTTTAGGACCATCAACACTACGTTTTTCTAGTGTGTTCCTAAGTTCTATGTTCTCTATTTTCAAAGACTTACAAGAAGAATAATTTGAACTTTGATCAATTGAAGAGGCTTCATTCATCTCCTTAATTTTATTTCTAAGATCAATATTGTCATTTTCAAAAAAATTATTTTTCTCTTCTAAAACTTTAATTTTAACCTTGGCCTCTTTGGAGATTTTTGAAGTCTTTTTCAATTCACCATATAAGTCATGAAAAGCTTCTTGTAATTCTTCAAAAGAATAAGAGTTAGAATTACTTACCTCTTCTTCCTCGTTGGCCATGAGGCATAATGCGGCAGTTTCATCGCCCGAGCTGTCCGAATCCCATGTCACGCGCCTTTGGTGTTTCTTCTTTTTCTTGTCCTTGGGTTTTGGACAATGTGACTCGGTGTGGCCAATTTTCCACACTTATGGCATGAAGGACTTGGTTCTTCCTTCTTTATTTCCTTTTTAATACACTTATAAAACTTTTCGATCAAGGCATTGGAAATATTATCATCATCGCTATCTGAATCACTTACCTCTTCTCTTTTAGAGGATGAGGCTTTGAAGGCAATATTCGAACTTTTACTTCTAAGATAGGGATTAAGAATTGTGCTTTCATAAGTTTCGAGGTTACCTCTTAGTCCATCAATTGTGACATCCGTGATTCCTATCGACTCTTGGATGGCATTGGCTTTGGAACGCCATTCGGAAGTGAGACTCCGTAGGATTTTTCGAACACGATCTTTGTTCGTGTACACTTTCCCGAGAGCATGAAGATCGTTGACGATTCTTGAGAATCGTTCGAACATAATACCGATGGGTTCTTTCTCCCTCATTTTAAAGAGTTCATATTCATGTGTTAGAAAATCAACTTTAGATTCTCGGATTTGAGACGTACCTTCATAAGTGATCTCGAGTTTATCCCACATCTCCTTGGCGGTTGTGCAGCAAGAAATCTTTCGATAGTCATCTGGGTTCACGGCACAATATAACATATTAACGGCCTTGGCGTTGTTTTCAACTTTCTTGATGTCCTCGGCATCATATTCATCTTCCTCCTTTGGAACCGTGGTTTCCCCAACTTTCTTTGTTGGCATTTGTTCACCATTCTTGATGATTTGCCACAAGCGAAAGTTATTTGATTGGATGAAGATTCTCATCCGCTCTTTCCAATATATGTAATTTGTTCCGTCAAATAGTGGAAGCCTATAGGTGGAGTGTCCTTCGCTCATCATTCCTGCGTTCAATATTCTCAACAAAAAAATATATATCGTTCTCTCAACCGGTTAAGGCTTTCAGAGAGTTAGGCTCTGATACCAATTGTTAGGATTTATGCCCGTCACTAGAGGGGGGGGTGAATAGTGCGGCACGACAATATTGATAAATATTGCGGAATTAAAATTGCAGGAGTAAAGTAAATGCGGTAATTAAAATAGTAAGGAAAGAACACACCGAATTTATACTGGTTCACCACAACGTGTGGTTAGTCCAGTCCCCGAGAGACTCTCTCGAGTTTCCACTAACTCCGTTAAGCTTACGGGTGCCTAACAAACCGTTACACTTGCTCGTAGATGTACACTCTACAAGACTTCAACTTGCTCGAGGATACCGCACCTCAAGACTTCACCTTGCTCGTGGATACCGCACCACAAGACTTCACACACTAAGATTGAGGGTACTTAGCAAACCCGACAATCAATGAGAAGATATGGTCTTCTTAAGCACCTTTCTCTTTTACAACAAGAACTCTCTAAAAAGAGTAGATAAAGAGATACAAGATTAGCTCTATGAACAACTCAAAGTTGTCTCTCAAATGGCTCAACAAAAGCTCTAAAATGACGACCAAATAATATCAATATGTATATGAACAATGAGAGGTGTTGTGTGTTTAAAATCAGCTCAAAAGACCTCTATTTATAGGTGTTAGAAGTTGTATGTCCGTTGCTTAATTGACAATCAATTATGCTGATTTTATGCAAGATAATCGATTATCCACTTTGCATAATCGATTATCTTCTCAACGTTCATAAAACGGAACGTTGGGAAGGCAACGGATAGTGAAATAATCGATTAGTCCAATCACATAATCGATTATGTTGCCTTGCGGAATTTCCAGCAAAGCTGGAATATACCAGAGTATACCATAATCAAAGCTGGAGTATACCAGAATATACCAGAATATACCAGAATCGAAAACTTACTTCAAAAACCATTTTGGTTAAAATGAAGACGTTAAAATCATTTTGTTTGAAGTATATTGAAAATGTTTATGATATATATGATTTAATAAAATGATTTTATGCATATTAATGATGACCTATGTTGAGCCAAAAGACGAGATAACTTAAACGTGGCTCTTACATTGGTTCTACCTAGCGACCTATGCCTTGGGTCTTCGGTCTTGAACTTTTGAGCTCGTCTTGGCTTTTCCATGCAATCCATTCATCAATATGCTTCTCGGCATTCAATCTTGATTGTTTGCTAATGCATCTTCATTGTTTGTCATACAATAACATTGTTTAACAAGTTGACTTCATTGTTTGTCATTCATCAAAACCTAAACCTGAAAATCATGCTAGTACAACCAAAGCGCACATATCATGGATAGAATGATTTTCTACACATACAACATGGCAGGCCTAACCACAGCTCTATAAAATTTCCCCTTGAGTTTCTGTGGAATTTTCTTGTCACACAGGACTCCTGATGCAAGCCTCCACTTTGACCACCCCGCTCCTATGCGATGAGTGACGTCCCCGTCAATCTCTCCGTCCCCCTGAATCACTGACCCAAGATATCTGACACTGTCCCTCTTGGCGATGACGTGTGATCCAATCATCACGTCCCTGCGTACTTCGCTCGGCTCGGCGCTGAACTTGCACTCCAGGTATTCTGTCTTTGATCTGCTTATTTGAAACCCTTAGACTCGAGAGTCTGTCTCCATACCTCTAACCTCTCATTAACACCGGCCTTCGTCTCGTCTATCAAGACTATGTCATCAGCAAATAGCATACACCAAGGCACATTGCCTTGAATATGTCGGGTGAGAGCATCCATCACCAAGGCAAACAAGAGAGGGCTAATCGCCGATCCTTGATGGAGCCCCATAACAACTGGAAAATGGTCTGAGTCGCCACCCACCGTCCTAACCCTAGTCTTAGCTCCATCGTACATGTCCTTACTTACTCTGATGTAGGCTTCCAGCACGCTCTTCGCCTCCAAGCACCTACCTTGGGACCTTGTCATACGCCTTCTCCAAGTCGATAAGCACCATGTGCATGTCCTTCTTCTTATCCTGAACTGCTCCACCAGCCTCCTGACAAGGTGGATAGCTTCTGTAGTGGAGCGACTCGGCATGAAACCGACCTTCATGGTGTGACTTGTTAATTTGATATTCCTATAGTTGTTGCAGCACTGGATGTCACCTTTGTTCTTGTACAAGGGCACCACTATACTCCACCTCCACTCCTCCGGCATCTTTTTGGTCCTCAAGATCGCATTGAACAACCTGGAGAGCCACTCCACCCCTGACCTACCCATGCATTTCCAGAACTCTATCGGGATCTCGTCAGGCCCGGTCGCTCGACCCCTACTCATCCTACGCAAAGCCCCCATGACCTCCTCCGCCCTAATGCGCCTGCAGTACCCAAGGTCTCTATGTTGCTCTGAATGCCCCAACTCCCCTAGCTCTATGTTACGATCCGCTTCATCGTTAAATAAGTCTCGAAAGTACGCCTGCCACCTCTGCTTGACTTGAGACTCCCCCATCAGAACTCTACCATCCTCGCCCTTGATGCACCTAACTTGGTCAAGATCACGCGCATTCCTTTCCCTTTCTTTAGCTAACCGGAATAACTTCATGTCCCCTCCTTTCTCCCCTAATTCCTCGTACATGCGACCAATCGCCGCGTTTTTTGCTTCCGTAACCGCCATCTTTGCTTCTTTCCTCGCCGCTTTGTAGATCTCCCTGTTCGCTCTCCGTTCTTGCTCGCTTGTGCTCCCTGCCATCATAGCAAACGCCGCCTTCTTTGCTCCACTTTTCCTTGGACTACATCGTTCCACCACCAGTCACCCTGATGCCTGCCTGAATAGCCTTTGGCTACCCCGAGCACATCTCGTGCTACCTCCCTAACCAAGTTCGCCGTCTCTAACCACATATCATCCGCTTCCACAGAACTCCTCCAAGCTCCGCCCTCAGCTAACCTCCTCTCCAACTCCTGTGCTTTCTCCTTAGTCAAAATACCCCATCTAATCCGTGGTTGTCCCCCAGCACCCCTCATCTTCCTCTTCACCCAGAGACCGATATTCATCACTAGGAGTCTATGAAGAGTCGAAAGGGACTCTCCCGAAATAACCTTGCAGTCCTTGCACATACCCCTATCGCTCCTTCTGAGGAGGAGGTAATCAATCTGAGTCCTCGCCGCCGAACTCTTGAAGGTAACCAAATGCTCATCCCTCTTCTGAAATGTCGAGTTCGCAATCAAAAGCTCGGAAGCCCTGGCGAAATCAAGCAGTGACGTGCCTCCTCCGTTCCTAACCCCAAAGCCGAAGCCACCATGCACCTCACCATAACCACCAGTATCATCCCCAATATGACCATTAAAGTCCCCTCCAATAACTAACTTCTCATATCGGGGAATACTACTGACCATATCATCCAGTCCTCCCAAAAGCGCCTCTTAACCTCCTCGTCTAAGCCCGCTTGCGGCGCGTAAGCACCAATGACGTTGAGGACGCAACCCCCAATAACCAACTTAATTGACATTAACCTATCATTCACTCGCCTAACCTCGACCACGCACTCCCTTAGATACCTATCAACCAAGATACCAACTCCATTCATACTTTCACGACCCCAGAATACCACAGCTTAAACCCGTCTACATTCCTCGCCTTCGACCCTTTCCACCTAGTCTCCTGGACACAGACTATGTTAACCCTCCTCTTCTGAAGAATCTTCGCCAGCTCAATAGACTTACCCGTCAGAGTGCCTACGTTCCACGACCCGATCCTTAATCTATGAGCATCCGCTACCCTCTTCCCACCCTTGCCTCCGGCCCTACCCGCAGAACCGCTCCCAGCCCCCCTGCTCGCCCCTGCCCCACCCCTGCCCCTCGAGGACATGACCTTACTCTACCAACTCCTGCCGCGGCCACTATCCCCAACCGATTACTAAAAACAGTGATGCACCCACGTACTACAGCGGAATACGCAAAAGGATGCAAGCTAGGAATCGACAAAGTAAACCACACACAGGGTGCTTAGATAGAAAACGTTAAAGGGTGTACAGAGTAAAAAAGGGGAGGTCGGGAGGTACCAACTCCCGATGGAAAAACCTGGAAGTATGCTTTGATTCGCCCGATATCAGCTACCGCTTGCTCTTGCACACTTCGTTCGGTGTTGCTTTGCTCTTCGCGTCCAAATGTCGTAAGCTCTCCTTGTCCGCCGCGGCTTGTACCTAAAAAAAAGGGGTTGCCTAGCTCGGGAAAGGGAAGGGGTTGCCTTAATGGGGGTCACCGGAGTTAGGGTTGGTAGGGGTCGGGGGTGAGGGTTGGGTAGTGAAGATAAAGGAGAGAGAGAGAGAGGAGAGACAGAAGAGAGAGAACTTACTTAGGGGGTCGCCAGAGAAGGATTGCCGGAGGAGGAGGGGGTCGCCAGAGGGGGAGGGGGTCGCCGGAGAGAGGGGTCGCCGGGGGGAAGGGTAGAGGGGGCTGGGAGTTGGGGAGGGGGGGCTTGATGGAAGTAGACGTTAGAGAGGAGGGAGAAGAGAGAGAATAGTTCTGTTCTTTTCTAAACGCTGTCAGTCACTCCATTAGGATTAGTATTGTTATTTCGATAACTTATGCAAACGACCCCTAATATGGTAATTAAGGCCTCATTTGTTTGCACTTAATAGAGGTCTAAATCTCAATCATTCAGATCTCAGACATTTAATGTGTTTGTTTTTAAAGCCTAAATCTTATGATTTAGATCTTAATTATTAAGTGTGTTTGGTTTTTTTTATTTCACAACCACTTAATGAGTCTAAATAGGTCTGTATGATTAAAATCCATAACAGAGACTTAATTTTATTAAGATGCTATCACATATTCATTATTAACCGCCACAATCGCCTACCATTATCAACTACCACCATGCCGCCACTACTACCATACTTAACCACCAACCCCCACCCCACCACCACCACCACCTCCACCACCACCACGCCGCCATCATCCTCAGTTATAGCTGTCACTATTATCGACCATCATCACCTACTATTCCCACCACTCCGACCATCATCATTCTCACCCACATCAACACTCATCCACCTCAACTACCACAGCTGACCACCCTATCACCATCAACAACCACAGCTGGCACTGTCCATCGTTATAACCAATCACCACCAACCCATCACCATCCTCAGTCACAACTACTACCATCACCCGCCATTATTAACTATAACCACCCACCACCATCATTCTCAATCATAATCGCCACCACTATCAATCACTAATAGCTACTAGCATGAACTACCACCATCAACCAAAACTACCACCAATCACCGCCTCTAGTCGGCATTCACCTGTTAGCCATTACCACTAACAACTAAAATATTTTAATAAACTATTATTGATAGAATATTAGATTAGTTAGTATTTCATTTGAATTTTATGTTTACTAATTTTCAAATAAAGATAATTTAAACTGTCAAAAAATATAAAAAAATCATTTAGAAAATTTTAAATAATAAAATAAAAAATTCTAAGACTTATTTTAAGTGATAAATTTAATACAACAACAACAATAAACTCAATATATTTTTTTTTAAATAACCTTTTGGACCAACAACCTTCCGAACCCACAAATTTTATAAACTTTAGCCGCTAGAATTTCGAATCCCAAAATTTTATAATTTCTAAACATGTAAATTTCCAAACACATAAACCTTCGAATTCATAACTTTGGAACTTGTAAAATTTCGAACTTGTAAACTGAAAGATGAAAAAGCTAAAACTGAATATATATAAATTTACATTGGGTTTGTTATTGTTGTTGTATTAAATTTATCACTTAAATAAGTCTTGGAATATTTTGTTTTATTATTCAAAATTTTCTATATCAAAAAATTTGTATTTTTTGACAGTTTGAAAAGGGAAATTTATTAAACATAAAAAGAGAAAGGAATGAGGTAATCTCATGCAGGGAGATAAATGTCTTTGCGTGAAAAGTGAGTCAGTTACCAATGGCACAATCTTCCACCCCTTTATTGGGAACATATTTAATATTCTCAATAAATTTGACGATCTATAAATTTTTGAATTTGACGAACTATAATTTTATTTTTATTTTTATTTTTTTAAAATGAAAAATAAAAAATGATTGTTTTTGTAATTCAAAGGATTTTACTGCGGATTACGTAAAAAAAATTTAATAATTGTTTTTGTAAATTTAAAAAAAATTATTAAAATTTGTTTTTACCTAATTCGCAGTAAAATAGTGCAAATTACAAAAAATCTTTTTTTTAATAATTCACAATATTTTACTGCGAATTACATTAATGGAAAATTTTTCGTTAACCCAATTCGCATTAAATTACTGCGAAATAGGTATAAAAGTAACTTTTTTAACATTAAAAAGAATGTTGAGTCTAATTTATTATCATTTCGGTTTCAGACTCTATAAACTAAGGTATTTTTTCTTATCTATTCCATATATCAAACCTTATTACTAAAAGTGTTCATATTTTGTTATTTACCCGTGTTGTCCATATTTTTTCTACAAATTATACACCAATCCAAAAATAGGTAGATTTTCCCATAAATAACGCGTTAAAATGAAGGCACCAGATCTGCGTGTGATTTAATCAATATTAAATACGAAATTTGAAACGGAAGGAGATCTAAAAGTTGAAACAATTTGTTCTTCCATATACTTCCCACCATTGATAGCCATTAAAAAGCTTGAAAGCTTTAAATTCAAATTTGGGTT
The DNA here is from genome assembly GCA_034376525.1 of Nicotiana benthamiana. Lineage (NCBI taxonomy): Eukaryota > Viridiplantae > Streptophyta > Magnoliopsida > Solanales > Solanaceae > Nicotiana > Nicotiana benthamiana. The sequence goes on from CM067330.1 coordinate 103,466,208, forward strand.
TTCAAAAATCATTATTTGTTTGGATTGGGGATGTTGTAAATGTTTCTGAATATGTTTAGGAGTTTATATCTCAATTTTGAAGGGTTTTGGTGAAGATTAGACTTGGTTTTGATTGAATTTCATATTGAAACTCGTCGAAGAAGAAGAAGAAGACATATTTTCAAAAATTATTGATAAGTTGTAGATAAATTATAAATAAATTATAGAAATATAGATAAATTATTGATAATTTGTAGATAAATTGTAGATTGGGAAGACTAAAACTTCTACAAGTTTTCTACAATTATGTCGAAAATGCCAATTATGCTACAATTGAAATGAGAATTGGGATATTAAAATTCAATGTATTCAGTTTGTAGATATCTTATAGATAAAATTTCAATAAATAAACTACAAATCAGTTTATGTATTGTATAAAGTTGTATTATTTTTTAGAGTATCTACAAAATTACTACATTTATACTACAATTAAACTACAATCTTGTGTCAAAAAAAAATATTGATAACAAAATTTTCTCTTCATCTACAAAATTTCTACATAAAAACTACAAATAAACTACAATTGCACCCACACTATCAAAGTTATTGTCTTCCACGAGAAAATCATTTCCTTACAATTTTGCAACCCAACTACTCCTTTATCACAAGAAAATCATTTCCTATTGATGGCAAAAGCAGTGATACCAAATGATGGATCCATATTTCCATTCCCTACAGTGATACCTATGGCAAAAGCAGTGATGCCTATTAAGCATAACCTATCTCCATTTCCTACAGTTACCACACTTCCAGCAATCTTTTCTAGACTCCTCTTCATTCAGAGGTGAACAACGTCTGTGGATTCACATTTCACATGTATACGAAAATGGGGGAAAACTGAAGGTAAATCGCGGTGGAGAGGGGGGGGGGGGGGAGGGAATTAGCTGAACGTAAATCGTGGGGGTATGGGGGTGGGAGGAGAGAGAGGCAGGTAAACTAAAATTGGAGAATATATGCTCCTAAAATCACGCCTAGAATAAATGAAGCAATAATTATACCCTTAATTTGAATTATGGAATATAAATGGTAATTTGTTATGCGTAAATGTAATTAACACAATCCTTAAACAATAAAGATAATAAGGTTTGGTATATGGTATATGTATGTAAAAATCCCATAAATTAAAGTATGAAGTGTTAACTACCAATGCAAATATAAAGTGGACAATTTTGAAATTGAAATGTCATATATATTGATGGTAAGACTAACCCAAACACATTTTACCCGCCCAACTTGCCCAAGCTTTAATAGGTTTGGGCTGGAATAGTTTTGAAGATGAAATTTTGGCATGGTATAACAATATATCCATATAATTGAAAAAATAGCCCTAGTTATACATCTTGGCATCAAATAGCCGATAAATGTATATCACAATAATAATGCATATATCACAACTTTTATTTTCTTCTATGTTTATATCAATATATATAGTAAAATTTTATTTTAGTATTTCTATATAAATAATATTATTCTTTGTATATCAATAATATAAAATTATATGTACAGTTATCGCTGCCATTATATCAATGTATATCACAATAAAAAATATTGTATTATTTGTATATCACAGTGGATAGCACATCGGACATGTATATACCAAAATGTACATCAACAATTTCTCATGTATATTATGTATATATGTGTATATCCATGAAATTTTGTATTATATATGCGACATACAATGCAATATACACATGTGTACATAAAATATGATATTGTATACACGATATACAAACTGATATACACATACGTCCTTAAAAACTTGTGTGTGATATACACTGATGTATACGATATACAATATGATATACACATGTCATAATTGGATTTGTATGTCTGATTGTTTTACCTGAAATCAATCTGAATCACTTCTAATCTTTCTCAAATTTTATATATAGTCTCTTTTAGATATTTTAAATTAGTTTCAATCACACCCACTCATTCAATCTAACAAAAAAAAGAAAGAGAAGAAATATAAAGATGAAATATATATTTTCTCGCTTAGATTTTGCTTCGAATTTTTTCTGGTGTGAGATCAACCTTACCTTTTCATCGCACTAATTTTTTTGTGTGCATAATTTACAAAATTTTTTACTAAACTATGAGAGAAAAAGAGAAGAGATAAAATAAGAAATACAATGAGAGAAAGGGGGAGCAGAGTCATAGTAAGAGTGTAGTTTTTTTTTTTTTTTGAGGATATAAAAGAGAGTAGTTTTTTATAAGATTTAGCTATATAATGCCAATTGTTTGGGGCTATCTTTGCCAAACCTAATATAAGACTTAAAAATTACCAATTTATGTTATGTGTTGTTATAGGATACTAATTTTTCTTTGAAAATTGGTTTAAAATCTCATGGTATAGCCAGTTTTTACACTGGTCAACCAAAAATAGCCAGCATTTACCAAGTAAATGAAAAGTTGCCATTATTTTGCTGCAACATGGACCGGTCCATTATAATATACGGGAGTTCTGGTGCATTTGTGCACGAACTCCAGCATATTATGCTGGACCAGTATACTTTGGTAAAATATGCGTGAGTTCCAACATAATTATGCTTGAACTCCCGTAAAATTTGCGGGAGTTCCAGCATAGTTATCTTGGAACTCCCGTAAAATTTGCGGGAGTTCAAGCAAACTTATGCTGGAACTCCCATAAAATTTGCGGGCGTATTTTTCGGATTTTGAACAATATTTTTGCTCAGATTTATCTTTACGAAAAAAGTGGCTAAATTTCGATGACTTTTGAAACTTGATTATTTTTCAACAACCAGTGGTAAATCTGGCTATTTTTAATTTCTCATGAAAATTGGTTGTTTTGGGCTAGCCCAAGTTAACCTATCTTAAATCATCAACTAAAACGGACCAATAATAATGGTTAAAATATCATGGTATAGCCAGTTTTCACACTGGTCAACGAAAAATAGCCAGCGTTTACCAAGTCAATGAAAAATAGCCATTATTTTACTGCAACAGGGAGCGGTCCAGTATAATATACGAGAGTTCTGGTGCATTTGTGTACGAACTCCAGCGTATTATGCTGGACTTGTATACTTTGCTAACTCCTGTAAAATTTGCTGGCGTATTTTTCCGGATTTTGAACAGTATTTTTGCTCAAATTTAAAGTAGCTAAATTTCGATAACTTTTAAAACTTGATTATTTTTCAAAGACCAATGATAAATCTGACTGTTTTAAAATTTCTCCCATAATAATGCCCAACCTTGACCCATATTGAAAATGCTCAATCTAAGTTCTATCGTGACCTGTGTTACAATTTCAATATCTTGTTCAATTGTTCGTTTCCCCTGCTCAGGTGCTTGGTAATTAGTAATTTTTTGGAACAAACAAAAAAAAATATCAGAGAAGATAAATCATAAATAATTCACTAGAAAATATCGGTCTATCTTTTGAAGACGTCATCTTTTACTTTTTTGCTGTTAAAATATATTATCTAGCATATTCGCTAGGAACTCCCCCAAAAGTCCTTATTTTGTATTTCACTTCTAATGAATTAAGATATGAAGTAAAAATTTTGTTTTGTAAATTTATATATATAACGCGAAGAAACAAAAGTTGTAGCAGAACAAAATAAATATTATGAAAATTATTACACAATCTTTAGTTTAAAAGCATATTTTGATTTTGATCCATGGACGCATAACTAAATGAACAAACATTTATAAGTGTCAGAACTTTTAAACTCAAACCTCTTAATATCTTGGCTGATAATTAAGGTCGAAAGAAATGACAAACAAAGAAAAAAATGTATATGTTTTTGTAGTTGCATCATTAAGCAAAACAAGGTAAAAATACTAATTTGGATCAATTAAGGTTTGTAAAACTTGAACTAAAGAACTCGTCCCCCGATTTAGCTAATTTCTATTGGCAGAAACAATCATCAAACGTGAAAAAATTTGAAAATAAAGCAGAAACACATTAACACAACAGAGAAAACAACAAACAAAATTTATATCTATAAAATAAAGGATTGCTTTGGGGTGTTACAGACTTGATAAAATGTAACTGCCTTCTTTCTGTAATAACCCGACCGATCGTTTTGAGAGTTGTAGCCTCCTTCCTTCAGTTATTGCTCATTTTATGCTTTCAATTGTGATGTGACTTGCCGGGGTAGTTGGTTCGGGTCTGAAGATGTTTTCGAATAAGCCGAGACACTTAGTCTCAAGGTTAAAAGCTTAAGTTGTAATGGTTGATCGGATGTTGACTTATGTGTAAACAACTCCGAAATAGAGTTTTGATAGTTCCGTTAGCTCTGCTGAGTGATTTTGGACATAGGAGCATGTCCGGATTTTAATTTGGAGGCCCGTAGTTGAATTAGGCTTGAAATGGCGAAAGTTGGAAATTTAAAAGTTTGACCGAGAGTTGACTTTGTGATTAGCAGGCTCGGATTAGAAATTCGGGAGTTGGAAAAGGTCTGTGGTGTCATTTTTGACTTGTGTGCGAAATTTGTGATCAATTGGACGTAATTTTATAGGTTCGATGTCGTTTGTAGAAGTTGGATTTCCTTAGTTTTATTAAGCTTGAATTTGGGCGTTATTCGTATTTTTGATGTTTTTTTAATGTGATTTGAAGTCTTAAATAAATTCGTATCGTATTTTAGGACTTGATGGTATGTTTGACTGAGGTTTGGGAGGCCTCGGGTGGAGTTCAGATAGTTTTTGGATAAAGTTTGAGTTTGAAAGACTACTTGAAGCCTTCTGGTGCAATCGCATATGCAGAATATTGGTCGCAGGTGAGAGCTCCCAGGTGGGGCTGGCTAGGGTAGACGCTACCAGGAAAGGATTAGACAGTGGTAGTAAAAGCGAAAATGTTTCTGCAGATGCAAAGGCGCATCTGCGTAGGGTCTTCCGCAGAAGCGAAAAAGGCCAGGCTGAGTTGGAGACACAAAAGTGGGCGATGGCTCGTAGGAGCGCACTCGCAGATGCGGAAACATGGCAGCAGGTGCGCAAGGTCAAGAGTGGAGTGTTTTCTGTAGAACCGGATTAGTGACAGCAAAAGAGATATCGCAGAAGCAAATTTTTAGAACGCATGACCTGGGCAGATTATTTAAAGACGAGGATTCCTAGATCTTCACCATTTTAAACATTTCAAGCTTAAGATTGGGCGATTTTTGAGAGGATTTTCGTGAGGTTTCTTGAGGGTGCTCATTTTTATTCGATAACGCTGTTTTCCCATTGAATTTTCTATCTAATTTGTGTATTTTTTAGGTATAATTTTGGAAGTTGAGGCTAGGGATTTGGAAAGTTTAAATTGGCGATTTGAGTGACGATTTGGTGTCGGATTTTGATAAATTTGATATGATTAGATTCGTGGTTGAATGGACTTTCAAATTTCACGACTTTTATCGGATTTCAATACGTTGGCTCGGGGGTTGACTTTAGATTTAGATCTTGGTATTTTCTTATGAAATTAATTTCTTTAGTCCGTATTGATTGTATCGAACTATTTGTGGCTAGATTCAAGGCATTTGGAGGCCGATTTGCGAGGCAAGGGCATATTGAAGTAGAGATTTTCACGGTCTGAGATTTATATTAGTTCTAAAAATTAGCTCCGAGGATATGAAACCCTATATTATGTGTCATGTGATTGGTGTTGAATTGACGCACATGGTGTGAGCACATGATTTTTGCCCTATATATGAATCATTCCCATAAAATTCAAACATAAAAAGAATTTTCTTTATTTTTACAATTTTTTATGAATTTCATGTTAATTGTTTGCATTTTATTTGTGCATGTTAATTCATATAAAAAAAAATATGCATTGCATTTAGGATCTAATTTTATATTTTAGTATTAATTAGGGATTAATTTGTTTTAGACCAAAGCATAAAAATCACAAAAAATAGTTCACTTTAGCTTTTTTAGTTTAATAATGAAATTGTCACAAAATAGTGTTATGAATAATTTTAGGCATTAACTAGATTAGTTTAATATTTTTTTAATAATCTTCATAAATCAGAAAATTAGTAACAAAAAATATATAAATTGGAAATAAACAAAAAGGAAATAAAGGAAATACAAAAAGGAAAAAATAAATAAAGGAAGCAATTAAAATGAAGAACAAGAAAAGGCTGTCTTTATTAACAAAGCCAATTGGACTCGTTATTTACCAGGTTTCCCAGCTCAAACGCCAATCCGCCCCACCCAATGCACCCTCTGACCCGGTCCAGTTTCACCATAGTCTAAACAACGTAGTTTTGATATTATTTAATCCTGACCGTTCATTTGCATATATCCAACGGCTGAGGCTCCTTCTCCTTAATGTAATAAGATGGTCCGAAAATAGGTCAAGCCTTAACGACCGATGTCGTCTTCCTCGTACCTGTGTAACGCCACCTTGAGCTGCAGGCTGGAAATCGCCTCCGCCGGCGGCGATGCTCTGATGGGCTCCAAAATTACACCCTGGGCTCCTTTCTTCCTCGTCTTTACACTCCCAGTATCAGTTTCCCCAAAGTGTCGAATATTGAATCGAATTTTTGACATGGAACATGACTTCGTCCAAATCGGCTCAAGTTTTTACCATACTTTCCCCTAACCTCCCTCATCCTCAATCCCTCATTAGCTTCCGTCAGATATCACCGGAGCTTGTCGAGTCGTAAATATAGGGTATTTGAAATTCAAGTCTGGGTGGGCATTCGATTTCTCGATTGACTTCGAGCTAATGTTACGTGTTTATTTCAGACGAAATAAGCACGCAACATTAAATGGAAGTCGAGTTCGAGGCCAGTCAAGCCATGGGGTGTCGAAAGTCACTGAGTTTCGTCTAATCTTAATCTCTGTTTCTTTCCTCGTTCTCTCGTGTTTCTGAATTAGGTTCGTATTGTTGCTCCTTAATTAATTGGTAGTATAAACTTTACGTTCGTCATTAGTTTGTTCAAATGTTTAAGGCCTGGTTTTGATTGCTCATTTTTATTATAATTAATTTGGTTCTTTTTTTATTTCTGTCAGTTTTTTTTGTAAATCATTTTCCTGCCATCCTTTCTGTGATAAGTGAGGCTCTGATTGTTGAATTCGTTGCTTTTTTTATGCTTGTTTGATTTAATTTGAGTTCGAGTTTAGATTATTGTTGAGTTTGATGATTTGAATCATATTATTGTTCTTTTAAGCTTGGAATCTGATCTTTAGTTTAAACTTTAGTTTTAGTGTTCTGATGATTAATTAGGAGTTAGTTTAATGGGATTAATTAGTTAATTGGTATGTTTGCTTATTGGTTATAGCTGATAGTGTTTTCATACGGGTTTAAAAGGGGTTGAGAGAATCACTAATTTCAGGGGAAGAGTCAGGGGTAGCCTGGGCATGAGAAATGGTTGATTTATCAAAAACAGTAATTGCAAAACAGGGGCTCGGGTAATTTGGTACTTTAAAATGCATAAGAATGTTGTGGCCAATACTAAAATCACCTATAACCTTCTAGGGAGGGGCTTTAGTTTAGATATCAGTAAAATAAGTGTGCTAACTTGGGGCACAAGTCAGAAAAGAAGGGATTAATATGAAAATAAGGAAGGAACTGAGTTTGAAAACAGAAAATAAGGGCTGCCCTATTTGTGTTGTGCCTATATAAGGGCATGCGAGGAAATAAGAATAGATTTGGACGTTGTGAGATTGTTTGACGCCCGAACCATGTGAAATCGGGGCAAGTAAAACATAAAAAATCCACGCAAAAGCAAGTTGGCCAAATTGATAGGGGGCCGATCATGGTAATAAGAGTAAGAGTGTTTCCCAACGGCACATTATATCAGACAATGTAGAAAGAAAATGTTGGAAATGGTCGTCAATTTTGATGCAGTCAAGAGATACTATGTATAATTTCTGTATTTTGATTGTACCTGTTTGTACTTGGCATATTTTGAGGGTTGAAATGACGAAGGCGTTCTGTTCTGCTATCTAAATATTTTTTTCCATTGTTATCCCTTTTAAGCCGTTCTTATTTTTTTTATACCCCTCTTTCGGAGTCAACGACACAATCAAAGAAACGCAAGTGTCGGAGATAAGCAAATGGAAAAAGAAGGAAAAAGAAAAGGAAAGGAAGAAAGAAGAAAAGAAAAGAAAAGAAAAGAAAAGAAAAGAAAAGAGAAGAAAAAAGAAAGAAGAAAAGAAAGAAAAGAAAAATGAAGAAAAGAAAGGAAAAAGCAAGGAAAACATAAAGAAAAAAGAGAAAGAAAATCACAACAACGTAATTTCTATGACGTGAACTACGTTTGATTTGATCCCGAAAGGGTACGTATGCAGCCTCTCTTAGGTTCAGTCATACCAAATAAATCCAAAAGCCCTCAAGCAAGAAACTGGGGCAGAAGTTGTGGTTGTTTTGAGAAATTGGATTCAAAAAGTTGTAATTTTAACCCATTTTGAAATTGTTTTGAGCCTTTTTATACCCTTTCTTTCTAACCCATCCAAATGCCTACATTACGGTCCAAAGAAAGACCTTTTGATCAGTCTTTGAGAAATGCCAAGTCAAGCAGATAAGGTAATTCATGTCAGGGGCAACACTCCGGTCCAAACAAGGTGATAAAATCAGAGAGAGAAAAAAGAGTCTTATTGGTGAAAACCTTCACGGGCACCTTGAGGCGACGGTAAGTCGAGAGAAAGAACAAATGAGAGAGGTTTGTTGGTGAAAACCCTTCGGGCACTACAAGTCGAATATGGATGTAAATGAGATTAGATAAACGGAGCACCAAAGCCCAGTTTCACGGTGAAAAGATACAACAAGAGCTGAACATTGGGTTTGATTGGCAGAATATCCACATGTGCATGTCATGGTCGTTAGAGTTGGTATCCACATTTGATAGGTTTCTACTTCGTAGTGTCTTCTTTAGGAATCATCTCTTTACTTTGTCTTTCACTTCGTTCTTCTATTTTATTCACTTCCTCTTTCTGAGTCTGTTTGATCGTAACAAGTGAGAAATGACTTCAAAAATTTCACCAGCTTTCCAATTGCACAAAATGGGGTCACGAGCCAAGTAAAACAACAAGAGAAAGGGTAATAAATCATTGGGGGATCATGTGAAACACAAAGTTTGGTAGATGTCGGTTCATGAGTAATGCAACAGATGGATAATATTGGGTTTGAACGAAGAATAGATATTTCCCGTGACAATGGGTCAAGCGAATGAGCAATAGACTTCAGGGTCAAGGGGCTAGGGGTTATGATTTAAGAAGCAACAACATACTGTAGGGGCAATAGATGCAATTTGGGAATTCATGTAAGACTCAAAGGTCAGGAAAATTCCAGTTCATGAGCGATGTAAGAAACAGAAGATATAGGTTTGCACGCAAAAAAGGTATGGGGTCAGATAAGAAGATTAGAAGTAATAATTGAGAGGTAGTCGTCAAGAAGGGCGGAAGTTATCCGCCAAGTTTCAAAGATGGTCAGACAATGCAGAGCATGGAAATGAGAAAAAGGAAAGCCATCTCGAGCGGAAGTATCACAACCAACCACTACACTTTAAATTGACAAAATTTTCTTTGATTTGAAACAGGGGCATGGAACTATGATTGATGGGGGAAAGATATGCTGGGGCAGAAAATTTTCTGCCGTTTTGAAAATCGTTTTTGAAGTCGGGCACCCATTCGAAGAACATTAAGGTCAAATACAAGTTTGTTAAAAGAAGAATAGGGAATTAGTATTCAGGAAAGAAATACTAGTTTTAAGGAAAGTAATTCTCGGAGGATTGGAACACCAAGTTGTTAGGGAAGCGGTTTTTGAAGGAGGACAACACTAGTTTTTTGGGAAGCAATTCTGAAGGAAGGTAATTCAAGTTAGAAGGTAGATAAGACAAGTTTCAGAGAAAATGGTTGACATAAAATCTTAGTCTGATGAAATTTTCACCTAAGATAGAAAAATCTTAGTCTGATAAATCTTTCGCCTAAGATGAAGAAAGAGAATCTTAGTCCGATGAATTTTTTACCTAAGATAAAAATCTTAGTCTGATGAATCTTTCACCTAAGATAAAGGTAGAAATTAGGACAAGAAAGAAAGGCATAATTCGGGAAGAAAGACAGAAGTTGGAAAAAAGAAGAAGGCATAATTTGGGAATGAAGGCATAAGTTGGGAAAAGAAGGGGAGGCATAACTTGGAAAGGAAGACAGAAGTTGAAAAAAGAAAGAAAGACATAATTTGGGAGAAAGAAAAGAAGGAACAATGTGAAAAAGAAGGAAAGGAATGTTTGAATTCAAAAATGGACCTAGTCTGATGAATTGTCTCCTAGTGTTAAAATCTCAGTCTGATGGATCTTCCTCCTGAGATCACACAAAATGGACCTAGTCTGATGAATTATCTCCTGGAGTCAAAATCTCACTCAGATGAATCTTTCTCCTGAGACCACACAAAAATGGACCTAGTCTGATGAATTATCTCCTAGAGTCAGAATCTTAGTCTGCTGAAACTTTCACCTAAGATGAAAATCTTAGTCTGATGAATTTTTTACCTAAGATAAAAGGTAAGAATCTCAGTCTGTTGAATATTTCTCCTAAGATAAAAATCTTAGTCTGATGAAATTTTCACCTAAGATAAATTTTAAATTTTAAGTTTGAAATACATTTCAGTCTTTAAATTTAAAGTTTTGAAGCATCTTAGTCTTTAAATTTTCAAGTTTTGAGGTAAGGAACCGGCCTGGATAACATAGGAATAAATTTCAGTCTTTAAAATTGAAGTTTTGAAACATCTCAGCCTTTATATTTCAAGTTTTGAGGTCAAGAGCCCGTCTGAATAACAGAGAAATACATTTCAATCTATAAATTTTACAGTTACATTTCAGTCTTATCACATTCAAGTTTTCAATTCTTGATAATATATGGTAAAAAGCACCCAGTTTTCCAAACCGGGCAGAAAGTTTTCTTTGTTTTGTCTATTTTTAAAGTCAGGAGCCCGCCTGGATAACAAAGGAATACATTCAAGTTCAAGTTTATTCAAGTTCAGCAATGCGGAGAGAAGGAACAACACCTCAGTTAGCAAGTTGAAGTAATAACAATGGATTTCACCAAGGAAAGACAAGAGAACAAGGTATCAAGGAAGTACAAGATGCAAGTTTGAAGATTTTAAATAGAATTTTTTGTAATTCATAATTCATAGCTTATGCTAGCTTCTTTTATTTTGACATGGTGTAACAAGGAAGGTCAGCGAGCAGTAGCAGCAGTAATCGTAGTGAAATCACAGCTCCTGGTAGTCCTAGCTACCAGACACTCCCGAACTACACTGACCTGATTCCTGTTTAGCCCAGAATATGTAGGCAAGCTCTGAAGCAGGGTGTGGTCAAAACTTTTCAAAATGCTTCACAACGGAATATTTGAATGGGCAAAAATCGCTCGTATTTGCGCACTTATCTTTGCCCAAAAACTTTTCATGTCTCCGAGAAAAGAGGGGCAGCTGTGAACACGTGATTTTTGCTCTATATATGAATCATTCCCATAAAATTCGAACATTAAAAGATTTTTCTTTATTTTTACAATTTTTTGTGAATTTCGTGTTAATTATTTGTATTTTATTTGTGCATGTTAGTTCATATGAAAATACAAAAAATATGCATTGCATTATGATTTAGTTTCATTGGTTAGTATTAATTAAGGATTAATTTATTGTAAACCAAAGCATGAAAATCACAAAAAATATTTCACTTTAGCTTTTTTAGTTCAATTATGAAATTGTCACAAAATAGTGTTAAAAGTAATTTTAGGCATTAACTAGTTTAGTTTAATATTTTTGTTTTAATAATATTCATAAATCAGAAAATTAGTAAAAAATTATAAAGTGGAAATAAACAAAAAGGAAATAAAGGAAATACAAAAAGGGAAAAATAAATAAACGAAACAATTGAAATGAAGAACAAGAAAAGGCTGTCTTTATTAACAAAGCCAATTGGGATCGTTATTTACCAAGTTCTCTAGCCCAAACGCCCATCCGCCCCAGCCCAATGCACACCCTAACCCGGTCCAATTTCATTATAATCTAAACGATGTAGTTTTTATAGGGTTTAATCCTGACCGTTCATTTGCATATATCTAACGGTTGAGGCTCCTTCTCCTTAATGTAATAAGATGGTCCAAAAATAGGTCAAGCCTTAACGACCGATGTCGTCTTCCTCGTACCTGTGTAACGCCACCATGAGCCGCCTACCAGAAATCGCCTCTGCCGGCGGCGATGCTCCGATGGGCTCCAAAATTACACCCTGGGCTCCTTTCTTCCTCCTTTTTCCACCCCCAGTATCAGTTTCCCCAGAGCCCTCATCAAAAGTGTCGAATATTGAGTCGAATTTTCGACATGGAACATGACTTCGTCCAAATCCGCTCAAGTTTTCACCATACTTTCCCCTAACCTCCCTCATTATCAATCCCTCATTAGTTTCCGTCAGATATCACCGGAGGTCGTCAAATCGTAAATATAGGGTTTTTGAAATTCAAGTCTGAGTGGGGATTCGACTGCTCGATTGACTTCGAGCTAATGTTACGTGTTTATTTCAGACGAAATAAACACACAACGTTAACTGGAAGTCGAGTTCGAGGCCAGTCAAGCCATCGGGTGTCAAAAGTCAGTGAGTTTCGTCTAATCTTAATCTCTGTTTCTTTCCTCATTCTCTCGTGTTTCTGAATTAGGTTCGTATTGTTGCTCCTTGATTAATTGGTAGTATAAACTTTAAGTTCGTCATTAGTTTGTTCAAATGCATAAGGCCTGGTTTTGATTGCTCATTTTTATTCAAATTAATTTGGTTCTTCTTTGATTTCCGTCAGTTTTTTTTTATCATTTTCCTGCTATCCTTTCTGTGATAAGTGAGGCTTTGATTGTTGAATCCGTCGTTTTTTTATGCTTGTTTGATTTAATTTGAGTTCGAGTTTAGATTATTGTTGAGTTTGATGATTTGAATCATATTATTGTTCTTTTAAGCTTGGAATCTGATCTTTGGTTTAAACTTTAGTTTTAGTGTTCAAATGATTAATTAGGAGTTAGTTTAATAGGATTAATTAGTAATTGGTATGTTTGCTTATTGGTTATAGCTGATAATGTTTTCATACTGGTTTATGGGGGGTTGGGAGAATCAGTAATTTCAGGGGAAGAGTCAGGGGTAGTCTGGGCATGAGAAATGGTCGATTTATCAAAAACAGTTATTGCAAATCAGGGGTAGGGGTAATTTGGTACTTTAAAATCATAAGAATGTTGTGGGCAATACTAGAATCACGTAGAGCCTTCTAGGGAGGGGCTTTAGTTTAGATATCAGCAAAATAAGTATGCTAACTTGTGGCACAAGTCAGAAAAGAAGGGATTAATATGAAAATAAGGAAGAGACTGAGTTTGAAAACAGAAAATAAGGGCTGCCCTATATAAGGGCATGTCATTTACTTCATTCACAAGTTTGACAGCCCAAAAAATACCCTCAAGCTTCCAGATCTGAAATTCCCTTAGGTTTTAGCTTTCTTCATATAAAAAAACCAAAAACATCAGAAATTTTCAAAAAAAAAATCCAAAAGAACAAAGGAAAATCATGGAGATATAATAATAACCAGCTCGAAAATATTATTTCCATTCTGAATCCTAAATCTGAAGTACCTCTGCGGTTCAAAATTCAAAAGGCAATACAAAATTTCGAAAATCCTAAAAAATGTTTCTACTGTTTCATTGAGAATTCACCAGACCCCTTCTGATTTCATCTAAAGACCTTCAACCTACTTTATAGTTCTAGTGGGGTTTTAGGCTTATTGAAAAAGTGTGTTGGGTTTTAAGGAGTTTCACATCTGCTGGGGGTGAGATTATGTGCAATTTGAGTTCGTTGACTTAATTACTGCTGTTGATTTTCAACTTCCTTGGATTGGGATTTCTATTCCTGGATTACTTGTGATTGTTCACTGTCGCACTGCTGTGTTGGCCTCTCATTTTCTTCCTCTTATTTTGCTGTCCAGGCAACACAGTTGGAACTCACCTTGAATGAAATGAAGCCACCTCTGACCTGTGTTCTATTTGCCTGCTTGGAGTTTTAATCTATTGATTTTAATCCGTTAGAGTCGTATTAAATCATGGACTGTAAGACTTGAACTGCTTAATTAAGATTGAAACTTGAGCTATCTGTTTGAATTCAGTTGTTAGTATCTCAAATATAAGGATGTCGTAAAGGTGAATGGTGCTCAATTTGGTTAGAGAATATTGGTTGCTGATTGTTTCATTTTGTTATTAGTTGATTATTAACTGAGTAGGATGCATTGATAATAATCCATTCATTATAGGCATATGGGCATATAACAGTAGCTTAGCTTTATCTAATTTAATAATCTCATTCAGTATGCAATTGGATAGGCTAATTTGTGGACTAAACAGAGTTCAAACGTATTTTTTAAAATTCGAATAAGGATGCATTGTCTCCCCGTGGTCGTAGTTTTGAGCCCATACACATAGGGCCTGGGTTGTTCCTGCGCTTGAGGATACAAGTGTGACCCCGGTTATATTTTACACTGGATTGATGCTGTAGTTCGATGTATGCGCGCCTGTAATGTGATTACATTTGAAATCGTGTGTGGGTATAGGTAGGAATCGATAGTTGATACTTATTCTCCAAGTCGCGGGCCCGTTGTTTTGGGCCAGCAATTTGTCATTGGCTTTTTGTTTTTTTTTAAGATAAAAACAAAGTTGGAAAACATAGTTATTTTTCAGGTTTATCCTTTTAAAAATAAAAATTGAGACGAGCCTTATCGAACAAACATAAATATGGGGCTCTCAATAATGATTACATAAAATTACTTAGAATTCGGGAGGGCCGTTTAGCGAATTTCACGGACTCCCCCAAAATAATATTGTGATAGAATCTTTAGACGCGTTTTAATTAAATTACCTTCTTAAACTCGGGTGCGCATTGATGCGACCCAAATCCAAATCTCGACGAAGTCGAAATGTGTTGACGACCATGGGTGCCTTGATGGCGACGTGGTCAGAGATGTATTTTCACGACGTCACAAGTCTTTTAAAATAAATAATGGTAAAAGTGGTTTATAAATAAAAAGCAGATAAGCTAGCATGTATTAAAATCATATAAAATAAAATACAACTGTTAAGCGACCGTGCTAGAACCACAGAACTCGATAATGCCTAACACCTTCTCCCGGGTTAACAGAATTCCTTATCCGGATCTCTTGTTCGCAGACTGTTAACAGAGTCATAATCTTACTCGGTTCGGGATTCAAATCGGTGACTTGGGACACCATAAATCTCCCAAGTGGCGACTCTGAATAATTAATAATCAAATCCCATTCCGACTGTCCTTTAACTGGAAGAACTCCTTTACGCCCTTGCGGGTGTAGTGAAAAGGAGGTGTGACACATGGTAGACATTAGGCGTATGGGCGTGCACCGTATGAATTTTGACTTGGTCAATTCCATGAAACTGTATAGTTGAATAATCTGTTGTTATCCGAATATTCTCCATATGTTATAGAAATTGAACTGCAAATCATGGTAGAAGCCATATTTTAGGCTATATGTTTATATTGTAAGGACCCATCTAGGTCGTGTTACATTTTGAATTATTTGCTAAATTGGTATTTTATACTGTTATAGGTTTACTTGCATATTATATCTCAGTCTCTATTGTTCTTTATTGATGCACTATGCCATCATTATTTGGGCTAATTATCATGATTACTAAGAGCCCGAGAGATTGAAAAGATTGATGACTGAGTGAGGCCGAGGGCCTGATGGTGAGGATACTTATGGGATCGGACTGCACACCGCAACATGTTTTATTGATTTATGTCACGATTGGGTTGTTATAGCGCTTGGGCTGAAATAGACACCCCGGAGTCTGTACACACCCCCAGTGAGCGTAGGTACCTACTGAGTGTGAGTACCAAGTGTCAAATGTTAGGTGCGATGCTGAGTGCGAGTGACGAAGACTGGGGGAAATGAGTGACTGTGAGGTTGGAGTTAATAAGAGGACTAGGTAACTGATTACTGTTGTGCTTCGATTGGCCTATATCATTGTTATGCAATTTCTGACATATATTATATCACGTTTCAATTGAATTTGACATGATTAATTGTTTTAGCCTTAATTGTCGAACTTGAACGCATGCTTGTCTTCCTATGCTGTAATTTCTGTAACTGAACTATATTCGTGAAGCTCGTCACTACTTTCAGTCCATTATTTAGTCTTGTTACTTACTGAGTTGGTTGTACTAATCACGCTACTCCCTGCACTTCGTGTGCAGATCCAGGTGTTTCCGAACATGGTGGGTGTATATTCTATGGGCAGCTTGATCGTATGGAGATTCTAAGGTAGTTGCCCGGTGTTCATAGACCTTGTCTTTCCTTCCCTTACTTTTAGCTTCATGTATTTAGTTTCAGTCTTTCATAGATAATATTTCCAGACTTATATTATATAGACGCTTATGTACTAAGTGACGCCCGGCTCACCCAGGTGTTGGGAATTTTTCGTATTGGGGTTTGACCTTCTGTACAGTTTTTTTGAGAATTTTGATGATTTAAACCCGTGTTATTATTATTTTATTTAAAAGTGTTGGAATTATTATGAGGTGTGTGCTTGCCTAGTACCACGTTAGGCGCCATTACAACATGATAAGTTTTGGGTCGTGACAAGTTGATATCAGAGCCTAGTTTACATAGGTCTCACGAGTCATGAGCATGTTTAGTATAGTCTTGTGGATCGGTACGGAGATGTCTATAGTTATCTTCAAGAGGCTGCCAAACCCTTAGGAAACTTCACGTTTTTTGTATTCTTGTCGTGTGGGTTTGTTGATTCTGGTAACTAAACTTCTATTATTCTATTTTCTCATAGATGATGAGGACACGTGCAACCAGAAAGGACGAACATCCACTAGTACCACAGGCTAGGGTCATGAGAGGTCGATGTCGCGGTAGGGGACACAGTAGGGCAAAGGTGCAACCCATACAACAGTTAGGGTAGCACATGCAGATCCGCCAGTTTCCCAAGCTCAAGAGCATGTTCTAGATGTGGATAAGCCAGTGGGACCAACTCAAGCACCAATTGTGCCCATTATGATTCTAGGACTTCAAGAGGCTTTGGCCTAGATTTTGATTGTGTGCACCAGCCTTGCTCAAGCGGTCTCTATCCTAACCGCAGCAGCCACTTCTCAGGCTGGGAGAGGTACCCAGACTTCCGCTGCCTGTACTGTAGAGCAGGCGATGCAGGGACTTCAGACATCGAGGGTACTACCAGCCCAGCCAGGTGTAACTTCTCAAGCCTAGGTGAGTCCCGTTATGACTAATGATGAGCAGAGGAGACTAGAGAGATTTGGAAGCCTCCAAACTCCATCATTTAATGGGGCCGAGTCAGACGATACCCAGGGCTTCTTAGATAATTACTAGCAGATTCTTCGCTCGGGGGTTAATCTGGAGATTAGTGAGATCTTGTTTACTACGTTTCAGTTTACTGAGGCTGCCTTCAGATGGTGGGAGGCTTATGAGAAACGCAGGCTGGTCGGGGAGGCACCACTTACATGGCAGGAGTTCTCCGTTCTATTCTTAGAGAAGTTCGTGGCGCAGACTTGTAGGAAGGATCCGCGCAGACAATTTAAGCAGCTACGTCTGTAGGGCATGCCTATGACCCAGTAAGAATGAGGTTTTCAAAGTTGGCTCGTCACACAGTTTGGTTCACTCCCACTGATAGGGATATGATTAGGAGGTTTATTGATGGCCTCACATATCACCTGCGATGTCTTATGACTCGGGAGAGGGTATTTGGTGCTACTTTCGATGAGGTGGTTCATATGTCTCGGCAGATATAGATGTCACGTAGTCAGGAGCATGAGGAGAGGGAGGCCAAAATGCCTCGAGGTTCGGGTGGTTTCGGTGGTGTTCCTTATGGGGGTAGTCCTATCACAATAGGGGTTTTCCTTATAGGCTGTCTCAGATGGATTGCCCAGTTCGCCGTTATGCATCATCCAGTCATGGTTCGTACATTGCTCGTCAAATTCAGTCATCTCTCAATGCCCTTCCAGCTCATAATCCGTAATGTTCTCCGTCGAGGGTTCATCTATGCCAGGACCTTCTAGCAGTTATCCCAGTACTCGGTACCTCATTCAGTCCCCACTACTAGCAACGGGGAGTTGCTTCGAGTGCGTGGAGCTTTGGTTTATGTGGAGGCAGTGTCCTCGTCACCAGGGAGGGTCCAGTGCAACAGAGGAGTCATGCTGCAACTTTCGTATCAATTACTTTGCCACCTGCCCAGCCAGCTCGAGGCGGGGCCAAGGCAGCTAGAGATTGCCCTTAAGGGAGAGGCCGATCAAGTGGCGGTCAGGCCCGATTTATGCAATTCATGCCAGACCAGATGTTATTGATTCAGATGCAGTGATCACATGTACTGTCCTAATATTTCACAGATATGCTTATCCATTATTTGACCTTGGTTCCACTTATTCGTATGCATCATCGTATTTTGCTCATTATCTAGATATGCTTCGTGAGTCCTTAGTTTCATCTGTTCATGTATCTACGCCAGTGGGAGATACTATTATTGTGGACCGTGTATATAAGTCTTGTGTAGTGACTATTGGGGGATCCGAGACTAGATTTGATCTTTTATTGCTTAGTATGGTTGATTTCGATATTATATTGGATATGGATTGGTTGTCTCCACATCATGTTGTTCTGGATTGTCACTTTAAGACCGTGACGTGGGCGATGATGAGGTTGCCAAGGATCGAGTGGAGAGGTCCTCTAGACTATACTTTTAGTAGAGTGATTTCATATTTGAAGGCCCAATGGATGGCCGGAAAGGGTTGTTTATCTTATTTGGCCGTTGTGACAAATATTGGTGATGATACCCTTACTATCGATTATGTTCCGGTGGTATGAGACTTTTCAGATATTTTTCCTGTAGACCTATCGGGCATGCCACCCAACAGGGATATTAACTTTGGTATTGACTTGTGACCGGGCACTCAACTATTTCTATTCCTTCGCATCGTATAGCACCAGCCGGCTGAGTTCAAGGAATTGAAAAAGTAGCTTTAGGAGCTTCTTGATAAAGGGTTTATTTGGCCTACTGTGTCACCTTAGGGTGTACCGGTTCTGTTTGTGAAGAAGAAGGATTGTACCATGCGTATATCCAAATATTATTGGTAGTTGAATAAAGTTACAATCAAGAACAAGTATCCTTTGTCGCATAATGATGATCTATTTGTCCAGCTTCAGGAAGTGAGCATATTTTCTAAGATTGATTTGATGTCTGGGTATCACCAGTTGAAGATTCGTGACTCAGATATTTTGAAGACAAACATTTAGGGCATATTATAGTCGTTATAAGTTCCTTGTGATGTCTTTTGGGTTGACCAACGCCCCAGCAGCACTCATGCATCTGATGAAAATTGTATTTCAGCCTTATCTTGACTCGTTTGTCATAATATCCTTTATTGATATCTTGGTGTACTCTCGTAACTAGGAGGATTATGCCCAACATTTGAGGATTTTTCTGCAGCGGTTGAGGGAGGAGAACCTTTATGACAAGTCCTCTAAGTGTGAGTTTTGACTTAGTTCAATGCCGTTCTTGGGGCATGTGGTGTCCAATGAGGGGATTCAGGTGGATCCAAAGAAGATAGAGGCGGTTCAGAATGGCCCAGACCATCCTCACCTACAGAAATTCAGATATTTCTCGGCTTGGCCGGTTATTATCGTCGCTTCGTGGAGGGTTCCTCGTCTATTGCTTCTTTTTTAACAAAATTGACCTAAAAGGGCGCTCCTTTCAGGTGGTCAGATGAGCACGAGGAGAGCTTTCAGGATATCAACTGCCTTGACCACATATCCAATTCTAGTTTTCCTTCAGCTTCAGGCTCTTATACAGTGTATCGTGATGCTTCTCAGATTGGTATTGGGTGTGTCTTGATGCAGGAAGGTAGAGTGATTGCCTATGCTTCGCGCTTGTTGAAGCCCCATGAGATGAACTACCCTGTCCATGATTGGGAGTTAGCTGCCATTGTTCATGCATTGAATATTTTGAGGCATTATCTCTATGATGTGTCTTGCGAGGTATTTACAGATTATCGGAGACTCCAGCACTTTTTCGAACAAAAGATCTAAATTTGAGGCTACGAAGACAGTTGGAGCTACTAAAAGACTATGATATTACTATTCTATATCATCTGGGAAGACCATTGTGATGACCGATGCCTTTAGCAGAAAGACAGTGAGTATGGATAGACTTGCATTAATTCCTGTTAGTGAGAGCCCGTTTGCAGTTGATGTTTATGCCTTGGCCAACCAGTTCATGAGATTAGATATTTCGTAGCCAGTTGGGTTCTAGCTTATATGGTTTCTCAGCCTTCTTTTTTCAACTGTATCAGAGAGTCAGAGAGCGCCAATACGGTGATCCTTATTTTCTTTTCCTTAAGGATACAGTTCAACACAATGATGCCAAGGATGTTACTGTCGGAGATCATGGGGTATTGAGGATGCAGGGCTAGATATCTGTGCCCAATGTTGATGGGTTACATGAGATGATTCTTGAGGAGGCCCATAGTTTACGATATTCCATTCATTCGGGTGCCACAAAGATGTATAAGGACTTGAGGCAACACTATTGGTGGAGAAGAATGAAGAAGGATATAATGGGGTTGGTAGCTCGGTGCCTTAACTGTCAGCAAGTAAAGTATGCGCTTCAAAGAATGGGTGGATTGCTTCAGAGACTAGAGATTCCCGAGTGGAAAGGGGAGCGTATCACCACGTATTTTGTAGTTGTATGGACTTCAAGGAAGTTTGATTCTATTTGGGTGAATGTGGACCACCTAACTAAGTCCGGACACTTCATACTAGTTGGGGCTACTTATTCTTCGGAGCGGTTGGCTGAGATTTACATCAGCGAGATTGTTCGCCTTCATGATATGCTGGTGTATATCATTTCAGATCGGAGAGTTTTGGCGAGAGTTGGGCACCAAGGTTGAGTTGAGTACATTTCACCCACATACAGACGGGCAGTCCGAGTGCACTATTCAGATATTAGAGGATATGCTATGCACTTGTGTCATTGATTCTGAGGGTTCTTGGCATTAGTTTTTGCCGCTTGCGGAGTTTTCCTATTACAACAACTACCAGTCGAGCATTCAGATGGCTCCGTATGAGGCTTTGTATGGGAGACAGTGTCAATTTTGGTAGGTTACTTTGAGCCGTGTAAGGTTAGGCTATTGGGTACTAACTTTGTTTAGGATGCTTTGGACAAGGTTAAATTGATTCAGGATTAGCTTCGCACGGCATATTTTAGACAGAAGAGCTACATCGATCGAAAGGTTCCTGATGTTTCTTACATGGTTGGGGAGAAGGTTCAACTTAAGATTTTACCCATGAAGGGTGTTATAAGGTCCGGGAAGAAGGGCGATTTGAGCCCTCGTTACATTAGGCCATTTGAGGTGCTTCATAGGATTGGAGAGGTATCTTACAAGCTTGCACTGCCATCTAGTTTGTCGAGTGTGCATTCAGTATTTCATGTTTCTATGCTTTAGAAACATGTCGGCGATCCATCTCATGTTTTGGATTTTAGCATGGTTCAATTGGATGGTGATTTGACTTATGATGTGGAGCTAGTGACCATTTTTGACCGGTAGGTTCAAAAGTTGAGGTCAAAGGACATAAATTCAGTGAAGGTGCAGTAGAGAGGTCAATCAGTTGAGAAGGCTACTTGGGAGACCGAGCAGCAGATGCGAAGGAGATATCCGTTCCTATTTGAGAATCCAAGTACATTTCTAGATCCATTCGATGACGAACGTTTGTCTAAGAGGGGGAGAGGGGGGGGGGGGGGATAAAACGACCCAACCGGTCCTTTTGAGAGTTGCAGCCTCGTTCTTCCATTTAGTGCTCATTTTATGCTTTACAGTTGTTATATGACTTGTCGGGGTAGTTGGTTCAAGTTTGGAGAGGTTTCAAAATTAGTCAAGACTCTTAGTCTCAAGGTTAAAAGCTTAATTGTAATGGTTGACCTTGACTTATGTGTAAACAACTCCGGAATGGAGTTTTGATGGTTCCATTACCTCCTTTGGTGATTTTGGACTTAGGTGTGTGTAAGAATTTGTATTTGGAAGTCCATAGTTGAATTAGGCTTGAAATCATGAAAGTTGGGAATTTGAAAGTTTAACAGAGAGTGGACTTTGTGGTTACCAGGGTCGGTTTGGAGTTTCGGGAGTTGGAGTAGGTCCATGGTATCATTTGTGAGTTGTGTGCAAAATTTGGGATCAATCTTACGTGGTTTTTATATGTTTGGATGTCGTTTGTAAAAGCTGGATTTCCTTAGATTCATTAGGCTTCAATTGGGGTGGGATTCATGTTTTTTTATTGTTTGATGTGATTTGAAGGCTCAACTAAGTTTGTATCGTATTTTAGGACTTGATGGTATGTTCGGTTTAGGTCTCGGGGGCCTCTGGTGGAGTTCAAATGATTTTCAGATCAAATTTGAGTTTGAAAAACTGCCGTAGCTGAAGCCTTCTGGTGAAATCGCACATGCAGAACATTGTTCGCAGGTGGGAACTCGCAGGTGTAGGGTGGCTAGCACAAATGCAACCTATAAGGGATTGGAAAGTGGTCATAGGAGCGCAAATGTTTTCGCTGATGCAAAGGCGCATTTGCTTAGGGTCTTCCGCAGAAGTAGAAAGGGGCAAGTTGAATTGGAGTCGCAGAAGCGGATTTTTGGAGCGAAGGTGCGGAAAGCCTGGGTAGATAACTTAAAGACGAGGGTTCCGATATTTTCACCATTTTAAACATTTGAAGCCCAGGATTGGGCAATTTTTGAGGGGTTTCCTTGGCTGAGTTATTTGTGCTCGTTTTTATTCGATAATCTTGTTTCCCCATTGAATTTACCACCTAGTTGGTGTGTCTTTGAGGTGTAATTTTGGGGGTTGAGGCAAGGGATTTGAAGAGTTTAAATTGGGGATTTGAGTGACGATTTGGTGTCGAATTTTGGTTAATTTGGTATGATTGGACTCGTGATTGAATGGGCTTTCGGATTTCATGACTTTTATCGAATTTCGAGATGTGGGATTTGAGACCGACTTATGAGTTGACTTTTTGACTTTTGATTTAGAGCTTGGTATTTTCTTATGGAATTAGTTCCTTTATCCCATGCTGATTGTATCGAATTGTTTGTGGCTAGATTCGAGGCATTTGGAGGCTGATACGCGAGGCAAGAGCGTGTTGGAGTAGAGATTTATACGGTCTGAGAAAAGTAACAGTTCTAAATTTGGTTATGAGGGTATGAAACCCTGTATTATGTGTTTTGTGATTAGTGTTGAGGAGACACACATGTTACGTGGCCGGCGTGTGGGCGTGCACTGCAATAATTTTTGCTCGTTCAATTTCATGGAACTGTATAGTTGAATAATCTGTTGTTATCCATAAATTCTCCATGTGTTATAGATTTGAAGTACAAATCATGCTAGAAATCATATTTCAGGCTATGTGTTGGTATTGTAGGGACCCATCGAGGTCGTGTTACATGTTGATTTATTTGCTAAATTGCTATTTTATACTCATCACAGTTTTACTTACATATTATATCTCAGTCTATATTAATCTTTATTGATGATTTATATCATCGTTGTTTGGGTTGATTATCATGATTACTGAGAGCCTGTGAGACTGGAGAGGTTGATGACTGAGTGACGCCGTGGGCTTGATAGTGAGGATATTTATGGGATTAGGGTGCACGCCACAACATGTTTTCTTGATTTATGCCATGATTGGCTTGTTATAGCACTTGAGCTGAAGAAGACACTTCGGAGTCTGTATATATCCCCAGCGAGTGGAGGTACATACTAAGTACAAATGCCAAGTGCTAGTGCCGAGCGCGAGTGCCGAGCGACTAGGGGAAATGAGTGACTGTGAGGAAGGAGTGAATGTGAGATTGGAGTGAATGGGAGGACTGAGTGACTAATGCTCTGAGATCATGTACTTTATTTCATTACTGTTGTGCTTCGACTGTCATATATCAATGTTATGCAATTTTTAGCGATATTATATCCCGTTTCAATTGAACTTGACATGAGTTAACGGTTATGTCCTTAATTATCGAACTTGAAAGCATGTTTGTCTCCCTATGTTGTAATTTTTGTAATTTCTGTAATTGAAGTATATTCGTGAAGCTCATCACTACTTGCAGTCCATTATTTAATCTTGTTACTTACTGAGTTAGTTGTACTCACGCTACACCCTGCACTTCATGTGCAGATTTAGGTGTTTCCGAGCACGGTGGGTGTATATTCTTTGCACAACTTGATCGTTTAGAGATTCCAATGTAGTTGTCTGGTAGAGCTTGTCTTTCTTTTCCTATCTTTCAGCTTCATGCATTTACTTTCAGTCATTCATAGACAATATTTTCATACTCATGCTGTATAGACGCTCATTTCCTAGTGACAACCCGATGTTAGAAATTTTTCGTATTGGGTTTTGATCTTCTATCCAGTTTTTTTAGAGTTTTGATGATTTAAACCTGTGTTAATTTATTTTTCATTTAAAAGTTAAAATTATTATGAAGTGTTTGCTTATCTAGTATCATGTTAGACGCCACCAGGACAAGTTAAGTTTTGGGTCGTGACACTTTTAGATACAAAACTCTAAAGAACTCTTTTTCAGGCCCTGCTACAATGTAAATATAGGTAGCATGTAAAAGTTTTTATTTTGCAAATGTAAAATCTAAGTTGTAAGTAGCATGAGTAAATCTCTTGCAGTATGTTTTTGTCAAAAAGTGGGAATGTCTAGGGACGGGCATAGTTTCAACAAATCCGAAATTCAAACCGAATTTATTTTTCTTTTTTGGATTTTTGGTTTGAATTTTCAAATTACGGATTGAATTTTGGATTTAATTTTTAATATTTCTTATTTCGAGTTGAATATTGGATTTGGTACTTCGGACTTTTGTATATCTGAAAATCCAGAAGTTTTACACTTTAATAGTCCATTATCCATTAGATATTATCTCATATATTCAATATTAATTACTAGGTTACTGTCAGAATACTTACTATTTGGATATGATTTTGCTATTGCTATTTCTTATCGGTTGTATTAATGTCTCTATTGTATTTTTTGAATAATAACTTCATTACATGAATACTTTATTTACATGATTGCGGCAATAATGATGAACTTTTAGGCGATTTAGCATGAGTACTTCGTTTGGATATTCTTTTTTATAAAAAGTAGAAACATCACAACTTATACGCTTAAAATCGAAAATCTACAACATCCAAACAATTTAATCGAAAACGGAACTTAAAATTTTTGATCCAATCCGAACTTATTTGGACTAGATTTGAATTGTCATTTCTTCAATCCAAAAATCAAAAATTCAAATCGAAGTTCTCATATCCAATTCAAACTGCCCGAATACCCACTCCTAGCCTTTTCTTATGGTTGTAAATTTGGTATTCATCAATATAGTTCACTGCCACCATATGGCAAAATCAAAATAAAATAAAGGACAAGTTGTTTTTGAGGTACCCTGATATAATTCACAACATATCTTAATTTAAGTCAGAGAAGGTTATTCTCTATATAATTTTAATTTTTTTTCTAAAAGTATTAGGTTTTGATTTATTTAAAATTGAGAAAAGATTTGGATCACGTTAGGCGGGTTGGTTTGCTACCCGCTTTTTAGCCCAATTTGACCCAACTCATCTTGACCTAAATGAACTTTGGGCAAGTTTAAATTTTAGCCCATTTATTTACTCAGTCCATCTTGGGTTAATGTGCATAAATAGCCACTAACAGCACTTGTCTTTATTTTAAAGCCAGTGTTTTAAATGTCTTTAGTCTTTAGCCACTGGTTTAATAAAACTTATACCTGACTGGACGAAAATCCCCTTCTGCTATTACTTATACGTGTCTTTAGTCTTTGGTAGACACGGATATGGATGTCATGGTAGTTTAGTGGGTAAGTGTGTCGGAGAAGGACGTGTAACTGGCGTGCTCTGAAGATTTAAAGATTGTGAGGACTCCAACTAATATAAACTACGTACAATTTATTTGAGCCTCTGAGGAGGAGGTTATTACAATGAGGTAACATTAACACAAAGTTAAGCACTTCCTGTCCTGAACTTTTGAACGTGTAATTCAAACTTAAGGACTGCCTGCCTTTAACCTTTGAACCTGCATTTCAAGCTTAAGGATTCATGTTCTTAATGTTTGAACTTTGAACTCAAAGTTAAGGACTGCTTGTCCTTAACTTTTGAACGTATTATTCAAACTTAAGGACTGTCTTTCCATAACATTTTAACCTGCAAGTCAAACTTAAGGACTCCTGTCCTTAACTATTGAACTTGAAACTCAAAGTTAAGGACAGGAGTTTTAAACTTGAAAGAATAACTTAAGGATTGTCTGTCCTTAAGTTTTGAACTTGAAACTATAAGTTAAGGACTGCATGTCCTTAACTTTTGAACCTGAAACCCAAAGTTAAGGATAGAAAGTCCTTAAGTTTTGAACTAGAAACAATAACTTAAAGACTGCATGTCCTTATGTTTTGAACTTGAAACTATAAGTTAAGGACTGCATGTTCTTATTTGTTGAACTTGCTTGTCAAACTTAAGGACTCATGTCCTTAACTTTTGTAAAGTTGAGGACAGACAATCCTTAACTTATAGTTTCAAGTTCAAAACTTGATTACAAAAATTTTGAAGGCTAACCAAGTGAACAAATCTAGGTTCAATCCTTGAGAAGAGAATTGTAGGATTTCGAGGGAATGGATAGATTTGTCTCGAGCATAAAATAAGGATCATGCATCTGCGACATTATACCTTCTATATCCATATTATTCTTTGATGGATTTGATTCACCACGAGTGTCTGCATTCTTTGAAGCATCACCAATATTGCTTGGGGTATCAACTACACTAAAATATGTCAAATGAAATGTAAGAAGGGGTTTTCACATTTACCGTTGCTGCACTTGATATATAATTCAACTTCATCACTTCTTTTTTTTCTTCACCGCTTCTTTATTTTTGCAGAAGAGTTTGGGAAAATAACCATGGAAGAAAGGGTAAGATTGTCTTTCTCCTATTAGTAGTGATTATTTTTGCTGAACATTATAATTAGTGAATAAAAAATAAAGTCTCCTTTAATTAATGGCTACTACATGTTATTTTTACTTCATCTTGACCTGCCATACATGTGGCAATATAGTTCGATTAGGCTAAAAAAAAAAATTCTAGGGATTAACCTACTAGAATATATTTAATATTACTCTCCTAGGATCACGTATCATTTTATTTACCATAAAACATTATTTATTAAACATTCCTAAATCAATTATCATCATTAAGCTTTCAAAATGTGACAGTTCTTCTGTTAAATGCTGCCACGTAACAAGATGTCTATGAGGCGGTTAAAAAATTAGGGAGCAAATGGACAAAGTTTATAATATTATGAGTTTTAAATGGACACCTGTGAACTTTGTATTATACGAGGCCCCCGTCCCCTATTTTATAATTTTTAAAAAAGCTAATCGTAGAAGGGTCTATGGTTGAACACATTGCTTGAATGTTGGCAAATAGCAAATAAGTAATTATCAGTTCATCACTTGGTTATATATATGCACACGTAGAAGATCAAAATTTTATTAATTAGGAGTATTCTACTGAGAGCGGCCGAACTAGCCTATGAGGTACGTGTTCGGATGAACCCAATTACTTTTTCTTAAATATTATATTTGTTCTAAAAATTCATTAAATATTGCTAGTTGAGTAGTTAGTGGCCAGCTCAGCATTAGCTGTGTACACACACGTATATATTCACAACAGTAATGAGAAAGACAGCTTTCCATTTCTACATTTTTTGCTCTCATTTCTCATGAACTCTCTCTCTCTCTCTCTCTCTCTCTCTCTCTCTCTCTCTCTCTCTCTCTCTCTCTCTCTCTCTCTCTCTCTCTCAGAACTCTCTAGAATAACTCCATTGCACCTCAAGATCGAGCTTCAAGATCACATTCAAGTCAGATCTTAACATAGTATTAGAGCAAGGGAAAGCTCATCCTCGATTATCCGTCTTCGTCTGCATTAATTTTCCCCAATTTCTTCTTCAATCAGATCAATTTTTTCCCCAATTTCTTCAAATCGCAAAATTGACAGTCAATTCTTCAAATTTTTGCTGGTGTTACTGTATAACACAACGAAGTTCTATCCTCATGGCCATATTAGATCAGGAAAATACATCTATTGGTGATATTTTTGTTCCAGTTGCAAGAAATATCGGAATAGATCCAAGTGATCCTCTTTACTTGCATCCGTCAGATAATCCTGAAGCAATGCCCGTTTCAGTTCCTTTTAGTGGAATTGGATACAAGTCTTTGAGATGCAATTTAATGTGTGGTCTATCCATAAAAAACAAGCTATGTTTCATAAGTGCAGAGTGTAAGCCACCAGAATCTCAATCTCACAATTCAGACAATGGGAGCAATGCGATGATATGGTAATGTCGTCGATTCTAAATTCACTTTCTAAAGATATTGCGGATAGTGTAGAATATGCTAGCAAAGTTGTTGAGCTGTGAAAAGAATTGGAGGATAGATATGAGCAGACTAATGGTGCCAGATTATATCATATCTAAAAGGTGATAAATGACTTGTCTCAAGGTGTGTTGGACATTACATGCTACTATACTAAGCTGAAAAAGCTATGGAAAGAGCTAAATACCTTGAGCAAAATGACTCACTGCAGCTGTAACGGTACATGTGGTTCCAAGGAGAACGTTCACAAGGCCGAGCAGGACAGAAGGTTGATACAATTTCACATGGGACCGAATAAAGTCCACACTGTTGTGCGAGGAAGCATCCTTATGATGAATCTACTAACAAACCTTGCATAAGCCTTCTCATTACTTGTTCATGATGAGAAACAAAGAGATTAAGCCAAGTAATCAAATATTGAGTCTGCTTCCCTAAGTGTCAACACATCAAGACCTGGCTCTTACAAAACTAATTATGTTGTTAATAACTGGAGGCAATAAGCCCGTCCATTTTGTGACTATTGCAAAGGCTAGAACATACCAAGACAAATGTTATAAGTTACACAGGTATCCTCATAACTTTGGAAATTCATACACTCAGAATTCAAATAGAGTATAGAATTTGAACCAAGCTGAAAGGTTCAACAAAGGAAGGAGAATAGTAGCCAGTGTGCAGGGCACTTCTTCTGAAGCAATGTCAATAGGAAAAGATGAATCAAAAGATGGAAATGAGATGGGGAAAATCAATCTCTTGAAGGAACAGTATGGATAAATCATGAGCTTGCTGTAACATTTTCAAATTGGAACAAGAGGAGAAAGCTCTAGTTGAACAAGTCATGCCAATGATGCTGTGAACTTTGCAAGTATAAAAGTCTGCACCTCCTCCATTGATTTTAGCAAATTGTCCTGTGAGTGCTTCAAAAACAAGGCAGACTCTTGGATATTAGATTTAGGAGCATCTAATCACCTGACCTTCAACTTATCTTTATTAACCAACATTGAGACCTTACCATATTCCTTATTATTAGTTCTTCCAAACAGATATAAGATAAAAGTAACACAAATTAGAAGTGTGACATTATTTCCTAAGATCATTTTTCATAAGGTTATGTACATACCTTCCTTCAAATACAATCTCATATCAATTCATTCATTAACTAGTTCAACTCCTCAAAGCATAGTTGTCTTTATTGATAATATCTATATTTTGCAGGCCCCTTCAATTAAGAGGCCTTTGAAAATTGGTAAAGTCAGGGATGGACTCTATCTCCTCTGCCCAAGATGTCTCAAGAACAAACATTAATGATTATTTGTAAATAGTCCAAATGCTAGTTCTATTTCTTCCACTTGTTGCACACAATACTCGCATTGCTTTCATCATTCCACTCTAAATGGCTCATTGTCTAAAGACATTTGCACATTTCATTCTGCTGTAAATACTTGTTCCCCAAATAATAAAGTGCAACTTTCCATTGTAAATTGTGTTAATTCTTTGATGTCTTCAAGTAGTGATATAAATGTATTGTGGCACAACGTACTGGATCATGTACTCTTTGTCAAGATGAAGGGAATACTCAGTATCCCAACATCCTTCTCCCCAAAACAATCTTTTACCTGGTTTATCTACCCAATGGCAAGACAAGGGGGATTACCATTTCAAGAAAAATTCACTGATTCTACCAAGATATTTCAGCTACTTCATGTTAATCTATGGGGTCCTTATCATATGCCAACCCATGATAATTTCAGATATTTCATCACTACGGTGGATGATTACAGTAGGTCTACCTGGACTCACCTAATGACCAACAAAAGTAAATCTCTCCAAGTAATTAAGAGCTTTGTTCAATGGTTGAAAACCATTTCAATACCACTTTCCAATCTATAAGGTCAGATAATGGCCTTGAATTTGACAATGCAGAAGCAAATAAGTTTTTCCTCTCTAAAGGAATTATCCACCATAAGATATTTTTTTATACACCACAACAAAATGGCATAGTGGAAAGAAAGCATATGTACTTGTTAGAAACAGCTAGAGCCCTCTTATTCCAATCAAAACTACCCTTAAGATATTGGGATGAATATATCTTATGTGCAACCTATATAATAAATAGACTGCCTTCTTCTCAATCCAAAGGCAAGTTACCATATAAACTTTTGTACAACAAAAAGCCTATTCACTCTCACATGAGGAGCTTTGGGTGCTTATGTTATCCTACAGTAACCAAAATCCACAGATATAAGTTTGAATCTAGAACCACACCGCATATTTTTATTGGATATCCCTTTGGGGTATAGGGTACGAAGTGCTTAGTCTGGCTACCAAGAAAATTCGTGTATCTAGAGATGAAATTTTTAATGAGAATGTCTTTCCTTTTTGTATGTCTAAGGACCCTACTTCATTTCCTCATACTCTCCAATCAATTCCTTTCATTGATTATGTGTCTAATGAGAATGAGCCAAGGTAAAATAGTGTGTCAAATGAGGGTTTCAAATGTCACACATCCAAATTTGTCTTCTGATCCTTCATCCTTTTCTCCCAATAATATAGACTCACATACTCTAGAAGATTTACCAAACTCACCGATAAGATCTGTAAGTACACCTGAGCATGTCTTAATACCAAGACAGTCTCATAGAACATACAAAGTTCCCACATACTTGAAAGATTATATTCACAAACTACCCCAACTCAAACCAAACACCAATATCACTAGTGCATCTTTTTCTGTCAATGCCTTATCCTCTCTTCATAATCACACACATACTAAGGATCCAACTCAGAACAAACATCCTTGCCCTGTGAGAAGCACTTGCGGGGACAAGGAACCTAATACATATGAGGAAGCAATTGTGTATCCTGCTTGGCAAGCAGCAATGACACATGAATTTGACGCATTGCATGCCAACAACACTTGGGAGCTAGTAACATTACCAGCGGGGAAACAAGCCATATGCTGTAAATAGGTGTAAAAAGTGAAGCATAAGGCAGTGTAGAAAGGTTCAAGGCCAGGTTGGTGGTAAAAAGGTATACTCGGCAAGCTGAAATTGACTAAACATAAATATTTAGTCTTGTGGTGAAAATTACAATAGTAAGAGCTCTCATAGCTGCAGCAATCAAGAAAGGATGGGATATATTTCAATTAGATGTGAACAACGCCTTTCTTTATTGGGTCCTCCATGAAGGGGTGTATATGAAAATACCACAAGGATTGGCGATAGAGGACAATCATTTAGTATGCAAACTTAAGAAGTCCTTGTATGGTCTCAAACAAGCAAGTAGACAGTGATATGCAAATTGAGTGAAACACTGTGCTGCAAGGGGTATACTCACTTTATGTATGACTATTCACTTTTATACAAGAAAACTACTAAGTCAACAATATATATATATATATATATATATATATATATATATATATATATATATATATATATATATATATATATATATATATATTTGGAAGTGTATGTTGATGATGTAATCCTGACAGTCACTAACAAAGAAGAAGTACAAGAACTGAAGGCATTCCTACATGAATTCTTCAAGATTAAAGACTTGGGAAAACTCCACTAATTTCTGGGGCTGGAAATATTATAAGAAATTTTTGCTTGATTTATTGAAAGAATATAACTGCATGGAGTATAGCAGTCTTGATTCACCACTTGATCCATCAGTGAAGTTGAGAGACAAAGAGGGGATTGCATTAACTGATCCCATCTACTATAGAAAACTGGTTGGAAAATTGAATTTTCTCACCAACACAAGAGTAGATATATTCTATAGAATACAACATCTCAACCAATTTATGCAACACCCAAGAAAACCCCACCTGAAAGTAGTCTTTTACCTGCTTAGATACTTGAAGGGTGATCCCTCAATGGGAATATTCATGTCGCATGATCCAACCTATAATGCTAGAGCCTATTGTGACTCTAATTGGGCTGCTTGCCCATATTCAAGGAAATCAGTGAGCGGGTACTTAGTTCTACTAGGAAATAACCCTATATGCTGGAAATCTAAGAAACAAGTGACAATTTCACTGTCATCAGCAGAGGCATAGTACAGGGCACTCAGAAAAATAGCAGGGGAACTGGTGTGGCTATGTAGATTTTTTGAAGAACTCAATGTGCTCTTTGAGAAACCAGTAGAATCTTTGTAACAACCAATCAACTCTACATATAGCAAGAAATCATGTGTTTCATGAGCGAACAAAACACATAGAAGAAGACCGTGACTTTGTCAGAAGCAAGTTACAAGAGAGATTGATCTCACTTCAACATGTAGCAACAGAAAATCAGTTGGCTGATGTCCTTACCAAGGTTCTAACAGGAGTGAAACACTCTGCAATATCGAGCAAGTTGGCAGTGTACATAACACCTCCAACTTGAGGGGAGTGGAGGGGGGGGGGGGTGTTGAGAGTTGTATAATTATGCTGATTATATGTATGTTGTTATGTGCTTGTTGTATGTTAGCTGTATAGTTAATAATATCTTTTGTAATAGAGTAGTGTTAGTTGAGTAGTGGCCAGCTCGGCATTAGCTATGTACACATGTGTATATATTCAAAATAGTAATGAGAAAGACTTAGCTTTCCATTTCTACATTTTCTGCTCTCAGTTCTCATGAACTCTTTCTCTCAGAACTCTCTAGAATATCTCCATTGTAGCTCAAGATCGAGCTTCAAGCACACATCCAAGTGAGATATTAACAAATATGTATAAATATTTAATTGCGAACCCAATAACCGAGACGAGTTATGTCTTTCGTGATAAATTCAGAACCTATAAACTTCAAATCCATGCTCCACCTCTAATTACACAATGCTCCACCTCTAATTACACAAGCCAAATACAAACCAAAGACAGGAAACAGAAAAATACAAGCATCATCTCCTTCTGATCAGTCGAAACAACAACTAAAACACACATACCAAAAAAGGGAACCACAACGAAAAAAGGTAAGATAATCAAGAAGTATGAAACCACCGGTTGCTGCAGCCATAGACTTGGCAAAACACTTGCAAAGAAAGCAGCAGAATGAGTAGTACAGTAGAAAGCATCGTTAGAAACTTCCAAGATGTATATATATACTTCTTGATAAACCTATAAGCCTTCACCCTTAATGTATTATCAAATTTCTCATTCACTGTTTCAATAGCCTTCTCTAAATCCGACTTCTTCGTCTTCTTGAATTTCTCACTTGTTTTATTTATCCCATTGAATAATTCAGCAATTTCCTCATCATTAAGACAACTTTTATCTTTAATAATATTAGCTTTTTTGAGAATATTAACATCTTTTGGAGTATCTACAATTCCACACATGAAGTCAACATATTCAGCTAACTCGAGGGCTGATTCTGAACTAGCAATAGCTGCTTCATATGCTACCAAGTTTCTTAATATTACTTCAGTATCAGAATTTAGTGTGATTTCAGGAAGATAAAATGTGTGTTCGCCTCCTTCTTCTACAAATTTTATGTCCCTTATGCCTCCTTCTGTGAGCTTGAATTTTACCTGTTCAGACATAATATAACTATTAGCTACTCTAAGTAAAAATGGTGCTATCTCTAATAATATAAACTTTTAGCTGAGATGGTCGCGTAAACATAGTATACATGTAAGAGGTCGTGAGTTCAATTTTAACTTCTAACTGAGATAATCGCATATAGTCAAAAAAATAGGAAAAAAAATTATACGTGTTTGGCTAATGAAAAAGAATTAGTCCCACATGTTGAATTAAGTAACTAAAAGTATGATATCTTTAATTTCTACGTATCCCTGTTTCATTTAATGTGGGACTCGTTATTAATCCATTTGGAAATGAAATGACACTATTTAACTTTAAACTTTTTGTTTTACCTTAAATGGTATATTTTTATAGTCATTGAAATCTCATGGCATATATAAATCAAAAGTTATAGTCCTTTTTTTTTAAAATTCCGTGCCTACATATTACATCACATGCATAAATTGAAAAGAAAGAAGTAGGAGTATGAGTTTAAACTTTTAGACAAGATAGTCACACTGAACATTACCTTGGCTATTTCTTCAAGTTCAGCGACGGATGGTATTTCAATCTCTTCAATTTGTGGTTTGTTTTCATCTTCCTTTTTAATTAGTCCAGTGATTTGGTCCCATGGCAATTGGGACATCAAACTCATTGGTTTCTCAACAATGTCACCTCCTGGAATAATACCAGCAATATTTTTCACTACTTTCACAACAATATGATCTTCAAAAGACCTATTATACCCATCAAAATAATATTTTGAATCATCATCTTCTTCCTCCTCCTCCTCAATAATCGCGCGATTATTGACGATCAATTGATGCATATAAGCCAGCAAATGAGGAGAACTATCCTTGCAAAACTTGAAACTCCGAAACTTCTTTTTCTCCGAAAGTTGGAGAGGAGAGCGTGCTTTACAGAAATTGAAGAACAAATCTTGAAATAGCTGTGAGTAAGGTTGACAAAGAGCCATTTGGATTTGAATGAGTACTATACTTGGGATTTGATTCTCAAGCATTATGATGTCTTGAGCCAAGCTTCGACGTTCAGAATCTATTTCTTGATTTGGGAATTAATTTGCCAAAAATGAAGCAAGTAAGAAGAATCAATAGTCAATACCATTTTAAAAAAAAGTCGCTCAATTTTGTCCAAATATCACATAGTCATTAGGAAGAAACAAAATGAAACAATTTCTATGGTATTTAGGCAAAGTCGAATGGCTCTAAAGTTTTAAAAAACAAAATTAGATTAGTGACTTTTATAATACATGATACTCATGTAAAGTTTGGTAAATTTCTCGCTAGAAAAAAAAAGTTATTTAACAATGTTAGTGCAATAAAGTAAAAGTTGAGTGACAGATCGTACCATTTTTTTGAGGCAAGCATCGACCTTCAGAATCTATTTCTTGATATGGGGTATAACTGTTTAAGAAGTGAAGCAAGTAGAGAGAATCAATGGTCAATATCCAGCATAGTGTATGAGTATCAATGTCCAAGAACTTATCATACTGTGCTCTAATTATTGGTTCAAAATATATTAATGTCTCAGTTATAAAATGTTGTACTTTGGAAAAATCCATGCAATTCTTGGCGATAGTTAGTTTGTGTCTTTCAGTGACAAAAAACTCTGGACGAAAACAATGGTATGGTCCAAAGCCTATTTTTTGAGGGATATAAGCTTGGATTTTAGTTTCTTTAATTGTTTTGGGAACTTGACAAATATATGGAGAGAAATCAATAGCTGTTTCTTTGTCTAATCTGAAGGAATTGGTGCACTGAATTAGCCAACGTTTCTCAGTTTCTGGATTATTTATGAAAGATTGTGTAGTCATTTTTGGTTATTTTTGAAATTGGTTTTAGACTTTTTGGAGTATGGGTTTGGCTATTGAGTAGTGAAGTGAAGTGGGAGCCAAGAAGCATGTTTTATATAGTGATGATGGATCAGATATTTGGATTTTAATAATATTGGACAAGTTAAAATCACGTGTTAAATTATAGTCAACAACACATCGATGGGTTCACATTATACTAACTAATGTAATTTAGATTTGGAAGAGGAATCTTGGAGAAACAACAAAGGTATCTCCTATAGGTCACGGATTTGAGCCGTGTAAGTGACTAATGCTTGTATTAAGGTAGGCTTTTTATAGAGGTGTTAAATAGGTGGATTGGGTCAATTTTAGACGGGTCAAAATGGGTCGAGTCAATAATTAGGCGGGTCAAATGACCCGCCCAAAAGTTACTTGGGCTAAGATGGGTTGGGTCAAGATGAGTCAAAATTCGGGTCATAACCCAACTCGCCCAACTCTTATCAAACTTTAATTAATATGTGTTATTTTCTTATATATTGTATAATTACTAACTAAGGCTTTTTTACTTTTGTTATGGTCATATTTAAAATATTGAATAAAAAATAAGATTATTTTTAAGATATTTTGACAAACTTACTCATGGATCAATTTAGGCTAAAAATTAATCCAACTTTAAATGGGTTGGATCAAGATAAGTTAAGTTCAATAAATGGACGGGTCAATAACCAACGCAACCTTGGGCGGTTGGGCGGGGCATTTGCGCTTGAGCCAAATTTGACAGCCCTAGCTGTCTATATCATATTCTTTGAATTGTGGCCCTTCCCGAACCCTACATGAATATAGGACGCTTTGTGTGCCGCGGTTAAAGATATAATATTTACTATGTGCATTACTGATGTGAAATCTCCATTTAAAGGCAGAATCGACTTTCCTTGATATCTAACCGAATACATGGTGTTAGATCTGCTACCGGCGGTTAAAATTTGCATATACAAAATATTTACACCAAATCAATAATTATATAATATGCACGTGTTTGTAATATAGACTCGTCGTATTTAATTATAGAAAACTAATACATATTTTTACCTAATAAAATTACTTAACCATGGTGAATTAGTACAATATCAATTAGTAAAACTGTTAGGCAATTTGGAGAGCGTTAATCATTCAACAAGTCACATCTTATGAGAGAGAAATACCGGTAAATCGTATAGTCTGGAATGCCCCAAAGCTTTATCACATGGTAAATCGATTTTTAAAAAAATATAATATAATACTCAAAGTGGGGTTAATATTGTCTATGGATTCGTACCTACTTGACTATTAATTGATAAACTTAGAACTTTAAAGAAACACCACTTAGTAAACATATAACTACATCACCATTTTATATTATTACCTATATGGGTGAAAGCTAGTACGTGGATTCACCCTATTGCAACAACATACTGAAAAGATTGCTTCTGAAAAGAAAATTCTAGAAAATGAAAAGCTCCAAAACAATTAAGCGAATATCTATGTTAAGCAAGTTAATCGGTCGAATCGTGTATTTCGATCTTTCGATTTCGATTTAATCAATTATTCGGACGGTAAATAATTTTTAAATTATTAAATTTTGATTTTTCGGTGCGATTTACAGTTTTGGTATTTTGGTTTTCGATTAAATCGAAAAACAAAAATTTTTATATATAGTTTTCTCATTCTGTATTTCCAATGAGAAAGACCATTATTCTCTCCACATAATAATTGGATGAAGCTACGAATCTACTAGAAATCGGTTATGTTACTAAGAGAAATTGTGAAAGATAGAACCAAGACGTATCTTGCATATTAGAGTGGGGAGCTTTGGTTTTTATTATAGTAGCAGTATGATATCTTTCTTGACATTCATGTTATGGTTTCATGGTTAGCCACTAAACTGAAAGCAAGGTCATCCAAATAAAGACTTGGTCGATACTAAGTGGAATGGATTCTCTAGTACAAAAGAAATAATTTAAGTAAACAAAAATAGAAAACAAGAATAAAGGCAATGTTACCACAAAGCTATTCAAGATTGACTATCCCCTAAATAATAAACAGAACATGCAAAGCCACTTGTGATAAGGCAATACATAAATTCTAGTATTGGTGGAAGCCAAAAGGTGCAAACATTTTAAGCTTGAAGGTGGCACTGACAATTAAAATAACAAATAAGATAACTTACACAGAATGTGAAAATGCTCTCCAATAATGCTAGTATTGGACTACTGGTGAAGGAGAATAAACAAACAAAATAAAGATCTTGAAACGTTAATAATCGAAAAATTAAATCGGAAATAATCGAATTGAACCTTGAAAAAGCCGCATCGAACTGTAAATACTTTGGATTGATTTGGTTATTAATATTACAAAACTGAAAATCGATAAACCGAACCGTACTTTCATAATAACCGGCCGACACCCACCCCTAATTAAAACAGTTTTTATTATAATAAAGCAAAAATTCTTTGTAATGACCTAACCGGTCGTTTCGAGGGTTGTAGCCTTGTTCCCCTATTTTTTTTGCTTCTTTTGTGTTCTACTGCTGTGTTATAACTTATCTGGTTAGTTATCGGGTATGGAGTGGTTTTGGAGTGAATTGAGACACTTAGTCTCTTATTTAAAAGCTTAAGTTGGAAAAGTTGATCGGATGTTGACTTATGTGTAAATGACATCGGATTTGAATTTTGATAGTTCTGTTAACTCCATAAAGTAATTTTGGACTTAGGAGCGCATCCGGAATGTGATTTGAAAGTCCGTAGTAGAATTAGGCTAGAATTGGCAAAAGTTGAAAATTTTGCAATTTTGGCTAGTAATGAATATTTTGATATGGGGGTCGGATTGAATTTCTGGAGGTTGGAGTAGGTTCGTGGTTCAGTTTTAACTTATGTGTAAAATTTGAGATCAGTCGGATGTGATTTTATATGTTTCGGTGTCAGTTGTAGAATTTGGAAGTTTCGAAGTTCATTAGGCTTGAATTCATGGGTAGTTCCTATTTTTAATATTGTTCGATGTGTTTTGATGATTTGACTAAGTTTGTATGATATTATAGGTCTTGTTGGTATATTTGGTTGTGGTCCCGAGGGTCTCGGGGTAATTTTGGGTGGTTGACGGCTTGATTTGAGCTAGGGAATTGCAGCTGAAGTGTTGTTGCTACTTATGTAACCGCACATCCGGAGTGAGAACCGTAGGTGCGAGCCCGCAGAAGCAAAGGGGGAGCCGCAGAAGCCGCCAAGGACGAACTTGGCAAGATCCGCAGGTGCGAAGAGTTTTTTGCACTTGCAAAAGTCGCAGATGCGCAGAGTTATGCGCAGGTGTGAGAGGGAGCCCCAGGTGCGATGGGTTTCCGCACTTGCAGTAGGTGCATATGCGGTATGGAAGCCGCAGGAGTGAAGTATGGGATTTTATGTGAAATCCGCACCTGCGATGGAATTTTCATAGGTGCAGCATCACAGAAGCGACAAAGTGGTCGCAAAATGGGGTTTTGCTGGGCAGAAAGTATAAATAGAACACTTCAAGATTTTTCATTAATTTCATCATTTTTGAGCTCGAACTTTGGGGTTTTTGCCTACTGATTTTTCACCAAACTGGTGAATGTTTGAGGTGAAATCTAGGAGATTAGGGCTTGAGAATTGGAGTTGAAGTTTGGGAATTTGGAGGGGAAAATGATGTCGAATTTTAATAGATTTAGTATCACTAGACTCGTGAGCGAATGTGATTTATGGTTTTATGACTTTTGACGGATTTTGAGACGTGCGCCGAAGGCCGGGTTTGAGCCTTTCGGATTTTCTGCTATAATTTGATATATTTCTTGTGGTATCAATTCTTTTAGCCTATCTTGATCGTATTGTATTGCTTATGGCAAGATTGAAGACATTCGGAGCCCGATTTGATAGGCAAAGACATTGCAGAGTAGGATTTTCTCAGTTTGAGGTATGTAACGTTTTTAAACTTGGTTCTTAGGAAACCCCAATCTATGTGTTATGCGATTAGTATTGAGGTGACGCACATACCAAGTGACGGACGTGCAGGCATGTACCGTGAGAATTGTGACCTGGGTGATTCCATGGCATCATTTAGTGACTCTATCCTGTTGATATCCATGTTTCCATCATGTGATAAAGTAATTGAGCTGTAAATCATTCTAGATATCATGTTTAGGCTTTATGCCGGTATTGTTGAAACCCTTAGTGGTCGTTTCTTGCTGTTATCTCACTATTTTCATTAATATTCTGTACTCTGTCATGTTCTTGCCTTTTTATATCATATATCAGTCTTAGTTATTTATTGATTCATCATGTCATTGTTCTAGGTTGTTTTAATGTGATTGTGAGCTCCTGGGTGAGACTGGAAAGGTTGATGACTGAGTGAGATCGAGAGTCTGGTTATAAGTGATGGTTATGGGATCGGGCTGAACGCACACATTGATTATCTTGATGATTATAATAGCACTTGGACAGTAGAAACCCCTTCGGAGTCTGTAACACGCTCGTAGTGAGCGCAGGTGATACTATTGAGGGATGAATTTTCCCGGACATGGATTTGTCCGAAGTACTTAATACCTGGAGATGGATTTCTCCACAGGGTGGATCGTCTTTTTTCCTCGGCGCTAGGTGAATTATAATTAGTGTTGTATATGTTTTCGGATGGATTTTCTAGGGTCGAACGGTCATATACAGTATCGCGTTATTGAGCACTCGAGAATGGGAGCACATGGTACATTTCATACAGCACCTTATTGAAATGTAGGGATAGTTGAGTTATATACCTTACACTGTTTAGATCTGTATTTATTTTATTTCTTTGAGTTATTTATTTAATTTGAAAGCATGCCTACGTTTCTGCACATTTATTTCTATTATATCTATCGCGATTGAGTTCGTCACTACCTTTCAGGCCAAAGTTTTGACTCGTTACTTACTGAGTTGGTGTACTCACGTTACTCCCTGTACCTCGTGTGTAGATCCAAGCGATATCGTTCACAATAGCGGTTGCTGATTGAGTTTTGGAGACGATTGAGATAGATGCGCGACATTTGCAGGCCTTGACTCTCCTTCTTTATCATTTTTTGCATTTCAATTTATTTCTGTAAACACTATAATGGATTGTATTTTGGTTTGGATGCTCATGTACTCAGTGAAACCTTGGTTTTTAGGCTGACATGTATCGTACTTTGGATTTCTTAGGTTTTCAAATAGTTGTATAAATATTAAATGCGTCCATTTATATTTTCAAACCTATTATTGTTGTGATGGGTTACTAAGTTGAGGTTGTCCTAGTTTCACGATAGGCGCCATCACGACGGTAGATTTTGGGTCGTGACAAGTTGGTATTGGAGCCTAGGTTACATAAGTCTCACGAGTCATGAGCCAGTTTAGTAGATCTTGCGGATCGGTATGGAGACGTCTGTACTTGTCTTTGAGAAATTCTAGAACCCCTAGCAAACTTCACATTCTTGAATTCTTGTCGTGCGAATCTTTGGATTTTGGTAACTAATTCTATGTTATTCCATTTTCTCACAGATGGTGAGTACACGTGCTATCGAGCAAGATGGACAGCCCCCAGTACCATCATTTGGGGCTGCCAGGGGTCGAGGTCGCTTTAGAGGTCGTGGTAGGGTTAGAGGTGCATACCGCATAGCAGCTAGGGCAGCACCTACTGATCCAACAGTTGTACCAGTTTAGGATCAGGTCCAGTTGTGGATGTGCCAGTGGGACCAGCTCACGCACCAACTATGCCTATTGTGATTCCCGGCCTTCGGGAGGCCTTTTCTTAGATTTTGACCGTGTGCATAGTCTTGCTCAGGAGGTCTCTATTCTGGCCGCATTAACCACTTCTCAGGACGGGGGAGGTGCTGATACTCCTGCCGCCTGCACACCCAAGCAGGTGGTATAGGGACTCCAAACAGCAGGAGCACCAGCAGCCCAGCCAGTTTCAGCTGCTCATGACTATTTGGTTCCTATCATGCTTGATGATGAGTAGTGTATATTGGGGAGGTTTCGTAGAATTCATCCTCTTACTTCCAGCGGTGCATAGGCCGAGGATGCCCAAGGTTTCTTGGACATATATTTGAGGATTCTTTGTGCAGTAGGTATTTTGGAAACAAGCGGGGTCTCGTTCACTACTTTTCAGTTCATTGTAGTTGCCTTGACTTGGTGGGAGGCTTATGAGAGGCGTAGGGCGGTTGGTGCAGTGCCCCTTACATGGAAGGAGTTCTCTGTTCTCTCTTGGAGAAGTATGTGCCGCAGTCATACATAGAGGAGCTACGCAGAAAGTTTGAGCAGTTGCGTCAGGATGATATGATTGTGATTCAATATGAGATGAAATTTTCTAAGTTATCCCATCATACTTTTTGGTTGGTTCCCAAGGATGGGGAGAGGATCGGGAGGTTCATTGATGGCCCCGCATATCAGCTGCGTATACATATGACTAGAGAGATGGTGTCTGGTGCTACTTTTGAGGAGGTTTTTGACATTGCTTGGGAAATATAGCTTGTTCGCCACCAGGAGCAGGTTGAGAGGAAGTCCAAGAGGACTAGTGGACTATGTAGTTTTGGTGGTATTCTTTCTGGAGGTCAGTTTCACCATGACAGGGTCGTCCCTACATGTTCAGATGGCTCGTCCAGTTCACCGTGGTGTATAATCTGGCCATGGTTCTCATAGTTCTCTGCAGTGTCACTCATCTCTTAGTGCCATTCCAGCTCAGATTTCCACTCATGCACCATCAACTCAAGGTTTATCTATGTCTGGTTCTTCTAGCGGGTATCCCAATGCTCGGGACTCCCTTCAGTCCCCACTGCCAGTGGCTGGTAGATGTTGCTTTGAGTGTGGAGATTTGGGTCATATCAAGAGGTACTATCCTCACTTCAAGAGAGGGTCATCTCAGTAGAGGATTCAGCCTTCGACTTCAGCACCAGTTACTTCACCACCCGCCTAACTAGCTCGTGGTGGAGGTTAGTCAGCTAGGGATCGCCCTTGAGGGGGAGGCCGATCAGGTGGCGATCAGCCCTATTTCTATTCACTCCCTGCCAGACCAGATGTTATTGCTTCATGAAAGTACGAGGGGGGGGGTGAATTGTAACTATTTTAAATTTAATCGCAGATAAGTTGACTTAAAAACGTTATTAGTGACTCAATGGTATACTACACCAGTCAAGAGTGATTAAGTATAAAGATGCAAAAAATAAATGCGTAAATGTAAAGACACCCAGAATTTTTATACTGGTTCAGATGCAATGTGAATCCTAATCCAGTCCCCTTGGGTTGCAAGGGATTTCTCTTTAGAATAATAATTTTCTTCTCAAGTACAGAAGTGATATTCGTCGCTCAGTTATTCTTCACTCGTAGATGCAATGCCTCACCAGTTACTAACTCTCTTTCTATTTCTGACTTGTTACACAATGAATCTAACTAGACTACTATGCTTGTTTTCAGTAAAATGAAGAGGGTTGTTCTGGTGTGTTCAAAGTATATGGATGGTACAAGGCACGATGATATTTATAAAGCAGGACTATGGCGGAGACTTATCAACCCAAGGGATTTGATCCTTGGAGGTTGTTGATTCCTTGCAAGAATAAAGCTGATCGTTGCTTTGATGAAAATCTCTTTCCTTTTTTTTTTCTGGAGATGTGATTGACGGAGATGGCGGCCTTCCAGTC
The DNA here is from genome assembly GCA_034376525.1 of Nicotiana benthamiana. Classification (NCBI taxonomy): domain Eukaryota; kingdom Viridiplantae; phylum Streptophyta; class Magnoliopsida; order Solanales; family Solanaceae; genus Nicotiana; species Nicotiana benthamiana. The sequence continues at coordinate 103,509,684 of CM067330.1, forward strand.
TTGTAGTTCATTCAAATAAGCCGTTAAGGAATCTTCAATGATTTTCATGAGATTTGGGGATGTATCTGATTTCCCAAGAATCATGGGAAACTTCCTGATTTGACGATGTGATGCTGATCTTCTCCTTGTGTGCCAACGGCTTCTCTTCATGAATATTCCCTTCCTTGTTTAATGCTTCAATCTTGCTTCCTTGATATAGTGAGATGGTAGCGTGTCTTTTATCCTTGCTTCGCTTGCCTTTTATCCATGCTTCAGTGATTCCGCTTTCCTCCTTGAATATCTGCACATGTATATTAATTGCATCACTAAAATCTAATCTAACAATCTCTCCTTTTTTGTTGATGGCAAAATGAATACACTGGAATAAACATTAGTTGACTTCCATATTTATATTCAGTTGAGTAGTCAACGTGACGAGATCTCCCCATGTGTATGTGCAGTCTTTGTGTTCTCCCCCTCATTAGGTGCAGTCGACTGGTACCTGTAAAGAAATATCGAACAATTGTCTGGCAAATAGGTGCTTACGCTAGTCGACTTGCCTTTTCAGTTTGCTATGCCATAGCATAGTGAGATAATACTTAGTCGACTTGACCTGTGCATATAATACTTAGTCGCCCTGCACACTTATACATCCTGCACAAGATAGCATATTATACATCTTGCACAAGATAGCATATAGCATATTATATATTTCTCCCCCTTTTTGAAATCAACTAAAGAGGGAGCAGCAGCAAAAATAATATCCACAAGATTATCCACGAGCACAGCCCGAACACAACCAAAAAGTTAGAAACAAAAAATTGTCTTAAAGTCACAATCAACCACGATGCAGAAATAAGTCAGAGTATTGCAAATAGCCTCCTTCATCTGATCAAAGCTGGTGTTGGCAGCAACATGCATTTCATCCAGTCTGACATGCACCTCTTTTGAAAGTTTTGATCGCATTCTCTCTTACCCTTTGCACAACCACCCTGATTTTGGAGACATCAGACCCTGTTTCCTTGGAAATAGCATGAATAGCATCCACAGACGACTTGATGTCAGAGAGTTGAGACTCAACAGAGTGCAACCTATCACTGAGATTTGAGGGAATAGGCGCAGATAGAGAGGCAGGAGTTGGTTTGATATCCTCAGAAGTGGTTTTGGCCTCACACTCTCCCTTTTTGACCCAGACTCCTTTAATAGACACATATCCCATGCTAGCGAAGGCCCTGGAGTTGTAACATTTTGATACAGGGATAAAAGGGTAGTCTGAAAGTGATATTTGGTGAGCTTCTAGAATGTGGGTGATGGCCATCCCATACGGAAGGCTGGAGGGATCTTCTGCACTTTCAATCATAAAATTGATGACCCAGGAGGGCAGCTTGATTTTGAGTTTGGAAATAAGACAGTAGACGAAGAAGTTGTCCCTTTGGGAGAGAGTTGAGAATGAGCCAGTTCTGGGAAGAAGAGTAGTTGCAACAATGTGGGCAAGGACTCGAGTTTAAAAGCTAACATCACTTGGTCCTAGCTGATGGGGAAGATTTTCAGATGGGTTTTCTGCAATGATTTGTTTATCCTGATCAAAGGAGATTTCAGAAATCTTCAGGCCGCACATTCTTAAAAATTGTTGGAAAGCCAGAGCAGCGGCAGAGAAAAAGGGAATCAAATAGGTTACAGTCAAGTAAAATGCGTTTGCCAAGAACAAGGGTTTTGAGCTTGTCAGATTTGCTAGAGCGAAGATTTACATAGAACATACAGACAAGGGTTCATACACTTTAGGCGGAGAAACAAAGAGAAATTTTTCCCACACCTGATAGACAAAAAGATATAACTACTTGTAGTTGAGGGAGTCCATACCATCGAGATCCACCACACGACCATGGGCAATGGGCTTTTCCTTGAGCGACGGAAAGAAATCCCTATTTGGGGTGTCCCAAAAATTTTGGTCAGATTCGAGAGAGGCAGAAAAATCGACCTTGGTTTTCTTGGGAGTGGAGAGAGGGGCTTCATCAATAGGTCGTTTACCAGTGGCTTTTTCACCAAGAAGCAGAGATTGCTCAGCCTATGCACCTTGAGAGGAGGCACACTATTCAGACTTGTCTGACCCAAGGTCTACTTGCTCAGGTGGAGCGGAGGTGGGTTTGGTTTTGGAATGAGTGATCTTTCTTGTGGAGGCGGAGGGTTTTTTGGAAGTCTTGGCCATGGAGGAAAAGAGGGGTTCAGAATAGAGAAATAAAGGGTTTGGTGAAAAAGGTGAGAAGGAAAGGGATGACTAGAACTATGTAAAGGGAATGGATTTGACGGTTGAATGAAAAAGGAAAAGGTGTCAGATGGACCGTCGCATTGATTGGCTTTCCATCGTCTCTGCAACTGATGGGATATTCGAAAGGAAAGAGGTGGAAAGAATGATGGCGTATTGAATAATCTTAGCATAAAGACAATAATAACAAGGATTTTGAAAAGTGCAACTTTGACCCTAAGAGTTATTAGTGCGGCAGATAATACCAAGCAATTTCCTTAGAGCACAAAATCTTTCCTCCAATAAAGGTTTGGTGAAAATATGAGCTAGTTGAGCAGACATGCCAACAAAAGTTAACTCTATATCACCCTTAAGAACGTGGTCTCTAATAAAATGATGCTTAATATCTATATGCTTAGATCTAGAATGATGCACCAGATTTTCTGAAAGACAAATAGCACTAGAATTATAACAAAAAACTGGTAGAGGTTTGAAAAAGAGATCATAGTCACCCAATTGATGTGACATCCAAAGCAATTGTGCACAACATTGTCTAGCAGCAATATATTCAGCTTCGATAGTCGATAATGCGACTGAATACTGCTTTTTACTATTCCAGGAAATTAGAGATTTTCCTAGCAGTTGACATGTGCCACTAGTGCTTTTCCTATCTTCTTTGTCACCTGCTAAATCTGCATCTTCGGATGACCTTTTGATACATAACGTGGTATCAATTTTACCTCTGTAAACCCATGTTCTGCAAGAAATGTACTTAGCCTTTCATACCATGCACGTGGAGCCTGTTTCAAGCCATATAGAGACTTAGTTAGCTTGTACACGTGAGATGGGTATTTTGAATCTTCAAACCCCGGAGGTTGTTTCACAAAAACCTCTTCTTCAATGAAATAATTTAGAAATGCGCTTTTGACATCCATTTGAAACAGCCTGAATCCTTTGAATGAGGCATAGGCTAGCAGGATTCTTATTGATTCTAGTCGAGCAATTGGAGCAAATGTTTCATCATAGTCGACTCCTTCCTGCTGTGAGTAGCCTTGAGCTACTAGTATGGATTTGTTTCTAACAACTTGTCCTTCTTCATTCAGCTTGTTCCTCAATACCCATTTAGTGCCTATAACTGAAGCATTTTCAGGTCGAGGTACCAACTCCCATACTTGATTTTTACTGAACTGCTCTAGTTCTTCTTCCATAGCAGTTACCCAGCTTGAGTCTTTTAGAGCTTCTTCTACCTTCTTTGGTTCTATCTGGGAGATTAGTGCAATGTTTGCCTTCTTTTTGAAAGCTGCTCTAGTTTTCATTCCTTCATTTGGGTCTCCAATGATGAACTTCTGAGGATATTCAGCTTAATTTTTCCACTCAGTTAGTCTAATGGATTGTGTAGTCGACTCTGGAAGTGGCTCTGAAGTGTCACCATTTTCCTGATCAGTCGACTCTACTGCTTCTGAGGGGATTGTAGATTCATGAGTGTTTCTCTTTTCCTAAGCCTCTTGGAGTGGCTCTTCATCACCTGCATTAGATCCTTTCTCGACCAAGGGATTATTTTCATCGAATACAACATATACTTATTCCTCTACACATAAAGTGCATTTATTGAAAACTCTAAATGATCTGCTATTTAAAGAGTAACCCAGAAAAATACCTTCATCACTTCTTGGATCAAATTTTCCAAGATTATCCATACCATTGTTATGAACAAAGCACTTGCTTCCAAAAGGATGAAAATAGCTGATGTTAGGATGCTTACCTTTCTAGATCTCACATGGAGTCTTTTGAAAAATAGGTCTTATAAGACATCGATTTAGAATGTGGCAGGCGATACTGACTCCTTCCGCCCAGAAGTGATTTGGAAATGAATGTTCCAGGAGCATAGTCCTGGCCATGTCTTTCAAGGTTCTGTTCTTCCTTTCAACTACTCCATTTTGTTGAGGAGATCGAGGAGCAGAGAAATTGTGAGTATAGCCTTGACTATTGCAAAAGTCTTTGAATGCCTTGCTTTCAAATTCGCCTCCATGATCACTTTGAATTATAGATATTTGATATCCCTTCTCTCGTTCAATTTTGTTACAGAATATTTCAAAATTTCGCAAAGCTTCAACTATATGAGATAGAAAAATCACCCAAGTGAATCGTGAAAAATCATCAACAATAACAAAAGCATATTTGTTGCCTCCTAAGCAAGCAGTTCTAGTGGGTCCAAATAAATCCATATGAAGTAATTGCAAAGGTTTTGAAGTAGAAACTACATCTTTATTTTTAAAAGATTTTTTATTTTTTTACCCATTTGACATGTATCACAGATATGAGTTCTAGAAAAATTTAGCTTGGGTAGGCTAATGACTAGGTCATGCTTAGATAATTTTTTGATTAGATGCATGCTAGTGTGACCTAATCTTCTGTGCCATAACCAGGGATCATCAGACATGGATGATAAGCAAATATGACGATCAACTTTTTCAAAGCCATCTAGTATATAAACGTTTCTGTACCTCTTTCCTAGAAGGATTAATTTACCTGATTCGTCTTCAATAGCACATCCAGTTTTCTTGAATTTTACCTCATATCCCGAGTCACAGAATTGTCTTATACTGAGAAGGTTGTAGTTTAATCCATCTACTAAGTAGACTTCAGTAATGTCACAGTTGTTGTTGAATGGAACAGTTCCTGTCCCAACAATTTTGCCTTTTGAGTCGTCTCCAAACTTGACACTTCCTCCATCAATATTTGTAACCTCTTTAAACAGATTTTTGTCACCTGTCATGTGACTGGAACACGCACTGTCTAGATACCACTTTCTTTTGCGTTTTATTCTGTGGTGTTCCTACAAAATGGAATAATCACTTTCTTTTAGGTACCCAAGCTGTCTTGGGTCCTGGAGAGTTAGTGTTGCTGGATTCGGAATATTTTGGTTTCCAACCCCACCCAGACATATGAGATTTACGAAAGTGACAGTTAGAGAATTTGTGCCCACTTTTATTACAGTAATTACATTTGGCACCGGGTCCCTTTTCTGGTCTTTCATGAGAAGTAGAGTTAGCAGATCTACTGTTTGCTGACTCTTTTTTCCAGTTGACTTGTAAGTCGACTGGTTAGATTTAACAGAACCGTGACTGGTGGATTTGCGCAAGCTGTTAAGCTGCATTTGCATTTCCTCAAAGTCTTCTTGAAGTACTTCTTTTTCAATTTCACATACTTCATACTTGAGTTTCCAGTCTTTGACTTCCTTTGTGAGCCTTTTAAGCTCATTCAGCATTTTCTGAGATTCAGACAATGTGGAGTCAAGGATGTCTTGTAATTCATTGCATCTTTCGTAGTTATAAGGTCTTACCTTGCTGGTTTCTCCTCTTTCCATGAAGCATTTTTCATCTTCTAAGTCATCTTCATCAGTTTAGCACCCTGAAGTTTTGTTGATTCTCATTTTCTAGAATCGTCATGAAGCACAGATTAGCAATTCCCTCATGGTATGATTCATCTTCGTCACTCCAGCTTCCAAAAGATCTTTTCTTGCTGAATCCTCTAGAGATCTTTCTTTTCAGTTCTGGGCACTCTGCTTGGATGTGCCCAAATTTTCCACATTCATAGCATTTTCCATCGTTCTTGTCATGATCATTGTATTTTCTGGACCTTCTTGGTGGAAATCTTCCTTTTTTTGTATTTCTATATCTTCTCATCAATCCATCCATATTCCTAGATAGCATAGCAATTTCTTCTTGTAGAGCTTCAGGATCATCGACTTCATTTTCTGCTATCTCAGTAGTAGCTTTAAATGCAATAATTTTCTTTTTCTCTTCTTGATTCATCTTTTTCAGATGTGTTCTTTTGAAAGCAATCAACTCCCCTCGTAGTTCATCATATGATAGTTTATTCAGATCTTTATATTCCAGTGTGACGACTTTGGTCAGCCATGTGGTAGGTAGACTTCTGAGAATCTTCCTGACTTGATCTCCACTGGCATAGGGTTTGCCAAAAGCTTTTAAATCACTGATTATCTTGCTAAACCTGGCAAACATTTCTTCAATGGATTCTCCCTCTTTCATGGTGAACAGTTCATAGTCGTGAACTAGCATGTTTAATGGGTTTCCTTCACTTTTTTGGTATCTTCATAGGCGACTTCAATTTTGTCCCATATTTCCTTTGCTGTATCACAACTGGAGATCTTTTCATACTCTTCACCACTTATAGCATTGTGGAGTATATTTCTTGCCTTATGGTTTGTTTGAACTGCTTCCAGTTGTTCCTTTGAGTATGAATCAATATCATCAGGGTCGGCGAGCGGAGGTGTGCTGGCAGGCAGTGGATAGTTCCATTTCTTGATGACTCTCCAAACCTTGATATCGCATGCCTTGGTGAAAATCTCCATATGAATATTCCAGTGAGAGAAATTTTGTCTATTAAAGTAAGGTGGTCTTACTTGAGAAGTGCCTTCTTGAAATAGAGCTCCAACTATCACTTGATTGGCCATGATATTTTTCTCACTAGCTGTTAAGCAAAAGAAAAAAATGTGAGCCTAGACTTGATAACAGTTGGAAGTACAAGAGGGGGGGGGGGGTGAATTGTAACTATTTTAAAATTATTCGCAGATAAGTCGACTTAAAAACGTTATTAGTTGACGCAATGGTATACTGCACCAGTCGAGAGTGATTAAGTATAAAGATTCTGAAAGTAAATGCGTAAATGTAAAGACACCCAGAATTTTATACTGGTTCGGATTCAATATGAATTTTAATCCAGTCCCCTTGTGTTGCAAGGGATTTCTCTTCAGAACAATAATTTTCTTCTCGAGTACAAAAATGATATTCGTCACTTAGTTATTCTTCACTCGTTGATACAATGCCTCACCAGTTACTAACTCTCTTTCTATTTCTGACTTGTTACATAGTGAATCTAACTAGACTACTATGCTTGTTTGCAGTAAAATGAAGAGGGTTGTTTTGGTTTGTTCAAATTATATGGATGGTACAAGGAACCATGATATTAATACAGCAGGACTATAGCGGAGACTTGTCAACCCAAGGGATTTGGTCCTAGGAGGGTGTTGATTCTTTCCAAGAATAAAGCGCTGATCATTGCTTTGATGACGATCTCTTTCCTTTTTTTTTGGAGATGTGATTGACGGAGATGGCGGACTTCTAGTCTTGTAGTTCATTCAATTCAGTCGTTAGGGAATCTTCAGTGATTTTATGAGATCTGGAGATATATCGAATTTCCCAAGAATCATGGGAGACTTCCTGATTTGACGATGTGATGCTGATCTTCTCCTTGTGTGCCAACGACTTCTCTTAATGAATATTCTCTTCCTTGTTTATTGCTTCAATATTACTTCCTTGATTTAGTGAGATGGCAGCTTGTCTTTTATCCTTGCTTCACTTGCCTTTTATCCATGCTTCAGTGATTCCGCTTTCCTCCTTGAATATCTGCACATGTATATTAATTGCATGATTAAAATCTAATCTAACACTTCATACACAATGATCACAGGTATTGTCTCAATATGTCACCAAGATGCTTCTGTATTATTTTACCTTGGTTCCTCCAATTCATATGTATTATCGTATTTTGCCCATTATGTGGATATGCCCCGTGAGTATTTAGTTTAATCAGTTTATCTATCTACTCCAGTGGCAATACCATTATTTTGGACCGTTTATAGGTCATGTGTAGTGACTATTGGGGGATTAGACACTAGAGTTGATCTTCTACTACTTAGTATGGTTGATTTTGATATGACATTGGGTATGGATTGGCTAGCTCCCTATTATGTTATTTTAGACTGTCACGCTAGGTCAATGATGGTGGTGATACCGGGGTTGCCTCGGATTGAGTGGAGAGGTTCTTTAAACTATGTTCCTTATAAGGTGATTTAATACTTGAAGGCCCATCAGATGGTTGGGAAGGGTTGTATTTCTTATTTTGCCTTTGTGAGGGATGTCAGTGCAGAGACCCATACTATTCATTCTATTCTGGTGGTAAGAGATTTTCCAGATGTGTTTTCTGCAGACCTTCTAGGCATTCTGCCGGACAGTTGTATTTACTTCGATATTGATTTACTGTCGGGCAATCAGCCCATTTCTATTCAACCATACTGTATGGAACCGGCTGAGTTGAGAGAGCAACTTCAGGAACTCCGTGATAAGGGGTTTATTAGTCCTAGTGTGTCACCTTGGGGAGCACCAGTCCTATTTGTGAAGAAAAATTATGGCACCATGAGAATGTGCATGGATTACAAGCAGTTGAACAAAGTCACAATCAAAAACAAGTATCCTTTGCCGCATATTGATTATCTATTTGACCAGCTTTAGGGAGCGAGGGTGTTCTCCAAGATTGAATCATGGTCAGGGTATCACTAGTTGAAGATACATCACTCAGATATTCTTAAGACAGCTTTCCAGACCCTCTATGTTCATTATGATTTCATTGTGATATCTTTTGGGCTGACCAATGTCACAACAACATTCATGCATCTGATAAACAATGTATTTCATCCATATCTCGATTCGTTTGTTATTATGTTCATTACTCTCACAGCCAGAAGGTGCATGCCTAGCATTTGAGGGTTGTACTGCAGCGATCGAGGGAGGAAAAATGTTTTTCCAAGTTCTACAAGTGTGAGATTTAGCTCAATTTAGTCGTGTTCTTGGGGAACGTGGTGTCTAGTGAGGGTATTAAGGTGGATCCAAAGAAGATAAAGGTAGTTAGGAGTTGGCCCATCCCATCCTCAGCTACAGAGATTCAGATCTTTGTTGGTTTAGCTAATTATTATTGTCGGTTCATGCATGGTTTCTCTTCTATTGCATCGCTATTGACCAAATTGACCCAAATAGGTAATCCTCTTAGCTGGTCGGACGAGTGCGAGGTGCGCTTTTAGAAGCTCAAGACTGCATTGACCACAACCCCAGTTCTGGTTCTACCATCGGGTTCCTGTTCTTATACAATATATTGTGATGTTTCTCAAATCGTATTCAGTGTGTATTTATGCATGAGGGTAGAGTGATTGATTATGATTCATGCCAGTTGAAGCCCCATGAGAAGAACTATCATGTTCATGATTTGGAGTTGGCTGCCATAGTTCATGCATTGAAGATTTGGAGGCACTATCTTTATAATGTGTCTTGTGAGGTGTTTACTGATCATCGTAGTCACCAACACTTGTTCAAATAGAAGAATCTCAGTATGAGGCAGTAGAGGTGGTTGGAGCTGCAAAAGGACTATGATATTACTATTTCGTACCACCTGGGGAAGGACAATATAATGATGCCATGAGTTGGAATGCAGTAAGTATGGGCAGTCTTGCATTCATTCCTGTTGAAGAGAGACCTCTTGCGGTTGATGTTCAGGATTTAGCCAAACAACTAGTGAGATTGGATATTTCGGAGCCCAATCGGGTTCTAGCTTGTGTGGTTTCTTGGTCTTCCTTGTTTGATTACATTAGCAAGTGCCAGTATGATGATCCTTATTTGCTTGTCCTCAAGGACAAGATGCAACATGATGATGCTATAGATGTGACTATTGAAGATGATGGGGTGTTTAGGATGCAGGGCCGGATATGTGTGCTTAATATAGATGGGATTTGGGAGTTGATTATGAAGGAGGCCCACAACTCGTAATATTCCATCCTTCCGGGTGCCTCAAAGATGTACCAGGATTTGACAGAACTATTGGTGGAGGAGAATGAAGAAAGATATAGTTGGGTTTGCAGCTCGGTGTCTCAACTGTCAGTAGGTAAAATATGAGCATCAGAGGCTAGGTGGCTTGCTTCAACATATAGAGACCCCGGAATGGAAGTAGGAGCGGATCACCATGGATTTTTTCCCGCAAACTTCGCGAAAGTTCAATGCTACTTTGATGATTATGGATCGACTGAACAAGTCCATACACTTCAATCCTATGAGTACTACCTATTCTTCAGATCGGCTGGCTGAGATTTACATCATAGAGATTGTTCGTCTACATGGTGTGCCAATTTCCATCATTTCAGACAAAGGCATACAGTTCTCCTCACAGTTTTGGAGAGTCGTGCAGTGAGAGTTGGACACTCAAGTTGAGTTGAGCACATCATTTCATCCTCAGACGAACGGGCAGCCCGATTGCACTATTTACACAGTAGAGTACATGTTACATGCGTGTGTTATTGATTTTGGTTGTTCATGCGAACACTTGTTGCCGCTCGTGGAGTTTTCTTACAACAATAGTTATCAATCGAGTTCAGATTTCTATGTATGTAGCTCTATATGGGAGGTGGTGTAGATCTCTAGCAGGTTGTTTTGAGTTGGGTAAGGCTAGGCTATTGGGTATTGACTTGGTTCAAGATGCTTTGGACAAGTATATTTTTATTCAGGAGCAGCTTCATACGACGGTCAAGACAAAAGATTTATGCCGACAAGAAGGTTCATGATGTGTCTTACATGGTTAGGGAGAAGGTTCTACTGAAGGTTTCACCCATGAAGGGTGTTATGAGATTCGGGAAGAAGGACAAGTTAAGCCCTCGGTTCATTGGGCCTTTTGAGGTACTATAGAGGATTGGGGAGGTGGCTTACGAGATTGCCTTGCCATCCAGCTTGTCGAGTGTGCATCCAATATTCCATATTTCTATGCTCCGAAAGTATATCGCTAATCCTTCCCATCTTTTGAATTTTAGCACGGCTCAGTTGGATGTTGATTTGACTTATGATGTAGAGTCGGTGGTTACTTTGGAGCGGCAGGTTCAAAAGTTGAGGTCAAAGGATATAGCTTCAGTAAAAGTGCAGTAGAAAGGTCAATATATGGAGGAGGCTACTTGGGAGACTGAGCGGGAGATGCGGAGAAGATATCCACACCTATTTGAGGCTCCACATATATTTGTAGATCGTTCGAGGACGAACGTTTGTCTAAGAGGGGGACGATGTAACGACCTAGTGGGCCGTTTTGAGAGTTGTAGCCTCGTTCCCCCATTTTTCTACTTCTTTTGAGTTCTATAGTTGTGTTATGATTTACCGAGTTAGTTGGTTCGGTTCTGGAGTAGTTTTGGAGCGAGTTGAGACACATAGTCTCTTATTTGAAAGCTTAAGTAGAAAAAGTTGACCAGATGTTGATTTATGTGTAAACGACATTGTATATGAATTTTTAAGGTTCCGTTAGCTCCGTAAGGTGATTTTGGACATAGGAGAGCGTCTGAAATGTGATTTGGAAGTCCATAGTAGAATTTGGCTTGAAATTGGCAAAAGTTGGAATTTTTGCAATTTTGGCTAGTAGTGAAAATTTTGACATGAGGATCGGATTGAATTTCTGGAGGTTTGGAGTAAGTTCATGGTTCAGTTTTGACTTGTGTGTAAAATTTGAGGTCAATCAGATGTGATTTTATAGGTTTCGGTGTCAGTTGTAGAATTTTTAAGATTCAAAGATCATTAGGCTTGAATTCGTGAGCAGTTCGTGTTTTTGATATTGTTCGAGGTGTTTTGATGATTTGATTAAGTTTGTATAATGTTATAGGACCTATTGGTATGTCTGGTAATGGTCTCGAGAGTCCTGGGGTTATTTCGGATGATTGACAGCTTGATTTGAGTTGAGGAATTGCAGCTAAAGTGATGCTGCTACTGATGTAACCGCACCAACGGAGTGGGAACGCAGGTGAGAGCCCAGCAAAAATGAATAGGGACTGCAGAAGCACCCAAGGACAAGCTAGTAGGATCCGCATGTGCGAAGATTTTCCTGCACTTGTGAAAGTCATAGATGCGAATAGCTGCGTGTAGGTGCGAGTGGGAGCCGCATGTGCGATGGGTTTCCGCATCTGCGGTAGGCGCATATGTGGTATGAAAGCCTCTGGAGCGAAGTCTGGGATTTCAAGTGAATTTCGCACCTTCGATGGAATTTTTGCAGGTGCGGCGTCACAGGTGCAGTTTTGCTGTGTAGCAAGTATAAATAGAACACTTCGAGTTTTTTCACATTTTGCATCATTTTTTAGCTTGGATTTTGGAGATTTTGAGAGGGACTTCGAAGCAATCACTGAGGTAGGTTCCTTGTGCCATTTATTCTTCAATATTGGTGTTTCCCCACTGATTTACACCTAGTTGGCTAGTTTTTGAGGTGCAATTTGGGAGATTAGGGCTTAAGAATTGGAGAGTGAACTTTAGGGATTTGGAGGGGAAAATGATGTCGTATTTTGATGAATTTAGTATGGTCAGACTCGTGAGTGAATGGATTTTCTGGTTTTATGGCTTCCGTCAGATTTCGAGATGTGGGTCCGGGGTCCGGGGTCCGGGTTTGAGCCGATTTCAGAGTTAGGCTATACTTGATATTTTTCTTATGGAATCGATTCCGTTAGCTTATCGTGATCGTATTATATTTCTTATGGCTAGATTCGAAATGTTTGGAGGCCTATTTGAGATGCAAAGGCATTGTGGAGTAGGATTTTGCTCGGTTTGAGGTAAGTAACACTTTCAAACTTGATTCTTAGAGTTTGAAATCCCAAGCTATTTATTATGAGAATAGTATTTAGGTGACTCACATGCTAAGTGATGGGCGTGTGGGCATGCACTGTGAGAATTATGACCAGGGTGATTCCATGGCATCGTTTAGTGACTTTATCCGATTGATATCCATGGTTCCATCCTGTGATAAAGTAATTGAGGTGTATATCATGCTAGATATTATGTTTAAGCTTTATGCCGATATTGTTGGAACCCTTAGTGGTCGTTTCTTGCTGTCATTTCACTATTTTCATTAATTCTCTGTACTCAGTCATGTTCATATATTTTTATATCATATCTCAGTCTCAACTATTTATTATTTATCATAGCATTGTCCGTGTTGTTATCATGACATTGTGAGCCCGTGGGTGAGACCGGAGAGGTTGATGACTGAGCATTGCTATAAGTGACGGTTATGGGATCGGGCTGCATGCCGCAACGGTTATATTGATGATTATGATAGCATTTGGGTTGTAGGAGTCCCTCCATAGTCTGTAACACACCCCAGTGTGCGCGAATGACGGTATTGAGGATGGATTTCTCTGTACATAAATTTATCCGAAGCACTTAATACCTGGATATGGATTTCTCCACAGGGTGGATTGCCCTTTTTCCTCGGTACTGTTGCCTTATTGTCAGTGTTGTATATGTTCCAGGATATATTTCCCTGGGCCGAATCGTCATATAGGGATAGTTGATTTATATATGTTACACTATTCAAATCTGTATTTACTTTATTGCTTTGAGCATTCTATTTAACTTAAAAGCATGCTTGCATTTCTACATATTTATTTCTATTATATCTATTGCGATTGAGTTCGTCACTAAATTTCAGTCCAAAGTTTGGACTCGTTACTTACTAAGTTGGTATACTCAAGTTACTCGCTGCACCTCGTGTGCATATCTAGGTGATACCGGTCGCAGAGACGATTGCTGATTTAGTTTTTTAAAGTTTGGAGACTATATAAATAATTGAGTGACTTTTCTGTTACAATATATATATATATATATATATATATATATATATAGATATATATATATATATATATATATATATATATATATATATATATATATATGACTTTACCAAATAATTTTAAATAATTGATTGATTATTTGATTAATGGAATCGATCTTTCATATAGTTGTAATTTTGTGGTCCCTTTTATGCTTATGTATGTTAGTTTATGTACCCAATGTCAGTGGAACTGCTTCTTCAATGTTATAATCTTATTATGTGGGATAGCAATGATCGTGCATGAATTGAAAGTTCTTTCCTGATCGAAAGAAAAAGAGCAATGCTCCCCTTATGGGATGTTTCACAAAAGAACAATCATCTTGAAAATTATTTTTAATTTGAAACTTAATTAGGGTAAATCCTGGGTCTGCATCTTTGTATATGGTGGTTCTATAAAAGTAGTTTTAAAAAATTAAAAAGATTTTTTTTTTCTAGAAATTTGAGCTTCTCATATCCTAAGAGAAGTGGAATGCAACTTTTTTACCATATCATTGTTGTGTATTTGATAGAGCATTTTGAGTGAAATTGAAGTGTCTAATTGGTACAAACCTCACTTGAGGTAGCTAAGTGACAATAATGGATAAATTTAAATTGTCATATTTGTATTCCTCCACTACAATAACTAGGAAAAAATAAAAGACGATTTCTATTGCTTTTATAAAAAAAATCATAATCAATACTTTTATAGAGGGGCGTACAAAAAAAATCGACAATTGCACCAAATTGATAATCTGAGTCAAACCAGGGGTGGGGGATCTAATTATAGTTTCGTTTGGTTTTTTTTGTGTGATTTTATTATTTTTATTGTTGAACATCTTATTATTTTATTATATTCTTTCTAACATGTAATTAGAACAGGCTCAGATCATGCTCCACTACTGTTGAGTTGTAGCGATCAGAATATACAATTTGACAAATCATTCAAGTTTTTGAACTTCTGGACTAAAAATGAACCGTTTATGGAAGTGGTTAGACATAACTGGATAACAGAACTCACATGAGTTCCTTTCTTGATGTTCGAGAATAGACTAAAGAGAGTTAAGAATGCTCTTTCTAAATGGAACAACCTCACTTGTGGAGATATCTTCAAACAACTGGCATTAAAAGAAGATGTGGTAAGAGTGAAGGAAATACTATTTGAAGAAATACCAATAGTTGAGAATAGAATAGTACTACAGAAGGCGCAAGCTGAGTTGAAAAGATATCTGAGCATTGAAGAACAATATTAGAAACAATAATCAAGAATGACTTGGTTTGCAGAGGGGGACAGAAATACTAGAGTTTTCCATAACCATGTCAATGGTAAAAGCCGGAAGCTCCAGTTGAAAGGAATACAAAATAATGGAGTGTTGATTGATGCACACGAAAATATAGCTATTGCTACAATTGAATTCCTCCAGAAACAGTTCACACAAGATGAGCTTACAAACTTTGAACTACATCACAATGATGAAAGTGCAGGTGGCCTAGACGGATTGATTGATAGTTTCTTTCAAGTATGCTGGGATATAGTCGGTGAAGACATACACAACCATAAAAATCTTGTCCTACTACCAAAAATACCAAATGTCAAAACTTTCTCTGATCTCAGACCATATATTTGAAAATATCTTGTTAACTCATGAAATTGTTATTGACTTAAGACTGCGGAGGAAACCTGCCAATGTAGTGATCAAACTGGACATGACAAATGCATATGATAGGGTATCTTATAAATACTTGATGCACGTACTGAGAAAAATGGGATTTGCAAAATGCTTCATCAACATGGTGGGGAACTTATTATCCAATAATTGGTACTTAATTATGATCAATGGTCAAGCTTCAAATTTCTTTCGCTCAACAAGAGGGGTTAAACAAGACGATCCTCTATCTCCAATCTTGTTTATACTCTCAGTAGAGGTACTAACTAGATCTTTGATAAACTATTTGAAGACAAGAGTTTCAAAGGATATGGAATGCCTAAGTGGATTGACCCATTGAATCACTTGGCATATATTGACGATGGTATCATTTTTACTTCTGCTAACCCTTAATCTTTACAAAATGTAGTGGAGCTTCTGGCCAAGTACGAGCACACATCTGGTCAATTGATTAACAAGGCAAAAACATCATTCTACATGCAAGAAAATACTTCTGGAGCTTTGGTTAATATAGTAGGAACCATCACAGACTTTTCAAAAGGAAAGCTTCCATTCACCTATCTTAGATGCCATATCTTCTACAAAAGAAGAAGAAAGATATATTACAATGATCTTATTAAAAAGATCAAGAATCAACTGCATTCATGGAAGGGTAAACTATTGTCGTATGGAGGCAAAGCTACTTTGACCTCAAGTATGCTACAAAGTATGCCTACTCACTTACTATCGGTCTTAGATTCACCCAAAAACATACGAGAACATTTGCATAAAATTTTTTCTAGATTCTTCTGGAGCAACAAAGATGAAGGAAGAAACAGGCATTGGAGTAAATGGTAGAATCTCTGCATGATAAAGGAGGAAGGTGGACTGGGGTGCAAATCTCTGTTTGATGTTTCAAACGAACTTTTTGCAAAACTATGGTGGAGATTCAGGACCACGAAATCACTATGGCTAATTTCATGTGGAATAAATACTACAAAAAGGAAATTCCAACTACTTCTCTCTTCAGGAAAGGATCGCATGTTTGGAAAAAATGTTGGAGGCAAGGGAAGAAGTAGAACATGAAATCCTATGGGAGATGAATAGATGCACTACCAACTCAGGGTCCTGCTTGTACACGTCGGCCAACGTTTGATACGCCTCACGGACCCGCGTGTGCCTTTGCAGCAGTTTTTTGTGGGCATTCGCCCTCTTCGCCACGTGTTGCCCCCTCTGCACCTCCAAAACAAGAACCTGAAAAATATCAACGGATGGATTAGTACGAAGGCGAACAACCCTACGACACCAATGGGAAGGAGAGCCAAATTTACCTGCAAGGCCGCGCCTGTTACCCTTTTAAATAGGTCCCTGTCACTGACCTCCGCCAATGTCTCACCTCGGCACCCACACAGAGAAGGTCATGTCCACGGCTGCCTCCCCGCAGTTCTGCAAGAGGTTGTAGCCGCTACAAATAACAATGCGGCAAGTGGACCTACCGGCCGTCATCTCCACACGAGCCGGAGAGCCACTTCCTCTGCCCTTCCTCTCCAAGGGCGCACTTGTCCCCGCTGCTACAGCCGATGAGCCGTCCTCCCTACAAGGAGACATGCCAATCTCGACATAAGCCCTCCTCTGAGGAGCATTCCTCCACGAGCGGATGGCATCAACCATAAACGGCAGCCCCGACTCGCGACGAGGTAATTGCACCCTCTCCACCTCAACAGCTACTCCTTTACCGGTGATCAGCCGGCGCCTCCTACTTTCAGGAGGCTCCTCATCCTCAGGAGCCGCCTCCACCGGCTGTGAGGGCGACTCCAAAGGAAACGCCTCATCGATGGACGGAACCTCATGCCCCCTCGTGGGTACGACCTCAAGAGTCACTACAGAACCTCCACCGACGCTGTTATCTCGGTCGCCGCACCAGATACCTCCCCCGGCGTAACTTCTTGCTGAAGGGACAAGAGGGAGCTACTTCCGGGCGAACCCCCCGCAGGCAAATCCTCCTCTTCAGAGCCTAGTTCCGCCCTAGACGGGCCAGCATCAGTTCCCCTTCTCTTAGTCCTCTTGGAGGTACCCCGTCCTATCAAAGAAAAAATATGTCAAGTAAGAGGACTCGCGAGTCAAGACAAGAGAAAAGGAAAAGAACAAGGGAAGATCGTTACCAGTCAGGCCGTACATGCTACAGAATTGAGCCCAGGTATGACACTCCTCCATATGTGGAATCATCCTATCCACCCACGATCTAATGTCGTCCGCACAGGAAAGAGATGAGGGATCCACATGCATACGAGCTGCCACTGCAAACAAATGATAAAATAATCGTGAGAAGTTTAGCCGTCATAACGAAAAGTGCCGAATAAGACATAAAGGGATACTTACACTCCTGGTTCCACACCTCCGGAAACCCTTCGGGGTTAACCACCAGATGCTCCGTTTGGACGTAGAAAAACTTCTTCCAATAGCCACGATTTGCCTTATCAATGCAACATGAATCTTTTGTTGCCACGACATGTCAGGTGCAGCATCGAACCACTCAGGTAACTCGCATTGAACATCTGCAGGAGGTGGTATATCGTGACCACACACCCGGCTTTCTCTGCGTGTGTGGTAAGTATCCGGCATACTTTCAACGTGTAAAGGGTGAGTTGAGTCGGGCACGCCCTAAATAGCGGCAAAGTTCCCCCGCTAGAGGATTGAGCGGAAAACTATAGCCGATCCAGAATGCATTCTCGTAGAAAGTGCAGAACACGGGCCTGTTCACGTTGGCATAATCCTATTCGGCAGGTGCTATATCAATGTGGTCTAGAAACCCATATGTCATTCTAAGAGCATCCAGGTGAGAGAGCGTCAATTCGCTACGTTTCCAGGGTAGAGGTGAACTTTTATGACTAAAGTCATTTCTTTTGCTCATGTTCTTCGGAAGAACATTCGCCACCGATAGAGGAATGAGAACCTCTTCGTCCACCTCCGCCAGTGAAACCCTAGAAGGGGAATTATTTTTGGATTTCTTGCTGCCTTGAGATCGTTTTGCCATGATTAAAGCTTAAAAGAAGAGTGTTTTAAGTAGATGCAAAGTTCGACCCGTAGAAATAACAGTTCTTAAGAAAAGCAGTGATAACCGGAAAATAGAATGAGGGAAAGCGAGAAATGTCCTTTAAATATTCAAACGATGAATCTTTTTGAACCGCTCCGTTGTTTATAAGAGTGCGGTACACGAAAATCGAGGTGGCACCATTCAAAAGCTGGCGCGGGAAACCCAAAAGTCACGTCAGGATCTGAATCGCCTCGGGAGTGAAAGTAATGATGATGCACGTGATCGATGATATCATCCTAAAAAAGAGCCGAACGTCAACGGCTCTATACTGTCATATAAGCATACATATCCGTCCATTGAAGACGCCCCTCGAGGACGCCTCCAACGGACGGAGGGACTAACTGTATGAGGTAAAATTCCATTCACCTCATCACCGTTTAAACAAACACGTCCCTCATAACGAGGCCGCCCTCAAAACCATTTTAGCCAGGTAGGACGGCCTGACCAAGGACGTCCTAATCAACTAAGCAAAGGAAGGACACCATTTTAGGCCTTGGCTTCTTCCATATGAAGAAGCCACCAACTTTTGTACTTTTCTTTTTGTGTATTTCGAGAAAGGTATCCTAATATATAAAGGAGACCTTCACCTGATAATAGGGGTAGATTCATTATTCTGAATATACTTTCTCTCTACTTTCTCTCTCTATTATTATCAAGCAAAAATCTCTCTATCTCTCTACCTATCCCCTTTTGATATCAAAGCTCTCTATTATCTTTTATACTTTCAGATCTATCACGATCTTAGCGAACAATGTCTTCTAGGACTTATTATACTTGATTACGATTTACCCATCTATATTTTTGATTGTTTGTAAGCTCACAAAGTGTGTATATCTTTTGAGCAAAACAAGTCCGTTCAATATACACTGAGTATACTAGCACAAGAAGTTGGAGTAAAACTACTCCCATAATCAAGACAAATTATACAATAATCTTGTGCTACAATCATCAAGATATTTTGTTCAATAATATCTTTGATTGTGAACATAGTTTATTAATTATGAGAACCAACAATTTAATCATATGTGCATGAGATAAGACTCCATACACTAAATTGTCTACTACATAACTAAAAGGACACACATATAACAGATAATCTATTTAAAATAGTACTTTATGAAATTGAATAAATTAAATAAATAATTGTTCCATACAGAATAAAATATAATTCTATATCTAAACCGTATGGTTAATAGTATATCCCAACATCAACATGATGAATCAACTAGTAATACACTTGTTGACGCTGCTGGTGATTACCAATGGCCAGATGTTGTATGAGAGAATAGACCGTTGAGCTAAAAGATTATCTAGCTTCCAAACCTAGACACATACATTGATTTTGTAGTGTATATTTATTGTATACTGTGTGTATATTATGTATATCGTGTATGTTGTGCCAGAAACAAATTTGGGCCCATTTTCTTTTCTTTTGTATTTGGCCCAAGTTGGTCATATAAGCACCAGACTATGAAAGTTTTTCTTTGGAGCTCTCTAGAAGCTTTCTCAACCGACTCTTCTCCATCAATTTTCATCTTCATGTTTCTATGTTTTCATGGTATCAAATCCAGGCTCATCCCAATTATTGTTACCGATGTTGGGCCCCCATTTATGTTGTCCACGCTCCAGATATCTGGGCGTGGGCGGGGGGGGGGGGGGATGTTGAGTTGTCCCACATCGGAGGGATTTGAGGTCATTGGTCTCCTTATATGGCTTGGGAAATTCTCACCTCATAAGCTAGCTTTTGGGGTTGAGTTAGGCCCAAAGTCTATTCTTATCAGAGCGGGAGATCTTCCGACGATCCTCTGTCATTTGTTATCAACTCCGTCAGAGTTGTATTGAAGATTTTTTTGACATCAGTGAGGGATTTTGTTGTTGACAAACCCTATATGTATCGAGCGGTTAATCGGAACTCTTACCGCTATATGATGGTTCGATCTTCCCTGGTTGACGTTTTGGGTAACTTTCCGACGTCCCTGACCTGATTCCGGTTAGTTTCCAGATTCTAGGGTTTCTGCTGTTCGGAGTTAGGGTTTTCTCTGTCAGTTGAAGGTCGTTCTTCTCCGGTCGCGAAGAAGACGGTAAATCTATTCTTGTTCTAGGTGCTATATGCTTTGCATATGGTTTTGATTCAACTCTAATTTTACAAATTGTTTACCGAGACTGTTTTTTTTAATTTCAAACTCATTGTTGTTCACGACCTCTAACATGAGTGTTAATACATCCTCTGTTGACCCTACCAGCTCTCTTTTCGTTTACTCCTATGATATTCTTGGAGTTTCTCTTGTCTCCACTCCCTTCTAGGGTAGTGGTTATGGGGGTTGGAGGAGAAAAATCATTGTCGCCCTGTCTGCTAAGAATAAAATTGGCGTTGCTGATGGTACATAACCCTGACCTGACACTAATGTGGCTGAAAAAAAGTTATGGGATAGATGTAACAATATGGTAATCTCCCGGTTAACTGCTTCCTTATCCCCTCAGATAGCTGAGAGTGTACAGTATTCTGATACTGCACAGAGTATATGGGCACAACTCGCAGCTAGATATGGTACTGCTAACAGAACCAAAATTTTTGAACTAAAAAGAGAACTCTCTCATACTTCTCAAGGATCTCTAGATGTAGCCTCATATTTTAACAAACTTAAAGGACTGTGGGATGAATTAGTAACAATGTGTACAAACCATGGGCAACGATGCATTTTTCCTGCCAGAAATGGCATCACACAGGAAGATGATGAGAATAAGGTGTTCCAGTTCCTCATGGGCCTTAATGAAGCATACATGGGGGTAAGGAGTAACTTATTGATGATGCAGCCTCCTCCTACCCTTGACAGTATCTATAATATGGTCCTCAATGATGAGAAACAGAGACAAGTCCAGTCCATTTCTCATTTTAATCCAGACTCTATGTCTTTCAAAGTCCACACAAATAACATTCAGTTGGAATCAATAAGGTCACAGTGCCTAATCCTTCTTATTTCAGACAAAGAGTTACTTTTGACCCAGTTAGAGGTTCTTTATTGTGTAGATACTGCAAAAAATCTGGGCACTTAATTGATAAGTGTTACAAGATTCATGGTTATCCACAAAGTGTAACATTTAACAAGGGGAGGAGACCTGCTGCTGCTCATCTCACTATTGGTGTGGATTTCCCTTCTTCTGAAGGAAATATGTCTGTTCCTCACGGAAATCCTCCTGAAAGTCATTACCCTGTTTCAAACATGGATGGCTAGAGTTCTGTGATACCAGGGTTGAGCAGACAACAATATGACCAATTGATGACCTTGCTACAACAAACTCAGTTATGGGACTCCACTGCCCAGACTCCTCCTCCCATGTATGCTGCCAATTTTGCTGGTACTATGCCAACTGGGAGCCCTGTTTCTGATTCCAAATTTTGCATGCTTACTCACATTAATTCTGCCACCTGGATAATAGACTCAGAGGCATCTAACCATATGACCTTTAATAAAAATTTACTCTTCAACCTCACACCTTTAACTGTGCCCTATCTTGTAACTCTTCCTAATGGATATAAAGTGAAAGTGACATGCACAAGATCTTTTGCATTAAATCCATTCATCATTCTTCATGATGTCTTATATTCCTTCTTTCAAACACAACTTGATTTCTGTCCACAAACTAGTAAAACAGTTGCATTGCATAGTCCTGTTTACTGCAACTTCCTGTTTCCTCCACATGTTACAAGCCCCTTTCTCTAATGATGCCTCTGGATCTTGGTAAAGAGGCTGGTCTGTACAAGTTTGCTTAGGTGCCAACTTCCTCTTCTTCTAATTGTTGTTCTTCTGCTTCTGTATGTTCTTCTTCTTCTTCTTCTGATTCTTGTAATCATGACTGTTCTTGCCATAAAGTTGTTGCTTTACTTTCAACTGTAAATAGTTCCATCTGTAATAATGCTGTTACCACTGACATGAATTACATTTGGCATTTGAGATTGGCTCATATTTCATTTGCAAACATGAAACACATTTCTGCCTTGTCTTTTCCATTTGCTTCTAAACAGCCCTTCCCTTGTTCTATTTGTCCTATGGCTAGACAAACTAGACTTCCCTTTCCTGATAGCACAACAAGTACATCTAGACCTTTCCAATTGATTCATGTAGATACTTGGGGTCCTTATCACACTCCCACTTCTTCTGGCTCTAGATACTTTCTCACAATAGTTGATGACTTCTCTAGAGCAACCTGGACACATTTATTGGGGTCTAAAAGCAATTCTTTCTGCATGCTTAAGTCTTTTCTGTGTATGATTAAAACCCAGTTTAATGCTGTTGTTCAAACTATTATGAGTGACAATGTTTTGGAATTGGTGTCTAGTATTGCTGGTGCATCTTTCTTTAGCCAACAAGGCATTATTCATCAAACAACTTGTCCCCATACTCCTCAACAGAATGGTGTTGTTGAAAGGAAACATAGGACTCTTCTTGAAACCTGTCGAGCCTTACTCTTCCAATCTGGTTTACCCATCTCTTTATAGGGAGATTGTCTATTGACTTCTACATACCTTATTAGCAGAATACCCTCCAAGCTCCTTCAAGGCAAATCCCCTTATGAAATTTTACATGGCCAGGCCCCTACTTACTCTCATTTAAGAGTCTTTGGTGGCCTTGCCTATGCTTCTATTCCAATCCCACAGAGGGATAAGCTCAAACCTAGAGCAATTTCTTGTGTTTTTCTAGGATATCCTTTTGCCAAAAAGGGTTACAAGTTGTATGATCTCAGTTCAAAAATGTTTTGTGTCCAGGGATGTTGTATTTCATGAGACTTCATTTTCTTTTAGAACTGCCTCTACCCCTTCCATTTCTTCATCCTCCTTTCCTTTTGTTTCTTCTCCTGAGCAGTCCTTTTCTGACACTGACCTGCCTGTTCCTGTTTCTACCTTTCTTTCCTCTCCTTCTAGTACTCCTCCTTCCTCTTCCAGTCCTGTTACTTCTTCTGTTCCTCCATCACTGCCTCCTCCTTCCACCCTTCCTGCTTCCAGCCCACCTTTTAATCGTGATATTTCTCCTCCTGCTTTACCTCATCTTACAGCACCTAATGTTCCCAAAAATCTGGAAGGCAGCACACCCTTCCCTCTTATCTTAAGGATTATGTGTGCCACCTTCTTGCCTTTTCTGGATCTTCTTCTTCTCCTTTGGAATCTGAACCTCTTTATTATTCTGAAGCTGCATCAGTCCCAGTATGGCAGGATGCTATGAGAAAGGAGTTTGATGCATTGGATGTTAATCATACCTGGGATGTTGTTCTCCTTCCTCCTGGTAAGAAACCCATAGGATGCAAGTGGGTTTATAAGATCAAATACAAGGTAGATGATAGTGTTGAAAGATATAAGTCTAGACTTGTTATTATAGGGGATACTCAAATTGAAGGGGTTGATTTCATTGACACCTTTTCTCCTGTGGTTAAGATGTCCACTGTTAAATGTCTTATTGCTGTGGCTGTTAAGAATTATTGGGATCTTTTTCAACTTGATGTTAATAATGCTTTCTTGCATGGTGATCTAGATGAGGAGGTTTATATGAAACTTCTTCCAGGTTTAACAATCTCTGCCCCTTCTACTGCTTCTATTTCCTCTGAATCCCCTCCTCTTGTATGCAAGTTGAAGAAGTCTCATTATGGACCAAGACAGGCCTCCAGACAGTGGTATGCTAAAATGTCCTCTGCCATGTACTCCAGAGGATACACACATTCTTTGAATGATTATTCTCTGTTTATCAAGGGCAAACCTAATTGTCTTGTGGTTGTGGCAGTCTATGTGGATGATATTATTATTACTGGGAATGACAATGATGAGCTTTCTTCCCTGAAACTTTTTCTGGATGACTAGTTCAGGATTAAAGACCTTGGGTCTTTGCATTATTTCCTGAGCATTGAGATGTCTGTTATCCCTGGTGGAATGCATCTTAATCAGCACAAATATTTCTCTGACCTACTGCATCAATTTGACTGTATGAATGTCTCTCCTGTTATTTGTCCTTTGGATCTTAATGTCATGCTGATTCTGGTGACCCTTTCTCCTCCCCTGATCAATATAGGAGCCTCATTGGTAAGCTCTTATTTTTGACCCACACCAGGCCTGACCTGCTTTGCTGTTCAGCATCTGAGTCAGTTTTTGAAGTGTCCCAGAGTTTCACATATGACTGCTGCCCTACATGTCCTCAGATATCTTATGGGCACTATGCATTTGGGTCTTTTCTATTATGCCACTTCTGATTTCTCCATACATGCATATTCTGACAGTGATTGGGCTGCCTGTCCTGATACTCGCAGGTCTGTTTCTGGTTTTTGTGTACTTTTGGGTGGTAGCTTGATTAGTTGGAAGTCCAAAAAGCAGCCAGTGGTTTCTTTGTCCTCTGCTGAAGCAGAATATAGGGCACTTAGTAAGGTAGCTGCTGAATTATCTTGGGTTTCTCGACTGCTCACTAACATTGGTGTTTCTGTCTCTCTTCCCTTTTCTATTTTTTGTGACAACCAGGCTGCTATATATATTGCCAAGAATCTACTTTTTTATGAGCGGACCAAGCACATTGAGGTCGACTGCCATTTTGTTCGAAATCAGTTGAATGATGGGATGATTTCTCTCTCTCATGTCTCTACTTCTCATCAACCGGCTGACCTTCTCACCAAGCCCTTACCTGGCACTGCCCTTCATCCTTTGCTTGTCAAGTTGAAGGTGGTCTCCCCCTCCAACTTGAGGGGGGGGTGTTGAGCTAAAAGATTATCTAGCTTCCAAACCTAGACAAATACATTGATTTTGTAGTGTATATTTATTGTATATTGTTTGTATATTGTGTATATCGTGTATGTTGGGCCAGAAACAAATTTGGGCCCATTTTCTTTTGTTTTGTATTTGGCCCAAGTTGGTCATATAAGCAGCAGACCTTCTATATAGGGGTCAGTCGGATATTTTGGAAATGATAATTTTTCGTTGGAGCTCTCTAGAAGCTCTCTCAACCGACTCTTCTCCGTCAATTTTCATCTTCATGTTTATGTTTTCATAGACACACAGCTCGTATGGAATGCTGAGACGCTGGAGTGATGCAACTAGCGGGTAGCACAGCTGGTTCGACTAGCGGGACATGGAAGCTGGATGATGTCCTCTCTATGTCCCCATGTATTCTCTTGTACTGGCCATGACGATGTGAGTCCTGAAGCTGGCAATACCAGAGGATATCACCGGTTATATTAAATTTGCTGCACTGTACAACTATGAACAGTTTAATTACCATACAGCGTTGTGTCTTCCCAATGGTATTAGCGTTTTATAATGCTCATTATGGGAAAAAACTGTTACGGTTATATTACATTATGGACTATGGACAGCTAGTTGACCATCTTCCTGGAGTGTCAATTTCTCAAGATCAATTTGAAGATTTTTATAAGTGAGGTGATGTATATGCCAAACAGTAGACTATCAAATCATAAAGTAATATACAACAACTCACGCGGAATCTTATTTAGCAATGATTCACAACAGTTGCAGCATAACTAAAGGTGTTCATATATAGTTGCATGCACTATCAGACTATATGGACAACTACAACATTCGAAGGTATCTGTACTGTTTCAGACAGGCCAATTGGTATGCAAAACATGGCGCCTGGTGAGAGCTTTGAGGTGTTATACCGAGCCTTGTAATGTGGGCTTTTAAACAAGTGGGGCATAAAGTGGTTGGATGTTGATAAATGATGTATTAATTATATTATATCAGATGTCCATAAATGTTTTCCAATAATATTAACATTTGGGCCCATCCGCTTTTCTTACCGAAAGAAAGGAATATTTGTTGGTTTTGTATTTTCTAAATTGAAAATATGGGGTAGTTGGTATAGCTTTTGTGTGAGTTAAATTGAAAACATGGTATAGTGGATATGATTTAATTATGATAGAATAAAAGTGAGTCTTGATTACTACAATTCAAGAAAGAAATTATAGTAACCAATATGGAATTACACGACATTGCTATTTCAATTTCAAATTCAATTTACAAATTATTTGTAGTCATGTAGATTGGATGTGTTAATTATGTGTATAAATTGTAGTTGCTAGTATGTACTAACTTATAAATGTAGTTATTTTGTAGTCATGTCGATTTGTTGTCTTAATTTTGTAGATTGATTATAGTTGTGATTTTCTACATTTTTACAAATGTTGTTATTTTGTAGTCATTCTGTAGTTCTTACTGTTTCTTATTTCATTTTTTAAGAATTATGTAGGTATTATATAGATTAATGCTTAATTTTTATGGTAATGTGAAATAATTTTTGTTTTGTGCAGATTTGACAACTTCAATTTGCAAATTATTTGTAGTCGTGTAGATTAGCTGTGTTAACTGTGTGTATAAATTGTAGTTGCTAGTATGTACAGCTTATAAATGTAGTTATTTTGTAGTCATGTCGATTTGTTGTCTTAATTTTGTAGATTAATTGTAGTTGTAATTTTCTATATTTTTACAAATATTGTTATTTTGTAGTCATTTTGTAGTTCTTACTATTTTTTTTAAGAATTATGTAGGTATTATGTAGATTAATGCTTAATTTTTATGGTGATGTGAAACAATTTTGTTGATTTGATACTATTTTGCACCACATAAAAAGTGTGGGAGTGAAAAAAGAGGGTCAAACGTGGGGATGAGGGATTATGGATAAAATATAAGAGTATTTTATTTGTGTGGGTGGTATGAAATCATAATTGTGTCCAAACCATATGCCCCATTAGTGGGAAAGAGTAAATATATAATGGTGGCTTAGTTAATAATTTTGTATAATTTGTAGGCCCCATTAATAGTGTAATAAATTTGAATTATGGTATAGATTAGTAATTAAGTGAATATTTATATAATAAAATCAAAAGTTGAACATATTATGTAATATAGTATGGTATTCGGTATATACATGTAAAAATTTCATAATTAATTTAGTAGATGTGAAGTTCGTTGGGCCTCTCTACATGAGTTTTTAGCATTACAAAATCAAATGGATTTCCGGGGTCAAATCTCGAGGGGCCCCGAGGCTGCCGAACCGTAACTGGTGGCTGCACTAAATGGAGAGGAACCACCTATTTCGTTGAAATATGCATACTAAGTCATATTCTAACACACAATAACTTTTTGTGTAGGACTTTAGATGAGTTGTTAGCATTATAGAATCAATTGATTTCTAAGGTTATTTTAGAACATGCGCAGCGGAAGCAATCAAACATACCAGACATCAAATACATGTAAACTAGATAACGCAATAAAACGAAATTTGAAACACTAACCTCTTGAAGTAGTTGCACAAACCTTCCAAGCAGCAAGAATCCACAGATGTAGTCTTCTGCTATTTGCCTAGTAAAACATATGACGTTTTGCTATTGGGTGGACAAGAACAATACAACTAAAAGATATGTAATTTGGTGAAACTAGTATTCCTTTAATAGAGTTATTTTTTGGCCGAAAATACTCCTCCAAAAATGTGTAGGATTCTTCTTCTACAAGTAGAATCCTACTCCAACTCTATTAGATGACTTATCTCCCAAGTCACTTTTAATTACCCAAGTTTGTCCAGGTTTTTACTAGGTATAGCAGGGACCACAGTAATAATAAGAGGCTAATAGTTATAGTATTAATTCGAAATTAGCATGAATTAATTTTTACTGAAACTAATTGCAATTTATTCTATTAAAAAACTGCAATTGAACTCCTCAATATGAATTTTAAAAATTCATTAATACTTATTTTAATTCCCCATGTTAAGATTTCAAATACCAGTCAATTAAATTAAATCACTAGAAATTTAATTCAATTAACTAATTAAATCCTTTATAATTCTGCTTAAACTATTTCATGTGACGGATATAAAATTCACCGGCTGGATTTTCACATGAAAACTTATAAGCTTACATAAAGGGGTATCATCAAATCCAAAACCGAGCCATGAATTCTATCAACTAATTATTATTCATAAATGTTATTCGTCATTGTCCAATCTATTAGGCATATACTAACTCTAAGTCGAGTCGTACCTTTTGATAAATCAAAACAATAAATAATTATATTGATCATAATAATTATATCAAGATTAGGAGTATAAGCCCATTTAATGAAATTAGAGAAAATATATTATATATTCAGTACAAAAATATCTTTTCTCTACTTGGTCCGTTCAACATACACTGAGTATACTAGCACAAGAAATTGGAGTAAAACTACTCCCATAATCAAGATGAATCATACAATAATCTTGTGCTACAATTATAAAGATATTTTGTCCAATAATATCTTCGATTGTGAACATAGTTTATTAATTATGAGAACCAACAATTTAATCTTCTGTGCATGAGCTAAGACTCCATACACCAAATTATCTTCTACATAACTAAAAGGACACACATATAACAAATGATCTTTTTAAAATAGTACTTTATTGAATTGAATAAATTAAATAAATAATTGGTCCATAAAGAATAAAATATAATACTATATCTAAACCGCATGGTTAATAGTATATCTCAACAATCTCCCACTTAGACTCATAACCATACCTCTAGTACTCTAATACTCATTCCTTCTACATGCTTGTCAAAAACCTTCTGTGTCAAGCTCTTTGTAAACGGGTCTGCCAAATTATCCTCTGACGCAATCTTCAACACTCTTGCATCACCTCTCTGAGCTATATCCCGAATTAAGTGATATTTATGCTCAACTGCACCACTATTATCACAATAAAGTACAATTGGTGTTTGAACGGAAGGAACCACATTAAGCTCTTTCAGAAAGTTTCTGAGTTAAACAGCCTCTTTAGCTGCCTCAGATGCAGCCACATATTCGGCTTCTATGGTGGAATCAGAAAAACATGATTGCTTAATAACTTATGGCTCCACCTCCTAAGGTAAAAAAATATCCCGAGGTAGATTTTCTAGAGTCTCTATCTGACCGGAAATCTGAATCAGTATAGCCAATGGGTGCTAAATCACCTGAGCGATACACCAACATATAATCCCTAGTCCTCTTCAAATACTTGATTATATGCTTAATAGCAGTCCCGTGTTCTCTACCAAGGTTAGACTGAAATCTACTAACCATGCCAACAACAAAGCAGATATCAGGTCTAGTACATAGCATAACATAACATAAGACTCCCTGTAGCAGAAGTGTAAGGTACCGCCTTCATCTTTTCTATCTGATAAGTTGTTTTTTGGGAATGATCTTTTGATAGAGTGATTCCATGTCTAAAAGGGAGAAACCCTTTCTTGGAATCTTGCATGCTAAACGTGGTGAGAATAGTATCAATATAAAGTGCTGGAACAAGTCTAATATCCTTTTCTTGGATCTCGCATAAGCTTGATCCCGAGGATATGTGCTGCCTGTCCCAAGCCTTTCATATCGAAACGTGAGGACAACAATTCCTTTACTGAATTCAACATGCTCACTGTGACAATCCGGAAAGTAGTCTTTAGAATTTATGCGATGTTACCCTATTAACTACTTCCCCTAAGTTCATTTATGCTATATTTGTTTGCCGGGATGTTCGGTAATAGAATTTGGAGTATTTTGGAATACTTAGTCCCTAAGTGGGAGCATACGTATTGGAAAATGGTCCGTAATTAGAACAGTGTGAAGACGACCTTGGAAAGAAAATATGATGGTTCCGTTAGCTCCGTTAGGTGATTTCGGGGTTGGGAGTGTGTTTGGAATATATTTTGGATGTCCGTAGCTCATTTAGGCTAGACATGCCGAAAGTTAGAATTTTGAAGTTTCCGGTCTGATAGTGAAATTTTGATCCGAGGGTCAAAATGGGATTCCGGAAGTTGTTATAGCATCGTGATGTTATTTGGGACGTGCGTGCAAAATTTCAGGTCAATCAGACATGTTTTGGTTAGGTTTTGAATCGAAAGCGAGTTTGGTTAGGTTTTGAAAGTTTTTGAGTTCAAATCATTAATTTATTTAAGTTTTCGGCATTGTTTATGGTGGTTTAAGTCATGGTACAAGTTTGAATGATGTTATGGGATATGTTCGTAGTTTTGGTTAAGGTCCCGGGGGCCTCGGGTGTGTTTCAGATGCTCGACGGGTTGGTTTTGGGAGTTAGAAGGGAAATTGTCCATTTGCACGGCATTCCAGTTTCTATCATCTCAGACAGAGGTTCAGTCTTTACATCAGGTTTCTGAAGAGCCGTCCAACACGAGTTGGGTACCCGGGTGACCATGAGTACATCTTTTCACCCTTAGGCGGACGGATAGTCCGAGCGCACTATTCAGATTCTTGAGGATATGCTCCGTGCGTGCACGATTGAGTTTAGAGGGTCTTGGGATCAGTTCTTGCCATTGGCTGAGTTTGCATACAACAACAGTTATCAGTCCAGTATTTAGATGGCGCATTTTGAGGCCTTATATTGTAGGAGATCCAGATCCCTAGTGGGTTGGTTAGAGCCGGGTGAGGCCAGGCTATTGGGCACTGATTTGGTTCATGATGCGGTTGAGAAGGTTAAGGTGATTCAGGAAAGACTCCGTGTGGCCCAGTCCAGACAGAATATTTATGCAGATCGGATGGTTCGTGATGTATCATTTATGATTGGTGAGCGGGTTTTTCTTCGGGGCCTATGAAAGGCGTCATGAGGTATGGAAAGAAAGGAAAGTTGAGCCCGAGGTTCATTGGTCCATTTGAGATTTTGAGGCAGATTGGAAGGGTTGCTTATGAGTTTGCTTTACCTCCCAGTTTGGCCTGGGTTCATCCGGTATTTCATGTTTCGATGCTTCGGAGGTATCACGGTCACCCATATCACGTGTTTGGAGTTCACTTCAGCCCAGTTGGACAATGACTTGTCCTATGTTGAGGATCCAGTGGTAATATTGGATAGCTAGGTCCGAAAGCTCAGGTCAAAGGATATAGCTTCAGTAAAGGTTCAGTGGGTTGTCAGCCGGCCAAGGAGGCGACTTGGGAGACCGAGCAGGATATGCGCAGCCGATACCCTCATCTTTTTACTACTTCAGGTATGTTCTCTATGCTCGTTCGAGGACGAACGAATGTTTAAGTGTAGGAGGATGTGACGACCCGGCCGGTCGTCTTTTGAATTTATGTCCCAGTCCCCTATTTACTGCTTCCTCTAAGTTCATTTGTGCTATTTTGGTTTGCCGGGATGTTCGGTAATAGAATTCGAAGTGTTTAGGGACACTTAGTCCCTAAGTGGGAGCTTAAGTGCTGGAAAATGGTCTGTAACAAGAACACTGTGGCGACGACCTCAGAATGGAAATTCAATGGTTTCGTTAGGTGATTTCGGGGCTGGGAGCGTGTTCGGAATATATTTTAGATGTTCGTAGCTCAATTAGGCTAGAAATGCCAAAAGTTAGCATTTCAAAGTTTCCGGTCTGATAGTAAATTTTTGATCCGAGGGTCGGATGGGATTCCGAAAGTTGCTGTAGCACCGCCATATCATTTGGGACGTGCGTGCAAAACGACTACCAATCGGACGTGTTTCGGTTAGGTTTTGAATCGAAAGTGAGTTTGGTTAAGTTTCGAAAGTTTTTGAGCTCAAATCATTGATTTATTGAAGTTTCTTGTGTTGTTTTAGGAAGTTTAAGGATTGGTACAAGTTTGAATTATGTTATGGAATATGTTCGTAGTTGTGGTTGAGGTCCCCGGGGCCTCGGGTGTGTTTCGGATGCTCGACAGGTTGGTTTGGGAGTTAGAAGGGAAATTATGTTGTAGCTTCTGTTATTTCCACTTCTGCAGCTTGGGGACCGCAGAAGCGGCGCCGTAAAAGTGGCTTGGCAATCGCAAAAGCGGAAGGGGGGCCATGAGTCTGAGAACGTAGAAGCAGTGGAAATTTCCGCGAAAGCGGGATCGCTTCTGCGATGCAAAGTCTGCAGAAGCGAAAATGGAAATTCTAAGTGGGAGCTGCAGAAGCGGCATTTTGACCGCATAGGCATGACCGCAGAAGCGGTCCCTGGTCCGCAAAAGCAGAAACTGCTGTTCAGTTATGGGATATCCGAGGGTTTAATTTCATAAGTTGAAAATTCAAGTTTGAGCTCGGGCAAGGGCGATTTTGAGAGGGTATTGAAGAGGAGATTTCTGGGTAACGTTTCTATGGTCCTTCCTAGCTATATGACATCAATTAGCAGTTAAATCGATCATTTAAATTCGAATTAAGGACCAAAAATGGAAGAAAAAGGGTGAAAGTTTATTGACTAAACTATTAGGTTTTGAGGGGGCATTTGACATCCGATTTTGGAGATTTTTATATGGTTAGACTCGTGAGAGTACAAGGTTTCTGAAAATGTGAAAACTTATTTGATTTCGAGACGTTGGCCTGAGGGGCATTTTAGTTATTTCACCTATTTGCGCGCCTTTGCTTTAATTTTAACAGTGTAATTAGTTACTTACGATATTATTTATGATAAGTAATTGGTCTGAATAGATTTGGGCCACTCGGAGTCAGATACTCGTGGCAAGGGCATAGTTTCTTAGTGGTTTTGTACCAATTCGCGATAAGTGGCTTGTCAAACTTTGTGTGGGGGACCTCTCCCCTTAGGATATTTACTGTTGTTTAAATGCCTTGTGTGTGAGGTGACGGACGTGTACTTGCGCTAGTTGTTGAAATTCACCCTACTTGGCTTATTTAGACTGCGTATTATTCACATGTTTAACTGTTAAAAATGCAATTTCAGTTGTTTTAGCTTAGAGAAAGCATGTTAGTAACTTATTTGCTCGCTTGACTAAATTGTAATATTTGTCCTTCTTGTGAAGCATGCTAGACTTTAGATTTTACTTGTTGGCTGCACTTAGCTTCTCTCTGTTAAATATTGGTTTGTTGTTGTGTGTTTATTATTGGGACACGGGATGACATCCCGGGAGATTCCCCCTGTTTGTACTTTGTTCCGAGATTTGGAAGTGCGGTATACCAAGAGATCCCCAGCACAGGATTGATTAACTAGTGGATACTAAGAAATCCCCAGTGCAGAATTGAATAGTTAGAGAATACTAAGAGATCCTCGGGATACTTGGAGATCCCTTGTGTATATGACGAGGATACTAGGAGATCCTCGGGATACTTGAAGATCCCTTGTGTATGTAAAGAGGATACCAGAAGATCCTCGGGATACCAGGAGATCCCCGATGATAAATAGCTTGTAGTGATCGTTCTTGTACCGTAGATTTTCATTTGTAGCTTGTTTAATTTTACTTACTGTTTTTGTTAGATACTCAAGCTTTATTGTGTTCCCTTTTGTCTATTAATTTTATATTATTCTTTTGTTTACCTCAATAGGGCCTCGACCTTCCTCATTAATACCCCAGCGAGGTTAGGCTGGGCACTTACTGAGTACCTCTCTGGTGTACTCATGATACTCTTCTGCACACTTTTGTTGTGCAGATGCAGGTACATATGAGCAGGCATACCGTCAGTAGCTGTTGGGGAGCATTTCACTTGGATACTTGAGGTAGGCATCTGCCGCATTCGTAGATCCGAAGAGTCCCTTTTGTCCTACCTTTTAGTTAGTCATTTCATTCATGTACTCAGTTGTTGTAGATACTTTCGGATATTAGAGCCGTGTGTTATGTTTTACTCTTAGCCTGTGTGGCCCATGGGTTTCCGGGTCCTGGAAGTTGTTACATTATTTTGAGTTGAAATGTATGCCAGGCGGCACTCTATACATTTTCTTATGTTATTCAATAATTGTTATCGTTTTCGTAAAAGTTGTTTAATTTCCATGATGTGTTAGGCTTACCTAGTGGCGAAGACTGGGTGCTGTCATGACAGGTTCACATTGGTGGCCTAAGGTCGTGACCAGTTGGTATTAGAGCTCTAGGTTCATAGTAGTCACTGGACACGTGCCGGTTATTTAGAGTCTCGCTGATCGGTACGGAGACGTCTGTACTTATCTGCGGGTGGCTATGTAACTATTTAGGAAAAATCTTAACTTCATTGAATTCTTTTCGTGCTATATTTTTGGCATCAATTCTAAACTTCTATCTTGTATTCTCTCACAAATAGTGAGGACACGCACAACCCGGGATGATCAGGCACCCGCACCCCCTCCTGCAGCTGCTAGAGGTAGGAGCGGGGGCATGGGTCGTGGACGTGCGCGGGGTGCAGCCAGAGCACCTGCGCAAGCAGCCGCCGAGGTGCCACCAGCAGACCCAGCCAATACTCAGGCAGCAGAGACGCCCGGAGCCACCACTACTCCAGCTGTCCATGAGGCATTGGCGCAGTTCATGAGCATGTATATTATGCTGTCCCAGGCGAGATTTCTTCCCCTTCCTGCAACCACGTTCCAGCGGGGGGAGGAGCCCAAACTCTCGCAGCCGGCACTCCAGAGCAGAGGGTGCACATGAGATCGATTCCAGATATTATTTCTGTCCAGCCTACAGTATCCGTTCAGCCCGAGGATGGGCACCTGCTTCAGAGGATAAGCATCGTTAGAATGGAGAGGTTCAAGAAGTATGACCCTCCTATTTTCAGTGGACTATCTACAGATGATGCTTTGGGGGGTTTTGGAGGATTGTCACCGCATTTCTGCACCATGGGTATTACTGCTTCGAGTGGGGTTTCTTTTGCAGCTTTCCAGCTTCGAGGAGCCGCCAATGAATGGTGGCTCACCTTTGAGTTAGACAGTCTGGACGAGGCTGCCTCCCTAACTTGGACTCAATTTTCATATATGTTTTAGAGGGAGTTTGTTCCCCAGAGCCTCCGAGATGCATGGCGCGTGGAGTTTGAGCACTTGCGCCAGGGTCCTATGACTGTCTCTGAGTATGCCATCCGTTATACTAGGTTGGCCCGGCATGCGCCTGCTTTGGTGGCTACGATTCGTGAGAGGGTTCACAGGTTTATCGAGCGTCTTATTCCTTCCATCAGGTCTGGCATGGCGCGAGAGTTGGAGATGGATATACCTTATCAGCGGCTGGTGAGTATAGCCAGGAGGATAGAGGGTATGCATGCCAGAGAGCGAGATGAGAGAGAGGCCAAGAGGTATCGAGAGTCTTGTCATTTCTCTAGTACCCGTACCTTAGGAGTAGGACATCATGGTAGGGGCTATACAGGTCGCCCAGTTAACTCAACTCTTCCTTCACCTAGCAGTGCTCCAGCTCCTCCCAGATCTCAGAAGCCTTATTATGCACTCCCGATTCCTAGTGCGCGGGGTATCTCCAGATGTTAGTCTAGCAGGGGTGGGCACAGTCAGTCACAACCACCACGCCCTTCTAGAGTTTGTTATGAGTGCGGGGATACCCTCCATGTAGTGAGGTATTTCCCTAGGCTCGGGAGGAGTGCACCTCCACAGTAGTCTCAGAAGCAGCACCCCCCAGCGGGATTCTCAGGCCATTATTCCAGCTCCAGCTGCCACCCCACCTGCCCAGCCAGCTATGCCGCATATCGGGGAGATAGAGGTCGCCCTCGAGGTAGGGTTCGGGCCAGATATTATGCCATTCTTGATCGTGCCAAGGCTGTCGCCTCCGACTATATTATCACATGTATTATATTGGTTAGTCACAGAGAGGTATCGGTTTTATTCGATCCAGGCTCTACTTATTGTTATGTTTCATCTTATTTTGCTCCGTATTTGGGTACAACCCGAGAGACCTTGAGCTCTCCTGTTTGTGTCTACTCCCGTGGGAGATTCCCTTATTGTGGACTGCTTATATCGGTCATGTTTGGTTACTATTCGTGGTTTTGAGACCAGGGAAGATCTTTTATTACTTGATAAAATTGATTTCGATATTATCTTGGGCATGGACTGGTTTTCGCCCCAAAATACTATTCTTAATTGTCACGCGAAGACCGTGACGCTGGCTATGCCAGGTATTCCGCTTATTGAGCGGAGTAGTACTTTTGATCACACTCCCAGCAGAGTTATATCTTTTCTTAAAGATCAGCGTATGGTTGAGAATGGGTGTGCTGCATATTTAGCCTATGTGAGCGATGTCTGTGCTGATACCCCTTCTATTGACTTTGTTCCAGTGGTACGGGATTTCCTCGATGTGTTCCAGCTGATCTTCGACGCATGCCACTCGATTGGGACATTGATTTTGATATTGATTTGGTGTCGGGCACTCAGCCCATATCTATTCCTCCTAACCGTACGGCTTCTCCTGGTTTAAGGAGTATAAGGATCAGTTACAGGAATTGCTTGATAAGGGTTTTATTCGACCCAGTGTTTTAGCATGGGGTTCCCTTGTCTTGTTCGTAAAGAAAAAGGATGGTTCCATGCGCATGCGTATCAATTATTGGCAGTTGAACAAAGCTATAGTGAAGAACCGGTATCCGTTGCCTCGTATTGATGATCTATTTGACCAGCTTCAGGGCGCACAAGTGTTTTCTAAAATTGATTTTTGCTCAAGTTATCACCAGCTAAAGATTCGGGAGCCGGATATCCCGAAGACTACTTCAGGACTCGGTATGGTCATTACGAGTTCCTTGTCATGTCATTTGGGCTGACCAATGCCCCAGCAAATTTTATGTATTTGATGTACAGTGTATTCCTTTCCCGTTTGGTTATGACCATTGATTGGGTGAAGAATAGAGAGATTATGCACGAATGGTCTTTTCGTGCCATGTTTCTTGATTATTTGAGCACGAAGGGTCATTCCGTGCCTTGATATGAGAGTTACGTGAGGAATGCACGAAGGGTGATGCCGTGCACTATGTATTGAGAGTAAAAGCATGAAGGGTGATGTCGCGCACTATTTTTTGAGAGTAAAAGCACGAAGGGTGATGCTGTGCATTATATTTGACAGTTCTGATGAGAAATAAGAGTAAAAGCACGAAGGGTGGTGCCGTGCAGTTGTTGATTCATTGGCTTTCTCTATTTAATGTTATATATTCAGTTTCATTTCTTGTTCGTTGGACTTATAATTGAACTATTATACCCCCAGCATGTCCCCTCCCCCTATCTGTTTAAATGTTGTTATCTTTCCGTTATTGCACCTATATTTGTACATGTTGATTGTGGTAGGACTGGTTTAGCCTCCTCACTAGCTTGCCGGGATTAGGCCTGGCACTTACCAACACATGGGGTCGGTTGTGCTGATACTACACTTCTGTGCCTTTTGTGCATAGGTCAGGACACAACGTACGGACCGCAGCAGTAGCTAGGGAGCGATCCTTCAGTCCAGACACTTCGAGGTAGTTCACTGGCGTTCGCGGGCCCTGAGTTTCATCTATTTTTTTTCTATTTTTTATTGTATCAAAACAGACTTGTTATACATTTCTTTCAGACTGATATTTGTAGTACTCTATTAGTAGTCTGTGAGTAGTGACACCAGATGCTTGGTAGTATTATGTCATAGTATTCCGCACTTTGTTAATTTTTCTATTAAAAAGTCTTCCACGCATTTTATTTAATTATTTAGGCTATTATAATTGTTTAGATTAAAGTTTTATGGAATATTTGAAAAGGGTTGGCTTTCTTAGCTCTTACAGTAGGCGCCATCACTACTCCCAACGGTGGGAAAAATCCGGGTCGTGACAAGTTGGTATCAGAGCACTACGTTGCTTGGGTCTCATAACTCACGGACAAGCTCGGTAGAGTCTGAGGGGACGGTACGATGATGTCTGTATTTATCCCCAAGAGGCTATAGAGTTAGGAAAAATCTCACCTTGTTCATTCTTGTCATGCGATTCTGTTTCTCAAATATTGATTGTCATTCTACTCTATTCTTTTGCAGATGGAGAGAACATGTGTGTCTTCTTCTTCATCCGTGCAGCAGCCCGAGCTCCTAGCAGCAGCTCCCGAGAGGGGCAGGGACCATGGCCGTGCCAAAGGCTGTGGCAGGGGCAGAGCTCAGCCCCAGGCACCAGTTCCAGAGGTGGAGCCTCATATTGACTTTGATGAGGAGGTTCTAGCCCCACCAGCTCCAGTAGGCCTAGCTCAGGTCCCAGGGTGATGTTTTCCCCGAACCTCCAGGATGCTCTCGTCTGCATTGCAGGCTTTAGGGACACTGTTGCTAGAGCGGGATTGCTGCCAGTAGAACCAGCCACTTCTCAGGCTGGAGGAGGGGTTTAGACTCTTGCTACACGTACTACGGAGCAGGCAGCTCCCCGGACTCAGGTTCCAGTGGTTCAGCCCGCAGTGGCCGCTCAGATAGGTGTTATAGCTCAGGCCGGTGATGGGACAACCATGTCTTTAGATGCTTTATGGAGACTTGATCGATTCTCTAAGCTTTTCGCTACCACTTTCAGCTGTGCTTCATCGGAGGATCCCCAGGATTTCCTATTCAGTTGTCATGATATCCTCAAGACTTTGGGGATAGTAGAGACCAATGGGGTTGATTTTTACACCTTCGGGCTTGCAGGATCCGCCAAGATTTGGTGGAGGGAATATTTCCTATCTAGACCAGCATGGTCTCCAACGCTGACATGGAATCAGTTCGCGGAGTTATTTTTGGATAAGTTTTTCACCGTCACTCAGCGGGAGGCACTTCGTAGACAGTTTGAGCACCTCAGTACGGCTTCATTACAGTTACCCAGTATGAGACCAGATTTATTGACTTGGCATGCCATGCAGTTGTTATTCTCCCTACAGAGCGAGAGAGGGTCCGGAGGTTCATTGATAGATTGATTCAGCCGATTCGCCTTCAGATGGCTATGGGAGTTGGCAGTGATATTGTCTTTCAGGAGGCGGCCATGGGGCCCGCTGGGTAGAGATGGAACTAGTTTGAGGAGGTATCCAGGGACCAGACAAGAGGCCTCGACATTCTGGCAGATTTAGTGGTACCTCATCTGGAGGTAGGGATTTCAATGACAGAGGCCAGTGCCCGAGTCCTTCCATTTGGCACTTCAGGTTTCCTATGGTACTTA
This sequence comes from Nicotiana benthamiana, assembly GCA_034376525.1. Lineage (NCBI taxonomy): Eukaryota > Viridiplantae > Streptophyta > Magnoliopsida > Solanales > Solanaceae > Nicotiana > Nicotiana benthamiana. Next base: position 103,548,885 of record CM067330.1, read on the forward strand.
GGCGGTGGTGGTCATCAACAGTATTATTCGGACCAGCAGTCCTTCAGCGCACCACCAGCCCCTATTAGTGCACCGCCACTTCAGTGCTTCAAGGGAGGACATACCGGTCGACGGGGCTAGCAATCTCAGCTGCCGAGGGCATGTTATGGTTGTGGTGACACCAGGTCATGTTGTCAGGTTTAGCCCTCGAGCATCGAGTAGTTCTCAATAGTAGGGTCCTCGCCCTACGATTTAGGCAGCAGGTGATACATAGGCCGCCCTGCCAGCTAGAGGCGGGGGTAGGGATCATAGATGTGGAGGTAGAGACCTTAGAGGTGGAGCTCGGACAGCTAGAGGCAGGGGTCAGACCGCAGCAAATCGTCCTAGAGATACAGTTCAGGGAGGTGGAGGCCAACCCTGTTGTTATGCATTGCCAGCCACGCCGGAGGCCGAGTCATCCGATGCTGTGATTACAGGTACTATGCTGGTCTGTGATAGGGGTGCTTCAGTATTATTTGATCCGGGATCCACTTATAATTATGTGTCATCCTATTTTGCACCCTATTTGATCATGCCTAGTGAGACTTTGGGTATTTCTGTATATGTGTCCATAGCGGTTGGTGATTTAATAGTGGTCGACCGAGTGCATCGTTCTTGTGTGGTGGTATTTGAGGGTCTGAGACCCGTGTCGACTTATTGCATTTAGACATTGTGGACTTTGATGTTATATTGGGGATGGACTGGTTGTCCCCGTACCATGCTATCTTGGATTTTCACGCCAAGACCGTGACTTTGGCCTTGCCAGATTTGCCCCAACTTGAGTGGAGGGGGACCCCAGGTCATGCCACCCTCAGTGTTATTTCATTTTTCAAGTCTCGGCGTATGGTTGAGAAGGGGTGTCAAGCATATTTGGCATATGTGCGCGACTCCAGCGTAGAGGTTCCATCTATCGACTATGTTCCTATTGTTCGGGAGTTCCCCGAGGTTTTCCCTTCAGACCTGTCGGGTCTGCCGCCCGACATGGATATTGATTTTTGTATTGATCTGGCTCCAGGCACTTAGCCTATTTCTATTCCGTCGTATCGCATAGCCTCGCCAGAGTTGAATGGGTTCAAGGAGCAGCTTCAGGACTTGCTTGATAAGGGTTTTATTAGGCCTAGTGTATCACCATGAGGTGCACTGGTGTTGTTTGTGAAGACAAAGGATGGGTCGATGAGGATATGCATTGATTACCGGCAGTTGAACAAGATGACGAAAAGAACAAGTATCCACTGCCGAGGATTGACGATTTGTTCGACTAGCTTCAGGGTGCGAGGGTGTTCTCTAAGATAGATTTGAGGTCTGGTTATCATCAGCTGAGGATTAGGGAGTCTGATGTCCCTAAGACAACATTTCGTACTCGGTATGGGCATTATGAGTTTTTGGTCATGTTGTTTGGGTTGACCAATGCCCCGACATCATTCATGGAGTTGATGAACCGAGTGTTCAGAACTTATTTGGATTTATTTGTGATTGTATTCATTGATGACATCTTGGTATACTTCCGCAGCCAGGAGGAGCATGAGCATCACCTCAGAGTGGTTCTTCAGACTCTGAAGGATAGTTAGTTGTACGCCGAGTTCTCAAAGTGTGAATTTTGGTTAAGTTCAGTCGCATTTTTGGGTCATGCCGTATCAATAGAGGGTATTCAGGTGGACCTGAAGAAGATAGAGGTAGTCAAGAATTGGCCTCAACCAGCTTTAACTACAGAGATTCGGAGCTTCTTGGGGTTAGATGGTTACTACAGACGTTTTGTGGAAGGGGTTTCATCCATCTCGGCACTGATGACTAGAATGACCCAGAAGGGTACCCTGTTCAGGTGGTCAGATGAGCGCGAGGCGAGCTTCCAGAAGCTCAAGACCGCTATGACTACGGCACTGGTATTAGTTTTGCCCACGGGATCTGGGCCTTATATTGTTTACTGTGATGCTTCCCGTATCGAACTTGGCGCAGTGTTGAAGCAGAATGGAAAGGTCATAGCATATGCTTCAAGGCATTTGAAGATCCACGGGAAGAATTATCCAGTTCATGACCTAGAGTCGGCAGCCATTGTTCATGCCTTGAAGATCCGGAGACATTATTTGTATAGTGTGATGTGTGACACGGATCATAAGAGCCTCAAGTACTTGTTCAAGCAGAAAGAGTTGAATTTGTGACAGCGGAGGTAGTTAGAGTTGTTAAAGGACTATGATGTTTCTATTTTATACCACCCGGGAAAGGCCAATATGGTGGCTGATGCATTGAGTAGGAAGTCCGCCAGCATGGGTAGTCTTGCTTATATTCCGGTCACCTAGAGACAGCTTGCCTTGGATGTTCAGGCCTTGGCTAATAGATTTGTGAGATTGGATATTTCTGAGCCCAGCAAGGTGTTAGCTTGCATGGTTGCTCGCTCGTCATTGATGGAGCGTATCCAGGAGCGAGAGTTTGATGATCCCCATTTGTGCGTCCTAAGAGACACGATGCAGCGGGGAGGCGCCAGGGAGATGAATTTGGGAGATGACGGCGCATTGAGGTTGCATTGGAGAGTCTTTGTGCCCAATGTTGACGGTATTCGAGAGTCTATCTTAGCGGAGGACCACGTTCTCGGTATTTTATTCACCCGGGCACCGTGAATATGGATCAGGATTTGAGACAACATTATTGGTGGTGCAGAATGAAGAAAGACATTGTTGCATATGTGGCTCGTTGTCTGAATTATCAGCAGGTTATACGAGCATCAGAGGCCCGGTGGGTTATTTCAAAGGATTGAGCTTCCCGAGTGGAAGTGGGAGAGGATCACCATGGATTTTGTTACTGGCCTTCCGATGACTCGGAAGAAGTTTGATGCTATATGGGTTATTGTCGATAGGCTGACCAAGCCAGCGCCTTTCATCCCAGTTGCCACCACCTATTCATCCAAGAGGTATGCTGAGATTTATATCAGAGATATTGGACGCCTTCATGGAATGCCCATATCTATTATTTCGAACAGGGGACCGCAGTTTACCTCGCATTTTTGGAGAGCGGCACAACACGAGTTGGCCACCCATGTCCAATTGAGTACAATATTTCACCCCCAGATGTACGGTCAGTCCGAGAGGGCAATTCAAATTCTTGAGGATATGCTCCGAGCCTGTGTTATTGATTTTGGAGGCTCGTGGGACCAGTTCCTGCCTTTAGCAGAGTTTGCCTACAACAACAGCTACCAGTCCAGTATTCAGATGGCTCTATATGAGGCGTTGTATGGTAGGCGGTGTCCATCCCTAGTCGGATGGTTTGATCCGGGAGAGGCTCAAATATTAGGTACAGATTTGGTATAGGAGGCCTTGGATAAGGTCAATATCATTCAGGACAGACTTCTGTCAGCTTAGTCTAGGCAGAAGAGTTATGCAGATCGCAAAGTCAGGGATGTTGCTTTCATGGTTGGTGAGCGAGTATTACTCCGTATATCGCCTACGAAAGGCGTGATGAGATTCGGGAAGTAGGGAAATTTTAGCCCTAGGTATATTGGCCCATTTGAGATTCTTAACTGTGTGGGGAAGGTGGCATATAGACTTGCCTTGCCGCCTAGCTTGTCAGCTGTGCATCTGGTTTTTCATGTATCCATGCTTCGGAAGTATCACAGCGATCACGCCCACGTCTTAGATTTTAGTACTGTCCAATTGGATTGGGATTTGTCATATGAGGAGGAGCCGGTGGCTATTTTAGACCGGCAAGTTCGACAGTGGAGGTCGCGGAGTTTTCCTTGAGTGCGTGTTCAGTGGAGAGGTCAACCTCCTGAGGCATCGACCTGCGAGTCCGAGTCTGATATGATGATCCGTTATCCCCATATATTCCCCGACTCAGGTACTTCTTTCTTTTGTCCATTCGAGGACGAACAGTCGTTTGAGAGGTGGAGGATGTGACGACCCAAAGGGTCATCAGCGTAATCCTCCCTTTCTTTGTGCTTCTGAGGCTTCGAAAATCTCTTATTTGGTTGCCTCAATTTGCGTGCGCAATCCGTGTGCGAAGCCAGAAAACTTTTATGTGGAAATATTTGATTCTATGTTAAAACTATGAATTATGATAATAATATTACTATAGTTGACCTTGGTCAGCATTTTGGGTAAACGGACCTGAACCCGTGATGTGACGGTCCCAAAGGGTGTGTAAGGAAATTTGGGACCCGGGCGTATTCTCGGAATCGAACTCCGTAGTCCCAAGCAAGAGTACGGAACTTTTTTGTGAAATTATTTTTTGAAAATGCTTAAGAAAAAATAAAATTGAGATTTGATCAAAAGTAATAGTATCGGGCTCGTATTTTGGTTCCGACGTCCGGTACAAGTCTTAAATGAGCTTTGACCGCTATCTGTAAAGATTGGTTGAAAATGGATGTCGTTTGACGTGTTTCGGACTAAAAATTGAAAATGTGAAAGTTTTGAACTTTGAAGTGAAAATCACGAGTATTGGAGGTTGATTCTATGATATTATTTTGGCGATTTGATCGCACGAGTAAGTCCGTAGGTTGTTTTTGACGTTGGGTGCATGTTTGGGTTGTAGCCCCGAGGGCTCGGGTGAGTTTCGAATAGGTTTTAGGCTCATTTTGAAGCATTTTAACAGCTGGTATCTGCAGTCTTCGCAGTTGCGAAGCAATATTAGCAAATGCGAGCCTTCCCCTTTGGCATGCTTCTTCGCAAATGCGAGGAAAAACTTGCAAATGCGATTTCTCCTTTTTATAGCCAGTCTTCGCAAATGCGAAGAAATCTTCGCAAATGCGATTTCCCCTTTGCAGCCCAGTCTTCGCAAATCCGAATACATTCTTGATAATGCGAACCCAGTTGAAAACCCGCCTTCTTCGCAATTGCGTCACTTCTCGCAATTTCGACATCCGCTACTTCTTCTGCATTCTTTGCGATAGCGAACAAAACTTAGAAATTGCGACATCTGCGACCGTGCAACCTATACTTAGAGGATTTAAAACTTCATTTTTCATATTTTCAAAACACAAACCTCAATTGGCGATTTTCTCTCAACTCCTTCTCTCCCAAATCAATTGTAACTCAACTTTTACTCAATTTCTTCAAACTTTAACATCTTTGATCATGATTTCAACTTAAAATCAAAGCGTTCTAAGGATAAAATGGGGATTTGGGGTAGAACCTAGGTTTTCTTAAAATTGGGGATTTTGACCTCAATTTGGGGTTCGATTTAAAAAAAATTGCATATATGAACTCGTGGGGGAATGGGTAACCCGGTTTTGGTTCAAACCTCGAGTTTTGACCACGTGGGCCCGGGGGAATTTTGGGAATTTTTGGGTAAAACTTTGGGAATTTCATAATTATGCATTCAAATTGATTTAACTAGCATTTGTTGATACATTGAGTAAATTATGATTAGATATCATTGGTTCTGGGTCAATTCTAGAGGAAAGATGATTGTTGAGCTTTGAGTTGCTATTTTCGGATTCGAGGTAAGCGTTCGATCTAACTTTGGCTTGAGGGAATAGGATTATGATGATATTTGCTATGTGCTATGTGGAGTCGGTGTATAGGTATGAAGACGGTTACCTATGCGCCCGAGTCTAGCATGACCGTGAGTCATATTTGCTATTAAAATAGTGATAATTACTTGTTAAATGCACTATGAAGTTATAGTTGAGAAGAAAATGAGATAAAGAAGGAATTTCGGTATTTTTCCCTTGTCGGGACTTATTGTTGAGCTGTTTTCCCTTGCCGGGGCTTATTGTTGAGTTGTATTCCCTTGCCGGGATATTTTATCTTATTATATATTCCTTTCCCGTTTGGTTGTGACCATTGATTGGGTGAGAAAGGGAGAGATTATGCACGAACGGTCCTTCTGTGCCATGTTTCTTGATTATTTGAGCACGAAGGGTCATTTCGTGCCTTGATGTGAGAGTTAGGTGAGGAAAGCACGAAGGGTGATGCCGTGCACTATGTATTAAGAGTAAAAGCATGAAGGGTGATGCTGTGCACTGTGTTTTGAGAGTAAAAGCTCGAAGGGTGATGTCGTACATTATATTTGACAGTTTTGGTGAGAAATGAGAGTAAAAGCACGAAGGGTGGTGCAGTGCAGTTATTGATTCACTGGATATCTCTATTTAATGTTATATATTCAGTTCCCTTTCTTGTTCGTTGGGCTTATAATTGAACTGTTATACCCCAGCATATCCCCGACCCATTGTCTGTTTAAATGTTGTTATCTTTCCGTTATTGCACCTATATCTGTACAGGTTGATTGTAGTATGTCTGGTTTAGCCTCGTCACTACCTCGCCGGGGTTAGACCGGACACTTACCAGCACATGGGGTTGGTTGTGCTGATACTACACTTCTGTGCCTTTTGTGCACAAGCCAGGACATAGCGTACGGACCGCAGCAGTAGCTAGGGAGTGATGCTTCAATCCAGAGACTTCGAGGTAGTTCGCTGGCGTTCACGGGCCCTGAGTCTCATCTATATTTTTTTTTTGTTTTATTGTATCAAAACAGACTTGTTATACATTTCTTTCAGACTGATATTTGTAGAACTCTGTTAGTAAACCATGAAGAGTGAAACTAGATGATGGGTCGTGTTATGTCATAGTCTTCCGCACTTTGTTAATTTTTCTATTAAAAAGTCTTCCGCGCATTTTATTTAATTATTTCGGTTATTATAATTGTGTATATTAAAGTCTTATAGAATATTTTAAAAGGGTTGGCTTGCCTTGCTCCTACAGTAGGCGCCATCACGACTCCCGGTGGTGGGAAAAATCTGTGTCGTGACAATGATATTACTATTCTTTATCACCCGGGCAAGGCCAATGTGCTAGCCGATGCCTTGAGTCGCCGGGCGGAGAGTTTGGGGAGTTTGGCATATTTACCAGCTTCAGAGAGATCTATGGCGATGGATGTTCAGGCTTTAGCCAGTCAGTTTGTGTGATTGGACCTTTCGGAGCCCAGTCGGGTTCTAGCCTGCATGGTTTCTCGGTTTTCATTATTTGATCTTATCAGGGAACGACAGTATGATGACCCATTTGCTTGTCCTCAGGCACACAGTTCAGCATGGCGATTCTAAGGATGTGACTATTGGAGATGACGGGGTATTGGGGATGCAGGGTCAGATTTGTGTACCTAATGTTGAAGATATTCGGGAGTTGATATTGATTGAGGTCCATAGCTCGCGGTACTCCATCCATCAGGGTGCCGCGAAGATGTATCAGGATCTGAGGCAGTATTACTGGTGGAGGCGAATCAAGAAGGACATAGTGGAGTTTGTAGCTAGATGCCTCAACTGTCAGCAGGTAAAGACTGAGCACCAGAGACAGGCAGGGCTACTCCAACACATGGAGATTCTGGAGTGGAAATGGGAGAATATCACTATGGATTTTGTGACTGGTCTTCCTCTAACGGTGAGGAAGTTTGATTCTATTTGGGTTGTTGTGGATCAACTGACCAATTCCGCTCATTTCATTCAAGTGTGTACTTCTTACTCAGCGAAGCAGTTAGCAGGGATTTGTATCAGGGAGAATGTCCGTCTGCATGGCATTCCAGTTTCTATCATCTCAGACAGAGATTTAGTGTTTATATCAGGGTTTGGGAGAGCCTTCCAGCACGAGGTGGGTACCCGAGTGACCATGAGTACAAATTTTCACCCTCAGACAGACGGATAGTCCGAGCGCGCTATTCAGATTCTTGAGGATATGCTCCATGCGTGCACGATTGAGTTTAGAGGGTCTTGGGATTAGTTCTTGCCATTGGCTGAGTTTGCATACAACAACACTTATCAGTCCAATATTCAGATGGCGCCTTATGAGGCCATATATGGTAGGCGATGCAGATCCCCGGTGGGTTCGTTCGAGCCGGGTGAGGCCAGGCGATTGGGCACTGATTTGGTTCATGATGCGATTAAGAAGGTTAAGGTGATTCAGGACAGACTCCGTCCCAGTCAAGACAGAAGAGTTATACAGATCGAAAGGTTCGTCTGTATCCTTTATGGTTGGTGAGCGGGTTTTGTTTTGGGTCTTGCCTATGAAAGGCGTCATGAGGTTTGGAAAGAAAGGGAAGTTGAGCTCAAGGTTCATTAGTCCATTTGAGATTTTGAGGCACATTGGGAGTTTAGCCCGAGGTTCATTGGTCCATCCGAAAGCTTAGGTCAAAGGATATAGCTTCAGTAAAGGTTCAGTGGCGGGGTCAGCCGGTCAAGGAGGCGACTTGGGAGACCGAGCGGGATACACCCAGTCGATACCCTCATCCTTTTGCTACTTCAAGTATGTTCTCTATGCTCCTTCAAGGACGTATAGATGTTTAAGTGTAGGAGGATGTGACGACCCGGCCGGTCATCTTTGGATTTTATACCATGTTCCCCTATTGATTGTTTCCTCTAAGTTCATTTGTGCTATTTTAGTTTGCCGGGATATTCGGTAATAGAATTCGGAGTGTTTTGGGACACTTAGTCCCTAAGTGGGAGCTTAAGCGTTGGAAAATGGTCTGTAACCAGAACAGTGTGACGACGACCTTAGAATGGAAATCCGATGGTTTTGTTAGGTGACTTCGGGGCTGGGAGCATGTTCAGAATATATTTTGGATGTCCGTAGCTCATTTAGGGTAGAAACTCTGAAAGTTCGAATTTTGAAGTTTTCGGTCCGATAGTGAATTTTTGATCCGAGGGACGGAATGGGATTCCAGAAGTTGTTGTAGCACCATCATGTCATTTGGGACGTGCGTGCAAAGTTTCAGGTCAATTGGACGTGTTTCAATTAGATTTTGTATCGAAAGCGAGTTTGGTTAAGTTTTGGAAGTTTTTAAGTTCAAATCATTAATTTATTCGAGTTTCTAGTGTTGTTTTAGGAAGTTTAAGGTTTGGTACAAGTTTGAATGATGTTATGGGATATGTTCGTAGTAGTGGTTGAGGTCCCGGGGGCCTCGGGTGTGTTTCGGACGCTCAATGGGTTGTTTTGGGAGTTAGAAGGGAAATTATGTTGCAGCTTCTGTTATTTCCTCTTTTGCAGTTTGAGGACCGCAGAAGTGGCGCCGCAAAAGCGGCTTGGAAATCACAAAAGCGTTAGGGGGGCCATGAGTCTGAGACCACAGAAGCGGCGGAAATTTCCGCGGAAGCGGGATCGCTTCTGCGATGTAATGTCCGCAGAAGAGGAAATGGGCATTTTAAATGGGAGCCGCAGAAGCGGCATTTTGACCGCACAAACGTGATCACAGAAGCGGTCACTGGTCGACAAAAGCGAAAACTGCTGTTGAGTTAAGAGAAATCCGAGGGTTTAATTTCATAAGTTGAAAATTTCAAGTTTGAGCTCGGGCAAGGGAGATTTTGAGAGGGTTTTGAACAGGAGATTTCTAGGTAACGTTTCTATGATCCTTCCTAGCTATATTCCATCAATTTGTAGTTAAATCCATCTTTTAATTTTGAATTAAGGACCAAAAATGAAAGAATATGGGTGAACGTTTATTGACTAAACTATTGGGTTTTGAGGGGGCATTTGACCTCCGATTTGGGAGATTTTATATGGTTAAACTCGTGAGGGTACGTGGTTTTTGAAAATGTGCAAAATTATTCAATTTCGAGATGTTGGCCTGAGGGGCATTTTGGTTATTTCACCTATTTGCGCGCCTTAGCTTTAATTTTAACAGTGTAATTAGTTACTTGCGATGTTATTTACGATATGTAATTGGTTTGAATAGATTTGGGCTACTCGGAGTCGGATACTCGTGGCAAGGGCATTGTTTCTTAGCGATTTTGTACAAATTCGAGGTAAGTGGCTTGTCTAACTTTGTGGGTGGACCTCTCCTTACGATATCTTTGCTGTCGTTTAAATGCCTCGTGCGCGAGGTGACGGGCATATACTTGTGTTAGTTTTTTAAATTCACCCTACTTAGCTTATTTAGACTGTGTATTCTTCACATGTTTAACTGATAAAAATGCAATTTCACTTGTTTTAGCTTAGGGAAAGCATGTTAATAACTTATTTGCTCTACTTGACTAAATTGAAATATCTGTCCTTCTTGTGAAGCATGCTAGACTTTAGATTTTACTTGTTCGCCGCACTTAGCTTCTCTCTGTAAAATATTAGTTTGTTGTGGTGTGTTTATTATTGGGACTACAGGACGGCATCCCGGGAGCTTCCCCATGTTCGTACTTTGTTTCGAGATTTGGAAGTACGGAATACCAAGAGATCTTCAGCACAGGATTTATTAGATGGCGGATACTAAGAGATCCCCAATGCAGAATTGATTAACTAGAGGATACTAAGAGATCCTCGGGATACTTAGAAATCCCTTGTGTATATGAAGAGGACTCTAGGAGATCCTCGGGATACTTGGAGATCCCTTGTGTATGTAAAGAGGATACCAGGAAATCCTCATGATACCAGGAGATCCCCGATGATTAGCTTGTAGTGATCGTTCTTGTACTGTAGATTTGCATTTGTAACCTATTTAGTTTTACTTACTATTTTTGTTAGATACTCGAGCTTTACTGTATTCCCTTCTGTCTATTCATTTTATATTATTCTTTTGTTTACCTCAATAGGGCCTCGACCTTCCTCATCACTACTCCACCGAGGTTAAGCTGGGCACTTATTGAGTACCGCTATAGTGTACTCACGCTACTCTTTTGCACACTTTTGTTGTGTAGATCCAGGTAAATCTGAGCAGGCATACCGTCAGTAGCTGTACGGAAGCATTTCACTTGGAGACTTGAGGTATGCATCCGCCGCGTCCGTAGATCCGAAGAGTCCCCTTCTATTCTACCTTTTAGTTAGTAGTTTCATTCATGTACTCAGTTGTTGTATATACTTTCGGATATTAGAGCTGTGTGTTATGTTTTACTCTTAGCTTGTGTGGCCCGTGGGTTTTCGGGTCTTGGAAGTTGCTACATTGTTTTGAGTTGAAATGTATGTTCCAAGCGACACTCTGTACATTTTCTTATGTTATTCAGTAATTGTTATCGTTTTCATAAAGGTTGTTGAATTTCTGCGATGTGTTAGGCTTACCTAGTCGCGAAGACTGGGTGCCGTCATGACAGGTTCACGATTGGTGAACTAGGGTCTGACACTCACATTATTTCCTATGAGCAAAATATCATCTACGTAAAAAATCAAAAATGTAACTTTATCTCTACTCCACTTCTTATAGACACAAGACTCATTTTCACATTGATCAAAACCGAAGGTCTTAATCAATGTGTCAAAACAAGTGTTACATGCCCTAGAAGCTTGTTTCAATCCATGAATGGATTTCTTTAATTTACACAACATGTGCTCATTGCCACTTTTTATGAAACCAAATGGTTGTGCCATATAGATGTACTCATCAAGAGTTCAATTTAGAAAAGCGGTCTTGACATCCATTTTCCATATCTCACAATCATAATGAGCAGCAATGGATAAGAGAATTCTAATGGATTTAAGCATGGATACCGGTGAAAGAGTTTCCTCATAATCGATCCCTTCTTTTTGAGTAAACCCTTTTGCAACAAGCCTAGCTTTAAAAGTTTGCACTTTTCCATTCACGCCTCTCTTTTTCTTATAGATCCATCTACAACCTATGGGTTTGACTCCAGTAGGTGGTTCTACAAGATCCCAGACTTGATTGGAGTACATGGACTCCATTTCAGATTTTATAGCATCAACCCATTTATCAGCATCTGCATTACGTAGTGCTTCATCATAATTAATAGGTTTTATATTAGGCTCTTCAGGTATTCTATCATAAGATTCTCCCAAGAGCACAAATCGGAAAGGTTTTTTAATAATTCTTCCACTACGACTAGTCACTACATGTGGAGGCTGATTTTGTTGTTGAATCACATCATTATTTTCTAGAACTGAAGCCTCAATGTTATCCTCCACACCTTGAGGTACTGGGATATCACTAACTTCTTCCTGGAGTTGCACAACAATTTCAGGCGGTTCAACAATCTGAGGTTTCTCAACAATCTGAGGCTGCTCAACATTACTCCCACTACTTTGGGGTAGTGAAATTTCAGGCAATTGATCTTGTGCAATCTGATGCCTATTCACATTTCTCCCACTAAGATAATGCAGTGATATGTCAATACTGGCTTCCGGGATACGTTCTAGAGATGAGTCTTTAGTCATTCCATTGTTTAATTCCAGTAAAACTAGTTTACTTCTAGGAATGTAGTTCATTAGATAGTCCTCTTCTAAAAATCTGGCATTTTTTGTAACAATTACCTTCTTATCTTTAGGACAGTAAAACAAACCGCCTTTTGTTCCTTTTTTCAATTTATCCTTGATTTCAATTTATCTGCTTTCCCTTTCAGCACATGTGCTGCACAACCTCAAACCCAAATATGCGCACAGTCCACAATTCTACTGGAGTTGAAGTTACTGCCAAATCGGAATAACATAACATTGATCTAACCATTTCCATAAGGGTTCTATTTCTTCTTTCTGCCATACCATTTTGTTGTGGTGTTCCTGGGGTAGATAATTGAGATGTAATTCCATTATCTAATAAGTATTTTATGAATTTTGCAGAAAGGTATTCACCACCACGATCAGATCACAATGTTTTATATATTTATCATGCCGTGTCTCCGTTTCCGTCTTAAATTCTTTGAATTTTCTAAAAGCATTCAGACTTACGTCACAACAGATAAATATATCCATATTTTGAGTAATCATCTGTGAAAGTCACAAAATACTCAAAACCGCCTCTTGCTTGTATATTCATAGGACCACGCAAATCAGAGTGAATTAATTCTAGCTTATCACTGGCCCTATTTCCTTTTGAGAGGAAATGTCTCTTGGTCATTTTTCCTTCTAAACAGGATTCACATGTTGGTAGTGACTTCACTTTCAATGAACTTAAAGGTCCATCAGAGACCAATCACGAAATCCTATTTAGATTTATATGGCCTAGACGTAAGTGCCACAAATAAGTTTGACTCAATTCAGAAATACGTTTTCTTTTATGTGGTAGATTAATGTTATTTAGTTCTTTTGGTTGTTGTAGCACATGAGGATATATATCAAGAATAAAAAGATCATGTACTCTAGCAGCAGTGTAGATAAAACGTTTATTAAACTTAATAACTGCAGAGTTATTTGCAAAATAAACATTATAACCAGCATCCATTATTTTCGAAACCGAAATCAAATTACTTCTAATAGAAGGTACATAGAGAACATCTTTCAAAACTAATACTCTATCACTACTAAATGAAACTCTAATATCTCCTAAAGCTAAAGCTGGTGCTGGCTCGCCATTGGCTTGAAAAACACAAACTTCATTCTCACTTAGCCGCCGCGTTTCCTGAAAGCCCTGCAAAGTAGTGAAGATATGATTAGTGGCTCCCGAATGTACACGCCAAAACATGGTAGAAACAGCCGCTAAATAAGATTCAACAACATTTAAATTTGAATTACCTTGCTTGTTCAACTTTGCCAAATAGGCAGGGCATTGCTTCATATGATGCCGAGGTTGCTTGCAGTGATAGAACTTGCCATTGGGCTTTTTCACACCAGTCGCACCACCAGATGCCAGAACCTTTTGAGTCTTCTTCTTTTTCTTATTACCTTTCGACTTAGAAAGTGAAGCTTTCTCAACATTGAGTGCCACAATTGGAGCTTGTTGTTTGATAATAGATTTTGCGCTTACAGCTCATTCAATAATTTTGCTAGTGACAAATCTATTTTTTTCATATTATAGTTTAAGCAAAACTGTTGAAAACTGTCAGGAATAGTCTGGAGGACCATCTCAACTTGAGACTCCTAATCAATCACAGCTCCAAGAACCTCCAGTTCATTCAGAAGACTTATCATCTGCAGAACATGGTCTCTGATCGATGATCCTTCAGCCATTTTGGTGTTCAAAAGAGCTTTCATAGCTATCTTCTTAGCTGCACAATTTTGCTCACCGAACATCTCTTTCAGACTTTCGAGCATATGATAAGCTCACCCCATAGATTGATGCTAATGTTGCAAAACATTCGCCATAGAGGCAATAATGTAATATCCCGCCATCTCATCAGCCTTAACCCATTTGTCATAGGCCTTAACCTGATCATCAGTAACATTTTCAGTTTTTTCTTGGCAGTCCTCAGTGATTACAAATTTGTAACCTTCAGCAGTTAGGACTATATCAAGATTCCTTTTCCAGTCAACATAATTCGGTCTTTCTAACTTGTTTTGGTTCAAAAGTGAGGTAAGTGGGTTGAATGAAGACATGTTTAATCTGAGAGATATTCACATTAAATAGATCGTTAGATATGTATTTAGAATGACTAAATTCAAAATAACACATTACACATATAACCATGCTCATTGAACATTTAGATTCGTTAGGGAAACTTAATTATTCATGCAAAATATATGAGTGATGTAAGATATTAACCCCATAAATTTAAACAGGACCAACTCAGATGGAAAGTAAACTGCTAATTTAAGCTAGGTAAATATCAATTTTTTAAACTCTAGTTTCATTCAGTCAACATGTAACTCAGTTAGAGAGTTAATACAAGTAATGAAATAACTAGAGGCAAAACTACAGTAATTATCTATAATGAATTTATCCGATATGGAAGAAGACCTATGTAAACATATAAATTCATTATATCACTGTAAAACATAATTGGAAACAATGAAAATTGAATCCTACCATCACAGATTTCTATTAATAATTTTTTGTATTTAAAATAAATTCCAGAAAATAGAAAAAAGGCCAAAACTTCATCTAAACTACTAATTATAGTATTAATTCAAAATTAGCATGAATTAATTCTTACTATAATTAATTACAATTTATTCCACTAAAAACTGCAATTGAACTCCTCAATATGAATTTCGAAAATTCATTAATACTTATTTTAACTCCCCATGTTAAGATTTCAAATACAAGTCAATTAAATTAAATCACTGAAAATTTAATTCAATTTACTAATTAAATTCTTTATAATTCCGCTTAAACTATTTCATGTGACGGATACAAAATCCACCGGCCAGATTTTCACATGAAAACTTATAATCTTACATAAAGGGGTATCATCAAACCCAAAACCGAGCCATGAATTCTATCAACTAATTATTATTCACAAATGTTATTCGTCATTGTCTAATCTATTAGGCATATACTAACTCTAAATAGAGTCGTACCTTTTGATAAATCAAAATAATAAATAAATTACATTGATCATGATAATTATATCAAGATTAGGAATATACGCTCATTTAATGAAATTAGAGAAAATGTATTATATATTCAGTACAAAAACATATTTTTTCGACTTGGTCCGTTCAATATACACTGAGTATACTAGCACAAAAAGTTTGAGTAAAACTACTCCCATAATCAAGACAAATTATACAATAATCTTGTGCTACAATCATCAAGATATTTTGTCCAATAATATCTTTGATTGTGAACATAGTTTATTAATTATGAGAACTAACAATTTAATCTTCTGTGCATGAGCTAAGACTCCATACACTAAATTGTCTACTACATAACTAAAAGGACACACATATAACAAATGATCTATTTAAAATAGTACTTTATTGAATTGAATAAATTAAATAAACAATTGTTCCATAAAAAAATAAAATATAATACTCTATCTAAACCGCATGATTAATAGTATATCCCAATAGGTTAAAGCGCAAGGTGCCCGAGACTTAAGAGTATTATACAAGCTAAATCGAAACAAAACCAAATACAGAAATAGAAAAATACAAGCATCATCGTCTTCTCATCCGAAACAACACAACAAACCAAAACACACACAAAAATAAAGTGAAATGATCAAGAAGAAAACCACCAGCTGCTGCAGCCACAAACTTGGCAAAATACTTGCAAACAAATCAGTAAAATAAGCAGTACAGTAGAAAACAACGTTAAAAACTTCCAAGAAGTATAAATATACTTCTTGATAAACCTATAAGTCTTCACCCTTAATGTATTATCAAATTTCACATTGACAGTTTCACTAGCCTTCTCTAAATATGACTTCTTCTTATTGAATTTCCCACTTGTTTTAGTTATCCCATTGAATAATTCAGCTATTTCCTCATCACTTAGAGAACTTCCATCTTTAATAATATTAGCTTTTTTGAGAATATTAACATCTTTTGGAGCATCAACAATTCCACACATGAAGTCAACATATTCAGCTAGCTCGAGGGATGATTCTGGACTAGCAGTAGCTACTTCGTATGCTACTAAGTTTCTTAATATTACTTCAGAATCGGAATTTAGAGTGATTTGAGGAAGATAAAATGTGGGTTCTCCTCCTTCTTCTATAAATTTTATATCTCTGATCCCTCCTTCCGTGAGCTTGAATTTTATCTGTTGAGACATAACATAGTTATTACGTACTACAATCGAAAGAGGAAAAGAGATTATACGTGTTTGGCTAATAAAAAAGAATTAGCTCCACGTGAAGTTGGATTTCGAAATTTTTCAAATGGGGAACCGTTTGAAGTAATCTTGGGAAAATAGTCACACATTTCAGCATTACCTTAGAAATTTCTTCACGTTCTGCTGCTAATGGTATTTCAATCTCTTCAATTTTTGGTTTGTTTTCGTCTTCCTTTTTTTGCTAGTCCAGTGATTTGGTCCCATGGCAATTGGGACATCAAACTAAGTGGTTTCTCAACAATGCCACCTCCTGGAATAATAGCAGCTAAAGTTGCCACTACTTTCACTACAGGATGATCTTCAAAAGACTTGAAAACATACAGAGAATCGGAGAAAATTTAGAGAGAGAAAGTAGAGAGAAGGAGGAGAGAATAGAAGAGTCTCGAAGAAGACTCGGTTATCAGAAACTGAGCAAATGACCCTTCTGAAGGGTCAAGGGTTATGTGAGTGTATATATTAAATATACTTATTACAAAAGCAGCCTATTTACAAATACAGCCTATTTGCACATATAGCCTATTTTACAAAAGAATACAAAAGAATAAAGGAATTACAGAATTAGCCACAATTAAGGAAATGACCAATTATTAGGATCAGAATTAGAGTATCATCATAGCCTATATCTCAACACCCCCCCTCAAGTTGAAGGGGGGGAAACCACCTTTAACTTGGACAAAATAGGAGAAAGAGCAGTCCCGGATAACGCTTTCGTCAACGGATCAGCCAACTGTTGAGAAGTGGAAACATGGGAAAGTGTTAGAAAACCATTGCGTATCAAAGTACGAACGTAATGACAATCCACCTCAATATGCTTAGTACGCTCATGGAAAACTGGATTATTAGCAATGTGTACAGCAGCTTGACTATCACAAAACACAGAAATAGGAGATGAAACAGATACCCCAAGATCAGCAAGCAAACGAGATAACCAAGTGAGTTCAGCAGTAACCTTGCTTAAAGCCCTATACTCAGCTTCAGCTGAAGAAAGAGAGACAACAGGTTGTTTCTTCGACTTCCAACTTACCAGGCTGCCACCCAACAATACACAAAAACCAGTAACAGAGCGGCGAGTGTCGGGACAAGCTGCCCAATCACTATCAGAGTACCCAGACAAAGAGAAGTCAGCAGCATCAGAGTAAAATAGACCCAAAGAGGAAGTGCCCTTAAGATACCTCAAAACATGTAAAGCAGCAGACATATGGGGAACCCTTGGGGATTTGAGATACTGACTCAGATGTTGCACGGCAAAGCATATATCAGGTCTAGTATGGGTTAAAAACAATAATTTGCCAACAAGACTCCTGAACTGATCAGGAGCGGGTAAAAGATCACCAGAATCAGCATGTAATTTTAAAGAAATGTCCAGAGGGGATACAACAGGGGAAACAGAGACACAGTCGAAATGGTGCAACAAATCATGAACATATTTATGCTGATTCAGATGAATCCCACCAGGGATTTGTTTAACCTCAAGACCCAAGAAATAATGCAATGACCCTAAATCCTTTATCTTGAAAGTATCATCCAAGAAGGCTTTTAAGCCTGCAATCTCATCACAGTCAACCCCAGTAACAATTATATCATCCACATACACAGCCACCACAACAAGGGAATCAGGATTACCTTTCAAGAACAGTGAATAATCATTCAAAGAATGCCTGTAACCTCTAGAATGAAGGGCAGAGGACAGCTTAGCATACCACTGCCTGGAGGCCTGCCTGAGCCCATACAAAGACTTCTTTAGTTTACAGACCAGAGGAAGAGAAGAAGAAGAAGAAGAAGAAGAAGCAGTAGAAGAAGAAGTAGAAGAAGGATCAGACACCACCAAACCTGGAGGAAGTTTCATATACACTTCCTCATCCAAATCACCATGAAGAAAGGCATTGTTAACATCCAGTTGGAACAATGGCCAGTGATTTTTAACAGCCACTGCAATGAGACACTTGACTGAAGTCATCTTTACAACAGGAGAAAAAGTGTCTGTAAAGTCCACACCTTCAACCTGTGTGTCACCCCTAATAACCAACCTTGCTTTGTATCTTTCAATAGAGCCATCAGATTTATATTTGATCTTGTAAACCCACTTACAGCCAATAGGTTTCTTACCTGGAGGAAGATGCACAATGTCCCAAGTGTGGTTAGCATCCAATGCATCAAATTCCTTCCTCATAGCATCCTGCCAAGCTGGTACAGAGGCAGCTTGAGAGTAAAACATAGGTTCAGATTCCAAGTGAGAGGAAGAGGAGCCAGAGAAGGCTGGAAGTTGGCAAACATAGTCTTTGAGGTAAGAAGGAGGGAGATGTGATCTGGTGGACTTTCTGGGCAAAGCAACAGGCTGGGAGACAGGCAATGTAGGAGGGGAGATGTCATGACTGAAAATAGGAGAAGGAATAGACACTGGAGAATCAGGAGAAGAGTGAGGAGGAGAAGAAGGAGAAGATTCATGGGAAGATGGTAGGGTGAAAGATTTAGGGAGAATGTCATCAGAAAAGGGAACAGGTGGAGGAGAAGGAGAAGAGGGAGGAGGAGACTTGAATGGAAAGTGAGTTTCATGAAAAACAACATCCCTAGAAATAAAGCATTTCTTGGAATTCAAGTCATAAAGTTTATAACCTTTCTTACCAAAGGGATAACCAAGGAAAACACAGGAATGAGCTCTGGATTTCAGCTTATCCCTATGAGGGATAGGCACAGCAGCATAGGCCAAACAGCCAAAAACTCTCAGATGAGAATAGGAAGGGGGAGAACCATGTAATAATTCATGAGGAGATTTGTAATGAAGCACCCTGGATGGCAGTCTATTAATGATGTATGTTGCAGTTAACAGACAATCACCCCAAAAAGAAATAGGCAAACCAGACTGAAAGAGAAGTGCTCTACAAGTTTCAAGTAAAGACCTGTGCTTTCTCTCAACAACCCCATTCTGTTGAGGAGAATGAGGGCAAGTTGTTTGATGCACAATCCCAAGTTTACTAAAATAGGAAATCCCTTCAGCACTGGAACCCAGTTCCAGGGCATTGTCACTCCTGACAACCTTGACCAGGGAATTAAATTGAGTTTGAACATAGGAAATGAAGGATTGTAGTAGAGGGAATGCATTACTTTTAGAACCCATTAGATGTGTCCAGGTAGCTCTAGAAAAGTCATCAACTATGGTGAGGAAATACTTGCTACCAAGGGATGTAGGGGTATGGTAAGGACCCCAAGTATCCACATGAATAAGTTGGAATGGTTTGGTAGTGCTAATGCTACTGTCAGGGAAGGGCAATCTGGTTTGTTTAGCCATAGGGCAAATTGAGCAAGGGAAAGGTTGTTTAGCAGCAATAGAAAAAGGCAAATTAGAAACATGTTTCATATTAGCAAAAGATGTATGTGCTAATCTCAAATGCCAAATATAGTTCATATCATCAGGAACAGCATTATTACAACTGGAAGATTGAATAACTGAGCTAAAATGTTTGTTATCAGAAACAATATCATCATTACAAACATCTGAGTCACTATGCTCAAGAGAAGAAGGCTTGGAAGAGGCAGAAGAGGAAGAGGGTGACCAAGAGTACTTGTACAAGCCAGCCTCCTCTTTACCAAGATCAAGAAGCCTCTTCAGATAAAGGTCCTGTAACAGGTAAAGAAGGCATGAGGTTGGTGTAAACAAGACTAAACAATTCAATTGTTTCATCAACTTATGAACAGAGATCAAATTATGTTTGAAAGAAGGAACTAGAAGCACATTATGAAGAGTGAGGGAAGGAGTCAATGCAAATGATCCTGTACAAGTAACTTTGACCTTATAGCCATTAGGAAGTGAAACAAGGTAAGGTACAGTTAGGGGTATAATGTCAAACAATAGATTTTTATCATAAGTCATGTGATTGGAAGCTCCTGAATCAATGATCCAGGTAGCAGAATTTATGTGTGTAAGCATGCATAACTTGGAATCAGAAACAAGACTCTCAGACATGAAAGTACCAGCAAAATTAGCAGAACTCATGGAAGAAGAAGTTTGATCACTGGTTGAAAGTGTCTGTTGAATCAAGCTCACAATCTGATCACATTGTTGTCTGCTCAACCCTGGTATCACAGGTTGACTGGCAATAGGATCCCCTAGAGGAGCAGACACACTTGAAATTCTTGGATCAACAGATACACAATCAGTACTAGTGGAAAGATGAGCAGCAGATTTCCTTCCCTTGATGTAAGAATTGCTTTGAGGAAAACCATGGAGTTTGAAACACTTATCAATTAAGTGTCCAGACTTCTTGCAATATCTGCAAAATAAGTTTCCTCTGTTTTGCTCAAAATTGACTTTAGGTCTGAAATTAAAACCAGACAATTTCCCTTGGTTGGACCCAGCAGGGGGCCTATCAGTGTGAGCATTAAAAGACATTGAGTCTGGGCTCATATGGGAAATGGACTTGACCTGTCTTTGCTTTTCATCATTCAACACAATATTATAAACACTGTCAAGGGAAGGAAAGTGTTGCATCATTAACAAATTGCTTCTTACACCCAAATATGTCTCATTTAGTCCCATAAGGAACTGATAAATCTTGTTCTCATCATCTTCCTCAATGATACCATTCTTAGCAGCACAAGTGCACTTCTGCCCATGGTTTGGGACCATTGTCCCCAACTCATCCCACAAACTCTTGAGTTTATTAAAGTATGAGGCTACATCAAGGGAACCCTGGGAAGTTTGGGAGAGTTCTCGCTTTAGTTCAAAAATTTTGGTTTTGTTAGGAGTACCATATCTCTTCTCAAGTTGAGACCACATGCTTCGTGCAGTGTCAGAGTATTGAACACTGTCAGCTATTTAAGATGACACAGAAGAAGTTAACCATGACATAACAAGCATGTTACATCTATCCCACAACCTCTGCAAACTCACATTATTGCTAGGTCTGGAAAAGGAACCATCAATGAAACAGATTTTATTTTTAGCAGATAAAGCCATAGTCATTTTACGCTTCCATCCTCCATAACCACTTCCTGAGAAAGGAGTGGGGACTAAACATGCACCAGGAACATCAGAAGAATGCACAAATAATGGATTGGAAGGGTCAATAGGACCGGAGTTAGCACCAGAACTACCAGCATTCATGTTAGCAGCCATGCTCAACAAATGAATTAAATCTTTTGAAAAAAAAATCACCAAACAATATTCACAGTCTACACAGTCAATATTCTCAAGTCAAATGATCTATTCACAAATAGACAGTCACATATACAAACAAGGAATCACAACCAGAGAATAGGAACGAGGTTACCGTCCTTCTTCGCAACCGGAAGATCGGCCTTTAACAATAGGCAAAACCCTAGGTAGTGTAACCGTCAAAACTTTACCACAAACGTTGACAAAGATGTCACAGCACCACCGATGATGACCAGAACTTCAGCAAAGTAAGTATCAAACCACCGGATGGTAATCAAACACTCGATTTGACCAGCAGAAAACCCTAGAGGTTGAAACTCACCGCAAAATCTCCGAAAAACTCACAATAAACGATTGAACCGTTCAATACAGAAGGAACAAACGTAGATCGTGAAGGTAAAGGGACCGAAGAACCCTAACATGGTTGAAACCATCATCGATCTTTTCGATCTCAGAAAAATCCCAAATTTTGTTCAAAAAAATAGTTCAGATGAACTATTGATTCACACGATAACATCACCGGATCATTGTACCGGCTCTGATACCATGAAAACATACAGAGAATCGGAGAAAATTTAGAGAGAGAAAGTAGAGAGAAGGAGGAGAGAATAGAAGAGTCTCGAAGAAGACTCGGTTATCAGAAACTGAGCAAATGACCCTTCTGAAGGGTCAAGGGTTATGTGAGTGTATATATTAAATATACTTATTACAAAAGCAGCCTATTTACAAATACAGCCTATTTGCACATATAGCCTATTTTACAAAAGAATACAAAAGAATAAAGGAATTACAGAATTAGCCACAATTAAGGAAATGACCAATTATTAGGCTCAGAATTAGAGTATCATCATAGCCTATATCTCAACAAGACTTAGGATACGTATTATCATAATATTTTGAATCATCATATTCTTCTCCCCTCTTCAATAATCGCGCGATTATTGACAATCAATTATGATGAGAGAGACTCTGCAGAAATTGAAGAACAAATCTTCAAATAGCTTTGTGAAATGTTGACCTAGAGATATTTGGATTTGAATGAGAACTGTAGTTGGGATTTGATTCTCGAGCATTATGATGTCTTGAGCCATGCTTCGACGTTCAGAATTTATTTCTTCATCTGGGAATATAATTTATTTGTCAAAAAATGAAGCAACTAAAGAGAATCAATAGTAAATAATATCAGAAATTTTTTTTTTAAAAAAAAAAGTCGCTCCAAGTAGCATAGAAAAGACACTACGAAGACACAAAATGAGACATTTTCTACGATATTTGGACATTTTCAGTAAAGTAAAAGTTGAGTGATAGCATAAAAACGACTTACCTTTTTCTTGAGGCGAGGTTAGAACTACAGAAGTTATTTCTTGATGTGGTACGTAACTGTTTAAAAAGTAAAGCAAGTAGAGAGAATCAATGGTCAATATCCAGCATAGTGTATCAGTATCAATATCCAAGAACTTATCATACTGTGCTCGAATTCTTGGCTCAAAAAAATTTAATTTCTCGGTTATGAATTAATTTACTTTGGAAATATCCATGCGATTCTTGGCTATAGTTAGTTTCTGTCTTTCAGTGACAAAAACTCAGGACGAAAACAATGGTATGGACCAAGGCCTATTTTTTGAGGGATATAAGCTTGGATTTTAGTTTCTTTAATTATTTTGGGAATTTGACAAATATATGGAGAGAAGTCAATGGCTATTTCTTTGTGTAATTTGAAGGAATTTGTGAATTGAGTTAGCCAACGCTTCTCAGTTTCAGGATCATTAATGAAAGATTCTGTAGTCATTTTTGGTGTTTTGGGTGTTGAGTTGGGAAGTGAATAGGAGCTATACGAAGCATGGTTTATATAGTGACCATGGATGATATTTGGATTTTAATAATATAATATTGAACAATAACATCACGTGTAAATTATAGTCAACAACAAATGGATGGGTTCACACAAATCACATTTTACTAATTAATGTAAGATAGATTTTGAAGGGACTGTTGGAGCATCAATAAAGGCATCTCATGGTCAAGGCTTGATCCTGTTGCGGTTCACAAGCTTTATACTTTTCTTCTGCAATGATTTTATTTTGGAATTTCGCGCTTCGAAAAGTCTATTTTGATGCATCTGTGATAGTCTATGTGTCCCAAAAACGAACGTGCTATGCATGGCCCCCTTCATGAGTCGCTAGTTCAATTGTCCCTCGGAGACAGGATCGAGAAGTACAATGCATGGTTGCCCCCCGTCTTTTTTTGTATCTGTCTCACCTAGCAAGCCACCCCAACCCTACAGCCAAAAAAGGTATGTAGGACAGAGATTCGAGCAGTGTAAGCAATCACTAATGTTTGCATTAAAGTAGATTGTATATGTCAAATCCTTTTGGGGTCGCTCTCTTGGGCTTAAATGAATGTGAGATGATTGGTGTATTATGTTGTCTTAGTATAAATTTAGATTTAGGAAAAATGCATAAATACCCCCCCCCCCCCCTCCCCCATTTATTATCGGATTTTCAACTGCACACTCTTTTTTTTGCGGAGCTTTTATTACTCCCTTAACTATTTTAAAGTAGAAATATTATTACCCTAAAATCTTACGTGGCGGAGTATGTGTATTTCACTCTTCTTTGGAGAGTGAGAAAAAAAATAATTTTCGGATTTTTATTTTTATTTTTTTACCATGTTTTCTTACCTGTTTTCGTTTTCTTTTTTCTTTTTCTTTTTCTTTGTCTTTTTACTTTACTTCTTTTTAGTTTCTCCTCTAATTTTGGTGAATATTCATTCGCCGACGATTTTGTTTAACCATTTTTCTTCTATTTATTATATTTTTCTTCTTCTTCTTTCCATCATTTTCATACATAAATTAAACTCTCAAAAATATTTATTCACAAACAAAACAAAATATATCCAAATTTAAGAAAAAAATTCATCATTGAAAAATCTCACGCCCAAAAGATGTAGGTATTGATTTTTTAATTGAAAAAAATGTTATACTTCACACACAAACCTAAAGCAAATAAAAGAAATATGTAACTTTAAAGTGAAAATTATGATGCAACTATTATCACAGCACTGATTTTACATGAATTGTTTTGTGCGAACCTGCTACGGTCTAGGTTGGAGGAAGTTATCAGAACACAATTATTTTTCCCTACTAACAAAAAAGAGTAAGAAAAGAGAAAAGAAATGGAAGGAATCGTATAAGCAAAAGAAAAAAAACTAAAAAAAGATAAAACGCTTGCCGACAAACTTATCAGAGAAAGAAACGGAAAATAGTTAGTAACAGAGGGAAGAAAAATTATCGGAATTCACAGTTATATACATAATAAAGGAGAATGAAAAAGAAAAAGCAAAATATTTGGAATATATCAAGAAAAAAAATGAGAAAAACGAAAAAGTACAATAGAGAAAATAGAAAGGAAAAGGTGTTATGAAATAATATAAGAACAAGAACAATAATACAAGAACAAGAATAATATAGAGAAAAGTAGAGAGAGGAGTATTCTTATTGATACTTTGGGATGATTTACAATGGGAGAGAACCCCTTTATTTATAGGGAGGTGGTGACTTAGCCACCAAGTAGTAAACCCTAGGATCTCTCTAAATATGGACATTCACCTCAAATAGAATATTTTATAACACTCCCCCTTGAATGTCTATTCAATAATGTACCTCGTTAAAACCTTAACTAAAACAAAACCCAATGGGAAAAAAAATTATAGAAAAGGAAAAAGAGTACACATGTTTGAATATGCGCCTATTGGTTGCCTCGTTAAAAACCTTGCAAGGAAAACCCAGTGGGACAAAACCTTGTAAGGGAAAAGAGTGCAACGCGCATTAACTCCCCCTGAAAAGAGCATCAATTCACATCCTTGAGCATTTGCATTCCAATCTTGTGTACCATCTTCAAAACGATCTTTTGTAGAGATTTGATAAATAAATCAGCCATATTGATTTGAATAAATATTCCGCACCTTGAAATTATCATTCTTGATAGATATGAACATCTTCATATAATGTCGTGGAATGACTCTTCAATATCTCCATAGAGGTATTCTCGATGCCATCATGCTTATAGTTAAAGCAAGATACATATGTACACAAGTTGCACTTAGAATGTGGTACTTCAGGACCAAGAATTGTATATGCTTCAAGCAACTTCAATCTTTCATGGATTGACATATAAGTTAAGTCATATAAGCCATATAATAAACTTTAGATGCATATCAAGTTTTCATGTCATGCTAAACAAATAAGATATCGGAAACTGATTCCACATACCATTGACTTTATACTTTCACGAATTTGAACTACATATCCAAAACTACATGTCTTTCATATGGAATCAATTCTGCTTGAATTGTATCTCTTCCATTTAGCCAATATTTTTGTTTGTATTCGTCAAACATAAGATCCTCATCGATATTTAGCGCTATAATAGATGTCGTCGACGAATATTTTATATCGGCTCCAGTAAATTTTCATAAATACATAACATGGAGATCTCTTTATTCATATATTCAGGTACCTGAATCTCACATGAGATTTAATGAAGTGTTATGTCATGTGATCTTCTAGATCACTTGCCTCCCCATTATGATCACTTTGATCATTTGCTCATCTTCTTTATTAAGAAGTTATTTTGAAACCGATTTGTCTATACGCTTTAAGCGTATCAAAGACTTTGTCCTTCTGGGACTTAATATGAGCATTTGCAGTGAGAATATAGTTACTTTCTTTGGGTCAGCAAATGCATATAGCATGCTTTGCAATATGTTGCAATTGAATTATCCTTTTATGAACTTCAGATTCATATTATGATATTCGAGGATCTATATATACAAATGATAATTCATCCCATGTAACCTTTTCCCAAGTGTTTATCATATCTCCCCCTCATGTTAGAAAAGCCAACTTGTTTCCTCAACTTTGAGGGTCCATCTTTGTGCATTATGGTGTTAATAAAAATATACACCGCACATCAATAATAATAAGATGAAATTATTTGGTTCCTGACCCTGAACCACTTGTGAGGGGAGAATATAATATACTCTCGTATACAACGTATATCAAACTGATATATATAACTTTGTTCTCATAAGAAATAGTTTAGCTATTAAGTGGAGGCACTCAATAATTATCTTGCTAAACCAACTATGATATAAACCAACTTATCAAGATGAACTATCTTGAATAAAAAATCTGGAAATTATGCTCGAAGTTATATTACTGAGCAATTTACCTCGCAAGCACCGGCCAGGCTGCGAGTTAATAACAATCGCACATGTAACCATATCATAGATGCATCATATGTGGTATACATGGCAGGTGAATGGGCCCATATTCACCTTTGATATTTCCAGAATTTATGGGATTCAACCCGAACTCTTTAGTTGGTCAATTAATTAATGAGAACAAGTAATACAAGAGATTTCGTAAAGAACTTTCTAGCTCTTTAATATTTACCCATGTGAATTCTCTATTACTGCACATCATACTTAAAATGATATGGCTAACCCGAATGCCAACTGAATAAATTATCAATATTGATAAACTTCAAATTTACACCATGACATGTGCAATTATCAATAAACTTCAAGTTTATTATGATATGGGTTTTTATATCAATGAACGTCCACTTTATTGTGGTATTCTTGTGTAGTAAAAAATGGAGAATAAAGCGGGTAGTTTTTCACATACAGATTATCCCGCTACAAGTTGTAGTAATAGAAGATATCAAATCTTTCCTTTATTTATAGTCTCAATATAATCAATCGCTTTCGCATATACTTTGGAAACTGAATAAGTTTCTTTGAGACTTACTACAACACAATACCTTATTGGTAATCAATTGTGTTTCTCCAACAAGTAATAATTGGCTCTTCTAGAGCTCTCAATTAATTTTGTACTACCACAAATTCATCAACATCCATGTGGTGAATATCTCTTTTAAAGAGAAAGTTATACCATTATGGTCATGTCAAAATTATATGCAAGATATGTTTCTTGCATTATTATTGTCCTTTGATAATCACATTGACAAATTATTTTGGCGTACAATAGGTACGTGACCAATGACTATTCATGCCATAACAATGACATTATTTTCATATATCATCTCAAACCTCCTTCTAGGGGTGAGTGTGGTATATTCAATACCAATTTCGTGTTCATATTCTTCCAATAATGAATATGTATTCGTGAATCAGATGTTGTCACATTCACTGCGGGGATATGTGATTTTGTTATCCTTTTCAAATTTGTAAATGCGTCTGGCATTCGATTTGCTATTCTTTGCAAATGGATAATATTTTGCACCTCTTTTTCACAAATAGAGGTATGTGGATCAAGATGAGATAATGATACATTTTTCCACAAAATTTCCCGTTTGGTTTCACCAACTTCTCCCCCTAATTTTGGGAAAAGTGTCTCATCGAATTGACAGTCTGCAAATCGTGCAAGGAACAAATCCCCTGTCAATGTTTCGAGGTAGCGAATAATGGAGGGCGATTCAAACTCAACATATATTCCTAACCTTCTTTGCAGACCCATTTTGGTGCAATATGGCGGTGCTACAGGCATATATACTGCACATCCAAAAATTCTTAAGTGGGATACATTAGGTTCATGACCCAAAACTCATTGCAACGGGAAATATTTGTGATAATTCGTCGTTCTGAGACGAACTAGCATTGCTGCATGCAAAATGGCGTGACCCCAAACCGAAGTGGGCAGCCTCGTTTTCATGAGTAAATGAGAAATTCAAGATTATTCTCATCTATTGTCTCAATATGATATCCATTTTGAATGATATCTTTAAAACTCAACAAGTTCCTTTTAGACTTGGAGGAGAACATTGCATTCTCTAAAATGTTGTTCCTTTAGGCAGAGTTATAGTTGCTCTTCCGGAGCCTTTAATCAATTTATTACTACCAGAAATTGTAGTAACATCTGCCTTACACATACTTAAATGAGAGTAATATTTCTTCTCTTTGAATATCGTATATGTGGTACATGAATCAATTAATCAAAAGAGATATACGAACATGAGAATAAGCAAATTTAATCCGTTGCTTCATAATTAAACAATATTTTCAAAATCTGCTAAGGTTAGTCGATTAACTTAGTTAATAGTCGACTAACTTGGGAAGCAGTCATTAGGTTAGTCGACTAACTAAATCAGATAGTCGACTATCTTGCCTTGTGGAAAAGTCCAGTTTTAATGTGAAATATTAGTTAGTCGACTAACTAAGTTGATAGTCGACTAACTTAGTAAACAGTCATCAGGTTAGGCGACTATCTAAATCAGATAGTCGACTAACTTAGCTTGCGGAAAAATCCAGTTTTAATGCGAAATATTAGTTAGTCGACTAACTAAGTTGATAGTCGACTAACTTAGTAAACAGTCATCAGGTTAGTCGACTATCTAAATCAGATAGTCGACTAACTTAGCTTGCGGAAAAATCCAGTTTTAATGCAAAATATTAGATAATCGACTAACTGTTAGGTTAGTCGATTAACTCTACTGGAAAATAAAAATATCTTTGAAATTTAAGCATCTTGAAACATTCTAAAGAACTAATACTAACATTATATCATAAGCTAACTAATACGAGCTGATACTAATGACTGTTAGTTTATTCACTAACTAATACAAATAAGTAAAATAAAATCAAACAATTCCATCTTCCTTCATCACAGATCCATCACCAACTAAGTGGTCTATTTTCCCCTCAGGGTGCTCAAAGAAGTCTGCCACATCCAAGTGGGTGATGTCAAAATTGTCGTCAGAGACAGAATTGATTTCAGGGCATTTACCTTTTAGAGATGCTTGATAAAGCTCAACCAAATGTCTTGGTACACGGTAAATTTTCGCCTAGTGCCCTTTTCCACCGCAACGATAATATATAGTTTATGAACTATTTGCTTTTGGATTCTCATCGCATCGTGCTTGTGGCAGAGTGACCAACTTCAGGTTGTCATATCTCTCCTTTAAGCCATTCCACAAGATATGTGGATCTTTGACTGTGATATATTCAATTTTCAAACCTTCATCAAGGTGATGGCGCAAGAAAATCAAGGCCTTAGCACAGTTTCAAACCTTCATCAAGGTGATGGCGCAAGAAAATCAAGGCCTTAGCGTAGTCTTGGGTGGATGCATTATTTCTGTCTTTAATGGCGTCTCCAAGACCCATTGCATCCAAATGGATTTCAGCATCCAACACTCACGTCATATAGTTCTTGCCCGAAATTTCAAGGGCAACGAACTTTCTTTTCATAATGTCAGACGTAAAACAAAATTACATCAAAAGCGTGTCCATACTTACGGGCTTTATTACAATTATCACATTCACTTCAGGGAATGGATCATAATCATCTGTATGTGCTATATACAATCTCATGTCATATATTACTTTCATAAAGTGAAAGATTATTTTGAGAATCTTTATTATTCTCATTATCACAATGATGACGATTATAATTCCGTCTATTGCCACGTCCACATCCATTGTTACCTTCATGGTAATAATTTTGTCTTCTTTCAGACTTATCACATACTGCTATCACATTCTCTAAAGGGAATGAGAATGAAGCAAATTCAATGGGACGGATTTTCAATTCTTTGCCCACAATCATACATGAATCATGGCAAGACATAGAACTTTTACCACTTCACGTGGTTATAATTCCTTACAAACTCCATTAGAGTTATAATCAAACTTTGTTGTCTATGTTTGTATATGAAATCAAATCGTAGAATTTCAAGAATTTGAAAGGGAAAAGTAAATTACTTGCCTTTAAGGTATACTAATAAATGTTGTGATATCAAATATACCTCTTGAGTTTCCATCCCGTTGCATTACTTTATGATGATACCATCTCTTCTATTTTTCCGTATAGAAATTCTGGAAGAAGGAAGAAATCAAATTCAATTGGTTAGAGACTCGTGCTGATAACGTGTTATGAAATAATATAAGAACAAGAACAATAATACAAGAACAAGAACAATATAGAGAAAAGTAGAGAGAGGAGTATTCTTATTGATACTTTGGGATGATTTACAATGGGAGAGAACTAGGGGTGTTCAAAACCGATCCGAAACCGAAAACCGATCCAAACCGAAGCTTAACGGCTTATTGGTAACGGCTTAACGGCTTAATGGATGGGGAACGGATTGAATTTTTTTTATTAACGGCTTATCGATTTGGGGATGGATTATTCAATTTTCTTAACGGCTAATCCGTTAACCCGTTAAGAATATAACATATATATATATATATATATATATATATATATATATATATATATAGAGAGAGAGAGAGAGAGAGAGAGAGAGAGAGAGAATTGAGTTGTCTAATACATATATGGTTCTATGTGTGTCATGGAAAAAGAAGAATTGAAAGGTTGGTTATGACTAGAGGAACGACACCCCATGAAATAAATTTGTGCATTTTGGATGATTGCTTGTGGAAAATGGAGAACGATAGTTATTTATAGAAGAGGAGTGTAGAGAGTAGAATTTACCAGAGCACTTCAGTTTTTAAAAGTTCATTGTGGGAGCTGAATGGAAATTTGCGCGACAGATTTTTTTGGTTATATCCGAAGCTTATGAGTACATATGTAGTGTGGCCTCTGACAGAAGATAAGTTCTGTTTTATTTTTCTCGATGCTGAACTAGTAGTGAATTTATCTATTTTATAATCTACATGCTGATGGCGATTGTTTCATTAGCTACATCATATTGCCTCTAAAATATTATTTTTATGGCAATTCATTATTTCTAAGACGGGGAGAATAAGAGATATTTAGTGAACATGTATGTTAGGCCGATAAACCGCCCATTAACCGCCCTGTAAGAGCTAACCCGATACCAATCCGCCCGATATCTTATCGGGTGGCTAACGGATTAATACATTTAAAAGCCGATAACCGTTAAGCCAAACCGTTAAGAGTAAAAGCCGCCCAATCCGCCCGATGAACACCCCTAGAGAGAACCCCTTTATTTATAGGGAGGTGGTGACTTAGCCACCAAATAGTAAACCCAAGGATCTCTCTAAATATGGACATTCACCTTAAATAGAATATTTTATAACAAAAGGAGAAAAAAAAGTTTTTTTTTTATTTAATGTAAACTAATGTGTCAAGCGAGTATTGGTTCAACTTTCCAACGGAAATTTGGTTGTGGTATTTTAAAAGAAAGTTTATTTGACTTTAAAATAGTCAGGAGAAGGGTAACAAAAACCTCGCAAAGCTAAAGTGTATAACTGGGAATGCGGCTATAGATTATGGAGTATTAATGCATTTTTCCTTGGATTTAAGCGATAATGTTTACTATGTGCATTGCTGATGTGACATCTCCCTTTTAAGGACTCGTTTGGTACGAGAGATAAGAAATAATTAATCGCGAGACTAAATTTAAGAAGCGTTTATCATTATTTGGTTGGTAAAAAATTGCGGTATAATTAATCTCATGATTAGTTATCCCGGGTTATAGTTATTTTTTTATCTACATGGAAAGCTAGAATTACTAATCTCGGGATAACTAATCCCGAGATTATTAATTCTGGATAACTTCTTTCCAATCAAATGATCCCTAAAGGTGCTATTTGGACATCGTGTCCTTTTACAATTTGTAGTTTAAGAAAATAACCTTTTTAAATCTCTTATGTACAGAAGACATATCTTTTACATATAAAATAAATCTCTCATGTTTAAAAAATGAGATATCATAGGAACATAAAACTAAAAATATGTTTGTAAAGAGCCATAAACCCTTTCAAAGTTAGAACCGATTTTCTTAGTTTACTAACAGAACGTATATGGAGCAAGGCATATTTTTTTTAGGGATATAAGCTTGGATTTTCGTTTCTTTAATTGTTTTGGCAAATTGACAAACATATGGAGAGATGTCAATGTCTGTTTCTTTGTCTAATTTGAAGGAATTTGTGCATTGAATTAGCCAACGTTTCTCAGTTTGAGGATTATTAATGAAAGATTCTATAGTCATATTTTGGTTATTTTTGAAATTGGTTTTAGACTTTTTGGAGCAATATGGGTGTTTAGGGTGTTGAGTTGGAAGTGAATTGGAGCTATAAGAAGCATGGTTTGATTTTAATAATAGTGACCAAGTTAATATCACGTGTAAATTATAGTCCACAACATATGAATGGGTTCACACAAATCATATTTTATAATTAATGTAATTTAGATTTAAAAGGAAATCTTGGAGCATCAATAAAGGTATCTCTAAATCTACATCACAGAGACTCGAGCCGTATAAGCAGCCACTAATATTTGCATTAAGATAGATTGTTTATGTCAAATCTTTTGGCTTGCAGCCCTTTCTTGGGACTTACATGAATGTGAGATGATTTATGTATCATGTTGTCCTAATATAATTTCGATTTAAGAAAAATGCATAAATATCCCGATCTATAGCCGAATTCCGAACTACACACTCTACCTTTGGGTGTTTTTATTGCCTCTAAACTATTTTAAAGTAGAAATATTTACTCCCTTAAAACTTATGTGGCAAAGTATGTGTATTTCACTCTTCGTGGAAGAGTGAGAAGCACGGAAAATGATTTTCAGATTTTTCTTCTTTTCCTTTTACCATTTTTTCTCTTTTCCTTTTCCTTTTACT
This sequence comes from Nicotiana benthamiana, assembly GCA_034376525.1. NCBI lineage: Eukaryota > Viridiplantae > Streptophyta > Magnoliopsida > Solanales > Solanaceae > Nicotiana > Nicotiana benthamiana. The sequence goes on from CM067330.1 coordinate 103,582,029, forward strand.
TTTCCTTTTCCTTTTCCTTTTTCTTTTTCTTTTTCTTTTTCCTTTTTTTTCTTTGTTTTTAGTTTCTTCTCTAATTTTAGCGGATATTTATTCACCGGTGATTTTGTTTAACCATTTTTCTTTCATTTATTATGTTTTTCTTCTTCATCTTTCAATAATTTTCATACACAAATTAAACTCTCAAAAAGATCGATTCATAAGCAAAACGAAATGCATTTGGGGAAAAAACTCATCACTGAAAAACCTTCTCACACCAAGAAAATATAGATATTGATATTTTAACTGGAAAAGATCTTCTTCTAATCTTGCAAACACACTTATACTTCACACACAAACCTAAAGCAAATAAAAGGAATATGTCACTTTAAAATGAAAATTATGATGCTACTATTATCCAAGCATTACTTTGATAGGAATTTGTTTTGTGCGAATCGTCTAGGTTGAAGGAAGTTATCGGAATACAATTATTTTCCCCTACTAACAAAAAAGAGTAAGAAAAGAAATGAAAGGAATAGTATAAATAAATGAGAGAAAAAAAACGAACTAAAAAAAGATAAAACGAGAAAAACGTTGGTGACGGAGGGTAGAAAAGTTGTCGGAATTCACAGTTATATACATGATAAAGAAAAGGCAAAATATTTGGAATAGATTAAGAAAAAAAGAAGAGAAAAACGAAAAAGTACAAAAGAGAAAAGAGAAAGGAAAAGAAAAAAAAAACTTGTGTTTAATAAAATTTGATGTGTGAGTGTGGTTCACTTCCCTAACGGAAATTTGGTTGTGGCACTTTAAGGGTGAATTCATTTGACTTTAAAATAGTTCGGGAGTAATAAGTTATAAAAACCCTGCAAAAAATAGTGTGTAGTTGAGAATGCGGTTATATATAGGTCATGAGGTACTTATGCAATTTCACTCGAGATAATGTTTACTATGCGGCTAAGGGATTCTTTGGTACGAGGGATAAGGAATAATTAATCTCGAGACTAAATTTAAGAAAAGTTTATCCAATATTTTGGTTGGTAGAAAAGTACGGTATAATTAATCGCGGAATTAATATCCTGAGTTACAGTATTTTTTAATCCCCATGAAAAGATGGAATAACTAATTCCGGGATAATTAGTCCCGAGATAGTTAATTCTGGATAACTTCTTTCCAATTAAACGACCCATTAAGGTGCTATTTGGACATCGTATTCCTTTACAATTTGTAGTTTAAGTAATTAACCTTTTTAGATATTTTATGTGCAAAAGATATATCTCGGCTTACATGTAAAAGTAAATCTCTCATATTTAAAAAATAAATAAGTATGATCATAAAACTAAAAATACGTTTGTAAAGAGCCATAAACTCTTTTAAAGTTAGAATCGATTTTCCTTGTTATCTAATAGAATGTATGGCGCTCTACTACTGAAGGTTAAAATTTATTCATGTTTACACAAAATCAATAATTGCATGATATGTGTGTAAATAGACTCGTCTTACCTAATTATGGTTAATTAATGTGTATTTTCACCTACTAAAATTATTTAACCATGGTGAATTGGTACAGTTTCAATTGGTAAAACAGTTAGGCTGTTAAACCTTTATTATGTTATGAAATAATATAAGAATAAGAACAATAATACAAGAACAAAAACAATAGAGAGAAAAGTAGAGAGAGGAGTATTCTTATTGATACTTTGGGATGATTTACAATGGGGTAAGACCCCTCTATTTATAGGAAGAGAAAAGACTTAGCCTCAAAGTAGAACTCTTCTATAAGATAGACATTCACTCTAATTAGAGTTCTATTTATAACACTCCCACTTGAATGTCTATTCAATAATGTGCCTCGTTAAAACCTTAACTAAAATAAAACCCAATGGGAAAAAAAAATTAAAGAAAAGGAAAAAGAGTACACATGTTTGAATATGCGCCTATTGGTTGCCTCGTTAAAAACCTTGCAAGGAAAACCCATTGGGACAAAACCTTGTAAGGGAAAAAGAGTGCAACGCGCATTAACTCCCCCTGAAAAGAGCATCAATTCATATCCTTGAGTTTTCGCATTCCGATCTTGTGAACCAGCTTCTTGAAGGTTGACGTTGGTAGAGATTTTGTGAACAAATCAGCCATATTATCGCTTGAACGAATCTGTTGCACATTGATATCACCATTCTTTTGAAGATCATGTGTGAAAAATAACTTTGGTGAAATATGCTTTGTTCTATCTCCTTTTATGAATCCTCCCTTCAATTGAGCTATACATGCTGCATTGTCTTCATACAAAGTCGTGGGTAGTTTGTGACACTTCAAACCACATTTGTCTTGAATATGATGTATTATAGACCTCAACCACACACACTCCCGACTTGCTTCATGAATAGCGATTATCTCGGCATGATTAGATGAAGTAGCCACAATTGATTGCTTAGTCGATCGCCAAGATATGGCGGTGCCTCCACAGGTAAACACATAACCCGTTTGAGATCGAGCCTTGTGTGGGTTGGATAAATATCCAGCATCAGCATAACCAACAAGATCAGGACTGCAATTATTGCTATAAAATAAGCCCATATCGGTAGTCCCTTTTAGGTACCGCAATATATGTTTGATCCCATTCCAATGTCTCCTTGTGGGAGCCGAGCTATACCTTGCTAAGACATTAACTGAAAAGGTTATGTCAGGCCTTGTAGTATTTGCAAGATACATTAGTGCGCCAATTGCACTAAGATATGGTACTTCAGGACCAAGTAGCTCTTCATTCCTTTCTTGCGGTCGGAATGGATCTTTATTCACATCAAGTGATCGAACAACCATCGGAGTACTTAAAGGATATGCTCCATCCATGTAAAACCGTTTCAGTACCTTTTCTATATAGGTAGATTGATGAACAAAAATTTCGTTTGCCAAATATTCAATTTGCAAACCAAGACATAATTTTGTCTTTCCGAGATCTTTCATCTCGAATTCATTTTTTAGATAATCAATTTCCTTTTGGAGTTCTATGGGGGTTCCAATAAGGTTTATGTCATCGACATATACGGCAAGTACAACAAATTCCGATGTTGTTTTCTTTATGAAAACACACGGGGAAATGGCATCATTTATATAGCCTTCTTTTAATAAATACTCACTAAGACGATTATACCACATTCGTCCTGATTGCTTTAGACCATACAAGGATCTTTGCAATTTGATTGAAAACATTTCCCGAGACTTTGAATTATGAGCGTTTGGCATTTTGATTCCATCGGGAATTTTCATGTATATCTCATTTTCCAGTGAGCCATAAAGATAGGCAGTAACCACATCCATTAAATGCATGTCAAGCTTTTCAAGGACAGCAAAACTAATGAGATAACGAAAAGTTATGGCATCCATTACAGGAGAATATCTCTCTTCATAATCGACACCAGGCCTTTGAGAAAATCCTTGTGCAACAAGGCGTGCCTTATATCTTTGTGCCTCGTTTTTCTCATTTCTCTTGCGTACAAAGACCCATTTATAGCCAATAGGCTTAACACCATTAGGTGTTTCAACTATAGGGCCAAAAACTTCACGTTTTGCCAGTGAATTCAATTCTGATTGGATTGCTTCCTGCCATTTTGGCCAATCATGTCTTTTTCGACATTCTCCAACAGATTGAGGTTCAAGATCCTCACTTTCTAGCATAATGCTAGATGCGACATTAAAAGCAAAGACATAATCCACCACTATATCCACTCGATTAAAATTTGCCTCAATATCGATTGGATTTATTGATAGTTCCTTATTTTCTTGAGTCTCGGGCTCAATGGATTCTTCATGAATCTCTGAATTTATTAAATTATGAATTTCCTCATGAGATTCTTTCGTAGTGTCATTTTGATCGTTTGCTTTCCTCTTTCTAGGATTTCGATCTTTGGAACCTAATGGCCTGCCACGCTTCAGGCGTGCATTCGACTCATTGGATATGATACTAGATGATTGTCCAACAGGGACATCAATACGGATTGGAACATTCTCTGCGGGGATGTGGGATTTTGTTATCCTTTTCAAGTCCGTAAATGCTCAGGCATTTGATTTGCTATTCTTTGCAAATGGATAATCTTTTGCACCTCTTTTTCACAAATAGAGGTATGTGGATCAAGATGAGATAATGATGCATTTTTCCACAAAATTTCCCGTTTGGTTTCACCAACTTCTCCCCCTAATTTTGGGAAAAGTGTCTCATCAAATTGACAGTCTGCAAATCGTGCAGTGAACAAATCCCCTGTCAATATTTCGAGGTAGCGAATAATGGAGGGCGATTCAAACCCAACATATATTCCTAACCTTCTTTGCGGACCCATTTTGGTGCGGTATGGCGGTGCTATAGGCACATATACTGCGCATCCAAAGATTCTTAAATGGGATATATTGGGTTCATGACCCAAAACCAATTGCAACGGGGAATATTTGTGATAATTCGTCGGTCTGAGACGAATTAGCATTGCTGCATGCAAAATGGCGTGACCCCATACCGAAGTGGGCAGCCTCATTTTCATGAGTAATGGTCTTGCAATCAACTGCATGCGTTTAATTAAAGATTCTGCAAGACCGTTTTGAGTGTGAACATGAGCTACAGAATGTTCCACTTTTATCCCAATTGATAAGCAATAATAATTTAATGCTTGGGATGAAAACTCAGTAGCATTATCCAGTCTAATAGACTTGATTGGATTATCAGGAAATTGTGCTCGTAGTCGAATTATTTGTGCCATTAGTTTTGCAAACGCAAGGTTGCGTGATGACAACAGGCACACATGAGACCATCTACAGGATGCGTCTATTAAGACCATAGAATATCTAAAGGACCCACTAGGTGGGTGAATAGGTCCACAAATGTCCCCTTGTATACGTTCCAAAAACGTAGGTGACTCAGTCCCAACCTTTGTTGGTGATGGTCTAATAATTAACTTGCCTTGATAATAAGAAGTGCAAGAAAATTCATTATTTAAAAGAATCTTGAAATTCTTTAACGGATGCCCATATGAGCTTTCTATAATCCGTCTCATCATGATTGATCCAGGGTGTCCCAATCGATCATGCCAAAGTACAAAAGTATTGGAATCAGTAACCTTTTGGTTTACTGTTGAATGTGCCTCAATTGCACTAATTTTTGTCCAATACAGGCCACAAGATAAAGACGGGAATTTCTCAATAACCCTCTTTTGGCTAGAGACATTCTTGTAATGATGAGATATTCAAGATTATTCTCATCTATTGTCTCAATATGATAGCCATTCCGGCGTATATCTTTAAAACTCAACAAGTTTCTCTTAGACTTGGAGGAGAACATTGCATTCTCTATGATAAACATTGTTCCTCTAGGCAGAGTTATAGTTGCTCTTCCGGAGCCTTCAGTCAATTTACTACTACCAGAGATTGTAGTAACATCTGCCATACACATACTTAGTTGAGAGAAATATTTCTTTTCTTTGAGTATCGTATGTGTAGTACATGAATCAACTAAACAAATATTTTTACAGTTGGACGTTGATCCAAGCTTGCTTTGTGAGATATCCATATTTGCTTTATCATGGTTTGACATACAAAAGAAATACACGAACATGAGAATTAACAAATTCAATCCGTTTGTTTCACATTTAAACAATGTTTTCAAAATCTGCTGAGGTTAGTCGATTAACTTAGTTGATAGTCGACTATCTTGGGAAGCAGTCATTAGGTTAGTCGACTAACTAAATCAGATAGTCGACTATCTTGCCTTGCGGAAAAGTCCAGTTTTAATGCGAAATATTAGTTAGTCGACTAACTAAGTTGATAGTCGACTAACTTAGTAAACAGTCATCAGGTTAGTCGACTATCTAAATCAGATAGTCGACTAACTTAGCTTGCGGAAAAATCCAGTTTTAATGCGAAATATTAGATAATCGACTAACTGTTAGGTTAATCGATTAACTCTACTGGAAAATAAAAATATCTTTGAAAATTTAAGCATGTTTAAACATTCTAAAGAACTAATACTAACATTATATCATAAACTAACTAATACGAGCTAATACTAATGACCATTAGTTTATTCACTAACTAATACAAATAAGTAAAATAAAATCAAACAATTCCATCTTCCTTCATCACAGATCCATCACCGATTAAGTGGTCTATTTTCCCCTCGGGTTGCTCAAAGAAGTCTGCCACATCCAGGTGGGTGATGTCAAAATTGTCGTCAGAGACAAAATTTGTTTCATGGCCCTTATTCTTTAGAGATGCTTGATAAAGATTAACCAAATGTCTTGGTACACGGCAAGCTTTTGACCAGTGCCCTTTTCCACCGCAACGATAACATATAGTTTCTGAACTATTTGCCTTTGGATCCTCATAATCCCGTTTCTGCTTTTGGTGGTTATATCTCTTTGTGGGGGTGACGGACATCAGGGAAATTTCTTCCTTGTCTACGTCCACGGCCATGACCCCGATTACGACCACGACCATGATTAAAGCCATAGCCTTTTCCATGCTTGGCATAATGAGAATACACCTTATCTGCTTCAGGCAATGGTGTAGACCCAGTGGGTCGATTTTCGTGATTTCTCATGAGCAGGTCATTGTTTCGCTCAGCCACAAGGAGAAGAGAAATCAGTTCAGAGTACTTTTTGAAACCTTTCTCTCTGTACTGTTGTTGCAGTACCATATTGGAGGCATGAAACGTTGTAAATGTTTTTTCAAGCATATCATAATCAGAGATATTATCTCCACAGAGTTTCAATTTAGAAGTAATTCTGAACATTGCAGAATTATATTCAGAAACAGACTTAAAGTCTTGGAGCCTCAGATGAGCCCAATCATATCGTGCTTGTGGTAGAGTGACCAACTTCAGGTTGTCATATCTCTCCTTTAAGCCGTTCCACAAGATGAGTGGATCTTTGACTGTGAGATATTCAATTCTCAAACCTTCATCAAGGTGATGGCGCAAGAAAATCAAGGCCTTAGCACAGTCTTGGGTGGATGCTTTATCTCTGTCTTTAATGGCTTCTCCAAGACCCATAGCATCTAAGTGGATTTCAGCATCCAACACCCATGTCATATAGTTCTTGCCCGAAATTTCAAGGGCAACGAACTTTCTTTTCATAATATCAGACATAATTAAAACCAAATTCGGAAAAAGGGAAATACCTTAATTTTCTCAAGAGGATTCTTGAGACGATAGAGTCTAGTGTTGATAACGTGTTATGAAATAATATAAGAACAAGAACAATAATACAAGAACAAGAACAATAGAGAGAAAAGTAGAGAGAGGAGTATTCTTATTGATACCTTGGGATGATTTACAATGGGGTAAGACCCATCTATTTATAGGAAGAGAAAAGACTTAGCCTCAAAGTAGAACTCTTCTATAAGATAGACATTCACTCTAATTAGAGTTCTATTTATAACATATTAAGTGTATTTCTTTGTTACGCAAGTTATTTTCTCAAGTATCCATCAAAACATTTTTTAATATAATAAAACACAAATTCTCTTACTGTTTAAGTTGACTATATAATTTAAATTGTTATGGGAATACAATTTTTATTTACTTAATTATATCGTCAATGCACATTTTCTGTCAGATTACTTTTAATAGACCAAACACTTAAAAATTCAGTTTTGATACGGAATGCCGATGAGAGCTGAATCTTGACAATCTTCGATTATTTTCTAGGGATTTTTACCTATGTACATCATGTAACAAATCCTATTACCTACCATGTTTAAGGTTTGTGTTTATTATGTTTAAGCATATCAAATTTCAATTTATGTACCATAATTTAAATTAAGGCTTTAATTATTGACTCATTTATTGTAGGCTTTATTTAGGGACCGTATCTTCTAATTTTTTACATTACCCGCTTCTCTCTCCTCCCCCACGATTTACCTACAGTTAATTGCCCCCCCTCCCCCCTCACGATTTTTCTTCAGTTTTTCCCCCCATTCTCGTACATCTCTTACCCACAATTTCCATAATTTTCTGTTGAATCCCCTACCATTTTCATCCCCCATTCCAACTTTGTATTCAACTCATAAATCATGAAAAACCCCAATACTCCACAAAAAACCCATCAAAAGCTGTATTAGCAGATATTCCGTCTTTTGATTGGGTGTCTTAACACCTAAATCACCACCCAAAAACCCACAATCTACACATGCAAGTGAAAAAACTACAGGTATTTCATCTACAAGACAAATCCGTGCTGAAATGCGAAGCAAGCATTTGCACGATGTTGATGCTAGCGGAGTAGATAAACCAGTCGACAAACAACTGAAGCGCAAGGGGAAAGAATTGAAGGTAGATGATAATTTTGTAGAAGATTCACCCAAACTTCCAACTGGGGATAAACCCAAGGTGTCTCCTTCATCGTCAATACAAAAAAAAGAATAAACCCTCAAAAAAATTACCAAAATTGGTTCCTTAAAAAATTTCAATATAGGTAAATAATATTTATTTATCCTCACTGTTTTGTAGTTTGATTTTGGTTGCCAAAAATTATTCTTCAAGTGCTATTTTGGTGTTCAAGTATTTTTTGGCAAAATGTGATAGGGTCTCAATTTTGTAGATTATTTGTCGCAATTTTGTAGGTTTATTTGGCACTTTGATTAATAGACAGTCTACTAAATGTAGTTAGATTGTAGTTGATTTGTAGTCTGCTGAGTGAATTGTGGTTATGATTTTTGTATTGCAACCTGTATAGCTGCTACATTTAACTTCATTCTAAATACAATTAAACTACACTTTTTGAAGGTTACATTAAATAACTGTTACATTGTTCTTCTTTGATTGTTCAAGTGTATTTTGGTGAAATGTGGTCTGGTCCTAATTTTATAGATTCTTTGTCTCAATTTTGTAGTTTAATTGAAGCCATGCCTCTTAGACAGTTTATAAATGTAATTATTTTGTAGTTGATTTGTAGTCTGATGTGTAAAATTCTAGATATGATAAGTTCTATTGTATCCTGTATTGCTGATATATATAACGTCATTCTAACCACAACTAATATACATTTTGGACTTATATATGTAACTTCTTTAATTTTTTTGTAGATATAGGTGTGCGTAGGTTGTTATTATTTTAGTTATATTATGTTATTGTCATATATTTATACGTAGATACTAATGTTCAATTTTTTCTATTTTTTTGCAGAATGGCCCTTACTTTTGCTCAACAAAATGTTGATTATGGTGTGCTTCGATTTCACAGCTTGTGTGATCCTAGCATACCTAGCCAGATTCAGGCTTTACTCTCTCCAAATCAACTACGTGTTTTAAAAAAAATATTTTGGTTACTTATTAGGTCTTCCCCCAATCTGTATGCAAAATCAGTCCCTTCATCTTCTAATGAAATATGAGTTGTCAAAGTCTACTGACGCATACTTTTATGTTCTATTAAAAAGTTAAAATTTGATTTTTTTTCATTGAGAGAATTTGGATTGGTAACTGGTCATAATTGTGTGAACCCTTTCTCAGACTATGATTATAATTCCAACTATGTTAGCCCTTTAATGAATACATATTTTCCTAACAAAGAAAGGGTTGAGAAATTGCATCTGAAAAATGTAATGACTAATAAAGCATGGGCAAATGATGTGGATACGGTGCAGTTGTTCGTCCTTTATATGTTAGAATTTTTTGTTTGTCCTTCCGATGAGGACCATGTGACTTTCAGAGACAAGTTTATGTTCTTTCTAATCGAGTCTTGTGATTTTGAATCGTACCCATGGGGTACCAAATCCTTCAAGAAGGTTATTGAATCTTTCCTCCATCGTCTTAATCCCAATGTACATTCTTATCTTATACGGGGATGTTCATTAGCCTTGCAAGTGTAGCTATATTAGTGTTGCTCGTCCGTCAGCACCGAGCTTGCTACACGGTGTTCTGAATCGATTCCTCTGATTTTAAGATGGTCAACTACAAAGAGACATATTTGGTTAACTGCAATTGAAGACAAGATGATCAAGCCTGAGTTGCTCAATGTATTTTTTTAATTGTATGATTCTACAATTACAGTTATAGTAACTACATTTCATCTACACTTTTCTTTTCACTTGAATTAACTGCCACTTCTATCATTCAGTTCACAAACATGATTGAATCCGGAGAATAGATTGGTGTGCTTAATCTCCCAGAGAAGATTCAATATGAAGATGAAGAAGTTGCTCAACCATCAAATGTTCCAACTGCTGCTTCTCCAACGGTTGAACCAAAGAAGCTAATTCTCAAAAGGCCATGGAATCTGTCAGTAGCAAGCTCAGCTAGTTGGCAAAGAGGCTTGGTAGGTATTGTTAGAAACTACAATATTTTGACATAATTTACTACAATTTGAATTCATTCCTACTATTTGTAGTTTTTTTGTAGTTTAAGTGTAACAAATACAATATGCTTATCAACTAATTAAACATATTTAATTTTTAGGTTGATGTAAAGTTAGATGGGTTTAAGAAGGATGTTTTTGATGAACTCTCAAGCCTTCGAGAGTTCATAGATCAATCTTTGAAGAGTGTTATGACTGCGGTAAATAGGAGGATTGATTTGGATGAGTCAAAGGTAAGAATTTACATATAATTTTATGCTAAGACTATATAAGACATATGACAAAAAAACATTCTCAACTATTCCCCAAAATTATAGTTTGCTGGTAGTTCAACAAAATATAATGACCAAAATCAAGGAGAGGAAAACCAACATTTTCAGTGCAATGTTGGTGTTCAACTCCATGCAAGCACAAGTAATACAGGTATCTGCATAATTCCTACTTACATATCTACAAACTTCAATAATTGTTAATCATTTTTTCACTATGTTTTTCAGCTCCCACTTCTCCACATCATGTTCAATCACAAGTTGACTTGTATCCTGACTTCCAAGAAGCAGCTGAGACATTTAAAGCAGGTATAGAACCATAACTGCATCATAATTATATTTTATGCAATATTTCAATAATTTAATTCTAAACTACATACTCCTACATATGACTACAATTCTACTGTTGAATTATTCATTCAACCTGTAGATTCAACAGAACATGTACAAGGAAATGTTTCGGAAGAACCAGTAATTGATAAAATTGATGTGGAACAACAAGCAGGTAATGTAATCTCTAAATTTAATCAATAGTTCCATATATTGTTCATAACTACATAGATCTACACTTATCTACAGAAGGTGTACTTACACCAGGGGGTGTGTCAGCAATGGTTGATGATGAACCAGCAATCCAGGAAGTATCTGAGGTAGCAAAAGAAGGTATTGTTTCATAATGTAATTTTTAATAGAAAATAGTTGATTATACAATGGTAGAATGTTGCTAAGTATGTCATTTTATATGTAACAGATGTTGAAGATAACATTCCACAGTCTCCAATTCACGGTGTAACAGCGACTGAAGTTGTCCATGAAGGCATTGATAAAAAAGAGGAGACTGAAGTTGTGCCTGGAGGCATTGAAAACAAAGGTGTGACATTGGATGATTTTGAGATGCCAGAAAACTTATCACAGTTGGTCATGTATGGCGAGCCCATACAAGATGAATCAACCCCCATTCATGCAGGAAGAATAAGGATACCGGGAAAACATGCACGATCACCATTCACACCCCTGTATAGCACTGAAGGCAGCACATCTGTTGGGCCCAAATATTTTTACCTAAAGTACCCCTTCGCAAGTGTCATAGGCGAAGATGTAGATCCTGAATTGATAGATAGGTTCACAACATGGTTATACCATTGCACTGACAAAGTATCTAGGAGGTATGGTTGCTTAATTTTACACTGTCTGTTCACCCTTTTTAGACTTTAAAATTGTAATTTTTATTGTAATTTTTTTGTATTTGATTCATTCTTTTGTTATTACAGGAGGAAAGATTTCTTTTCAAAGAATGATAACCAAATCAATCCTTGGTTGGATTTGGGTTGTGAGAAGATTGATAAGAAGGACTGGTTCTATGGCCTTGCTCACCTCGGACAAGTAATCAATAACATAGTAAGTATATAGTGTCTACAATCATTGACAATATTTGTTTTTCTTCAACTGTGTGGTGCAATTGTAGTTTTATTTTTATCTATGATATTTAACTATAGTTATATTGTAGACATCATATATATGTTACTATGTTTAGTCTTCATATGTAAAATTTTACTTTTTTGGACCTTATGAAATTAGTGTAAAAATATAGTCAATGTGTAGTTTTTTTGTAGATATGATGGGTCAATTGTAGATATAGTACTTGTTCACTATGGTTCATGCTAGATATCATTAAATTACATTTGGTGATGCACTTGGGCTAACTGTTATATATATGTAGTTATGGTGTAGATTTTTTCATAAATTCTAATTGTAGTGAATATGTATCTGTTTTGTAGATATGATTGGTTACACTGTAACTTATTGTATATTGCACTTTTACTTTGCCAACACATTAATGTTATTATGTATTATCTGAAAAAAGGGAAAATATGGCCCCAACATCCAGACTAGGTTTACAACAACTAATTGCTTGTTCAAGACAAAGATTGAAAGAATCTATGAGAAGTTCACTAGTTCTCCACCGGATCAAAGGAATTCAGTTGTTAAAGCCGAGGATGATATTGCTGAATATATTCTGGGCTACAGAATGCTTGCTAATGTTGCCTGGGATCTTATTGACTATGTGCTCGTGACTGTTAAGCTTGTGGAGAACTTTCATTGGTTGTTGCTAGTTTTTGACATAAAGGATCGACAACTTTATGTTTATGATTCACTGGTGAGAGCAAACCATAATCAAACAGTTCAGACATTGGTTCACAAATTTTCAGTCATTATTCCTCTTTATTTGTCATGAACTGGTTTCTATGGTAAATGCAAATACATTGACTTCAAGACTACAAAGTGATACATAGAGAAATCAGTTACGGACCCTCTCGATATACAATGGATGGTTGCTGAGATTCCACAACAAAAGGAAGGCTCACTGTAAAAAACTAATCTCCCTTTCTATATGTTTAATTATTTTAATCGTTTATTATATAATGAAAAATTCTCATCTTATGCAGGGATTGTGGTGTATTTGTGGCTGCCTTTGCGGAGTATGTTAGCACTGGTGATTTGTCTATACCAAAGGAAGATCTTACTGATATTGGCCAACATCGTAGATGCTATGGAGCTCTACTGTGCGACTACGCCACAAAGAAGCTAGAAGATGGCTCAATCAGTGAGAGTGAGGTTAGTGACAGACTTGCAAGAAGGAAGGATGCACCGGCAAAGAATGAGAGGGCTAAAGTTCAACGAAAGAAGAAGTAAACTATTTTGTTCCTAGTTGGGTCTGTGTAAATTGGTAGTTGAATTGGAAAACAATGTAGGAATTAAGTTGTTGTGGTTTTCTATAACACTTCTTCTTGATTATATTATATTTGAGTACTCGATTTCTCTGATTGCATTTTTGCAGTAACAGCTTTGTCTTATAATTTCACTGTAATCTTCAAGTTATTGTTATATAATACCCTCAGGTGCCATTTAATATCTTTATATTACTGCCATTTATTACACAACATAAAGATTAAATAAATACATGTCTCATATAAATAATTTAGCCATCTTTTATCAAAAATAGTTTTCATAAAAAAATAATTTATCTTCAATTAAACCACATTGAAGTACATATTAACTACAAAGTCCCGATAAGTATTTGACGGGACTACATTTATACAACACTTGAACTGCACTTTAACTACAATATGTAAACAGTTTATATTCAGTGTTTTCTTTATTAATATCATATGTTTTGTATAAAGTATATACCAAAGTTTAACTATTCAATAAAAGAAGACAACCATTGACACTTGACAGCATACATAAAAAATATAAATAGTGCAGATACAAAAATTTATGTTTATACTTCTTAATCATTTTTAAAAAGTAAAATATTTACACAATAAATTCCGATAATTTGAGCTCAGTAACATTTATTTTGAATAACTATACTAGCTACATGATATTCATTTCTTTTTCGGCGCATTCTTGCAAGTTCTTTTGTTATGCCCTTCACCTCCACAATTGCCACATGACACCTTGTACTTCTTTTACTTTATTTCATCAAATGTTTTATGTCTTTCCTTGTGAGGTCTACCTGGCTGCCTTTTATCTCCGCCGGTGACTTTACTACCTCATCCAAAATATGTTGTGGAACATCCCACTTGGCTTCATCAGGAAGAAGATTTACTAGCATTTCATAGGTTAGAAGAAGGCTCTTTCTGGTGTAATATGGAGAGCAATAGTTGTCAGGCCTTTCATTCCTATGCCTTAATGCTGCCAAAGCATGCGCACATGGAAGTTCATCAAGTTGGAATTGTCCAAAGCTACATTTCTTGTATTCTATACACACAATGTACCGTTTCACACTATCTAACACAGTATGTATATGATTTGTTGAAGCCCTCACCTACAATTGAAGACCAAACAGAAATAACAATACATCAATTAGTTAACTAGGTTATCAACAATTTACCTACAAATCAGCTACAAATAAACTTCAACAATAACTACATTTATCCTCAATTTGATTACATTTCAACTACAAACTGGAAACACTGCATCTACTACTATTTTTTTCTCCTGAGTTTATGAGATAATGTAATGTTATCTTCCAATTCTTTGTTGAATTTTTTACCAAGGAATGTGAAAGTACCATTTGCCTTCAATAACATCAAACAGTTCTCTTGCCTCTTTTGTTACAGCATTCAACGACTCAGCAATGTTTGACGTTATAGTAAAAGTTCTAATCACTATTGCATTTACTCTTGACCATCTATGATAGCCAATATCATGTAGGTAAGACGATACACGAGGGTCTACCTCTTCAATCTTCATCATCCTTTCATTGAATTCATCCAGGGTGTTTGACCGTGCTGTAGAAAAGTACAATTTATGTAATTGTAGATGTGCCTTCTCGAATTTTGACCTTATATTTGTCCATATATGCCACATGCAAAAGTAATGTGCCATGCCCGGATAGACAACTGATGTTGTCTTCGATATACTCTCATGTCTATCTGAGACAACACACATTGAAGGTCTTTCACCATATGCCTCCTTGAATTGTTCAAAGAACCACTTCCAAGACCCGTCGTTTTCATAATCAACCACAGCATATGCTAAGGACAAAATAGTACCTATATTTTTTAGACATAAAATAAGCTTAAATAATAACTACAAATATATATTGAGAATGTAGACAATTTAACTACATTCATTTATCTAACTACAAACCAACTACAGTACAACTACAATTTAACTACATTTTATAGACTGTCTACAAAATAACTACAAAAATATTGTATTATTTACCTGCTGCATCTATGGTGCTTGCTGTCAGCATAATCCCATATATGCTGACTTTAAGAATGTCCTATCAACCACTAATATTGATCTAAAATGTTGCCAACCATTTATTGATGTACAAAGAGCAACAAATGCGTATAAGAAGCAATCATCTTCTGCCTTCTTCAATTTAACAACAGAACCGGAATAATTGTTCTCAAGAATATAAAAATATTTTGGTAATCTGTTGTAGGAGTCACACGGATTCCCTCCAAAAAACTGTAATGCTTTTTCCTTTGCTCTCCATGCTTGCATGTAGCTTAGCCCAAAAGCGATGATTCACTTGTCACCTTCTCCATAAGGACCTCGTGGCGTAAAACTAAAACGACTCCCGCTAGATAGCAACCCCTTTCTCTCTTTTTACAGCCTCGTGGACGGACGAAAGAAGGGAAGTTACAGAACGGGGCAGTGAAGGCTCGCGAAGTAGACAGCAAGCAGCAAGCAAGAGCTTCTCAGCCCCCAAACCTTTCTCTTTTATAATATTACTTCTTTTTAGAATCAGGTAAGCTTTGAAGCTGGCTGCTCTGCTATACTATACTAGTTGTAGGGCGCTAGCGCTTGACTAATATAATAAAAAGTAAAGGGAAGCGGTATGTATGGTTGGCGTATGCCCGGAAACTAGTCCAGAATGATATCATCAACTGCACGATAGACCATGAGTAAGCACTTTCGACAGCAAGACAAGAGTCCTCCTCCTCACAAGGACCGACTCCTTTAGGTGCGAGGTGCGATCAATCGCGAAAGGTTAGTAATAAAGAATCCGCTCTCCGGTAAGCAAGGAAAGCAAGTCAAAGCCTGCCAA
Organism: Nicotiana benthamiana; assembly: GCA_034376525.1. Classification (NCBI taxonomy): domain Eukaryota; kingdom Viridiplantae; phylum Streptophyta; class Magnoliopsida; order Solanales; family Solanaceae; genus Nicotiana; species Nicotiana benthamiana. Next base: position 103,598,173 of record CM067330.1, read on the forward strand.
GGCGTCAAGGCACCCCCTAATCAAGTGCCTTTTCTCTAAAAGGGAATCTTCCTGAACCCTGTCCGAACGAAGGGCTTCCTCTATCTTAAGCTCAATTTGTAATTGAGTCTCAATTATTGCCTCATAATACGGCTGGGATTGACGGGATAGATCACTATTGCGGAAGGAGGTAGAACCGTTCAGTCCATGTTCGGATAACATGTCAGTTTGTATGTCCTTTGATGTGTAAATAGTCTTAGGATCACAATACTTTGGAACGATCACGCTACTAACTACTGCTGCAGTACGTTTGCGATGTATGAATGTTTCGTCATTGGGCAACATGTGTGTTGTCGGCTGAAACTTCTTATCTTGAACAATGCCGAATCATTAATTGATGTTGCCTTGAAATGCCATTTGCAACTTTCAGCTACACATATAAGCCAGTAGCTACAAAAAAAATACAATATTTATACATATTTATGAAACACTATAATTAACTACAAGCGAACTACAATTTATCTAAAATTCCATAAAACAAACCGTTCTTCAATAATACACTGATTTTGCAGATCTATGATCCATAAATAACTACATACCTTCTATGACTTGATCTTCTTACTCTGAACTGGAACTTGTGCATCACTGAATAATTCTTCACTGCAACAGCTAGTGTTTTCTTGTCCTGATACACTTGTCCTTCTTCAATTTGCGTACATTCAGTTATTATTTCACTTTGATATTCCTCTATTGCTGGCGAGGATGGAATTTCTAGTAACCTTAGGGATCCTGAAGAACCTGCAGACAATAAATTCACAAATGTAGTAACTATGTAGGTAAATTTGAAAGCAACATCGCTTTATCCTTTCCATTACTATATGATAATTGCAGTTTAAATGTAGGCAAATGTCGTTATATTGTAGATAACTAGGTAACACAATAACTCTCAGCAATGTCGAATCAAACATACCTGTACTGATGCTTTCATTGGTGATTTCCAATTCCATATTGAAATCTCTTACGCTAATACATAAGGGATACGAACCTAAGATTTTATTCTCCTTTTTCGTTTCCATATATACACGAACCCCTATATCATTCTTAATCTCCAATGGAGGAAAATTTTCGTTCACAATATATTTTATTTCTATTATTTTACATGATGTATAAATCGATAATTGTTCTGGAATTGTAGAAATGAGAATTCCGTAGCTTGCATTATCATCTACCAAAATTGCATCAACTTCAAAATCTCTAAAATCTACCATAATTATCCCAATTACCATTCGATTTCAGCATTATTGGGATTTTTGACATAATTTCATGTAGTTGATAGAAAAACAGACGAAGAACCGATATAGATTCGAGAATTTTTGTACTGATATCGACGAAGAACTGTATTCAACAATTTTAAATTTCTACAATTTGATTGCTGGAGATTTTGTAGCGTGGAACTGTTTTCAACAATTTTGAGTTTCTACAATTTGATTGCTGGAGATTCTGTACAGTGCGTGTTTTTTGAATTGTAGCTGAGTTACAGATGAGAGATCTATTTCCGGTACAGAATGAGAGAATTACGCTGCAATGGATTTGCTTCCGTTTTAAATCTCGAAATTAATGGTGATCTATCACCATTAAATCTGATTCCTTCTATTTTGGCGCGTTTTTAGGGTAGAATTCACCTATTTTTGGTTTGATACAGATTTTGTAGTCAAACTATGGACTAGGTGGATAAATACTATATTATGAATATTTTTTATAATAAGGTTTGGTATATGATATAAATAGGAAAAAATCACTATTTTCTATAGTGAAAAATTGAATGACCCTACACCTCCGCCAGAAGCTTAAACTATTTCTATAAAAATCCTTTATTATAACGTGACAGCCCAATTGTTGGTTTGAACATCGACGGGCTCGGGTTTTCTTATACAAAATGTTTAGTTTTGAAGAATAAACTAAAATAGCCGTCTACCCAGTCGATTAAATTAAAAATAGTCAACGGATATATAATTTATATATAAATAATCTATTAATCTATTTATATTTATATTTATATCAAAAGCACGAAGCCCCTATTAAAATATTGTTCATTTTTTTAACCTTGTAAGTGCATTATATATTGGATATAATTGTAATTGTAAGCATTTTTTTTTTGTGTGTGAGAAAAAAACCAAATTGCCGTGTACTTGCTTTTAGATTTAGGATTCGTCAGACTTTATACTATTTGGAATTCTTTCATTATGGAGAGTGTTTCCCTTGTTTAGGATTTTTTCTTTTGTTTTTTTTGGGTCAGAATTCTTTTGTTTTATTTTGTTTAGGATTCTTTCATTACGGAGAGTCGGAGAGCGGTCCCCTTTGGTTTTTATTTCGTTTTTTTAGGATTCTTTATTTTCGTTTTTCCTTAATTATGTTTTTTCTTTCAACTATCCCTATTGTGTCGGTTTCGTTAGATTTAGGATTCTTTACTTTCATTTTTCCTTAATTATGTTATGTCTTTCTTTCATTGCCCTTAGAGCTGTTAATTTGGGCCGAGTCGGGCTAGCCCAACACAGTCTATGTGGCCTTTAACAATTAATATGTTGGACTTAGTTTGTCCACCATTTTGATGTTCCTTATAATGATCAGTCCATCCCAAACTTTATGTGGGCCGCGAGCTCCCACGGGCCGGTCCATCATTTTTAAAAATATAATTTTATATATTTTTTATGTTCTGGCATAAAAAAAAATAATTATTTAAAAGTTAAAAAATATCTTATTGGAAAATTTCGCAAAGCTTAGTAACTTTTTATATTGTTCTAATATATCACAATAAATACTAATAAAAAAGTAAAAGATGGGACTATATTTCATTCACTAAAAGTCAAAACTTAAAACAAACTATTCAAGAGAACGTTCATGATGCTTTTGAGATATCCAACACATCATCTTCATCAAACACATTTGATTCCGCTTGTGATAAGGTTGTCTTAACGTCTTCACTTTCATCTACAGTTCATATACAATATTAATTAGTTGAATCTAAAAATAATTAAATTTTAAAAATTAATAATATTTAAATTCACATAAAAAATATTACCAATTTGAGTTCGGAAAAACCTGTGCAGCCAATTTCAAGTAGTAATAAGTGTTTGGACATTTTCATAATAAATGCAACTTCTGTACTTTGTAAGAACACGCCATCAATGCTAAATGTTGATTCCGATGGTACAATGGTAATAAAAATGTTAAGCACTTCAGGCACCAACATTGAAAGATCGGGATATTTTCTACAATGGTCCTTCCAATACATGACAACATCATCTCTTGAAACTTCTCAAGATTAAATTTTGGTTCTTCTTAGTAAAGATCCAATTCTTACTTTCAATCTCTAAAGGCAGTATACTTTTTATTTTTTATATATTTTAAATAAATGTTTTATTAGGCTCATGGGCCATCCCGACCCGGTCTCAGTCAAGCCTCACGGGCCACAGGCTTATTCATACTGGGCTTAAAAGCTTCGTTTTTAAACAGGCTTAAAAAATTCTAATCCAGCCTACTAAATCACTGGCATGGCTGAATTGGCCCAACGAAGCAAGCCCATATTGATAACTCTATTTTCCATGTTGTATTTGGTTTATGATTCAATATGCATTGTCTTTCTTTGGCAGGTGTAGGATTCAATCTAGTCTTTAGTTTATCGACCGTAGGTTTAGGACTTATAATTAGCAATTAATACATACATTGTGTTTTACTTTGTTTAGATTTAGGTTTCAATTTACGTCTACAATTTTTGAAGGAGCTAACACTTTTATAAGGCCATTTTAAACCATTACATCCATTTTCTCCTTCAAACTACAGTAATCTCCAAAATGCAGGAAATTTGCTCGAATTATTACTTCATTTTTTTACTCCAAAAAAATTCCTTTTATATTCTTCACTCTCTTTAGTATTATATTATTATCTTTTATTTAAATTGTATTATCTTATTTCTATTAATTCAATCTGTCTTCTTCTTTTTTACATATTCATCATATATAATTTAATATAAAATTATTTTATACCATAAATTTTTAAATAATATATGTTATTTGCCGTAGTTTTAATTTTCATGTATTTTCAATTTTCACTTTTTAATTTTAGCAACATCTAATATTTAGCTTCCTTTACTAAACGTCACTCCTTTTGTTGGAAAAGCTTCCTAAAAGGTTGGTAATTTTGCTTGAAAGGATGTTTGTGGCATATCGGCCACTACTCCCCACTTGATATTTGGAACGTTAAGTGGATCCCTAAGACCCCCTGTCTAAGGTCTATCATTGAAGGTCCTCTAACCCAAAAAGATTGTTCCATTACCATAAAAGACCTCATGACTAACAATAACTGGTCTCTCGATAATTTATCTATAAGACTGCCCAATTATGTAGTTATCATAATTCAGGCCATCAACTTACCATTAGAAAGAAACCACGATTTTCTATCTTGGGAACCCAATAGTAATGGCCTTTTTCAACATCTTCATGCTATAACCTCATTGACCCTAATGAAACCCCTTCAAAAAACTTTGGGTGGATCTGAAAAATCCACTGTCCAAAATAAGCTAAAATTTCTCTTATGGAAATGCTACCACAATAGACTTCCTATGAGATCCTATCTTCACCACATAGGAATGAATGTAGATAAATTATGTACTATATGTAGGAAGCATGAAGAAGATATTCCCCATATCTTTATCCACTGCACAATTGCTAAAAATTCTTTGGCAATCCTGGAACATTAATACCGAGTGGCCTACCTCTAAAGATACTCTTTGGGTTGATAAATTGAGGAATTCAAACCCTTCAATTCCATCCCCATTCCTTACCTGGTCCCAATTAATCCCCAATGCTATTTGGAATCTTTGGATAAATAGGAATCGTAACTTCCAAAATAATACTTCCAACCATGTCTCACCCTCTTCCATCCTCAACCAAGCAATTGAGTATGCTTTACTAACTAACAGAGAGAGTGCTCCATCCAAAATCATTACTTGCAAAACGCTTTGGTATAAACCAAAGTGTGGTTGGTTCAAATTAAATATAAATAGTGCCTTTAACCAAAATCATGCAGATATAGGAGGGGTTTTTAGAAATCACGCAGGAGAATGGAACACAGGATTCCATAAAAATGTTCTAGCGGTAAACTGTCTCCATGTAGATATTTTGGCTCTTTAAAAAGGCCTTGACTTGATATCAAAACACAATATATGGCCTTCCGAAATAGAAACTGACTCCTCTTAGGTATTAGATCTGTTGCGAGAAAGTAACATCTCCTATGGTTTTCTACTCCAAAATTGCAAGTTCTTGATCTCCCAGAAGGAAAAGGAAGTGGTGCTCCGACATAACCTTAGAGAGAGAAAAAAAGTAGCTCTCCTTCTAGATCAAGAAGGAGCAAGGAATCCAAGGTGATGTGGTTTAGTCTGTTTTGTTGTACCCCCTTCTTTTGTGGAGTCCATGATGCTGGAGGACAAGGAAGGCTTTTCTTCCAAAAATAAACTTATCAATTAAAGTAGTTGTAGGAATCTAGCCAGAGTTGGTAATCTTAATGCCATCAATGGAGTTTCATCCTTTAGTAATGATCCACTGGATCTTGTAATGGACGTTACGTAGTTTTATCAATAAAATCTTTCCTGTTTCTAAAAAAACATATAATATTTTATAATCGCGAAAGTTAAGATGTAAAATTTATGTTATAAAGATATTACATAAACATAATTAGGTATACATATATATATAAAGAGATAAATTAAAAGAGTTAAATAATAAAAATAACAATAAAATATGCATGAATAGTAATAGGGGAGATAAATAGTGTCCCTCCATATTTGGAGGAACACAATTTATCCCCCATTTGGAGGCAATGGAAGAGGGTTGGAGCTCCATTATGACAAAAGTTGCCTCTATTATGGAGAAATGGGGGAGAGTTGGAGATAACCTTCCCCCATTTCCCCGAAAACGCCCAACGAAGCTAATGGAACCGACAGAATTTCATTTTGAGGCTGTCTTCACAACGCTATGACTCCGAATTCTAAAGCTTAAGCTCTCTTTTAAGGACTAAATATCCCAAAATACTCCAAAACTCAAAGAAAAATATCCCGGCAATTCAAAATAGCATAAACAAACATGGGGAAAACAGTTAATAGGGGATTCAGGCGTTAATTCTTAAAATGACCGACCGTATCGTTACATCTTCCTACACGTAACGATTCGCTTGTCCTTGAACGAACATAGAGACATACCTGAAATAGTAAAAAGACGAGGGTAACAGATGCGCGTATCCTACTCGTCTCCCAGGTCGTCTCCTCGGCCAGCTAACCCCGCCATTGAACATTCGCTGATGCAATGTTCTTTGACCTCAGCTTTTGAACCTGCCTGTCCAATATTGCAACCGATTCCTCAACATAAGATAGATCCCTGTCCAATTGGACTGAACTGGAATCCAACACATGCGACGGATCGCTGTGATACTTCCGAAGCATCGAAACATGAAATAACGGATGAACTCCTGCCAAGATGGGAGGTAAGTCAAGCTCATAAGCAACCTCCCCAACACGTCTCAATATATCAAAAGGACTAGTAAACCTCAAACCCAACTTCCCCTTCTTCCCAAATCGCATAACAGCCTTCATAGACGAAACCTGAAGCAGAACCCGCTCTCCAACCATATAGGAAATATTACAAACCTTCTGATTCACATAACTCTTCTGTCCGGACTAGGATATACGGAGTCTATCTTGAATCACCTTAACCTTCTCCAAAGCATCCTGAACCAAGTCTATAGCAAATAATCTAGACTCGCCCGGATCAAACCAACCACGGGGGATCTAAACCGCATGCCATACAAGGCCTTATACGGTGCCATCTAAATGCTATACTGATAGTTGTTGTTGTAGGCAAACTCCGCCAGTGGCAAGAACTGATCCCAAGAACCTCCAAACTCCATTACACACGCACAGAGCATATCATCAAGAATTTAAATAGTGCGCTCAGACTGTCCGTCCGTCTGGGGGTGAAATGCTATACTTAACTCCACCCGAGTACCCAACTTATGTTGTACGCCTCTCCAGAACAGTAATGTGAATAGAGTACCTCTATCTGAAATGATGGAAACTGGAATATGATGCAGACCAACAATCTACCAGATAAAATCTCCACCAATTGCTCTAAAGAATAAGTTGTACGCACAGGAATGAAGTGCGCTGACTTGGTCATACGTTCCATAATCACCCAAATGGCATTGAACTTTCTCAAAATCCGTGGGAGCAAAACTACGAAGTCCATGGTGATCCCCTTCCACGTCCACATCCACTCAAGAATCTCTATTTGTTGAAGAAACCCACCCGATATCTGGTGCTCGTACTTCACTCGCTGACAATTGACACCGAGCTACAAACCCAACTATATTTTTCTTCATCCGCCTCCACCAATAGTGTTGTCTCAAATCCTTGTACATCTTTGTGGCACCCGGATGAATGGAATACCATGAACTATGAGCCTTCTCTAAAATCAACTCCCAAATCCTATTAATATTGGTTGGGTACACAAATCCGACCATGCATCCTTAACACCCCATAATCACTAATAGTCACATCTCTTTTTTCTTTACAAATAAGACAGGAACACCCCAAGGTGATACATTGGACGAATAAAACCCTTATTAAACTCATGTAAGTGATCCTTTAACTCTTTCAACTCAGGATAGGCCATACGATACGGATGAATAGAAATGGACTGAGTGCCTGACAACAGATCAATGCCAAAATCAATATCTCTATTAGGCGGCATGCTCGGAAGATCATCTGGAAATATATTAGAAAAATCATGTACTACTGGGATTGAATCAACTGTAGTGGTATCAATACTGACATCTCTCACATAAGCTAGATACGCATCGTACCCCTTCTCAACCATACGCTAAGCCTTAAGTAATGAAATAGCTCTACTAGAAGTATGATCTAAGATACCCCTCCACTCTGCCCGCGGTACACCTGGTATGGCCAGCATCACGGTTTTGGCGTGACAATCAAGAATAGTATAATGGGATGAAAACCAGTCCATGCCTAAGATAACATCAAAATCTACCATGCTGAGCAATAATAAATTGGCTCTGGTCTCAAAACCACAAAGAGCAACCACACATGACTGATAAACGCGGTCCACAATAAGAGAATCTCCCATAGGAGTACAAACATAAACAGAGTAACTCAAAGAATCCCGAGATACGCCCAAATGCGAGGCAAAATAAGAAGAAACATAAGAATAAGTGGAGCCTAGATCGAACAAAATCGATGCATCTGTATGATAAACCAGGATAATACATGTGATGACAGATTCGGAGGCGATGACCTTAATGCGAGCAGGAATGGAATAATTTCTGGCTTGGCCTCCCTCTCTAAGGTGACCTCTACCTCCCACCTCTAGCTGGCTGAGCAGGTGGGATAGAAACTGGTGCTGTAACCATAGCATGTGAACTCTACAGTGCACGTTGTGTACCCCTCCTAAGTATGTGGCAATCCATCCCCATATGGCATGTGTCACCACACATAAAACAAGCTCTGGGAGGAAGTGGCAGTTATGACGTGCTCGGGCCAGGTCTGCTAGACAGACCACTAAAAGCACCCCGCACAGGAGGCACACTAGATACTGAGGTGTATAATAAGGCTCGTGAGGCCAAAGAAGAGCTAGAATACCACTGGCTGCTGGAAGGGCTAAATGAATGGGGCGGCTCATATAAAACCCTACCATGATGAACTATAGCTGGAGCACGGGCACCAGAATAATGACCCGACTCTCAAGACCTCTTGTCCTCCCTCTCCTCTCTATCTCGAGCATGCATACCCTCCACTTTCCTAGCAACGCTCACCATCTTCTAATAAGAAATAACCATCTCCAACTCACAAGTTATGCTAGACCAGAGGCTAGGAATGAGCCCCTCAATAAACTGGTGAACCTTCTCGGGAACAGCAAAAACCAAAGCTGGTGCATACCTAGCCAAGCTAGTGAAATGGACAATATACTCTAAGACCGTCATAGCACCCTGGCGCAAATGCTCAAACTCTGCGCACCATACGTCCTGAGGCTTTGAGGAACAAACTCTCTCGAGAACTTATCTGAAACCTCAGTCCATGTTAGGGAAGCTACCCCATCCGGGCTGTCTAACTCATAAGTACCCTACCACTCATAGGCGGCTCCTCGAATCTGGAAGGTTGTGAAGGAAACCCCGCTAAATCCTGATATACCTATGGTACGAAAGATACGGTAGCACACATCTAGAAATCCTAAAGCATTATCTGATTCTAGACCACTGAATACAGGAGGCTTGTACTGCTTGAACCTTTCAAGCCTCCGCTGCTCATCCTCGAAAGTCGCTGCCCTGTCCTCGGGATGATCTGGGACTGCAAGTTGTAGAGACATAATCTTTGGGACCTAATCAACATGCACTCACTGTTCAAGAGTGCATGCGATGGGAGTATGTTCTCCTCCCCCTACCTGAGATGTGGTTGCAGTAAGGGGAAGCCACCCTTCTTGAACCAGAGAGGTGTATATACCACGAACTATGCTAGAGTCTCATGGAGAGCTGGAGTAGTAGTAGTAGTAGTAGGCGTATCAGGTGCCTAGACTCCAGCTAGAACCGCTGGTGGTATCTTAGTGGCAGCTCCCGCGGGTACTCTGGCTACACCACGTGCGCGTCCTTGGCCTCTACCCAAACCCGGCCTCTGACGACTCCAGTAGGGGGCGCGAGTGCCTGATCATCTTTGGTAGCACGTGTCCTCACCATCTGTGAGAGAATAGAAGAAAAAAGTTGAGAATTGTTATATCAAAATCTCGCATAACAAGGAGATCAAATGAAGTGGAGTTTTCCTAACAGTTACATAGCCACTTGTAGACAAGTACAGACGTCTCCATATCGATCCGGAAGACACTAATAAATCAGATTGTGATTCATGATTTCTATGAACCTAAAGCTCTGATACCAACTTGTCATGACCCCTGTTCACCCTTTGTGAACTACGTGATGGCACCTAGTGTCTACGACTAGGTAAGCCTAAAAATTTTGGAAAAGGGAAAACAACAGATAAAACTAATAAAAATTGTGGAATAAACATAATGAAGGTTTAAAATACTGCTTAGCACATAAAAATATAACTCTCAAACTAAATAACTTCCTAAAACCCAAAATATTTAAAATCACATGTTGTTGAATAACTACAAGTGTCTAACTCCAGAGTGTCTAAGCAAAAGTAAATACATAAGGGCTATAACTACAAAAGAGAATGGAGAGAGACTCCACGATTTGCGGACACGAAAGATATACCTCGAAGTTTCAGAAGAATAGCCTCGCCTAAAGGATAGTAGGGCTGAGTCGAAGAACCTGGATCTGCACATGGGGAAAACATGTGTAGGAAAGGGCTTGAGTACACCACAGCGGTACCCAGTAAGTGCGAAGGCTAACTACAGTCGAGTAGTGACGAGGAAGGTCAGGGCCCTACCAGTCATATACAAAAATATATAAGGAAAAGAAGTAGTATGATAGTAACACAGGGTAATAAGAGTAGCAACAACTATAACAGAGATGAAATAATCACAGAAGGAATATGACAGAGATAACAATCGGGGATCTCTGAGGATACCGACATGTTGTCCCCAAATGTAAATATCCAGTAGATCTCCCAGGTATCGTCCTATAATCGAACTCATAGTGCGCGGGGACCAACCAAAATTCCGATATGTAGTCCCAATTATAAATACCCAGTACTGGGGGAATCTACCAGGTGCAGTCTCGTAATTCCAATATAAATGTGCAGGGGGATCTAACGGAATACAAATCCATGGTCCAAAGTAAACATGCAAGGGGATCTCTCGGGATACCGTCCCGTAGCCCCAAAGTAAACACACAGCAACAACACGAAGAATATTCAGTTAAATCCAAATTTCATACCAATGTAAACAGGCATTTTTAACCTAGCATGCTGCACATAATTCAAATAAAGCAATATGACAAAGTAAAGCAATTAAATCAATTATACATTCTTCCCTAAGCAAATAGTAGGCTTAAATTACAAGTAATATAAACAGGGAAGAAAACACAGTTATAGTTACTCAATGAAAATAGAATTTTCAATAATTAGCACATGTATGCACTCGTCACCTCACGTACAAGTTATTTCATATCAACAATACCAAATCCTAAGGGGAGTTTCCCTACAGAAGGTTAGGCAAGCCACTTACCTCGAACCACTCAAAAATCAACATGAAACCACGCTCTTGACATTTGTAATCGACTCCAAATGGCCCATATCTATTCAAATCAATTGCATAATATAAATATAACTTCAAGTAACCGATTCCACTAATTCATTCGAAGCTAAAACACAAAATTAATAAAATTGCCCAAAAAGTCCCCCGGGCCCACGTCTCGAAATCGGGTAGAAGTTACGGATTATGAATCCCCATTTAATCATGAGTATAACTATACCAAAATTATTCAAATTCAATGTCAAATCCCCAATCAAAACTCAAAAATTAGCTCTATGAACTTTTCCAAATATTTCTCCAATTTCTCACCCCAAATCCGAAATTAGATGATGAATTCATGTTTAGATTCATAGGTTATAAGGGAAAAAGAGTTAACAATCATTACCGGCAAACTCCCTCTGAAAATCTTTCCAAAATTAGTCTCCTACCAAGCTCCCAATTCAGTTTTGTGATATGTACTCAAAACTCTTGATTTTGAATGTTATGTTCATCCCAGACGCGACCTTAATCGCGATTGCGGAAACTCCCACGCGATCGTGAAGAGCATCTTCAATGACTCCCAAATTAACCCTACACGAACGTTATAATCCCTACGCGATCGCAATGATACACTGCTCAACTCTAAGTTATCGCGAAGAGAAACTTCCACTCCTCCGCTGCATCACTTCTTCCTCTTCGCGAACGCGGCAAAGACCACGCGTTCACGATTCAACTTTTGCAATGCTACGTGTTCGCACTCCCTTTCCCGTGATCCTGTAGAATAAAATCCCCTCTGACTCATCTAAGCCTTTGTGATCGCGAGCCTCCTCACGCGATCGCGATGAAGAAAAGTCTGCAACAGCAAACCAGCAAAAATCTAATCCTTCTCCAAGTCCAAAAATGGTTCGTTGAGCATCCGAAACACACCCGAGGCCCCCGGGACCTCAACCAAACAAGCCAACCAATCCTAAAACATCATTCAAATTTTTCCTACCTTCAAAATGCTAAAAAAATATCAAAACACCAATTTAACATCGGATTCAAGCCTAATAACTCCAAAAACTCTCAATTACGCTTTCGATCAAAAAGTCCACGAAACCTTGCCCGAATGACCTGAAATTTTCCAAACACGTCAAATTTAACACTAAAGAGCTAATACAACTTCTAAAATTCCATTCCGACCCCAATATCAAAATCTCACTATCGAACCGAAAACTTCAAAAATTACACTTTCGGCATTTCAAGCCTAAATAAGCTATGGACCTCTAAAATACAATCCAAACACGCCTCTAAGTTGAAAATCACCCAAAGGAGCTAACCGAACTGACGAAATTCTATTCTGATGCCGTCTTCACATTGCTCAAACTACAATCCAAATTCTAAAGTTTAAGCTCTCTTTTAGGGATTAAGTGTCCCAAAACAATTCGAAACTCAAAGCATAACATTCTGGCAATTGAAAATAGCATAAAAATTATGGGGAAAGTAGTTAATAGAGGATTGGAGTGTTAATTCTTAAAACAACCGATCGGGTCATTACAACAATGATAATTGAGCTCACAATTTATAGCTTTGTCTGGGGAAGGAGATCCTTGTCTAGTATCCCTCTTTTATGTCAATTACGAGGGTCATTTATGAAGATGTAATAGTAAGCATAAATTTCAAATTTCTTGTGATAGGCAGTCGTACTTAATGACATGGAATATTCCCTATTAAATACTATCGGACGAGCAATATTTATTACATCCTTATTAGCATTATTCTTTTTGGTGATAGATGGGCTAGTTCCCTTCGGTCTTGGATATCTCGTCTTAGGTTCCACTTGTCCTTTTATTGGATGGCCACTAGCGTAGCATATTTTATCCTATGCAGATAGTTCCCTACTTTTCAGAGACACAACTTTGTGTTGCCGAAAAATGGGTACAACATTCTTTTGATGGGAGTTACTACGCCCTCTGAAGGCTTCTAACAGTTGATTAGATGCATGTCTTTATGAATTTAATGCCTCGAACACGTGTTATCCTAAGATTCAACATAGCTTTTGCCGATTATCGAGGTAATTATGGCCAAGAATTTAGCTCCCAAAAGGTTTGCTTATATGCCTCAAATTTCTCCATACACCATGATTTTCCAAGATTCCCTTATTAGAATTGCATCCCGCTCTTCATCTTTTCCCTAATTATCTTCAAGCAAAGACCATTTCCTTCTTTTATACAAAGGCTTCTTTCTCAAAGCGTACTACTTCTTCAAAAAACAAGAACAAAGTGGAGGACTCTACTCCTCCAATAGTGGGATCCATCATCCCTAGAAGTCTTGTCACCATAAAAGACTTTGAAGAGAAATTTCTTACTACCAACCATCATACATGGGCAGTTAGTAGGTATCCTCCTTCCATCAATCCTTCTAGCATTCCTACTGTGAAAGAAGACTGCTGCTGCCATGGTTTGATAATTTCTGCTCCTGATCTATCAGAGCAAGTTACCCTACCCAATGAGGGTTTTATATAATTTTTCACGTTTCCCTTTCCGTTGGGTGTGTTCTCTTTGAATGGTGAGCTTGATTTTATTATTGTGGAGTTTTTCCTCCACTACCAGGTGTGTTTGCACATGTAAGTCCTAATGTATGGAGGACATCCGCCTGCTTTCAACGTATGTGCCAGAAAATGGTAAAGGATCTATCTTTAGCTCATATGATGAATCTCTATTCTCCCAAGATCTTCCGTGGAGGAGTGATAAACCTCTTTAAGTGTGGTCACCATGCTCTATTATCTAGCATGGATGGCGACAATGATCGTGGATGGATGGAATGGTTCATTGCACTTGCCACCAACAATATCATTTCGACAACGGCTTCATACTTTCCGGAAGTGTGGAACCGCACTCGTAAGCTTTTTGTATAATATTTAGTCGATTAGGGATTCTTCCATATCTCTATTGATCCTTCATTATATGCTTCTTTCGGCAACCCGATGGGTTCTGCCTATGGTCAAAGGCTTAGGCAAGTGGGTCCAAAAGATCTAGGACATCAGTAGGCCCGATACCTATACGAGGAAAGATTTGTCCATAAAATATGGGTGGAAGGCCAAAAATCATGGTAATTCAAACTAACCTTGTTTTTACTGATTATGTATGGAAATTCATTGATATCTTCTATATTTTTCATGAAATCATGTCAACTTGTGGGATATGTTGCTATCCCCGAGGAAGACGTCTTGGCTGATCCTATTGATGTGAAAAAGAAAATTCAGGAGGCGCTTACTCAAACATGTGTCTCCTCACAAGCTTCAGACTTAATGTGTATTAGTACGGAGTCCCCAACTGGAGAATAAGTAGCCAAAAAAGGCATTCTTCTATGGCTAGGGAAAAGAATAAGAGTGTGAAGACTATTGTCCTCGAGTTGTCTCCGGAAATTATGATCACTAGCCCTCCTTCCGATCCAGTCATAGACACTGTAATGATCTGCGATGATAGAAAAGCTAGTGATGATGGAGTTTCTCTACACAAAAGGTGACATTCATCATCAACTTAAAAGAATTCTCCATCTGTTGAGTTAGTTACACCAACTAAGTACAACATCTCGACACTTTGGGAAGTTTTATTTAGTAAAAAATGCCAAGTCCCATTTTTGGGTTCTAATGGTTGTACCTAGTATTGCAAGCTGAGTACCGAGTCCCTGTCATCTTTGGTTGGCGAGCATCCAACAACCAGCACTACATCAAATCCATCAACTTCATTTCCATCTTCACCAACACAACCAATTGATATATCATTTCCATCTTTAACTACTCTTCCACCAGCAACTGCTACATTGTCTCCACCGGGCACCTGAACATGAAGAAGGTGTTCCTCTTCCCTAGTCCCCCAGTTCATGGGTTCTTGGGAAAACGTTATGTTTCCCCTTCTAAAGATCCATAATGGAGGAGGAATATTACTCTTTCGTTCTCTATCAATTGCAACTTGCTATCCCGGCTAGTAGAGCTTGCTACTTTTTGAAACCTTCGGCTTTAGAGAAAGATTGGAAAATGATTCAGGCACTCTCAATAGAGTGTTTGTTGAACAATGACATGCACAATGTTGTAGAGGTACGTTTCTTTCTTCCTTTGTTGTTTCTTTTATTTTTGTACATATCCTCAATTTACCTTTCTTGCTCTGTAGGTCAACTTTCTTGCTTCTGTGGTCCTTCAGAGGTTGATTCGTGAGAAGAAAGAAATTACTTTTACATGGGATCAGCTTTTGGCAGAGTGAGAGCAAAGTGTCGCTTGCCTCTCAGGATTGGAAGCCAAGTCCACCGAGGTCGTTGTACTGGAGGCTCGTTTGCAAAACGAGCAAGAGGTATAAATTCATAGCCAAGATATCACACCGTTTAGGGTTCAATTTGAAGAAGTTGAAGCTAAATCGATTGAATTCCATAATGTAGTTCTTGCTACATCTGATCGCGAGGTTTCAGTCGCCAAAAGATTGAATAATTTGGAGGCAGCCTTGAATTCCAAAATTGATGTACTTGCTGCTGCGGGGGTGAAATATGCCCAGCTAGAGGAGAAGTACAGGAAAACTAGCGATCATAATAGGCTCTTTAGTTCAGTTGTCTATGACCTTGATATTATTCTCAGAACAGTTAGATCCGCCCGAGAAAGCCTTTCTACCGAGGTTGACCTTAATCAAAGAAGAAATAAAGTATTGAGAGGCTCCCCTCGTTATTGAGAAAACTTACGCTAAGTACAACATGAGGAGAAAAACCTTGGAATAGGACAAAACTGGTATCATTGACTTTGATGCTGAAATTGCAAAGGTCTGTGAGCTTGAGTTAGCTGCTAAAAGTGGTCTCTTGGTGAGGTCTGATGCTCCTGGTCCTTCTGGTTTCGGTTCTAAGTTTTCGGGAACAGAAAAAGAATGTTGAAGACCAAAATACTAAGCTATCAGCGAATCTACCTACTTCTCTTCGAGGGCGTGGACTCTCCTCTTCCTCCTAGTTCCGAAGATACTACAGTTTAGTTTTTATTTTCTTTTTACAATTCTTGTATCTATACCGTTTTGGCATGTAATCGTAAATAAAAATATCTTTTTCTCAAGTATTGTTTGACTCTTTCTTTTGTTTGAATATTCATGCAAGTCTTTAATCGTTGCATTTTCTTCCTTCTGCTTATGAATTTTGTGCAAATGTTTTTCGTTTGTGTCTTATTATGTGAAGCCTTGGGTGTATTCTACCCGAAAGCGTTTTCATGCTAGGCATCCACCCTTTTTTGTGAGGTCTTTGATAAGTATTTTTGCAAGTTTACTTTTTTCATCCTTTCATATACAGCTTCGGGTGTATATTTTTTTCGAAAGCATTTTGATTCCGGGCATAATTTCTTCCAAAACCAACCCTTTAACGTGAGGGGTTTTATAAGTATTTGCACAAGTTTACTTTTTGTATACTTTTGTATATAAATTCGGGTGTATTTTTCACGAAGGCATTTTGATTCCTGGAATAAATTCTTCCGAAACCAACCCTTTAACGTGATGGTTTTTATAAGAGAGGGTCATCTTATGTTGACGGTGCTCTTGAAGAGGATATCTCCCGTTCAAAATAACTCAATCTTTTGAAGTACTTGTTTAACTTTTAAATGAAAAAGTTAATTCATCTTCCAGACAAGAAAAGAGATAAAAACAAAAGGATTTCATTTAATTTTGTTCCTTCTATTTTCAAAAAGTACATATGCATTTGTTATGCTAAAAACAAACTTCCCTTACTTGCGGCTAATTTGTACAATTTGTTTCTACATTGTTGTCCGCGTAGTCTACGGTCCCGACGATACAGTTATGTTTCCGGTTTTTTGTTTCCCGATCTACGTGAAAATTATTGTTTCCATATCCTCATATCATTCCCCCAGTGTTCGAATACAAAGAATGCGAATTGGAACAATGGAATTCTTGCACCTTCGAAGATCCCATTATTGAATTGCTAGACAATCTTATGCTCGGTAACAAACTTCGCTTCCCTTTAGGAATTTATGCTATCGAGCAAAAGACTATCTAACAATCCATTAATGGTTTGCATTTGCGAACAACCGGATAACCTTTATCTTATAGCAAACCTAATTTCCTAATGGGAATTTTCTATAGAGCCAACGACTATCTAAACGTTGCGGAGTGGATCTTTACTTGTGTTCCTTGTTATTAAAGGTCATATTTTTATTGTGAAAGCTTTCTTTGTAGTATGTTTTCTGTTACTGCATTGTTAAAAACCTTGCTAGAAAAACCCAATTGGGACAAAAACTGAATGAAGGAAAAAAACGTGCAGTACATACTCGAAGTTCAGGTGACGTACATCAGCAGTAATATCTTTTAAGGTGCGCCACGCTCCAATTGATGGGAAAAATTTCGCTATTTTAATTCTCCAATTCATACGAACCGTTTTTCGATGACAGCTGAAACCCGGTAGGGGCCTCCCCAAGCTGGACCTAGTTTACCCACGTTGTGCTCCCGGGTGTTTTGAGTTACTTTCCTTAGGACCAAGTCTCCTACTTTGAAATAATGGAAGTTGGCTCTTGGATTATAATACCACTCCATTATCTACGTTTCGGATGTCATTCTTACATATGCCAAGTCCATGCACTCATCAAGTAGCTCCAAGTTGACTAACATTACTTCGTGTTTCATTCTTCATCTGTTGTGAAATATCTCAAGGTGGGTTCCCCTACTTCCACTGGAATTAAAGCTTATGCATTGCACACAAGGGAAAAGGGAATTTCTCCTGTACTAGATTTGGTCGTTGTTCGGTATGCCCACAAAATTGCAGGTAATTCCTCAGGCCAATTACCTTTAGCCGCTTCCAACCTTTTTTTGAGGTTTTGTATAATCACCTTGTTCGATGACTCTGCTTGACCGTTTGTGCTCAAATGATATGGTGAAGATATGATTTTCTTTATTTTTCAAACTTCGAGGAACATTTTGATTTTTGCACCAATAAATTATGGTCCATTATCACACGCTATCTCTTTTGGTATTCCAAACCTACAAATTATATTTTTCCATAATAAATCTACCACTTCACGCTCACTGATCTTCTGGTAAGAACTTGCTTCTACCCACTTAAAAAATAGTCAGTCAAAATTAAAAGAAATCTTACCTTTCCGGGAGCCATGGAAGTGGTCTGACGATGTCCACCCCCCGCTTTATGAATGTCCATGGGAACAGAACCAAATGTTAGGGTTCTGCCGGTTGATGCACCAACGTTGTGTAGCATTGGCATTTATCACATTTTTGTACGAAAGTCTTTGGCATCTTGTTCAATGCGGGCCCAATAATATCCTACTCTTACCAACTTCAGTACTAAGGAATCTGCACCGAATGGTTTCCGCATATCCTTTCGTGGATTCCTTGACATAGTCAACATTAGATGTCTCCTAAGCATCAGGTCTGCGGGCCTTGAAAACATTTTCTATACAATTGACCTCTCTTGAAGCTATATCAAACTACTTTGACGCACATCGCCAGGGATGCTTAAGGTTCTTCGGGTAGCTTCCTTTGCTCGAGATAATCGATGATTTCATTCCTCTAGTACAAAACCAAATTAGTCATATTTACCTCGTAATAACCATTTGTATCTAGGATCAAGTTCATCAGTTGTACTAACATCTCGGACTCTGATCCCTTTATTTATGTCGATGATCCAAGGTTAGCTAATGTGTCTGCTTCCGCGTTTTCTTCCCTCGAGATATGAGTAATTGACCATTCATAAAATCACACTAACAGATCCTAGACCTTCACCACGTATTGTTGCATATGGTCCTCTTAGTCTCAAAGATCTTGTAGACCTATTTTACCACCAACTGTGACTCGCATTTGATTTCGTTAGCCTCCGAAACTGTCTGCAGGAAAATTTGAGTCCTATTATCAAAGCTTCAAATTTTGCTTCATTATTAGTTAAAGGAACTATTTTGATGGCTTGCCTGAGGGTTTCTCCCGAAGGCGCGATTAATACTATACCAAGCCCGTACTTTTTTACTTTACAATCTTCATCCATAAATAAGGTCCAAACAATTAATGTTGACTCCGACACCATTACTGCCTCTTTGGTTGCCAAAAGCAGCAATCCCGGACTGAAATCGGCCATAAAGAAAGCCAAGACTTGTGACTAAATTACAGCCCTTGGTTTATATATTCTATGCCGAAATTAATCATTTTGATGAACCATTGGGCCAATCAGCCTGAGAGCTTGGGTTTTTGAAGGATGTTTAACAAAGGGAAAATGGTCATCATGGTTATCGGGTGACATTGGAAGTAAGGCCTTATCTTACGAGCGGCGAATACAAGAACTAAGGCCAGCTTTTCCAAATGTGGGTAGCGAGTTTCTTCTCTTGTTAAAATTTTACTAACATAATAAATGGGAGATTACGTACGTTCGTCCTTACAGACTTAAATCGCCCTTATCGCAACTTCGAAGACCGCGAGGTAGACTAACAATGCTTCACCTTCTTTGGGTTTCAATGTAATGGAGGGTTTAATAAGTACCTCAAATCCCTCAAGGCTATTGGCATTCCGTTGTCCATTCAAAATTATTTTTCTTTTTAAGCGGTGCGAAGAATGATGACATTTTTCTCATGACCGGGTACTGAACCTGCTCAAAGCTGCAAATCTCCCTATGAGCCTTTGAACTTACTTCACATTCGATAGTCTATCCAATATTTTGTCGATGCATTTGATCTTATCGGGGTTAACCTCAGTGCCCCTTTGTGATACCAAAAATCCTAAAAAGTTGCTAGAGCTGACTCTGAATGCGCATTTTTCAAGGTTAAGCTTCATGATATGCTTCCTTAGGATATCAAAGGTTTCTTCCAGATGCTTAAGGTAATCACCTGTATTCAAAGACTTAACGAGTGTCACACCCCTTTTTTTAACCAAATTCTACTAAGCCCTCTTAAATTAATAAAAGGATTTAAGTAAAAGCTCGAAAAAGGGGTTTTTCAATTTTGAAAGTGACAAAAATTTGTGTTTCAAAAGGAAATAAACTCAGAGTCGCCACCTGAAATTTGATTTTGGTGTGTCAGGTCACCCTTTTTCTAAAACTATTTTTCCTTTTAAAACACTTGAGACTCCAAAACTAAAGTCTGCACCAGAGATCAGGTAAGAGGGTTCATTTGACTCGGGAAAAAGGTGTTAGACACTCCCCAAGCCCCGTAACTAGTATGGTTGCGTACTTGATCAATTTGGATTTAAAACATTCGAATCTTGGTAATAAAAACACATAAAGAAAATAAACACACACGAGGTTCAAGGTCGTCCCCACCTAATATAAGAAAAATAAAAAGTGAAAATAAAAATAAGAATACTAAGAGTTCTACTTTTCGTCTCCAATTACAAATACTTTGGGGCATACCCCGAAAAAAAATATATACAAATCCTTTGGGGCATTCCCCATATAAATTTAACTACGGGAACGACCTCTCGCCTCAAAACTAACAAAATTCCAAAGCCGGCCTACCCAAGTGTTGCCTCCTAGCGATTGAAGCAATAAAACAAAACGAAACAAACAATTCTCATTCTAATTTTCGTTTCAAGCAAAGTATCCAACCCCAATGCCTGATACTTGTTTTACTACCTAAGCATATCCAATTCGATAAATAAGTTAATTTAACTCAGGAGTTACCGAAATATTAGTAAAAATGCCTTAAACACATATCCTTCAGTGAATAATTGAAACAGACGACTAACATGCATTCTAACCATCAAACCTATCCAATAGATTCACCAAACAACATACAAACGAATAAGCAGCAACAAAATGTCTAATAACTATTGCCAAAGCGCTCAAAAATTTAAGATAGAGCCATCGAATGCTAACTCATACCATCAATGAAGCAAAGCAAAGATAGACTAAGAAAACGACGAAATCACGATGTTATGCAAAACAAGGTAGAAGGAATGAGAAATGAACCTCAGATGAATCTGGAAAATTTAATTGTGAAGGCGTTTTGAACTCAAAATTTGGACGAACCGCGGACAGGAATTCGAATCGGCACTTTAGCAGTTTTCCTTAAGTAGCAACTGTGGAAACAACAAGCAAGCTATTTTGACCCCAAAACGTCAACGAGATATTAGCAGCAAAGAGGCAGGAATGTGGATTAACGCTCGACCTCACAAACCTTGAATCGACAAACTCACTGCCGGAACAAAACGAACGAGAAATTCTCGAAAAGGTTGAAAAAACTAAAGTTGGTGATCAGCCAAAAATTCTGTAGAAACAATAGCAACAACAGCAACTTGAAATGCATTTTCAATTGATTCATTGAAGATTGAGGATAAAAACAAATCTCCGGCATCTAATTTCAATCCGAGAAACAACGCTAATGATGACTCTAAATCAGAACCGCAAATTAGGCCACCAAGAACGGACCTCGACGAACTCAAAACAACAAACTCGTACTCGATCGACCAACTTCATTGGAAAAACAAACAGAACTCGAATTCGAACTCGTTGTTGCTTCTGTTTTTTTAGCGAAGAAGAAGAAATTCAGGGGTCATTTGGGTGTTGTTATGGTTGCTGGATCCAAGTGGGGTCATTGGTTGTGTTATGTAGATTGGAGATGGAGGGAGTGATGAGTATTCGATGGTTTTCCGGCGGCTGAGGTTGAAGACGAAGCAACAACGGTCGTTTGGTAATCGAAGAAGCAGCAGCCGCTGCTGGTTTTGCTAAGGGAGAAGGGTGGTCGTTATTGCTGGTTAGTAAAGGTGTAGATGAGGGAGCTTAGAGGTGGCGGTGATGGAAGGTGACAGTGGGGTGTGCGGCGGTTGTATGTGGTTGGTTGGAATGTGGGTGGCGTCTGACCTAGATGTGAAAAAGAAGAAGGTGACGGCTTTTTTTTTTGTATATGCTAAGCTTGATGGCTGCCCCCTTTTTTAGTCTCTAGGGTTTGTGTCTTGTAGTTCATGAGTAAGAATGGTTAGTGGGTTCATAGGATTGGGCTCAAATTTTATGTTCTAATTAAAATAAGACAAGCTAAAATCAAAATTCACTCACATTTTCAAATATAAAAATAAATAGCAAAATACTACTAGAATACTAGTAATTGACTTAAATAAAAAGATAAAAGATAAAATATAAAATAGTTTTGTATTTTTGAATTTTATGTATTACTATTAGACCAAAAGTGAAAACTAGGCTAAATCCTAATAAAATAAAAATAAGTAAATATCTTTAAAATACTAATTTTAAAAGTTGTGCGGGTCAAAAATTACGTGCTTACAGCTGCCTCTCTTTGCTCTTAAACATGAAGAGTTTTCGGAGCTAAGAACAATAAGCAACGTAATCTTTTTATGACCCCGACGCTTATTCAAAAGAAAAGAAAGACGGCTAAAAAGATTGTGACTGAGCCTTGGTATTTGAGCTGCCTACATATCCTTGGCTATATAGGAATCAGGCCACACGTATTTCAAAAGTGAGAACTGTGATGCAGTATACCGAGATTGAGAACCGATTGAGGTGCTGTCGAGGTTCCGGTCTGCGTTCCTATTATGACATCAAAATCAAAAACTAAAAAAGATTAACTATGACTGTCAACTATGAGTTACAAGTTTACTATCTATTAGTCTTCTGAAGCTTGATCTTGAGTCTTGAATGGTTCTTCATGCAGACTTTAGATTTTAACCTTGACACTTGCTAGTTGCAGGTTCTAGTTCATTCTGCTTCAGCTTTTCGGATCAAAATCGGACACACCATGCTTGTGACTGCAGTCATGTCTTGAGAAATCCACCCCTTGTCTCGGCTTCTTCATTTTGGCTTCATCTTTTTGATGCTTTAGTTTTTTTGTTTTTCTTTTCTATTCTGGATTGAAATTACTTCTATTGATCTATCTCGGGCCGTTGACTCGCATTATTGCTAAGAGCCTCTGCTCTTTCTTACTTGAATTGACTTCTGAAATACTTCCCTTTTTCTCCAGGTGGGTGCCTGCTACTGACTTGAAACTTGAAATGACACTGAAATGAACTCTGAAATATCCTCCCTTGTTCTCCAGGTGGATGTCTGCAATCAAAACAACAAAACAAACAAAATTTTCTTCCCAGTTTACACTAGGAAGATTTGTGAGTTGTTAGCAAAACTGTAAATCACCTATGTAATTGATGCAATGATGAGAGTAGGCTAAAGACTCGAATAGGATGTGCGTCTCCTGTGAGTAAAACCAAGAAACTATACTAGCAAGTGCGTCTGCTAAGAATAGAACTTGAATGACCCAAACTAGGAAGTGCATCTCCTGTGGATGAAACTTGAATGAACCAAATACTAGAAAGTGCGTCTCCTTGGGATAAAACTTGAATAACTCAAGCTAGGAAGTGCGTCTCCTAGTGGTATAACTTGAATGAACCAAAACTAGAATAACTCAAACCAGGAAGTGCGTCTCTTAGGGGTAAAACCTTAATTTAGGAAGTGCGTCTCCTAAAAATAAAATATAACTTGACAGACCCAGAGTAGGAAGTGCGTCTCCTAGGGGCGAAATTTCAATGATTCAAACTAGGAAGTACGTCTTATAGGAATGAACTTAAATAACCAAAGCTAGGAAGTGTGTCTCCTACGGTAAAATCTCTATTTAGGAAATGCATCTCCTAAAACAAAAATAACCTGACAGACCCAAACTAGGAAGTGCGTCTCCTAGGGGGAAACTTCAATGACTCACACTAGGAAGTGTGTCTCCTAGGATTGAACTTAAATGACCCCAAACTAGGAAGTGCGTCTCCTAGGGATAAAATCTCAATTTAGGAAGTGCATCTCCTAAAGTGAAAATATAACCTGAAAACCAGACTAGTAAGTGTGTCTTCTATGGGGTAAATTTTCAATGACTCAAGCTAGGAAGTGTGTCTCCTATGAATAAATTTAAAAAACCAAAGCCGGGAAATGCGTCTCCTAATAAGTATAATCTGAAAGACCCAGACTAGGAAATTTTTCTCCTAATGGGTAACATTTCAATGACTTAGGCTAGGAAGTGCGTCTCCCAGGCATAAACTTAAATGAACCAAAAATCAGGAAGTGCATCTCCTAGGGATGAAACTCAATTTAGGAAGTGCGTCTCATAGGGGTGAAACTTTAATGACTGAAACAAGGGACTGCGTCTCTTAGGAATGAACTTAAATAACGCAAACCAAGAAGTGCGTCTTCTAGGGGTAAAACCTCAATTTAGGAAGTGCATCTCCTAAAAAGAAAATATAACCTGAAAGGCCCAAACTAGGAAGTATTTCTCTTAGGGGTGATGTGTGATCTTCTCAATAACCTTCGTGCAAGAGGAATTGGGACATTACACCTAGAAAATACAAGCTTTGTTATGAACATAGCCTTCGTCCCTGTTTCAGACAAAGATAACGTGTGAGTTTAAAACACGGTAGTTAGTTTGTGGCCTTGACCTTGAAGGCAGCTGCTTCTGCACTTGCCGAGGTAACTTTGATTTCAACTTGGACGACCTTGGATGTCGTCGACTACCCATTTTCCTTCAAACCTTATCACAAAAAAATATTTCTGATTTGTTCAAGTCCAGTACCTTATCCCGATGCATTGCACTAGTGTGATGTCATTCATCCAATCTTTGCATTTTACATCAATCCCAAGGAACATCTATTATCACCAACTCAGTGCATGCACTATTTTCCTGTATCTTATGCCATATTGATGTGCTTGCTAGACTCGGCTTTGTGCAATTGGAAAGATGGTGGTAAATTTTGAAGTCATTTCTCACTTGTTTTGATAAAGCAGACTCAAAAGGGATTCAAACAAGACAAGAGGAACAAAATAACGCACAAGGAAAAGATATGATACCTAACAAGAAAATTGCAAAGTAAAAAAACTTATCAGATATGGATACCATCTCTAAAGACCATGACATGCACCTTTGAATAAGTGGCTTACTCTCTCAAGCGAGTCTAATATTCAACTCTTGTTGTACCTCTTTGCTGTGAAACTGGGCTTCAGCGCTTCAATTGTCCAGTATGATCTTCAATCCTCAATCGACTTTTAGTGCCCTGAAAGGTTTTAACCATCAAGCCTCTCTCATTTTGTTCTTTTTCTCGACTCACTGTCGCCTTACGGTGCCCCCTAGGGGTTTTCACCTGTAAGACTCTCTCATTTATCATTTTTTCTCATTGTGCTGAGAACAAAGGTGTTACCCATGATGCTGGAAGATCATACTCTCACCACACACTTAATTTGGCATCCTCAAAGATTGGTCAGAAGTCTTTCTTTGGACCGTAATGTAGACTTTTGGACAGAGCTAGAAAGAAAGGGTGGCATGAAGGCTCAAAATAATTTAAGATGAAAGGGTTCAAAATTACAACTTTTGGAATTAGGCCTTTTGGCAAAATTAAAATTTCTGCCCCAGTTTCTCGGAGTTTGGGGGATTATTTTTTTCTTCTTTTTTTTGCTCTTTTCAAATTTTTTTCTCTTTTACTTTTTTCTTTTTTTTCTTTTCTCCATTTTTTTCTTTTTCTTTTCCTTTCCTTATTCCTAACTCTATTTTTTATTCCAAAAGAGGGGTATGAAGTAAAAAGTTATGGCTCAAAATGGGTAGCAAAGGATAAAAGTGTTTGGATAGTAGAATAAAATGCCTTCGTCATACCAAACTCAAAAATGCCAAGTATAAACATGCAATTGAAGATAAGGAAATAAATAACACATAGTATATATTGATGGTATCAACATAAACAAAAGGTACCAATGGACGATACATTTGTTCCAATAAATGACCCTTGCTGGTTCGAAGCAGATTTGACTCAACCTTATCTTGATGTGGAAGAATGCATTTCAGCACTGACTGATTTACCTCAAACTTCTTGAGAGATATTTCCTTGTTGTATGCTCTTACCAACCCTTGATTTCCCAGACTTACTGCCTCGGTTTCACTCAATTAAAAGTTCAGGTCATATCAGAATGCGTGAATCTTTAATTGTTTCCTCAAACACATCCTTTTATCATATTTAAAATTGCTTCATGATTAGACTAACTTTCAATATCAGGCTGAGAATTATGCGTGCATGTCATGTCACTAGAGTCGGCATGAAGGAAAAAAAATATAAAAAGAAAAAAATGGCCTAAACAAAACTAACCAGAACTAAGAAAAAATAGGAGATTGCATTAGATAGATGGTGAACAGGGTTTGAAAAAAACAAGCAAAATAAACATGGGTTACACCCTGGAACAATCTTAGATAACACTTAGACGAGTTACTACAATAAAACAAACTAGGAAAAAAGAAGAAGATTTTGAACCAAAAGATAATATCTGCGTTACAACCCTGAAATAACCCGGACAACAGAAATGACAACAAAATAAACTACCAAAACTCCTCCCTAGCTAGCAAGGAAAGGAGTATCTTTCCAATCACCAAGCTCGACATCTTAGCCACTAGATTGCACATCAAAATTGCTAGGACCTTTACCAATTCCACTATCATTAACTTTAGTCAGCACGTTCCCAAGAGGATTCTCATACTCCGTGTTACCGTGCATAATCCCTACAAAGTGTGCATCATCATGTACAAGTAAGGGTTATGTGCAATATTCTGGGTGTCACTGTCCTGGATCACAATTATCCCTTATTGAATCATTCTTTCTATCTCCCTTTTCAAAGCATGACAATCTTCAATGCTATTCCCTTGAACGTTAGAGTCGTACATGCACCGTATGGTAGGATCAAAACCTTTGCATATGGGTCTGGGGCATAGCCGAGGAGCGGCTCAAACATGCCAGATTTTTTCAAAATTTCAAACAAACTTGTGTAGGATTCTCTGATTGGAGTGAAACAATTTATATGCCTTTGTTGCCCTCTATGCCTTTGTTTCCTAGGGTTTTTGGGTGCTCGAAAATGTTGTGAAGGAGAAAGAGCATTATGCGGTGCTGGTGCTTGCCATAAGGAGTGATCCATTGGTTGAACAAATGATTGGGCGTTGTTTGGGGGGTAATGCTGAGATGAATTATGTGGAGTCCGAGGATAGGTTTGGAGCTAGGGTCGGGGTCAAGGCTGATTATATTGGTGAGATGGACCCGTTGGGCCATGTCGTGATCTTGAGACAACCATGGCAACATCATTATGTTTCTTCTGACCTGGCAAGCTTCATGTGTCATTCTAAATTGCCTGTGTTGTGGCTTTCAAGTAGAATTGCTCATGATCTCACTCGACTTGAGCCCCTCTTCCACCATTTCTCCCATCTTCAACACATCATTGAAAGACTTACCGATGGCTGAGATCAAGTGGCTATAGTAAGTGGGCTCCAGGGCTCGAAGAGAGTATTTAACCATCTCGTCTTTCTCTATCTGAGGATTGACTCGTGAAGCTTGTTCCCTCTATCGGAACCCATATTCTCTAAAGCATTCACTTGGTTTCTTTCCTATGTTGGTCAGAGACAAACGATCCGGGACAATGTCTATATTGTACTGAAAGTGTCGGGCGAAGGCCTGAGCCATATCGTCCCATGTATACTATCCGCTGGTGTCGTGGCGGGTGTACCATTCTAGAGCTACCCCAATCAAGCTCTGGCTGAAATACGCCATCAGTAATTTGTCTTTTCCCCCAGCGCCTCTCATCTTACTGCAATAACCTCTCAGATGAGCTACAGGGTCCCTATGTCTATCATACATGTCAAACTTAGGCATCTTGAACCCGACAGGCAGTTGGACATCGAGGAACAAACACAAATCCTTATAGGCCACACTCTGATTTCCCAACCCTTGCATATTTTTCAGTGATAGCTCCAGACTCTGTACCTTTCTAAACATCTCTTCTTGCTGACGTTCTTGGGTGGTTTGTTAGTTTCAACATGAGGCTGAAATTGGGGAGTGTAAGGGCAAGTATCTGTGACTCTGAATATGGGCTATGGTGCATAGCAGTGGACATTTGGAGCGGGGAATGCGGGCTCACTAGGGGATCGGTGGAGGGTAGCTTGTGGAGGGGGTACGAAAATAGGAGCAGATGTCGGAGCAGGGTACGAGGTTGTTTTGGTTGGTGGAGCATGAAAAGTTTTGGGGGTGAAGGGCGGGGGTAAATGTGATAAGGGGTAAAGCCAGGAGCGTGTTGTGAGGAAAAATACAATGGTGTTGGCATTGGGGATTGCGAGGGTGGTGGAATGATAGCAGGGTTTTCTGTGTAGTTGGCAGGAAGGAGGGGGAAGGTGTCCCTTAATCAAGGCTTGATACATTTCTGCCATCTGATGTTTCAACCTTTGGACCTCTTCTTTCAGTTCAGATTCCGACTTCTCTATCTCCATCGATGGGTCAACAACTCTTGTGTCCAAGTCTTTGTTAGCCATCGGTGCCTTGCTCTTTGACCTCGTGTTGTACGGATGACTCGCCAAAGTGCCACAAACTAATCACCCTCTAGTATGATAACAATAAAAGCAACAAAGAGCAGCAAAACAAAGCTAACATGTTAGCGTTAGGATGTTTATCAAAAAGAAATATCACATTGCATGCAATGCCGCTTGCAATAATTAACGGTTCTAGAATGGCTTCGAGGGTACGACGGTCATTTGGCATCATCCCAATTTCAGTCTTTTTGCCCCATTTTCTTCTTCATCTTCCTTTCTAATACCGCTTGGTTTTTCATTTCCTTTTTCCTCTTTTTCTGATTATTGCTCTTTTTTTTCCTCTCATTTCTCACATGCACAAATTCCTCTTTTTTTTAAACTTTTTAAAAAAAATGTATTAATCGAACCCTATGTAGGTTGCCTAAGTATTATGTCCCTCATGAATCAGATCAAGCGTAGTTGTTAAAAAGGTAATGGACAAATAAACAAAAATAAAATTTTCTTTTGGATTTTCCATTTATAACTTTTTTTTTGGTTTTCAAATATAAATAGGAAGTACTATAACAAAATACTCAAAAATCTTAACTAGACTGACAGAATCGATCCTACTGTACAAGACTATAATTAAAAGACAACATAAGATATACTAAAAAAATTAAGAAATTTCCTCAAGTATCTCGCGCATGCAATGGTCTTGACTAGAATGGTCCTGGGGTATTTGCATCCATACTTGAATGGGAAAAATAAGATCAAATAGAGTCAGTGACTGAAGGCACATGTGATGCTATAACTCCTCCTAGTGGATAGATGCAAGACAGTATTTGGCTATATTTTACAAAATGACTTGAGTGACTGAAAGTGGCAATTAGTGAAAACTTGACAAAATTGACCCTCCTAATGCATGAAATAATCCATTTAAAGCTTGCATAACTCATTGACTCTAACATCATAACAATCATGGCCTTAAAAATATTACTTTGCGAAAATGGACCATTTTGCAAAAATGGCCTATATGGCCAAATGTCGCTAAACATGCAAGATTTGGCTAGGAGCTCGCAAAGTCAAGAAGCTGAGACTAGGAAGATCGGATCCTATGTGGGTTGTCTACGTATCTCGCCTTGAAAGACGAGAATCAGGTTCGCGTAGTTTGAAAAGATTAGATATGGCAGAAAGCTTTAAACAAAATGCAGCTAATTAATTTGAAAAAACTATATCTTTTGGTCTCTTTGAAAAATGATGTGGAAAATGAAAAATATTTTGGGTTTTCTTTTTCTCCTTTTTTTCAATTTTTGGAAAGAGATAAAAATTGTGAAATCATTTGGATTTTCTTTTTAATTTTTTTTAAAAATTTTTGGAAAATAATGGAGAAGTGCAAAATCTTTTTGAATTTTCTATTTTCATTTTTTGTGAATTTATGGGAAAAAGATGGCAAAGTGTAAAAAAATTTGTATTTTCTATTATTAATGTTTTTTTTATTTTTGAAAATTGATGAAAAAGTGTAAAATATTTTTTTGAGTTTCTATTTTAATTTTTTTTTTTGTTTTTGAAAGACTATAAAAGAAAAATGTGAGTGAGCCCTGCTTGCTTCATTTTTTACGCTTCTTTCCAAATATCAGTCTGCCAAATGGCCCTTTTACCCTCAAAGATGCAACAAGTATCACATAGGGATGATTGAATGTCTTTTTGGGTCACGGACCCATTTTGACAAAATTTGGATAAACTTCCTACAAAAGGACACGGTGCCTGGGACCGAGCCTTACTAGTTCTAAATGACATAATGCAAATAAAATAACCTAAAGGCTGATCTAAGTTTGTGGTTCACTAACAAGGCAATTCGGGGGAGCGTATGCTCGATAGTGGCTGCTCAAGCTTTCCACACACTCCATACGTCCGACGGCCCCCCTCCTAAATTAAGGGTTACTCAACAAAGAGTTCGTGCACACGACGCGTGCGCCGAGACTTGTTGTAAAAAAAATTGACCGGGTAATGCATATGATGACAGTTATAAAACAGTAAACACATAAAGCAAAACTGTAAACAAATAAGCAACTAGCAAATAATAAAACGTCGTAAACAAAATAAAAAGCAAACAAAACAAACAAAATACATAAAAACCTCAATTGAATATCCTAAAAAACCAACAAGATCAAGTACTAGCTCGAACCCGCAACTCCCCAGCAGAGTCGCCAGAAATGTCACACCTTTTTTTTAACCAAATTCTACTAAGCCCTCTTAAATTAATAGAAGGATTTAAGTAAAAGCTTGAAAAGGGGGTTTTCAATTTTGAAAGTGACAAAAATTTGTGTTTCAAAAGGAAATAAACTCAGAGTCGCCACCTGATATTTAATTTCAGTGTGTCAGGTCACCGCTTCTCTAAAAATATTTTTCCTTTTAAAACACTTGAGACTCCAAAACTAAAGTATGCACCAGAGATTGGGTGAGGGGGTTCATTTTACTCGGGGAGAAGGTGTTAGGCACTCCCCAGTCACGTAACTAGTACGGTTGCGTACTCGATCAAGTTGGCTTTAAAAAATTCAAATTGAGGCAATAAAAGCACCCAAAAGAAAATAAACACACACGAGGTTCGAGGTCGTCCCCACCTAATATAAGATAAATAAAAAGTGAAAATAAAAATAAGAATACTAAGATTCTACTTTCCATCTTCAATTACAAATACTTCGGGGCATACCCCGGATAAAAATATATAGAAATCCTTTGGGCATTCCTCGGATAAATCTAACTATAGGAATAACCTCTCGATTCAAAACTAACAAAATCCTAAAGCTTACCTACCCAAATGTTGCCTCCTAACGATTAAAGCAATAAAATAAAACTAAACAAAAAGTTCACATTCTAATTTCCGTTTCGAGCAAAGTATCCAACCCCACGACCTAATACCTGTTTTACTGCCTAAGCATATCCAATTCAATTAATAAGTTAACTTAACTCTGGAGTTACCAAAATATTAGTCAAAATGCCTTAAACACATATCTTTCAGTGAATAATTGAAACATACGACTAACAAACATTCTAACCATCAAACCAATCCAATAGATTCACCAAACAACATACAAATGAATATGCAGTAGCAAAATGTATAATAACTATCGCCAAAGCACTCAAAATTCGAGATAGAGTCATCGAATGCTAACTCATACCATCAACGAAAACTAAGAAAATGACGGAACCACGATGTTAAGCAAAACAAGGTAGAAGGAATGAGAATTAACCTCAAATGAATCTGGAAAATTTAATTGTGAAGGCATTTTGAAATCAAAATATGGACGAAATGCGGACGGAAATTCGAATCGGCACTTTAGCAATTTTCCATAAGTAGCAATTATAGAAACAACAAGCAAGCTATTTTGACCCCAAAACATCAATGAGATCAGCAGCAAAGAGGCAGGAACGTGGATTAACGCTCGACCGCAACAAACCTTGAATTGATAACCTCACTTCCGGAACAAAAACGAATGAGAAATTCTCGAAAAGGTTGAAAAAACTAAAGCTGGAGCTCAGCCATAAATTCAATAGTAACAACAGCAATCAACAGCAACTTGAAGTTATTTTTCAATTGATTCATTGAAGATTGAGACTACAAACAGATCTCCGGCATCTAATTTCAATCCGAGAAACAACGTAATGATGACTCTAAATCAGAACCTCAAATTAGGCCACCCCGAACGGACCTCGATGAACTCAGAACAACAAACTCGTACTCGATCGACTAAATTCAATGGAGAAACAAACAAAACTCGAATTCGAACTCGTTGTTGCTTCTATTTTTGGAGCGAAGAAGAAGAAATTCAGGCGTCATTTTGGTGTTTATATGGTTGCTGGAGCCGAGTGGTTCAGAGTGGGGGTCATTGGTTGTGTTTTGGACCGTGGAGATGGAGGGACTGATAGGTAATGGTTGTCCGGCGGCTGAGGTTGAAGACGAAGCAACAACGGTAATTTGGTAATCGAAGAAGCAGCAGCCGCTGCCGATTTTGTTAAGGGAGAAGGGTGGTCGCTATTGCTGGTTACTAAAGGTGTAGATGAAGCAGCTTTGAGGCGGCAGTGATGGCAGGTGACAGTGGGGTGTACGACGGTTGTGTGTGGGTGGTTGGTCGGAGGGTGGGCGGCGTCTGACCTAGATGTGAAGAAGAAGGCGATGGCTTGGATTTTGTATCTGCTAAGGTTGATGGCTTCCCCCTTTTTTTAGTCTCTAGGGTTTGTGTCTTCTAGTTCATGAGGAAGAATGGGTAGTGGGTTTATAGGATTGAGCTCAATTATTTTTGGGCTCAAATTTTATGGGCTAGACCTCCTAAAAATGAGTTGAAAATAGGTTCTTCTAATTAAAATAAGACAAGTTAAAATTAAAATTCACTCACATTTTCAAAAATAAAAATAAATAGAAAAATACAACTAGAATACTAGTAATTGACTTAAATAGAAAGTTAAAATTAAAAATATTTTTATATTTTTGAATTTTATGTTCTACTATTATACTAAAAGTGAAAAATAGGTTAAATCTTAATAAAATAGAAATAAGTAAATATCTTTAAATACTACTTTTAAAAGTTGCGCTGATCAATAATTATGTGCTTACAACGAGTACGTCATCTATATAAACTTCCATAGTTTTTCCTATCATCTTGTTCACGATTCGCTGATAAGTGGCTCTGGTATTTTTCAACCCGAAAGGCATCACATTATAGCAATATGCAGATAAATCGTGGCCCATTATCATAAGATATCTCTTTTGGTGTCTCAAACCTGCAAATTATATTTTCCCATAAGAAACCCACCACTTCATGCTCCCTGATCTTCTTACAAGGACTTGTTTCTACCACTTAGAAAAATAGTCAATCAAAATTAAAATAAATCTTACCTTACAGGGATCCTGTGGAAGAGGTCTAACGATGCATGTCTCCTACTTCACAAACGGGCACGGGGACTAAACTGAATGTAAGGGTTCTGCTGGTTGATGCACCAGTGGTGCGCAACGTTTGGAACCTATAACATTTTCGTACGAAGTCTTTGGCATCTTGTTCTATGCGGGGTATTTAATATCCTACCCTTACAAACTTATGTACTATGGAATTCACACCCCAATGGTTGCCGCATGTCCATGGACTTCTCACATGATGTAATCAGCTCCGGATGTCCCTAAGTAACGGGTCGGCAGGTCATGAAAAGATTTTCTATATAATTGGCCTCTCTTGAAACTATATCGTGCCGCTTTTATTTGCAGCACCCGAGATGCTTTGGGGACTTCGGGTAACTTCCCGTACTCGAGATAATCCATGATTTCATTCCTTCAATCCTAGAACAAATTATTCGTATTTAGCTCAATAACCATCTGTATCTAGGACCGAGTTTATCAATTGTACTATCGTCCTAGATTCCGATCTCTTAAGTTCTATTGGTAATCTGCTTCTGCATTACCTTCCATCGGGATATGAGTAATCGACCAATCCCAAAATCACGCTAACAAAGGCTGGGCCTACACCACATATTGTTGCATGAGCTCCTCTTTGGTTTCGAAGATCCTGTAGACCTAATTTGCCAACAACTATGAGTTTCATTTGATTTAGTTAACATCGGAATCAAGTCCATGGATCAGTTCGAGTCCTGCAATCAAAGTTTCATATTCTGCTACATTGTTAGATAAATGAACCGCTCTATTGGCTTGCCTCAGGGTTTTCCCCAAGGCGTGATTAATACTATACTAAACTCGGACATTTTTACGTTGGAAGCGTCATCCGTAAATAAGTTCCAAATCCGTGATGTCGATTCTGACACCATTACTGCCTCTTTGGTTGCCAAAGACAGCAATCCCTAACTCAAATCGGCTACAAAATTAACCAAGGCTTGTGACATAATTGCAGTTCTTAGTTTATATTCTATGTTGAACTCACTCATTTCGATGGCTCATTTGTCCAATCTACCATAGAGCTGAGGTTTGTAAAGGATGTTTCACAAAGGGAAAGTGGTCATCATGGCTATCGGATGACATTGAAAGTAGGGCCTTAGCTTCGGAGCGGCGACTACGAGAGCTAAGGCCAGTTTCACCAAATTGTATAGCAAGTTTCTTCTCCCGTTAAAGTTTTACTAACATAATAAATGAGAGATTACGTACCTTCGTCCTTACTGGCAAAAATCGCACTTACCGCAACTTCCAAGACCGCGAGGTAGACCTTATTTTGGTTTTAAAAGTAATGGAATTCTTGAGAAGTACCTTTTCAAATACCATAAAGCCTGCTGGCACTCCAGGGCCCATTTAAAATTAATTTTCTTTTTGAGCCGTAAGAAGAAATGATGATATTTTTCTGATGATCGGGAAATGAACCTACTCAAAGCTTCCAATATTCTCGTGAGCCTTTGGACTTCCTTCACATTTGAAAGTTGGTCGGGGATGTATTCTATGGCTTTGATCTTATCGGGGTTTACCTCAATGCCCCTTTGTGATACCAAAACTCCCAGGAATATGCCAGAGCCGACCCCGAACGCACATTTTTCGGGGTTAAGCTTCATGTTATGCTTCATTAGGATATGAAAGGTTTCTTCCAGATGCTTAAGGTGATCACCTGCATTCAAAGACAACAAGCATATCGTCTATATAAACTTCCAAAGTTTTTCCTATTTGATTTTCAAATATCTTTCTCACGAGTCGGTGATAAGTTTCTCCGGCATTTTTCAACCTGAAGGGCATCACACTGTAGCAATATGTACCGAAATTTGTAATAAACGAAGTAGTTTCCTGATCCTCCGATTTCATCTTAATTTGGTTGTATTCGGAATAAGCATCAAGGAAACTCATCAACTCGGGCCTGACCGTGGCATCGATCATTTCATCGATGTTTGGCATTGGGAATGTATCTTTCGGGAACGCCTTATTAATATCTTTATAATCCACATGCGTGCAAAATTTTTTGTGTTTCTTAGGGAATTACGACTACATAAGATAGCCAATCGGGATACTCTATCTCTTGATTGATCCGATGTTAAGTAAGTGAGTTACCTCATCTTTGACAATTTATTCCTAACTTCCACAATAGGGCATTTCTTTTTTCTTATCGGATGTATGTTGGGGTCCATACTTAACTTATGTACGGCTACCTTCTTCAGGATACCTTTCGTATCTGCATGCGACCATGCAAAACAATCGACATTCGATTTAAGAAATTCAATAAAGCCAGGGATGAGTATGGAGTGCAATCCTGTCCCAAAAGTGAAATTTCCTTTCTAGGAATTCTTCGAATAATGCAACTTGCTCAAGCTCTTCCGCTGTGGACTTTGTTGCATCCCTCTTTTCCGGAACCTGTAAATACCTCGGCACCTGATAATATTCTGACGTTTCTTCCCCTCGGGCCAACTTCATCTAGTTCGATCATTATTTTTGACTAGTACCGATTGTGGACATCCGCCCAAGTTGTTAGTTCAAACCCAAGCAGGCTTTCCTTCAGTTTCCGTAAAGTGTCTGAACTTCCTGGATTCAATCCCTTGGTGAGCTTCAATCGTCCATTCATCCGGGATAGCCTTGAGTAACATTCTTTCCCTTTGGAATCGGGTAACGAACTCTCACAGTAGTTTGGACTCTCCTTGCGCAATCCTCAATATATCGGCTTTTCAAGACTCTACTTTTCTATCCCCATCATGGGCCTTGATGAAAGAGTCTACGAGAATCTAAAAGGATTTTTTGGAGTGCTCGGATAACAGTGAATACCATGTCAAAGCTCCCCTCGTGAGAGTCTCTCCTAATTTCTTTAGCAAAACAGATTCAGTTTCGTGAGGAGATAAATCATTTCCCTTCACCGCCATTTTGTAGGTGGTAATATGCTCCCGAGGTCTGAAGTTCCATCGTACTTTGGAAGGTCGAGCATTTTAAACAACTTTAGAATTAGTTTTGGTGCTGCAATTGGCTTGTTTGGCAATTGAGTATACTTATTTGAATCCAAACCTTTTCGCATCGGCGGTGCGCTCGGGATCTGGTCCATGCGGGCATTCACTTCCCTCATAAACCATAAGAGTTCATTTTTTATGGGGTAATTTTCATTATTGGGGACGGATCTGCTCCCACCGGCCCCATCAGATCCAATTTTTCCCCTCAGGTTGTTGTTATTAACCCTCTGCGTTGTTTGATTCTCGTGAGCACCGGGAGGAGCCGTCTCTCGTCTATTCATATTATTTGAATCCCCGGACAGCGCTTGTTTCAACTTTGTCATAACCTTATCATGTCGCGTAGGGTGATCTAGAATGATTTCTTGTTGCTCCTGCAAGACCTTTATCGAGTCAACGGCATGTTCCTTCTCAGTGTTATTGGGTGTTGTCTCCCGAACATGTCGAAGGTATTGCCTGTCACGCACTGGTGTGGCATTTTTTTTCCTTGTGGTGGGTGTTACTGATTGAGTCCTCGAAATGAGGTTGAGCCCCCCTAATCTCGAGATTGCGCGTGTTGTTAACACCATTATTAGCTATTTATTATGATTTTTTCTAAGACAAAATAATCAAAATATGTTAATAAAAAGGCAAGGATCAATTTAATTCTACGGCTGTCTAGGCCCCATGGTGGGCGCAGGGCGCCAAACTGTTTACCCGTAAAATGGTACAGTTGAAAATATAGGTGATTTTTAAATAGAATTAATTTGATCCTGAAATAATAAGATAATTGAAGAAATATATAATACTTATCCTTGAGATAGAGACGAAATGGCAGAAACACAATGGTTTCGGGCAAAACAATAACGAATCAAAAAGCAAAAACATAAAATTGTAGTTAAGCTTTGAATAGAATGTAGCATAAGTTTGCTAGAATATTCTTGTCATTTACATTGATAGTTTAGTTCACTATTTATAGCTATGTCTAGGGAAGGAGGTCCTAGAATCGTGTCAATCTTTAATGTTATTTATGAGGGTCATTGCTGAAAATGTAATAGTGAGCATATACGTCAAATTCCTTGTAACGGGCAATCATACTTAATGACCGAGAATATTCCCTAGTAAATGCTATCGGGCGGGGAGTATTTATTACATCCTTATGAGTGTTATTCTTCCCGGTGATAGCAAAATCATACTTACGAATTTGAGAGAGAGAGAGAGAGATTGCGAATTAGGATGCAGTATTTTCAAAAAGAAGGAAGTTCTCTTGTGTTTTTCGTGTTCAGAAAATAAAGTCATGCCTAAGAATTTATAGGCAATTATCAGAAGAGGTTTGGCCAGACTATCCTATTGAATCTTCAATTGTGATCAGGCATTTAATTAATTATTAAATAATTAAATAAATTTTGTCCAAAAATAATCTTATCGACCATTTGCCAAAGCCAAAGCCAAAGCCAAGCTGAGCGAGCAACAACAGCGCGAGGGTTCATTCTCCTCAACTCCTTTTAAGAGCTTTAAGAATTGATTCTATATATAAGCACACAAATGTAGTTGTCCCTTGCCAATAAGGGATAAGTGCAAGACAAAAGCTCAAAAGCTCTCTTTTTCAAATTTTCATTTTCCCTCCATATATTTCCTTCCATTTCTAATTCACACTCTTTATACTTTAAACTCTAATGACTTAAAAGTCCAACATTATTTATTTTGTTATAAACATTGATTACGAAAAAACAATTTTTTCTTCCCTCCTCCAAAGACGACAGAACTTGGAGTTACGGAGATAATATCTAGCTAAATAGCTGTAAGTTACAATGAAGCCAGAAGGAATTATTAGTCATGAAGTTGGAAAAATATATAATAGAGGAAACAAATTAAAATAATGTATTCATGAACGAATGGCCGGCACGTCAAAATAAATTACTCATACAAATCATGCTATCTACGTATATTATAACCTAACGCACATTAATATCTCCTTGTTAGTGTTTGAGTGTAACTACTTATTTTTCCCTTCTTTTTAAATTTCATTTTCTTTATTTACTTTCGTCCCTTCAATCCTTCGTCTTTTTACTTGGATCAAATGCGAAATTAGTGTTAATGACTTAGAAATATTACCTCTAGTAAAGTTGAATATCAAATCTTAAACTCTTTTGTCATTCACCAACCTTATCAATTAGCATAATAAATTGTAGAAAGAAACAAATAAAGCAAATCCTCATCGAATTCTCAACCTTATTTAATTATTTTATCGTCATAATTAAAGACTAATCTTCTTAACTTATACTCGTGGTTAACCGTGGAAAGCATATAGTGGCTTGTGGACTAATGAAAAATCTAAGTCCCTATCACCGGTCAACTAAACCTCCAACTTAGGCCTCATTAGCTTTTTTTAAGATTAAGATATTTGAATCTGAATACACAACTATATATCAAGATGTAAGCCTCATTGTTTTTTTTTAAGATTAAGACATCTGAATCTGAATGCACGTCAGAATATTAAGATGTGGTATGTAGATCTGAACGCTGAATGTAAGACTGTTTGTTTTTTAGCATCTGAATAATTAAAATATATTTATATTCAAAATACAAAATATACAATTCAAAAAAAAAAAACTACCCAATAAAATCTCACATAGTAATTAAGTATTATATCAATTAGTGAAAATATTAAATTGAATAGAAAAGCTATTATTTGAGATTAATTGAAATATTATAAGATATAAATTAATATTTTATATGTTTGATTGTTAAACTATTTGAACTATAAATGAAAATTATATATCAATAACAACAATTGTAGTAACGAAATGTAACTAAAAAAATATTGAACGTAAATTTATCTTCTAATCAAACTTATCCAACAAATTAAAACAATAAACTCAAAACTAGTTATAAGTTAGATGCACAAATATTAGAATATCTGAAGAGTTAATTGATAATTAGATCAATAAAAAAATATTTTAAATGACTAAATTTGGCGGAAAATATTAGGCGGCTGCTTGATCGTGAAGAGATAGACGCATGGATGATGAAAGTTTCTTTGGGTTTAGGAGAAATAGCCTGATTTCAAGAGAGAGAAAAGGAGGACCGAAAAAAGAGTCGTGTATTTTTTATATTTTTAACCTCTGAACGGAATTAAGACTCAATTACAGGTCTGGCCGAATCAGACCCAATCAGAACTATTCAGACTTTTTAAAAATTAAAAAACAAATACACTTAATGGGCTAAGATCTTTTTAATTCAGATTCAAAACCTCATTAAGTGCAAATAAATAAGGTCATATCTGAATCTGAATACACATCTGAATATATTAAAATGTGTATTAAGATCAGAATAGAAATAACTAAGATTGTTTGATTTTTAACAACTGAATATAAGAAAAATTGCTAAACATAAAAAGAGAAAGGAAGGAGGTAAATGTCTTTGTGTGAAAAGTAGGTCAGTTTCCAATGACACAATCTTCCACCCCTTTATTGGAAACATATTCAATATTCCTAATAAATTTAACGATCTATAAATTTTTGAATTTGACGATCTATAATTTAATTTTTTTTAAATAAATTTTTTTTTGTATAGTATTTTACTACGAACTAGGTTAATTTTTTTAATTATTTTTTTAAAATTTTAAAAAAATTATTAAGAAAATATTTTTTTTACATAATTTGCTGTAAAATACTGGGAATTACAAATTTTCTCTCTCTAATAATTCGTAATATTTTACTGCAAATTACATTAACGGAAAAAATCCGTTAACCTAATTCGGAGTAAATTACTGCGAAATAGATATAAAAATAACTTTTTTTAACATTAAAAAAGAATTTTAAGTCCAATTTATTATCATTTCGGTTTCGAACTCTTAATTTATATAATCATGTTAAGTTGCTTGCAAATATTTCATAACAAGACAAGATAGGATAACTCGAAAACAATAGAATAGATAACCTGTGGCAATAAATTAACTTAAATAGATAGTTATATTTTTGCATTACTAGCGTTTATAACTTAAACCACAACAAGAGAAATAGCATTTCCTTGCTGCTTTAAGGGTATATAAGTTTTATAAATGTTCGTATAATTATGACTTTTTTCATCAGAGTCATAAAATTTTATTTTCTTATGCAAAAATCATATAACTATAATTTTTTTCATCAAAGTCATATAACTAGCTTTCTCACACAAAAATCACAAAATTTTTACTAAACTCTAATAAATATATTAATTGATATCTCTTTAATTTTATTGAGACGGGGCAAAATCTTATTGTCAAAGTGAAAGGATCATCGTTGAGACTTGCTTTAAGAAAAAGGAATTAGCATTGCACGAATTCCATCACTAAACAGTATATTTTTGTTACAAAATCTATTTAGCGGCAGATTAGTGACGTATTATAAAAAAATCATGTTAGTTATGTTGAGAGTGATTCATTGCTAATGTACTACGGATTAGGGAGGGTACCTTGGAGCATATATGGGCTGATACTATCAGATTTTTGCATTATTGGGCCAGGAGTGCATATATGTAATAATTCGTAGGAAATAAATGAGAAAATTATCCTCTATAGCCCCTCAAAATTTTAAGGAAAAATTATGTTTTATACCTATTTTATCCAAAATAATTACCCGCCTCTACCTATTCTGGAAATAATTATAAATATACCTATGCAATCAAAAGTAATTACCCGTCAATCCTTCTTCCTGTTTTATTCTTGTTAAACCTAATTTTCCCCCTCCTTTTTCCTTTCTTCTCTATCATTTCTCTGCTCTTTCTCTTTCTTTCCTTTTGCCAATATTCTTACTATTTTTCATTAGATATGTGATCTATCTACCTCTCTCTTCTATCTTTATCATTTATCCCAGCAAAAAAAAAATTTAAGATTTCGGTTTGCTACAAATTTGTCAGGTTCTGTATGTAATAACAAATTTTAATTACCGACACTATTTGTGGCAAATTTTGGTGTTAATGATGATATTTTGAAGATTTAATTATGACAAACATTAATCTGCCATTGGAGGACCTTGAAGCTTGAAACTCATAAAATGGGTTTATTGAGTTTGTGGTTATTTTGATTCGATTCTAACTGGGTATGTTCGAAATATTAGTTAGAGGAAGTGGCTATATTCTGAATCAATTTGGTGGAGATTTTAGACTAGATTTTTAAACTTTGGATTGAAATTGAGTTGAACTAACAAAGAAGACAGATTTATACTGTATACCAAAATGGTATATTGCGTGTTTCAATGAAGTATCAAGGCAAAAGTAATATTAGTTTACAATATACTGCAACAGTGTATTGTAATAATCGGAGAAGAACACAATTATGTAACGATATACCGCTATAGTATACTAATACACTATAGGAGTATATAGTTATACTACAACAATATACCGTTATAGTATACAAATATATTGTTATGGTATACTGTAATAATATGCAAGATGTTATAACAATATGCTGTAATAGTATACAATATACTGTAATAGTATACTTATTACCCATAAATTCACTTGTCATTTTCCTTTTAATTTGTTTTAAGCTTTTACCAAGCGTGCGGGAAATTAAAAATGTAAAAAAATAAATAAATTATAGTTTGCTATATAATGTATAATGGTATACTCTTACAATTAGATGCTTTTAGATTTTTTTAAAATATTTTTTATTGACAACTAATTCTATTTCATTATAATTGAATTAATTTTTTTAACTCTTTACGTACAACTGTATATCCTGTTGGTATAACTATATATTATTCTGATATCAAATGTTAGTTAATAATTTTTCTGTTGTATTATCTACATTTAATCGGTATACGGTTTTATTTTTATTTAGTAATAATATATATATATATATATATATATATATATATATATATATATATATATATATATATATATATATATAAAGAATAATAAAGAAATAGTAAAAATAGTAAATAAAATTAGATTATGAAGAGAAAAAGCATATAAAAAAGAAGTTTAATGAAATTAGAATAGGAAAAAAGAAAAAAATAAGAAGAAAACAAGGAAAAAAGGAGAAAAGAAAAAAAAAGAAAAGAAGTATAGAAATAAAAAAGAATTGAAGATTAAAGGAAAAATTTTCCACAAAACCTATTATGGATAGGAAATGTAATTAGTTTATGGGTAGGTAAAACAAATGGGTAGACACGGGTAAATAGTTTTGTTTTTGTGGGTAGGTGTGTTAAAACCCCAAATTTTAATAGCTCATGTTTTGGCCCACTTGCAAAAGATGGCCCTTCGGTCCAAACATATTGCATCTAGTAGCCCGAAATATCTGTTTTGTATATTTTTTGTATAGTGACTATCGATTTTGTATAGTGAAAATCTATTTTGTATAATGATAGTCTATTTAGTATATATTTTGTATAATGACAACCTATTTTGTATAGTTACATCTATTTTATATATAAATTGTATAGTTACATCTTTGTTGTATATATTTTGTATGGCGACACTCTATTTGTATGTAAATTGTATAGTGACAGTCTTTTTTGTATATATTTTGTATAGTTTATATCTATTTCGTATATTTTTGTATAGAGATAGTCTATTGTATATAAATTGTACAATAAGAGTCTATTTTATATATTTTATGAATAGTGATAACCTATTTTCTATGTACCTTCCACTAGCTTTCTCCCTTGAACGGTTGTACCCTACCATTTTTATGTAGTGATAGTCTTTCTTGTATGTATTTTGTATTATGACATTTATTTTTTATATATTTTGTATAATGATAGTATATTTTGTTTATAAATTATATAATGATAGTCTATTTTGTATATTTTTTTGTATAGCGACAGTCTATTTGTATATCTTATATATAGCTACGTTCATTTTTGTATATTGAATGACTACATGTTTGTAATTGATGAGATGCATCTTACTGTGATTTTTAATTATTTATTATTTATTGGTCTAGGAATTGTAACAAATGGAGTATACTCTACGGTTGCTATGTTTGAACTTACATAGTATTATATAAATAAAAATTTCAGTTTCTCAATATATATATATATATATCCACAATTCTTGGAAAGATGCAAAACAAGCAAAAACTGAAAATTGATTATTCTTTTTTGGCAACTAAAACATTTTCATTATCAATGGAGTAATGTATAGTAAAACGTCTCCACATGTATGACGAATTTTTTTTCCTGTATAATCATGTCTTGAACAAAAATAAAATTCTATTAAGTGCATGTAATATCAATCTTACTATAGAAACTATCTATACTTTTCCCCCTCCTATATATACCTCTCACTCTTACTTCTCTCTCTGTTCAGTCTCTTCAAATAAGCATAATTAACTTTTTCCTTCATCTATTCATATGCTTTAATCCTTTTTTACTGAAAGTGTGGTGGAATATATATAATTAACCAGAATAATGGGCATATGCAGTTCATACGAATCGACATCAGTTGCTACTGTCAAATTAATACTACATGACGGAAGGTTACAAGAGTTCTCTTATCCAGTGAAAGGCTTTGAGACAATTTCACTAGCTATGATGTGCCGATCTCTAAGTTTTTGGCTTCAAACTGCATAATAGATTTTCGCTCAAATTTATCTTTACATAAAAAATGGCTAAATTTCGATGACTTTTAAAAGTTGGCTATTTTTCAACAACCAGTGATAAATCTGGCTATTTTTAAATTTTTCCCGATTTTTGCATTATTGGGGCAGGAGTGCCTATATGTAATAATTCGTAGGAAATAAATTATGTACATGAGGCCCTGTTTAAAACTTTTGATCGTGCTAATATACATATATTTTACACCAATTACATATAATTATTATTTATTGGCTATTTTTAATTTAAATGGCCGGATGAACGATTATCTAGGTTAAATCTCTTAATAAAGAGCTCTTTACACAATAACTAACAAGATTCACTGTTTAGTTTTTCTACAGCTAGCTGGTTATATTGGAGCACCAAGAGGATAAGCTTTTACATCTCATCCTTCGTTTCTCTCCTCTATTTCTTCTTTCACATGGTCTTAATATACTTGTAATTGTTTCTTTCAATCCAAATATTAATCAATGCTTAAAACCAATATAATAATGATGTGTATATTATTGATGCTTCGTCATCTACAATTTTCTTAACCAATTTTCAAAAATATTTGT
Organism: Nicotiana benthamiana; assembly: GCA_034376525.1. NCBI lineage: Eukaryota > Viridiplantae > Streptophyta > Magnoliopsida > Solanales > Solanaceae > Nicotiana > Nicotiana benthamiana. The sequence continues at coordinate 103,642,664 of CM067330.1, forward strand.
ATGCAAATCCAAAAGTTAATGTTTAGTTCAGATTGAAGGATTTGCAGGAAAACAGCTGTCTGAAATGCAGTATAATTTATTTAGTTCTCTTCCACCAATCTAGCATTTCCATTTTTAGACAAAAGTGGCTCTGTTTACGTAAAAATTTTACACTGTCAAAGTAATCTTATAGGTAATAAAAATAATTACTTTTATCAAATTATTAGTTAATACTAAATATAATGTTTCAAACTATAATTGTTTTAGCGCGACCTGATTGTGTAAAACAATTTACATACATAAAAGTTGCACTATGGTACCTTTGGATTATAAGGAATAAGAACACTTTCGATTATCAACGAATTTCTTTAGATATTCTTTTGATACTAAATATAGCAGCATAATATTACTTTCTAACAACCCCAAAATTAGCACATAAATGTGTAACTCCTCTATACATAAAATGGCTTCCTCCAACAGGCTAAACTTATAAATTAAACATTGATGGCTCTTGCGCACATACACAACAAAGGTACGGTAGTGGAGGCATTTTTCGAAACAATCAAGGCCATTGGATTTTGGGGTTTTCAAGCAAATCAAACCCAGGTACAAGTGTTCATACAGAACTTCTTACACTCCTCATGGGACTAAAACTGACCGTGCAACAACACCTCAAACATATCATCGTCGAAACAGATGCACATGCAATATTAGGAATGTTTAACTCAACTACTATGCAATACACTAACATTATTAATGATTGCAGATTACTCCTCCTACACCTGGATAGCCCTCCTATAATATCCATCTACAGAGAGCAGAATTGTGTTGCAGATACTTTAGCTAAATATGGATCCATCTATATACAGGAAAAGTGCATACTTTTTGAGACACCGTCATCTTTTGGAGAGTCTCCATATCACAATAATTGTACTAGTATATTACAAAGTAGGCTTGTTCCAGCAAATTCTAGTACTTCAATACAAATGCACTCTACTACAAATAGTTTGTATAATTGTGCTAACTCTAGTCCTACTAGTATTGTATCTACTTTTAATTTTCAGTCTACTAATATTTCCAATATAGGAAGCTTTGTTGTGAATCCTAGCTCAACACCTACGATGTCTCTTATGTAGGGATGACAATTTAAGCCGAAACACATTTAACCCGTCAACTAACTCAGAGATTAATGGGTTGGGCTACAACATTTTAGCTCATGGGTCAATTTGGGTCGAGTCTAAGCTAACCCATTATTTTTTATAGACCATTATGACCCATTTAACATCCCAAATACAACCTATGAAACTCACCCACAACAAAGGATCTCAACCCAATTTATCTAGAAATTTACTTTTTTTTGGTAATTAAGGTTTTTTCATTAATCACCAATGAAGTAACATTACGCAACCACAGTCAAGATTCAACTCAGCTGACTGTCTGGGAGCTAACATACTAACTACACTTACTATCCTAACTGCCTAACTCTACTATATTCTAAGGTGTTGCAATTGTTGTCTGATTCTAGGGGTGCCTCTAACATTACAATTATACACTATGTCTCTCAGTAAAGCAGTATTACATTGAAAAACCTTGTTGAAAACTCTTGCATTTCTTTCCAGCCATATAGCATATGCAACTTCAGCCGTAACCATTTTAAAAATGGCTCACGACAGGTTCGCCCCTTGGCTTTGCTAATCAACCATTGCATTTTATGGTTCCAATCAATACTAGGTATGTATTGTTCCTGCAGCCAGTTCATTACTCTTCCCCATAGGTCCACAGTGACAGGCAGTTCATGAGCAAATGATCTCTTGTTTCAGGTTGGGTTGGGCATAGGGTGCATTGCTGATCAATACTCATTCCCCAGCTGTGTAGTCTATCCTTTGTTGGGAGTCTGTCCTGTAGGAATAGCCACAGGTTGAACACTGCTTTTGGTCTGGCTTGGTTTTGTATGATTAAATCTTCCATGGGACTGTCGGCACTTCTTGCAACTGTGACTGGTACAATTGTCTAGTCGTGCATTTCTGATGTTTCCAGTTCTGGAGCCTTTATAGAGTATCTCTTGATTGGATGATCTTCTTAACCATCCAGCTAGCTTGGGTAGGAATTGGCATGAACTTTATTGGTCTGTCTTTGATATAATACACTGTGTTCCACCTTATCCACAACTTGTCCTTTTTATGAGCTAGGTCCTAGCAGGTCTTTGCGATAGCAGCCTTGTTCCAGAGCTTAAGGTTTGTTAGATTCATTCCACCAACTGATTTTGGTGTACACATTTTGTCCCATGAGATGTATGCTTTATTAGTTACAGTAATCATCCCAGACCAAATGAAACTCCTGCAAATGCTTTCAATCATTTTAAGTATTTTCACAGGGAAAATAAACAGCTGAGCCCAGTATGCTTGAATTCCAAAGATGACAGATTGCACCAGTTGTATTCTCCTAGAGTATGACAGTGTTCTAGCAGTCCAAGAAGTGATCTTGGCTGTGATTATTTCCACTAAAGATTGCCATTGTAGTAGAGTGATTTTTTTTGTGGTCAGTGATACTCCCAGATACTTGAAAGGCAGTTGTCCTTGCTCATAGCCAAGATGGTCGAGAATTTGCTTCTGTATAGGCATTGGTACTCCTCCAAAATAGACTGAGCTCTTTTTCAAGTTGGCCTTTAGTCCTGAGGCTGCAGAGAATTGGGAGAAGCAGTTGGATAATGCCTTGACAGAGGTGAGGTCTCCTTTGGCAAACAGCAACAAGTCATCAGCAAAGCACATATGTGTAATGCCCAGTTTTTTACATCTTGGGTGGAATTGGTATGCTGGATCAGCTTGTAGTACAGTGCATGACCTGCTTAAATACTCCATGACCAAGGCAAATAGGAAGGGGAAATGGGGTCCCCTTGCCTCAGTCCCCTGGAAGCAGCAAAGGGTACAGTAGGCTTTCCATTAACTAACACAGAGTAGCTCACTGTTGAGATACACTCCATAATCCATTTGGTGAAGGTGCTGGGGAAACCAATCTGTTTCATAACTTGTTGTAAGAATACCGATTCCACTGAATCATATGCTTTCTGGAGATCTATTTTAATCATGCATCTGGAGGAGATATGTTTCCTAGTATAGCTTTTAACAAGCTCATGTGCTAGAATGATGTTATCCTGAATCTTTCTACCCGGGATGAATCCTGCCTGAGCTTCACTGATGATGCTTGCCATCACCTTTTGCAGCCTATTAGCCAGTACTTTTGAGATGAGTTTTTATAGCACAGTACAGCAAGCAATAGGCCTGTACTCTTTGACTGAAGTTGGTTTGGACAGTTTAGGGATGAGGGTAATAGTTGCACAATTGATTGGCTTGCACATCCTAGCTGAGTTGAAGAACTGCTTCATGGCAGTGGTGACTTGCCTACCAATGATGCTCCAGCTATTTCTGAAGAAAACAACATTGTATTCATCTATTCCTGGTGCTTTGTCATCTCCAATAGACTTGAGACTCTCTGTTATTTCTGTGTCAGTTACTGCAGCACAAAGTTCATGTCTTTGTTGTTGTGTCAGTTTTGGACCATTTGACATATACACTTGATTTATAGCAGGCAGATTTGTTGCAGAAGTGCCCATCATTGCTTTGTAGAATCCCAGGATTTCCTCTTTGATATCTGTAGTTGCAGTAAGTTTGATTCCCAGTGCATTGGTAAGCTCAGTAATCTGATTTTGTTGACTTCTGTCCTTCATTACTGCAGTGAAGTACTTACTGTTGGAGTCCCCAAATTGTATCCACTTTCTTGCCTTCTGTTGCAGGACACTCTCCTCAATCAGTGACCATTTTTCCAGTTGTAATACCAGTTCCTTCTCCTTCTGTTGCAGGGCATCAGTGTATGCTTGACTCAAATCTAGAAATTTACTTAGTTGTCCCAATTTTTCTCTTTTTTGTATTTTTAATTTTCTATTATTTTATTTTTCTACACCACCCACCCACTCACCCTACCCCTACCCCCACAAAATTTTTTTTTGTATTTTTAATTTTATGTTTTTTTTTGTGTTTCTGCGCTACCCACCCTCCCTCCTAACCCTCACCCACAATCCCCCCCACAAACCCCTAAAAAAAATTTACTTTTTTTTTTGTTTTTATTTTTTTATTTTTATGCACCACTCACCTACCCCCACCCCCGGCGCAAACCCCCTCAAAAAAAAATGTTACTTTTTTTTTGTATTTTTTATTTTCTATTTTTTTATTTTTATGCACCCCCACCATAACCCCCAACCTCCCACCCGCACAAACCCCCTCAAAAAAGTTTTTTACCTTTTTTTTTTGTATTTTTAATTTTTAATTTTTATGCACCACCCACCCTACCCAACACCCACCCCGCCCCCATCCCCTTATCCATAAAATATTTTTCAACTTATATATTTTACGGTAAAATATTTTTTTTATGCAAGATTAGCATAGTTCTAAAATATGGGTCAAGTCGGACGAGTTGGGTTATGACCCATTATTTAGCATATCTTGACCCAACCATCTTATTTGGACTGAGTTGAGCAATGACTTATGTATTACCTAACCCATCTTGATCCGCTCAAATTCAGAACAACCCAACCATTTATCACCCCTACTCTTATGCATCTGCTAAGTTCTCTTGTATCTATTTAGCTTTTTTTATATTATAAGTAAAGGTGTCAACCGGGCCGGGTTGACCCGGGACCGGCACGGACCGGCCCGGTCAAAACCGGCCCGGACCGGACCGGTTTAGCGCGGGGGGGGGGGGGGGGGGGGGGTGGGTTAGGGGGGGGAAGGGGGTTGGGACGTAAGGCCTTACCGGGCAATTAACCCGGACCGGACCGGCCCGGGAAGAGAAATACCGGGCGAACCGGCCAACCCGGACCGGCCCGGACCGGTTATAACGGTAAAATTTTTTTTTTTTAAAAAAAAATTTTTTTTTTAACTGCTGGGGCCCACTTGCCCGTTGGCAACGGTCCAGAACCATTGGCCAACGGGTCTTTTTGCATTTTTGGCCCTTTTTTGTTTTTTTTTTTGTTTTTTTTGTTTTTATTAAATTACATTAATAACCCTTCTAAAAATCTATAAATACCCTCCCCTCTTCTTCATTTCCTCACTCAAAATTATCTATCTCTCTCTCAATTCTCAAATTAGCAAATATCAATCACTCTCTTCTCTTCAATTTTCAAGAATTCATATTCTACTTTCATAATTTTATTGTCTTTATTTTCCCGAATTTAATTTATCGTAATTTCTTATTTGGAAATCGGCATTCGAAGCTTGATTCTTGAAGTTCAAGTGTTCAACATTCTTGAAGTTCAACTGTTCAAGTGCTCAATTTATTGTCGAATTCGGTGCACTCTCTCCAACTCTTTCTCTTATTTAATATTTTAATTGCATATTTGATTTTAGCTTATATATTAAATTTTCCAATATGTTGAATGCTGCTAAAAGAACGTGTAGAAAAGTTACTGGTAGGAGTGGAAGTGGGAGTGGAAGTAGTAAAAAAAGTCCTATAGCTTCTGGTAGAAGTTGTCGAATTTTATAATCTAAACCAAAAAGTTTTGTGTATGTCTTTTGATAATGCTTCAAACAACAATGCTGCAGTTTCAATTTTAAAATTGAATTTACATCCACCTCTTGATGATATTTTTCATGTTAGATGTGCATGTCATGTTTACAATTTAATTGTTAAAAGTGGGCTCGATTTATTTTCAACTGAGATTACTCTAGTTAGAAGAGCTGTTGGAGTAATTCAGGGAAATAATAGACAATCTAGAATAAGAGAATTTAAGAACAAGTGTATGCAATATAACCTTACACCTAGATTCATGCCCGACGAAGTAGTTACTAGATGGAATTATACGTATATATTTTTAAAATGTTGCTACAAATATAGATTTCCAATAACAGAAGTTGCTAATGCACATTGTACTGATCCTAGGCGTATGTTAACCGGTGATACCTGGGAGGTCATTAGTGATGTGATTAAATTTTTACATAAATTTTATACTGCTACTGTTGTGTTTTCTGGGGCATATTACCCAACTATTACTTTGGCTTTAGTACATATAGCTGAAATTTCTTTGCTACTATTTGAATTTAAGAAGAAAGATAGATATACGGATGCTGTTGCAAGTATGCAAGCAAAATTTAAAAAATATTTCTTTCCAATTCCTCCTATTTACTTAATTGGTGCAGTTTTAAATCCTTCAATTAAAATGTCTGATTGTCAACAATTAATGAATGCTTTATACAATTATATGGAGATTGGGCCCACTGAAAGCCCAAATTTGTATGAATCTATGAACCAACTAAATGAACATTTACAATATCTATATACTTATTATGCAACTCAATGTGATAATGCTCGTGCTTCAACTGCTGCAAATCCCACTATGCAATGTAGCACTTCTAATGTAGTCGGAGATGATGATGAAGGCTTTGATAGTTTTAATATTTTTTCAACTTTTTCTAACACTCAAAGTAGTAGTAGGAATATAGATGAACTGCAATTTTACTTGCAGAAGCAAAAGGAGCCTCGCACCAAGGAATTTTCACCGTTAGGCTGGTGGCAGGAAAATTCAAAGCAATTTCCCGTTCTTTACGCTATGGCGCGGGATGTCCTGAATGTCCCAATTTCCACTGTTGCATCCGAGAGTGCATTTAGCCAAGCAAGACAACAACTTGGAGACACGCGGCACTCATTGGGAAGCAATGCTTTGGAAGTCTTAGTGTGTCTAAGAGATTGGATAAGATCTGAACGAAGAAATCAAGGAAAGGAAGATCTTGATAGCCCGGAAGACGAAGAACTTGGAGATATATTAACGCACGGAAACCCATCCGAATTTAACACTCCAGAAGAAGGTCCAGAGGTTCATATTAATATGGAAGAACTTGCTATTGCAATGCAAGCCATTTGATGTAAATTGTAAACTAATTATGATACATTTTAGTTTTTCAGTTTGAAATTTTGAATTTAAGAAATAAAGTAGCACTTGCAATAAGTGCAATTTTTTCCCCATCTTTTGTTGTGTTCATTCAATTATTACAAAGTATTAATATAACTTAATATTTATACTATACGTAATTCAAAAAAAAAAAAAAAAGATAAACCCGGCCCGGCCCGGCCCGGACCGGATCAACCCAGCCCAATTGCAACCCGCCCCCAATTGAACCCGGACCGGACCGGCCCGGACCCGGACGGGTCATAAAATTTGGACCCGGACCCGGCCCGGCCCACCCGTTGGTCACCAATAATTATAAGTACATCATTTTGGGAAAAAAAAGAATATAGGAATGGTTGACTGGTCAATAATAAACACAAGTGTAAACAATTAAACAACTCCTACTCACTCTCCTCTATACATTTTTACTTTTCCCTTTTATTCTTGTTTTTTCATTTCTACTTTAAATATTAGTTCTCTTTCTCATAATTTTAACTTTTTCAGGGGTTTTCTCTTTCTCTTCTCTTATAAGTACTATGGTTTATTCGTTAGGTTCAAAGTCAAATAAATGCTACTACAACTGAAAATTATTGTTCTCCAATTTTCAAGCTTTAGCACGAGAGGGTGACAAAGATCATACTTTGACATGTCTTTTTTACAATTTTTTAATTGCTCTTCCACGTTTAAACTTTTGTTAATACCAAATACTAATTGTGCTAGTTTTTTTAATAAAAACCAAATCATTTTTGTATTGAGCAAATTTGGTTCCCTACGTTCTCATGCTATCTGTGCATGCCCTTGGCGTTGAGGCCGGCCCAACTAAGGCCGACCCGAGTAAGGTCGACCCCAGTAAGTGGATAGCCCGGTTAACACGACCCAAAACGACGCCGTTTGAAGCTCTGACTCTTTCGTACACTGAAGTCACCAACTTTTGTACTTTTCTTTGATTATTTCGAGGACGGTCTCCTAATACATAAAGGATACTTCCCCTTTGTAAGAGGCTCATGTGTATTTTTGTTACTCGGAATATACAACTCTTTCTCTCTCTCTCTCTCTATCCCTTGTGCAAAGATTACTACTTGTTCCATTATTCTTACATATTAAGATATCTACATCTCATTAGTGTCACCGATATTAGTTCGATAACACTCTCTAGTTCATATTACACTTGATTCCGATTTACCCATTTATATTTTCGATTGTTCTTGAGCTTAATAAGTATCCCTATAAATTTTTAGCCAAACAATTTGGCGCCGTCTGTAGGGATTTCGTGAATCAAAGTTGTAGTTTGCTTCTATAGATCCTTCAAAAACCATTTGTTACAACCTAAAATGGTTGAAAACAACGCAAGAATGAAAGCTATCATGGATGTTAGAACCGATCTCATAGGCCCTCTCAACGCGGCTGCTGAAGGGGATGCTCTACACGCAACCCCTAAGACCCTGATAAACGTGGAAAACCCACCTTCCCCTTCTGAAGATCTGGTGGTTCCACGAGAAAAGAGGCTTCTACATCTAAAACTAAAGAAGCACCCCCCAGAGGTAAAGAGGTTACTGGAAGAGTGGCTGACAAACGCTCTGAGTAGTTTAGCAGAGAAGCCACCCCAAAACGCCAGATGCGCACCAACAATAGACCATGTTGCAGCCGAAGTTGAACCCGAGGTCACACGAACGAACAACGTTCCCGTCGATGCTCAAGCTCATGGTGGCACCGTCACATCCATCCTAAAAAGATAGAGGAAATGGAAAATGAAAATAGGTCTCTTCGTGACCAGATGAAGGAGCACCAACACAGAGTGGACAAGATCCTGGGTGCGCCTAAGTTGTTGCCAAAGCGAGACGTGGGAAGGTTCGTTGAACAACCCTACACAGAGGGAGCTGCACCATACCCCATCCCAAAGACCTTCAAAATGACCCCTACTTGAAGGTATATGACGGGACCTCAGATCATGAGGACCATCTGATTCATTATGTCACAGCAGTCAAAGGTAACGATCTATCAAGGGAGCAGGTACCATCCGTACGTCTGAAGAAGTTCGGCAAAACGTTAACGGGGGGTCCCTAACGTGGTACTCCCAGCTACTGGCCAAAAGCATATCCACGTTCGAGGAAATGGCAGATAAATTTGTCACCACCCATGGAGGAGCCAAGAAAGCGGAAGCACAGGTCAACGACATCTTTGTTGTCCGACAGACCTCATGAGAAAGGCTCAGAGAATTCTTAGCCAAGATCAACATGGTCAGAATGAGCCTACCAAACGTGTCAGAAGGCATGGCAGTCGCAACTTTTCAGAATGGGCTCAGCAGAGACGGCTCAAGGTCAACCAAGAAACTGCTTAGCTGCCTTATGAAATATCCCCCACCACCTGGGAAGAAATTCACAACGCATACTGTGTCGAGGTACGTGGAGACAAAGACGACCTTAATGGCCCAACCCGACAGTTAATAATGGTGTACCCAAAAATCCGAAGAGACCGATGCAACAAGGGACAACGGGAACAAGCCCCACACCTCAACAGGGAGAGGCACCAACCATACATCAGATCTTCGCATCCGCCACCACCAAGGCATGCGGACGCTTTACAACGACATGTCGCCCCAATGCGGAACGAGAGGTATGCCTCCTTACTATCTGCACATAACTTTTGTGTATCTCCTTCAGAAGTAGTGTACACACTGGAGAAGCTGGGCAACAAAGTACATCGGCCGGTGAAGATGAAGTCTGACCCCGCCATAAGAAAATCAAATGCCCTATGTGAGTTCAACCAGGAAAGAGGGCACAGAACCGAAGACTGCATAGGTCTCCGGCAGAAGGTGGTCCGGATGTTAAACCAAGGATTCTTGAAAGAACTACTCAGCGACAAAGGAAAACGCAATTTCCATGTGGGCGGGAACAACCTCACGGCCCGCCATGGCCTCCCTCACCAACACGTGCCATCAACATGGTCATTGGGGACTGAAACGACTCAGCGATCAACCATGTCAAATTCACCACCACTCACAAATTAAAGCAAACCATCACTCACGAACGGTATGATGACTTCGAAGATAGTATCACCTTCGATAAGTCTGATACCGACGGGTTATTTTTCCCCCATTATGATGCTTTAGTTATTACTTTACGCATAGTAGATACTGACGTTAAAAGGATTATGGTCGACGATGGCAGCGGCGCATGTATCATTCATCCAAGAGTCCTTGCACTAATGGGACCGAGGATTAGATAATACCACGCTGTATAACACTAACTGGTTTTAACAATCCAGTAGAAAGAACCTCAGGGGAGGTAACGCTACCCGTTCTGGCAGGAGAAGCTACGATGGAAACCACTTTGCACGTAGTGAACCAAGAAACAACATATAACGCCATCATCGGACGACCGTGGATACATGCCATAAGGGCAGTCCCCTCCAGTTTATACCAAGTGATCAAATTTCCTACCCCATGGGGGGTGTTCAGCATAGGGGGAGAGCCGCACACCGCCCAAGAGTGTTATAAAATTGCTCAAGATTACACGCACACCAAACAGCTCAAAGGAGCAAGTGCGTAAGCATAGAAATCAGCTATGTCGGGGACTAAGGTCCACTCGATAGAGGACGCCATCAAAGATCCCGACGACATTGAGGCTAACAAGGACACAGTCAAAGGCATCGACCCCGTCCAATTGAGCAACAACAATTCCGCAAAGAAGGCTTACATAGGCCACGACCTTTTAAATCCAAGTAAGTATCATGAATTTCTATCTAACCATGCAGACCTGTTTACTTTTTCCCATGCAGATATGCCAGGGATTCCACGAGAAATTGCCTCCCACAAATTGAACGTCAATCCGCTACACCCGCCCATGCGGCAGGTAAGGAGAAAATTCAATGCCGCCATTTAAGTGAAGAAGTAGACAAGCTGCTGGCGAACGGTTCCATTAGGGAGTCCAAGTATCCGGAATGGGTCACCAACGTTGTAATGGTCAAAAAGAATAATGGGAAGTGGCGGATGTGCGTGGACTTCATCGAACTAAACAAATCATGTCCAAAAGATTCGTTCCCACTACCCCACATCAACCAATTAATAGACGCAACGACAGGTCATGAGATGTTAAGCTTCCTGGACGCATACTCCGGCTACAATCAAATCATGATGGCCGAGGAAGATTAGGAGAAAAGAACCTTCATCACTCACCAGGGAACATACTGCTACAAGGTAATGCCCTTCAGGCTCAAGAATGTGGGGACCACATACCAAAGGATGGTGACTACGATGTTCGAAGAACCACTCGGCAAAACGATGGAGGTCTATATTGACGACATGCTAGTGAAGTCATCAAAGAAAGAGGACCACCTCGATCACTTGAAAGATGCCTTCAAAATATTAAGAAGATACGGTATGAACTGAATCCTGAAAAATGCGCCTTCGACGTAGCCTCGGGAAAGTTCCTGGGGTTTCTGGTATCACAAAAGGGCATCGAAGTCAACCCAGACTAGATCAAGGCTATAGAAGCCATCCCAGAAATACTCAGCAGTAAAAAACAAGTGCAAAAGCTAACAGGTCGAATAGCTGCCCTCTCCAGGTTCATCTCGCGCTCCTCTGACAGGAGCCATAAATTCTTCGGTATATTGAAAAAAGACCAGGGACTACAATGGAACGAATAATGTGTCGAGTCCTTGAGGAATTTGAAGGCATATCATCGCTACCCCTACTAGTCAAAGCCAACCCAGGCGAACCGCTGTTGGTGTACCTGGCCGTATCAGAAGTCGCGGTCAGCGCCGTCCTAGTGCTCGAAAATAAAGGTACGATATCTCCTATTTATTACATTAGAAAAAATTTAGTGGACGTTGAAACCCGGTACCCACACCTTGAGGGGCTGGCGTTGGCACTCGTAGTAGCTTTACGAAAGCTACGACCCTATTTCCAGTGCCACCCCATAAGGGTAGAAACGACCTTCCCATAAGGAGCGTCTTACACAAGCCCGATCTCTCAGGTCGGCTCGCCAGATGGGCCGTTGAGCTCAGCGAGCACGATATCACATACCTTCCAAGGACCGCCATCAAGTCGCAAGTCCTAGCCGACTTTATTGCCAACTTCAGTGCAGAAGTCCTGCCAGAGGCAGAACTCGAGGTACAATGATGCATCCTCCAAAAGCGACCTATGGGTCATTTATATGGATGGTGCCGCCAATGCGTCTGGATCGGGATTGGGACTCGTCCTTGAGGTCCCCACGTGCGAAACAATTTGCTAGTCCATACGATGCCCGGAAATGACTAACAATGAGGCCGAGTATGAGGCTGTTATGAAACTAACATCAAGTATGGGGCTCGTCGAATCCTACTCCATTACGACTCCCAACTTGTGGTAACCAGGTCACTGGGACTTATCAAATCAAAGAGCAAAGGCTACAAAAGTACCTAAGAGAAATCCAAAAGCTAATGACTATGTTCGACGTATGCCGCTTCGAGCAAATTCCCAGAGCACGGAACATCAAAGCGACGTCTTGGCAATGTTGGCCGCAACCACCAAAAACATCAACAAAGAAAATGTCGTCACACTCCTCCACTCGACCATTGATCATACCGAAGTACTTTCTTTTAACTTAAAATGGGACCGACGCAACCAGTTCATATCTTATCTACATGATGGGACATTACCCCCGACAAAACAGAGGCAAAGAAACTTCGCGTACAGGCTGCCCGGTACTGCATGATTGACAACGACCTCTATAAAAGGACGTTTGGTGGGCCCCTGGCCAAATGCTTAGGGCCACACCAAACGAGGCCGGTACTCGAAGAAGTACATGAAGGTCATTGCGGTGCCAACACTGGCAACCGCGCCCTTGTGCGATGCATCATACGTGCCGGCTACTACTAGCCCACCATGAAAAAATAGGCAGTTGAATATGTCCGCTGATGCGAACAATGCCAAAAGTACTCCCCAGTGATAAACAACCCAGGAGAACCCCTACATTCCGTAACTTCACGCTGGCCCTTCATCAAATGGGGAATGGATATAGTTGGCCCCCTACCCGTAGAATGAGGAAAGGTAAGATTTTTACTTGGTTTAACTAACTATTTCTCCAAGTGGGTGGAAGCAGGTGTGTACACACAAATACGTGAACAAGAAGTCATCGCCTTCATATGAAAAAACATCATATGCCACTTTGGCATCCCTAAAGAAATCAATTGTGACAACGGGCGACAGTTCATCGATAAAAAAATCGAGTTCTTCGAGAAATGGCGCATCAAAAGGATACTATCCACGCCGTACCACCCCGCCGCCAACGGCCAAGCGAAGTCCTCCTAAAAACAATTCTAAACATACTGAAAAAGAAGCTTGAAGACGCCAAAGGTCTATGGCCTGAACTACTACCTGAAGTTTTGTGGGCACACAAAACTACACCCAAGTCCAGTACCGGGGAAACGCCGTACTCACTAGTTTACGGAACCCAGCCTAAGGTATTCGTACACCAGTGGACGCAGAAAACAACACCAGCAGACTTCAAGATCTTGATGAAGCCGAAGAGATAACGGAAATGGCCCACATAAGGATGGTAGCCCAAAACCAACAAGTCAAAGATATTACAACAAAAGGGCAAAAATAAGGACACTCAAAGTAGGAGACTACGTCCTCAAAGCCAAGACATTGGCCTCCAAATACCCAAGTGAAGGAAAAATGGGCACAAACTGGGAAGGACCCTACAAGATCAAGACGGCAGCCGGGAAAGGGGCATTCCAGCTTGAGACAATGGAAGGAAAAACACTCCAGAACAACTGGAACGTTGCTCACCTCAAGCATTTCCACTTCTAAAAGGCATCCCCTAAGTCGTACTCTTGATTCCCTTACCCGAGTTTTGTCCCGATTGGGTTTTCTCGGGAAGGTTTTTAACGAGGCGGAAAAGGGAACACCTAGAGATGTTTGCAGTGCAAGTGTATCATATCAGCCTCTCCGTGTACTCTCCAAGCCCGACATGATACAGGGAATGGATTAGTGCCATCTCCAATGTATGAAAAGGCTGCAACCATCTCCAATGTATGAAAAGGCCACGACCATCTCTAGATGTATGAAAAGGCTACGGCCATCTCTAATATATGAAAAGGCTATGACCATCTCCATATGTATGAAAAGGCTACGACCATCTCTAATGTATGAAAAGACTATGGCCATCTCCAGATGTATGAAAAGGCTACGTCCATCTCCAATGTATATAAAGGCTATGGCCATCTTCAAATATACGAAAAGGCTAAGGCCATCATTTTTACACGGTTAAGGCCGTAAAAATTTACATGGCTAAGGCCATCGTTTTTACATGCCTAAGCCATCGTTTTTACACGGCTAAGGCCGTAAAAACTCCTTCATGGCTAATGCCATAATTTTTACACGATAAAGGCCTTAAAATTTACATGGCTAAGGCCATCGTTTTTACACAGCTATGGCCGTAAAAAATCTTGCATGGCCAAGGCCATCATTTTACACAGTTAAGGCCGTAAAATTTTACATGGATAAGGCCATCGTATTTGCATGGCTAAGACCATCGTTTTTACACGGCTAAGGCCGTAAAACTCTTGCATGTTTAAGGCCATCATTTTTACACGGTTAAGGCCGTAACATTATACATGGCTAAGGCCATTATTTTTATATGGCTAAGGCCATCATTTTTACACGGCTAAGGCCGTGAAAACTCTTGCATAGCTAGGCCATCATTTTTACACGGTTAAGGCCGTAAAATTTTACATGGCTAAGGCCCTTGTTTTACATGGCTAAGGCTATTGTTTTTACACGGCTAAGGCTGTAAAAACTCTTGCATGGCTAAGACCATCATTTTACACGGTTAAGGCCGTAAAAGTTTACATGGCAAAGGCCATCATTTTTATATGGCTAAGGCCATCATTTTTACATGGCTAAGGACATCGTTTTACACGACTAAGGCTGTAAAAACTCTTGCATGGCTAAGGCCATTATTTTTACACGGTTAAGGCCGTAATATTTTACATGGCTAAGGCCATCGTTTTTACATGGCTAAGGCCATCGTTTTTACACGGTTAAGGCCGTAAAATTTTACATGGCTAAGGCCATTATTTTTACATGGCTAAGGACATTGTGTTTACATGGCTAAGGCCGTAAAAACTCTTACATGGCTAAGGTCATCATGTTTACATGGCTAAGGCCGTAAAAACTATCACATTTTTAAGGACATCATTTTTATACGGCTAAGGCCGTAAAAATTCTTGCATGTCTAAGGCCATCATTTTTACATGGTTAAGGCCATAAAATTTTACATGGCTAAGACTATCGTTTTTACACGGCTAAGGCCGTAAAATCTTACATGGCTAAGGCTGCCGTCGAGCACAGATTAAGGCCGTCAAATTTTACATAGATAAAAGCCATCGTTCTATACGGCTACGTCTACCCTTTTCGCGTAACTAAGGTTGTCAAATTTTACGTGGACAAAGCCATCATTTTTGCACGACCAAGGCCGTCGAATCTTAGACGCTCAAATTGGTCGCCACCAAATTACCCACATAGCTTCAACTACGGCAAAAAAGCACTAAGGAGTTGATAAAAAAATACAACATTTTCCCAGAAAACAGAAAAGGATTAACTATGGCAAAAGTCATATGTCTTTATCTTCAAAAGATTCAGCACCCATGATACTAAAATAGATATTTACAAACATATTTATTTACAAAAATCCTAAAGGCCTCCGCCACTCTGCTCATCCTATCCCGCCTGGTCTTCATGTGGCCCGTCTTCATTCCAGGAGGGTACATCTTGGAAATCCAAGAGCTGGACTCCAAACAGTTAACATCTGCAGAGTTACCCCATCCGGGGAAGGTGATTTGGGGCTATAGCCGGCCGTTTCACTGGAAGATCTAACCAACTGGCATTGACTCTCAACCTCCACCTCAAATGCTCGCTCGGCCACTAAAAATTCTTGAAGTACGACCAGCCGAGCCTCCGCATATACCCACATCTTTGTGCCCCACGAGACGCATCTGCCTGTGCTAGAGGCCGCTTGAGGTCCTCAAACTCGGCCTTCTTAGCATAAAGTTCCATCGTTAACGCTGCAACTCGAATGCCCAATTCCGCCTCCTCCTCTGCCACTACACGACCAAGCTGTAATTCATCATCCTTAGACTTAATAAGGATCTCAATCTCCGCAGCCCGAGCCACAGTGGCCATGAGTTGCTTGTCAACCTTCTCCAGCTTAGCCACCCTCTTCTTCAACTGCGCCTCAGACTGGACGAGGCCCTCATGGTACACCCTAAAGTTAGGATCCTGTTTATACATGTCGGCCAAGGTCTGGTGCGCCTCACACGTCCTGTTGTATTTCTGCACCAACCTATTGTATTTGGCCACCTTCTTCTTCAAGCGTCAAGCCCTCTCCACCTCCAAAATAAGAGTCTGGAAAAAGCCAAAAGATAAGTGCAAGGAAAATCACCCTCCACATATGCAGAAAAAATCAAGTCAAAAGATATACATGCAAAGCCGCACCCGCCACTCTCCGGGCCAAGTCCCTATCACTAGTCTCCACCAAGGCCTCGCTCTCAGCATCCACACACAAAAGTGTCGTGCTTGTGGTCGCCTCCTCACAATTTTCCAACAAAGTTTAATGACTGGGAATCACTATACGACTGGCAGACTGGACGACTATCATCTCCACTTGGTCAAGGGACCTGCCTTCTCCGCCCGTGTCCTCAATAGCGATTTTCGGGCTCGCCACGTCCATACATTCACCCCCTCTCTCCGCAGCCGCCTGCGACCCGCCTTCCCAAGCACGTGCCGGGTGGAGGTTAGTAACGGCCTCTTTTCTAAGAGCAGATCTCCCCAAGCGAATGGCTAAAGCCGTAAAGACCGGCCTAGACTCAGGGCGGGGTGGCTTAGCCTTCTCTGTCTTTGTGACCACCGCCTTGCCAGCACAAATCCGGCATCTCTTCATATCCAACGTCTCTCCTTCTTCAGGGTCCCCCTCCATGGGACACAAGTTTTTCTCAAACGGTACCACTTTGGTGGTAGGCGTCCCTATGGGGGAAACCGCGGGGACGGTCCTAGGTGCTGCTGGTACCTTCTCGGGTGTCATCTCAAGCACGGCCCCGGCACCACCTTAGTCGTTGCTTCGGGAGCCATCGCTAGTGCAACCTCTTGCCTTAAGGGGGAAGATACACTACCCATAGGCTTGATTATAAGGAGTATATCCTCCTCGGCAGAATCGGACATTGCCCTGGAAGGGCCCGGCCACAGTTTTCTTCTTCTTCTTCTTCTTCTGCACCTTCTTAGAAGTACCCCGACCTACCAAACCAGGAATGAGGTGAGCAAGGAAAATTAAGGGGAGCCTCCAAGCCATAACGGAGAGGAAAATCCAAGCAAGGCCATTACCTGTCGGGTCTTAGAGCCTGAGGAATTCTGGCCAGATGCGGCACTCCTCCGCAAATAGTATCAATGCTCTCACCCATGACCTAATGTCATCAATCCTTCGAGGAGTGCGAGTTGTCACTACATAAAGGTAAAAATAAATCTATGATGGTTAAGCCGACGAAATAAGATCGCCATAAAAACTGCATGCAAGAATGCTTACTTGTTGTGTTCCATGCCTCTGGGATCCCTTCGGGGTTAGACACCAGATGTTCAGTACGTGCGTAGAAAAATTTCTTCCAAAATTTGCAACTGGCTTTGTCATCAGCTTGCACCACAAAACACTTCTTGCCCCGACATACCAACTGGAGCATGGTACCTCTCATGAAGCTCACGCTGAACATTTGCAAGAGGTGGTGAACAGAGACCTCTTTCTCAGCCTTAGCCGCATAGGTGGTAAGAATCCTACACACCTTCAGCGCATATGGGGTAAGTTGGGCCAGACACGCCCCATACAAACGATAAATCTCCTCCGCCAGAGGATTGAGCGGGAGGCTATATCCAATCCGAAAAGCATACTCATAAAATGTGCAATACCCAGGGATGTGCACATTGGCGTAGTCCGTCCTAGCGGGGGCCATCTCAACGTAATCAGGAATATTGTACGACTTCCTAAGAGCATCCAAATGAGATGACGTCAGCTCGCTATGCTCCCAAGGAGGAAGTTTACATTTGTTATTAAAATCCTTCTGTGTAACCATGTCTTGTGGAAGTATGTTGGTCGTTGATAGAGGAACGAGGACCTCCTCGGCTTCTCCTTCCCCATCATCTGAGGACGATGAAACCCTAGAATGGGCATCACCCTTGGTTTTTGTGCTATAGTGGCGACGCTTAACCATGATGAAATTTATGAAAGAAAGGCGCTTCAGGGGCACATGTTTCGATTCCCAGGAACAAAATTTTTAAGAAGATCAACGAGTACCAGAAAATTACGAGGATAAGATTGAGGAAATACTCTCTGAAAAGGTCCGAAAGTTGAATTGGGTTCAACCTCCCCTCTATTTGTAAGGAAAGGCACATGAAAATCAAAAAGGCATGATTCGAAAACCGGCGCGAGAAACCAAAACATCACGTCATATCCTAAACCACCTCGGGAGCAAAAGTAATGATCATGCATGTGATCGGTGATGTCATCCTAAAAAGAAGCCCTAAAAGGAGGTTATATGTCAACGGTATAATGCCTTCATGTATGTTCGCGTCCTTTTTGACAGTACCTACGGATACAGCTAAATTTCTAGAAAGGTCAAGCAGGTATGTACGTTCGTTTAAGATGTTTCTTGAATACGTCTCCAACAAACGGAGAGACTATCTGTACTGGACAAATTTGGTTCCATACATTCTCATGCTATCTGTGCACGCCCTTGGTGTGGAGGCCGGCCCAACTAAGACCGATCCGAGTAAGGTCGACCCCAGTAAGTGGATGGACCAGTTAACACAAGCCAAGACGGCGTCGTTTGAAGCTCTGGCTCTTTTGTACGCTGAAGCCACCAACTTCTGTACTGTTCTTATATTATTTCGAGGAAGGTCTCCAAATATATAAAGGAGACCTCTTTGTAAGAGTCTCATGTGTATTTTTGTTACTCGGAATATACAACTGTCTCTCTCTCTCTCTTGTGCAAAGATTACTACTTGTTCCATTATTCTTACATCTTAAGATATATACATCTCATTATTGTCACCGATCTTAGTTCGATAACAGTCTCTAGTTCATATTACACTTGATTCCGATTTACCCATTTATCTTTTCGATTGTTCCTGAGCTTAATAAGTATCCACATAACTTTTTAGCCAAACAATTTTGTAAGCTAATTAACGATATATCTTATTATGATTAAGAGGGTGTTTGGCTAAGCTTATAAACTGGTCAAACTGGCCTATAAGCACTTTTTGGCTTATCTACGCATTTGGTAAAGTTAAAAATTCTTATAAGTTAAGTGATTATAAGCCAAAATCCATAAGTTGGTCTCCCCTAACTTATCAAATTTCAACTTATAAGCACTTTAAGTTTGACCAAAATATTTACTATTATATCTCTAAAATACTTCTTTTTAAAAACAAAACTCTTTATATACCCAGTTCTCAGCTGCTTATTATTAATTTCAACTATTTTATCCAAACACGTAATTGCTTATTTTTTAAATCAGCTTCAGCACTTAAAAGTGCTTTTCAACACCTAATGCTTATCATCAGCTACTATATATCAGCTAATCCAAACGGGCTCTAAGTAAGCAGTTGCATTTATCAAATTAAATATTTTTTTTAAATGGTTTAAAAGAATTTTTTAGCTAATATCTTTTCAGTTTAATGTATAAATTATTTGTACAAGTATCGTGATGGTAATTTTAATTAACAAAAATTGTGTAACAAAAATTAGAAAAGCATGGACGTTTAGAATTAGGATAGAAGGGTTGTGGTTAAGCAGGCATATCTTATTTTCAGGTGTGATTAGTATTATACTCTCGTACTTTCATTTCTTTGTATCCGTATATTTCCTTTACTATATGTCATTTATTTCACTACGACTATTATGCCATTACCACCTTTGCTTGCTAGGGTTTGTACTTGTTATTTCTACTTCCTTTTTTGTTTTTTCTTCTTCAGTCGGAGTTAATCAGAAAAACATCTCCACCTTCGTAAGATAAGTGTTTCGCTCAAAGTCCTCACACACTTTATAAGCGTAAAACAATCGAAATAATTTGAGGGCCAATCATAGCAGATCATAACAAATCAAAGGACCAAATAAAAGGAACGAGAGACAAACTATTTTTATTAAAAAGAGATATATGGGAAGCTTTTTATTGAAGATATCGATTTGGTCTGTCTCTCCATGGAGAGGTTCAGAGTCTACAATGATATTCTCTCTTTTTTCGAGAATCATGAAGAAGAAGAAGAAGCCGACCCCTTCTAGGGTTCTTTCTCTTAGTATTTATAGCAACAAATTGGATCTAGCAATAAAAATGGTCGTGACCATGTCGGAGTTCCTTCTTTAAGACGGTAGACAGGCTGTGGCCATGTTGGTCGAACCAAATGAGGATTAAGCATTATTAATGATTAATGGTCGTACCATTAGTTAAAGTTTAATTAAGTTAAAGCGGGGTCTGATTTGTCAATTATCGTAGGGCCAAATTCTGACCAATACAGTTAGTCCCTCCGCTTATTGAGGTCAGACTTTGGCTAAGCTCGATGAGTGGACTTCATCGATTGTTGTTCCAGAAATTCAGAAAGAGAAGTCAGATGCCTTTTGGCCGAGACCAAGGATGACCGTAGCCATTTATGCATTGAAGGTTATGTTGCTGACATTAATGGCCTTAGCCATTTTGTGTTGACAGTTTTGGGCAGAATCAAGTTGATGACCTTAGTCGTATTTCGTTAGTGGCCTTAGCTATTTATACACTGGAGGTGACCGTAGCCATTCATATAGTGGGGATGGTCGTAGCCGTTCATATAGTGGAGGTGGCCATAGCCATCCATATAGTGAAGATGTTGTGGCCTCTCATATAGTGGGGATGGCTGTGGCCTCTTATACCTTGGGGATGACCGTAGCTTTATGGTCGTGGTTATTTTGTCGATGACCTTTAACCTTGTACGGTGTCGATGTTATTCAAACGTCATGGCCAGGGGGAGTATGGACGTACTTGTCATGCATTTTGGCGACGTCCAAAGTTTTGGAGGTACGCAGGACACTCCTAAAACGTTCTTATGTCAATATAATCGTTTCGAAGGCGAGGCACCGATTGGCAACTGAAAAGCCGCTTCATGGATTTTTGTCATAATGATGCACATTTTTGCAGAACCCAACCATTTTGCGGTTGGTCAAGAAGTTAATGATGACTATTGGAATTCGTGAGAGCCACTTGTTGCTTATAAATAAGGGGTTGAGGCATTTGTCTCTCACTTTTTCGTAATTTGTCTAAGAGAGATCTCTGAAGAATTTTCCTCGCTTTGTCAGTTCATCTTTGCTCTTGCTCTTCGATTGTTGTAATCTTCACTTTTTTCATCGATTCTTACTCTTTTCTTATTTATTGATCAAGAATGGCAAGCAGTTTCCAGAAATATTGCTCAGGCAAGTCTTCCGGCTAACTTTACGGTGACAGAAGAGCCTTCTCCAATGGTAAGAGGTGTAGAACTGGTGGAGACCGATGGGCTTTCGTCGGTGGCGGATATCCTTTCCTTGCACAGATGTCCGGTGATTGATTTCACCAATTTTGAGGGGGAATATCAGGTGAATGAAGACCCACTGATTAGGGAAGTGGGGATT
This sequence comes from Nicotiana benthamiana, assembly GCA_034376525.1. Lineage (NCBI taxonomy): Eukaryota > Viridiplantae > Streptophyta > Magnoliopsida > Solanales > Solanaceae > Nicotiana > Nicotiana benthamiana. Next base: position 103,664,231 of record CM067330.1, read on the forward strand.
GGTCAGTTACGGGAGCAGTGGGGCATTCCCCACTTTGCCGATATTTCCCTCGCTAAACGCGAGGAGAGGGTCCACATCGACCATAGGGAGTATTGCATTTTCTACGCTTATCATTTTAGATTGGGATTCAGGATCCCTCGTCCGATGTTGGTGGTGGACTTCCGCTGTTATTATAGGGTGTGCCCTGGCCAGCTCGTTCCCTCCCTCTATAAGCTTTTTGCTCTGCTCACTAAATATGTTGAGCTGTCTCGAAGGGAGATCACACTGCGGCATGTGCTGACTCTCTACAACCCTTAGAGGGTCTGTGGTACTATGATTTGGGCGGATAATCATGGGTCGTGGGTCCTGACTGTGGAGTTGGATTATGCAATTAACTCTCACACTTATGAGAATTTCTTCTAAATTAGAACTGAGCACTTGGTGGCGTGTGCTACTGAGTTCTTATAGACATGGAACCATGCACGTGAGTCTTTTATTCGTCAAATTCTACTCTTCTTCTTTTCTCATGTCTTGGTCTGATAAATGTTTTGTCTTTGCCTCATGTTTGTAGCTGAACGGCCACTGTTGACTCCTCTACCCGACATTCGCGAATAGGTCGAGGTTGTGCTCCCTCAAACAGCGGGGATTCGTACGTAGTCGTCTTTTGGGAAAGGCACGATCGTAGACCTGATTCTGGTGAGAATTGTAGCTTCCTTTGGTCCCGTTCTTGTTTTATTCCATTTGTCCTCTTCTCAACTTTGTTCTTTCTTTGATCAAGAGGGAACGCCGTGTGAGGGACCCTCAGCTAGCATTTCGTAGGCCGGGCGCGACCGCATGACTAGTGGCAATGCCGGCGCCACCCCAGTTTCAAGGGCGACTTCTATTGAATCTTCGGCGACCCATTAGCCGACACGGTATGCACCTTGGGCTGAAGAGTCTCGGGCGTCGTATGCCCTAGGGCGGAGCTCCCTCTAAGTGAGGATGAGGAGGAGGGGGAGAGGCCGCTGATCAGGCAAGAAGTTGTATTTATGCCAGCTCTAGTGGCGATAAAGTTGGATTCCCTGCCATCGGTCGCGGGGAGGGGGGGGGGAATGCGTCGGCGGTGCCTGCCCTTGAGGGCGAGCACTCAATGGGGGTTGCCCCAGTTGGCTCAGGTCAAGGTGATGTTATCGCTTCAGCAATTCAATTAACAGTTCCAGTTGCTGAGGGGGGAGGTAGTTCCTCAGCAACTGTTTTGGTTAGAGAAGCAAATGCCAATGTGTTGGCGGGGTGGGAGCCTTAACTTCTCGGTCGGTGGAAGGAGGGACGGGCGTTGTAGGTGTAGAGTGTGACTCCGAGTCCGACTTGGACCCTAACGACGTCCGTATGCTTCAAGAAGGTCTCACCCGCACAACGGTGCATGAGGAAGGGAGGTTCCATTATGTTGAGATTCCTACGGAGCAGAACTTGTTGCTTCAAGAGGAGAACTTGGTGCCGATGTTCGAGGTGTTGTGCTTGGAGGCAGAAAATACATTGTGAGGGGCATAACAGATGCCGGGCTAATGGGTGAAGCGGCCGCGCAGGACCTGAAAGTACGTGTAGTGACTTTAGTTTGCTTTATTTTTTTTGTTTTACTTAGTCTGTTTTCCATTCTGATTGTCGGTTTGTTCTTTTAGCTATTTCTGTTGGAGGTGGAGAGCAACCGCCGAGCTAATGTCCGCTCAGGGAACTGTTCGTGGGCGCTGGAGAAGTATCATCGCTACCGAGATCGGTGCCGCGAGATGCGTGAGCGCTTGAGGAAGACCCCAGGAGTCGGGACCTTGTCGAAGAGCTGGCAATGCGAGAACTTCAAATGTAGAAGACCCTTGGCAGGGTTAACACACTTGAGGAACAACTTCATCGTAAAGAAGAGGAGATGGTGGCCGAGAGGAAGGTTGCAGTTGATAGGGAATGCCAAGATTGGGTTAGGGCGGCAGAGGCTCCTGAGACTTTTACCAGGCAAGTGGTTGCTTTGGAGGCTGAGGCCATTGCCCTAAGGCTGCAAGCGAGGGATGCCTTGTCGAGGGATGGGATGTTGGAGACGGCGAATCACATTCGTGAATGGGAATGGGAGCAATAGAGGGCTGTTGCGGCCTTTCGAGAGGGGGCACTGGAGGATCTCATTGGCAACAATGAACGGGACGCCCAGACTGTGGCAGATCGGATTACGGCCTTAGAGGCCGAGAATCAGTGCTTGAGGGATCAAGCAGCCTCTTTCGGCCTGGCTCGTGATCTTTGGATGTTTTCCGAGGCCTAACTTGATGTGTATAAGAGATTGTGGAAGGCCTGTGTCGACTACAGCTTTGATCCAGCTATGCCATAGGTTGATGATGGCGCTGAGGGTGTGGGTGATGCTGATGATGGCACGGGTGGCGCCGAGTGAAAGGGATTTGTTATATTTTTCTTGTTTTCGTTGCTGTTTGGCTAACTTTTTTTTTTATCTTTCCTTTCTTTCTTTCTCATTTACCGGTCTTGGCCGGGTGTAACTGGGGACGACCCCTTGTAATTAAAGATTTAAATATATAAAATTTTATTTTTCTCTATTCTGCATGGTGTTTATTTTGTATCTTTCTTGTTCTCAAGTTTTTCTTTTGGTACGCGCTCAGGGGGGCTTTGCCTCAGTTTTTCAGGTAGGCGTGATCTTTCCCCTATGTGTTTGGTCGTAATGACATCGATGGTCTTGACCATGATAATGTTAGATGCCTTGGCTAGGTAGGTGACTTCGACTGTCGTCGAGTCGTTTGCTTGCCTTAGTTAGAAACTAGGTTGGCTGTTTAGCGGTGATTGCCTTGGCCACGTATCACGACCCAATTCCCAAATCAGGTTGTGATGGCGCCTCTCGCGAAGACAAGGCCAGCCATACCGTTTCAAGTATACCACTTAAAGAAATTAATCAGTTATATAACAAATCGAATCTAAATTTATGACATTTATTTATATGAATACCAATACAGCCCGACCGGGGCGTCACAAGTCACGAGCATCTAAAGAGTAAGGACACTACTACTCTAGACCAACAATGTATAAATATACAAGGTAAAACCGGAATACAAGGATGAGGGCGGTGCCGCGAACGCTGACAGTCACCCTGCTTAGCTACCAGAATATGGCCTTCGATCCTACTAATGATCCGCTATAGGGCGAACAATACCTGCAACTGCACGCAAGGTGCAGGGAGTAAAGTGAGTACTTCCAACTCAGTGGTAATAAGAGAGAATAATATCTAAGTGATAAGAAAACACGTATAAGCACACCAAACTGCTATAAAAGATAGAACAACCCCTTTTTGAGAAAAACCGAAATACTATGAAAATTCTTTTAGAAAATCCCAAGTTCAGTTCAAAAATCTCTTTGAAAATATGCTTTTTCAACAATTGCAAAGGTAATTTTCAACAAGCAGGAACTAATAAGAAACCTTCCTCTCGGGCTCAATATCAACTCACAATATCCAACATCAGCCTCTCGGGCTCAGCACTCCTTAACATATAACACCAGGGCATCTGGTCAACAAGGCAAGTAACAGTATGTATGCCAATGATTTATGAGTGCTAAGTGTTGTACCACATAGTACAAACAGGAGTAAATGCATGAATGCAATGCAATGCACATGAATAGGCTGCAGCGTGCAGCCCGAGCCAACCATGCATATGATTTAACATCGACGGTGCTCACTGGGGGTGTATACAGACTCCGGATGGGCTCTTTCAGCCAAAGCGCAATATCATACAGTGCCAATAGTTACCACTGTTTCCATTACAATACACGATGTCAATAGTTACAACCATTTCCATTTCAACACACGGTGCCAATAGTTACCACCGTTTCTATTTCAATACACGCTGCCAATAGTTACTACCGTTTCCATTTCAATACACGGTGCCAATAGTCACCACCGTTCCAAGAAATAATATACACTCTAGAAAGTAGTGAGATTATGATCGTCAGCCCGAAATATCATTTAAGAATTTTGTGTTTTCAAAACGTAAAATTTGGCTGAGTTTGCAAAAATAGTGTTAAAAACCCTGGATTGAATTCAAATAGTATGCAAATCATGCTAACTCTGATATATCCATCTCTAAAGAATTCTACAAGTCGGCACAGGGCCCCAAACATGGCATCAAGCCCAGATAACATCAATATAGGGTGCGAATCAATCACGAATGTAGTATAATTCATCCCTCGGATTGAACCGATTCACAATTTCCCACATATATGGCCCTGCACTGACCATGGAGTGCATGTCTCGCCTCATAAAGAGTCACAATATAATATACCGGGGTTTCAAATAATCGGCAATAAGCCCCAAGTATGGCAATGAGCCAAAGTCATAATGATAACAACAAAACATATACAATTTAGTGGTAAAAACCAACAACCGGGATGGACCAAGTCACAATCCCAACGGTGCTCTACTCCACGCCCAGGTCCAGCGTGCAAGTCACCACAATACAGCACTAGGATATGCAAATCCGGGGTTTCAAACCTTCAGGATATCATTCCCAAGTATTACTCACCTCGAACCGGTGAAATCTCAAGCTCGCGAAGTCTTTGCCCCTCAGATTGGCCTCTACGCGCGTCGAATCTAGCCAAAAAGAGAGCGAATATATCACAATATGCAAATGGGCCAATACCCAATCGAAATACACCCAAAAACACGAAGTTGGCAAAATCCGAGCCCCGGGACCACTTCTTGAAAAATTACGAAATTCACATTTTCAGAATCCTCTTCTCGCCACGAGTCCGTACATATAAAATTCATCAAAATCGGAGCCCAATTGCTCCTTTAAATCCCCAATTTACATTCAAAATTCCAAGCCCTAGTTCATCCCCTTTTGATTTGATTCCAGAAATTTAAGGGCTAAATTCATGTTTAAAAGATGTTTTGAGTCCATAAAACTTACCTCTAATAAGTCCTCTTCGAATCCCTCTTCAATTTGCTCCAAAAGCTCTCCAAGATGTCCAACAATGGAGGAAATAAGACCTTGCTCGCGGATGAAATGTCATTTAAAAACTCTCTGCCCAGTTGAAAGACCCTTCTTCGCGAACGCGGATCCCACCCGCGAACGCGAAGGCCAACTGCCTCTCCCTTTACACGAATGCGACATCTAGTCGTGAACGCGATGCACAAAACAAGGGCCCTCAATCTTCCCCTTAGCGAACCCGTCACCTCTCTGCGAACGCAAAGTGAAAAATATTCTGGCCCTCCAATTCCTTCTACGCGAACGTGTTCGACGAACCGCGAACGTGATGCCTAACTTCCCAAAACAAAAGCAAACGTGACCCAGCTACGCAAACGCGAAGACCAATTTCCAGGCCTCCTAAATTTCCTCTACGCGTTCGCGACTCACCCATGTGAACGCGAAGAGTATTTCTCTGCAACACCAACAGCTGTGCACCAACATTTTTCCAAGTCCAAAAATAGCTCGGTTAACCCTTTGAAATCACCCCGAGGCTCCCGGAACCTCAACCAAAGGCACTAACAAGACCAATTACCTCATTCAAACTTGCTCGGGCCATAAAAACACTAACATTAACATCAAAAATCACCAAATTCCTCAAATTCAAGCCTAAGTCAAACTATAACTTTTCCAAATTCGCATTCGATCCAAAACCCGACCTAGACACTTCCGAATGATCTGAAAATTTGCACACATATCCAAAATCAGCTAACAAAGTTATTGCAACTCTCGGAATTCCATTCCGACCCTTGGATCAAATTCTCACATACCAACCGGATTTCTCCGAAATTCTTATTTCGCCAAAATAGGCTAACTTTCACACTAGACCTCCGAATTCAATTCCTTTTCCTCTCCTAAGTCATAAATCATCCCCCAAAACTAGTCAAATAATCGAAAATCCATTTCGATCCATCTGACTTACAAGTCAACGTCCATTGACGTTTCCAACTTAACTTTCCTTAAAGAGACTATTTGTCTAATTTCTATCTAAATTCAATCCGAAACACTTCAAACTCACCAAACACATATAATAACATATGAAGAAGCATAAAATGGAAAAAATGGGATAATAACTCACGTGACGACGGGTCGGACCGTCACACCATGATTAAGTTCTTTTTGTTTATCGCTTTCTTTTACTTGGTGTAAATAATTTGTGGCCATTATTTGGCGATAGTGGCACTTACCCTCAGTCCCAGTTCGGGCATGGTCGAACTACTGGCCGTGGTAGTAAGAAAAGCAGCCTTGTACTTTGACCAGGGCCAAACATTACGTGGCCCGAATTTTAGCTCGAGTTAGGTGTAAGTCTTTGGATGGCGAGGGAGATTAACTTGTCTCTCCGTCCGTTGCTCTTTAGATTTGAGGACGAACACGTTCAGCTTTGTTGTTTGAGCAAGATTGGGCTTGTAATGGTTAAGGCATATGGCCTGAGTCTTAGTTCGAATTGTAGTTGAACCTTTGGGCGAAGGCACATGGCCTGAGTCATTATTCAACCGTGGTTGAATCTTATGATTTTTGATGGCGAAGGAGCATGGTCTGAGTCTCGGTTCAACTTGTAGTTGTACTTTTGGTGAAGGTACATAGCATGAGTTGTTGTTCAACTGGTTGAATCTTGCAATTATTTTATGGCGAAGGCGCATGGCCTGAGTCCCAGTTCAACTTGTAGTTGAACTTTTGGTGAAGGCATGTAGCCTGAGTTGTTGTTCAACCGTGGTTGAATCTTGCAATTTTCAATGGAGAAGGCATATGGCCCGAGTCTCAGTTCGAGTTGTAGTTGAACTTTTGGATGAAGGCACATGGCCTGAGTCGATGTTCAACCGTAGTTGAATCTTGCGATTTTTTATGGCAAAGGCGCATGGTCTTGAGTCCCGGTTCAACTTATAGTTGAACTTTCGGAGAAGGCACGTAGCTTGAGTTGTTGTTCAACCGTGGTTGAATCTTACAATTTTTGATGGCGAAGGCGCATGGCATGAGTCCCAGTTCAACTTGTAGTTGAGCTTTCGGTGAAGGCACGTAGCCTGAGTTGTTGCTCAACCGTGGTTGAATCTTGCAATTTTCAATGGCGAAGGCGCATAGCCTGAGTCCCGGTTCAACTTGTAGTTGAAATTTCTGTGAAGGCACGTAGCCGGAGTTGTTGTTCAACCGTGGTTGAATCTTACAATATTCGATGAAGGCTCATGGCTTGAGTCCCAGTTCAACTTGTAGTTGAACTTTTGGTGAAGGCACGTAGCCTGAGTCGTTGTTTAACCGTGGTTGAATCTACTGTCGAAGGAACGTAGCCTAGGCCTCGTTATGTCAGTGTTTCAGAGCTGGAGCTCGGTTTTGAGTCGAGATCTTGAGCAGTTCACGCGCTATCTTTCCAGGCGAGGTATGTAGGCTGGCCTGAGGTGACTCTCGGTTCGAGGTACCTTCATGTTGATTTCCGGCTGGGTCCCTTATCATGGATGCGGGAGATGCCTCAAAGAGCTCCTCCCTCAGGAGGGGAGGGAACTGCTTCTTCTTTTTGCTTGCACTATCCGAGAGAGAAATGTCAAAGGAGTTGGGTCTCGATTCGAGATATTCGAGTTTCCTTTGTCCGATATACCGCTTTAGCTTGTTCGAGCTGGGTTGTTCTTCGACGTTTTTTTCTTTCGATCCGAGGAAGAACTACACGATTCTGCTATGAAATCCCCACAGACGGCGCCAAATTATTTCCCTCAAAGTTCTCACACACTTTATAAGCGTAAAACAATCGAAATAATTTGAGGGCCAATCATAGCAGATCGTGATAAATCAAAGGAACGAATAAAAGAAACGAGAGACAAGCTATTTTTATTAAAAAGAGATATATGAGAAGCTTTTTATTGAAGATATCGATTTGGTCTGCCCCTCCATGGAGAGGTTCAGAGCCTTACAAAGATATTCTCTCTTTTCTCGAGAATCGCGATGAAGAAGAAGAAGAAGCAGCCCCTCTTCTAGGGTTCTTTCTCTTAGTATTTATGGCAGCAAACTGGATGAGCTGGCGATAAAAATTGTTGTGACCACGTCGGAGTTCCTTCTTTAAGACGGTAGACAGGCCGTTGCCGTGTTGGTCGAACCAAATGAGGATTAAGCATTATTAATGATTAATGGCCGCACCATTAGTTAATTATGGATTAACATAACGGGGTATGACCCATACAATAAGGTTAAGGTCTTCGTATACTTTATCCTTCCCAAATTTTACTTTGTGGGATTTCACTAGATTTGTTATTATAGTTGTTGTGTAACGTGAATTAGAAATTAAATCATGTCAATAATTAAAATCAAGCAGTTTCTAATATTTTCTTGAAAATAATAATAATTTTTGACTGAACAAACAACTATTTAAATGACACCTTGTGGTAATAGTACAACAACTTGCATGCATCGAATCAAGCTAGATAAAAAGAATCCCTTCGAATTCCTAAACTAGCACTATTATTATGTCATGTATTTGAAAATCTCCTTGTACAAAACCACATTACCTAGAATCACGTGATGCCATTAAGACAAAACACCCCGACCAAGTAATTAATTAATCCCAAAAATTTTGTGTGTGTGTGAAAAAGAAGGGGAGGGGGGGGGGGGGGGGGGTGATCATGAGCAGTGAGCCAAGAATACATAAAGAATTCCTAGTTGAACTGGTCAAATTAAGAAAATTAAAAATGAGTAGAAATAAAAGAAATTATGGTAGCTACTAAATTTAATAATTCTAACACAAAGGTGACCTATGAGGAATGCCTTTTCTTCTACTCATACTAGTAGCCATATCCTCATCACTACTTATGTTCTTATAATTACTATTAACTATTGTTCTTCCACATACATATAATCCACTTCTCTTCTTCCTCACAAACTCAGTGCATGGGAAAGTTGTAGTGCTCATCATCATCATGTTCTCTGATCCCGACGACGAGCCGGACATTGACGAACCCCAGGGCTCGTCGCTGTCCACGATCGTCGAATGGCCCGTGTCGTCGTCGGCCATGTCTTGAGGGATAAAGAAATCTGGACTAAGTTGTAAAGTTGTGCATCTCCTTAGGAATGGAGAAATGTCCTCGTAGTGTTTTAGCACAAAATCCACCTGATCATCAATAAAATGCGAAATTATTGGCACTTAACTAGAGCATTATTGTCACTTGACCAAAATTATGTTATTTTTTTGATTAATTTTCCATGGCCTATATATGTTACTTCTTTCTTAAGTAATTTCAAGATTTTTGCCATAGATTGGCTTCTTTTTTTAAAAAATAAATTAAAACATAGTTTAATTTGTTCATAGAATATCATCAGTTTTTTGAAAGAAAAAAAAAATCAAGTTCCTAAAACTGGTTCAGGTCCGTGTGTGGGTGAAGTTTTTCTTTCACTCACAAAACTTCAGCTATTTTTTTCAAATAAAATGCATGTCTAAATACAACTTCAACTTTCAAAAATTATTTATTAATACAACTCTAAAAACTCTTTTTTCAAATTTCAACCAAATTAATTTATATCCAAGCGCTAGTCTAATATTTTGGAAATAGCAATGAGTGTAATTGAGAACATGATCTCAACGAATTTTTCAAGCATCAATGCATTGTTTTTGAAACATATTTTATATGAATTGAATTATGCTAACTTAGGTGAAAAAGATAATAATTATGGTTGAAAATCAAAACAATATTCTCCATATAATAAATGTTATAAGTTACAAAGAAAATTACCTTGCACCCTAGAGAGCAATGGACAAAGGGTTCTTGAAGACTTCTATCACACGAAGTGCAATAATTTCCAGATCCTTTGAATTGCCTATTTTGAGGTCTTTTCTTGATAAAAATCACCTTAGCACTGTTTATTGTGTATGCCTAATTTGAATTATGAAACAAATTATCAGAAAAAATTCAAACATCAAGAAATTGTTGAGAAAAACTATCTTAGAATAGTTAATGATTATCAAATTTTTTGTTGAAGGGGAATCTTGGAGCAACGGTAAAGTTGTCTCCATGTGACTTATAAGTCATGAGTTCGGATCGTGAAATCAGCCACTAGGGTAGGGTGCCTATATCACACCCCCTTATGTTGCGGCTCTTCGCGGACCTTGCATGAGCATGAGACGCTTAATTAATTAATTAATTACCTGCACATTTGAGCAATCTATGAGTTTCTCCAAGTCTTCAAGTCGAACAACATCATGATAAACATAACGTCGAATTTGAACTAATCTGTGGAAACGATGAGCCATCACACAATGAGGGCAAATACTTATGCAGCAATCCAAACAACAAATATTCTTCTCGTTCTTCTTTGCACTCTCGTGAATTTGGCATGGGGCAAAGAATTTCTCTGTGCAGATAGCTTCCAACCATGCTGGCTTCTGAATTCCCTATAATTAACACACCATAAGACAATTTAAAAACTAACATACAGTATTCTCCCACATTCTTGATATTTTTGAAGATATTTAAGTTCTATGTATTGACGATTTTTAGAAATATTTTATATAATCAAGCTCAAATATAATATATTATATGTAAATTTTTATGATAAAAATAAATTGATAACCTGAATTAACTTGCTACGATATTGTCAGTTTATATAACTTAAGTCGTCCAAGAAGGAATTCAATCACATGAAGAATGGCGAGAAACTACTACTACCACAAAAGGGGAAGATGGTCACCAAGAGCGAAGCTAGAGCTTCCATAAGGGGTTCAGCCAAATCAAGTAGTTTTTGTCCAAACACATTATTTGTTTTAAGAAATTTATTGAATACGTACAAATTCTTATTTTAGAACCCACTAACCTAAAAGAATTAGAATCCTAAACCCGATAACTTTAAATTCTAGCTTTGCCATTAATTGTCACTCCTTATCCCGATCATACTAAAAGAGGGAGTAAATAACTCAAATATTTTACGTACGTACTTCAGTTATAGAGGGTGCGGGCGGATGACGGAGAGAGTGAAAAAGAGGGCAAATTGAAGAATGAAATAGAAGAAAAGTTAGCTTACCATGATCACATAAAACAGTAATACACCTTGAGTCACAAAGTACTAAAGAAGAAGCTAAGCAATGAGAAAATGTATTGATTGGAAGAAAGAGAGGGACTATAGGGTATGGATGTTAGTGTATTTATTGAGAATCACAAGAGAGGAAAGGATATATTTATTCCTCGGGTACATACACAAAACATTTTGTTAAGAGGCTCAGTTGCAATATAAATATATATAAATTACTTAATATAGAGAGAAAAAGAGAATAAAATATAAAGAAAAAGGGTAATATATGAGGAGAACGTGGACACTGTTCCCGAGTATCCCATTGTATTTCTTCCCACATAAAATAATTTTGTCTATCTCCTTGTGTTGAGAGCTTAAACCCTAAACAAAAGGAGAGTTCTTGAAAGAGCTGCCCCACTAATTTTATTTGGAATTAAGTTTATATTATATATATATATATATAGATATATACAGTTTAACTTGAATAGTAGGTTAAATAGTTATATCATCTTTATCAGGTTTCAATTAGTTTTTACTATATAAATTTATCTTTAACTATCTTATAAATAACTTGATTATGTAAATGTTTTTATACGTGTAAACTTATTGAGAATATATGATGTTGATGCTATGGGGGCTAAGAAGAAGTAGAGGAAGGCAAAAGAAGTATTGACGTGAGGTGAATAGGCAGGATATAACGCTACTTCAGCTTACTGAAGACATGGAGCTTGATAAGTAGGTGTGAAGGCCGAGAATCAAAGTAGAAAATTAGTAGGTAGCCGAGAGTATTAATGTTAGTCCTTTTTTACTTGTTGTTATTTTGTTTCGATTTCTTACTATCTTACTGTTGTTACTGCTCGGTGCTGTAGGATGCTATAGTATTAGCTTTTTCTAATTAAAAATTTACCCTTTTTTGTGATCCTAGGGTCTATCGGAACAACCTCTCTACCTTCAAGGTGAGAGTAAGGTCTGCGTACCACCATCCTTCCAGACTTTATTTGTGAAATTACACTAGATTTGTTGTTGTTGTTATTGTAATGTATAAACTAAAATTATATTTTATTTATAGTTTTTTTAATCAATTTTTACTTTGCTTTTTAATTCTCATATCTCGGTAAATTAGGTTGGAGCTAGCTAGCTAGCTTCTTGTCTTTACTAGGTGAGTCAAGAAACAAATATTAGTCCAATTTACTTGAAATTTTCTTATCTTTCCTCCCTCTTGTCTTTCCATCTCTTTTTCATTGTTTGTTAATTTATTCTTCGTTTTTTTGTATTATCCCAATTCACCAGCTGTTGGTTCAAAGTTTTCTTGACTAATACTAGGGTAAGAACTTTAACCGTCCGCTGGCCGACAGTTAATTGCTGTTTATTCGCGCATACATGGTGCAATCGTGGTGGAATCACAGCCATATAACACATCTTTGTCATTAGAAATATTGTTTTTATTTAACGTCTATACACACTTGAGTGAAAGAGTTTTTATAACTGTTAGATCACTTAAAAGGATAATTACAAGAAACCGTTCATAAAAAATAGGGGTAAGAACTGGAAAATAAAGAGTCACCTGCTATAATAAGTTAAATAGTATAAAGTAATATAACGAATTAGCCTAAATATTATAAGTCTATCCAGCCACTTAAATTAATAGTAGCAGCGAAATGTATAATTCATATATAATATATTTATAATCATATATAATTAATGTATAATTACTTCCTATATACCGGGCAACAATGAACAATGAATCTGACGGATTTTTTGTGTAAAAATTTAAAAAATTAATAGCGCATATTGTATTGGGCAAATTTGGTTCCCTACGTTCTTAGGTTACATATATGCACGCCTACGACGTAGAGAACAGCCTAATTGGGGCCGACTCGACTAAGGGCGGCCTCAGCAAGCGGACGGACCAAGCGACGTGACTCAGGACGACGTCGCTTAAAGTTCTGACTTTTCCGTACACTGAGACCATCAACCCCTTGTACTTTTTTGAATATTTCGAGGAAGGTCCCTTAGTATATAAAGGGGACCTTCCCTTTGTAAAGGACTCATGTGTATCTTATTATTACGAATACACAACTATCTTTCTCTTTCTTCTTTCTACTGCAACGACTCTCTCTTACAACGACTCTCTCTTACTTTATTTTTCTTACCTATCAAGCTATCTTCAATATTATCTCAGAACTTAATAAAGTAGTTTCCTCTAGTTCATATTATGCTTGATTCCGATTAACCCATATTATTCTTTTGTTTGTTTTCGAGCTTAACAAAATTTTTAACTTTTTAGCCAAATAATTTGGCGTCGTCTGTGGGGATTTCGTGAATCAAAGTTGTAATTTGTTTCTAGAGATCTTTCAAAAAGCCACCTCATACAATCCAGAATGGCTGAAAATGACACAAGAATGAAAGCTAGAGCCAATCTCATGGGTCCTTTCAACACGGTTACTGAAGGAGATGCTCCACACGCAACCCCTAGTACCTTGATAAGCGTGGAAAACCTACCTTCCCCCTCTGAAGATCTGGTGGTTCCAGGGGAATAAGAGGCCTCTACATCCACAACCAAAGAAGCTCCCCCAGAGGTAAAGAGACTATTGGAAGAATGGTTGACAAGTGCTCTAAGCAGCCTAGCCGGGAAACCATCCAATACCAGATGCACACTAACACCAGTGATGGAACACGTCACAACTAAAAGTGATCTCGAGGTCACACGAACAAACAACGTGCCCGCCGATGCACCAGCTCACGAGGGTATGCTCACAGCCATCCTAAAAAAGATGGAATAAATGGAAAATGAAAACAGGTCGCTTTTGCGACCAGATGAAGGAACACTAAGAAAGAGTGGAAAAGATCCCGGGGGCACCTAAAATGTTGCCAAAGCGAGATGTGGGGAGGTTCGTTGAACAACCCTACACAGAAAGAGCTTCACCTTATCCCATCCAAAAAACATTCAAAATGCCCCACTATTTGAAGGTATATGACAGGACATCATATTCAGAGGACTACCTAATCCACTATGTTACGTCGGTAAAAGGTAATGATTTGTTAGTAGAACAGTACCATCCGTAACTCTGATGAAGTTCGGCAAAACATTAACAGGAGGGGCCCTAACATGGTACTCCCAGTTGCCGTCCCAAAGCATCTCCACGTTCGAGGAAATGGTCGACAAATTTGTCACCGGCCACGCGGGAGCCAAGAAATCAGAAGCTCGTGTCACCGACATCTTCGCTATCCGACAGGTCTCAAGAGATGGGCTCAGAGAATTCTTAGCCAGGTTCAACAGGGTCAGGATGAGCCTGCCCAATGTGTCCGAGGGCATGGCAGTCACGGCCTTTCAGAACAGACTTAGATGGGGCAGCTCACGGGCGACCAGAAAATTGCTTAGCCGTCTTATGAAATGTCCCACCACCACCTGGGAAGAAATCCACAATGCCTACTGCGCCGAGGTACGTGGAGATGACGACGACCTCAATGGCCCGACCAGGAGGCTAATAGCAGTAAACCCAGAAATCCGAAGGGACTGACACAATGAGGGAAGACAGGAACAAGTTCCGCGCCTCAATAGGGAGAGACTTAAGCCCTACATCAAAACTTCACAACCACCAAGACACGGGGGTGCCTTGCAACGACACATCGCCCCATTAAGGAACGACAGAGGTATGCCTCTTTCATTATTAACACATAACTTTTATGTGTCTCCTTAAGAAGTAGTGTACGCACTGGAGAAGCTGGCAAACAAAGTACAATGGCCAGCGAAGATGAAGTCCGACCCTGCCAAAAGAAAATCAAACGCCCTATGTGAGTTCCACCAGGAACGGGGGCACAATACTGAAGATTGCACAGGTGGTGGTCCGGTTGCTGAACCAAGGATTCTTGAAAGAGCTGCTCAGCGACAAGGGAAGGCTCAACTTCGCGTGCGCGCGAGAACAACCTCATGGTCCACCGAGGCCTCCCTCACCAACGTGCACCATCAACATGATCATTGGGGATGGTAATGACTCAACGATCAACCATGTCAAATTCACCACCACTCACAAATTTAAGCGAACTATCGCTTACTAACGGTATGACGACTTCGAAGATAATATCACCTTCGATAACTCTGATACCGATGGTTTGTTTTTCCCTCACTATGATGCCTTAGTTATTACTTTACGCATAGTAGATACTGATGTAAAAAGGATCATGGTCGATGATGGCAGTGGCGCGTGTATCATCCATCCAAGAGTCCTTGCATTAATGGGACTCGAGGATAAAATAATTCCGCATTGAATAACACTAACTAGTGTTAACAAGGCAGTTGAAAGAACCTCCTGCGAAGTAACACCGCCCGTCATGGCAGGAGGAGTTATGATGGAAACCACCTTCCACGTAATGAATCAAGAAACGACATACAACGCCATCATAGGATGTCCATGGATACATGAAATGAGGGCAGCCCCCTCCAGCTTCTATCAAGTGATCAAACTTTCAACTCCATGGGGAGTGTACCGTATACGAGACGAGCCACGCACCATCCAAGAATGTTACAAAATAGCCAAGATTACATTCACACCAAGCTGCTTAAAGGAGCGAGCGCGGAAGCATAACAGTCAGCCCTATCAGGGACTAAGTTCCATCCGACAGTAGATGTCATCAAAGATCCCGACAGCGTCGAAGCTAGAAAGGCTACGGTCGAAGACCTCGACCCCGTCCAGCTGAGCAACAGTGACTCCACCAAGAAAACGTACATAGGCCACGGTCTCTCAAATCCAAGTAAGTATCGTAAATTTCTATCTAACCACGAAGACCTGTTTGCTTTTTCCCATTCAGATATGCCAGGAATCCCACAAGAAATTGCCTCCCACAAGCTGAATGTAGACCCGCTTTACCCACCAGTGCGACAGGTGAGGAGAAAATTCAATGCCGCCATCAATGAAGCGGTAAGCGAAGAAGTAGACAAGCTGCTGGCCAATGGCTCCATTAGGGAATCCAAGTATCCAGAATGGTTCGCAAATGTTGTAATGATCAAAAAGAAAAATGGGAAGTGCGGATGTGCGTTGATTTCATCGACTTGAATAAAGCATGTCCAAAGGACTCATTCCCGCTACCCCACATCAACCAATTAATAGAGGCCACGGTGGGACATGAGCTGCTGAGCTTCCTTGATGCATATTCCGGTTACAATCAGATCATGATGGCCGAAGAAGATCAGTAGAAGACGGCCTTCATCACTCACCAAGGGACTAACTCCTACAGGGTAATGCCCTTCGAGCTCAAGAATTCAGGGGCTACATACCAAAGGCTGGTGACTACCATGTTCAAAGAGCAACTCGGCAAGACAATGGAGGTCTATATTGACTACATGCTAGTAAATTCGTCGAATAAGAAGGATCACCTCGACCACTTGAAGGAAGCTCTTAAAATACTGAGAAGATACGACATGAAGCTGAATCCCGAAAAATGCGCCTTCGACGTAGCCTTGGGAAAATTCCTGGGGTTCTGGTATCAAAAAGGGGCATCGAAGTTAATCCAGACCAGATCAAGGCCATAGAAGCCATCCCGGAAATACCGAGTAGCAAAAAGCAAGTGCAGAAGCTGAGGAGTCGAATAGCCGCCCTCTCTAGCTTTATCTCGTGCTCCTCCGATAGGTTCCACAAATTCTTCGGTATATTGAAAAAGGACCAAGGATTACAATGGAATGAGTAATACTTCGACGCCTTACAGAGTCTGAAGGCATACCTGTCGTCGGCACCCATGCTGGTCAAAGCTAACTCAGGCGAGCCACTATTGGTTTACTTGGCTATGCCGAAAGTTGCAGTCAGCGCCGTCCTGGTGCGCAAAAATAAAGGAACACAATCTCCTATCTATAACATTAGCAAAACCTTGGTGGACGCCGAAACCCGGTACCCATACCTTGAAAGGCTGGCATTGGTGCTCGTAGTAGCTTCACGGAAGCTTAGCCCTATTTCCAGTGCCACCCCATAAGGGTAGTAACGACCTTCCCTTTAAGGAGCATCTTACACAAACCCGAACACTCAAGAGGACTCGCCAGATGGGCCGTTGAGCTCAGCGAGCATGATATCACATACCTCCCAAGGACCGCCATCAAGTCGCAAGTCCTTGCCGACTTCAGCGCGGAAGTCTTGCCAAAAGCGGAATACGAGGCGCAACGCATACCCTCCAATAATGACCTATGGGTCCTATATACGGATGGCGTCGCCAATGCATCGGTATTGGGACTGGGACTCATTCTCGAGGTCCCCACGGGCGAAATAATTCGCATGTCCATACGATGACCGAAAATAACTAACAACGAGGCCGATTACGAGGCCGTTATTGCAGGCATGAAACTGGCAACCAAATGCGGGGCTCCCCGAATCCTTCTCCACTATGATGTTGGAAACACGTGTGTTGATTCATGTAGGTTTTGATAAATTCCAAACATCATGTCAATCGTCAGTGATGGAACAAATAACAGTCCAAGTACAAGATGGACAGTACGCGTTCAAGAATAGCAATGCAATCATAGTTGAGTCGTTCTAAATTGTAATCTTGACTCAACGACTTATTTCTAATATTGGCTCTCACCCAAAATGATTTTTATAAAATCATGCATCATTAGGTTTCAAAGAAATAAGTTGCATATTTGTCAAAATGATTTTTAAACTCGTCTTGTGAAAATTGGGTTTAACAATCGATTGTCTATGACCAACAATCGATTGTCAAAGTTTATACTCAGTCTCAAAAATGTTGCCTTGAGACAGAGAGTTTGTTTGAAATCATTTTCGAAACAACAATCGATTGTCACTGTTGAACAATCGATTGTCAAGTTTTATACTTAGTCTCAAAAAAACTTGTCTTGAGACAGAGAGTTCGTCTGAAATCATTTTTGAAGCAACAATCGATTGTCACTATTTAACAATCGATTGTGCATGCTGGAATTTCCAAAAGATTTTTTTTAAACGGCTCTATTTCGACATTTATTAATGATGCAATCATTACACAATATTTTAGTCAAAAAGTTGTCAGAAATATTTTGATTATTTGAACAACAATCGATTGTCTAAAGTTAACAATCGATTGTCATATTTAAAAATTCAACAGAAATCTTTTTAAACGGATTTTAAGGATCTTGTCTGTTGAAAAAGTGTTCCAACAATCGATTGTCTAAATAAACAATCGATTGTCAGGCAGATTTTCAGGAGCGTTTTCTGGAACTAAATGCAACGGTCTAATACTCCATTTTCTTTATCAAACACTCTCTGAAAATCATTTTAATATACAACAACACTCCAGAAAAATTAAAAAGTTTACATTACATTCTTGAGCTTCAAATTTCATATCTTACATATTATTTTGAAGATCCAAATATTGATTAAGTTGTTGAGTTCTTGAGCTATATCATTTGTACTCATAATCCACTCTATCAAGAGAGTTATTGTTTAAGTGAGTAAGAAAGTGTTCTTGTAAACACTTGTAGCAAGAGGGATTGTTGTAATTCTTCTTGAGAAGTCTTAGGGATAGGATTCCTTGAGCAGGTTGTTTGAGGCTTGTGTTGTATCAAGTTCTCAAGTTGTAAAGGTTCGTTAGGCACCCGGAAGCTTAACAAGTGAAGTCTTTGAGGTGAGGAACCTCCGAGCAGGTGTTTGAGGCTTATGCGACTTAAGTTCTCAAACGGAAAGGTTTGTTAGGTACCTGTTAAACTTAGCGGTGAAGTCTTTGAGGTGAGGAACCTCCGAGCAAGTGTTTGAGACTTGTGTGATTCAAGTCTCAAGTGTAAAGGTTTGTTGGGCACCTTAAGCTTGACACGGTTGTTAGTGGAAATCTCGAGAGAGTCTCTCGGGGACTGGACTAGCCACAAGGTGTGGTAAACCAGGATACATCTGTGTGTTCTTTACTGCTTTCTTTAATTACTGCACTCTTTAATTTCTGCAGTACTTTATTCTTGCTACAGATTTTTAATTCCGCATAATTTTCATAAAACGCTATTCACCCCCCCTCTAGCGTTAAGCATATATTCTAACAA
Source organism: Nicotiana benthamiana (assembly GCA_034376525.1). Lineage (NCBI taxonomy): Eukaryota > Viridiplantae > Streptophyta > Magnoliopsida > Solanales > Solanaceae > Nicotiana > Nicotiana benthamiana. The sequence continues at coordinate 103,683,167 of CM067330.1, forward strand.
TTGGTATCAGAGCCTAACTCTCTGTAAGCCCTAACCGATTGAGAGAAAGATCTGTATATTTTTGTCAAGAATGTTGAATGCAGGTTCAATGAGCAAAGGTTACTCAATAGATTCACCTCCGGAATTTGATGGCAGTAACTACACAGTTTGGAAGGAACGGATGAGAGTGTTCACCCGAGCTAACGACTCCCGTCTTTGGCAAACCATAAAGTATGGAGAAGCCATGGTGAGTGAATACAACACCAAGGCGATAAATTTGCTGTGCAGGGCTGTAAATCAAGAAGACTGTCGAAAAATCTCCCACTGCAAAACTGCAAAAGAGATATGGGATAAGCTCGAGGACATATATACTCCTCAGGAAACAAGCAGTTCATGTGATGAACAAAATGTCCGATGCTGCATGGTTGACGGAGAAGAAGAGGTAAGTACTTCTTACTCACATTCTTTTGAAGAATTGAAAATAGCTTATAAAGAGCTATGTGATAAATTGAAAAAGTCCTCAATAATCGCCGATGAGGCCACGACCAAAACAAAGGTTTTGGAAGAAGAAAATCGTTGTTTGAAAAATGACAATGATAATCTTAGAAATAAGATTAAGGCGATGAATAATGCTTCCTCGTCTAATAGTTGTTTCACTTGTATTTCTTGTGATTCCTTAAAGTTAGAAAACCTAGAACTTAGGAAGACACTAGAAACACATAGTATTCCTAAGGCTGTTAATAAAATCAAAACGGAATTGCCTAAGAAAAACAAAAGGCGTAGTAAAAACAAGAATCGAGTTAGTAATTTTACTACACCACCTAGAAATAATTCTAGGGCATTAAATGAGTCTAGAAACAACACTTTTAGACCACCTAGACACTACTCTAGGATGTACGCGAATAAGCCTAGAACCAATGTCGTTAGACCACCTAGACACGAATCTAGGATTTTTGAAAACAAGTCTAGTAACAATAATTTTAGGCAGCATTCTAGGAACGAGTTTAGACAACCTAGAAACGAAGCTAGGTTCTTTAATGAGTCTAGGATTAATAACTCTAGACCACCTAGAAACAATTCTAGGAGCTGGAATAATGAATCTAGAGTTAACAACTTTAGATCGCCTAGAAACGACTCTAGGATATTTGTTGACAAGTCTAGGATGAATTACACTAGACACCCTAGAAATGACTCTAGGATTTTCAACGCGTCTAGGAACGACCTTAGATCACCTAGAACGTTTTTGGCTCAACCTTGGCATAGGCACAACCCAAATGTTGTTTGCCATTACTGCAATCGTGTTGGTCACAATGCTCCCGTTTGTTTTGCTAAACATAGGGATTTATCTTATGGTTATAATTATTATTTGCCTAACCCCAAAGGACCCAAAAAGATATGGGTACCAAAAACCTCTCCATAGGTATTTTTGTAGGTGTGCTTGAAGACTACAAAATTGTAGTAGATGCACCAAGCACGACACCAAAATGCATCAAAGGGAATTTCGGTTAGATATCATTTTTCGTAACCAAACTGTGCAAATAATCAATGTTGATAAATTTGCTGTTATTATTGATATTTGGCAGCTGTTGATGTTGACATGTTGGTTGTTAACGTGATTCTCACTTTGAATAATGTTGATGTGCTAAATTGCAATAATTAATATATGAGATTTCATTGTTGACCTTCATTGTTTGCTCACATGCTGAAAATCTGTCTTTACAAGCTTCATTTATTAAATGTTGATCCATGCTTTGACTAATATTGATTCTTGTATTGAAAATGTGCTGTTAAGCATCTACTAGAATCATTCTTGGTTAAATCATGTTTTGGTAATCTTTTCAAAACAGCAAGTGATATTATTTTTGTTTTGTGATATATGTTTTGATAAATGCTTTCCAAAATAACAATTGGTATTCTTCTTAAATATTAATGTGATATCTTTTGTTGATATAATTGATAAATTTGTAGCAATCTTCATATTATTTGTTCCTCAATATCCTTCCTATTCTTTTGTGAATATGGTAAATGGAAGTAGCCTTCATCTTCTTGCTAAAAGAAGAAATGTTTAGGCAATTCGTTTCAAGTAAGAAGGAATGTCATTACATTCTATCTTGCCTCACTTGAAGAGGAATTTGTTCTTAAAAAGAATTGATTGCATAAATTTCATTGATGATATTCTCTTAACATCATCTCTTGTATTTCAAAATTGCAGTCTATTTGTGACATTACTTTTGGAAATGTATTTCTTGATGATAATCTATTTCAAATGAATTTCATGGTGATAATATTTTTGATATGCTGAAATTCGTTTTTCGAAAATAAAATTCTGTGTTGATAATCTGTATGTTGTTGGTGATGACATATTTTTGATATGTCTATTTGATGAAATTATTTTGGAACTGCTAATATACTTGCCATGAAGTATAATTCAATTTCTAGCAAATTGAGATGTCAATAATGGAGGATGACATCAAGAAAAACCGGGTATGATCGTTCCTTACTCTACCTTTTAGCTAGTAGAATTGATATTATATGTTGCAAGTATTGATATGAATGTTATATATCATGTCTATATTCCAATAGATCACGTTCTCGAAGGCGATGTCGAAATTAAGTTCTCAATCAAATGACATCTTAACCAAGCCTTTAAGATTAAGAGTTGTTCTTCCGTATTCTTAATGAACTCGGAGTTTTCGACTCTACGTTGATCAAATGCATACATTCATGTTGCATTCATTTATTTGAATAATGCATTTTTGCAGAGATATCCTCATAGATAGGGGGAACATATTTGTGATTAATATGTTGGTGTTTTGTTAAAATGTATTCTTGATTATGTGCATCTAGTGTATCAAGTTTTTGATTTTCTAACAAATTGGTTATTGATTATGTGTATTCATAACAATCAGTAACAATTGATATTTATAACAATTGGTATTGATTATATGTATTCATGTTTTATAAAATGTTTTCTTAAAAACGTTTTTATAATTCTGAAAAATCATTATCTTCTACCATGAGTTGATGGCATTGTCTCATCTATAATCAATTGTCATACTTCCAAAATTGATTATCATATATTCAAAATTGATTGGCATACTTCTATAATCAATTTTCAGGACTTAAACTCTTTTGGCCTAGTCAACAATCGATTGTTCACAGGCACAATCGATTGTCGGTGATTTTCTGAAATTCTGAAAACATTCTGCCTCTAGCCAATTTTTCTCAGAAACTGTCAAATTCAACAATCGATTGTCCATTCTTAACAATCGATTGTCTAACGGTATAAATTCAAAAATTCTTACCGTTCTGAGTCCTGCAGACCCTTTAATCGATTGTCAGTTTTTACGGGCATATTACTGTTCAACAATCGATTGTCCCCAAGAAACAATCGATTGTCAAAACGGCTCTTTTCAAATCTGACCGTTTTTGAGTCTTTATTCCAGCCTTAATGGCTCCTCTTCTTCCCTCTCTATAAATAGGGGATGCTTTCTTCATATCCATCACCACAAATTCAAGCTCAAGCTCAAAATTCTCTCTAAAAAGCTCTCTTGCAAAATTCAAGCTTCCTTAAGTCTCTTTCATCAATATGTCAAGAAGAACCCGTTCCAGCAGGCAAGGTGCTTCCACCTCTGCTTCTCCTCCTCCCGGACACTATCCATATCAAGATGGTGATGTTTTGTTCTTCAAAAGCAAAAACAAGTTAAATCGCTTTCTTACAAAATTTGAAAAACGCGATATTCATCCTCCTCGTTTTTCCACCATGAGATATCTCCAAAACTATGGTCTTGCTGCAAATTTACTCCGACAAAGTCAACTTCTTGACTTCCTTCTCCTCTCATATGATTTCATAAATACAACATTGATTCGGGCATTTTATTCAAACCTCCGTCCAAATGACGATGGCGATCTTCTCACCTTTGTCAATGGTGCCAAAATTGTTGTCTCCGACGAATCTCTTAATGCCATTGTCAAACTTCCAAATGATGGTGAAGACATTCACCAATACGTTGGAGAAGAGGGAGCCTTATTTGATGAAACTACGTTTCTTCGTCAAACTGGACTCACTCATTATGATCCAAGTCTTTCTTCCCGTCGTCCCACTATTACGGGAATGGATCCGAACTATCGGTTGATATTTTATTTCATCACCCGAGTTCTCAAGCCCCGAAAAAGCAGCCACACCACTATCTCCCAAGAGGATTGCAAACTCATGCATGCTATTGCTACCGGAGCTCGATTAAACTATTGTAAAATAATCAAGCTTCACATGCGTGATGCTCTTGCCGAGGACAAGCATCTTCCTTATGCTCTTCTTGTCATGAACCTTCTTGAATCCGCCGGACTTGTCACGGCAAATGGTCCACTCAAAAATCGGACCAAACACTGGGAAATTTCTGAATCTTCCTTTCCCAGTGGTGGCGATCATGAAGCTCATCCTCCTCCACATCCTCCTCAAAATCCTCCTCAAAATCAAGACCCAAATACGGTTATTATAAATCATCTTACCCGTATCGAGTCAAAAGTTGACAACTTGACCCGCTATGTCCAAGGATATTTTGACCACGTCAACTATCAATATGGTGTTGTTGTCCCATTTGAGGCACCGTCAACCAACATGAACGAAGATGATGATAATGAGGATTAGATATTTTCTTGTATCTTTATTTCTGCAATTTCTTTATTATGGATTATGTAATGCTTTCTTATTTAATGAAATATGTTTATTTGAAATATCTCTCCAATTACTCTTATGTGAAATATTTGGTATTTTTAAAAAAAGGGGGAGTAATTGTTTCTCCAAAGGGGGAAGTTATGCAACTTCACAAAAGGGGGAATTATATTTTTCTCTAACCACCTTTTATTTATGTCAAAAGGGGAAAGTTGTGCAACTTGTGATCCTAACCTTTTTCTTCCTTTTTGTTAATGTCAAAAGGGGGAAAATTAAGGGCATATGCATATCTATTTATCTCTATACTTTGGGGGAAGATTAGGGTATATGCATACTTACATGATTACATATTTTTTGTAAAGGGGAAGACATATGCATGTTTATGATATTGAAAGTTCCTAATTATTTGTTGCATACATTTAGGGGGAATCATAAACTTAGGGGGAACATATCTTGAACTGCTTGGCATTTGAATACATATCTTGAACTGTGTTGAACCGTTATTAATATGCATATCCCGATATATGTTTGCCATTATCAAAAAGGGGGAAATTGTTGGAAACACGTGTGTTGATTCATGTAGGTTTTGATAAATGCCAAACATCATGTCAATCGTCAGTGATGGAACAAATAACAGTCCAAGTACAAGATGGACAGTACGCGTTCAAGAATAGCAATGCAATCATAGGTGAGTCGTTCTAAATTGTAATCTTGACTCAACGACTTATTTCTAATATTGGCTCTCACCCAAAATGATTTTTATAAAATCATGCATCATTAGGTTTCAAAGAAATAAGTTGCATATTTGTCAAAATGATTTTTAAACTCGTCTTGTGAAAATTGGGTTTAACAATCGATTGTCTATGACCAACAATCGATTGTCAAAGTTTATACTCAGTCTCAAAAATGTTGCCTTGAGACAGAGAGTTTGTTTGAAATCATTTTCGAAACAACAATCGATTGTCACTGTTGAACAATCGATTGTCAAGTTTTATACTTTAGTCTCAAAAAAACTTGTCTTGAGACAGAGAGTTCGTCTGAAATCATTTTTGAAGCAACAATCGATTGTCACTATTTAACAATCGATTGTGCATGCTGGAATTTCCAAAAGATTTTTTTTAAACGGCTCTATTTCGACATTTATTAATGATGTAATCATTACACAATATTTTAGTCAAAAAGTTGTCAGAAATATTTTGAATATTTGAACAACAATCGATTGTCTAAAGTTAACAATCAATTGTCATATTTAAAAATTCAACAGAAATCTTTTTAAACGGATTTTAAGGATCTTGTCTGTTGAAAAAGTGTTCCAACAATCGATTGTCTAAATCAACAATCGATTGTCAGGCAGATTTTCAGGAGCGTTTTCTGGAACTAAATGCAACGGTCTAATACTCCATTTTCTTTATAAAACACTCTCTGAAAATCATTTTAATACACAACAACACTCCAGAAAAATTAAAAAGTTTACATTACATTCTTGAGCTTCAAATTTCATATCTTACATATTATTTTGAAGATCCAAATATTGATTAAGTTGTTGAGTTCTTGAGCTATATCATTTGTACTCATAATCCACTCTATCAAGAGAGTTATTGTTTAAGTGAGTAAGAAAGTGTTCTTGTAAACACTTGTAGCAAGAGGGATTGTTGTAATTCTTCTTGAGAAGTCTTAGGGATAGGATTCCTTGAGCAGGTTGTTTGAGGCTTGTGTTGTATCAAGTTCTCAAGTTGTAAAGGTTCGTTAGGCACCCGGAAGCTTAACAAGTGAAGTCTTTGAGGTGAGGAACCTCCGAGCAGGTGTTTGAGGCTTATGCGACTTAAGTTCTCAAACGGAAAGGTTTGTTAGGTACCTGTTAAACTTAGCGGTGAAGTCTTTGAGGTGAGGAACCTCCGAGCAAGTGTTTGAGACTTGTGTGATTCAAGTCTCAAGTGTAAAGGTTTGTTGGGCACCTTAAGCTTGACACGGTTGTTAGTGGAAATCTCGAGAGAGTCTCTCGGGGACTGGACTAGCCACAAGGTGTGGTAAACCAGGATACATCTGTGTGTTCTTTACTGCTTTCTTTAATTACTGCACTCTTTAATTTCTGCAGTACTTTATTCTTGCTACAGATTTTTAATTCCGCATAATTTTCATAAAACGCTATTCACCCCCCCTCTAGCGTTAAGCATATATTCTAACATATGACTCCCAACTTGTGGTAAACCAAGTCACTGGGACTTGTCAAGTCAAAGAGCAGAGGCTGCAAAAGTACCAGGCATAAATCCACAAGCTGATGGCTGCTTCGAACAAATTCCCCGAGCACAGAACGTCGAAGCGGACAGCCTGGCGAAGTTGGTTGCAGCCACCAAAAATTTCAACAAAGAAAGTATGGTCACGCTCCTCCACTCACCCATTGATCACGCCGAGGTACTCTCCTTAAACCTGACTTGGAACTGGCACAACCAGTTCAAATCTTATTTGCAAGACGGGACATTGCTCACTATAAAAGGAGGCGAAAAAGCTTCGTGTACAGGCCGCCCGATACTGCATGATCAATAACGACCTTTATAAGAGGACGTTTGGTGGCCCCCTAGCCAAGTGCGTAGGGATACATCAAATGAGGCTAGTACTTGAGGAAGTACATGAAGGTCACTGCGGTTCTCACACCGGTAATCGCGCCCTCGTGCGGTGCATCATACGTGTCGGCTACTACTGGCCCAATATGAAAAATGAGGCGGCCGAATTTGTCCGTCGATGCGAACAATGCCAAAAGTACGCCCCAATGATACATCAACCCGCAGAACCCCTCCATTCCGTCACTTCACCCTGGACATTCATCAAATGGGGGATGGATATAGTCGGCCCGCTGCTAGCAGGACGAGGAAAGGTAGGATTCTTACTTTTTTAACTGACTATTTCTCTAAGTGGGTAGAAGTAGGTGCTTACGCACAAATACGCAAACTAGAGGTCATCACCTTCATATGGAAGAACATCATATTCCGCTTCGGCAACCCCAAAGAAATAAGCTGTGACAACGGGCGTCAATTCGACGGTCAGAAAATGACAGAGTTCTTTGAAAAATGGCGCATCAAAAGGATACTATCCTCGCCATACCACCCTGCCGCCAGCCAAGCAGAATCCTCCAACAAAATCCTAATAATACTAAAGAAAAAGCTAGAAGACGCCAAAGGATCATGGACCGAACTGCTACCTGAAGTCTTGTGGGCACACAGAACTAACCAAGTCCAGCACCGGGGAAACCCCGTGCTCACTGGTTTACGGAACCGACGCTGTCATACCCGTCAAAGTAGGCGTACCCAGCCTAAGCTATTCGCATACCAGTGGAACAGAAACTGACGCCAACAGACTCCAAGACCTTTACGAAGCCGAGGAAAGAAGGGAAATGGCCCACATCAAGATGATAGCCAAAAAACAACAAATTGTGAGGTATTACAACAAAAAGGCGAGAATAAGACCACTCAAAGTAGGAGAATACGTCCTCAAAGCCAAGACATTGGCCTACAAAGACCCAAACGAAGGAAAATTGGGCACAAACTGGGAAGGACCCTACAAAATCACAGCGGCAGCTGGGAAGGGAGCATTCAAGCTTGAGGCAATGGAGGGAAAAATGCTCAAGAATAATTGGAACGTCGCTCACCTCAAACATTTCCACTTCTAAAAGGCGTCTCCCGAGTCGTACTTTTTTCCCTTACCCGAGTTTTGTCCCAATTGGGTTTTCTCGGGAAGGTTTTTAACGAGGTGGAAAAGGGTACACCTGGAGATTTTTTCAGTACAAGTGTATCACATCGACCCCACCGTGTACCCTCAAAGCCCGACATGATACTGGGACTAGATTAGTACCATCTCCGGATGTATAGAAAGGCTACGGCCATCTCCAGGTGTATAGAAAGGCTACAGCTATCTCCGGATGTATAGAAAGGCTACAGCCATCTCCGAATGAATAGAAAGGCTACGACCATCTCGAGATGTAAAGAAAGGCTACGGCCATCTCCAGATGTAAAGGAAGGCTACGGCCATCTCCAAATAAATGAAAAGGATACGACCATCTCCAAATGAATGAAAAGGCTACGGCCATCTCCAAATCAGTGAAAAGGCAATGGCCATATCCAAATGAATGAAAAGGCACGACCATCTCCAAGTGAATGAAAAGGATACGGCCATCTCCAAGTGAATGAAAAGGCTACGACTATCTCCAAGTGAGTGAAAAGGCTACGACCATCTCCAAACGCACGAAGGGGCGAAGGCCACTATTTTAACACGGTCAAGGCCGTCAAGTTTTAACATGGCTAAGGCCATTATTTTAACACGGTTAAGGTCGTCAAGTTTTAACATGGCTAAGGACATTATTTTAACACGGTTAAGGCCGTCAAGTTTTAGCATGGCTAAGGCCATTATTTTAACACGGTTAAGGCCGTCAAGTTTTAACATGGCTAAGGCCATTATTTTAACACGGTTAAGTCCGTCAAGTTTTAACATGGCTAAGGCCACTATTTTAACACGGTTAAGGCCGTCAAGTTTTAACATGGCTAAGGCCATTATTTTAACACGGTTAAGGCTGTCAAGTTTTAACATGGCTAAGGCCATTATTTTAACACGACTAAGGCCGTCAAGTTTTTACATGGCTAAGGCCATTATTTTAGCACGGTTAAGGCCGTCGAGATTTACATGGCTAAGGCCATTATTTTAATACGGTTAAGGCCGTCGAGCTTTACATGGCTAAGGCCATTTTTTCAACACGGTTAAGGCGGTCGAGCTTTACATGGCTAAGGCCATCACCTTTATATGGTTATGGCCGTCAAACCTTATTTGGCTATGGCCATCACTTCCACGCGGTCAGGACCGCCGAATGGCCCACTTGGCTTAAACTACGGCAAGGGGAAGATAAAAAGAAGGGGAGTATATAATGCTCCAAAAAATCGAAAGAATTGATTATGAAAAAAATATTATATCTTTATCCACAAAAGTATCAATGCCCACTGTAAAAATCAGTATTTATAATCATATGTACAATGGCCTTAGAGGCCTCCGCCTCCCTGGTCGTCCTGCCCCGCCTTACCTCCATGCGGCCCATCTTCATTCCCAGGGGGATACGCCTCGAAAATTTAAGAATGGACTCCAAACGGTTGACGTCTGCAGAGTTACCCTCCTCCCGGAGTGGCGATTCAGGACTATAGCCGGCCGCTTTACGGGCAGCTCTAAACAGTTGGCGTTGGCTCCCAACTTCGCCTCAAATGCTCACCTAGCCGCCAAAAACTCTTCAAGCACGACCAGACGTGCCTCCGCATAAACCCACATCTCGTGGGCCTCACGAGATGCGTCGGCCTGTGCTAGGGTCCGCTTGAGGTCTTCAACCTCGACCTTTTTGGCGTCGAGTTCTACCGTTAAGGTCGTAACCCGAGCGCGAACCTCCGCCTCCTCCTCTAACTACGCGGCCAAGCTTCAACTCTTCATCCTTAGCCTGAATAAGGACCTCCATCTCTGCAGTCCGAGCAATGGCGGCCATAAGTTGTTCGTCGACTTTCTCTAGCTCGGCCACCTTTTTCTTCAACTGCTCCTCGGACTGCGCAAGGCCCTCACGAACCACCCTGAAGTTAGGGTCCTGCCTGTACATGTCGGCCAAGGTCCGGTGCGCCTCACGTGTTCTATTATATTTTTGCACCAACTTATTGTATTTGGCCACCTTCTTCTTTAGGCGTCGACCCCTTTCCACCTCCAGTATAAGAGTCTAAACAAAAAAGAAACGAGCGAAAGGTGAGTACAAGGGAAATCGCCCTCCACTAACACAAAAGAAAAATCACCAATTAAGGCAAAAGACATACCTGCAAGGCCGCGCCCGCCACTCTTTGGGCCAGGCCCTTGTCATTGGGCTCTGCCAAGGTTGCACTCTCAGCGCCGGCACATAGGAGCGTCATGCTGGTGGCCGCCTCCTCACAGTTCTCCAACAAATTATAGTGACTAGGAATCACTATGCGACAGGAGGACCGGATAGCCACCATCTCCACTTGGTCTATGGACCCGCCTTCTCTTCCCGCGTCCTCCACAGCGAACTCTGGGCCCGCTGCATCCACACTTTCATTTCTTCTTTCCGCAGCCTCCCTCCTCAGAGTATACTTCGCCGAACGAATGGCCTCGGCTATAAAAACCGACCTAGATTCAGGACGGGGTGGTTTAACCTTCTCCGTCTGAGTAACCACGGCCTCGCTGGTCAAAATTCTACGTCTCCTCCTTTCTAGCATCTCCTCCTTTTCAGCATCCCCCTCGGTGGGACGCGATACGGGCACAGATGGGGACGGCTCGACAACTGACACTCTTGTGAGGGCAACCCCAATGATGGTTCCAGGCACATCCACCGTTATCTCTTTGGGCGCTGCTTTAGGTACGACCCCTGGCACAGTCTTATACACTAATTCCGGAGCCACATCTGATGCGATCTCATGCCTTGAGAGGGGAGAAACACTAACCCTGGACGTGCCTCCGAGTATCATATCCTTCTCACCAAGGCTTGGTGCTAACATAGAAGGGCCGGCCACAGCTCTCTTCTTCTTCTTCTGCACCTTCTTGGAGGCACCTTGACCTATCAAAACTCGTATGAGATATGTAACAAAATTATGGTAAACCCCCAAGTCAAAACGGAAAGGAAAAATCAAGAAATACCGTTACCTGACTGGCCGTAGAGCCTGAGGAATTCCGGCCAGGTATGACATTCCTCCGCAAATGGTATCAACGCCCGCGCCCACGACCTAATGTCGTCAACCCTTCAAGGAGGCGGAGCTGTCTTTGCATGAAGCCAAAGGGAAATTTACAATGATGAAAACCAACAAAATAAGATTGGCGTAGTAAAAGCTACGTACAATAATACTTACATGCATCGTTCCATACCTCCAGGAACCTTCCAAGGTTGGACACCAGGTGCTCGGTGCGTACATAGAAAATCTCTTCCAAAATTTGAGGTTGGACTTATCATCCACTTGCGACACAAAGATTTTCTTGCCTCAGCGTACTAACTAGAGCATTGAGCCTCTCATAAAGCTCACGCCAAACATTTGCAAGAGGTGATGAACGGTAACCTCTTTCTCAGGCTTCGCTGCATAGGTAGTGAGAATCCTACACACCTTCAATGCGTACAGAGTAACTTGGGCCGGTCACGCACCGTACCAGAGACAAAGCTCCTCCATCAAAGGGTAAGCGAGAGACTATACCCGATGCGGAAAGCGTATTCGTAGAACGTGCAATACCCGGTCATGCGTACGTTAGCATAGTCTATCCCGCCGGGAACCAACTCGATATAGTCAAGGATATTGTATGACTCCCTGAGAGTAGCCAAAAGAGGTGGCGTCAGTTCACTGATATCCCAAGGGGGAAGCTTGCACTGGTACAAAAAGTCTTTCCATGCGGCCATATCTAGTGGAAGAATATTAGCCGCTGATAAGGGAGCAAGAACCTCCTCAACTTCCACATCGTTTGAGAAAGACGAGGAGGGGGCGTCACCCTCAGTTCTGATACTGTCATGACGAAGTTTAGTCATAATGGAAGTTATGAGGGAAGAGCGTCTTAAAGAAACAAGGGTTGATTCTCAGGAACAAATATTTAAAAGGAAAAGATCATCGAGTGCCAGAGAAAGATGAGATAAAGGTTGAGAAAGTGCTCTCCAAAAAGTTCGAAAGATGATTCGGGTTCAACCTCTCCCCTATTTATAAGGAAAGGTGCACGAAAACCGAAATGGCTTGGTTTAAAAACTAGTGCGGGAAACCAAAATGTCACGTCATGTTCTGAACCACCTCGGGAGAAAAGGTAATGATCACGCACGTGATCAATGATGTCATCTTAAAAAAGAAGCCCTAAAAAGAGGTTTTTGAGTCAACGGCTTAGCCCCTCCGCATATGATCACGCCCCCTCATCTATGGTATCAATGGGAACGGCCACATTTGTAGAAAGAACGAGCATGCATGTCCGTTTGTTGAAGACGTCTCTCGGCTACGTCTCCAACAAACGGAGGGACTATCTGTATTGGGCAAATTTGGTTCCCTACGTTCTAAGGTTACATATATGCACGCCTACAATGTAGAGAACGGCCTAATCGGGGCTGACTCGAGTAAGGGCGGCCTCAGCAAACGGATGAACCAATCGACGTGACTCAGGACGATGTCGCTTAAAGTTCTGACTTTCTCGTACAATGAGACCACCAACCCCTTGTACTTTTTTGATTATTTCGAGGAAGCTCCCGCGGTATATAAAGGGGACCTTCCCTTTGTAAAGGACTCATGTGTATCTTATTATTAAGAATATACAACTCTCTTTCTCTCTCGACTCTCTCTTACTTTATTGTTCTTATCTATCAAGCTATCTTCAATATTATTTCACATCTTAAAAAAGTAGTTTCCTCATATTATGCTGGATTCCGACTAACCCATATTATTCTTTCGATTGTTTTCGAGTTTAATAAAGTACTTAACTTTTTAGCCAAACACATATAAATTATGGTAGGGTGATAAGTATCATTCGATCCTTAACCAAAAAACTCATCTTTAGGAGTGGCTTTACCTTGAAAGTGTGACTTTCCAGCCCAAATCTGGTTAGTCGTGCCCTAGGTATTTCGACATCGAGTGCGAAACCAAAACATTTCTAAAAAGGAATTTGCTGCAAAACGCCATTTACTTAGTGAGAAATCCTAAATATTACGCTCATTATAATGATATATCAGCATCTGATGCATTTAAAATATCACTTTTTATTACATCAGTTCTTGGTTTTAGAAATATTACTTTCTTAATATTTTTGAGAAATTAACTGTTTAGAATGGAGTACTTAATAAGTCTAGGAGTTAACTATAGTTAGAGTTAGTAAAATTAACTACAGTTAGAAGTAATATTAATTATCAATTAAGAAATTAGTTAGTTAATTAGATTAGCTGTCAATGAACTTTCATAAGTAAGTCGGTTGAAATCAGTCTTGTATATATAGATTGTAGAGATATAAAGTGAAGTAAGCAATTCATTTTGAGCTTATTCTCTGATGACCTCCATTTCCTACACTGTGAACTTGTCTTCCTCGATAACCATTGCTGCAGTTCTTCATCTTTAGCACACATTTTGACGTGGTATCAGCGCTATGGGAGATTGAGGACTGATTGCTCGATTTCAAAGGCCATGGCTGCCGATGATACTTTGCCGGAGAAACTAAGCTACAATCATCATTGTTTTATACGGTGAATGACAATTCAGGTGCAGTTCTAATCTCACTTCAGCTGAGAAGGACAGAGAATTACTCCGTACAACGTCGAGCAATGAGAATCGCGATCCTTGGTCGCAACAAGTTAGGGTTCATCGAAGGTATGTGCAAAAGGGAGGATTATGGTCCAAATCTCGTTGATTTGTGGGAACGATGTAACACAATTATCCTATCATGGATAATGAATTGTGTAACAGCTAAATTACTAAGTGGAGTCGTATATTCTTCAAATGCATATGCAGTTTGGAATGAATTGAAGGAGCAATTTAACAAGATAGATTGTTCAAGGATTTTCTAGATCCATAAGAAAATTGCTATGATTAGTTAAGGAACAAGTTCAATAGCACCATATTATTCGAAATTGAAGTTGTTATGGGCAAATTTTGATTGTTTAGCCCTAATTCTTGGGTGTGATTGCTAAGTCACATGAATTTGTTATTTTCATGGAACGACTGAAGCTGCCACAGTTTCTCATGGGTCTCAAGGAGTCTTATGAACATGCTCGCAGTCAGATTCTTTTGATGGTGCATGTACCAACTTTGAACAAGGCCTATTCTATGCTCATTGAGAGGGAGAGTTAAAGGAGCATGGTTGTTCCATCTGTTCCAACTGAAGGAGTAGTGATGACATCTCTAATGGTGCTAGGAGTGCAGCTACCCAAAGACAAAAAAGGAATTATAATGTGCTATATAATTTTTGTAAGATGAGGGATATACACGTGTAGAATGCTATAAAATCATAGGCTATCCAACTGATTGTAAGCCTAAAAGAAGGTTTGGAAACAATACCCCTAATTTTGCAAACAACAACACTGCTAATAATGTGATAGTTGAAGAATATAAATCAACAAATTCTGGTGGAAATAACAATAGTCTCAGATAAACAAACAACAATCAACATGGATGACTGACTTCCATTATTGGATCAAAGCCTAAGAGCACAACATAACCACCACACTCCATTCATGCTAGTATTGCTTATGACATATTCAAACCCTCATACAGGCAATCCTTAGATGTATTCACCTCCATAGTAGAACCATAGACATTTCATGAAGCCTCTAAAGATCCACTTTGAATTTATGCCATGTAGACAGAGTTAAAGTCTCTTTAGGACAACAAGACCTGGGAACTAGATACATTGCCTCTAGGCAAGGTGCCCATTGGGTACTAATGGGTCTACAAAGTTAAATATAAGGCTAATAGGAATGTGGAAAGATACAAATCTAGGTTAGTAGCTAATGGATACAGTCAACAGGAGGGATTGGACTGCTAAACCTTCTCTCCTGTAGTAAAGATTGTCACAGTTAGGGCAGTGATGTCTCTAGCAACTAGTGAAGGTTGGCATTTGCACCAAATGGATGTCTACAATGCTTTTGTTCAAGATGATAGAGTGTACATGCAACTTCCATAAGGTTTTTTGAAGTCAGGGGGAGAAGAATACAGTATGCACACTTGTCAAATTCTTTTATGGATTGATCAAACTAGCGGACAATGGAATGTCAAGTTAACAGTTGTCTCGCTCAGCCTAGGCTTCAATCACAGCTCACTAGATCATTCTTTTTTACTAAGAGACAAGATAAGAGCATTGTAGTAGTCCTTGTCTATGTTGATATGTTAATCACATGCAGTGACATAAGTTTGATAGAGTCCAGTAAAACGGACTTACATGAAGCTTTCAAGATGAAGGACCTTAGTGAATTGAAGTATTTTTTTAGCACTGAATTCTCTCGATCACGCAAGGACATCTTGATTAACCAAAGAGAATACACCTTAGAGCTGATAGAAAACTTAGGGTTGAGTGCTGCCAAACCAATTGGGACTCCTCTAGAATTCTGTCAAAAGCTTACAACAAAGGATCTTGATGAAGTAGCTGGAACTAGAGAGGATAAGTTTGTAGACACTGAAATCTTAACATATCAAGGTAAATCCTAAATACATGACAACTCTTGATATTAGGAATCTATAAGGGTTACTTGGTGGCTACTCCTCCAAAACCCTAATTCATGCCTATAAATAACGCTATATATATGTTCTTCAAAGACAATCTCAGCAATTCCATAACTCCCGAAATATGCACAAAGAGATCAAATATGAGATCTCCGAAATTTCATGAAACTCTTGGTATATTCATTAAGAGATCAAAGACATTCCAAATATGTCTTACTCAAAGTCCTACGTTCGAAAAATACGCCGCTAAGGCCCTCGAATCACGTAGAATAAAGCAGAGGGAAGAATCAAGGGATAAATAGAATTGTACCCGCATTGTTTATCAATAAGATTGTGTTTCTTCATATTTATATTGTGGTTACAGTTTTTTTTGTCTTACAAAAATTTATTGCGAACAAATGTTGGCACGCCCAGTGGGACCAGATATACCCCTCATATCTTTCTCCTTCAAATCAAAAACTTCAGGTTTCAAGATTATCTGTTCTGATGGACGGGTACATCAAGTCTCGTCTTCAAATTTTAGCAAGCCTACATCTCGACAAACCTTGAAGTAGGAGGCATTTGTAGACACTGAAATTTTAACAGATCAAGATAAATCATAAATTCAAGACAAATCTTGAAATATTAGGAGTCTATAAGGGTTACTTGGTGGCTACTCCTCTAAAATCCTAATTCATGCCTATAAATAAGGCTATATATGTTCTTCAAAGATAATCTCAGCAATTCCATAAACTCCCATAATATGCACAAAGAGATCAAATATGAGTTCTCCGAAATTTTATGAAACTCTTGGAATATTCACTAAGAGATCAAAGAAATATCAAATATGTCTTGCTTAATGTCCTACATTTGAAAAATATGCCGCTAAGCCCTTCGAATCACGTAGAATAAAGCGGAGGGAAGAATCAAAGGATAAACAAAATTGTACCCATATTGTTTATCAATAAAGTTGTATTTCTTCATATTTATATTGTGGTTGAAGTTTATTTTGTATTCACAAATAATTTATTGCAAACAGAGTTGTTGGAGGACATGACTAGGCCAGATATTGCCTATGTAGAGCCGACTCTCAGTTAGTTCATGCAACAGTCTAAACAATCACATTGGGAAACAACTTTAAGAGTGGTAAAATATGTGAAGATGACACCTCGAATGGGAGTATTAATGAGCAGTAAAAAGAGCAACACATTGACAACATTCTATGATGCGGATTGGGCATCATGCCCAAACACTGGGAAGTCAATTACAGGCTTCATAGTGGAGCATGGTGAGTTACTCACTGCCTGAAAATCAAAGAAGCAGAGTACAATATCAAGAAGCTCAACAGAATCAGAATACAAAAGTATTGCTTCTACACTATCAGGATGTGGCTTTTTGGCTTGTTTAAGGAGGTTGGAGCAGAAGTGACCATTGATTGTACTATGATAACAAAGAAGCATTGCAGATTGCAGCTAATCCAGTCTATCATGAGAGGACAAAACATATAGAAGTGGATTGTCATTTTATGAGGAAACATTTCAGCAATGGATAGTGCAAACGCATCATGTGAGCTGAGATGAGCAACAGGCAGACATCATGACTAAAGCATTGTTGAGGTCACAACATGAATATTTGGTTTCCAAGCTGGGAGTGTTTTTGTCTTTGCACTCACCAGCTTGAGGGGGAATGTTGAGAGTGGAGTTACTTAATAAGTCTAGGAGTTAAATATAGTTAGAGATAGTAAAATTAATTATAGTTAGAAGTAATGTTAATTATCTGTAAAGAAATCAATTAGTTACTTAGTTAGATTAGCCGTCGGTGAGTTGTCATAAGTTAGTCGGTTGAAATAGTCTTGTATATATAAATTATAGAGATATGAAGTGAAGTAAGCAATTTATTTTTAGCTCATTCTCTGGTGACCTCCATTTCCTACACCGTGAACTTGTCTTCCTCGACAACCATTGTTGTACTTCTTCATCTTCAGCTCTCATTTTGACATTAACATATCAGCATTTCAGTAATTTTAATAATATAAAAATAATTTTATGAATGTACTAATATAATCGGTAAAGTTTAGTGTATGTGTGAAATTAACCTTAACATTTAATTAACTGAATAAAAGATGAAGGATATAAAGGAGAATTGCACAGTATTTACAGTCTATGCTATTATGTACTCTTATATTAGTACTTAATTAGTAGTTTACATAATGCTGACATATGCCACAAGAGAATATGTAATTTTTAACTATTCAAAATTAATAAATTAAGAGATCAAACAAATGTTAAATATGTGCGAATATATTTACTGTTCCTCAACATATCAAGTGTTCTGAAATCCATATATTCTGTTTTGAGAAAGTGGAGTATGTTGAAGTGCTTCTGCGGAGCCCTATGTATGTAACGCGGTGTTACGTCCGAAAATTATACTACCTAGTTAAATACATGTACATCGCATATATATTTTGATATCCCTTAATGAAAATCCTAGCTTTGTCTCTAAATTTATCAGTATTTAATTACTTGATCACGCTCAACTATGCCCTATAAAAAGGACAAAGCGCTCGCTGCAAATATAATCTAAGTATTAGCCCATAGTAAAATCCTCAGAGAATTAATCTACCAATTACTTTTGTTAGACTCACTAAATTATTTGTAATCAACTTTCCAGATATTTTGAATAATAATTGAAGATGTTTTTACCAACTATAACTGAATGAAAGAAAGTAATGACTAGGTTGTATGCAAGTAAGAGATGGATCTAAGGTTATAATTTTCCCTATTGATGGAATCCCTTCCTGTTATGTGTTACATAGATTTGCCTAATCGTCTCTCACGATCATGAGTACTCTTATTACCGTAAATCTCTTCCGAGTCATCCCGACAATTTACTAGACGCACTCTCCCGAGATACGCTAGTTGGCTTTTAACATAGCTCACTTTAGATCATACACAAGGCTTTGTTATCTCTAATTCCGTCTTTAATCCCTTGGTTATTGATCCCTCATATACTTTGGGAGTGGTGTTGTTCAACAATTGCCTAAATATGCACTCTCTCCCAAGTAATACATGCTAAATAGGCACAACTAATTGATGATCATATCAATTAACTACAACAAAAACGTAATTGAAAAAATAGAGATTAAACCGGGCAAACTATATTGACATAACACGAAGTTCATCCTTCAACAGGTTCCATCAAAACCCTAAACTAAATATTTATCTATTCATAATCTTGTTCATCATAACAATAGCAAAATTCATCATAAATGGTAAAATACAAAAGGAAGAAAGGAAGAACTCGATGTTGAATTATCCTCCTTACCTCTTGCCTCTATTTGCCTTCAACTAAGCTGTAAAAACCTTGATAATGTCCCCTTTGGGTGAGCTAGACCTCTTATAGGTTAAGTGGAATTGCCCCCAAACCTTTAAGTTTACCCCTGAATTATATTTTTCCGAACTGGACTAGCGCGGCCGCTCTACTGACTGTGCATATGGCCTAATATTCTTCCTCGAACTCCTGGGCTAGCGCGGTCGCGCTAGTGGATCATCATTTCGGATCTTCTTTTCTCTCTTTTTTCAATGTACTCAGATCTAAGTCCTCGTACATGCAGCTTGCTCCTGCAAAACATGAAATTCACAATTAGAGCCAATTTATCATTATTTAATTATCTTACATCAGTTATATTAGTCAAGTTGGGGTATAAACAGTCGCCAAATTGCATGAATCTAGCCTAATATTATTTCCCATCTGAAACATCTAAAATTGTTGCGCAAATTACTTTCTATGATTACTTTTCTCGGTTTACATCTTTCTTGCTTAAATTTCAGTGGTTTCTACACTGTTATTATGATTATTATTTCAGCATATGAAAATTTGTAATTCTGCTAAGACAAAAAAAAGTAGAAGCTCTTTTAAGATGATGCTAAGACTCTGATAAGGAGTGCGGGAGGTTACTCGGAATACTTCCCACTGTTAATGGAGTTGCACCAGAGATCGATTCTTAGTTCTTTTTTATTTGCCTTCACAGTGGATGTGTTGATGCGACACATTCAAGGGGAGGTGCCGAAATACATGTTATTTACCAATGACACAGTTTTTATGGACGAAACGGGATGCGGGTTAATGCAAGGCTAATGGTTTGGAGACACACTCTGGATTCTAAAGGTTTCAAGTTTATCAGGATCAAAACAGAATATTTGGAATAAATTCAGTAATAGGATTCACTAGCGGACGTGGAGGTGAAGCTTGATACTCAAGTCATCTCCCAAAAAGTAGTTTCAAGTATCTCGGGTCTATAATCCAAGGTAACGAAGAGATTGATAAGGATATCACACATTGTATTGGGGCAGGCTGAATAAAATATTGCTCGCGTCTGGTATTCTATGTGATAAGAATGTGCCACCAAGGCTTACGGGCAAATTCTACAGTAGTAGTTACACCAATTATATTGTAGCGGCTGAGTATTATTATCAAGAGAAAATAGTTTAAAGCAGTAGTTACATTAGTAGTTACACCAATAGTTGTCTTTTGATGTATTACTTTTCATTATACAAGAGAAAATATATATTACAATATCATCTTTAATCTTCTCAAGAAAGTTCCAAAAAAAAAAAAAAAAGGTTGAAAGGTTAACCGAATTCTATAACTATAAATGTGGCATTAGATCAAGTATTGGTTAACAATCTGAGTAGAGAGTTGGGAAAAGTGATATCATGATGATCATCATTAGAATTGTTAATTTATGGTGCTCAACGGTTTTGCTAATACGTACTTTTGATTCTACAATATTCTCTTCATAAATCACATCAGACTCCTACATTTCCATGTAAAAGCCATTTCCTTCCTATTCATCTAACTCTGTAAAATACGGATACGCCTTTATTAGGGAGTCCTCATTGTTAGATAGCGGTTTACCTTTAATGTGAAAATGTCCAGCATAATTCCAAATTTAATAGGGCATCAATGCAGGACACCAAGTTTTAAAAAAAACCTCATTTTGCTCTATATATGTAACAACTCAGTTCCTTAATGATATTGTCCGCTTTGGACCTGCTAGGAGGGCACATTTTAAAATGTGTTAAGGTTTAAGGCTTATTTAGTAATATGTTTAGCATCTCACCTGCATTTTGTCGATGAAAAGTTCGCCTAGGGTCTCATACTATTGTATAAGGGGAGAATCAGGGATCATACTGTTGTATAAGGTAACATCGGTTTGTATTAAATACTCAGATAATAAAGCGATACGTGAAATCGGAGACACACGAAAAGTGAGGCAAGTAGAAAGCAACACCAGGGACAACCGCTTCAGTTGGTACCGGGAAGACCCCGAAGGGAATACTACTACTGAAGACAAACGAATGTTTGTCACCCGATGATGTTCAATAAAGAGTATTCTTCAATATTAAGTACACAATCTGTTATAGAGAATTTTGGCATTCATGACATGTCGTTACACATTCATTAATGGCCCCCATAATTGTCATTTAAGAGGAGCTTGATCCTAGGACCTTGTTCTTTAGGTGCAGCTATAAATAGTAACTTCAACAATCATTATAAAAAATATGATTTTTTGGACAAACTTATGTTACATACTATTCAAAAGCTCAATTAAACTTATTTCTTATCTATTGAAATTCTTATTGCTTTCTTCGAAAGCTCTACTCCAGTAACAAAGCTATTTACTGTCATATCCCAATTTAATGCTAAGTCCTACGTTTTATTTAATTTATTTTGTCATTTTGGGATCAAAGCAATTCGTTTGTCCATAAACCAAGTTATAATTCAACTGTACCGTTTTACGAAAAAATAGTGTGGCGCCCACCGTGGGTTTAGACAATTGCATAATTGAGTTGATCCTTGCATCTGTTACTAATATGTTTAATGGCAGATAACGATATCAACATCACACATAATTCTGAGGCCCAAGGAAATCAGCCTCAACGCGAAGTGTCGATCAGTGATAACCTACAACTAGGAGGATGTAGCCATGTTAGTCCATGGCAAGAAATATCCACGACATGTTAGGGAGGGAACTCCTAGTGATGCTGAAGATGAGAACGTTGAGACAACGATGAGAATCTTGAGGTAACAACAAAAAGCTATTATGGTCCATCTCTATTGACAAGATAGGTCATGACATCGTTGGGGCTAGCGTTGTCGGGTGCTTCCAACAACGCGAATGGAAGAGGTCCAGTTCCTCCCGGTGCTCCCGCAAACCAAATAGCACAGAGGATTGATAACAATATCCTGAGGGGTCAGGTAATCTTCGACAAGGCTGGGGGGGACAGTAGTGGATTTGGAAACAATAACGGGAATGATCCCTTTAAAATCCCATTCATTCAGATTATGAAGGAAATAAATGCCCGAATGGACCAAATCCCGAGTGCACTGCCAGTGTTAAAAAGATCGGACTCAAAAAATACACCGGTTGTTGTTGTTCAAATCAAGCGCAACATCGGAGTTAATTCCAAAGCGGTTCAAAATGCCAGATGTGTCAAAATAAGATGGGACTTCGAATCCTCAGAAGCACATCCCCTACTACACAATGGCGATGAAAGGAGATGACTTAGCTCCGTATGAGATTAAGTCAGTCTTGCTGAACAAGTTTGGTGAGACACTCAAGAAGGGGGCCCTGACATGATATTCACTTCTACCCAAGCACTTGATAGATTCCTTTAAGATGCTCGTGGATTCTTCTATCAAGGCCCATGCCAGGGCTAGGTAGATGCATGTCCGAAAAGCAAACATTTTCATAATTGTGCAAGGAGAGTTCCAGTTGCTATGGGAGTTTGTGACTAGATTCCAGAAGGAAAGGATGCTACTACCGATTGTGCCAGATGTATGGGCAACTGAGGCATTTACTAAGGGGCTGAACTTGAGGAGCTCTGACGCTTCCCCGTAACTGAAAGAAAGTCTGCTCGAGTTCCAGGAAATTACAAGGGAAGATGTCCATAACTGCTACGAATCAAATATAAGACTATAGGATGACCAGCTCGGTTTACTGACATCAACCAAGGGTAGGGACTGAGAGAAGAATAAATAAAAGTTGAAGGATGATTTCTACACAGATCGACGATCTTCTAAAGGTTGATTTTTGCCCTACGAAAGGGCTAAAGTACCCGGCAGAGGTTTTTGGTTGGCGGACAAGTTCACTACCGATAGGAGAGTCAATCGTGATCAGAGTAACAAATCGTTGCAGGACAAAGAAATGTTAGGCTCCCGGGACTCCACATAGCCAAACTGTCAGAATACAATTTCAATGTCAGCATGGTGGAACTGGTATCAGCTGAGGAACATTAAAAAAAAGCATGATTTTTGGGACAGATGAGATATTATCCCAATCAGACGGATCCTAGTCTATGATTTGAGTATCATGGACTGATAGCCACTAGAATGAGGATTGCCAACATTTTCATGAGGCGGTGGCGAAAATGCTGAAAAATTTCTATCTCAGAATGTTCTTAAGTGACCGAGATAAAAATAACTACAGTCGCAACCGGAACAACACAGAACCCTCAAAGATAGGAGAAGATCCTCCTCATCTAACGGTTAACATAATTATTTTTAGGGGAGGCGGGGGGGAGGGGGGGACGAGATTATTGGTGTAACCTTTTCAATGGTAAAAAGGACAAAGGTATCGATGACTCATAGCAAGAGGCTCCGGGAAATCATCGAGGACGATATCACATTCATAGAGAAAGTGTCAACGTCCCCTTTTTACAAAGCGAAGAAATCGGGTTTATGACATTATGGAAAAAACTCTTTTTCCTTTTGAGGAAGCGAGTTAAGGAGTTCGAAGAGTCGCCACCTAATGA
Organism: Nicotiana benthamiana; assembly: GCA_034376525.1. Classification (NCBI taxonomy): domain Eukaryota; kingdom Viridiplantae; phylum Streptophyta; class Magnoliopsida; order Solanales; family Solanaceae; genus Nicotiana; species Nicotiana benthamiana. The sequence goes on from CM067330.1 coordinate 103,706,797, forward strand.
TTAATGTGCATTAGGACACATAAAGAAAAGAAAAAGGTTTTTTGAAAGAAAACCAGAGTTTGGTTAATGGCTTGAGATTATCTCGAGGGGAAGGTGTTAGACACCCCTCAAGATCCACTAGTGTGGTTCTCGGCTGTGCTTAGTTGTGACTTTAAAAATATTGGGAATAAACAAGCAAAATTTGCACATAAGAAGTACAAAAAAGTTGAAAATTTTGTAGAAAGAAGACACAAGTGATTTTGAAAAGAGAAAGCTTAGTCGAAGAAAACATTAATTTGGGAAAAACATCAATAAATAAAGAAAAAGACAAGGGGTCCTAGGGTTAAACATAATAAGGATCACTTTGGTGTAATACCCAACAATTATTCTAACACGAGATATTAGCGCAACGGTCATCATATCCATATTTTACCCTTCCCGCCCTGTAGAGGTTATTTAAATGTCTGCATTGGTCACGAGTGCTTATCGCGTGCTATTACCCTTCCCATCCTATAGGTCCTAGAGGGTATTTTAGGATCACTATTCCTATAAGGTGAGGACTAGGTTGAACCCTTAAGTTTAAAGGCAAAAATACTAAGCGACATACAAAAGCAAGTAGACTTCATATAAGGGATCACGTAAAGGTTTGTAAAAGGCTCAAATACCCCTTCACGAATAAACATACAATTAGCACACCTCAATCATTTAAGGTCTAAGGGGTGAGAGTTCAAAACCTGGAATATTTGAAAATAGATTAGAATAGAAGCTGAAATTTTGGACAGAATTTGGTAGGAGAGTTGAAAACCAAACTGAAGATAAAGTAGTAAAATACGTAGCATTTAAGAAAAGAGGAAAAACATTTTTTTCAAACAAATTTTAAGCCATATGCGTATGCTCCTGCAAACAAGAGAATAATTTTCGACAGGTAGGGTAGAAAACGTATAGCACCAGAGAAAGAGGAGTAAACACATTAGTATTAAACACATTCACAGAAGACTTTAAAAGCACAGTACATTGCTCTTTTTAGAAAATAGTAGTTTTGTTCCAGACTGAAAAAATAACATATAACGGGACGTAAAAGTTATTCAGGATTGCAAAAAGAAAGAGAGAGAGAGAATACTGAATATATTAGTGTCAAAAATACAGTCTTTGAAAATTACAGAAGTCGTAATACCCTAATAAGTTTTTAGGAAAAACAGTAGTCCAGTCTTGGACTGGAAAAGTAACTTGGTTTAAAATATATAGGTGAAAAAGTAAGTCCGGATTTAGTAGTAAAACCAAATGTACTTCAGGGAGTCAAACAAAGTTTGGGCACTTTAAAGAGGTCGAACGGCTTAGACTTAAGACGATTAATCAATTTTATCCGGGCTAGGGCTTGCATAGGCATTTTAAAATAAAGTGGACATGCACATCATTTTCCAATTTTAGAGAAAATCTGTTAATCAACCTTATATGATTGAATAACTAATGAGATTTCCAAAATATTGCAAGTGGACTCCTAATTGCATGATATCTAATGCACGTAATAGTCCTAAGACATGATATCTAAATGTTGTGGTAGAGTTTTTAATTGTAAACTGATTATGATTGCAAAAAAATAACAGACTGAAAGCAAAGGAACCTAGGTGCAGGATTTCTATTTGTAGAATGCATGCCTCATACATGATTTCTATTGCATGAATAGGTAAATAAAATCCAATAGACATGTTCTCTACCCGTACCCTTAAATAAACATGCATAACCCTCCCCAATTTCACTATAAACCCCTATTGTTCTTTACAAGTTATTACAGATCAAGTAATTAAATTACAGTAGTGAAGAGTAAAACAAGAAGTTATTCTATAGGTAGCCTTCAGCCAGGCCCAGATCTCTGACCTCACTCCTTTCGAGTTTCAAAGCCTTTACTAAGAGTATGGGTGCGGCAAAGTTCCCTAGGGGTCCCTTGGGACCCTGGCCAATACCGGAAGCCCAAGACAAATCCTCATTGACAAGTGCAAGTGTGGAATTGCCGCCTTATGCACCAAAGTTCAGTGGGTACTCAAAATACCCAAAGCAATGGGGGCTGAACCTAAATTCTAAGAGTAGTGTTATTGTGATGGAATTTAAAGGAGTTGAGTTGTAAAAGGTGTTACATGAAGGAAAGTTTGAGAAAACTATAGAAGAGTGAAAAACAAAATCAATTGAGTTTGAAAACAGTTAATATGAAGCCAGTTTTGAAAGCAACAGTCACACAAACAAGGGCAAAGGTAAAGGGGACAAATAGCTCACAAGCAAGAAAACCGGTTACACATGTATAACACATTAAAGAAGATTTCATGCTTCAAACTAGGAGTCCAGTTCTTACAGCACCAGACACCTAACCAAATCATCCTCGGGAAGAGGTTTTCAGGGGTTGGAGTAGCCTAGAGGATCCTGAACACATTCTAGTAGTGTACATGAGTAAGGAGAAACATGCTTTGGGGTAGAAAAAGGGGTAATGAATATGACACGTTAAGATAGGCCCAATAAATAACGCAGATACATACTAGTTGCAATAAAAACAACAGATCCATAAGTAGAAGCACACAAGGAACAAAAGAAAGTGCAGTACCAATAGAAAGCATATTGTTTTGATGCTCTAGCTTAAATAGGAGACATACCAGTTGAAAATAATGTAACACAGAGCAATAGTGAGCAATAATGTGCAGAGAAGTGAGCAATCGCGCGCAGAGAGTATGCAGAGGAAAATGGCAGAAATATGCAAAGAAGTGAGCAACAGGTAGACCAAAGCAAGCAACACAGTAGAGGCCAGCAGGGTGGTAAAAATGACCATGATCACTCAATCTTGGCTTTCAGCCAATTGAGTAATTAGCATTCAACAAGAAAGTGAAAGAATTTGTGTAGAAACAATAGAGAGCACCAAATATGTTTGTGTGAAAGAGAGAGAGTTCAGAGTAATAAGTTTATTCGTGTTTGTGTGTGTTAAGTGAGAAAAGAAGAGTAATACTTATAGTTTTTGAAAATAGTAGAGAATATGGTATAATTATAGAAGCAGCACCCAATTGAATCAATCACAGGTCCTAATTTCCTTAAATCACGGACTCATGATTCGAATAGGAGTACAGATAATCAGGTAAGGAAAGAATCAGTCAGATGACTGATTATACCATAATAAGAGTAGTAAGCATGAAGCATGTAATAAAGGCTAGGTACACAATGCTTAATACAAGGAAAAATATATGCAGAACAATTTGAAATATACTTATGTGTCCAAGTATGGTAACCATATAAATTAAACTCTGAAAAATCAGTCAGAGAATCACGGACAAAATCAAAAGTAGGGGGAATCAATACCAATTATAGAAAGCAACTCACAAATAATGAAATAATTCAAAATTAGTGTAAGAACCCTTAAGGAGAACGCATGCAAATCAGAGATTCAAAGAGATGCTCGGAATTAGCAGAATATTCATTAAAGGGGGAGCATTCAAACTTATTTAAACACATTAGTCTCAAAATTAAGAACCCTAGGTAAGAAATCACATAAAACATCAGCGAGTCGGAACCCTAGCAAAGGTCTAAAGCATGGAACTCAGAAAAAACATGTTTATAATATAATCAAACACATAACACTCAAAGAAACAGAAGTTGTAGTGATTCTGGAAGGGGTCGAAAACCCTAGTTTTGAAAAGAGGAACAACAGCGTTTAAACTTGAGCCAATTGAAGATGTCGAGTGACACTAGTGTAGAACACAAAGATTAAACCAGAAATCATTTTAAAAGACATGGATTAACAGATTTAGAAAAAAAATTAGGATTTGGAATAAAATCAATGAGATGAGAAACCTGGCCGTGAAACTTGCTAATAACGATATTTAAATCATCATCGGACCAAAACCTACCGGAGAAAGACTAGAGATAGCCAAGCGAGGTTTCCAGGGGCCGCCTTTCATGGTGGAAGCTTCTGTGACTTCAACCTTTGGGGAGAAACGACGGGATAAGGTCCCATGGCGACTAAAGGTCAAGAGGAGTGAGGTCGGAGTTGGCCGGAGAGGCGATGAAACCCATCGGAGAAGAAAGAGAGAACCAGAAGGTTTTAGAGATAAGGGAGAGCAAACAATAGAGAGAGAGAATCGGTCTTTTAGGGAATGAGGGGTCAGGAGGTAGGTTAAGTTTTAATTTAGGTAACATAATCTGGACCGTTGATATCATTTGATCAACAACTCAGATTGAATCAAGGCTGGGTAGGGCTAACGGGTCAGGTCCAAATTGGAATGGGGGTTGGCTGAATTGGGTTTAAAATTAGGTGAATTTGGGGATATAATTGAAATAGAAACGGGCTAGTTCTTAAATAGCCACTTTCTCCCATTTTTAATTAATTAAAATAGTTAAAAATAATTTAGAAACAAATTAAAAATACTGAACTAGTTAATAATATTTAAATAATAATCTAAAAATATTAGGAATAATTTTACAATCACAAAATATAATTAATTACAAAATAGGCTACAATTGCAATTATATACAATTTAATTTTAGAAATGCCAAAAATTTGTAAAAATATGAAAAAATCGTATTAATGATGTTTTTATATAAATATGAGGGTAAAATAAGTTATTTACCAAAACGATGGTTTTTGGGAATAATTTTTGGATTTTTGTGGTATTAAAATAGGCAATAAATTGGTTTTAAATTATTAAAATACCAAAACTCATGGGTGTGCTCATATATGCACATATACGCTATTTTGAAAGTATTTTGGGGTACAAAAAATACATAGGGAAAAATTGGGTATCAACAGGAAGGTGTCAATGGACTCCTTCCACCGCACAATGATGCCCTGGTAATTTCTCTTAATATTTTAGATTTTAAAATTAAACGTGTTTTGGTGGACCTAGGGAGTTCAAACAATGTTATCTAATAGAGAGTGCTGGAACAAGCCAAGCTAATCGGAAGAATCATCTCGGCCACAAAGCTCCTCACAAGGTTCAACTTAGCAACTGTGACAACCTGCGGGGAGATCATGCTGCCCATAAACGCTGATGAGGTCATGAAGATGACCTTGTTTAAAGTAGTAGATGGCAACAAGGGCTACAACATTATTTTTGGAAGACTATGGCTACATAAAGTGAAGGTTGTGCCATCAACATATCATTAACTTCTGAAATTCCCTACTCTACAGACAATTAAACAAATAAGAGGAGATTAACTGGCGGCAATGGAGATGAACGCGATCTCAATGTCCAATAGTAAAGGGAAGGAGAATGCATCATAGAAATTACAGGAACTACGCTTGCCTTCGATCTAAACGAAGTCGAAAAAAGGGGAAGTAACCAGAATCTTATCAGGTACCAATGTATTTATAGGTACCAGAAGAAACAGACGCAACCAAATCTATGGCAGAAGAACTAAAACAAGTCACATTGTTCAAGAAGTTCTTAGAGAGGAAGTTACCACTTGGGAACAGGATTATACCCGAGCTCAAGTCAGGATTTATAGAATTTCTTAAATTTAATATTGATTGTTTTTCGTGCTCGCATTTAGATATGACAGGTATTCTACTAGAAGTGGTCGTGCACAAGTTAAGCCTAGACCTAACATCCATCCGGTAAGGCAGAAGAAACGCCCAATTGGCGAGGTCAGAAAAAGGCTTGTCAAAGAAGAGGTAACTCGATTGCTTGATATTAGTTCAATCCGAGAGGTAAAGTATCCCGATATTGTCTAGCTGATGTAGTACTAGTTCCAACAATGAATAATAAATTCTATATGTTCGTAGATTATAAGGATCTGAATAAGGCATGCTCAAAAGACTGATTCCCATTACCAAATTGATCAAATGATTGATACGATAGTCGGGCACGAGTTGATGAGTTTTTTCGATGCCAATTCTAGGTACAACCAAATTAGAATGTACTCAGAGGATAACAAAAATACTTCATTCATAACGAACTTTGCCACATATTGCTACAATATGTTGCCTTTCAGGCTTAAAAACACCGAAGCCTCTTACCAAAGGCTTGTGAACAAAAATGTTCGAAAAGCAAATAGGGAAAACAAGGGAAGTTTACATAGATGATATGATGGAGAAGTCATTGAATGCAAGTAATCATATTAACCACCTCCAAGAGACCTTTGACATCCTAAGGAAGCACGACATGAAGCTTAACCCGTAAAAGTGTGCCTATGGAGTCAGTTCTAATAAGTTCTTAGGTTTCATGGTGTCAAAAGAGGGGGTTGAAGTCAATAGTGATAAAATTAAAGCCTTAAAACACATCCCCGACCAACTATCAATTATGAAAGAGGTTCAGAGGTTAACCACAAGACCGAACGCTTTAAGCAGGTTCATTCCCGGTCTTCAAAAAAATGTCATCACTTCTTCTCACTTATAAAAAAGAAAACCAACTTCGAATACACTCCAGAATGCCAACAAGCCTTGAAAGATTTGAAAAGGTATTTATCGAGCCCTCCGTTATTATCAAAACCGCAGGAAGGCGAATAATTACTAATTTACTTAGCGGTCTCATAGGTAGCGGTAAGTCTCGTTTAGTCTGCGAAGACAAAGGTACGCAATATACTATCTATTATGTTAGTAAGATTTTAATGGGAGCGAAAACATGCTACCCACAACTCGAAAAATTAGCCTTAGCTCTCGTAGTCGCCACTCGAAAGCTTATGCCTTATTTTCAATATTACCTGATAGTTGTGATGACAACCTTTCCCCTACAAAATATCCTTCAAAAAACTGAACTTTCAGGTCGACTAGCTAAGTAGGCAGTCTAAGCGAGTGAATTTGACATAGATTATAAACCCTAGACCGCAATCAAATCGCAAGTTTTGGCAGACTTCGTGGTCAATTTAAATCCCAAACTACTGCCTTTGACCACCAAAATTGGTCTTGGTCTTGAAAATAATATCAAGATATTAGACCTTGTTGACGAATAGAGCTTCCAACGTGAAAGGGTCTAGGATCGGGGTAGTACTAATTACGCCCTCAGGAAACACTAAGGCAGTCCATAAGAAATATTTTCTTGACTAACAATGAAGCCGAGTATGAAACTTTGATTGCAGGACTTGAACTGGCTCGGGGACTAGACTCTGAGGTTGTTGAAATCGAATGTGATTCCCAGCTGGTAGTAAATCTGGTATACGGATCTTTGACACCGAAGAGGAGCGTATGCAACAATATATAGTTAAAGTCCAGGATCTAATCGCACAATTCAGGGAATGGTCAATCACTCACATCCAGAAAGATGGAAATGCAGAGGCAGACACCTTGGCCAATCTGGGCTCGTCCACGAAAATGAAGGGATCAGACTCCGGTACGATCGTACAACTCATGCATTCGCTATTAGATGTGGATGATTACTATGAAGTAAACGTGAACAATTTGGTCTGGGACTAGATAAACGAGATCATCGACTATCTTGAGCATAGAAAACTACCCAAAGATCCCAAGGTATCCCGATCACTCAGTACTAAAGCAGCTCGTTACAGCTTATGGGGAGGCCAGTTTTATAGAAAGTTTTTCCAAGGCTCGTTGGCCCAATGTTTAGGAGCCTCCGAGGCTAATTATGTCATGAGAGAAGTTCAATGAAGAAATATGTGGAAATCACTCGGGGATGGACTCATTAGTATTAAAGTTAATTAGGGCAGGATAATGCTAGCTCCGGATGGAAAACGATGCCAAGGTATTATAAACTAGCAATGTCACGTGCCGTCGGTACATTAACTAGCAAAGCTATTGCATTCGGTATTGTCACCTTGGTCATTCATGAAATGGGAATGAACATAGTCTGTCCACTACCGCTGGCTCCCAGTAAGGTAAGATTCCTTTTGATTTTAACTAATTACTTCTCTACGTGGATTGAAGCAGGTCTTTACCAAAATATTGGTAAATGCGAAGTGGTCGATTTCCTTTGGGAGAACGAAATTTTTAGGTTCGTAATACTGAAGGAAATATCTTGCAACAACGAACCATTATTTACAGGCGGAAAATTCATAAAATTCCTTGATGACTTAATCAAAATATACACATCTTCGCCATACCACCCAAGCGCAATGGCCAAGGGGATTCGACAAATAAGGTGATTATTTAAAATCTAAAAAATAGATTGGAGGCAGCGAAAGGGAAATGGCCAGAAGAGTTATCGGGAGTGCTATGGGCATACTGAGGAGCAGCCAATTCAAGCACGGGAGGGACACTGTTCTCTCTCGTGTACAAAGTAGAAGCCTTGATCTTGGTATAAGTGGGACAGCCTACCATGAGATTCTTCGAAGCTGACACAGAAGCAAATAATAAAGTGTTGCTGGTTAGATTGGAGCTGTTTCACATGGAGTTGGCGCATATAAGGGCGGTAGACCAGAAACATATAATGGAGAGATACAATAATCGAAGATCCAATATCCACTATTTCAAAGTAGAGGACTCGATTTTAAGGAAAGTGACTCAGAACATCCGAGAGCTCAAGGCATGAAAGTTGGGTCAGCCATGGGAAGGCACCTAGCAGGTTTCAGTTGTCACAAAGAAAGGATCTTATGAACTGTAAATCAAGACGGAGTAAATTTGTCGAGCAACTGAAATGTGGCACACCTCAAAAGGTACTATTGCTGATGAGCACCGCTTATACTGAAAGAATATGCTGCATTATTTTTTCCTTCGCCCAGTTTTTGTCCCAATTGGGTAATTCTAGCAAGGTTTTTAACGAGGCAGTAATGGAAAGCATAACATGAAAGAAACGTTATCAGCAAAAATTAGACTTTTAAACAACAAGGCATGGAAGTGACAAGCCACTACGAGATGGTTAGATAGTCTTTGGCTCGATAGCAAAGTTCTTAACAGAAAACAAAGCTTGCTATCCGATCGTTCACGAGTGCCCATTCACTACAAGCAATAGGTGTGATTAGATAATCTTTGGCTCTGTAGCAAATTTTCTAATAGGAAATGAAGCTTGTTGTTGGACCAAAGATTATCTAACAATCACCAGTGGAATCTTCAAAGGAGCAAGACTTTCAGTTTTCCAATTCGCATTCTTCGTATTCTAACACTATGGGGGATGATATGAGAATATGGCAACCCTACTGCCACATAAATCAAGACGACAAAATTCGAAAAATAGATATGTGCCATTGGGACATGGGACTGCACGGCTATCCCCATAGAAATAACTTGTCCAAATTAGCCAAAAGTAATGGCAATTTCTTTTCAGCACATCGAATGCATATGTACTTTTGAAAATGAGAGGAATAAAGTAAAGTTTTTTTTATTTTTATCTTGTTTTTTGTCCAAATGATGAATTAATTTTATTATTTAAAAGTTAATCAAATACTTTAAGTGCTAGTGCGGGAATGAACATGAGACGTCCTCTTCAAGAGCATTATAAACATAAGAGGGCCCTTTCTTATGAAACACTCAAAGTAAAAAGGTGGTTCTGAAGAATTTATGCTCGAAACTCAAATATTACTGGAGAAAAATGAACACGAAACCTTGAATAATTCGATGCAAAAGATAAGCTCTGCACAATGCATAAACCAAAAGAACTTTTGTAAAACAAAACGTGACAAGCAACACAAGTACAAAAGTACATAACAGAAGAAAAGGAAAGTAACAAACTAGACTATTGCATCACCAAAACTTGGGGGATGAGAAGAATATGTGCCCTTAGGAAAAGTAGGTGGATCTTCCGCCGGCTCAGGATCTAGGTCTTCTTCATCATCCCCTTTAAGTTCCTACTCACTTCCCAAGTACTCAGAACCGGAACCAAAACCAGTAGAGTCAGTTGCATCAGATCGAATTGGAAGGCACCTCTTGGCAGGTTACTCCAGCTTTCGGGCCTTGGTGATCCGGCATCAAAGACAATGATGCTCTTTTAGGCCTCTTCCAAGGTTTTTCTCTTCATGCTATACATTGAATATGTTTTCTCAATAATAAGGGAGCCCGCTCATCATTAGAGTTCTGACTTAAGCTGGTCAACCTCGCTCTAAAGGCTATTCTGCTCGGATCTTATGGCCTTAAGGCTAAGATCATGGTTACAGATAGTGGAGATATGAACCTTATTGTGTTACGTGACCTTCTTATACTTCTCCTCCAATTAGGAACACTTCTCTTCAACGGCAACATCCTCTTCAACTTTGGAGTTCAAAGCAACCTCCAAATTATTCAATCTCTTAGCAAAGGCATCTTCGCGCTCAGTAGCAGCAAGTACAACACTTTGGACCTCAGAACACTTAGCTTTAATGACTTGAAATTATATATTCAACTGGGAGTATTTTGGCTAAGGGCCATCACTTCTTGTTCACTATGCTGCAACCGAGCCTCCAACTCACCATTTTCGGCAGCCTGTGCTTCTAGTGCTGGGAGGAGAGCATCAATTTAGTCCCGCTCGGCCAACAGTTGATCCCGCTCGGACGTGAGTCCTTCTTTATCAAGGATCAACTTTTGAAGCCTTCGGAGGAAAGGAAGTTATCCTGCAAAGCAAAACCCAAATCAGAAATCCTATCACAACAAGTCAAAAAGAAATGAAGGAACAAATAGCATACCGCCATTTTGTTGTATATGACATTGTTTATCATACACTCCCCCGAAAGAGAGTGTATTTTCTTTTTATCTTTCTATGAAGCTAGCAGCTTCAGGTAATTAGCGAGTTCCACCAGCCGGAACAATAGGTGGCAGTTGGTAGAAATCAAAAAGGAGACGTTTCTCTTCCTCTAGGGATCTACAGGTGTCTACGTCTAGTGGGGGTGATGTAACAATTGTTGGTGATGAAGGCATGACTGGCGTAGAAGGAGATAAATTTGATAGCGTTGTGGGCTGAGAAGCAGCTAAGGCAAAAGTAGTATTGGTTGTTGTTTGCTCATCAACCGAAGACGGAAAAGGCCCGGTGCACAGCTTCACAGTATCGGAAGTAGTGAGTGGGACTCGAAATCAAGAATTGTCATTCTCCACTAAATCACACTCTTCCTATAGCGCTTGGACGTCGTCCTCAATTGGCAATTAAGCTTTTCAGATTGAGCATCTCATTGCACTGATGAAGATCATTTTATCCTCTATAGAAAAGCCTCTTCATCACATAGTTCCCCATCATCATCAATCACCACAGTGGTTGTAGCTTTATCGGGTGCGGTATTCTTTACCCTTTTATTTTTGCCCTCGGCCGAAGAGGAATGTCGTCTTTTTGGTTGAATATTCTCTGGCTGAAGACTCCAAGAGGAAGCACCTGCACAGGAGTGGGTCTGATGGTGCATCTTCGAGAGAAAGCCTCCTTTAGCGACCTCGCAACCTCTACGGGATTAGCCAAAATGTCCTCCTTGGGGAAGACAATGGATCCCTGCAGAAGACCAGAACTCAAGAGGAAAAGAAGTTAACCAATTTTCTAATACATAAGGTAAAAACAAGATTAGTTTTGGGAATCAACTTACCATAATTTTTGGCCTTCCACCCGTATTTGAGGACCAGTTGTTTCCACCGCGGCTCTCGGGCATGGTAATATCTAAAATCTTCTGGACCTACTAGTCCAAGCCTTCAACCCTTGGTGGTGTCTACCGAGTTGCTGAAATAATGAAAAGAAAAGGACCTGTAACAGCATGAAATAACCTTTCATCAGATAAAAGACAGACGTTAAACTAATGTACACGAGTGCATGACATACGGAAAGATGGAGTTATGGCGGGGATGATATCCCTAGTGGCAACTACAATGAACCGCTCCATCCATCCACGGTCGTTGTTATCATTCATGCTAGTGAGCAAAGTATGGTGGCCATGTTTGCTAAAGTTTAATACTCCCCTATGAAAAATCTTGGGGGAGTAAAGTTTCATCATACGAGCCAATGAGAGTTCTTCCCCTATTTCCTAGCATAGCCACCACAGACAAGCTACCATCCGCCACATTGAGGGGCTCACCTGTGCCAAGCAAACTTTATACCGGTGGTAGAACTCCAAGATCATGAGATCATGTCCCCCGCTCAATGAGAATGGGACCAAAGTGAAGGGGTATGTGTAAACGCACGTAAAACCCTTCTTAGGGAAGGTTACTCGCTCCTCCAGATCGGGAGCTATGATGTTCATATCATGGCAACTATAATCTCCTATACACTAGTAATGCTAGAAGGAAGGATGGAAGAAGGATACACTCCTAAAGCCCCATGTACGAGATTTGGTAGCAGGAAAATTCTCTTCTAATTCCTTGGTTGTACTAAGCCTACTGGGAATGATGGTGTTCACTGCAGGAGGGGCCACATCATCGATGCTTTCTTTGTTTTTAGACAGCTTGAGTTCTTGCGGGAGGAGGACATAGTTAGCATAAGGTTATAAGAGTTCTTTGAAGAAGAAGATTTAAAGTAAGAAAGAGTTGAGAGAGTTTTGAAAAATTGTGAAGTATAAAAGAAGAAGAATGAGGCGTATAAGTAAAGGAATAGATGAATAAAATCGTGGTCATGATCACTTCGAGAACCGAAAAAAGTATTGCTAAAATGTAGAGTGACGCGTTTTCGGGGCATTAAATTCAGAGAGACGTGCATCTAATCAAGCGCCAGAAAATTTTCAGAGGGGTCAAAAAAATTTCTAATAAAAAGGTATCTTCGCCAACTTCCCGATGATACAAAGATGTGCCACGGGAAAGTAGGGAGACTATTTGTATAAGGTAAAATCAGATCGTATTAAATAATCGAATAGTAAAGCGATACATGGAACCAGAGGCTGACGGAAAGTGAGGCAAGTAGAAATCACGACCGGGGACAGCAGCTTCGGCTGGCACTGGGAAGACCCCGAAGGTAATATTGTTAATGAAGACAAACGTGCCACCCGATGATATTCGATGACGAATATTCTTGAATATTAAATACACAATCTGTTGTAGAGAATTTTGGCATTCATGGCTTGCTGTTACACATTATCAATGGCCCTTATAATTGTCATTTAAGAGGGGCTTGATTCTAGAACCTTGTTCCCTAGGTGCAGCTATAAATAGTGACTTCAACATCCATTGTAAGGGACACAAATTTTCTAACAGACTTATGGTACATACAATTCAAAAGTTCAATAACACTTTATTTCTTGTCTATTTATATTCTTATTACTGCATTCGGAAGCTCTACTCTCGAACCAAGTTATTTGTTGTCTTATCTCGATTTTAATAATAAGTCTTGCATTTTATTTAATTTATTTATTATTTTGAGATTAAATCGATTCGCTTGTCTATAAGCCACATTACAAATTGAACTGCATCGTTTTACAGATAAACAAGTATATCTTGCATTATTTTTGGTATTATTATATTTCAAGTGAAAGAATCTAATCAAAGGCAACGTCAATGTTTTCTCTTCTAACTCCTCTTGTTATACATATGGGAAAACTCAAAATTTCTGTCTTCTTTGGACTTATTATACAAACAGTTATTTTGTATGTATATCGAAAACCACAAATGTTTCAAGATGGAAATGGTAATAGCATCTCAAAAGGTAATAGTCTAAAGACAACATTTTCCTTCATTTTATAACGAACACACCTCAAGCTTCTTTTAACTTTTTGTAATTCTTCGAGTTAACTTTTTGTCCGTCGCATTTTCTTTCCCGTTTCTAGCTTTGACAAGCCTTTTTCTTTTCTTCTGCCTTTTGCTTTCTATATCGCCTTTAATAGAAGAATGTACGGTTACTGAATTTACACATAGGAAACTATCAAAGTTACCACGTACTAAATCACAAAGGTTGATAGTGACCTCTACCAACACTTCCATGCCTACTAGGAAATACGTCTTCAGTCCCACTTTTTGTGATACATATATTATTTGGAGAGTCAAATACATATCCTTCTATCGCGTTTTGTTCTTATATTTGTTAAATATTTTAAACTGTTAATTATTATAACTCATAATACTTTTTATATTATATTTAAATATGTAAATATGTAACTTATAATACTTCCCCTACTTTTTACCTTTCCTGAGCCTTTTGTCCTCTTTGCCTTTATATCATTTCTGAGCGGAGGGTCTACTGAAAATATATTTACTCGTAAAATGGGACAGTTGAATTTATACGTGATTATAGATAAGTGAATTGATTTGGTCCCAAAATGATAAATAAATTAAACAAGAATGTAAGACAGCGTTAAAATTGAGAAAAGTCGGGAGAAATCCTGATTCCTGGTGCAAAACTTCCGGAAGAAATAGTAACTACATTATTGAGCTTTAAACTGTATATATCATAAGCTTCTCCGAAAACCCGTCCACTACAATGGTTTTTGAGCTCGCTATCTATAATTTTTCCTAGGAAACAAGGTCCTAGGATTAAATTCCTTTTTAATAACAATTATGAGGGCCATTGAAGAATGTATAGCGGTAGACAATGAATGTCATATTCTATGTAATGGACTATGTACGTAATGCCATAGAATATTTTTCATTAAATGCTATCAGGTGGGAGGCATTTATTTGTCTTTATGAACAATATTCTCTTTGGGAACAAACGAGATTGTTGTCTTCGAACCTGATTGCCGTTTGTGTCGCTTTACTATACGAGCATTTAATATTAATATAGTTACCTTATACAGATAGTTCCTCTGCTTTCCAATGGCATATCTTTTATGCTTAAAATTTTCAAAACTATCTTTACTCAACTCACACTTATTTTCAACTTCCTTTAATCTTCTTCTTTGGAGAAAAAAACCCTTACTTACTTCTGATAACAATAGCCTCCTCTTCCAGGAATTCAAGTGCTTCAAAGAATAAAAAATTATTGATGATGATACTCCTCCTACTGTAAGCACCATTATCCCAAGAAGACTTACTACAATTAAAGACTTCAAATAGAAGTACTCTTCTACTAACCCCCGCATGTGGGAAGTTGGTGTATATCCTTCTTCTATATGTTCTTCTAGCACCCATGTTGTGAGGAAGATTGTGGTTGTCAATATTTGAACATCATCGCTCCTGACCTAGCAGAGCGGGCAACCTTCTCCATGAAATGTTTTACGTATTTTTTTATGTACCCCTTCACTTTTGTCCCGTTCTCATTGATCGGGGGACTTGACTCCGTTATCTTGGAGTTTTACTTCCGTTACCAAGTCTTCTAGGTATCGATGAGCATTTATGTTGCGCGGACGTTCGCATGTCTTCGGCATCGATTCCAGGAGAAGGGGGAAGAGCTATCCCTCGCTTGACTTATGAACCTTTGTTCCCCCAAGAATTTTCATGGGGGAATGATGAACTTCAGCAAATATCATTACCATGCTTTGGTCACTAGCATGGACGATGACAACAATCGTGGATGGATGGAACGGTACGTTGCAGTTGCCATTAGGTCATCATCTCGGCTACAACTCTATCCTTTCCTGAATCATGGAACCGGACTCGTAAATTCAATCGTCTGTCTTCTCTTCTAGTTAAATATCATCCCATGCTATTACTGATCCATCTTTTTCACTATTTCAGTAACTCGGTGGATACCACTAAGGGTTGAAGGCTTGGACCAGTTAGTCCAAAAGATTTTAGATGTCACTACGCCTGAGATCCACAAGTGGAAAAACTGGCCTTGTTGAATTCAAGTTTTCCCCAGGGCTCTGTTATCGGCCACGAGGAGGACAGTTTGGTCGATTCTGCTGATGCTGCAAGGTTGTTGTAGGAGGCTTTCACCCAAATGGGTATCATCGGGATTTCATCCAACGCAAGTGGTTTTTCTTGGAGTCCCCGACCAGAGAACAAGCAACAAAATAATGCGGCATTTCTCCACGGGCGAGGGCAAAAATTTAAAGGTAAAGAGCACAACGCTCGATCCAGCCGCAGACACTCTGGTGGTAAGAACGGCACTCGAGCCAACCGTAGACACTGCAGTGATCGATAATGATTGAGGAATCATTGATGAGGGGGATTCTCCACATAGGAGACGACAACATAAATCAGCTTAGTGGAATGCTCAATTTGTTGAGCTAGTTATGCCAACTGAGGACAATATCCCTATGCTCTAGGGGGATTATGATATAGTAGAAGATTCTAACTCCCGCTTCTGAGTTCCAGCCATTGTTCTCAGTACCGTGGGGATGGGTACCAAGTCTTTCTCATCTTTGGTTGATGAGCAACCAACAACTAGCACTGTTTTTTCCACAACCGCTTCTCAACCTACAGTGCCATTAGCTTCATCTCCTTCTTCACCAAATTTGCCTTCGCCACCAACAACTGCCATTCCCCAGTTGATGGGAATTTAGGACATATCTATTCGGCCCCCTCCAAAGATCCTCAGGGGAGTAAGAATGTTTCCCTCTCGATTTCTATCGGATGTCATTTGTTGTCCTGGCTGGTGGAGCTTGCTAATTATCTAAAGCCTCTAGCTTCAGAAAAGGATAGGAATAAAATACAATCTCTCTTAGGAGAGTGTATGGCTTTAGTTAATGGCTCTTCTGGTTTCGGTTTCGAGTTCTGGGGAACTGAAGAAAAACTTAAAGGGGATGATGGTGAAGGCTAAGATCTTGAGCCAGCGGAGGATCCACCTAATTATCCTGGGGGTGCAGATGCTTCTCTTCCTCCGGATTCTGGGGATGCAGTAGCTTAGATTTTTGCTTTATTTTCACTTTGCTTTTCTTTGCTTTTGTACTTGTGCTTCTAGGCACATTTGTTGTATATATAAGTTTTTTCGTTTAAGTATTGCAAGTTTTTCTCTTTGCGTACTTTTCGTTAAAATATTTCACAAGTTTTTCTTTTTGCTTCAAGTTATGCGTGGCTTCAAGTGAATTTTTTCCCCTATAGCATTTCGATTCTGGGCATAAATTCTTCTGGAATTAACCCTTTACTGTGAGGGTTTCATAAGAGAAGGTCCTCTTATGTTTATGGTGCTCTTGAAGAGGACGTCTCATGTTCATTACGGTACTAGCATCTGAAGTACTTATGTAATTTTTAAATGACAAAATTAATTCATTGCTCGGACAAGAAACAAGATAAAAATAAAAGGACTTTTCTTTATTCATTTCATTATCAAAAGTACACAAGCATTCGTTGTGCAAAAAAGAAATTACCGTTACTTGTGGATAACTTGTTTTTACGGGGCTGGCTGCACAATCCCAAGTACCAATGATAAAACTTTATTCGCAAATTTCGTAATCCCAGTCGATGTTGCAATCATTTGGCATTCTCATTTTATTTCTCCCTCCGCCCCACCCAATTTTCAAATGCGAAGAATGTGAATTTGAACACTGGAAGTCTTTCTCCTTTGATGATTCCACTAGTGAATGGTTGGATATTCTTTAGTTCGATAGCAAGTTTTACTTCCCCTTAGGAATTTTTCTATAGATCCAAATATTATCTAACAATCCCTCAGGGGCTTGTACTCATGAATGGTCGGATAAACTTTGTCCTGATAGCAAACGTTTACTTCCCAGTAGGAAACCAAGAAAAAGACTGTCTTACCGCTCTGTAGTAGCTCGTTGCATGCGTGACTTTTCATTTAAAGGTCTTATTTTTTCCGACAAAGCTTCCTTCGTAGTATGTTTTCCGTTGGTTACTTGTTTAAAACTTTTCCATTATGGGACAAAAATTGGACAAGGGAAAAAATGCAGCATATACTTTCAGTATAGGCGGTGCTCGTCAACAATAGTACCTTTTGAAATGTGCCACATTCCAGTTGCTCGAAACCTTTACTCCGTCTTGATTATCCAATTTGTATGACCCTTTACCGGTGATAGCTGAAACCCGGTGGGGGCCTTCCCACGTCAAACATAGCTTTCCTGCATTGATCTCCCGAGTATTTTGAGTTACTTTCTTTAAAAACAAGTCGCCTACTTAGAAATAATAGATGTTTGGCTCTTCGACTGTAATTTCTATCCATTCTCTACTTTTGGGCCGCCATCCTTATATGTGCCAACTCCCTTTATTCGTCGAGCAGTTGCAATTTGACCAATAATGCTTTGTTATTTGTTTCTTCTTCCGCTCGGAAGTATCTAGAGTAGGTTCTCCTACTTCCACCTGGATCAAAGCTTCTGCTCCGCATACAAGAGAGAAAGGATTATCCCACGTGCTTCATTTGGTCGTTGTTTGATAAACCCAAAATACTCACGGAAGCTCTTCATTCCATCTACCTTTGGCTGCTTCCAATCTCTTTTTGGGATTTAGGACAATCACCTTGTTAGTTGACGCTGTTTGATGGTTTGCACTCGGGTGATAAAGTGATGATGCGATTTTTTTTTCAGGTCTTCACTGAATTTTGTGACCTTAGTACCTATAAATTGTGGCGCGTGATCGTAGGCTATCTCTTTTGGTATCTCGAATCTGCAAATTATATCACCCCACAAGAAATCTAGCACTTCGCACTCGCCAATTTTCAAGTAAGGACCCGTTTCAACCCACTTAGAAAAATAGTCAGTTAAAATCAAAAGAAATCTTACCTTATCGGAGGCCGAAGGCAACGGACTGGCTATATCCATTTCCCACTTCATGAATGGACAGGGAGACAAAACCGAGTGTAGTAGCTCTATTGATTGATGTACCAATGGTGTGTGGTGTTGACATTGATCACATTTTTGAACATAAGCCTTAGCGTCTTCTTCCATTCGGGGCCAGTAGTATCCTTCCCTAATTAGATTAAACACAAAGGAATCCGTACCTGAATGATTTCCATAGATCCTTTCGTGGAATTCTCTCATGACATAGTTAGCTTTGGAAGATCCCAAACATCGGGCCAACATGCCTTGGAAAGATCTTCCATATAATTGAACTCCCTTGAAGCTGCATCGAGATGCTTTATGGTGCAACGCCTGAGATACCTTAAGATCTTCGGGCAATTTTCTATGCTCGAGATAGTCAATGATCTCATTTCTCCAGTACCAAACCAAATTGGTCCGTTTACTCCATAATAGCCGTCAATATCAAATGCTTAATGCATAAGCTACATGACCATACCGGAGTCCGATCCATCCATTTCTGTGGATGATTCCAGATTGGCTAGTGTGTCTACCTCTGCGCTTTTTTCTCTCAGGATGTGGATAATTGGACATTCCCTAAACCATGCCAACAGAGCCTGGACTTTCACTACATATTGTTTCATGCATTCCTGTTAGGCTTCGAAGATCCCATAGAACTGATTTACTACCAATTGGGAATCACATTTGGTTTTTATGACCTCGGAGTCCAGTCCTCATGCAAGCTCGATTCCTACCATCAAAGCTTCATACTCTGTTTCATTGTTAATCAAAGGTAAAATCCTTATGGCATGCCTCAAGGTTTCCCCCGAAGGTGTGATTAGCACTATGCCGAGCCTGGACCCCTTCATGTTGAAAGCTCCTTCTGTAAACAAGGCCTAAACTACTTATGTCGATTCTGACACCATTACTGCTTCTTTAGTAGGCAAAGGTAACAGTCCTGGACTGAAATCGGCCACAAAAATAACCAAAACCTGTGACTAAATCCCAGTCTGAGGTTTATACTCTATATCAAATTCACTCATTTTGACAACCTATTTGGCCAGCCAACCTGAAAGTGCAGGTTTATGAAGGATATTCCATAGGGAAAAGTTGTCACCACGGCTATTGGATGACATTGGAAATAAGGGATAAGATTAAGAGCGGTGACTATGAGAGCTACAACCAATTTTTCAAGATGCGGGTAGAGAGTTTCTACTCCTGTAAAAATTTTACTAAGATAATAGATAGGAGATACTTATCGCTACTTTTGAGACCGCTAAGTAAATCAGCAACTATTCAACTTCCTCTAGTTTCAACAATAATGGAGTGCTTGACAAATACATTTTCAAATCCTTCAGAGCCTGTTGGCATTTTGGAGTTCATTCGAAGTTGTTCTTCGTTTTGAGGAGTAAAAAGAAGTGATGACATCTTTTAGAAGACCGGAAAATGAATATGCTTAAAGAGCTCATTCTTCCTATCAACCTTTGAAACTCTTTCACGCTTGATAGCTGGTCGGGGATGTCATTGATGGCTTTAATTTTGTCGGGGTTGACTTTTATCCCCTTTTGTGACACCAGGAATCCCAAGAACTTATCAGAGCTAACTCTGAATGCACACTTTTCTGGGTTAAGGTTAATGTTCCACCTCATCGGAGGGATGTTAGAATCCAAGCATAGTTTGAGCACGGCCACTTCTGGCACCTATCATATCCGTATGCAACCACACAAAACAATTAATGTTAAATAAAAGAAATTTTATGAAATGAGATCGCGGTTTAATTCTATCCTCAATTGGAACTCCTCTCCAAAAGCTTTTCAAACAACGCGACTTGCTCAACTTTTTTCGTTATTGTGTTTGTATAGCGTAAGTACATATATTGTATATATATCAGCTGTATTCGATACGGTATTACGTCATACACCTATACTTACTGCATAGTATAGCGTAAGTACATACATTGTATATTTATAAGCTGTATTCGATACGGTATTACCTCATATATCTATATTTAGTGCATAGAATAGCGTAAGTACATATATATATATATATATATATATATATATATGTATATATATATATATATATGTATATATATATATATATATATATATATATATATATATATATATATATACATATATATATATATATACATATATATATATATATATATATATATATATATATATATATATATATATATATATATATATATATATATATTGTATTCGATACGGTATTATTTCATACACTTATACTTAGTGCATAGTATAGCGTAAGTACACATATTGTATATATATAAGATGTATTTTATACGGTAGTACCTCATTCACCTATACTTAGTGCATAGTATAGCGTAAGTACATATATTGCATATATATAAGTTGTATTTGGTACGGTAATACCTCACACACTTATACATGATGCATAGTATAGCGTAAGTACATATATTGTATATATATATAAGCTGTATTCGATACGGCATTACCTCATACACCTATACTTAGTGCATAGCATAGTGTAAGTACATATATTGTATATATATAAGCTGTATTCGATACGGTATTATTTCATACACGTATACTTAGTGCATAGTATAGCGTAAGTACATGTATTGTGTATATATAAGCTGTATTCAATACGGTATTACCTCATACACTTATACTTAGTGCATAGTATAGCGTAAGTACATATATTGTATATATATAAACTGTATTCGATACGGTATTACCCCATACACCTATACTTAGTGCATAGTATAGCGTAGATACATATATTGTATATATATATATAAGCTGTATTCGATACGGTATTACCTCATACACCTATACTTAGTGCATAGTATAGCGTAAGTACATATATTGTATATATATTAGCTGTATTTGATACGGTATTATTTCATACACTTATACTTAGTGTATAGTATAGCGTAAGTACATATATTGTATATATATAAGCTGTATTCGATACGGTATTACCTCATACACCTATACTTAGTGCATAGTATAGCGTAAGTACATATACGTATATATATAAGGTGTATTCGATACGGTATTACCCCACACACCTATACTTAGTGCATATTATAGCGTAAGTACATATATTGTATATATATATATAAATTGTATTCGATACGGTATTACCTCATACACCTATACTTAGTGCATAGTATAGCGTAAGTACATATATTATATATATAAGCTGTATTCGATACGGTATTACCGCATACACCTATACTTAGTGCATAGTATAGCGTAAGTACATATATTGTATATATATAAAAGCTGTATTTGATACGGTATTATTTCATACACTTATACTTAGTGCATAGTATAGCGTAAGTACATATATTGTATATATATAAGCTGTATTCGATTCAGTATTACTTCATACACATATACTTAGTGCATAGTATAGCGTAAGTACATATATTGTATATATATAAGCTGTATTCGATACGGTAATACCTCACACTTATACTTAGTGCATAGTATAGCGTAAGCACATACACACACACACACACACACACACACACACACACACACACACACACATATATATATAAGCTGTATTCGATACGTCATTACCTCATACACATAAACTTGGTGCATAGTATAGTGTAACTACATATATTGTATATATATAAGCTGTATTTGATACTGTATTATTTCATATACTTATACCTAGTGCATAGTATAGCGTAAGAACATATATTGTATATATATAAGCTGTATTTGATACGGTATTACCTCATACACCTATACTTAGTGCATAGTATATCGTACATATATTGTATATATATAAGCTATATTTCGATTCGGTAATACCTCATAACGATTTGGTAATACCTCATACACTTATACTTAGTGCATAGTGTAGCGTAAGTAC
Organism: Nicotiana benthamiana; assembly: GCA_034376525.1. Lineage (NCBI taxonomy): Eukaryota > Viridiplantae > Streptophyta > Magnoliopsida > Solanales > Solanaceae > Nicotiana > Nicotiana benthamiana. The sequence goes on from CM067330.1 coordinate 103,729,018, forward strand.
ATATATTGTATATATAGACACACACGCCCGCTTCGTAGTGCATATCATCCCTTATATTACAAAATTATTAACGACTTACATTTATATTATTTACATAGTAAACAAAAAAAGTGATTTTTAATTTTGACCATTGTTGACTAAAATAGTGACCAATTTTGATCGCTATTTAATCATGAATTTAGATTAGCGACCAAAGTTGGTCGCTAACTTCAAATCATATTTAATTATATTTTATATAATAATCAAATTAATAATATAATTATTAAAAATAACTGGGACTCAGTTAAGCGACCAAAATTGGTCCCTACCTTTCTTTCCTTTATTTAGTTGGTCGCTAATTCATAATATACATATACATATATATATGTATATATTTATATTTTGTAGTTTTTTCAAAATAATAATATAATTATTAAAATTTTATAAGCGGATCCCACGTTAGCGACCAAGTTTGGTCGCTAATCTCAGTAGAAGTTTGACCAAGCAAGTCTGACCAAGCCATTCAATATTTTAATTAAGTTAGCGACCAACTTTGGTCGCTATTTTGTTTCCAGAATTTAGTTTATTATTTTCGCTAGTTTAGCTACCAACGTTGGTCGCTTTTTCTCATAGACCAAATTCGACTTCTATTTTTTGGTTGCTTTTTGCATGAATTTTAGAAGTGACTATTCTCTCCAGACCCCACATATAAAATTGTATTGGGTTTATTGTTGTTTATTTCAGAAAAAAACTTCGAAGATTCGGTATTTACATTTCACTCAAAAAAATTAGATAGTTGACCTTCATACTCCGAATCGTTTCACCTAAAGTGAAAATGGACGGATTATAATAAGATAAACTCCAAAGAGACACTTGTTCTGATTTTTTGACAAATTAGAGAAAGAAGTTGCACTAATAATTTAATTATTCTCTTTGTTTTAGCAAAATTTGAAGAGTTGTAAATGTCTGAATCATGGCATATATGACAAGAAACAAAAGTGAAGAATGGGTAGATTACACATTACAAAGGGTTTCTGATAATTAATTCTTTTAAAATACTTGGTAGTCACAAAATCTCACATGCAAAGGATCCAATGAACTGACTTTCACATATGCAATCCATAATTGTTCCATTTGTCCATCTCGCCTCGTACTTTTCAAATATTCCTCTAAGCCTCTTAAACTCTTTGTTGCTGACATACAAACATGTTACTACTATATTTTTAAAAGTTGAGTTCACTTTATACTCTAGCTGCACAAAAAGAAAATATAGCATGTAATTCGAAGTTGATGACACGTATTGTCTTTTGTAGAGCCCTTAAAATTTAATTTGAAGCGCCAGTAATAATAGTTGTGGACACACTAACTTTTTCGTTCTTATCGCTCTGGATTCCGATTTATATGACCTCTGAGCTGTACAAAGTAAACCTCTTTTATAGAAGCAAGTTTGATCGAACAAAAATCACAAATTTGTCCTTTATATTATGGCACTTCAAGCACAAAAATATGCGTACGATGTGAATATATGCTTTAATTTATCCACTTTCCTCTAATTTTCGATATAAAATTTGCCTAAAAATTTGGGAGGGGTTAAAAAATTTTTTTGCCTAAATCGTCGTGTACACTATTTCTTCGAAAACTTATCAATCTAGAAGCATTTACTGCAATTCTTCATCTTCAGCTCACATTTTGACACTAACATATAAGCCATTCAGTAATTTTAACAATATAAAAATAATTTTATGACTGTCATGGGTAAAGTTTAGTGTATGTGTAAAATTGACCATCACATTTAATTAACTGAATAAAAGATGAAGGATAAAAAGGAGAATTTCACGGGCATTTGCTGTCTATGCTTTTATGTACTCTTATATTAGGACTTAATTTGTAGTTTACATAATGCTAACATATGCCACAAGAGAATATGTATTTTTTAACTGTCCAAAATCAATCAAGAGTAAGAGAAATATATGTGGAGGTATATTCTGTTTTGAGAAAGTGGACTCTGCTGAAATGTTTCTGTGGAGCCCTATGTATGCAAAGCGGTGTTTCGTCAGAAAATTATACTCCGTAGTTAGGCCAATCTTTTTTATATATGCACTGCATATTGACGCACACCCCTTGACTTCTTCCTATGTTTATCTTTATATTTTGACACTCTTTCACGAAAATTTTAGCTCCATCACTGAATCCATCAATATTTAAGTGCCCATCCGAAACATCTAAAATTGTTGTTCGTTTACATCTTCTTCTTTTTTTGCTTAATCTTCTACTCTGTGATTATGATTATTATTTCAGCAGATAAAAATTTGTAATTCTACTAAGACAAAGAAAAAGTAAAAGCTCTTTTAAGATAGTGCTAAGACTTGGGTGAGGAGTGCGGAAGGTTACTCGGAACACTTCTCAGTATTAATGGAGTTGCACCAGAGATCAGCCCTTAGTCCTTTTTTATTTTCCTTTGTAATAGATGTGTTGACGCGACACATTCAAGGGGAGGTGTCATGATACATCTTATTTTTTATGACAGTTTTTATTGACGAGACACGAGGCGGTGTTAGCGCATGGCTAGATGTTTGGAGACACACCCTGGAGTCTAAAGGTTTCAAGTTGATCATGACCAAAATAGAATACTCGGAGTGCAAATTCAGTAATAGGATTTCACGTAGCGGACGTGGAGGTGAAGCTTGATACTGAAGTAATCCCCCAAAAAAGTAGTGCCAAGTATCTCAGGTCTATAATCCAAGGTAACGGAGAGGTTGACGAGGATATCAGACATCGCATTGGGGCAGGGTGGATAAAATATTGCTCGCGTTCGGTGTTTTATGTGATAAGAATGTGCCACCAAGGTTTAGAGGTAAGTTCCACTGAGTGGTGGTTAGACCAACTATATTGTAGGGGCTGAGTATTATATAGTCAAGAGCTCTCATGTTCAAAATATGAAAGTAGCAGAAATAAGGATGCTGAGATAGATGTCTAACCATACTAGGAGAGATAAGATTAGGAGTGAGGTTATTCGAAATGGAAGTGGCTTCCGTAGAGGACAATATATAGGAATCGAGGCTGAGATGATTCGGACACGTGAAGAGAAGAAGTATCGATGCCCCTATTAGGAGGTGTCAGGGGTTGGCCACGGCAGGTCTAAGAAGAGGTAATGGTGGACATAAAAAGTATTGGAGAAAGATGATTAGACAAGACATAACACTACTTCAATTTACTGAGAACATGACCCTCGATGGAAGGACGTGGAGGTTAGAATTAGGGTAGACAATTAGTAATTAGTCCTAAATTTCCCCTTTCCTTACAAATAGTTTTAGTAGCACTATTGTATTTTCATGTTCTTAGAGCTTTATTTGTAACTGGTTGTTTCGGTCATGTGTCTATCATATTGTCCTTGTTGTTATTTCTGGTGCTACTTCTTCCTTTTCATCTTTTTTTTTCTTTTGCTTCTCTTATCTTTTTCTTGTTCTCCTTCTTCTTTTTCTTCACTATTAGAAATTCGGCAAAAATCGATAAAGAAAAATCGACCAAATTTACCGGTCAAAAAACCAACCAAAAATCGATCAAAGTTGATCGGTTTTTCAAAATATTTTAATTTTTAATTTTTTTTATGAAACCAACCAAAGTTTTTAGCGCAAAAATACGGAAAACTAATTTTGAGTTCTGTAAAATTTATTTTCAAGAAACTGACCAACTTTGATCGGTTTTTGCAATTAAAAAACCGACCAACTTTGGTTGGTAAATTCGGCCAATCACTTTAATGTCTTTGTTTAAATAATTATTTTTATATTACATACATGGAATATATATATTGCAACCTTTATTTTCTTTCACTCTGAATTGTGTAAATAAATTTTTAATTTTTGTTATTAATACCAAAATTATTATTACTAATAAATTATTCTAGTTATATTTTTTTACTATGCTCATTATATTGTTATTCCGGCATTATATGTGCTTAAATACTTTTTATTTTTAAAATTTATAAATAATATTTATTTATTCTATAGGTAAGTCCATTAGGTAAATTAAAAAGAAAAAATTATAATACTAAAAAAAATTAAAAAAAATAAAATGATGATAAGCGCTTATAATTTAGAAGGTAAAATAGGTATTTAACACTCCAAAATTTGAAAAATCTAGTTGGGTAACCTTCTGATTGAAATAAGCATAGTTCAATGATTTTATTATTACAAATAAAAAAATTAACTTTAAAAAATAATTTAAAATAATTAAGTAACTATTTGAGTAATGAACTCTGAATTTATGCTCTGTCTAATAAACTAGTTCAATTTCCTTCATCTTTTCATGTAAGATTTAACTAAATGCATCCTATTTGACTAAAGCGTTATATGCATTCTTTCTTTGAAAGCTTTTTAATCTAGAAGCCGGTCAATCCTCCTTGGCCCACCATCACACATGAAAATTACAAAATTTTATTATCAAATTATTCAAAAAGAAATTATAAGTAATTATTACGAGTTTGGATGAAAAATATTGGCAAAATCCATAATATGTACATCAAACTTTAGACCAAATTTTTGTTACACATCTTGAATACGGGTTTTATTTTACACATTAAACATTTCAAAAGTTTGTCAATTACACACCACTTTCATGCTGGATCAGTTTTACAAAATGTGTGTATCACGCATCAATATGCTCGTGACATGTGTCATTAATTTTTTAAAAAATAAAAACACACTTAAAATTACATATATACCCCTATCTTCTTCTTCCCCACCTTGTCTTCCATTATTTCTTGAGAAACATTTTCAGTAAGACCCAAAAAAAAACAATAACAACAAAGGCACAAAACAAAATGCTCTACCATAGTTAGCACAATAACACTAGTTCCACCATTCAAATAGATAAACACAAATAACATATCCAAAGAATTTCACCGGCCGAAATTTTACTTGAAATTTCATCTTCGACAATCCTTTCTTTTCTGGCATTATCTTTTTCTTTTCACAAAACTGACAATGATGAGCCAAAAGAAAATAATGAATAGGAAAATTTTCAGACATTTATTTGGCACAATTAAAAGAACCACAAAGGCCGTTTTATCAACAAAATTCCAAAACAAAAAATAGACCCTGCGTAATTTCTTCTGCAATTCTTCCCTTCTCACTGATGGGATCTTGGGCAACCAAAAGACACACGGGGTGGGGGATTAGGGGTTGAGGCGGGGAAGAAGACAAGACCAGAGGGGTTATTTTTTTTCTTTTTATATTTATTTGTTAACTAGTGTAAAAAGGAAAAAAATAGACACGTCTAAATTGAAATTTTTAGCATTTATGTGCCTGTTTGATTTGAAGAACACGCGGGTGCCACATAACTAAAGTGGTGTGTAATTGATACATTTTTGAAATGTTTGATGTGTAAAATAAAATCCGTATATAACAGATATGTAACAGGAATTTGGTCCAAAATTTGATAGATTATATATTTTGCCAAAATATTTAAAAAGCTTTAGTATAAGATCAGTCATTATTACCACAACATCCAACAAAACCACAAACAAAGAAGAAGAAATCGTAGTAATCATAGTGCTTGTACAAAATATAAAGAAAAATCTTTGAATAATAAACTGTTGATAAGTCATATACATAGGCTGTATAAAAAAATCCGAATTATCGGTGCAATTTAATCGCTTATAACAAATTAATTTATGTCAATTTAATCTGATGGTATATAAATTCTCTACAATAGGTGCACAAAACATAAATTTTTTAATATTGGTCAAAGGTCAAAGATTCAGAAGTGCACGAGGGAAGGTAGAGGAACAAACAGGATGAATCAGCGTTTTAGGCGCACGAGGGGGGATCTCTGTTAGTGTTAACTTCTCTCTCAAAGTTATTTTCTCACTTTGGTCTGTTCAAAAAACCTTATTCTTATTCTATTGCCTTCTTTCACATGGGGCTCTTTATTCTACAATAATATTTCTTCTCTTTTAACTGCTTCCTTCTTCATGTATAATCCTACTATAGGCGGTGTAGCATGAGTAAGAATGCCAAGTAAAAAATATACTATGAATTATGAACACCCAACACAACCAAAGATAATGGGGACGGCGGTAAGCACCACTTCATCCTTAACTAGAAGTTTTATGTTCCAACATTGAAAATAAAGGAGTGCTACTTCTCTGCACGAATCCAAATTGTGGACAAGGTCAGTGTTGAAATAGCAAATTTGACTATTCATTATCCTCATAGGAGTTCCAATATGTGCTATATGAACATTATATCTTTTTTTTTAAAAAGGAAAATATTTTTACCTTATTTTACGAGATGAGAATTATCGATTCCAATACCACCTTACCTTTATAGTTCACAAAGTGATACTTATGGTAATAATTGGAAGAAATTATTATTTTTTTGCAATAATATGTTGGTGGACCTAAGTCACGCCTTATATGATTCTTTTTAGTGTTTAACCTCTATATACTGACAGTTAAAAAAAAATTGCACCATAAAACGACTAAATGAAAATTAGACATCAAGTAAGTGGTCAGATAATGAGGACTTGACACTCGGAGTAGCTCGCTGGCACAACATAGTGGTGCCTAAACACTCCACAAGTTGATGCGTTGTAGCGTTCGTGGTGGTGTTTCAAGATTCTAATGTATTGCGCTAAGGTGCAAGATCTCATGCATTGGAACCCATGGCCAGAATCCATTAGTATAAAATATTTTCTTTTTCAAGTGAAATCCCCTAATATATGAAAGAATGAAAAAAATAGCATGCTGATTCCCAAAACCAACTTGTCACTAACCAATGACATACAGATTTTTTAGCATACTAATCATTCATTTCTTATCCACAAACCAAGGATGTTTAATTTAAGTTATTTTTTGTGGTTCTTGTTGAAGGAAAATGATTTAGTGTCAATGTATAGATACTGTCGAGTTACGAAGCTGAATTCAGAATTAATAAACATATACAAGTAGATTCCAATATATTACATGTGCTAGTATGCTATTTTAATGTCTACTTACATTGTTTTACAAGCAAGTGGTATTCACAGTAAAGAATACGTTTTAACTGCCTGAATCAACTTTATCTATTTACTATTATTATCTACAGAGTTGAGATATATTGCACATCTGAATAGAAGAATATACCAAAACTAGGAAAATAATGAGATTTAACTAGCCAAAGATTAGGGTTTTTGTGCAGAAAACATGATGAAAGAATCCTGAACTTTACTGGTATAGTTGATGAGACCACAGGTTGTCACCAAGTCCTCAATCTCCTCTTGAGTAAAATAGCTTTAGGTTCGTGCTACATTCTGCGATCAAAAGGAAAGTTATGTTCATATCTCTGACAGAAATGACATCCATCATATAGTTCTACTTTTATAATCACGTAGAGCCAGCTCTGACAAAGCAAGTGAAGCATGAGACGGAGCCTCATTCCACTATCCTCTTGAACAAGATTTTGCGGCTTGTCATGTTGACAGTTAGACTGGCTTGAATTCAGAGGCAAACTCAGGATTTGAGGGTAGTGGGGCACATGAGCCGATTACTCAACCAGTGCGCCCATCGGTTCCAAGCAAATTATATGATCCTTGTTAACATATATACACATATCTACAACTTTTGCCGAGGTTAACGGGTCCAGTGACCCCACTAGTCAAAACATAGGTCCGCCTCTGGGCTTGATGATCGTATTGGCATTTTTTCCTTAGTTTCGAGCAACTTCTAATATAGGCAAGTATTCTAGTGGGAAGAAAGCCGAACAATTTTATGTTGTCTTTATGTGTTGGTAACTAATTTGTACTCTTTAACCAAAATAAAGTGAGATGGTAACTCTTAAGCATAAATCATAGCAAGAAAAACTGAGACTAACTACCAGTCTTGAATATCCTGTTTGCAGGTTAAGCCCAGCCATACCCTCCCAAATCAAATTTAAACAAAGAGGTTGGACCGTTCTTTTTCGAGTTGACTTCACTTGGGATATTTACTTGGGCAAAAATCATAAAAAACTAGGGTTCAAACTTCAAATGATAACCATTAGGTAATTCTTTTGCATGGTGTAAGCCATTGTAAGCTGATAACCAATTACCATCATGGGAAGTATAAAAAGGAGAGAAGTAAAGAGTATAAATTGTATAATCACAAGATAGAAAACGAAATTCACCTGCTCCAAAGCCCTGAATATCGTAGGAGCTGAAGGATTAACTCGAAGAAATGTAGTACCAACAAACACACCCCCACTACGCAAAATCCGGTTGATTTCAGCAATCTGACAGAGAAATAACGGCATTATCAACTGTAAACTCAACTTCATTCACTGAATAGATCATCAAACTTCAGTGAGCAACAAAGAATTCAAAAAAACTATGCAACAGCAAGACAAACTATAAGTTTACGAATTAGTACAGAACTAACCATTACCAAATACCAATGTTAGAACCAAAAGCAGCATGCAATCAAAACGTCCAATAGCTCATCAACACTCAGATATTGGTGTCAGCAATACCAAAACTATAGGCAGACACGGGAATGATTCAGCTGTTTATCCACTAGCTCCAGGTGGTTAAGTTTGCTGCAACTATCTCTGTCAATATGTTTATCCACTTCCATTTTCCGCCCTTAAAATGAGCTCACGTTTCTAGAAAAATCTTCTTTATCAGATTCTGAGGGTTCGGAGTTGGTATCCTAAAGTAGTACTCCATGCCCCAATTTAGGTAATACTCTTTCCCTTTTAGACGGTACTAAAAAGAATGACACACTTCTACATTTAGAACTTTATACATCTCATTTTACCCTTAATAAGATGTCATTGTCTCACAAATATTTATGGATTATTTTTCACCACAAGTTTTATAAGACTTTCTTTATTGCTTAAACTTTGGGCTCGGTCAAACACCATCACATACAATGAGACAAAGAGAGTACTTTCTCTCCCCAGAATCAGTTCTCCAGTTTGGCTTGATGACATCAATAAGAGAATTGTTCATAAATATGTTTCAAGTGTTAAAAGGGTGTATACAGGGGGACAGAAACTCTCTGGCTTTTACATATCAGAAAAGGGAAAAGTTTGTTCATGCAGATTAAAAGTGAGCCCATGACTCCACAAGTATAATTACAGTAAAATTGTATAACTGTTCAGTTTCTGAAAATAGGTATAATATTGGGAAGGCCTAAAAGATGAAGGTAGATATTCACAATTTGGACTCACTGAGAAATTAATTTGGCAGCATCAGAAGATAAAGGGCAATTTGTATTGCAGCTTCCACTGAAACAGATGTACCAATTATTTCCCAAATTACATAGTTAAGTTACCGTAAAGTCAATCCCAAGTTGGAAAAACTGGCCAAAAGTGTAAGACTTCATTGTCAATATTACAAGTACAAGGACCCACGAGCTACCGAAATCAGAACTAACAACAGAATATAATAGAATCAAAGGATCCTTCCATGTAATACTAACTAGTTGGGATTAGGACTTAGTTTTGGTTACACTTATACCAGGTCTGGCGTTTGCATTAGTCCTTTTGTCTGGTTAGAGACCTAAATGTTAGTGTTGTAGAGATAAGTGTTACGAGACCTAAATATTAGTGCCTAAGTGTTTGATTCAAAGAACCTCTAGTCCTAGAAAACACCTAATTAACCTTTAAAGACAAGTTATTAACCACTATAGGAATGGAACGGCCGGATAGAGCAGAATAGATATAGAGGATTCATATAGCTGACGCTGACTAGTTTGGGACTGAGAAGTAGTTCACTAAGTTAAGAAGTACAGGATAATTTGCCAGGGAAATATTAAAATTTGAACAACTTACTGCATTGGATGGAGACGGCCAGAAATGCAAGGCAGCGCCTGCATGAACAGCATCAATTGATCCAGAGAAGAACGGTAATCTGGAAACATCTGCCCTTACAAGAGCCACATTGCTGCAAATTTTTATAGAAAAAGAAATCAATAATATCTTTCTTGTCTTAAGAGACAATTCGATTTCCCAACTAGAGAGGGTTTTTTACTGGTAATTAACCAATGAGAATTTCAATAACATGATATCTACATAAGGCGGAAAATCACTTACGAGCTTAAGATACTCTCATCATTCCTGATGAAATCATAACATTGGCGAAGCATGTTTTCGGAAAAGTCGAGTGCGACGACTCTTGAATAGGCACCAGATTTGGCAAATTTCCTGGAAAATAACCCACTCCCGCAAGTGACGTCTATAAGCACACCACCTTCAGCAACTTTAAAGTACTCCTGAGCCATCTTAAACTGCATTTAATATCAAAAGGACAATCGCACAGTAATAAGCCATCATTGGACTATACCTAACCATGAAAGTTTGAATACATGAGAAATTACAAATTTTACTCTTTTTCTTAATGTTATGGGTATATAGTCAAGGGGGTATTCAATGTAATGAAGGAAGCCTTTGTCGTCATAAGAACAACCTTTTGTTAACTTTCAATTTGCTACAAAACCAATGACCAAACAAAATAAAGATAATGTGTAATTTTTCTCCTTTCAACTTACTGTTATTTGGGCAAAACAAGTTAGCATATCATATAGCTTACTAGCATTAAGGATCGATTTTGTTTGTAAATCTGGATGATACTAGCAAAATCATGGCCATAATAATGAAGTGCAACATGGTGCAAATAATATTGTTCCATTCTTTTATCTATTTCTTTCTCCTATTCCTGATTGAATTTCAAAACTTTGAACACGAAACTCAATAACTGATTTGAGTGTGATTAGCAACACAACAACAACAACAACAACAACAACAACGGCACAGTATAATTCCATAAGTGGGATGTAGTGGGGTCTGGGGAGGGTAATATGTACGCAGACCTTACCCCTACCCCGAGGTTGTTTCCATACTGAGTGTGATTAGCCATACTGCTAAATTACATCAACAACACCCAAAACCATTGCAACTCAAGCATGACATATAGCCTTTACATCCAAGTGCACCAAATTTCTGTATAGCCTTAGCTTTTACAGTCTGGAAAGAAAAGCTTTTATTTGCAATCACAAAAACAAACATAATCACCAAAAACAACCAACAACAGCATAGTCATAAAGATACAGTTCATAGTCATCAATCATTAGTACAAAAGTAAAATTTTACCCACTTACAAACGTAAAGTCATAAAGAGAGCTAAAAATTACATAAACCTAAATTAAGATTAACTATTTCACTTCAACTTGCACTTGTAACATAAACAAAACCATTAAGCACATTAGAATCAACTTGTGATAAAGTTGCCTTAAGGGCTTCATCTCCATTTACAATTCACATAAAATATTACTCCAACCCGTTCCAAAAAGAATGGTATTAACTTATTAGTTCATTCCGAGAAAGATGATAAATAAAAAGGGGTAGCCCAGCGCACGAAGCATCTTGCATTCACACGCACGTTTCTAAATTTAGAAGCATTTTACCCTTAATGAAAGATTTTTATAGCCACACAAAAGATACGTTATATTCAAAACATAAGTTTCAAAAGTCTTTCTCTTTTTTTCTTGTTAAACTCTGTTCAGTCAAACTATGCAACATACAAATGGAAATGGAGATATTATCAAGTTAAAACATTCACAAATAACCAAATAAAAATGATAATATTTAAATCTAGATGGAAGAAATTACCGGTAATAAGCTGAGTAAAGTCATGTAACCAATTTTGTGTAACAAAAAGAGTTTCAACAATTTCAAGATGGATACAGCTTCTATACTTGGTGAGAATACAACCATAAATGCTATCGTGGTAATTGGTACTTAGAGTAATGGTAATGATACTTTGTTTCATGCTTCTTCCAATCTTAACAACATCCATCTCTAGAAACTTCTCAAAATTAAGCTTTGATTCATCCAAATAAATGTTTAATTCTAGCTTTCCAACAAATTCTCTCTCAAACATTTTAAATTCCTATTAAATTAAAAACATGAAATGCAGATAATAAAACGAAATAGGAAATATAATTGCTTAATCAAAATGTACGAATCTACAACAAAGTGAAGAGTACTTTTTTATCAAGAACAACGTAACATACTTATACTGAATATTTTAGATCTCTTTAGATAGACTTTTTTCTTCATTTTGTGTACATATAATAGTAAAAGCACTTGCTCCGATTTGATTATTTATATAATGATCATAAAGCTTGTACAGTTTATTCTTCATTACTCATACTTCTCTTGTGCAGAAATAGGATCCCCTTAAGAGTAACAAAACCTAAAGAATTGCAATAGAAGCAAGGATCACATATTGCTCCAAGTGCATGTACAGATGCACTACATTATCATGCTATAGTACTTATCAAACAAACATTCTTGAACTCATTCCCCTAATAACTGCATTTTCATTATGTGACTTCTCCTTCGACATACATTCAATACTCCAAACTTGAATTAAAAAGTTGGAGACGAAAACTTAAACTAGAAATCAAGTTAGGTATCTCGTAAAAGTGCTCCACGAGTTCACATATTTTCCATACTCTTCTCCATTGTTCAGATGCTGGGCAATAAACATAATGTCTACCAATCAACTGTATGCTAGCAAAAGCCTTTCAGACTGAACTGCACTCTCAAGCATCAAGTATGTTGAGTTCCATCTAGTTGACACATTCAACCCTAAACCAAGAATTGTATCAATTCCAACTTGCTTAACATAGCTCAAAATTTCTGTTCTATCATCAAATCCTTTGACATACTTATAAGTTTCTTTAATTCAAAATAGGCATCTTTAGCTACTTTCATACCCTTTGAACAATCAACCCATATTGTCAAAGGAGAAAAAGCTCTAAAAGTGCACCAAGTCTATTGAGGTTTTAAACACAAAGCACAACTAAAGTGTGGATTTTAGTAAAAAAAAAATTGCACAAGGGAGGGGGGAGGGAGAATATATGCTAATTCAAGAAAAAAGTAATAAATTCATTCATATTTCATAATGTTTTCCTTATCAGCTAATAGATTTATTTGTCAATGATGTGTGGTTTAGTACCAATGATTCAAGATAGAATTCATGGGTAACAACGCACACACCTTAGTGCCTTGCCTTACATTGAATCACAGCTTAAGCGAAGCAAAGTATCCTCCGTGAACTTTTATGAGGTTCAAGGCTTAAGCGCACTTTAAATGAGCCTTTGACAACGGTGTAATCAACTTTAGAATATGAGAGCAACAAACACGAAAGAACTCACATCAAATAACTAACTCTTTTGCAAACTAAGATGCCCTTTTAAATATTTTGCATGTTATCATTATAAATGATAATATCCAAAGTGATCGAATAGAGCTTCTTATCTATGCCCAACTCTTTCAAACAATCATATATAGCTGCAATTGATTCAACTGTACGAGAGGAATCAAATGACAAATTCAGAATTTTTATGAACTAACCTCCAATTTTCATCAACATAACGGGCCATTAAACAAAGATAGCCTTCAGAAGTACTTGTTGTCAAACAATGACTTGTCAAACAAACTCGATTAGGAATCTTAGCAAAAGCCTATTTTGGTTTTTCATTCTCGCTAAAATACACTAATTGAAAAACCGCAACATAAGTGTCCCCAGAAGGCATCATTACTTTCGAACTTGCATAATTTGTCCAAACTCTACTTCCATCATATCCAATAAAAGAATATGGAAAATCATACATAATTAAAGCTTCACCAAGCTTTTCACAGGGAGCCAATTGGCATATTTTCTAAACTGTATTATACCTTGTTGATCAATAAACATTTGACCGAAATCATGATATGAAATCTTTTTACGTTAAGTATATGATGATGTACATGTGACGCTTCATAGTTTTCACTCGTGGATCACGGAGTTGAACCAACCTTATATTCTTTATGACACCATTTACATATCGCCTATCAACTCGATCTTCGCCTCGGCCAATGTTTCTGAAATAAACCAACATTTGATGTTAACTGCTTGGATTTTTTCTGTTCAGATTCTGCATGTTTGTGTTCACCTCTAAAGTAGGTTCGTGCGTACTATTTGCATGATTAAATAAAGGACTGCGTTGCGCCATTCGCGGGCCAAATCCATTTTGACGGCTCTACCCATAACTAAAAATTAGAGATCAGGATTTATGCCGCTAATCCAGCAAGAAATTTGCTCCATCTAAGTTGTTCACCTATTTCCTAGTTTAACTATGCCTCAATCCCAAGCAAACTGGTATCAACTATATGAACCCTCACTAACTATATTTTTACATTTAAGCTCATCTAAAGTAGAGTCGTCAAAATGGGCTTGGCTAGTGAAGCTGGCCCAGCTAAGCCCTTTATTTAAGCAGGGTTAGGCTAAGGTTTCTTAGTCCCTTTTAGAAGTGATGTTACTAAGCCTAGCCTCATTTGTCCTGCCAGCCTCAAAGGCTGGGCCGATCCCGTCTTGTGAGGCCAAAGAAAAAAAAACCCCAAATCAATTAAATAAAAAGCCAAAAGTGATGCAATGGATTAAACAAAAAGGCAGCCCAAAAGTGAATCAAACAAAAAAGGAAGAAACTAGGGTATTGCTGATTTAGTCTTTTAGAAATCATATTCATAATTTATTTTCTTCTTGCCTCACCACCCCTTTCTCCATTTTTCCTCATCTCCTCAAGTCCTAGTCACCAGATGACCTCTTAGTTGTTGGTTGCCGATGCTCCTTTAACCACTAAGACAATAGTTCACTTGCTAATCCTAATTACTCTTCGAACAAACATTTCTCAGGTTACATCTCACATATCTTCTTTTTTTCATACTTCTTCGTTGTATTATAGATTTTATATCTATTTCGTGCAAATTCATGTTAAGCTGCTCTTTACCATCTTATGTGTTAGTTTCTTGTTGGATTTAGAATTCTTTTGTTAGTTTCTCCTTCTTCCTTTCATATAGTTGATTTTGGGATGTCAGTTTTATTTGTATTCATTCAAGTGAATGTGAATACGATGTCAACAACAAAAACTACCCAGTATATTTTCACAAAGTGGGGTCTGGGGAGGGTAATACGTACACAGGCCTTACCCCTACCCGAAAGGGTAGAGAGGCTGTTTCTGATCGATCCTCGGCTCAGGAGAATGGAAAGAAAATCAAAAACAAAACAAAAGAGTGTTAGCAAATCCAGCAGAATACTGGATATACGATGTCCATTTTGTTTAATTAGTAGATTTATTTTAGTTAAATGGGATATGAACAAGTTTCTTTTAACTTTCTTTCGGCATATGTCTGTTTGAGAATGAAGAACACTGATTTACAGTTTTCTTGTTTATTTCATCACTGGAAGATCAATGGATGATCATGCCGTTTTAGGGATGAACAAGCATGGAGAATCTGAACATGAAAAGAAAAAACAGTTAGCATCGAGCGCTTGGGTTTATTCACAAAGATTTGCAAAGCTAAAGATGGAGCTTAAAGAGCAATATGTAACGGGTGTAATGAAGAATATAAGGTTGGTTCAACTATGGACCCCCAGATAATAACTATGAGGCATCACATTTACATCGTCATATTCCTAAATGTAAAAAAATTCCATATCATGATTTGGTTTAAATGGTTTATATATCAACAAGCCAAACTGCAATCTAGAGAAATAGACCAATTAAGTTCCAGTATAAAGCTTGTTGAAATTATCACTAAGCATTTATTTTGTTCAGCAAGTTGGAATTGATACAAATCTTGGTATAAGGTTGGATGTATCAACTAGATGGAGCTCAACTTGATGTTGAGTGCACTTCAGTATGAAAAGGCTTTTGCTAGTCTAGGTTTGATTGATAGAATTTATACTTAATGTCTGAGATCCAATCAATAGAGAAAGTCAAAAAAAAAAATTGTGAATTCTTGGAGCCTTTTCACGAGACAACTAACTTGATTTCTAGTTCAAGTTATCCAACCTCCAATTTCTTTTTTATGTAAGTTTAGAGAATTAAATGCATGTCAAAGGAGAAGTCGCATACTGATGTAATTATTAAGGGAATGACTTCAAGAATGCCTTAGGAGGTTTGAGAAAACTAATACAACATGCATTAATACCAATCCTTGATCCTCTAAAGTTTTGTTACACTAAGGTGCATCCTACTTCTGCATAAGAGCAAAAAGAATAATCAGGAATAACATGTACAAGCTCTATGATGATTATGGAAACAATCGAAATGGAATAATTGCTTCTACTATTTTGTGTACATCAAGTGATGAAAGAAGTCAATCAAACCGAAAGGATCCAAATTATCCAATGTACATAATTTTACTTCACTCTTGATCAAAAAAATTAATGTTCAATATGCTGTAGATTGATACATTTCAATTAAGCAAAATAGTATTTCCTATTTTTCTTATTATTTGCATTTCATTTTTTTAACTAATAAGAAATGAAAATGTTTGAGAGTAAATTCGCTCGTTATGCTAGAAAGCCGAAATGGAGAAACCAAAGTTCAATTATAAGAAGCTTTTAGAGATGGATGTTGTCGAGTATTGAAACGAACGCGAATAAAAATATTCTGACCTTCCAGTGATAGCATATGAAGTACGCAATGTTCCAATTACCAGTATAGCATCAGAATCGACATCTAGCACATGTGGTCAAGAAATTTTTCACTTTTTTCTGAAAAATTTTCACTTTTTTCAAATTCATCATTTGGTCATAAAATTTCAAATTTCACTTGAAGATGAATTTTGGAAATTTTCAAAAATTTGAAAAACTCAAAAAAACTGTTTTTCAAAATTTTCACTCAGATACTCACAAAACTTCAAAAACAACCAAAAATTATATTCAAATCCAAACACAACTCTAATCTTCAAACACCATTTTCACTTAGAAATTTTTTTTCACCTTTTTTGGATTTCTCTTTTGTTTTTGTTTTTATATCTCCTTTTCTTTTTCTAAGCCGAGGGTCGATTGGAAATAGCCTCTCCATCCTTTCGGATGGGGTAAGGCCTGCGTACATATTATCCTCCCCAGACCCCATCCTTTGGAACTATACTGGGTAGTTGTTGTTGTTGTTGTTGTTATGTCCAAATACCCACTAAGTATAGAAGTTGTATCCATCATGAAAATGTGACTCTCTTGTTATTACACGGAATTAGTTGCATGGCTTCACCCAACCTATCAATGGTAATATTTTCTATCAAGGTTTATATATATTATTTTTATTTAGTTATCTGCTAATATTTAACTTACTAATATTTTATGTGAACTGTAGATAACATGAAGCCCTTAAATGCTGACTTTGCCTTTCACAGAATATTCCTACCCCCCCCCCCCCTCTAAGTAGTATGTCCTGTGCTCCTTTCTCAAGTAATTTTTTCATGTTTTTCATGAAATGCTAACGGGTTAAAATTCGTTAATGCCCGCCGCCAGATTCTCGGTTATTGCAAGTCATCTCCTTTCTTTCTCTACTCTTACGCTTTATATCCTAGACGACCAAATTATATTGTGGTTGGTGCTTCTTGTGGTAAGTGGTATGACCTTACCGTCCTTACATACGGTACATATTTCTCTAGTTTAAACCATACTAAATTTCTTAAAGAACTATCATAAGTAAAAGTGAAATCGTGATAGTCCAGTTGGTTGGCTACATAGAATTTAAGAAGATTGTCAAAAGACCAAAAAGCTCGCGATCTCAAAATTATCATAAACTATTGAGGCAAATTAATCTCATTTCCAAAATTTTGCACTATCAACTTTGGAATAATTCCAGAGACCTCCCCTCAAATTTTTTTGTACAACACTTATCTCCCTTATGGTTTACGATATTATTCTTACCTCCCTTATTTTGATTTTTCTTGTAACAATTTTTTTAACCTATTTATCGCTAATATAAAAAAGTTCAAACTGACTTATTTACCCTTCTAATAGACTTTTATTTAATTAATCTTCTAAACATATCTTTAAAAGATTCTTAAACTTCGACAAGTGTTATTTTAAGTAGTTTTTTTTTGCCGCAGTCTGAACATCCCAATTCAAAAACAAAGAATCGCCTATATATTCTCTCAATCGTCTTCAACAATTCAATAGCTAGAGAAGGAGGATGGAGGAGGATGGATTTTAATAGGGAAGAGTTTCATACTCGTGGGCACTGCATTTGGAGTATACTTACACCAAACTATGTCGTTCCAAACCTCAACAAACTCATTGAAGAAGTCGCCTATGTTAAATTCATGTTTATTGATCAGATATATTGCAAACCCAAGAACGTCACTCAACGAGATCAATTCTATGAAAATTAACTCTAGTGGGGACCATGTCATGCAAAATCTAATGGGAGAATATCTAATCTTTTCATTTTGTTTCTTTTATATGGTTGTGGATAGGGTTAGATTATGGTTTTCTAGAATCATAATTTCTATGGGAATCAATATGGTTTCTTCGCTTAATTAGTTCTAGTCTGTCAAAATTAAACTTCATGGAGTAGTATTTTGACTCTGTGATGATCAATTCAATTAATCTGAAAAGTGGTTTATGTAGAAGTGAAAAGGAAGAAGAACATGGATGATGAACCACAGATATAAGGGACAACTTCCAAATCAAGACAATTAGGTTTTTACTCTTAAATTTTTGTTAAAGAAGATTAATTAAAACTATTAATTAGAGGAGGTTTATGTTAAAAAAGGGCAAATCAGTCAGTTTAGAATTTTTTACATTAATGATAAATATGTTAAAAATAATTGTTTCAAGAAAAATCAAAATAAGGGAGGTGAGCGTAATATCTTAAACTACAACGGACGTCTCTAAAATTATCCCTTAATCCTTTTTACTCAATGAGTGCTATATTATTAACTTTATTTTCTTTATCTTAAATTAGTCAAACAACTAAATTGTGAGAAAAGTATTACTTTAATGGTTATGTGAAAGAAAAGGGTTTGATCTAGTGGTCAATACCTTAAACCTCCCATGTCCATTATTTCCCCAACGAATTGGCATTTTATTGTATCAAGTTTTGTTTAACGAAGCCACTGATTT
Organism: Nicotiana benthamiana; assembly: GCA_034376525.1. NCBI lineage: Eukaryota > Viridiplantae > Streptophyta > Magnoliopsida > Solanales > Solanaceae > Nicotiana > Nicotiana benthamiana. The sequence continues at coordinate 103,747,918 of CM067330.1, forward strand.
ACTCCAACATGGAAAAGATAATGCATAAGTGACAACCTTCTTTTATATGAAGGAAGGTGAAAGAACTTAGACGTAGTTATTTAACCGAAGCAGCAACAACAACAACAAACCTAGTGTATCCCACAAATAGGGGGTTTGGGGAGGACATCCAACCTGAGCAATCAACAAAAAATTTACCTCTTCATCAGGACCAGGAAAACCACTTCGGTTAAAAGCTTGACGCCAGCCTCTCTCATACAAGAATGAAACAAGTGGACTCCTGGGAACAATAAGAGCACCAGCAATTAGAAATGAGCATCTACAATTATCTAAAAAACAATCAGACGAAGTCTAGAAATCCTCATTGCAAGCTTTTACTAGATGCATCAGAAGTCCAACAAAAAGAAGGGGGGGGGGGGGGGGGGGGGGCATCATGAAACTAGATCAAGAGAATTTTCAGCATTTTCATCAGGATAGCCACTAACAGGAATAAAGAAGAAAAGCTTAATCTAACAAAAGAGGGAAAGGCCAAAACCATGAATGGAGGTAAACCAAACTAAATAAATTGTTCTTCATAAATCAACATATTTGACTGCATTACTCGGATCTGATAGTTGCAATAGAAGAATGGGGTAAAAGTTAAATCAAGGCAGATATTTTCAACACTCTAACCAATAAGGCGCTTCCAGTAATAGCAAAGAAAAGCTTAACTTAACAAAAAGAACCCCCAAAAACAATCAAAAGATAAAAGGCTATTAACCCATAGAAAGACAAAGGAGGTGCCGAGGTTAGGCCCGATAACAAATAGCTAACAAATTTACTTGCCAAAAACTCAATAGCATTTGCAGACAACCAATAAAAGTAGAGCATAGGGCTTAGAAACTGACACAGAACTGGAAGGAAATGATAAGCTCCATCAAGAAAGTCACAAGTTATTGGGGTATCAAAAGGCTATGATCTCAACACTAGAAGTCTGGCGGTAGAATGAGGAGGTTTTACGATGCATAGTATTATATGATGCACACTCTTCGCAGATTATATTATGATGAAACTAGTGAAGAAATATAGCAAAAGGTGGACCAATGGAAAAGACTCTAGATAATAAGGGCATAAAGATAGTAGAAGAAAGAACACATACACTGCAAATTTAACCCCCTTAGAAAGAACTAAGAACTGGCAATTCAGTATATCAGCCCCATCTTCCAAAATCTTAGTTTGATAGATGAATATGAAGCACATAAAATTAAAATAGGACAGGTGGAATGGAGAAATGCTATGGAAATTATAAAATAGGAAGATAACAGACAAAGTGAAAATCAAGTTCAGTAGAGCAAAAATGGTATATGGGAATGAATGTTGGTCCTCTACGGCCTAACATATCCAACGATAATTGTGTCCGAAATGAGGAACTTAAGATGGCTATGTGGTTACACAAGATTAACAAGATTTGAAATGATCACATCCGACAAAATGTGGCATAGCATAGATAGAGGATAAATAAAAAGCCACCTAAGATCGTTTGGTCATATCCTATATAGACCTCCAAATGCACTTGTCTATAGGCAAAATATGATGATTGAAAAAGGGACGAGGTAGACCAAAAGTCACACAAAGGAAAATTGTACCAAAAGACAAAGTCTCTTGAAATCAATACAGAGTTAGCTCAGAAAAGATATAATTAAAGCAATGGTGATACTAATACGCTGGAATTAAGGCTTAGTTGTTGTGACACTTGTAAGTCCAACGTTAGTCCTATTAAACTACTCGTATTCAGCGTAGGGAGTGAGATTTAGAGAACCTCAAATTTTGGAGAACCTCCTAAATTGCGCTAAAAGAGATTTAGTATAAGATTCATACAGTCAACCGGATCTAGTTTAGGATTGAGGCACAGTTTATAGGTTTCAAAATTAGTGATTTTTTATACTAACAAGCCAAGAATAAAAGACTATTGATGAGACGACAATTGAACATCGACAAGTTTGTCAAAAGTGGATTCCTGGAACTTTGTGAAAAACTGATTCCACTGTCTCTTACTTGTTATATAGTAACACTTCCAATTTAAGTAGAAACAATGAGAGGAGAAGAGTTTCGAAAAATAAAAATATCTCCTCGATGCAACTTTTAGATTTTTGTGGGATTTCCTTTAGTGCATGAGGGGGAGGGCTAAATCCTATGCAGCACACTACTATGTTTCATGGACCTCTTCATTTTCGTCAATACGCACATGCCAAATGGGTTGAACATGCATCTCAATACTAGATAAGAAGCTTTTGAAACAATTTAAACTTGCTAAAATAGGAAGCGCAGGTGCCTAATAGATACCACTGATAAATACTCACACCCACATCCATGCAGTTAATTGTGTTGTTCTTTTCACTTCTGTAATTAGTTTAAATATGGCAGGATTTTGAATCCAAGCTACTAAATGTAAATGTCTAAGGTCCAAGCCTTGGATAGCTAACTTTGTAAAAGAAATAAGATACAGTTCAAACACAAAAACTTTTGCATATCTTGTGTTATGTCCACAAGAACAGGAAAATGCAAGAAGGAGGGATGAAACCTTAACGACTTCAAGCTACAGTCAACATCTCTGGGCAAATAGTTTCAAATCCCAAAAAAAAACAGATTAACAATCAGTACTAGAACTGGAAATGATTTAATCAAGCAATGACAAGAAACTTGATAAGATACCTGAATATCTCAGTCCGAGCTGGTTTAGATTCACTGTATTCTTTTGTTCCAGAAGTAACAGTGAGATCAAGGTAGATATTTTTGCTTGAATATGACTTGTTACACTTTCTGCATTTGAAGCCCGATCGGTAGATTGCAGGTCTGCAAGTTTTAAATCCAAAGTCAAACAACAACTAAGCCACAACTCGAAGCACTGTTATTATGCATTTTCTATCTGAACTTACAAGTTAAAACCTGGAGGGCCTTTTCTTAAAGTGGCTCAGAACAAATTGGGCAAGCAAACAATTCAGCTTCTGTAGCATCTTTAGCTGGAGTTCTCAATTCCTGTACAAGACGGGAGAATAGATTATACATTAACTGAAAACAAAAGGTAATGCATCACTTAACCACATTAAGTGTAAAACTTAAAAAGAATGAAAAAGGAAATTATGTGGCCAAAAAAAAGTCATGATTGTAACCATTTAATCATGATGTTTATGTATCAACCAGCAAGGACGAGCTAAGAAATATAGCTATGTCAAGTTATCTTGATGTAATAATAGTTCAGCCAGATCAGGGCGCATTTAGGCCTAAAATATGGGCACGTGAACTTATGATCTATTTATCAAACTAGGTATTTTATGCACATTCTCTAGAATTAGTGTACTATTATTTATTGGCACCCATGCTCCAAAAAGGTTGAATGTCGCACTTGGTCCAAAGCTAAGTTATTTAGCTTGAGGAACAGAGATTAATTCCCACATAATACTTTTTCTTTCTCCTTTCTTTAGTGGTACACCTATGTTCCAAAAATCCTAGATTCGCATGAGCCAGAAACATTTCAATTTCATTGTGTATCCACGTGTCAATTTAACATAACTCAGCATTCTGGTACGGAGCGCTTCCCCCTCTAATGGGTCTTAGGCTGCATAAATCCCAATTAGTTGGGGTCAAATGGGAAACCACCACGAAAATAAATAAATAAATAAATAAATATCAGCGTCCTATTGCATTCACACACTCATCATAGAAACTTAGCTCCCTAATTTAAAATATGGTCACAATTAGCATACATAGAGCAGCAACAATCATATGGTACATCATTAGTCTATGATCCTACAACTTAATCAAAATTGAACAGTATAGTAATTTCAGCATAAATGATAAAAGTTGAGTGACCATTTATGTCGTAAAAAAAAGTTACAGACTTTTGCAATTACAAGAATTACCGGTTCTACAGCAATAGCAGAGCTAGCTCTGATTCTTGAAGTGAACCCACGAGAGGAAAACCATGTAGGAACACGAATTCCTAAATTCAAAGAAACCCCATGATATTTCGGAATCCAAGAACTATGATGATTTAAAGAAAGTGAAGGAGAAACAGCAGCAGTAGCAGTAGCCATTGATGAAATACAGTGAGGGGTCTCTTGTCTTCTCCTTCGATTTGACTTTCTTTGAGTGTAGAGATATACAAATAAGCCTATGTATATGGGTGTTTTCACAAGGGAGAGAAGAAGAGGAGGAAATTATTTATGATTTTGATTCATATTTTATGAACTAGGTCTTTTGTTTGAGGATGAATCTTGGCCACATCACTTTGATTTATTATTTTTGTTCTTATAAACCTCGGTATAATTTAGAATGTTGAGTCCTATTCAACCTATAATTATTTTTTTTAAATAATTAATTTATATTTGTTACAAAATCTCTTATTTTAGGTAAATATCCATAATTAGAGAGAGATTCTATTTCTTGGTGGCTAAGTCAACACCTCCTTATAAATAAAGGGGTCCTCTCCCATTGTAAAACATCCCAAAGTATCAATAAGAATACTCCTCTCTCTACTTTTCTCTCTATTGTTCTTGTTCTTGTATTATTGTTCTTGTTCTTATATTATTTCATAACACGTTATCAGCACGAGTCTCTAACCAATTGAAATTTTCGATCATTTTAACTTTTGTTTGTGTAGGGTTTTGCTTCTACAGAACTGAAAAACCCTAGAATTTCTATACGGAAAAATAGAAAAGATGGTATCATCATAAAGTAATGCAACGGGATGGAAACTCAAAAGGTATATTTGATATCACAACATTTATTGGTATACCTTAAAGGTAAGCAATTTACTTTTCCCTTTCAAATTCTTGAAATTCTACGATTTGATTTCATATACAAACAAAGACAACAAAGTTTGATTATAACTCTAATGGAGTTTGTAAGAAATTACACTCACATGAAGTGGTAAAATTTCTATGCTTGCCATGATCAAATTCATGTATGATTGTGGGCAAAGAATTAAAAATCCGTCCAATTGAATTTGCTCCATTCCCTTTAGAGAATGTGGTAGCAGTATGTGATAAGTCTGAAAGAAGACAAAATTATTACCACGAAGGTATCAATGGATGTGGACGTGGCAATAAACGGAATTATAATCGTCATCATTGTGATAATGAGAATAATAAAGATTCTCAAAATTATCTTTCACTTTATGAAAGTAATATTTGACATGAGATTGTGTATCGCACATACAGATGATTATGATCCATTCCCTGAAGTGAATGTGATAATTGTAATAAAGCCCGTAAGTATGAACACGCTCTTGATGTAAATTTGTTTTATGTCTGACATTATGAAAAGAAAGTTCGCTGCCCTTGAAATTTCGGGCAAGAACTATATGACATGGGTGTTGGATGCTGAAATCCATTTGGATGCAATGGGTCCTGGAGACGCCATTAAAGATAGAAATAATGCATCCACCCAAGACTATGCTAAGGCCTTGATTTTCTTGCGCCATCACCTTGATGAAGGTTTGAAACTGTGCTAAGGCCTTGATTTTCTTGCGCCATCACCTTGATGAAGGTTTGAAAATTGAATATATCACAGTCAAAAATCCACCTATCTTGTGGAATGGCTTAAAGGAGAGATATGACAACCTGAAGTTGGTCACTCTGCCACAAGCACGATATGATGAGAATCCAAAAGCAAATAGTTCAGAAACTATATGTTATCGCTGCGGTGGAAAAGGGCACTGGGCGAAAATTTCCCGTGTACCAAGACATTTGGTTGAGCTTTATCAAACATCTCTAAAGGGTAAAGGCCCTGAAACAAATTTTGTCTCTGACAATAATTTTGACATCACCCACTTGGATGTGGCAGACTCCTTTGAGCACCCTGAGGGAAAAATAGATCACTTGATCGGTGATGGACCCATGGTTAAAGAAGATTGAGTAGTTTGATATTTTATCACCAATTTCACTACTTTTTATGTTCTGAAATGTATGTTCAGTTGTATATATATAACATAAACTAGTGATTTTAAGCGTTTTTTTTTTGTTAGTAGTCTACGTAGTAATTGCAACGAGCGTTCTTTACAGCTTGTTGACAGTATTTAATATACATATGAACTATTGGTTTACACTCATAATACTTGTGATGTTTTAAGTGACTATCTGTTTTCTCATGTTAGTATTGACAATAAAATTTAGTTATGATTTTGCAATTTGCTCATTTATATCAATAGTACGGTAAGATGGCTAATTGCTGTTGTACATTATTACCCGTGAGCTATGTCGTATGTTAAACAAGATGCATTATGGTTACTTTTTGTAATGATCATACTTCTACATGAATACGTGTTGATAGCGTAGTGTAAAATTGCGAAGGGAGCATTGTGAGACATATACATGTATAGAACTATATTTGGTGTCAATTAACAATACATGAACACGTTTTGAACTTTGAATGTATTGCAAGTTGTCACTGTGAATCAGTACTTAAGGCATGATTATGTATATTATTTTAAATTATTTGTTTACTTGATTCATGTACCACACATACGATATTCAAAGAGAAGAAATATTTCTCTCATCTAAGTATGTGTAAGGCAGATGTTACTACAATTTCTGGTAGTAGTAAATTGATTGAAGGCTCCTGAAGAGCAACTATAACTCTGCCTAAAAGAACAATATTTTAGAGAATGCAATGCTCTCCTCCAAGTCTAAGAGAAACTTGTTGAGTTTTAAAGATATCATTCAAAATGGATATCATGTTGAGACAATAGATGAGAATAATCTTGAATACCTCATTTACTCATGAAAACGAGGCTGCCCACTTTGGTTTGGGGTCACGCCATTTTGCATGCAGCAATGCTAGTTCGTCGGCTGCCCACTTCGGTTTGGGGTCACGCCATTTTGCATGCAGCAATGCTAGTTCGTCGGCTGCCCACTTCGGTTTGGGGTCACGCCATTTTGCATGCAGCAATGCTAGTTCGTCTCAGACCGACGAATTACCACAAATATTCCCCGTTGCAATTAGCTTTGGGTCATGAACCTAATATATCCCATTTAAGAATTTTTGGATGTGCAGTATATGTGCCTGTAGCACCGCCATATTGCACCAAAATGGGTCTGCAAAGAAGGTTAGGAATATATGTTGAGTTTGAATCGCCCTCCATTATTCGCTACCTCGAAACATTGACAGGGGATTTGTTCACTACACGATTTGCAGACTGTCAATTCGATGAGACACTTTTCCCAAAATTAGGGGGAGAAGTTGGTGAAACCAAACGGGAAATTTTGTGAAAAAATGAATCATTATCTCATCTTGATCCACATACCTCCATTTGTGAAAATGAGGTGCAAAAGATTATCCATTTGCAAAGAATAGCAAATCAAATGCCAGACGCATTTACAGATTTGAAAAGGATAACAAAATCACATATCCCCGCAGTGAATGCGACAACATCTGATTCACGAATACATATTCATTATTGGAAGAATATGAACATGAAATTGGTATAGAATATACCACACTCACCCCTAGAAGGAGGTTTGAGATGATGTCATTATTATGGCATGAATGGTCATTGGTCACGTACCTATTGTACGCCAAAATAATTTGTCAATGTGATTATCAAAGGACAATAATAATGCAAGAAACATATCTTGCATATAAGTTTGACATGACCATAATGGTATAACTTTCTCTTTAAAAGAGATATTCACCACATGGATGTTGATGAATTTGTGGTAGTACAAAATTAATTGAGAGCTCTAGAAGAGCCAATTATTACTATGTTGGAGAAACACAATTGATTACCAATAAGGTATTGTGTTGTAGTAAGTCTCAAAGAAACTTATTCAGTTTCCAAAGTATATGCGAAAGCGATTGATTATATTGAGACTATAAATAAAGGAAAGATTTGATATCTTCTAATACTACAACTTGTAGCGGGATAATCTGTATGTGAAAACTACCCGCTTTATTCTCCAGTTTGTACTACACAAACAAAAGAACTGACCAACTAAAGAGTTCGGGTTGAAGCCCATAAATTCTGGAAATACCAAAGGTGAATATGGGTCCATTCACCTGACATGTATACCACATATGATGCATCTATGATATGGTTGCATGCGCAATTGTTATTAACCCGCAGCCTGGCCGGTGATTGCGAGGTAAATTGCTCAGTAATCTAACTTCGAGCATAATTTCCAGATTTTCTACTCAAGATAGTTCATCTTGATAAGTTGGTTTACATCATAGTTGGTTTAGCAAGATAATTATTGAGTGCCTCCACTTAATAGCTAAACTGTTTCTTATGAGAACAAAGTTATATATATCAGTTTGATATACGTTGTATACGAGAGTATATTCTCCCCTCACAAGTGGTTCAGGGTCAGGAACCAAATAATTTCATCTTATTATTAATGTGCTGTGTATATTGACATGATAACGCACAAGGATGATTTCTCAAAGTTGAGGAAACAAGTTAGCTTTTCTAACATGAGGGGGAGACATGATAAACAATTGAGAAAAGGTTACATGGGATGAATTATCATTTGTATATGTAGATCCCCGAATATCATGATATGAACCTGAAGTTCATAAAAGGGATAATTCAATTGCAACATATTGCAAAGCATGCTATACGCATTTGCTGACCCAAAGAAAGTAACTATATTCTCACTGCAAATGCTCATATTAAGTCCTAGAAAGACAAAGTCTTGGATACGCCTGAAGCGTATAGACAAATCGGTTTCAAAAGGAACTTCTTAATAAAGAAGATGAGCAAATGATCGAAGTGATCATAATGAGGAGGCAAGTGATCCAGAAGATCACATGACATAACACTTCATAAAATCTCATGAGATATTCAGATACCTGATATATGAATGAAGAGATCTCCATGTTATGTCCTTATGAAAATTTTATTGGAACCGATATAAAATGGTCGTCGACGACATCTATGATAGCGCTAAATATCGATGAGGATCTTATGTTTGTCGAATACAAACAAAAATATTGGCTAAATGGAAGAGATACAATTCAAGCAGAATTAATTCCATATGAAAGACATGTAGTTTTGGACATGTAGTTCAAATACTTGAAAGTATAAAGTCAATGGTATGTGTAATCAGTTTTCGATATCTTATTTGTTTAGCATGACATGAAAACTTGATATGCATCTAAAGTCTATTATATGGCTTATATGACTTAACTTATATGTCAATCCATGAAAGATTGAAGTTGCTTGAAGCATATACAATTCTTGGTCCTGAAGTACCACAGTACATATGTATCTTGCTATAACTATAAGCATGATGGCATCGAGAATACCCCTATGGAAATATTGAAGAGTCATTCCACTACATTATATGAAGATGCTCATATCTATCAAGAATGATAATTCCAAGGTGCGGAATATTTATTCAAGTCAATATTGGTTGATTTATTTATCAAATTTCTACCAAAGATCGTTTTGAAGATGGTGCACAAGATTGTAATGCAAATGCTCAAGGATGTGAATTGATGCTCTATTCAGGGGGAGTTAATGCGCGTTGCACTCTTTTTCCCTTACAAGGTTTTGTCCCAACTGGGTTTTCCTTGCAAGGTTTTTAACGAGGCAACCAATAGGAGCATATTCAAACATGTGTACTCTTTTTCCTTTTCTTTAATTTTTTCCCATTGGGTTTTGTTTTAGTTAAGGTTTTAACGAGGCACATCATTGAATAGACATTCAAGGGGGAGTGTTATAAAATCTCCTATTTTAGGTGAATGTCCATAATTAGAGAGATTCTAGGGTTTATTTCTTGGTGGCTAAGTCACCACCTCCCTATAAATAAAGGGGTCCTCTCCCATTGTAAACCATCCCAAAGTATCAATAAGAATACTCCTCTCTCTACTTTTCTCTCTATTATTCTTGTTCTTGTATTATTGTTCTTGTTCTTATATTATTTCATAACAATATTTACTTTTTAAATAACTTTTAGCTCATTCTCCTCTTTATTTTTCGTATGCCATATTTAATTTTTCTTTGCCTTTTTAAATATTAATTCTTCCACTGTCTTCCTATCTGAAGCTTTTCTGCTTCGACGTTATCTTCTCTATTGAACTAGATCAAACAGTAATCGATTAGTAATGACTAATACATGAATCGGTATGCGAGGATTATTTAATATTTTGTTTGATATATTATAGATTGTATATATTATAAATTAGTATACAATACATAATTTTAAAATTTAAATAAAATATTACAACACAAAAATTTTAGCTCTAGAGCTTAAAATTTTCAGCTCTAGAGCTGAAGTTCGCCAGTTACAAAACAAAAATGTTTTTAGGTCCGGCTACTAAAATGCTGAAGTTTTGCGTGATTGTCTTTGCTACTTCAGCCCGTATGTTGAAGTTATGCGAAAAAGCGGATACACTTGCAATTTTTTTACAAAGCGGACTCAATTTAAAATATGACACAAAAAGCGGTTATAGATGCAAATGCCCGGTCCCATTCCCGATTTTATTGTGAAAATAGATTGTTCAACCAGTTTTAATATTGGTAATTGAAAAATAGTCACAGTTTATAAAGTTATTAAAAAAAATTAGTCATTATTTTGGTGAAACACGAAAAGTTTCAGAATAATATGCAGGATTACGGAGCTCCTACATATAAACTTCCGGCATAATATTATGTTCTAACTCCAACACATTGAAAGTTCCAGCATAATATACTGGATTATGGATCTCCTGCGCATAAATTTCTATTATATTATGTTGGAACTTCAGCTCGTGATGAAATTCCAAAATATTATGTTGGAATCTCATATGTGAAAAAATCAAACTCCACCATATTATGCTGGAAATTTTAGGATTTTTAGAGTATTTTTGTTCAGATTTTATCTTTACATGAAAAAGTGACTAAATTTTAATTATTTTTAAAATTATGGCTATTTTTCAATTATCAATCGTAAATCTAATTATTTCTATTTATTCCCCTATTTTATTTGGTAAAATTTTACTATATTATACTAAATTACGAATGACTAAGCTTTGGTCCCAAACAATTAAGATGTTATATGAATCATCACCTTCTCCATTTGGTCAGCTCATGTTATCATCACTCTGCCTATATAAGCTTACTCATATTGTCAGTCCCAAACACAATAAAAGAGGACTATTACGGGGATAACTACGAGACTGAGAGCTGATCCTAAGGATTATTATTATGTATCTTGTTGTTGTGAGACAAATTTAGTTAAATTTATGTATCTATGTTTTTCTTTAAGTTAGTTCTGAGTTGCTTGATGATCAGGGGTTGTTCAGAACAAGGATATCTTAGAATTATAATTCCATGATTATTATTATTATGAGATAGATAATATTAAGATTTTAGTATTAAATGTGTTTAGTTCAAAGTTATCATACACTTTCCAACCATAAAACAATTAAAATAAATCAAGGGTCAATCATACCACATCGTAATAAATCAACGGACCAAGTGACACAAACGAAAAGCATGAGTTTGGCATTAAGGAGAAATGTGAAAGAGCTTTTATTGATAAAATTGAGTTGGTCTGTATCTCTATGGAGAGGTTCAAAGCCTTGCAATGGTGTTCCCCTTTTCTTGGGAATAGTCATGAAGAAGAAGAAGCATCCCCTTTTCTAGAGTTCTTTCTCTTAGTTTTTATAGCCGTAAGCTTTATGAGCTGGCGATAAGTAACCATGACAACGTTGAGGTTCCGTCCTTATGACAACGGATGGGCCGTAGGCTTGTTAATCGAGTCGGGTAACTATCGGGTATCATGATTAGTAAGTGGTCATACCACTTATTAATCAAGAATTAACTTAAGATATAATTAATTTTATTAATTATCACGAGGTCGTATTCTGACCCATACAGTTAGTCCCTCTGCTTATTGAGGTCGTGTCTTGGCCGAGCTTGATGAGCGGACTTCACCGAATGCAGTTTGATAAGTTCGGAAAGGGAGGTCGAATGCAGTTTTGGTCGAGGCCAAAGTGGCCGTAGCCGTTTATACGTGGGACATTACGTCATTGAAATCGATCGCCGTAGCCATTTCATGTTGATCGCCTTGGCCATGTGAGTGACATCGACTGTCGTTGAATCACTTGCTTGTCGTAGTCGAACTGGGTCGACAGTTGACGGTGATGGCCTTAGCCATCATGAAGTCGATGGCCTTGGCCGTTATGCATTGGGGATGGTCGTAGTCATTTGTACATTTGGAATGGCCGTAGCCATTTATACATTGGAGATGGCCGTAGATATTTATACATTGGAGATGGCCGTAGCCGTTCACACATAGGTTGTTTGATGTTTTGGCCGAGAACTTGATCTTTTTTGGCGACGGCCTTAAGCCTTATGGGGTGTTGATGTTATCCCGGCGTTATTGCATCGTCATTCATGGGAGGTCGAATTCTGCCCCTTGGCGAAGGCACTTAGCCTATCAACTTATTTCGGGTGGGGTCGAGCTCTATGGCATTTGAATCTTTGTCAATTTGAAGGCGTAATCGTCGTCCACGGCGGACGAGTCGTATGTTGCGCGGCTGAAGAGAGGGCAGGCACGCTTGGTATGCATTTGGCGACGTCCAAAGTTTTAGAGGTGCACAGGACGTTCCTTCAGCGTTCAAGGGTCGTTTCAACTATTTCGAAGGTGAAACGCCGATTGGTAACTGAAAAGTCACTTCATGGAGCCTGTCATAATGACGTACATTTCTATGGCACTGAACCATTTTGCGGTTGGTCGTGAAGTTAATGATGGCTATTGGAATTCGTGAAAGCCACTTTTGTTGTCTATAAATAAGGGGTTGAGGTATTTATTACTCACACTTTTGTTGTTTGTGTGAGAAATATTTCTGAAGGAGCTCTCTCCCTTGCTAGTTCATTTTTGTCTTTGTTCTTCATTCATCCCAATCCTCATCTTTTCCGTCGAATCTTGCTCTTTTCTGTTTTCTAATCAACAATGGCAAGCAATTCTTCCAAAAATATTCCTACAACGAATCTTCGAGTTAGCCTTCCAGTGGCTGAAGGGCCATCTCCGGCAGTAAGAGGTGCAGAACCGGTGGATACTGAAGGGGTTCCGTTGGTTGACGAGATTTTATCTCTGCCCGGGGGCCCGGTGACTGACTTCACCGCCGATGGTGGAGAGGATCCAGTGGATGAAGCCCCGCTAAGGGGGGAAGTTGGAATAGCCCAACTTCGGGAACAATGGGGTATCCACGGCTATGGTGACATCATTCTTGCTATAAGCAAGGAGAGACTCCACAATTGCTTCAAGTTGGGATTTAGGCTCCCCCTTCTGATGCTAGTAGTAGATTTCTGCCGATACTATGGGGTATGCCCGGGGCAGCTTACTCCTTCTCTCTATAAGTTGTTTGCCATTTTCATCAGGTACGCGGAGTTGGTCGGCAGGGAGGTCACGCTACAACACGTGCTTAGCCTTTACGCCCCCAGAGAGTCCGCGGCACGATGATTCGGACGATCCCTCGTGGGTCGAGGGGCCTGGCTGCAGAATTGGACGACGTGATCGATCCTCGCCCTTTCGATCACTTCTTCTATATCAGAACTAATCATTTATTAGCGTCCATGCCTGGGTTCCCAGAGGCTTGGAACCATGCACGTAAGTTTTTTTTAATCGCCGAATTCTCTTTTTTGCCCCTCTTTAAGCCTTGTGCTCGTAAGCGTTAACTTGTGTTAATTTTGTAGCCAACAGGTCACCGCCAGCTCTGCTTCCTGGGATACATGAGTGGGTCGAGGCCGTGCTTCCGCAAACGGCGGAAATATACACGTGGACGTCTTTATGGTAGAGGCATGGCCATAGGCCTGCAATTGGTGAGGATTTGACTTCTCTTTCTATTTAGTCCTTGTTTCCAACTCTGTTTACCAACTTTGTTGTTTTTTCTTTGTGATTAGGGAGGGTACGCCGCGTCAGGGCTCCTCAGCTAGCCTTCAGTCGGCCGGGTGCGACTTCTCGTCTTGCAACACCGGTACTGCGCCTTATACTGAGGGCGGCGTCGGTTGAATATTCAGCATCACATTTCCCAATACAGATCGAACTTCGGACCGAAGGGCCATCAGGGATTGGTGCGTCCTAGAATTTAGCCTCCTCAGCGACTGGAGAATCGAGCGCTCCTTCAGCGGTATTGGCAGATGGCTCTGCACCGCCAGTGGCAGAATGAGGAAGGGGCGCTGCAGGGAGTGAATATGAATCTGAGTCTGACTTGGACCCAGAGGGCGTCCGTTTGTTCCACGAAGGCTTTACCAACTCGACGATGCGTGCGGAGGGGCGACTTCGCTACATCGAGATTCCTACAGAGCAGAACTTGTTGCTTCAAGGGAACAGCTTGGTGCCGCTGTTCGAGGTGTTATGCTCGGAGGGAGAAAACATGATGTTGAGGGATGTTACGGACGTCGAATTGATGAACGAGGTGGTTGTGATGGGCCTGAGGGTATGTATGATGACCTTCTTCTGCTTTCTTCTTGCCTTTTATTTTTACCTTAATTATTGTCTTTGCTTTGCAGTCTTATTTGTTAGAGGTGGAGGGCATCCGCCGAGCCAACGTCTGCACGGGGATCTTATTGCGGGCGCTAGAGAAATACCATCGCTACCGAAATCGGTGTTGCGATATGCATGAGCGCTTGAGGAATGGCCCCCATAGTTGGGCCTTGGTCGAGGAGCTGGCGAGGCGAGAGCTTCAGATGCAGCAGACAATTGACAGGATACATGCCCTCGAGGAACAGCTTTGTTAGAAAGACGAGGAGATTGTGCAGCTGAGAGGGAGCGCTAGAGTCAGACTATGGAGGCGGAGGCCTCCGAGACCATGAACGGGTTGCATTGGAGAATGATGTTGCCGCTTTGAGGCTACAAGCAAGGGATGCCTTATCGAGGGCTGGGGTGTTGGAGGTTGCGATCCGCGCTCATGCAAGGGAGCGGGCCATGGAGAGAGCTGTCGCGACCTTTAGAGAGATGGGGCTAGAGGATCACATTGGTGTCTATGAGCGGGACGACCAAGCCATGGAGGATCAGATCACGACCTTGGAGGCGGAGAATCAACGCCTAAGGGACCAGGCCGCCTCTTCCAACCAGGCTCGTGAGCTCTGGATTTTTGCTGAGGCCCAAAGTGATGTATATAAGAACTTGTGGGAGGCCGGCATCGCGCCCGAAGCTGCTTCAAAAGTAGCCCGTCAGAGGGATCGCGAAGCCCGTATTGACTGTGGTTTTGACCCAGCGACGCTGGGAACTGATGATTGTACTAATGGTGGTGATGCCGAGTGAAAAGATTTGATGTATTTTTTATTTTATTAGCCCTTTGGCGTTTGGATATCTTTAGATTTTTCTTTTTTCTTTTATTCATACTAATCGGCCGTGGCCAAGTGTAAGCGGGCGTTGCCTGTACATGACTTTGTAAATATATATAAGCTAACTTTTTCCATGGATGGTCTTGTGCTAATTTTGTCTTACCTTCTTTTCCTTTAGATTTTTCTAGTGTATGTGCTCAAGGGGTGATTTTCCTTAGAGTACGACTCTGGTACGCTTGTTGATTTTTGGTTGTTAACGGTCTTTCTTATTCGAATTGGTGTGGGCAAGTTATAGCCATTATTTGGCGATAGCGGCACTGAGCCTTATTTCCAGTTCGGGCGCGATCGAATTACAGGTCGTGATGGTAAAAAATGCGGCATTGTAGTTTGACTGGGGCCGAATTTTACGTGGCCCCAATAACAGTTCGAATTGGGAGTACTTACATGAATGGCGAGGGTGCTTGACCTGCGCCCCTATTTGCTGCAGGCCGGGTTTTTCCGAGTTCGATGAGGAAGGCATTTGGCCTGAGTCATTATATTTGAGAGCGAATGCGTCTAACCTCATGGCTCGAGCGAGGTCGAACTTGTCGGATTCGATGGTGAATGTGTGTGGCCTGTGTCTTGGTTCAACTTCTAGTTGAACTTTTTTATTTTTGATGGAGAAGGCACATTGCCTGAGTCCCAGTTCAACTTATAGTTGAACTTATGATTTTGATGGCGAAGGCACATAGCCTGAGTCCTGGTTCAGCCGTACTTGAACTTGTAATTTTTGTTGGCGAAGGCACGTAGCCTGAATCCTGGTTCAACCGTAGTTGAACTTGTAATTTTTGCTGGCGAAGGCACATATCCTGAGTCCCAGTTCAACTTATAGTTGAACTTGTAATTTTTGATGGCGAAGGCACATTGCCTGAAACCCGGTTCAACCGTAGTTGAACTTGTAATTTTGATGGCGAAGGCGCATAGCCTGAGTTCTAGTTCTACTATAGTTGAACTTGTAATTTTTTTTGGCGAAGGCACGTAGCCTGAGTCCTGGTTCAACCGTAGTTGAACTTGTAATATTTGCTGGCGAAGGCACAAAGCCTGAGTCCCAGTTCAACTAATAGTTGAACTTGTAATTTTTGGTGGCGAAGGCACATAGCTTGAGTCCTGGTTCAACCGTAGTTGAACTTGTAATTTTTGCCGGCGAAGGCAAATAGCCTGAGTCTCAATCAACTTATAGTTGAACTTGTAATTTTTTCATGGCGAAGGAGTATAGCTTTAGTCCTGGTTCAACTATGAATTTTGATAATAATAATTATATAGTTGACTTTGGTCAACATTTTGGGTAAGCAGACCCGGACCCTTGATATGACGGTCCTGGAGGGTCTGTAGAAAAATATGGGACCCGGGCGTATTCCCGGAATCGAAATATGAGGTCCCAAGCCCGAGTACAGAATTTTTGAAAGAAATTATTTATCTGAAATTGATATAAAAATTGAAATAAAAATGAGTTAGAAAGTGAGGGTATCGGGCTCGTATTTTGGTTCCGACGGCCGGAACAGGTCTTAAATGAGCGTTAAGCGCTATCTGTGAAGTTCGGTTGAAAACGGACGTCATTTGACGTGTTTCGGACTAAAAATGGAAAATTTGGAAGTTTTGAACTTTGAAATGAAATTCATGAGTTTGGAGGGTTGATTCTATGCAAATGATGTTATTTTGGCAATTTGATCGCATGAGTAAGTCCGTAGGATGTTTTTGAGGTTGTATATATGTTTGGGTTGGAGCCCCGAGGGCTCGGGTAAGTTTTGTATAAGTGTTAGGTTTATTTTGTTGCATGTTGGAGCAGCTGGTATCTGCAGGCTTCGCATTTGTGAAGCCAGCCTCGCAAATGCGAGACCCCCCCCCCCCCGGTCTACTCCTATCGCAAATGCGAAGAAAAGCTCGCAAATGCGATCCCCTTCATATCAGCCCACTCTTCGCAAATGTGAAGACTTCTTCGCTAATGCGATTGCCCAGCTTTGTCATGAGTAGCAAATGCGAACTTTTCCTTGCAAATGCGAGTTCCACCAAAAATCTACCTTGTTCGTAATTGCTACATTCGTCCTTCCTTCTGCATTGTTCGCAATTGCGATATCTGCACCTGTGCATTCTATACTTAGACGATTTTAAAACTCTTTCTTCATATTTTCAAAATCCAAACCTCCATTGGCGATTTTCTCTCAACTCTTTTTTCCCAAATCAATTGTAAGTAAGCTTTTACTCAATTTCTTCAATCTTTTACATCTTTTATCATGATTTCATCTTAAAATCAAAGCTTTCAATAGGTAAAAATTGGGATTTGGGGTAGAACCTAGGTTTTCTTAAAGTTGGGGATTTGGACCTCAATTTGGGGTCTGTTAGAAACTACGCTTAACGCTAGAGGGGGGGGGTGAATAGCGTTTTAATGAAATTTAGCGTTTTCTTGCGGAATTTAAATTTTACAGGAAGTAAATAAGTGCAATAAAAATAACTTACACAAGGATATATCCTGGTTGGCCACAATAGTGGTTAGTCCAGTCCCCGAGAGACTCTCTCGAGATTTTCTACTAACTTGTTAAGCTTACGGGTGCTTAACAAACCTTTACAGTTGCTCGGAGATACAATCTCAAAGACTTCACTTGCTCGGAGGTTCCTCACCTCAAAGACTTCACTTGCTCGGGGATACAATCCCAAAGACTTCACTTGCTCGGGGATACAATCCCAAAGACTTCACTTGCTCGGGGATACAATCCCAAAGACTTCACTTGCTCGGGGATACAATCCCAAAGACTTCAACAGAGGAAGCACAAGTTCCTCAACACAAGAGAATCAAAATTCTCTTACAAGTATTTGAAATACTTGAACACTCACTTAACAAAGGTACTCCTTGATGAGTAGATATGAGTAAAATAATACGCTCAAGATCACAACAACTTTGAACAATAATATGGCTCTCAAAAGCTTTATGAAATGAGTAGAAAATGATGAACGATTGAATGAAAGCTTAAAGCAATGTAATGATCAGTTAGTGTATGTTGTTGTGTTTAAAACACTGAGTTGAAGCTGTATTTATAGGTGCAAAACTTGGTCTTACCGTTGTCTAATTGCCAATTAAGAATTGCTGAATTTACTCAGTGACAATCGATTGTCAAGACCAAACAATCGATTATCTGCCAATCAGTTTAAAAATCAATCCCAGATTTAACGCTTCACAATCGATTATACATAATCTATAATCGATTACTGGCAATGTTCAAAATCAGATAATCGATTACACTAAGTTCATAATCGATTACTTTAGCAACGTTCTAAAAATCATTTCCAGATTTTAAGCAAAACATCGATTATATAAAATCAATAATCGATTACTTCAGCAACGTTCTAAAAATCATTTCCGGATTTTAAGCAGAACATCGATTATATAAAATCAATAATCGATTACTTCAGCAACGTTCTAAAAATCATTTCCGGATTTTAAGCAGAACATCGATTATCTAGAATCAATAATCGATTACCTTATGGTATTTGAAAATCATTTGACAACGGCTAGCTTCAACAATCGATTGTCCTTTGCAACAATCGATTACTTGTTATTTTCTGAAAATCATAAAACTTACTGTCTCAGTGATAATCGATTATCTAAAGACATAATCGATTACTTAATTAAATTTAAAATCACTGGAAGACATCAACTCAACATAATCGATTACCATTAGTTCATAATCGATTATTCTGAGTATTGGAAAACTTTACCTCATCAATAATCGATTGTCATTAGTTCACAATCGATTATCTTGCAGATTTGGAAAAACCTGATGTTAACTGTCTTATTCACAATCGATTATCATTAGTTCATAATCGATTGTCATGCAGTCTTGGCTTATAAACAATCGATTATCATAAGTACATAATCGATTATTCTTAGCCCAGATTTCTGAGGTATGTTTAGAAAACATTTTGTCTAATGTAAATATGCATCATTTGAAATCATTTGATACAGAAATAAGTATGCATGATTTTGGAAAATAGTTTTATGAGAGAAGCCATGTTATGGAGTCAAGTTATAGGATCAAGATCACATTTAAGAATAACTCAATAATAACAATTAAAAACAACGTCTTGAGCTTCAATCTCAACATTTGTGCTCTTGTACTTGAACTCCGTCATATATCAATTTGTGCTTTGTTTGTCATTCATCAAAACCTACAAAAGAATACACGTTTAGTATATCGCATTGAGAACGTGTTTCCAACAATTTCCCCCTTTTTGATAATGGCAAACATTAAGCGGGATATGCAATTTTGACAAATAATATTGACGATTCAAGACAAGTAACAAGTATGCATATTTGTTCTTGTTCCCCCTCAATTTAAGAATTCCCCCTCAATTTAAAATTGACAAATAATATTGACGATTCAAGACAAGTAACAAGTATGCATATTTGTTCTTGTTCCCCCTCAATTTAAGAATTCCCCCTCAATTTAAGCTTATAAGCAATTAAGCAATTTAGAGGTGGTGCAATTTAGCAATGTAGAGGTGGTGCATACCCGTTATCCCGTTATCTTCCCCCTTTTGCCATTAGCAAAAAAATAGTAAGGAAAGATACACAAAGACGAAATAAAACAAGGTTTATTTATTGAAAATTAGAAAGGTGACATTCGATTATTGATACGGGATAATCGATTATATGTCTGATGATTTGCGGTTTGCCCAAATAAAATTTTCTTTTTCTGTAGGGCGATACCTGCAAAAAGAAGTTAGACGCCTCCGACGCTCAAGTTAGAAATGTGTAGGAGAAGAAATGCAATGCATGACTTAGATCAATGTGGAGTCAAGGATCCCGAGTTCATTGCGAATTCGGAAGAAGGACTCTTTATCCAAAGGCTTTGTAAAGATGTCTGCCAATTGGCTTTTAGTTTCAACAAATTCAATTTCGACATCGCCTTTGAGAACGTGATCTCTAATAAAATGATGTCTAACTTCAATGTGTTTTGTTCGCGAATGAAGAACGGGGTTCTTCGTCAAGCATATGGCACTAGTGTTATCACATCTAAGAGGAATGTGATCAAGTCTTAGGCCATAGTCCAAGAGTTGTTGTTTCATCCATAGGATTTGAGCGCAACAACTCCCTGCGGCTACATATTCAGCCTCGGTTGTGGACAACGCAACACTTACTTGTTTCTTGCTAAACCAAGAAACGAGAGAGCTACCGAGCAAATGGCAAGTGCCACTAGTGCTCTTGCGGTCCAATTTGCATCCAGCAAAATCAGAATCGGAATAGCCAATGAGTTGGCATGAAGAGCCTTTGGGGTACCATAGACCCACATTTGAGGTACCAACAAGATACCGTAAAATTCGTTTTACCACCGAAAGGTGAGACTCCTTCGGACATGATTGATAACGAGCGCATAAGCACACGCTAAACATGATGTCCGGACGACTAGCAGTAAGATAAAGTAGAGAGCCAATCATACCTCGATACTTTTTGGTGTCGACTTCCTTACCTTTTTCATCTTTGTCTAGATGATCGGATGTGCTCATGGGAGTTGCCATTTCTTTTGCATTGTTCATATCAAAGCGTTTAAGCAATTCTTTGCAATATTTGGCTTGGCAAATGAATGTACCTTCCTTCATTTGTTTTACTTGTAGTCCCAAAAAGAAGGTTAATTCGCCCATCATAGACATCTCAAATTCGCTAGTCATTAGATTGGAAAATTCCTTGCATAAAGCATTGTTAGTGGCACCAAATATAATGTCATCTACATATATTTGAACTAATAAAATATCATTGTTTTTGTGTTTGACAAAGAGAGTTGTGTCAACTTTTCCCCTAATGAAATCATTTTTCAAAAGAAATTTACTCAACCTATCATACCAAGCTCGGGGAGCTTGTTTTAAACCATAGAGAGCCTTTTTGAGTTTTAAAATATGATCGGGATATTTAAAGTTTTCAAAACCAGGGGGTTGTTTGACATAAACTTCTTCTTCAATAAAACCATTTAAAAACGCACTTTTCACATCCATTTGATATAAGACAAAATTCATAGAGGAAGCGAAAGCAAGCAATAAGCGAATAGCTTCTAATCTAGCTACTGGAGCATAAGTCTCCTCATAATCAATACCTTCTTCTTGATTGTAGCCTTGAGCCACAATCCTAGCTTTGTTTCTAGTGATTATACCATTTTCATCTAGTTTGTTGCGAAAAACCCATTTCGTACCAACTATGGTATGATCTTCGGGTCTTGGCACCAAATCCCAAACGTCATTTCGTTCGAATTGGTTAAGCTCCTCTTGCATTGCCAAGGTCCAAAATTCATCCCCAATTGCTTCAAAGATGGTTTTGGGTTCAATTTGAGAAACAAAAGCAGTAAGTTCTAAGGTGTTTTTAAGGGAGTTTCGAGTACTTACCTTTCCTCCAACATCGCCGATTACTTGATCAAGAGGGTGATCTTTGATCGTCCTCCATTCCTTTTGTTCTTTTGTTTCACTTTCCAATTGTGGAGCTTCTTCCGTTGATTGTTCTATAATTTCATCATTGTTTTCCTTTGGCGGTTCTTCATGTATTTTGTTTTTCAAATTACTCAAGATATCTGCAAGATCAAAACCACAATCCTTTCTCGCCAAGCGAGCATTATCTTCGGAAAACACAACATGTGGGGATTCCTCCACAATTTGGGTTCTTTTGTTAAAGACCCTATATGCTTTACTACGTGAGGAATAACCAATGAAAATAGCTTCATCCGATTTTGCATCAAATTTACCTAATTGGTCTTTGCCGTTATTATGAACAAAACATTTACAACCAAAAACACGTAAGTGGGAAATATTGGGTTTTCTACCCTTATACAGTTCATATGGGGTTTTCAAGAGTATCGGCCGAATTGCTACTCTATTTAAAACATAGCAAGCGGTACTCACGGCGTCCGCCCAAAAGTGTTTGGGAATCTTAGCTTCGTCGAGCATGGTTCTTGCCATCTCTTCGATACACCTATTTTTCCTTTCCACCACCCCATTTTGTTGTGGTGTACGTGGAGCGGAAAAGGTATGCTCGATTCCGAGTTCGTCACAAAAATCCGCAAAGAGATTGTGATCAAACTCTCCCCCATGATCACTTCTAATTGAAGTGACGGTAGATTCCTTTTCATTTTGAACACGTTTAAGAAAATACTTGAAATTTTGAAAAGCATCGCTTTTATTTGCAAGAAATAGCGTCCATGTAAATCTAGAAAAGTCATCAACAATTACAAAAGCATATTTATTTCTACCTAGACTTTCAATACGAGAAGGTCCAAGTAAATCCATATGAAGTAATTGTAAAGGTCTAGAAGTTGAAACAATATTTTTGGATTTAAAAGATGCTTTGGTTTGCTTCCCTTTTTGACAAGAATCACACATAGAATCATTTTCAAACTTTAAATTGGGAAGACCAACTACTAAGTTTTGAGAAAGCAATTTATTTAAAAGATGCATGTTCATGTGTGCTAATCTACGATGCCACAACCAAGTATTATCCTCTTTGCTCATTAAGCAATCAACATATTCGGGAGAGGAGTTTGCAAGATCAACCATATAGATATTATCAATTCTAAAACCACGAAGTATGATCTTGAAGTCACTACGTCTAAACATAAGACATTCATCCGAATCAAATAGAGCAAGATTTCCCTTGTCACATAATTGGCTTATGCTCAAGAGATTATGCTTCAACCCTTTCACAAGCAATATATGTTTAATAGAGGAGTTTTCGTCCTTACCAACCGATCCGATGCCGATTATTTTTCCTTTATTGTTGTCGCCGAAAATGACGTTTCCTCCTTCTTTGTGCTCTAGTTGAAGGAATTTGGATTCATCTCCCGTCATATGTTTGGAGCATCCACTATCAAGGTACCATAGTACACTTGATCCCTTCAAGCACACCTACAAAACAATTTAATATTCTTTAGGTACCCATGCCATCTTGGGTCCTTGGGGGTTAGACAAATAATGATTATAGTCATACGAGAAGTCTCTATGCTTTGCGAAACACATCGGTGCAATGTGACCTATACGATTGCAGTAATGACATGTTGCGTTCGGATTGTGCCTGTGTCTAGGTGGAGCAAAAAACGTTCTGGATGATCTATAGTCATTCCTAGATGCGTTGAAATTTCTAGAATCATTTCTAGGTTGTCTAGGGTGATTTATCCTAGATTCGTTAACAATCATCCTAGAATTCTTTCTAGGTGATCTAAAGTGGTTAATTCTAGACTCATTGTACCAATTTCTAGAATTGTATCTAGGTGTTCTAGAATTATTAACCCTAGACTTGTTTTCATACATCCTAGCGTAGTGTCTAGGTGGTCTAAAGGAATTTGTCCTAGACTCTTTTACAGCCCTAGAGTTATTTCTAGGTGGAGCAGTAGGATTTCTATTGTAATTTCTGTTTTTATGCCATTGATTATTCTTAGACGTTTCCTTTTCTTCAATAACCTTAGGGACGTCTACACTATGTGATTCTAAGGTTTTCCTAAGTTCTGCGTTTTCTAACTTCAAAGAGTCGCAGGAAGTACAAGTAGAGCATTTATCAATATAAGAAGCTTCATGCATAGTCTTAATGACTTGTCTAAGCTCTACACTATCATTTTGAAAAAATTGATTTTCTTTTACAAGATTCTCGTTATCACGAGACAGATTTTCAAAATCCTTTTGTTTTAAAGAGAATTGATTTTCGAAATCTTTTTCTTTCAATAAAAAGCGTTCTTCAAAATCCTTTTCTTTTAAAGAGAGATTTTTCTGGAAATCTATTTCTTGCTGGGAAAGTGATTTCTTCAAATCTCTAATCATTTTAACAGCATTTTCATATTTACCAAACATATCTTCATAGGCATTTTGAAGTTCTTCAAACGAGAGAGAGTTAGAAGTGCTTACCTCTTTTTCTTTGTCGTCGGCCATCAGGCACCTGATATTTGATTCATCATTTGAGCATTTTTCCACTTGAGATGTTCTTTCATGAATTTCTTCAAGCTTATCCCACATTTCCTTAGCAGTTTTGTAGTGGGAGATTTTTCGCCAGATTTCCTGGTTCAAGGATTTATACAACATATTTATCGCATTAGTGTTGTATTCACTTACCTTGGCTTTCCCAACTTTTGTCGTCATTTGATTTCCATGCTTGATGATTTGCCATAGATAGAGGTCGTTTGCTATCGTAAAAACTCTCATTCGATCTTTCCAAACTGAGTAGTTGTTTTCACCCAATTTTGGAGGCGACGTGTTGCATTCACCTTCACCTATTCCTGCAAAAAAGTCACGAGTAGAAGCCATGGATGGTTCTCTCAAACTGTTAAGTTTTTCAGAGAGTTGGGCTCTGATACCAATTGTTAGAAACTACGCTTAACGCTAGAGGGGGGGTGAATAGCGTTTTAATGAAATTTAGCGTTTTCTTGCGGAATTTAAATTTTACAGGAAGTAAATAAGTGCAATAAAAATAACTTACACAAGGATATATCCTGGTTGGCCACAACAGTGGTTAGTCCAGTCCCCGAGAGACTCTCTCGAGATTTTCTACTAACTTGTTAAGCTTACGGGTGCTTAACAAACCTTTACAGTTGCTCGGAGATACAATCTCAAAGACTTCACTTGCTCGGAGGTTCCTCACCTCAAAGACTTCACTTGCTCGGGGATACAATCCCAAAGACTTCACTTGCTCGGGGATACAATCCCAAAGACTTCACTTGCTCGGGGATACAATCCCAAAGACTTCACTTGCTCGGGGATACAATCCCAAAGACTTCAACAGAGGAAGCACAAGTTCCTCAACACAAGAGAATCAAAATTCTCTTACAAGTATTTGAAATACTTGAACACTCACTTAACAAAGGTACTCCTTGATGAGTAGATATGAGTAAAATAATACGCTCAAGATCACAACAACTTTGAACAATAATATGGCTCCCAAAAGCTTTATGAAATGAGTAGAAAATGATGAACGATTGAATGAAAGCTTAAAGCAATGTAATGATCAGTTAGTGTATGTTGTTGTGTTTAAAACACTGAGTTGAAGCTGTATTTATAGGTGCAAAACTTGGTCTTACCGTTGTCTAATTGCCAATTAAGAATTGCTGAATTTACTCAGTGACAATCGATTGTCAAGACCAAACAATCGATTATCTGCCAATCAGTTTAAAAATCAATCCCAGATTTAACGCTTCACAATCGATTATACATAATCTATAATCGATTACTGGCAATGTTCAAAATCAGATAATCGATTACACTAAGTTCATAATCGATTACTTTAGCAACGTTCTAAAAATCATTTCCAGATTTTAAGCAAAACATCGATTATATAAAATCAATAATCGATTACTTCAGCAACGTTCTAAAAATCATTTCCGGATTTTAAGCAGAACATCGATTATATAAAATCAATAATCGATTACTTCAGCAACGTTCTAAAAATCATTTCCGGATTTTAAGCAGAACATCGATTATCTAGAATCAATAATCGATTACCTTATGGTATTTGAAAATCATTTGACAACGGCTAGCTTCAACAATCGATTGTCCTTTGCAACAATCGATTACTTGTTATTTTCTGAAAATCATAAAACTTACTGTCTCAGTGATAATCGATTATCTAAAGACATAATCGATTACTTAATTAAATTTAAAATCACTGGAAGACATCAACTCAACATAATCGATTACCATTAGTTCATAATCGATTATTCTGAGTATTGGAAAACTTTACCTCATCAATAATCGATTGTCATTAGTTCACAATCGATTATCTTGCAGATTTGGAAAAACCTGATGTTAACTGTCTTATTCACAATCGATTATCATTAGTTCATAATCGATTGTCATGCAGTCTTGGCTTATAAACAATCGATTATCATAAGTACATAATCGATTATTCTTAGCCCAGATTTCTGAGGTATGTTTAGAAAACATTTTGTCTAATGTAAATATGCATCATTTGAAATCATTTGATACAGAAATAAGTATGCATGATTTTGGAAAATAGTTTTATGAGAGAAGCCATGTTATGGAGTCAAGTTATAGGATCAAGATCACATTTAAGAATAACTCAATAATAACAATTAAAAACAACGTCTTGAGCTTCAATCTCAACATTTGTGCTCTTGTACTTGAACTCCGTCATATATCAATTTGTGCTTTGTTTGTCATTCATCAAAACCTACAAAAGAATACACGTTTAGTATATCGCATTGAGAACGTGTTTCCAACAGGGTCCAGTTTCAAAAAAATTGCATATATGAAATCATGGGGAAATGGGTAACCCGGTTTTGGTTCGAAGCTCGAGTTTTGACCATGTGAGCCCGGGGGAATTTTGGGAATTTTTGGGTAAAACTTTAGGAAATTCACTCTTATGCATTCAAATTGATTCAACTAGCATTTGTTGATACATTTGAGTAAATTGTGATTAGATTCGACCGGTTTTCTAGCAATTTCGGGGGGTAAAGCTATCCTAGAGGTGTGAATTGAGTTTGGAGCTTTCGAGGTAAGTGTTTATTCTAACTTTGACTTGAGGGAATAGGATTAGGACAATATTTGCCATGTTCTATGTGGAGTCGGTGTATAGGTATGGTGACAGTTACCTATGCGCCCGAATCTAGCATGATCGTGAGTTGTAATTGCTTCTAAACTTGAATAAGGTAAAACAATTGAGTTAATTACTTGTTAAATGAATTATGAAGTGATAATTGAGAAGCAAATGAGTTAAAGAAGGAAGTGTGGTATTTTTCCCTTGCCGGGACTTGTTGTTGAATTATTTTCCCTTGGCGGACCTATTGTTGAAATGTTCTCCCTTGCCGGGATGATTAATCTTGTGTACATTCCTTTCCCCGATTGGTTGTGACTGTTGATTGGGTGAGGAAGAGAGATTAAGCACGAAGGGTCTTTCCGTGCCATATTTGATATTGATGCACGAAGGGTCTTTCCGTGCCATGTTTCTTGATTATTTGAGCACGAAGGGTCATTCTGCGCCTTGATGTGAGAGTTATGTGAGGAAAGACGAAGGGTGATGTCGTGCACTAGATTCGACAGTTTTGGTGGGGTAAAAGCACAAAGGTTGGTGTTGTGCAGTTGTTGATTTACTGGCTTTCTTTTATTGATGTTAATTATACAATTTCCATTTTTTTTGTTCGTTGGTTATATACCTGAAATGTCACACCCCACAGCATGTCCTCTCCCTATTATCTGCTTAAATTTCGTATATCTTTTCGTTATTGCACATATATTTGTACAGTTTGATTGTTGTAAGCCCGGTCTAGCCCCATCATTACCTCGCTGGGGTTAGGCCAGGCACTTACCAGCACATGGGGTCGGTTGTGCTAATGCTACACTTCTGTGTCTTTTGTGCACAGGTAAGGAGACAGCTTACGGACCGCAGCAGTAGCTTGGGAGCGTGCCCTCAGTCCAGAGACTCCCATGTAGTTCGCTGGCATTCGCGTGCCTTGAGTCTCATCCATTTCAGTTCCGTTTGTTTTCATTATATCAGGCTTCTTATGTATTCTATTTTAGAACCGTATTTGTAGTATCTTATAGTAGTCCGTAGTTATTGTGACACTAGATCTTGGGTAGAGGATGTTGTTAATTATTCCGCATTTTCTTCATTTTATATTAATTTAAGACTTCCGCTTGAATTTATTATTTTATTGTTGGAAAATTAACTGAAAATGGTATGTTAACTTGGCTTGCCTAGCTCCGACAGTAGGCGCCATCACTACTCCCGATGGTGGGAAATCCAGGTTGTGACAAGTTGGTATCAGAGCACTAGGTTACTTGGGTCTCACAACTCATGGACAAGCTCGGTAAAGTCTGAGGGATCGGTACGGAGACGTCTGTATTTTTCCTATAGAGGCTATAGAGTTAGAAAAAATTTTCACTTTGTTCATTCTTGTCGTGCGGTTCTGTTTCTCAATTATTGATTGTCATTCTACTCTATTCTTTCGCAGATGGCGAGAACGCTTGTGTCTTCTTCTACTGCGCAGTAGCCCGATCCCCCAATAGCAGCTCCCACGAGGGGTAGGGGCCGAGGCCGTGCCAGAGGCCGTGGTAGGGGCAGAGCTCAGCCCTGGGCAGCAGTCCAGAGGTGGAGCCTCATATTGAATTTGATGAGGAGATTTCAGCCCCAGCAGCTCCAGTGGGCCCAGCTCAGGTCCTGGGAGGGGTTATGTTTTTCCCGGATCTCCAGGATGCTCTCGTCCGTATAACAAGTTTTATGGAAAGTGTCACCAGAGCGGGCTTACTACCAGTAGCACCAGCTACCTCTCAGGCTGGAGGGGCGGTTCAAACTCCTGCTACGCATACTTCGGAGCAGGTACTTCCCTAGACTCAGGTTCGAGTGGTTCAGCCCGTATTGGCAGCTCAGATAGGAGTTACAGCTCAGGCCGGTGAGGGATCGGCCATATCTTCAGATGCTTTGTGGAGACTTGATCGCTTCTCCAAGCTTTTCACCACAACTTTCATCGGTGCTTCATCGGAGGATCCCCAGGATTTTATATTTAGTTGTCATGAGATCCTCAGGACGATGTGTATATTGGAGACCAATGGGGTCGATTTTTGCACCTTCAGGCTTGTAGGATCCGCCAATACTTGGTGGAGAGATAATTGCCTATCTAGACCAGCATGGTCTCCAGCTTTGACATGGGATCAGTTTGCAGAGTTATTCTTAGAGAAGTTTATCCCCGTCACTCAGCGGGAGGCACTTCGTAGACAGTTTGAGCACCTCCATCAAGGATCCATGACG
The DNA here is from genome assembly GCA_034376525.1 of Nicotiana benthamiana. Classification (NCBI taxonomy): domain Eukaryota; kingdom Viridiplantae; phylum Streptophyta; class Magnoliopsida; order Solanales; family Solanaceae; genus Nicotiana; species Nicotiana benthamiana. Next base: position 103,776,903 of record CM067330.1, read on the forward strand.
GTTACACAGTATGAGACTATATATATTGATTTGGCATGCCATGCAGTTGTGATACTCCCTATTGAGCGAGAGAGAGTTCGGAGATTTATTGATGGATTGATTCAACCGATCCGTATTTAGATGGCCATGGGAGTTGGCAGTGATATATCCTTTCAGGAGGCGGCCAATGCAGCCCTCTGGGTAGAGATGGCACTGGTTCGAGGAGGTAGTCAGGGGTCAGACAAGAGGCCTCGCCATTCTGGTAGGTTCAGTGGTACCTTATCTGGAGGTAGGGATGCATATGACATAGGCCACCCTCAGAGGCCCTTCCAATCGGTACTTCAGGTTTCTCATGACACTCTAGGTGGTGGTGGTCCTCAGCAGTATTATTCAGATCAGCAGACCTTCAGCCCACCACTAGCCCCCATCAGTGCACCGCCACTTCAGAGCTTCAGGGGAGGACATACAGGTCGACAGGGCCAGCAGTCTCAGCAGGCGAGGGCATGTTATGGTTATGGTGACCTGAGTCATATTGTCAGGTTTTTCCCTCGAGCCTCGAGTAGATCTAAGTAGCAGGGTCCTAACCTTATGATTCAGGCAGCATGTGATCCACATGTCGCCCAATCAGCTAGAGGCATGGGTAGGAATCATAGAGGTGGAGGGAGAAACCGTAGAGGTAGAGCTCGAACCGCCAGAGGCAGGGGTCAGCGCGCAACAGATCATCTCAGAGACGCAATACAAGGAGGTAGAGGTTAGCTATGTTATTATGCTTTACCAGCGAGGCCTGAGGCCGAGTCATCAGATGCCGTGATTACAAGTACTATTCTGGTCTGTGATAGGGTGCTTCAATATTATTTGATCTGGGACGCATTCTTATGTGTCATCCTATTTTGTGCCCTATTTGATCTTGCCTAGTGAGGCTTTGGGTATTCATGTATATTTTTCCACAGCGGTTGGTGATTCTATAGTTGTTGACCTAGTGCATCGATCATGTGTGGTGGTATTTGAAGGTCTTCAGACCCGTGTCAACTTATTGCTTTTAGATATGGTGGACTTTGATGTTATGTTGGGGATGGACTGGTTGTCCCCGTATCATGCTATTCTGGATTTCCACGCCAAGACCGTGACCTAAGCCTTGCCATATTTGCCCCGACTTGAGTGTAGAGGGACCCCAGGTCATGCCACCAATAGTGTTATTTCATATGTCAAGGCTCGACGTATGGTCAAGAAGGGGTGTCTAGCATATGTTTTGCGTATATTCGTGACTCCAGCGCAGAGGTTCCATCTATTGACTCTGTTCCTATTGTTCGGGAGTTCCCCGATGTTTTCCCTTTAGACCTTCCGGGTATGCCGCCCGACACGGATATTGATTTTTGCATTGATCTGGCTCCTGGCACCCAGCCTATTTCCATTCCGCCATATCGCATGGCCCCGCTAGAATTGAAAGAGTTGAAGGAGCAGCTTCAGGACTTGCTTGATAAGGGTTTCATTAGACCCAATTTATCGTCTTGGGGTGCACCGGTGTTGTTTGTTAAGAAAAAAGATGGGTCGATGAGGATATGTATTGACTACCGGTAGTTGAATAAGGTGACGATAAAGAACAAGTATCCACTATCGAGGATTGACGATTTGTTCGACCAGCTTCAGGGTGCTAGGGTGTTCTCGAAGATAGATTTGAGGTCTGGTTATCATCAGCTGAGGATTAGGGCGTCTGATGTCCTTAAGACATCATTTCGTACTCGGTACTGGCATTATGAGTTTTTGGTCATGTCGTTTGCAACATTCGTGGAGTTGATGAACCGAGTGTTCAGGCCCTATTTGGATTTGTTTGTGATTGTATTCATTGACGACATCTTGATATACTCCCGCGGTCAGGATGAGCATGAGCAGCACCTCAGAGTGGTTCGTCAGACTCTGAAGGATAGTCAGTTGTACGCCAAGTTCTCAAAGTGAGAGTTTTGGTTGAGTTCAGTCGCATTTCTGGGTCATGTCGTATCAGCAGAGGGTATTCAGGTAGACCCGAGGAAGATAGAGGCAGTCAAGAACTGGCCTCGACCAACTTCAGCTACAGAGATCCGGAGCTTCTTGGGGTTAGCTGGTTATTACCGATGTTTTGTGGAGGGGTTTTCGTCCATTGCAGCCCCAATGACTAGATTGACCCAGAAGGGTGCCTAGTTCAGGTGGTGAGATGAGTGCGAGGCGAGCTTCCAGAAGCTCAAGACAGCTCTGACTACGACACTAGTATTGATTCTGCCCACGGGATCTGGCTCTTATTCTGTTTATTATGACGCCTCCTGTATCGGGCTTGGCGCAGTGTTGATGCAGAATGGAAAGGTCATAGCATATGCTTCGAGGCAGTTGAAGATCCACGAGAAGAATTATCTAGTTCATGACCTAGAGTTCGCATCCATTTTTCATACCTTGAAGATTTGGAGGCATTATTTATATGGGTAACGTGTGAGGTGTACACGGATCACAAGAGCCTTTAGTACTTGTTCAAACAGAAGGAGTTGAATTTGATACAGCGGAGATGGTTGGAGTTGCTGAAAGACTATGATGTTTCTATCTTATACTACTCGGGGAAGGCCATGTGGTGGCTGATGCATTGAGTAGGAAGTTCGCCAGCATGGGTAGTCTTGCCTATATTCCGGTCAGCCAGAGACTGCTTCCCTTGGATGTTCAAGCCTTGGCCAATAGATTTGTGAGGTTGCATATTTCTGAGTCTAGCAGGGTGTTAGCTACCGATTGCCCGTTTGTCATCGATGGAACGTATTCGGGAGCGGCAGTTTGATGATCCCCATATGTGTGTCCTGAGGGACACGATGCAACGGGGATGTGCCAGGGAAATGACTTTAGGAGATGATGGCATATTGAGATTGCAGGGGCGAGTTTGTGTTCCCAATGTTGATGGTATTTGGGAGTCAATCTTAGCGGAGGCCTACAGTTCTCGGTATTCCATTCACCCGAGCGCCGGGAAGATGTATCTGGACTTGAGGCAACATTACTGGTGGCGCAGAATGAAGAAAGACATTGTTGCATATGTGGCTCGTTGTCTGAATTGTCAGCAGGTTAAGTACGAGCATCAGAGGCCTGGTGGGTTATTTCAGAGGATTGAGCTTCCCGAGTGAAAGTGGGAGAGAATCACCATTGATTTTGTTACTGGCCTTTCAATTACTCGGAAGAAGCTTGATGATATAGGGTTATTATATATAGGCTGACCAAGTCAGCGCGTTTTATTCCAGTTGCCACCACCTATTCATCAGAGACATATGCTGAGATTTATATCAGGGAGAACGTTCACCTTCATGGGGTGCCCATATCTATTATTTCGGACCGGGGTCCGCAGTTTACCTTGCATTTTTGGAGAGCGGTAGAGCATGGGTTGGGCACCCAGGTTCAGTTGAGTACAACATTTCACCCCCAGACGGACGGTCAGTCCAAGAGGACTATTCAGATTCTTAAGGATATGCTCTGAGCCTGCGTTATTAATTTTGGAGGCTCATGGGACCAGTTCTTGCCTTTAGCAGAGTTTGCCTACAACAAAAGCTACCAGTCCAGTATTCAGGTGGTTCCGTATGAGGCGTTGCATGGTAGGCGGTGTCGGTCCCCAGTCGGATGGTTTAAGTCGAGAGAGGCTCAGCTATTGGGTACAGATCTAGTACAGGAGGCCTTTGATAAGGTCAAGATCATTCAGGACAGACTTCGTTCAGCTCAGTCTAGGTAGAAGAGTTATGAATATCGTAAGGTCAGGGATGTTGCTTTCATGGTTGGTGAGCGAGTATTGCTCCAGGTATCGCCTGTGAAGGGCATGATGAGATTCGAAAAGAAGGGCAAGATTAGCCCTAGGTTTATTGGCCCATTCGAGATTCTCGATCGCGTGGGGAAGGTGGCTTATAGACTTGCCTTGCCGCCTAGCTTGTCAGTCGTGCATCCGATTACGTATCCATGCATCGGAAGTATCACGATGATCCCTCTCACGTGTTAGATTTCAGTACTGTCCAATTGGACAAGGATCTGTCATATGAGGAGGAGCCGGTGGCTGTTTTAGACCGGCAGGTTCAACAGTTGAGGTCGCAGAGTTTTCCCTCAATACGTGTTCAAAGGAGAGGTCAGTCTACTGAAGCATCGACCTGAGAGTCCGAGTCTGATATGTGGAGCCGTTATCCCCATATGTTCCACGACTCAGGTACTTCTTTCTTTTGTCCGTTCGAGGACGAACGGTTGTTTAGAGGTAGAGGATGTGACGACCCAAATGGTCATCACCGTAATTCTCCCTTTCCTTGCATTTTGGAGGCCTTGAAAACCTTTTATTTGGTTGCCTCAATTTGCGTGCGCTGTCCGGACGCGAAGCCAAAATTTTTTTATGTGGAAATATTTGAATTTTGTGTTAAAAACTATAAATTTTATAATAATATTGATATAGTTGACTTTGGTCAATATTTTGGGTAAACAGACCTGGACCCGTGATGTGACGGTCCCGGAGGATCCGTAGAAAAATATGGGACACGGGCGTACTCCCGGAATCAAAATCTAAGGTCCCAAGCCCGCGTACGAAATTTTTGAAAGAAATTATTTCTCAGAAATTGATGTACAAAATTGAAATAAAAATGAGTTAGAAAGTGAGGATATCGGCCTTGTATATTGGTTCCGACGCCCGGTACAGGTCTTAATTGAGCGTTAAGCACTATCTGTAAAGTTTGGTTAAAAACGGACGTTAATTGACGTGTTTTGGACTAAAAATGGAAAATTTGGAAGTTTTGAACTTTGAAATGAAAATCATGAGTTTGGAGGGTTGCTTCCATGCAAATGATGTTATTTTGGCAATTTGATCGCACCAGTAAGTCCGTAGGATGTTTTTGAGGTTGTGTACATGTTTGGGTTGGAGCCCCGAGGGTTCGGGTGAGTTTTGGATAGGTGTTAGGTTCATTTTGTTGCATGTTGGAGCAACTGATATCTGCAGGCTTCGCATTTGCGAAGCCAGCCTCGCAAATGCAAGATCCCCCTGGCCTGCTCCTTTCACAAATGCGAAGAAAAGCTCGCAAATGCCATCCCCTTCCTATCAACTCAGTCTTCGCAAATGTGAAGACTTCTTTGCAAATGCGATTGCCCAGCTTAAGTCATGAGTTCGCAAATGCGAACTTTCCCTCGCAAATGCGAGTTTCACCCAAAATCTGCCTTGTTCGAAATTGCGAACATTTCTATACAATTGCGACATCCGCCCTTCCTTCTGAATTGTTAACAATTGTGAACAAATCGTCGCAATTGCGATATCTGCACTTGTGCATTCTATTCTTAGACGATTTTAAACCACTTTCTTCATATTTTCAAAACTGAAACCTCCATTGGCGATTTTCTCTCAACTCCTTCTTTCCCAAATCAATTGTAAGTCAACTTTTACTCAATTTCTTCAATCTTTAACATCTTTTACCATGCTTTCATCTTAAAATCAAAGCTTTCAATGGGTAAAAATGGGGATTTGGGTAGAACCTAGGTTTTCTTAAAGTTGGGGATTTGGACCTCAATTTGGGGTTTGATTTCAAAAACAATTGCATATATGAACTAGTGGGGAAATGGGTAACCCGATTTTGGTTTGAACCTCAAGTTTTGACCAGGTGGGCTCGAGGGCATTTTGGGAATTTTTGGGAAAAACTTTGGAAATTCATTCTTATGTATTCAAATTGATTTAACTAGCATTTGTTGATGCATGTGAGTAAATTGTGATTAGATTCGACCGGTTTTAATGCGAATTTGAGGGGTAATGCTTTCCTAGAGGCGTAAATTGAGTTTGGACCTTTCGAGGTAAGTGTTTGTTCTAACTTTGGCTTAAGGCAATAGGATTAGGACAATATTTGCTATGTGCTATGTGGAGTCGGTGTATAGGTATGGTGACGGTTACCTATGTGCCCGAGTCTAGCATGACCAAGAGTCGTAATTGCTTCTAAATTCAAAAGATGTGAAACAATTGAGTTAATTACTTGTTAAATGAATTATGAAGTGATAATTGAGAAGCAAATGAGTTAAAGAAGTAAGTGTGGTATTTTTCCCTTGCCGAGACTTGTTGTTGAATTGTTTTCCCTTGGCGGGACTTATTGTTGAAATGTTCTCCCTTGCCAGGATGATTAATCTTATTGTGTATTCCTTTCCCTGATTGCCGGCGAAAGCATTAGCCTGAGTCCTGGTTCAATCGTAGTTGAGCTTGTTAATTTTGTTGGCGAAGGCACGTAGCCTGAGTAATGGTTCAACCATAGTTGAACTTGTAATTTTTGCTGGCAAAGGCACATAACCTGAGTCCCACTTCAACTTATTGTTAAACTTGTAATTTTTGATGGCGAAGGCGCATTGCGTGAGTCCTGTTTCAACCGTAGTTGTACTTGTAATTTTTGATGGCGAAGGCACGTAGCCTGAGTCCTGGTTAAATCGTAGTTGAACTTGTAATTTTTACTTGAGAAGGCACATAGCATGAGTCCCAATTCAACTTATAGTTGAACTTGTAATTTTTGCTGGCGAAGGCTCATATCTTACTTTGGAGGTGTGTTGGTAGAGTGGGCTTGGAATGGCCTACTGGGTTGTTTAATGTTATATTCAAGACTAATAGGATGCCTGAAGAGTGGAGGTGGATTACAATAGTTCCATTGCATAAGAATAAAGGCGATATCCAGAGTTATAACAATTATAGAGGTATCAAATTACTGAGTCATACCATGAAAGTCAGGGAGAGAGTGGTGGAAACGAGAGTGCGAAAGACGGTGTCTATTTCAGACAACCAGTTCGGGTTCATGCCGGGGTGATCTACCACAGAAGCTATCCACCTTATTAGGAGGATGGTGGAGCAATACAGAGATAAGAAGAAGAATCTCCACATGGTGTTTATTGATCTAGAGAAAGCGTAGGACAGGGTCCCTAGAGAGGTCCTATGGATATGCCTAGAAGTTAAAGGGGTTCCGATTGCCTAAATTAGGGTGATTAAAGACATGTACGATGGATATAAGACTCGGGTTAGGATAGTAGGAGATCACTCCGAGCATTTTTCGGTTTTTACAAGGTTGCACCAAGGGTCTGTATTCAGCCCTTTCCTATTTGCCATGGTGATGCACTAACTCATCATATTCAAGGGGAGATGCCATGGTGCATGCTATTTGCTGATGACATAGTTCTAATTCATGAGACACGATGTGGGGTCAATGAGAGGGTAGAGGTTTGGACACAAACACTTGAGTTTAAGGGCTTCAGGGTGAGCAAGACAAAGACGGAATACCTCGAGTGAAAATTTGGGGCCGACCTGGCGGAAGTGGTAGGGGAAGTGACGCTCGACTCTCAAGTCATTCCTAAGAGAAGTAGTTTCAAGTATCTTCGGTCAGTTATTCAAAGGATTGGGGAGATCGACGAGGATGTCACACACTGTATATGAGTGGGTTGGTTGAAGTGGAGATTAGCATCGGGAGTTCTCTTTGATAAGAAAGTGCTACTGTTACTAAAAGGTAAGTTTTATAAAGCAGTGGTTAGGCCAGCCATGTTGTATGGGACCGAGTATTGGCCGATTAAGAACACACATATCCAAAAATGAAAGTAGCAGAGATGAGTATGTTGAGGTGGATGTGCGGGCATACAATGATGGATAAGATTAGGAATGAAGTTATTTGAGAGAAAATGGACATGGCCCCCATGGAAGACAAGATGAGGGAAACAAGGCTTAGATGGTTTGGGCACATTCGGAGGAAGAGCTCTGATGCACCAGTAAGGAGGTGTGAACGAATGGCTGTGGTGGGCACGAGAAGAGGTAGAGGGAGACCTAAAAAGTATTGGGGCGAGGTAATCAGGCAGGACATGACGCGACTTAGGATTACTGAGGACATGGCTCTTGATAGGGAACTGTGGAGGTCGAGCATTAAGGTTATAGGTTAGGGAAAGTTATGAATATTTCTACAATACACTAGAGTGAGACTAGATAGTTAGGAGTCAGTCCTAGGATGCTACTGGTCAGATACTGATGAAGGGCTTGATCTGGTAGATATCATTATACCTTTCATCTTTTTCGTATTTCTAGATTTCATATATTATTGTTACTTTGTTATTTTATGATATTTTATGTTATGTATATTATTTTATGTTATTTTATTATGAGTCTATTTATAGTACTAATATATCTCCTCTTGTCGCTTTCTTGAGCCAGGGGTCTCCTGAAAACAGCCTATTTGCCCCTCGGGGTAGGATAGGGGTGAGGTCTGCGTACATATTATCCTTCCCAGACCCCACTTGTGGGATCATACTAGGTCGTTGTTGTTGTTGTATAAATATAAGCGATAACACTGTTCAAAACTCAAAAAATGCGCAAGTATATTATACTGGAGTTCTAGCATAAGTATGCTTGAACTCGAGCATATTAAACTGGAGTTCCAGGATAACTATGTTGGAACTCCAACATAATATGTTGAAGTTCCAGCATAAGTACACTAGAACTCCAGTATAAATATCCAGTATAATATACTGAAATTTGGAGCATCAATGCTCTAGTCTCCCGTATATTATACAGGAGTCAGCAAAGTATACCGATCCAGCATAATACGTTGGAGTTCGTATACAGATGCACCGAACTCCTATATATTATGCTTGATCTGTCTCTGTTGCAGCAAAATAGTAGCTATTTTATATTGACTTCGTACACAGTGGCTATTTTTAAATAATTTATCCGAAAATTGATTATACCGTGCTATTTTTACGATAAAAATTCCTTATAAAAACTCGTCAATAAATAATAAACCCTAACCAAAGAAATGGGTGGACTTCGTTTGGGCTTCGCCATTCGTATTTGGGCCTGTCAACGTGGAAATGAACTGCTTATATCCAACATTAAGCACTATTATGGTAGAGGAAGGAGGTTTTTGTATTTTCAATTTTTATTTTTATTTTTATGCACCCCCGACCCTATCACCACCCCCACCCCCACCCCCACCCTCACCCAGGCGCAAATCCCCTCAAAATTTTTTTTTTACACTTTTAATTTTCTATTTTTTTATTTTTATGCACCCCACCCTACTCCACCCCCACCCCTACCCGCAGAAACCCCCTCAAAATTTTTTTTTTCTTTTTTTGTATTTTTAATTTTCTGTTTTTTTTATTTTTATGCACCACCCTACCCATTCCCAACCCCATCCCCTAATCCATAAAATATTTGTCAACTTACATATTTTAAGGTAAAATATTTTTTTTATGCAAGATGAACATGGTTCTAAAACATGGGTCAAGTTGGGCGGGTTGGGTTATGGCCCATTATTTAGCCCATCTTGACCCAACTTATCTTAGCCCAAATACACTTTGGGCTGGGTTGGGCAATGACTCATTTATTACTTAGCCCATCTTAATCCGCCCTAATTCAGTCCAACCCGCCCATTTACCACCCCTTGTCCAACCTTCTTCTAATTAGGATATATACATTACATATATGGATTATATACGATTATATATATATATATATATATATATATATATATATATATGTATATATATATATGTATATATCATACTTGGATTACGCATATATCATATCCTCCGGATTTTTTTTTGTGGGGAGAGGGGGGAGGGGGAGTTGTGGAGTAGGGGGAAATACAATCACAATACAAAATAACCATGGATAATCATGAACGAAAAAAATGAACAAAGAAGTCTTAGAAAAGTTGACCCACTGACAGTACTATAAACGACAAAGTACATGAGCGATAGATGTTGGAACTTATCTGGATATTTTCTACCTTATGATGGAAGAATTGGAGTACAATGAAGGTGTATTTTAGACTTCTTAAATTTTCAACCCCAAGTCCGACAATGTAAATATAACTATTTCAATTTTTTAAGACAGTACAAACTACAAAGTCGCAATCACATTAAATAAAGATTTTGCATTTTTGTGGTCCAAAATTCCGATACATCTTCCAAACTTTTGGGCCCAAATACTATTTGACCTAACAAAAACATAATGGCCCACATGTCAGGCACACCACTCTACTCACGTTACTGCATTTAATGGAGAAACATTTTGAACTTAGTCCGAACCAATTTGTTGGGCCCAAAAAGCATCATCACATAATGCAAAGATCCATATATCTACTTCATTCATATCATATGCCTAGCTTTTAATATGGTTTATCTTTATGCTATAGTCCTTTTGCCATCAATTTCTTTTCTTTGTAGGCATTCAGCATTGAGCCGAGCGTCTATTGTAAATTTATTTTTTATATATATAAAGTAGAAAAAATGTTTATGTACGCATTACTTTTACTCAAGTTATAATTGTGAGATTATACTGGGTATGTTATTATTGCATTCAGCATTAGAATGTCATCGGAAACTATTTCAGACTCAGATTAATTAAGCTTACTAAGAAGAGTAAAATGCTTCGTATAATAAGGTTTTGTGTTCTCGTGACTCGAGCCCGAAATCTTTACTTAATGATAGATGGATCTCAATGCTCAACTATCCCACAAGATATATATGCCATCATTTACTTACCAATTTTTTCAATCTCTTTTTTTTTAAATAAGAAAATGAAGAGATGTGTTTTCAAATCCATGGAGGGATGCTTCTTTGTTATTTGCTACTCCTTTCGTTCAATTTATGTCAATCTATTTTATTTTGGTTCGTTCTAAAGAGAATGACTCTTTTTTATATTTAAAAATAATTTAGCTTAAACTTTCACTTCTACTCTTAATGAGAAGCTTTTATAACCACACAAATACTCTAGATCCTTTTCTGACAATTTTAGGACCACAACCTCCAAAAAAAAATTTTTTTTAACTCTGTATCCAGTCAAATAAGTTTACATAAATTGAATGGAGGAATACTATTTTTCTGCTTTTTTGGACGTAGAATTTAGTCAACTTTTTGATATCTTTCTTAAGAAGGAAATGTGAAGTTTCGAGTTTGATTATTCCATTTCCCTCGTTTATATATATGTATATATATATATATATGTTTGTAATAGTGTTCTGGTTCAAAAGATGTTAAAACAAAAAGATAAAGAAAAATAGATGAAGCAAAATGTTAAATTTGATCCCACAAATTTCTTATGTCTCCTTAAGGAATATAACCCTCCCGCAGTTGCCAAGGATTATAGGTTATTTCCTCCCAGGATTGAATGGAAAAACGTTTCTATGATAGTGGTAATACAAATCACAAAATTCCAATGAACTCAAAGATACACTGCAAATCACACAACTTATTTACTATTTTGATGAAAACGATACAGTAATTTTGTTAGGAAAAAGGAGAGTTTGAGAGAATTTTCTGTAAAAAAAAAAAAGTGAGTACTGAAATGAGGCAAACCCTCTGAAATTTATAGGAAAAAATTGGAAGAAATGCGATATTTGGTTTGGAAAAGGTATCTGTTCAGAATTTTACGTGTCCTGCCGCATTCCTACCGCGGTTACGCCAGGACCGCAGCAGAGTAGTCTGCAGACAGAATCTGCTGCGGTCCTACCGCGGTCAGAGTACAAAATACTGCAGCAGTTCCACGCCCAGATAACGACTAACTAAGTGACATATAATTAATTATTACATAATTAATTAAATAATTTTTTTCCAAAAATAATCTTAATGATCCGAAGCCGAAGCCGAAGCCGAGCCGAGCGACGACGACGGCGCGAGGGGTTTCACTTTTTCTCAACCTTTTGAGAAATAGAGAATGTGCTTCTCGATATAAACACATCTTGGATGGTTTCCCCATCCAATGTTCGACAATTCACTTTTCAAGACTTTAATGAATTTGAATTTTTCATTTCCCTCCAAAAGTCATTTCCTCCATTTCCGTTTCACTCCACTTAATTAAAGACAATTATATCTTTAAATTCCAACAATCCCCCAGATGAATGAGGAATGGCCTGAAAGAAGAAAATATGCATAAAAAAAATTGTGTGATTTACAATTAAGGATTAGCTGCATTTGGATAAGTAGGTTTCCCTTTGAACTTTCCATAGTGAACTTGTATCGGATATACTCGATCGATCGGTAGATTTGATATCTTTGAAACGTCTATATTTAATGTATATCTAAACAACACAAGTCACACAATTAAACCTTAAACGTATTTGGTTCTCATTGTTATGTTCGTTTCAGCCATGAACACCTCCTGATTTCATAAGTGTATAGAGAATTTTCCCTTGCTAACTTCTCCTTGAAACGGCTTGCACTTCACACTTACATAGGTGATTTCTAAGTTGTTATCCCAAATTTTACATTTTTTGATAAATCCTATCTCAGAATTAGATAATCATTAAAAGCTTTAATCGTTTTATCCTTGTTTCCTAACATTGTCCTTTCAAGATAATGGATAATTTTGTCAATGTAACACTGTCTTTCATAACTTTGTTTGATCTCCTTGAACATAAATCTTGAGATCTCCATTATTCTAGGTAGAGTTACCGTTATGATTGACTTTCCATCCGCCACAGACTCATTCCCTTCGTTGTGAACTCTACTGCCTCTCTAGTAAGGGCTTATGTCAGTGGATCCGACACATTTTTCTTTGACTTTATGAAGTCAATTGAAATGATTCCTCTAGAGATCAGTTGTCTAACCGTATTATGTCTTCGTCTTATATGACGACTCTTGCCATTATACATGACATTATAGCTGATCGCAGTGAATGCAAATATGTGTCAGTGGTTTGGGCCAAAATGGAATATCTTCCAAAAAAATTCAAAGTCATTCAGCTTCTTCATCGGCTTTATCTAAAGCTATGAACTCAGCCTCCATCAGTGAGCGAGCTATACAAGTTTGTTTGGATTATTTCCAAGACACATCTCCTCCTCCAAGAGTAAAAATATATCCACTTGTTGATTTTGAGTGATGTGTGCCGATGATCCAATTTGCATCACAATATCCTTCAACTACCACTTGGTATTTGTTCTATTGCAATGCATAATATTGAGTATATTTTAGATATTCCAATACACGGTTTATTGCCATCCAATGAGTTTGATCTGGATTATACGTGTACCAACTCAACTTACTGATAGCACATGCTATATCGGGTCGTGTGCAATTCATGATGTACATTAAACATCCAAAGATCCGAGCATAATCCAGTTGAGACTTCCTCTCACCTTTGTTCTTCTTTAACGGAAGATTCACATCAATAAAAGTTTTTGAAACTCTAAAATTAAAGTGTTTGCATCTTTTAAGAACTAATTTGATATAATGAGATTGTGATGGTGCAAGACCTTGAGGAGTTCTATGGATCTTTATTCCCAAGATTACATCAGCAACTCCGAAGTCATTCATATCAAATTGCCTGCTTAGCATATGCTTTGCGGAATTAATGTTAGCAATGTCATTACTTATTAATCAACATATCGTCTATATATAGACAAACAATGACTATATGATTTGGACTGTCTTTGATGTAAAAACATTTATCACACTCATTGATCTTAAGCCATTTGATAACATTGTGTCATCAAAGTTTGCATGTCATCGTTTAGGTGCTTGTTTTAGTCCATAAAGAGACTTAACAAGTTTACAAACTTTCTTTTTCTTTCGCGTAACCACAAACCCTTCAGGTTGTTCCATATAGATTTCTTCTTCTAAATCTCCATTTAAAAAAGTTGTTTCACATCCATTTGATGTATTTCAAGGCCATATACCGCAATTAAAGCAATTAACATCCGAATGGATGTAATTCTTGTTACCGGAGTGTATGTATCAAAGTAATCAAGACCTTCCTTTTGTCTAAAGCTTTTTGACTACAAGTCATGCCTTATATTAATCAACAGAACCGTCTACTTTCATCTTTCTTTTTAAAATCCATTTATAACCTAAAAGTTTATTTCCAGGAGGAAGATCAACTGAATCCCATGTATGGTTGTCCAAAATGGATTGAATCTCACTATTGACAGCTTCCTTCCAATATGGTGCTTCAGAAGAAGACATAGCCTCCTTAAACGTTTGAGGCTCATTTTCTAGTAGAAACGTCAATAAATTTGGACCAAATGATGTAGACTTCCTTTGACGTTTTCTACGTCTTGGATTCTCCTCATTATGCATCTCACCATTTGTTTCTTCCTGTAGACATTTATTCCTTGGAATAGATGCCTCATCTTCGTTTTTATATGGAAATATATGCTAAAAAGATTTAGCATTACTTGATTCCATTACTGTATTCACTTGAATTTCTGGATTTTCTGATTTGTGAACCTGAAAACGATATGCTTTACTATTGTTGCATATCCTATAAATACAAAATCCATAATTTTAGGTCCTATTTTAACTCTTTTGGTTTTAAGAACTTGAACCTTTGCCAAACGCCCCCAGAGTTTGAAATATTTCAAGTTAGGACTTCTTTATTTCCATTTCTCATATGGTATGAATTGTGTTTTGCTATGGAAAATTCAATTAAGAATTCTGTTTGATGTTAGAACGGCTTCCCTCCACAAATTTTGTGGTAACCCATAAGTTATTAATAAAGCATTCATCATCTCCTTAAAAGTTCTATTCTTTCTTTCTGCAATCCCGTTGGATTGTGGTGAGTAAGAGGCAATTGTTTGGTGAATAATACCATACTCCAAACATATTTCTTCAAATGGTGATTCATACTCACCTCTGCTATCACTTCTAATCATTTTTATTTTACTATTTAATTGAGTCTCAATTTAATTTTTATATTGCTTAAATACATCTATTGCCTCATCCTTACTATTTAACAAGTATTAACAATATCTTGTACTATCGTCAATAAAAGTTATGAAAAACTTTTTCCCATCGCAAGATGATATTGACTTTATATCACAAATATCAGTGTGAATTAAGTCCAAAAGATTTGAATTCATATTTGACACTTTATATTTTCACAAACTAGATAAAACACGGGCCCAACAAAGGGGTGCTGCGACAACCTATTGAAAAACTAAAAAGGTGCTGCGAAAATGTTATGTAATTGTTTACACTACATACGAACACAAATTCATATCCCAATGTACAGATATATAAATTTTTGCTTGTAATTCTTTGAGAGAAAAAATCTTATTTATTTAATTTTTCAATTTTTATGTGTACTTGACTAATTTTGATAACTATATGACTAATGGCTAGAGGTTGGACATATTGAAATCTAAGCCTAAACAACAATAAATGTTTCAGAACAACCGTAGTACCACACACAAAAGCACAGTTCTAATTTTTAGAGTATGACATAGAAGACTACACATTACATCCGAGTATATAATACAATTTTACAATTTGTGAATTTAAGAACAGTGAATTCTTATCCCGTCTTCAAATCACATTCCCTAAGATAACCGTACAAATGACATTTGTCCAAAAGAGTTCCATTTTCAAATTACTCCAACAAAATTAGGATCGATACATGCGCCAGTGTGTTAAATTTTAACACATCTACCTGAGATGTATAAGTGAGACGTGTAAATAACAATAAATCCTTGAAGAGAAATCCTATTAATATACAAGCACAGTTGAAGCACGGTCCCATCACTAAATATCCAATTTAATATATAGAAACAAAAGAAGCAATTTCATAACATGTGAATTCAAGCATAGAAAAATTTGCTCCCTTCTATAATACTATTCCTTGCATGCTTGTTTATCCAGACTATCCTGGAGAAGCTACATCCTGAAGTCATTCTACAATAGTTTTAAGGATGAAACATATCATATCAAAAGTGGAAACTTGACAAAACTTGTTTGAGTTGATCCAAAAACCCACTGACCATGAGTCCTGGATTTCTGACATAGCGAAGAGATGTTACCTGTAGATACGACTTGCTTTTCTATTTCAGGTATGTCTACCTCTCTGTTTTTCTGCCATGTAACACAACAACAACAACAATAACCCAGTATAATCCCACGTAGTGTGGTCTGGGGAGGGTAGTGTGTACGCAGACCTTACCCCTACCCTGGGATAGAGAGGCTGTTTCCAATAGACCCCCGGCATCCTTCCCTCCAAGAACATCCCACCTTGCTCTTGGGGAGACTCGAACTCACAACCTCTCGGTTGGAAGTGGGGGTTGCTTACCATCAGAGCAACTCTCTTGTCTTGCCATGTAACACAGAATGTACGTAATAATAGGGCGACATTCAAATCAAACATATACCAAAAAAATATATAAGCCCTTAGATTCTTTTGCAGTACGTCAATAGATATCCATCTACTCTTTAATAATGCATATCAGAACCCCAAGGAGCAAATAGTAACACAAACGGTACATTTGAAAGTTCGTCTAACTTAAGGACATAATCAAGACAAGCAATTTCTTTTGAGTTAACGGCTCACAAGGCTTGTATGAACAAATACAAAAGGCTTTTTACCACTAATGGTCAAAGCATTTGCATCTGGTACAAGACTTTGACAAGTATAACTCAAGAGCTTTAATATGGAATATTTTAGCGCCCTCAACTATGAGGAGCTAAAAAATATTAAATAAGTTATAGATTGGAGAACATCACAAGAATCAAAAAAAGTTGCATCACAAAATAAAAATAAGGAGAAAGATTCACTAAATAGATATGTACAATTACTTTAGTACACATTTTTTAGTTTCTTTCAAGCGCAGTAATTACCCGGAAAACCTTTTCTTTCTTGGAGGCGTTTGGAGGCTCACGCAGCACGACCGGCAAGCAGAGCCAAGCTTAACCATTACAGTCAGGAGTGACATTGGACATGTAAAGTGTATTGTTTTTTGCATATCAATTGCGTTGAAGACGCATATTGGGTTCTCTCCATCTCCAATTTTGCCTCAACAAGTAGAGTTAAGTTAGAATTTATCAAGATAGCTAATATAGAAATTACGTAAGTCCGAATTAAATTTGAGTAATTTAATTCATTTAATTCAACAACCCAGCATAATCCCACTTAGTGCGTCTGGGGAGGGTAGTATGTACGCAGACCTTACCTCTACCCTGGGGTACGAATTAAATTTGAGTAAGAATACTGATAAATAGTACAGATCAGAAAGCTACAGGCTCAAGAGTCAATCATTAACCTTCCACTAATGCAAAAGAAGCTGCAGATTTTTCTAATATGCTACTCTTTTGCATGTCAAAGTTTGACCTATTTGTCACTACTTGTCATAGCACCTACTAAAAATTGGAATTTTCATTACCCTTTAATACAATAAATGTGAGAGAACTACTTTCACTTATTTTCAGAAAGAAACTAACAACAATATTAAGTCTCATACCACAAATTGATACCAAAATTTTCTTAAACATTAAGATGGTACCAGATTTATCTAAATACTGCAATGGTAAAATTTCAACTGCCAGCACATAGATTTGCTAGAAGAAGCTCGTGTATTGATCCAATCCTTGCAATTACCAAAAACAAATGAAGTGTTCCTATATGTAGCACATAAAAGCAGCAGTCTAGACAACTAATCATCAAATATGAAAAATGAGAAGCAATTTTATTTTTTTACTACGTATTGTTAAGGTCTGGTCATTCACTGAATGACAAGAGCTATTATATTAGCGGAGACCCATGGTGTATCAACTTTGGGCAAGAGATGTAAGAGTTGATATGTCCATATAAATGAAAAAATTAAGTTTGTTTCAGCTGCATTCTCTGCACAAAGAGTCTATCCTCCTCCTTTTTTAAGTGTCCTATGAGAAATCTGATACTGTTTGCTGAACATGATTGGTTAATGTATCCCAATACTACTGCTATATTCGAAAATGTAAGCAATATAAAAAATAACCACAATGAGGCTTAGATCAAGATGCATGCATGTAAAATTCGCTTCTGCGCCAAAAAGATTGTACCATTTCGTCCAATTATGTGCTTCTCAACTAAGGCTAAATCATAATATAAGCAGTTAGAAATATCTAAAAATTTGGGAGAGAATTGGGGTCCTAGTAAAATAAGTCATGTCCTCTTCAATTGACACCAAGACAAACTCTAGGCATCTAAACTGGAAAATTAACATTGGGATAATTTATAACTTTAGGAGAAAGAGGCTAAGATAAAGTTCTTGACATCTAAAGCGAAATAAAATCTTAAAATAACATATTGTAGTTCCAAAAATAAGATATGGTTTCTTTAGTAGTTTAGAGAGCCTTGTTTCATGTTTCACATAATTAATACCGAGAGAAATATACCCTGTCAAAATGCTCCAATATTAAAACTTACCTTAGTATTTAAGGTAAATATATGGTTTAATCAAGTTAAAGTGCACAATTGGGAAGATAAAATCATAGTCTGCAATTTTATAGCACATGAGTTCTTTGAGGGAGTCAGCTACTTATCATACCTGAAATTATTTCACTTGAATCCTCTTTAATTTTACGAGGCAAACAAAGTAGAACAACATTGAAACACGATTAATAAGAAAGTGCAATACTTGCCTTTTTTTTTACTGTTATGAGGCAAATAGAGTAGAAAAATAAAATGCTTATATTAAAATGCAACATGAAATTATCTATACAGCAGTCATGAAAATTAAGATAACCTTTGACAGGCATATCACTAAGATTTCCACAACTCTCAAATGTCCAATGTTCAATTACTAAACAACTACAAAAAATTAAGGTCCCTTTGGATGTACAGATATTAATGAATTATTGATGAATATTTACGTGGTTGCGCATATATTTCTCCTTGACCCATATATTCCTCATATTTTTCGGCTTTTCTTTTAGAATGAAAGATCCATCTCCGATGCAAAATCTATTTAACAAAGAAGATCCTCAATTACTGCTGATCCACAAAACATAAAGCAAACTAAATGGAACAGTTTTGCATAGAGTTTAAAACAAGAAATTTTACCCTTCTCTATGAAATCAAGCAAAAATAACATTTGCTTCCCTGGAAATTCTGTTCATCCTTTAGACTTGAAGTGCAGCAATTTCTCAATCAAATAGAAGACTTGTTTGGGGACTGAGGCTTAGTTGTTATTCTCTCGATCAAGAGAAGAAAAGGGACATAGACCATGAAAGAGTTGCAAAGCTTCAAGTGCTTGCTAGGACAAATGTATCACCAGTACTCCTGAAAGCAGGTTAAACTCCAGCTAATTTAATTGTTTAACCAACTGAGCACAATACTATACGAAGATGAGCATGATGGTTGATAAACAATTTGAGAATATGCATCAAAGAAATATTAGTTTTGCAAAATATATACGACAAATCATTTTTATTACTTTAATTAATGAAACTTAAAAGAAAATTATTTTTTTGCTGATACAGTTTATTTGGATTTACTGTTATTAAATAAAACAGATGCTCTCAATCTTATTTAAAAAAATTAAGCAAACTAAAAGAACTCCTGATCCTTCGATTCATTAGAGAAAAAACCCATAGGAAATTAGATTCAACAATCACAACCACAAATTGAGAAATGGGCTTTAAGGTAAAATCTAAAATATAAAATTCTAAGTCAAACTCACAAAACTCAATAAACGCACATATTC
This sequence comes from Nicotiana benthamiana, assembly GCA_034376525.1. NCBI lineage: Eukaryota > Viridiplantae > Streptophyta > Magnoliopsida > Solanales > Solanaceae > Nicotiana > Nicotiana benthamiana. Next base: position 103,796,291 of record CM067330.1, read on the forward strand.
CTAAAGAAGAAACCAAAAAGAACCCACATTTGCAAATGAGGTAAAATGACTAATACACACATATGGAATTCAGCTAAAAAATTAAAGTAAACATGAAACAATAAAACTTCAATGATCGTAAAAGAGATGCAAGAAAAATACATAAGAAAACAACTACACTAAAAAGTTAAGAAAAGCAACAACGGCAAGAAAACAACATCAATAATAGTGAAATCGTAAACCAGGTATGAAGAAGGAAAAAGGAAGAAGAGAAAACTAAAATACACATAAAATAAAGGGGAAAAAATAAGCAAAACTCTAGTACAACAAACAACAAAAAGTGAAGAACAAAAAAGAGAATAACTTGTAGAGAAATACTGACCTGAACATTGTGAGACCCAACAGAGAACCAAGACGCTAGAGATGGGGAACTAAAGCTGAGGGAAAATTCTAGATGAAAAGGATAAATAATTTGAGAGTTTGATGAGGTGACTAGCCAATAAATGTCACTTCTTAAGGACACGTATGTATAAGTTAAAAAGCCAAAAATGCCCGCAAATGGTCACCATCTTCGCTTTTCTATATAATGGAAAATTAAACTTAGGCAATATTTTTAAATCGATTAAGGGTCAAATATATTCTTGTACTATTTAAAATAGGTTATATTTATCCCCCGTTTGAATTCTTTAACAAATATGTCCCAACCGTTATACATTAGGGCCATATATATCCCTCCGTCGTTAAAACACTCTCCCATATATTTAAATTACGGTTAAGGTCAAATATATCCTTGTACTATTAAAAATAGGCCATATTTATCCTCCCGTTTGAATTTTTTATCAAATATGTCTCCACCGTTATATTTTTATCAAAACACCCTTTCATATATTTTTAGTAGCACGTGGCATCTTATGATTGGACTAGACGACCCGCCCCACTCCTTTAATTAAACCCGCCCCGACCCAATGAAATTTAGTCTTCTTCTCCGTTCAATCCCTTCAATATGCTTATGCTTCTGCAAAATGCATGCTTCTTTGCTATATGATGAAAAGATTTTTTGAGGGTGCCTTAAAAAATAGGGAGTGATAACAATCTTGTGCCATAAATATGAGATGGACCGAAAAAAGAAGAAGAAATTGAGTATGTTATTTACTAAATGGGTAGTTTTTGTGTCTGGTTCATTGCATAACTTATGTAATACAACACCATATTGATTTCTAAACTATTATCCATTTGAATGCTTATCGGATACTAGTACTACTATTGCTATTCTATTTTTTTCCTTTATAATTCATGTACTTGCAGCTATACGATATGCGAGAAATTTTGTAAGTCTAGAAGCCAAAAACTTAACAGACCGCAACTCTACATGAAGATGCCAATTTGGAAAAAGAAAAGTACAAAATAAAAGAAAGCTAGCACAGAAATATAGTTTCATACTTCCATCTGCAGCTTCATGGGTTGGGAGTGAGATTCACCAGATATCATTAGAAGAATAATAATTATGTTTTCAATATAGAAATAGTACTCTTATGGCGTTAAAGAGTGACCGCACAACATTCAAGATTGGACATTTTATTCATTGATGCATGTAACTAATATCCAACAATTAGCATACATTTTCGTCTTATCCGATTTTTAGGGTCATTTTCATGAACCAATTTATATAGCTATAATTTTATATAAAAATAGAGTTTTAGCCTTTGTATTATTGGGCCCATGTAACTATCTAGTATTAAAGGGATTAAACGGAGAATAAGACTAAATTTCATTAGCTCGGGGGGGGGGGGGGGGTTTAATTAAAGGAGTGAGGCGGGTCGTTTAGTCCAATCATAAGATGCCACGTGCAACTAAAAATATATGGAAGGGTGTTTTGATAAAAAATATAACAGTGGGGGACATATTTGATAAAAAATTCAAACGAAGGATAAATATAGCCTAGTTTTAATAGTACAAGGATATATTTGACCCTTAACCGTAATTTAAATATATGGGAGAGTGTTTTAACGGCTGATGGATATATATAGCCCTAATGTATAACGGTGGGGACATATTTGATAAAGAATTCAAACGGAGGATAAATATGACCTATTTTGAATAGTACAAGGATACATTTGACCCTTAACTGTTTTTAAATTAATCATTTTTCGCAATGTCTTATAGTTAATTTAACCTAAACGAGAATATCATAAAAAATTAGACTCAAGCAAATAGAAGAGGATTCAACTTTATTCATATCAACATATATTACATCTAGTTTGAAAATGCCCTCATTTAGGTAGCATTTTCCTACATACAATTCATTCTTAGTTATTATAACCTTTTCTGAAATAAAAACACTTAGATCCATTTTTAACGAGAATTGCAACACTCACTAAGTTCTTCCTAAGATCTGGAACATGAAGTACATTACTTAAAGTAACTATTTTGCCAGATGTCATCTTCAAGCAAATCTTCCCATAGCCTTTAATATTAGCAGTTGCGGATTTACCTATGACGATGGTCTCGTCTAGACCTCCAGAATCATAAGAAGTAATAACCCTCTGTTAGAACAAACATATCGTGTAAATTCTTAATCAATCCACCATTTCTTAGAGTTTTTTACCAAGTTACATTCATAGAACATAGCACATAAGTTTTCTATATCATTGTTCTTTTCAATAATGTTTGCTTGTTGGGTTCTCTTATCCTTCTTAGGAGCACGACATTCTGTAAATTTGTGCCCATATTTTCCATAATTGTGGCAGTTGACTTTGAACTTCTTCTTAGGCGAATTCTGCTTTGGCCCAGACGGCTTCTTCCTTTTCTTGTTATTAGTTTGTGCCTCTTCAACAATGTTTGTACCAGTAATGGAAGAACTTGTACGAGACTTATTTTCTGCTACTTTGTTATCTTCTTCTATCCTTATGCGCACCACAAGATCTTCAAGTATCATTTCCTTGCGTTTGTGCTTTAGTTGATTTTTGAAGTCCTTCCACAATTGAGGCAATTTTTCAATAAATGCTGCCACTTGAAAAGCTTTATTGATCACCAAGCCCTCTGCAAGCATATCATGAACCAACACTTGCGATTCCTGAACTTGATAGATAACAGACTTGTTGTCCACCATTTTAAACTCTAGAAACTTTGCAGCAACAAACTTCTTAAAACCAGCATCTTCAGTTTTGTACTTCTTCTCAAGAACGTACCACAACTCTTTTGTAGTTTTACAAACACTAAAGACACTGTACAAACTATCTTCTAAACCATATAGAACATAATTTCTACAAAGAAAATTAGAATATTTCCAAGACTCAGTTACTAGAAATTTCTTGTTGTCAGGAGTGCCTTCAACCACAACAGGTTCGTCTTCATTGATAAACATTTGCATACTGAGGGTTGTTAGATAGAAGAACATTTTCTGCTGCAAATGTTTAAAATCAAGCCCGGTAAATTTACTTGTGTTTCAACCTTTGTAATTGTTGGAACAGGGGCAACGTTTGGTGCAGCAGCCCGAGTAGAACCAATTTGTTTTGTCCCAGTGTTGGCAGAAGCGTCACTTGTTCCATTCGTCATTTTCTTTGGAGAAACAGCACAAACCAAAATTAGCAATCTGCTGAAGTTTTTAATCTTCAAAACTACTACTACTAAAAATATTTGAAACAACACAATCGAATTTAGCAATCTGGTGAAGTTTTTAATCTTCAAACCGATTACTACAAATCAATTTTACTTGATGAAGTTTTTATTACTTTAAACCAAGCAAAATAAGAACACTGTTACAAAAATAGATTATAATTCCTGAAGCTTGTTAGTAACAATGTTCTGGTTCGAAAGATGTTTAAACAAAAAGATAAAGAAAAATAGATGAAGCAGAATGTTAAATCCGATCCCACAAATTTCTTGTGTCTCCTTAAGGAATTATAACCCTCCCACAGTTGCCAAGGATTATAGATTACCTCCTCCCATGATAGAACAGAAAAACGTTTATGTGATAGTGGCAGTACAAATCACAGAATTCCAACGAACTCAAAGATACGCTGCAAATCACACAACTTACTGATTTGTTTTTTTATTAAAATGATGCAATAATTTTAGTAGCACGTGGCATCTTATGATTGGACTAGACGACCCGCCCCACTCCTTTAATTAGACCCGCCCCGACCCAATGAAATTTAGTCTTCTTCTCCGTTCAATCCCTTCAATATGCTTATGCTTCTGCAAAATGCATGCTTCTTTGCTATATGATGAATTTTTTGAGGGTGCCTTAAAAAGTAGGGAGTGATAACAATCCTGTGCCATAAATATGAGATGGACCGAAAAAAAAGAAGAAATTGAGTATGTTATTTACTAACTGGGTAGTTTTAATGTCTGGTTCATTGCATAACTTATGTAGTACAACACCATATTGATTTCTAAACTATTATCCATTTGAATGCTTATCGGGTACTAGTACTACTATTGCTATTCTATTTTTTTCCTTTATAATTCATGTACTTGCAGCTATACGATATGCGAGAAATTTTGTAAGTCTAGAAGCCAAAAACTTAACAGACCGCAACTCTACATGAAGATGCCAATTTGGAAAAAGAAAAGTACAAAATAAAAGAAAGCTAGCACAGAAATATAGTTTCATACTTCCATGCAGCTTCATGGGTTGGGAGTGAGATTCACCAGATATCATTAGAAGAATAATAATTATGTTTTCAATATAGAAATAGTATTCTTATGGCGTTAAAGAGTGACCGCGCAACATTCAAGATTAGACATTTTATTCATTGATGCATGTAACTAATATCCAACAATTAGCATACATTTTCGTCTTATCCGATTTTTAGGGTCATTTTCATGAACCAATTTATATAGCTATACTTTTATATAAAAATAGAGTTTTAGCCTTTGTATTATTGGGCCCATATCACTATCTAGTATTAAAGGGATTGAACGGAGAAGAAGACTAAATTTCATTGGCTCGGGGGGGGGTTTAATTAAAGGAGTGAGGCGGGTCGTTTAGTCCAATCATAAGATGCCACGTGCTACTAAAAATATATGGAAGGGTGTTTTGATAAAAAATATAATAGTGGGGGACATATTTGATAAAAAAATTAAACGGAGGATAAATATAGCCTAGTTTTAATAGTACAAGGATATTTGACCCTTAACCGTAATTTAAATATATGGGAGAGTGTTTTAACGGCTGATGGATATATATAGCCCTAATGTATAACGGTGGGGACATATTTGATAAAGAATTCAAACGGAGGATAAATATGACCTATTTTGAATAGTACAAGGATACATTTGACCCTTAACTGTTTTTAAATTAATCATTTTTCGCAATGTCTTATAGTTAATTTGACCTAAACGAGAATATCATAAAAAAATTAGACTCAAGCAAATAGAAGAGGATTCAACTTTATTCATATCAACATATATTACATCTAGTTTGAAAAGGCCCTCATTTAGGTAGCATTTTCCTACATACAATTCATTCTTAGTTATTATAACCTTTTCTGAAATAAAAACACTTAGATCCATTTTTAACGAGAATTGCAACACTCACTAAGTTCTTCCTAAGATCTGGAACATGAAGTACATTACTTAAAGTAACTATTTTGCCAGATGTCATCTTCAAGCAAATCTTCCCATAGCCTTTAATATTAGCAGTTGCGGATTTACCTATGACGATGGTCTCGTCTAGACCTCCAGAATCATAAGAAGTAATAACCCTCTGTTAGAACAAACATATCGTGTAAATTCTTAATCAATCCACCATTTCTTAGAGTTTTTTACCAAGTTACATTCATAGAACATAGCACATAAGTTTTCTATATCATTGTTCTTTTCAATAATGTTTGCTTGTTGGGTTCTCTTATCCTTCTTAGGAGCACGACATTCTGTAAATTTGTGCCCATATTTTCCATAATTGTGGCAGTTGACTTTGAACTTCTTCTTAGGCGAATTCTGCTTTGGCCCAGACGGCTTCTTCCTTTTCTTGTTATTAGTTTGTGCCTCTTCAACAATGTTTGTACCAGTAATGGAAGAACTTGTACGAGACTTATTTTCTGCTACTTTGTTATCTTCTTCTATCCTTATGCGCACCACAAGATCTTCAAGTATCATTTCCTTGCGTTTGTGCTTTAGTTGATTTTTGAAGTCCTTCTACAATTGAGGCAATTTTTCAATAAATGCTGCCACTTGAAAAGCTTTATTGATCACCAAGCCCTCTGCAAGCATATCATGAACCAACACTTGCGATTCCTAAACTTGATAGATAACAGACTTGTTGTCCACCATTTTAAACTCTAGAAACTTTGCAGCAACAAACTTCTTAAAACCAGCATCTTCAGTTTTGTACTTCTTCTCAAGAACGTACCACAACTCTTTTGAAGTTTTACAAACACTAAAGACACTGTACAAACTATCTTCTAAACCATATAGAACATAATTTCTACAAAGAAAATTAGAATATTTCCAAGACTCAGTTACTAGAAATTTCTTGTTGTCAGGAGTGCCTTCAACCACAACAGGTTCGTCTTCATTGATAAACATTTGCATACTGAGGGTTGTTAGATAGAAGAACATTTTCTGCTGCAAATGTTTAAAATCAGGCCCGGTAAATTTACTTGTGTTTCAACCTTTGTAATTGTTGGAACAGGGGCAACGTTTGGTGCAGCAGCCCGAGTAGAACCAATTTGTTTTGTCCCAGTGTTGGCAGAAGCATCACTTGTTCCATCGTCATTTTTTTTGGAGAAACAGCACAAACCAAAATTAGCAATCTGCTGAAGTTTTTAATCTTCAAAACTACTACTACTAAAAATATTTTAAACAACACAATCGAATTTAGCAATCTGGTGAAGTTTTTAATCTTCAAACCGATTACTACAAATCAATTTTACTTGATGAAGTTTTTATTACTTTAAACCAAGAAAAATAAGAACACTGTTACAAAAATAGATTATAATTCCTGAAGCTTGTTAGTAACAATATTTCTGGTTCGAAAGATGTTTAAATAAAAAGATAAAGAAAAATAGATGAAGCAGAATGTTAAATCCGATCCCACAAATTTCTTGTGTCTCCTTAAGGAATTATAACCCTCCCACAGTTGCCAAGGATTATAGATTACTTCCTCCCATGATAGAACAGAAAAACGTTTATGTGATAGTGGCAGTACAAATCACAGAATTCCAACGAATTCAAAGATACGATGCAAATCACACAACTTACTGATTTGTTTTTTTATGAAAACGATGCAATAATTTTGTTAGGAAAAAGGAGAGTTTTGAGAGAATTATCTGTAAACAACTGAGTACTGAAATGAGGCAAAACCTCTAAAATTTATAGGAAAAAATTGGAAGAGATGCAATGTTTGGCTTGGAAATGGTGTCTGTTCAGAATTTTATGCGTCCCGTCGCGGTCCTGCCGCACTTACGCCTGGACCACGACCAGAGTAGTCTGCAGACAGAATCTACCGCTTTCCTACCGCGGTTATGCCAGGACCACGGTCAGAGCAGCTTGCAGAATAAATCTGCAGCAGTGCCATGCTCGGACAACGACTAACTGCCTGACATATAATTAATTATTAAATAATTAATTAAATAAATTTTGTCCAAAAAATAATCTTATCGAAGTCGAAGCCGAGTCGAGCGACGACGACACGAGGGGTTTCCCTTTTTCTCAACCTTTTGAGAGATAAAGAATGTGTTTCTCAATATAAACAAATCTTGTATGGTTTCTCCATCTAATATGAGACAATTTACTTTTCAAGACTTTAATGAATTTGAAATTTTCATTTCCCTCCAAAAGTCATTTTCTCTATTTCCCTTTCACTCCACTTAATAAAGACAAATCATATCTTTAAATTCCAACAATATATATATATTTCAAATTAATCTCGATTTATCTTTCATTCTCATGTACTCCGTTTCCAGTTATAACTTTTGTTCCTGATTTACGAGTGTAATAACATTATACAATCAGTCTAATTAAGTGTATTCTACACATAGAAAAAGGTTATTTCAAAGTATTGAACCTCCAAGATAATATTGTCAATACATGCGCATATAATACAGCAAAGTATGTGAACATATGAATTTAGTGCTAAAAAATGAACGAGAATGAAGAGAGATGATGAACACAGAGAAGAAAGCTTCTGGAGAAAGCCAGAAGAGAAAATGAATCCACTAAGCAAAAATATCTGTCCCTACACGATATATACATAACCATATAATACCCTTGGGTCGGGTCACAGAATTGGGCTCAGACATAATTTCAACCCAACATATCATCACAGCCCAATACAGCCTACATATATAATGTATACCAGAAAAATACAATAAATATACAATGTATACAATCATTTATGCTTAGGTTTGGAAGCCATGTAATCTTTCATCTCAACAAAGTACTAATATTAACGATTTATGGCAAATCCTGGGCTCTCTATATATATAGCCCAGGATTTTCAGGTTTCAAAGCTACTTAGCCATTCATGAAGTGATTATGACTCAATTATTAACTAATCATATATAAGTAATGACAATATTTTATGTACAAAATCTTCCTAATCCTAAAAGAAGGGCAGCATTTCTGTATGCTGTCTCCACTTCAAAATCTTTATCTAGTTTAATTAATTTACTACAAATATTTTCCAACTTCTTCATATATTTGATCGTCTCTTAGTTGTGAATTGGAGGTTTCCTCTTTGCCGGAGAATAATCCATTCCGGCCAAGTCTAGTACGTCAGGGTAGTGCTCGGAAGATGTTTTCCAGTGACCGGTTTCCGGCGACGAATTGACTGAGAAATTTTCTTCTTTTCCACCTATTACCCTTTCACTAAATTGGCCTTTCAAAACTGTGTGATCACCTTTATTGCCTTCATTATTCTTGATATTCTGTACATACATGTAAACTATGTAAGAAATTGGAAAACAATAATCTAACTTTTTTATGTTTTTTTTGGTATTTATTCTGTTATTTACATGCAAATTAACCAACCTTTGTTGAAGTTGTGGTTGGACTAGAAGTAGAGGTTGTTTTTGTCATAAGTTTCCTATTTCTTCCTGCAAATTCAGTTCAAGAACCATTTGAATAAGCCAACCAAACGAGACTACATAAAGTTGCACACCATTAATTAATAAGCTAAATAATCCATAAACAACTTAAAATGTATATTCTGTGAAAAATACAGATGGGCGTGGGTTTCGATTTTTTGATATCCAACTGCTCAAGCCAAAAAGGGAGGAAAAAGATCCAAACTATTCTATGATTTTCAAGAACTTAGCAATGGGAAATGTGGCTAGTAATAGAAATTAAAGATACTAAACTAGTAATATTAATTAAGTTAATGGTGTCTAGGCCTATGTCCTCTAGGTCCATAATAATCTTCATGTATACTTGGGAACCAATGGTGATTTTTTTGGGTTACTTTTGTAAGTCTTCTCTTCATTGTACCTGATGATGAACAATGGCCATCTTTGCAAAGAATGACTTCTCCATCACCTCCTTCACTTCTTTCTTTCAAAACATTTTCCTGCTGAATATCATTATGAAGCTTTTAGCGGACTTATAAAAGATGAATGAATTTTTAAAAAAATCAATATATATACTAAGATAATGAGAAATTGAAAAAGTCAAAAGGACAGTCTGCTGTACATAGCAATTCCGCGTTCGCACAGGGTCCGAGGAAGAGCAATGTAAACAGCCTACGCCGATGCAAGCATCGGTGGCTGCTTCCACGGTTTGAACACTAATTGAAAAAATATGAATATAATTCTCACCTGTAATATGGGATTCTTGGATGATGAGAGATTCCCCTTCTTCAAATGTCTACCTTGTACTTCATAGACTAATGTGGATAATAGTAAAAGAAGTAGAAGAACTTGCTTCATTTTCAAGAAAAGGGTTAAAATCCAAAGAGATTTTAGACTTTGCTGAGAGAGAATGAACAAAAAGGTTGACAGAAATAATTACAGAAATGGATATCTTTAAAGGTAAGGAATAAAAGAAGCTGCAGAAAGTGAGTTACTTTTTTGTTTCTTTCAACAAGTCTTAAGATATGAACTTTAAAAGCTGAATGGTAAGTGATACAAAATGGATGCTTGGTAGTGTGTATATATACACAAACATATAAAGAAAAGGTCTAGCAACTGGTCTAGGGACCACAAATGTCTTTTGGGACATAGGATTTAATTAAATTGAGATATTGAATTTTATTATGTTTTGTTTCTTTATTGAACTGTGGGCACTAAGAATGAATATGAGGGTCTTGATAAAGCTTAACATATGCTTTTGAAGTCATTGTTATAAGGGGACAAGATTGTCTTCATTTTCTTGAAAAATGAATTAGAAGAATTCCAAAAACAACATCCTAACTAGCAATTCAAGTTAAGACTCTTTGGAATTGGAAGAAAGTGCAAAAAGTGCTACTTTTTTAAGTATATATCCATCACTCCCCACATTTTCAAGAGTAGGTTGTCTATTGCTTGTTGGCTTGGTTGCCCAAGATCCAAGAAACTATTAGAACTCCATCCACATATCACATGAAGTTCTTCAATTCCATTTCTTTACTATGCTTTCCATTTCTAGTACTAGTATATTTCCTCAGTTCTGGTATTCCATATGAGACTTTTTTCTAATCCACACATAGCATGTCTAATTCTTTTAACCAGCAATAAGTGACGAAGCCAAAAAATTCAATAAGAGTGTTCGAATTTTTTAATGAGCTATGTAAGAGTGTTCAAAATTTATTTTTCAATCAGTAATAAGTAATACATTGACCTTGTATATAATACAATTTTTCGACGAAGGACGTTTAGTTGACCCCCGTGACCATACATAGCTTCGTGCCCCTGCCAACAACATACGCAGGATTTTACATAATAAATAATATCATATTTGAAGAAATTGGCAAATGAATAAATCACTTCAATGACAAGTGGTAGTATTTTTTATATGTATCCCCATTATTTTTATATTCGTATAAATATCTGGTGAAAATTTTTACCATGTGGTGTCCCTCTATCCGGTGATAGATAACACCGCATGATATAAATATACCTTAACTTTTAACTTAACATATTTTTATTTTATCCTAAATGATACAAAGATGTTTTAGTATGTTTTACCTTGCGTGATTCGCTAAACCTATTCATAAAATCTTAACACAATGTAGAGTTTTTGTCAAAGTTAGTTATTTAGTTCCGACGAACTTGTAACTAACTCTAGCTAGCTAGCTCCACCTTTGATCAGTAATGAAGGTCAGACAAAGTTTGATCCTAGCAACATGGCTTAATTCTCCGCAAAAGTCCGCAATAATGCAATTAAACTACTTTGTTATGAAATAATATAAGAACAAGAACAATAATACAAGAACAAGAACAATAGAGAGAAAAGTAGAGAGAGGAGTATTCTTATTGATACTTTTGGGATGATCTACAATGGGGTAAGACCTCTCTATTTATAGGAAGGTGGTGACTTAGCCTCAAAGTAAAACTCTTCTATAAGATAGACATTCACTCTAATTAGAGTTCTATTATAACATACTTCTAATTATAGGATTATTTTGGTTCACAAAAAGTTTACCCAAAAAATAAATGAGGACTTGCCCCAGAAATAAATTCAAAGAGCTAGGTACCTTCTGTCACATTATATTCATTAATGACAACACTGTTTTGAGTCAATCTTTCAATTGTCTAAATGATGTGCCAAGTCTAAGAAGAACTATTGATTGATCATCTGTACTTAGACAGAAAATTAGATAACTCGAATCAGTAGAAAAAAGCATTCTTGTCTTTGGATACAGTATCCATGACTAATCAGATCATGTAGTTTCATCATTTTGTGAATTCTGCAATGAAAGGAACATATCAAGTCGACATCCTAATTAAAAAATTGATCAAGGAATTGGACAAGACACCAAGAAGAGATATCAAGTTGAACTCACAAATGCTTGTATTTTTTAGTTACATCGAGATCATTACAAATTATCTTATTGTTAAATTACTACTCTTCGAGTCTTCGTGCGAATTTGTCAACCGGGATTAGAGGTGGCAAAATGGTTAAAAGAAAACAGTTATGTGCTCATATTATTCGTTAAAATAAATTGGATAATGAATTTTTTAAAAACGAATCAAAAATGGATAAGAATTATATTATTCACCTAGAAATGAATAACTAATGGATAACTTATGAGTTTAACTTTTATATTTATAAAGCTTCAAATTTGGGGTTCCTCAAGTTTGGAAGACTATGAATTCTCCCAAAGTGATCATATTCAAGAAGCAATAGATAATATGGATATCCATTTTCCGCCAAGTAACCTGTATTTTATCTGTATTAAATATGAGTCGGGTTGAATAATTTATTTGATTTTTATATTATCCGTTATTGACCCGTTCATATCCGACCCGCCTGTTTGCCACCCCTAACCGAAATCCTCGTTTTCACTGCTACTTCGACTTTGACCCCCACAAGTGGCCATTTAAATGTAAATATCATCGTAATTCTCATTACCACTTATAATAAAAATATCTATATAGTTTTGAGAAAGATTGAAAGATGTTATTCTAAAAATATTTTTGTTATTGCTTCGATTCATATTTCTAATAAAATGAATCCCGCTCTAATAACTACGAATAAGTAAAATACATATATTAAGATGCGAAGGCTTCTTATTCTACAAAAGGGATTTCACTTGCGGAAAAAAGTTTCCTACTAACGGATTCTGGTCCATAACCATGGACCGTTATAATTATGGTTGGTGTTCACCGTGCTTCGGTCGTCGATTTGGTTACCATCTTCTTGTCCTTCCGGCATTTGGCAAGCATTTTCCTTCATATATGACCTTACGACTTTGTGGAAACCTATGTTTTGCGCAAACACTCACAATCCCCTTAATGAGGAGGCAACCCTTACGAGGTTATTTTGTCGAATTCCTTTGAGAAAGTTATCTTGCACCCCTTCTTTCTTGATTGTTTTGCGGTAATCTTCATCAAATGGTAATATTTAATATTCCCTTGAATGAATTTGCACATATTTATGATATTGTTACCACCGATCACTAATAGAAAATTGTCGTTAAGAAATATCGATCGAAATCGGTCGAAAAATTTAAAAAACGAATCGATTTTTGATTGATTTTAATTCGTTGAAATTAGGTTGGATGGTAATAAATAGCGATCGAAGTCGGTCGCAATTTCTGACCTATTTCGATCGGTCAATAAAATTTTACAAGTGACCAAAAAAGAAAACAATTGCCCAACAATTTGACCGAAGTCAGCCGGACGGTATTTTAGTTAAGCAATTAAAAAAATACACCATTAGAAAATTGAACCAGGGTCTGTACTATAACAGGAAACTATTCTACCACTAGACCATTAGTACATTTTGGTTTAAGACTATATTTTATATTTTTACTCTTTAATTGCATTTTTCCGCAAAAATAACTAACCAATTTCGGTCAGTTTTATTAAAATATAAAATTACCTATAGAAATCGATCGGTTTTTAGAATGACCGTCCAATTTCGGTTGTTTTTATGAATATTAATTTTAATTTATTTTATATGAAAGTTGGTTGGTATTTTAAAAAATAAATTTCACGGGACACCAAAATAGTTTTCCGTATTTTTTAGCAAAAAAAAAAATCGAACGAAGTTGGTCGGTTTCGTAAAAAAAATTAAACTATAATATTTTAAAATACTGACTGACTTCCGTTGGTTTTTCGGCCAATTTTTTGACGGACTGAAGTCGGTCGTTTTGTCGCGGTCGATTTTGATCGAATTCCTAGGGGGTATTATCACTTTTATCCCGCCTTTATAAATTATTTACATCTGATAGCCGAATAAGTGTATATAATTTGTATATAAAATACAATATATATATATATATATATATATATATATATATTATATTTTATTATTATTATTTTTACAGAGGCTATACAGTGTCATTTTCTCAAATTCTAGTAATGAATACTTATTTTCTGAATTTCTACCCTTTATCATAATTCCTAATTAACGAATGCTTCAATAATCATATTTTTCGTTTTAAAAGGAAAATATACTATTAGGTGAAGCTAGTAATCTGAAAAAATCAGTATGATCGTGTATGTAAACCAACTACACTAGTTAGTTTAGAGTCTTTCAAAATTAGACTAGAATAAGATTATTTTTATACGTTGAAGATGGAAATATTTACATCATGTAATTACTATAATTACTTAGTTCACAAAACTATAAAAGAAACAAAAAGAAGGCAAGAAGAGGAAGCAATTGGGCAGTTGGAACAATTAATAACAACACGTATAATATATTGCCACGTCTTCAGTGGGAACAACCGGAGTAAATGCAGACGCGGACGTTTTTGTCGTTTAGTAGTTGACACGGTAGACGAACTAGTCCACGTGGCTGTCAATGTCTAGGACCCACAACCGTGACGTGGAAGATATATAGCCACGTGGACACCGACTCCTCATGATCGCTGTTGGTGATTTTGGTAGCATAAAAACATCCGACCATCTTGTCTATTGACTCTTTCATAAATTTCACCTTATTTTAATTTATCTTTTCCTTTTTTATTTTCTTTTTACCGTTAAGGGTTATAACGGGATCGGTATTAGCCTCTTTGGCCAAGTATTTCTCGGGTCAAAAATATTTTTTGGTCAAAAATTAAGGTATTTAGCCAAATTTTTGGAAAGAAAAAAATATACTTTTAAGGAGAAGCAGAAGCAATTTTTGAGAAACAGAAAAAATAACTTCTTTTCAAAATCACTTTTCTGAGAAGTATTTTTTAAAAAAAATACACTTAAAAGCAGTTTTCAAAAGCTTCCCAAATACTAATTACTGCTCAAAAGTACTTTTAAAATTAATTAATCAAACAGAAATTGCATCTCATCAAAAGTACTTTTAAAAAAAGTACTTTTCAAAATAAGCAGATTTTAGAAAATTCGCCAAACAGGCTAATAGTCCCTCAATTCTCAATCAATATTTTTGAGTTTACAACAACATATTCAGTATATTTTATAGATTCAATTTGAAAAGGTAGTCTGTATGCAAATCTTACTTCTATCTTGTGAAGATAAAAAAAAGTACTTTTGATAAACATTCGGCTAATGAAAAGCATTTAAAATAAATTTGAAAAAGAAAATGATAGGTGAAGAATCCTGGTTGAGAATAATGAAGACGAAAATAGTTATGACAGTAAAATAATGAAGCAACAACATAATCGGAAAAAAAAACATATCGTTATAGAAAGCGAAGGATAAGATAATGCGAGAATGATAATAACAATAATATTAATATGAAAAATAAGGAACGAGTATAATGTCTCAAATTAATTCAGCTAACTATTAACTTTCCATCCTAATTTCTGTATTGGTCAAAATTTGACCGTTATGATCGATCCAATTGGGACCACATCCAAACAATGGGATAAGAAAAGACAACATCATTTACGTCAAACCACGTATTTACCGAACAACGAAAACGAATACAGAGTGAGGGGGCTATGGCCCAAATACATGACAATGACTCCATGACTATGTATAGGGATGAAACCTTCCTAGAAATTGGGGCTTTTCTCTCTCTCCTTTCCCCCGTAATCTCCTTAGTAAAAAGAAAGTAATTCAATTTCAAATCTTTTATTGAATATATACAAGAGTCATTTTCACTGATTGGAGAAAGAAGAGATGAAAGTCTTCGGTAATTTATCGCTTTTACTTTATTTTATGTATCATTTTCCGGTATGTCTGCATATCTTGAATTTACTATGTTTGGCTAAGTTTTACCTCTTCAATTTTATCAATTGATTTAATTAAAAGGGTTTCAATATCTTTTGGTCAAACAATTGGTACCGTCTGTGGGTATTTCTAAGTGAAAACTTCCTAATCTGCTCCAGATCAAAAGCCCGAAACATGGTCACTCGCCAAAAGAGAACGACAATGATATGCTTACAGCTGTTTCGAAGAAAATGAAGGAGACAGAAAAGGAGAGTTAAGCACTTCGCGACCAAATGAGAGGAAAGAGAGCTGAATACAATTACTGATTTTAGAAAGCGTCATCTCCACCAACCATCAAAGCACCAAACGAAACGCGCAACACCACAAATCCACCTTCTGCCGATCGCTCGAACAAGAACGCAGGCACCACACAGGTAAGGAGCGAGGAAAAAACCCTACCAAAAAAGAGGAAATTACTATAAAACAACTAAAATATCACCCACCAAACAAACCCAGCCCCTAGGAAATGATACCCCTTGAATGGACCTCTCCCGTCCTCGCCGAGAAGATGTCCCAAGAGAGCCTTCCCAAGGACCTAAAAACTGTGAAGACGAGGGAAAACTCCTCGAAGGTAAAGTGTCGAACATTGACGGGCTTATATTTCGATGAATGTTCAAAATAACACCCTAAATGCTAAGGGCCTTTGCCAAAAGAAAAAGTTCGACCTCGATCGAACATTGACGGGCTTATATTTCGACGAAAGTTTAAAATATCACCCTTAACGCCAAGGGCCTTTGCCAAAAAGAAAAGTTCAACCTCGATCAAACATCGACATGCTTATATTTCGACGAAAGTTTGAAATAACGCCCTTAAGGCTAAGGGCCTTCGTCAAAAAGAAACGTTTGACCTCGATCAAACATCGATGGGCTTATATTTCGATGAAAATTCGAAATAATGTCCTTAAGGCCAAGGGCCTTCGCCAAAAAGAAAATTTTGACCTTGATCGAACCTCTACGGGCTTATATTTCGACGAAAGTCCGAAATAATGCCCTTAAGGCCAAAGGCCTTCACCAAAAAGAAAAGTTCAACCTAGATCGATCATCGACTGGCTTATATTTCGACGAAAGTTTTAAATAACTCCCTTAAGGCCAAGGGCATGTGCAAAAAATAAAAGTTAGACCTCGATCAGACATCGACGGGTTTATATTTTGAGGAAAGTTTAAAATAACGCCCTTAAAGACAAGAGACTTCACCAAAAAGAAAAGTTCTACCTCGATCAAACATCGACATGCATATATTTCGATGAAAGTTTGAAATAACGCCCTAGGCCTTTGCAAAAAGAAAAGTTTAACCTCGATCGAACATTGACGGGATTATATTTCGGTAAAAGTTTGAAATAACGCCTTTAAGGCCAAGGGCCAAAAGGAAAAGATCGACCTCGATCGAACATTGACGGGCTTATATTTCGATGAAAATTTGAAATAACGCCCTTAAGGCCAAGGGCCTTCGCCAAAAAGAAAGTTCGACCTCGGTCGATCATCGACGGGCTTATATTTCGACGAAAGTTCGAAATAATGCCCTTAAGGCCAAAGGTCTTTTCCAAAAGGAAAAGTTCGACCTCGATCGAACATCGACGGGCTTATATTTCAACGAAAGTTTGAAATAACACCCTTAGGGCCAAGGGCTTTCACCAAAAAGAAAAGTTCAACCTCGATAGAACATTGACGGACTTATATTTCGACTAAAGTTCAAAATAACGCCCTTAAGTACAAGAGCCTTCGCCAAAAAGAAAAGTTCGACCTCGATCAAAAATCGACGAGCTTATATTTCAACAAAAGTTCGAAATAACTCCCTTAAAGCCGAGGGCCTTCACCAAAAAGAAAAAGTTCGACCTCGATCGAACATCGACGAGCTAATATCTCAATGAAAGTTCGAAATAAAGCCCTTAAATCCAAGGGCCTTTGCCAAAAAAAAAATCGATCTCGATCCAATGACAATAGGGTAATGCTTTATCAGGTAAAAGAAAGGGAAAGAAAGATTGTGACTCGTGATGGGATAATACTTCCATATGAACCCGAAAGTAATATCCCTACGGCTAAAGTCGTTATTAGAAAAACAGTTCCGATACCATTTGGACTATGATGGGACATCATCTCGGCAAGTTTGAATACACCATCTCGCCAGCCAAAGCCGTCACTAAGGTCCCATTCAACCCGCATGACACAAAATTCCCAAAGAGTAGGGAACTCATGCGGGAATCTACTTTGCACTACATTTATGAAGAGCAAAAAAGGGAAAAAAATACATAGGGAATATAATATGAAAAATCCTCTTTATAAAAAGTCACTACGGTAACAATCGCATATTACATACGTCCCAAACCAACAGTCTAAAAAAAAAGAGAAAAGAAGGAAGAAATAATGATAACAAACAACGAATAAAAAAATAGAAAACAAACAAAGACAACATTCTTTCACTCTCCACCATCACCACCATCTCCAAGAAGAGATTCCTTATCATCTGCACCCTCACCAGCCTCCAGCGTCGCAGAGTCATATCCAGAGTTGACACGAGCCTCTCATGCCTTCACACGAGCTCCTTCATATGCGGCCTCGATAACACTACCTACCTCCCAAAAGTTCTTATATATGTCCCTCTTGGCTTCAACATGAACTCAACTCTCATACACATGACAGGGAACAACGGCAAAAGAAGATTCGACTTGATCAAACAGTTGCACCTTTTCGGCTTGAAGGGCAGCGACCCGATCTCTTAAGTACGACGCCTCCCGGTCGATCTTACCAATGCGCTCCTCGAGCCTCACTTCCTTTAGCATGGTTGTCTCCTTCTACGACTCCTGCTCTGATCGGGGGATGCAAATAGTGTTTTCCAAAACCGTCGCCCTCGCCAACGCTAATGACAAGGCAGTCTCAATGTTCTCCAACCCGAAAACCTTTCTCTCCAACTCGGCCAATTTTCCCATCCACTCCACACTCATCGCATCGACCATGATAAGATTCTGATCCATATCAGGCTACATCGACCTCAGCTTCCCCTGAAGATATTCACACTCGTAGCAACCCCTTTGACCAACTCAAGCTCTCCGTCCTTTGCACGAAGTTTCTCATCGAGTACACTCTTACTACGAATAGCTAACATCAATTCTTAATCCCTCTTCTCCAAATCCTTGCCAAGAGATTGATCACCAGGAGTCGCCTTCAGCCACTCGTGCATCTCACGGTACTTGTTGCGATAGCGTCGATACTTCTCCAACATCTTCAAAAAAAAATTTGTCCCGAATGTCGGCCCTATGAGCCCTCTCTATTTCAATAATGTATGTCTGAAAAATGAGAAGATAGGTTACAACCATGTCACCAAGAAAAATGAGAGAAATATGAAAGAAAAGTGTAACATACTCTCAAACCTTTAGCGGCTACTTCATGCATCAAATCAAGATCGGGAATGTCCCAAAGAGCTGCACTCTTAACAACAGAACAGAAGATGTCAAACTGCGGCACCAGGTCCTCCGTATCCCCCAGGAGATTGATATCCCACGAGATCTCGAGAATACGGGACGAACCTCCCGCATGAACCACCGAACGGGTAAGACCCTATTCAAACATCTGAACATCATAAGGATAAAGGTCAGATTCAGATTCGTAGTCATCGACCACGACATCCTTTCCCTCTCTACGGCCGACGAGGAAGCACGACCCGATACTGAAGATGAAGGCCCGTCCAAAGCAGCAAATGTGATTTTAGGAGGCTGACCCCCATCGCGGCAGGTCGCCGGTCAATCACAGAGGCCGGGATCTCTGGCGGTGGGGCAGACACAACGGCTGGCTCTATCTCCGCAGGTGGAATGGAACCAACTCCTACCTCAAACCCCATCAAAGGTCGATTTTCCTCAAGATTTGTCACAACCACAGGAGCCGCTTCAGTCTCCACTCGCCGTCTCTTTGATGGCCCATCCCTTTCTGCGGCATGGAAAGGTCCCTCCACTAGGTAAATGACAAGGGTCAGAGTCCTAGCTTGAGGGGTAGCCATCGTGCATACAACCACGGCCGCAAATTCAACTGAGGCAGCCCTCGACGAAGGTGGTACAATAGATGCTGAAATAGGGCGAGAAGACGATGAAGGATGACGAAAGGCCAATGGGGGAGCCCTCGCTCTTCGCGCTCTCCCTGGCATCGGCAAACAACACATAAGAATAAAAAACGGAGAGGAGGAAGGAATAAGAGCAGCGAACAAAAATGCTATTACTCATCAATAAGGGGCTTGCGTCCATATCTCTCACAGAAGAATGACCATGTGCGGACCCGTTCCGTATGAGGAAGGATGGCGTTCACCCACTCGCGGATACTATCAATGAATGTAGGAGGCAGTTTCCCAGCTGTAAAAAATATAAACAGTTTCAGTACTACTTAATGAAAAAGCAGTCGGGTGTCATTCCGACTCAAAGTATAGGGACTTACATGCAAAAATCCATTTCTCAGGGAATCCCGTAGGAGCCGACACGAGATGCTCGATCTGCACATAAAATAGTTCTCGTAGAAGCAAAGGTTTTCTGTGTCATCCTTCTTTACCACCAAGCTCTTCGACCCTCGATGGCGCATATGAATCAGCATGCCACAAGTGAGTTGAGGGGAGAAGATATTGAGAATGTGCCTCAAAGTGATCTCACGACCGGCAAGCTCCGCAAATTTGAGCAGTATAAGAAATAATTTATACATGTTCGACGTAAGTTGAGCCGGGCATACCTTGTAAAAGCCGCAGAAATCTACCACCAAGAGAATGAGAAGAAACGTGTACCCAACAATAAAAGGGTAGGCATAGAATGCACAATACCCTGGGGGTCAAAATGGACTATGTCTCCCCCACCACCAGCAATATTTCGACATAGGGAGGAATTCCCCACTTAGCCCTCAAGTCTGCAATCCCCACCTCATTTATGACGGAGGGATCAGGTTCCAGTTCTTCTCCGGCGGAACTTTAGAAATCAGTCCATGCCTTCCATGGGTGAGGTAAGATCTCAGCCATATACAGAACTTCCTTATCTTCTGACACATCTACCCCTCTAGTGGTTGGAACATCTTCTGGTGTCGGAATTATGGTGGGAAGGTCAGCACGAGAAGAATCAGTGACATTTGTATTAGTATGATGAAGGAACAGGTTCAAAGAGAAGAAAAGATAAAAGTCCTTGGCTAACCGAAGAAAGTCAAAAGTTCGAAGTATTAAGAGAAAGGAGAATTCGCAAAGTTCTTTCAAGTAAAGGTAAGAAGGTGTGTCGTTCGAATGATGAACTCCTCCTATTTATAAGAAACACAAATTCCCCAAGCTCGAAACCCAAGAGTTGCCAATCGAATTTGGGGGGGCACAAACGGTTCAATCCCCCGGGGAACGTGTGTCATAATAGCATCAACCACAACCAACATTTCAAGATTAAACGATGTTTCGGTTCAGAAATGGATGCAACGGTTCAAAGATATCGAAAGCTTGCCAATATGCTACTTGATTCTGAAAATCATACCCAAGGGGCAGACAACCATATTTCTCCTAGACGAGCAGAAATCATCATCCATCTATTGGACCCGATAAGGGACGACCCCGCCAGATGGAGAGACTAACTGTATTGGTCAAAATCTGACCGCAGTTGTCGATCCAATTGGGACCACGTCCAAACAATAAGGAAAGACAACATCATTTACGCCAAACCACGTATTCACCGAAAAACTAAAATGGATGCGGAGTGAGGGAGGCTATGGCCCAAATACATGGCAATGATTCCATGACTATATATAGGGATGAGATCTTCCTAGACAAGGGAGCATTTTTCTCTCTTTTTCCCCTGTAATCTCCTTAGTAAACAGAAAGTAAATTAATTTCGAATCTTCCATTGAATATGTACAACTGTCATTTTCACCGCTTGGGGAAAGAAGAAACGAAAGGATTCGGTAATTTATCGCTTTTGCTTCGTTTTATGTATCATTTTTCGATTTGTCTGTAGATTTGGAATTTACTATATGTGACTAAAATTTACCTCTTCAATTTCTTTAATTGATTTAATAAAAAAGGTTTCAATATCTTTTGGTCAAACAATCTCCATATCTTCTTATCTATATGTCCCTAAATTAGAAAAAAGATTAATACAAAGCACTTTACCTATTAATGTTCATTTAAGAAGTTTGAACAAAAACATAAATGTTGGTCCTCAGTAAATTTATAAAATTGGAATGGAAAAAGTACATTGCATGTATTTGCCTCGTTATTTGTGTGTCGGTGTTGTGTTGTATTTGATTTTTGAACTTTGAATAAAAGTTTTTGGGGTAAGTGTGATTATACATTATTTTTACCTAATTCTTGGACTTGCCGGAATTAATGGAGGAAAGAGAGAATTCCGTGAGGTTACGTAGCCAGCGCGTCGCCGTTTTGCATGGCGGCAATTATATTACTTTTTATTGACGTGAAACCAAATATTTAAGGAATCAAAATTAATCATATAATGTGATAAGAGTATGTTATTACATATCGTCGGCTGACCTATAACGATAGGCCGATGAATAACTCTTTATAATAAATCTAATGTTACTAATAATTTGCAACATAAAATTTTAATATGCAATAGCCAATAAATTGTGAAAACATATGCAATTTTTTCCAATATCATTTATATAAATGTTATTAATACCATCTTTTTTACTAAATAATATTAGCAGCTTAATTATTACCCTTGTGGTCGTTCTTTTTTTTTTTTTTCTATTTAACAGAAAGTTTGACGACAGATCCGTAGGTTATGAGATTGCAGGGGCAGATATAAACTTTAATATATGAGTTCGGCAGAATTCAATAACGTTTATAAGTATCGATAAATTCATTAAATATATACAAAATTAAATATAAAATGCATTTACTAGCATTTGAGGTTGTTTGCTTAAATTCTAGAACGAACCTGGATCCGACTCTGCGAAATTGTTGAGAGAAAAAAAAATCGCTGCATTTACAAGCTCTCTTATCTGAAATTTCTAAAACATTTTCCAGACATTTTTCAGTTCAAATGTTCAATAGCCAAATTTCTAAATTTTTAAATTAAGCGCCAAGCTGGACTCAGCCAGAGAAGACTTTTGGGATGATTTTGAGCATATATAGCTAGCAATCTACCAGCAGCCGACAGAAAACATTTGATGCTATTTCTTCGGAATTTATAAAATAAAATAAAATGTACGATTTTCAATATACCTGATTATTTATGTAGTTATTTCAGACATGTTTTAGGAATCTGTTTAGCCAAAAAGAAACAACAGTTATGCAATCTAGCGTGGAAGTTAGCTGGTTTCCACCTAAATTGGAGTGTTTTCTACCCAAAGAGAACTCTGAGGAAATTAATAAACTTAAAAAGAAATTGTATCTGTAAATATTACAAAATTAATTAGTACTCAATAATTTTGATTCCAATGGAAGAATGAGTTAAAAGCAATTATGAATTCAACAAGAGCAATATAACTTTGGAAAATCTTCAAGTTTCAACTATAAAGTGTTATTTAAGAAAACAAAAAATTGATATCGAGTTGTTATTAATTAATGAATCACTTCAGGCAAAACTTATTTTAGTGATCGGATAGACACATTAAATATGGTTAGTTGATCCAAAAAAATATATATATGAAGTTAGCAATGAATTAGTGATAGATTAATAGCAATTCACTAAAAGGAATCGTCGTAGCTAAACATTTTGAATCATTGGCCATTTAAAGTTTCACTGCAAATAGTTTTTACTATCAACATTGATATTTATCATTGTATGTCTGTATTGTCCATTAGTAGCTTAAGAGCAACGACAAAATTGTATTCGTGTGACTTTTAGGTCATAAATTCGAACCGTAAAAGCAACCAATAATATTTGCACTAGAATAGACTATCTATATTATACCTCTTGAGGTGCGGCCTTTTCTCGGACTCTGTGTGAATACGTGATGCTTTCTGCACCACGGTGTCCTTTTTTTATCGTCCATTCAAAAGCTAAAATCTCTTTGAGATGTTCAAACTTGTTAATCAAAATGGAACCCACAATTTGATTAAACGTTTCTGTATATTGAATAATTTCGTGTCGACTTTGTCACATAACAACCAAACTATCAAAGAGAGCGATAGAGTTTGTTCTACTGATCTCCAACCAAGTGCGTCTGTTCCGCTCAATTCGAATGGCAGGAACTTGGCCAGGGCTTCATGTATTGAATTGAAGAAGAAAACACAAAACAGTACAGATATGTCTCTCAACTCTCATCTTTACTTTTAATACATTTTGATTTGGATGGTTGTTATCTATTCTATGGTTTCATGTTGCTATTTAAAATACAATATTTATTTTACAAATATTGATAGTTACTTAAATTTTGTTGTATCGTATTGATAAATTTAACGTGATATAAAGATAAAAAAAATTGTTTTATGTAACGATCAATTTGGTGTAGTTGCATCTTTCTTATTATTAAACAATTCTATTTTATTTTCTTGCCCTACCATTTTATATACAATAATTCTATCATGTGTCCTTTTTTTTATTATAAGTTTATTCTTCATATTGCTGGTGAATGACATCATGAATCTATCCCGAATGATACAGTTTATCCAAACGTCATATTTATCAGACCTATATGGTATAATATAATACGAATCATTATGAAATCCTTGTAATAACCATCCAAGTAAGCTGTTCATGTATGTGGCTATCGCCCGCTGTTGTTTTGACTGGATTTGATTAATAGACTTGAAAATGTATTGATGACTATTACAACCTTTTATACTGTAAAAACATATAACGATTCGATCGGTCGTTTTGTGTATTACATTCCTATTTTCCCTTTTGATGTTTCACACATGTGTATTAGTGATTTTATGACTTGCGGAGTTGGTTAGTTTAGTTCCAACAAGATTTTGGGTTGATTTTGACTCTATGGTTCTTGGTTTAGAAGCCTAAGTTAAAAATATTGACCATTGATTTTTACGAAAACGATCTCGGAATGGTATTATGATGGCTCCAATAGGTTCGTATCATGATTTTGGACTTTGCTATATGCCTGGAATTGAATTTGAAGGTCCCTGGGTTGATTTGACTTGTTTTACTGAAAGTTGGCAATTTGTGGGTTAAGAAAATTCCACTTTTTTTTATTCCTTATTGTGCGAATTGTTGATTTTGAAATCTGAGCCTTGGCCTTTTTATTTTCTCACAGATGGTGAAGACACTAACTGCTGGATTAGATTATCAAACACTGGCGCCCTCTGCTAGAGCCATAAAAGGTCGGGGCCGGGGCCGGGGTAGAGGTTGCGGAGGGGAACATGTTGTAGCTAGATCACCTGCCCGAGCAGCGAATGAGGAGACACCAGTATCTCGGTTGAGGGACAAGCATCCGAGGTTCCTGTTGTTACCTCTGGACTTTAGGAGACCCTAGCAGAGTTTTGAGCATGTTCGGCACTTCATCTCGGGCACGATCGAACCCCCTTGTACCAGCTACATCTCATGCTGAGGGAGGAACTCAGGCTTCCGCGGTTCGTATCCCAGAATGGCGAGTTCACATTGATCAGGTCTCGGGTGTTATGTCAGCACACGCGTTATTCCGGTTCAACCTGAGGTCAGGCCAGGCGCATCTGAGGAGAAGTAGAAGAGACTCGAAATGTTCAAGAAGTATGATCCTCCCACTTTCAGTGGCACAACTATGGAGGATGCTAGGATTTTCTAGAGAAGTGTCATCGTATCATCGTATTCTTCGCACCATGGTTATTATGGAAGCAAGTGATGTTGCCCAAACTCACACCACAAATATAGGTAGTGAGGCAATCGAAGCAATGATAAAAACCCAACGCAAGTTGGGGTCGAATCCTCAGAGAGTTAGAATTGGGATTAGGTATACACCTAGTGTAATTGTACAATGTCACTCAAATTGCACTTCCACATTCTTGTTTGTTATTTCTCTTTTTTAATTTAAGCCATTAATTGCAATTATAAAACTAGGAGAAAATATTTTTGATTTTAATTATTTTTCAAATGATAAAGGATCTAGGGTCGTGACTTCCACCTAGCTCGTTACCTAACGGGTCGTAAACTCTAGGGCAAGTTTGATTAGTCGGAGTTGTAATATAGCAATCACACGTAATTACCCACTATATACCTCTCAGTAGTTTGAGTGATTTTGCCTAATTTGGTTTTCTCAAGTCCAAATGGTTATTGCACAAATCAAGTGATATATGCTCAAGTCGGGTCTTACTATCTCTAAATTTGACCCTTTAATTGGGGTTATCAATTTCTTAAGTTCACTCCAATTTCTAGTTAGCCAAGTTCTCCTAGACTTAGTCTCTCTTTCTCAAGTAGAGACTAAGTCAAATAGGCATGAATCAATCTTTGCAACCATTAATTCTTGAATACAAGCATGAAAAAGGCTAAATATCACTAACCCAATCATAAACAAGCCCTAAATCAAATACCCATTAAGTACCTACACTAGGGTTAGGCCACAACCCTAGCGAGAAATTTAGCTACTCATAAAAATTGAAGAAACTAAAGAAGAAGTTAAGTTATAATGCATAATAATTTATTAGAGAAAGAAAATCTAATGTTTAGAAGTTAATCTAATATAAAATTTCTCAAAACAGCAATGAAAACTGTCTAGGTGCTCCTCCAAAAACTAAACTTAACCTAAAAATGACAAAAAGTCCTATTTATACTAAGGTGAAAATATCTGACAAAAATGCCCCTGCGAAGGTTGTGCAGCCGCATAATTCTGGTGCGGTGCGCACAATGAGCTTCTGCGGTCGCATAATTATCGTGCAGTCCACATTTATAGAACTTGGGGCTTGGTACTTCGGGGCTTTTGCGGTCCGCATCAAAATGAGTGCGGCCGCGCTTCTAACTGTGCGGCCACACAAAAATAGTACGGTCGACATTCCAGCTTGAATCTAGAATTCCCATCTCTCTGATTTTTGTCTTCTACAGATCGCATAATTTGAGTGCGGCCGCACAATTATGGTGCGGTCTGCATGGTTTCAGCTGGACCAGAAACTAACTCTCTGAATCTCCTCTGTGCGGCTACACTATAATTGTGCGGTCCGCACTATAATTGTGCGGTCCGCACTGTTGGACTTTTTGTCATGTTTTGGTTCTTGTTCACTTTTGACTTATTTATGAGTTGATTTTGACTTTTTCGGCTCGTTTCCCAATATTCCTGTACAAAAGCACATTTCATTAGTTCTTGGAAATATCTTTAAGAATTTTTTAGCTAAAACACAAGTAAAAGAGAGCGAATAAGTGGTCAATATCCCTACTCATCAACTCCCCCAAACTTAAGGTTTTGCTTGTCCTCACGCAATTAAGGCAACTCCCACCTCCACTAGAAAAAAAGGATATTTCAGCTGTCCTAAGGTGAATCAATCACATATCAATTGGGACCAACAATTACCTAAAACACATATGAATTATCAACAACACAATGATTTGACTTTTTTACTACCATAATTGTAATGTGACACTAGAGCATCAAGAGTTGACTTTATTCATAAAGGAGGCTTGCTCTTTCACGTAGGTCATTTGTGGACCCCAAAATCCTCCTCCCCTACTCTCCATTAGCAAATCTCACTTTAGAATGTAACACTCGAATCAAGGATTGTGAAAATTTTGCCTATCTCTCTCAAAAGAACGTCACAAGTCCGGCTTTAAGTACCATACGCTTTCCCTTTATGTAAATCACCACTAATATAAGCTTACTCAACTTGAAATCATGTAGGGCTTTTGCGGGATGTAACGAAGGCTTTTGGACCAAGGTACCCCCGAACCCTAATCATTTTTCACTCCTAGCCTCCTTTGAATACCCTCGCTCCCATTTCCCTCTCAAACCCTAGCCGCCTCCTTCAACCACCACCATGAAAATACCCCAAATCCATGGATTCCAAAGCTATTAGAGGCCTGTATCTACCTCCTATGGATTCTACATGCCTGATTATCATGGTTTCAAGGCCATAACTTGAAGAAGTGGGGTCCAGACCTTAGTTAATTTCAGTTCTATGGTTGTCTTCTGTCATGTTCTTGCTCCGGCCAGCTATGGCCATTCAAGCATGACTCTTGACTTCTACTGCCTAGATCGATCATCTTCCAAGCCTTTCTCACCATCTGGGGTTCTTCTGAAACCCTAAACTTTGAGGTTCTTCCGATTATTTTAGATCTGTTTTAGATCTGTGTTTACTCTAAACTTTTAAACGTTTTCTCAAGGTTTCTTTCAAAACTTTACCTTCAAAACCCCTCACCTTTCTGATTTTGGGGTTTGTTAAGTTATTTTGAAGCCTTCTCTGATTTGAACATGTTCTACTGTGTTTCTTTATGTTATTATTTTACTTGAGTTTTCAAGTTAAGGGCCTTAACCTTTTTGAGACTTTTTCGAATTTATTTTGTTAGTATTTGTCTGATTTATTTGTTTTTATCTCTAGACTCGATTGTGTTGAAAACCCTAGAATTTTGGGTTCATTCGAGTCCTGAGACTATTTTCTATGTGATTTACCTGTTCTTCATGCTCCGAATTTGATTGGTTTCAAACCCCTAATTTCTTTAGATCTATTCCAGTTTCTGAAGTTGTTTCATCTGTTGCTCGACTGAATTTCGAAATCTTTCGTTTCAGCCTCTGTTTCTTTATGTAATTTTGACTTGCTGCTACCGATGAAACTCTACTATATGGTCTTTTCACTTGACCCCTTTGCATGTTATTTGATACTCTCTCTTTTCTGTATTACTAAGTTACTGAGATTGACCTATGTGACTACCTTGTTTCGATAGTCCACTACTTACTGACTTTGTGATTGCATGAAGCTTCTCTTTGTCATAAGTTCAGCCTTGCATACCTAGTGTTCATGCACTCTTTTATATGCTAAATTTCACTCTGAAATGACCTTCAATTTTGGACTAATTTCAAACCTCCTTGTATAATTCCAATTGCATTCATGTGCTAAGTAATTGACTCTTTCCTTGTTTCACTTTATTGATTTCCCTGTTTCTTGAGTTGATTTGAAAACTTTCCTTAGACGTTTGATTCTCCTATTTTTGACTTGGTTTATTTTTTATTCATGGGAACCCCTGTTATTCTCCCCAAATCAGTAATTTCGAATCCCCGACTCCTTGTATGTGCTGATTGTCTCCATATTCTGCAAATTTATTGTGTTGTTTTTTACCTTATTTGGATAACCAAGTATTTCAAAGATTCTTTCCTTAAATAAACCTCTATGTACTTACCCCTAATTGTTTATTCTGCACATGATGCTTTACTTAATTTCTTTCCTTAAATGTTTTCTGCCCAGTACCGTTGATTTTTACCCCTTAATTTAGGGAAGTCCGTATACTAATTTGATTTTAATTAGTATATAGTTCCATAATTGCTGTTGAACTATGATTCTTGCCTTATTTTCTACCTGTTTTCAAACTATAAATACCTGGCTCTTTCATTAACACAGACATACAAGAACAATCTTAGTTTCCGAACTCACACTCACACTCAAAAGTATTTTCTTGTTACTTGTATTGTGGCCTGTTGTTAAAGTCCTGCTACCTGCTTTTACTGTATTTTTCTTCTTTGAATTGGTATGTTCCGATTAAGATTCCAGCATCACAACAATGTGTTTACTTAATACTTTTACATTCTTGTGTGCCTATTAATTGTGTTTAGTTCAGTACTTATTTTGAGCATGCTGTAATTTCCTTCTGCCTATTCTGAATCTATTACGAATCCTAAACCCCCACCACAAATCTGTTCGATGCTTATGGTTTGTTTGAGGCATGGTAGTACCGAATATTACTGCCCATGACTCAAGCTTGATCCCGTGGGATCCTAAACTCTGTGTTTCTCTAGTATTATGTGTTCTCGTAGGCTTATAGACATGGTAGCATCTTCTGTTGTTGTGCATACCCAAATCTTACCCTTGCCTAGGCACATAGGCTTTTTGCATCTTCTCAACCCCCCTGAACCCCTTTTGTATGAAATTATCAACTTGTTTGTGGCTGTTTCCTTCTCCTTTATTCCCTCAGAACTCTATTTCTTCACTTGCACTCGCTTTTAGACTTAATTTCTTCCCCTCTCTTGTGAGCCTTGCCTTGGGAACCATTGAGCTTCCTCTGAACTTGGACACCTCAGGGCTGCCACTTCCATACTGCACTTTTGCCTATTCTGGTAATACAATTTGGGTGTGAGCACTATCCGGAGTCCCTTTGAGGCTCATAGGGAACTCTAACACACTCAATTCGAGAAAGGCTTTGGATCGGTGGTCTTTGAGTTGGTCTATCTCACAACTCAGAGAGAAAGTCAAGAATCAAGCTTCCTCTGGTTGTACTTTTCTGATGTAATTTTATTTTTGGTTTGTATAAGTTGTAATAAGCATTTGGGGTTGGCTAGTGAAAAGGATGGGTAACCATGTATGCAAGGGTAGAAATTATGCCTATAGGTTATTCTTATTTTTCATGTTTAGCTACATATATAAAGCACACCTATAGGATTGTTCTAATTATGCACATTCAATTACATAAAGAAATCATGCCTATAGGGCGTTCTAAATTCTATATATGCAATCACATATAGAAATCCTACCTATAAGGTTTGTTCTAATTCTGCATATTTAACCCCATGTAGAAATCATGCCTATAAGGTCTAAAACAAAGTTTCTCATTTAGGTACCATGTCTATAAGATTTCTGCATTTAGATATCATGTCTATAAGACTTCTGCATTTAGATACCATGCCTATAAGTTTCTGCAATTAGATACCACGTTTATAAGGTTTCTGCAATTAGATACCACGTCTAAAATCAGTAATGCATATAAATCATACCTATAAGGATCCTTGAGCAATTCTAATACGTTTTTTTCATTCAGAAGTCAACGTTATATATAAAATCAGTAATAGTAGAACCTGTAATCAATTTGGTTTAATTCTGCAACTCTTTTGATAATCTAAGCCCCCCACTTAACTAGTTTAACAAGCATTCATATAGGACTTCAAACAATTCATTTCGAGTCTTGTTATCTCATAACCTTCTGAATTCAGTAGATATCATGCCTATAGGACTATGTCTAAACACTTACACAAGCTTTAGAGTAATAATTGTAAAATGATTCTGTTTCTATTAATCATTACAACCAGCAGACAGTCCTGATTCGGACTTCTTATTTGTGTTATGAAATAAACCAATCCGCCTCAATATTTAAACTCCTTCGTGTTTGGTATTTTTAATAAGACCTAAAAAGTATGTGCAAGTCATGCTAATTATATGTTTATTCGTTCAAAGAGGTATATATGAGCCTTTGTTTGTTTATATGCTTTCTCTCAAAATATGCAATATTTGTTTTGTATGTCACATTCGAGTTTTTACCTTTGAAATTTCAAATAAGCCTAATATCCCTCCCTTTAGGATTAGTAGTCCTAAGTACCCCCAGAATTGATATGAATGGGATGGGTAATATCATGCAATAAATAATCGAGACCAATTCGCCCTTTAAATACCTTAACGGGGTTGGGAGGGTAGATATTGATATGATGACAATGCGATAATGTCACGTGTAGCCCCTTATTGAGGAGTGATTACCGGACATTCTGTGCGGTGATCCATATTTTTAATAAACCTAGGACCCCCTTTCTTTATTGTTTATTCTTTATTCTTTATTCCTTTAGCATTTTAGTTCCTTATTTTAACAAATTAGATTTTCTAATTGTCCTTTCAAACTTTGTTTTCAAACTATTATGTGTCGAAATCCCCTCGTATTTGAGCCTTATTTGCCTATATGTTAATTGCACCTCAATTCAAAACAATTGTTTGGCCGGAAACCACACTAGTGGATTCTGATGGGTGCCCAACACCTTCATTAGATTAATTTCAAGCCCTTTTATCTCTGGTTGTTCAAATCAAACTCTTTTGGTGTCCTAATGAACCCTAACCATTAGGTAGGGACGTTTCAAATTAAAACCCAGTTCCCAAAGGGAACGAGTTAACCTTCCAAATGTCATAAACTGATTTCGCGAGAAAAAAGGTGCGCGACAAGGCTCAGCAGCCGAATCAATAACTACTGGCGCTGGCTCCTTAGAGTGGCCAGTGTAGGTAGTAGTCTTACCCTTGAACTGCGGGTTGTCATCTACCTGAAGGTGGTACCATGAGAAAGTCTTATGGGCCTTTACTCCGGTTTCATAATGCTTCTGCTTTACCCTTTGATCCTTAAAGTATTCTGTGAGGAAGTTTGGGTACGGATAGGATCTTTAACCCTTATGGATAGCTAAAGTGATGTTGGTGGACATGATGGCACCTTCATTTATCAGATACCTAGCCATAATCATTGCCACTAAGACTGCACGGGGATGTGTGAGTTGGTTCTAATTGAGGCATGGATCAATACAGCTACACACAAATGTTTGACCCACTTTTGCTTCAAAAGTTAGGGTGGCCTGGACAATGGGAACCCCTGGTGTGAGCCACGGAGGTGTTGATCCTCAAATTTCCAGAATCTCAGCTAGCCATGGGCAAACTGCATCATTCATAGCCAGCTTCTCCAAGTATTGGACTGCCTCCATTTTCTCAAACCCCACATATGAATTCAATGCATAGGAGTCGAATCACACTTTCAGATTTCGCACTTTTGTCACCTTGGTACCTTTTTTATGTGAGCTACATTTGTATAGAATTCCTTGACCAGGTGCGTATTTGCATCTAGGACGCTGTGGGTGAACCATTTTGATCGGCTTCAACCCTATACCACTATATAATGGCAAAGAGTGGTAGATGAAGCTTTACCCAAAAGGTCGGGATCGATATCCACAATGAGCTAATATTGGTTTGGAGTTGGTTTTCTATCCAATCTAGCTATGCATGTTGTTCTTAATTGCACTTCTAACGATGCTTTGTTTTTGTGACTATTATACGTTTAAAGCTATTGATTGCTGAAAATAAACTAAGTATAATATCTTTGTAAGAGTTTTCTCAAGTTATAACTAGCATTAGGGAAGTAACTTACACCTAGGTGAGTATCTCATGGGATCTAATATTTAGTAAAAGCTTGTTATATTTGGGGGCGTGATATAATCATTACACTTAATTATTCACTCTATACCTCTTGGTAATTTGAGTGACTTTGCCCTAGTTGGCTTTCTCAAGCCCAATTGGGTGTTCAAACAATACCAAGTAAAATTGGCTTAAGTAGGGTATTATTATCTCTAGGTTTAACCCTTTAATTGGGACTATCAAATCTCTTTAACGCACCCTAATTCCTTGTTAGACTGAATTTCCTAGACTTAGACCCTCTTTGTCAAGAATAGTCTAAGTCATAAAGGCATGACTCAATGTTTGCAACTACCAATTCATCAATTAAAGCATGAAACAAGCTAAATATCACTAACCCATAAATAATTAAACCCTAAAATATAAGACCCATTAAATACCCACACTAGGGTTGGGTCACAACCGTAGCTAACGGGTTTAGCTACTCATAATCAAGATAGAAATCAAAGATGGAGATGAAATGTAAGCCATAAAAGTTAATTACAAGAATAATTGCAAAATATGTTCTAAAATTACTCTAAGTAGTAAAATACGGTTGTTCACGAGCTTCTCCAAAACAAAAGATCACCTAAAAATATGAAAAAGATCTATTTATATACAACTAAACTACTAAACAAAAATGCCGTACAGAGGTTCCGCTGACAACATAATAATGAGCGCATCAGCGCTTGAACTTTCGTGGCCGCGCAAAAGCAAGCACGGATTGTGGTTCTTCTCTTTTAGATTGTGACTGGACTTGATTTGGCTGGGAGCATAAAAGCAACTGCCTCAGTGTTGTCTTCAACTGCGGCTGCGTAATATGTTCGTGGACCACGCTCTTTATTTGAACTCAAATTTCCAGGCCTCTGATTCTCAATTTTACGTCAGCACTATTTGGACCACGGTCACGTCAAGTATTTCGTTGCTGCGCTATTTCACCATGGGCAGTGATGTGTGTTGTGCCCAAAATTGCCTTCTCTGAACCTTAATTCTGCTGAGAGCATTATTATGGTCACCTCAATGGTGGACCTTCCGAGGCTGCAGTATTTCATCGTTGTCACCGCTTTTAGCTCAGCTTTGAACATGTGCAGGTTTAACTCCTTTATGTGTTGGTTAGGGCTTTCTTACCTCATTTTGACCAAACCCTGCAAACAAGTACAATAAGTTAGTTTGCGGGATTACATTTACACATTTTTTTATCCAAAACCTAAGCAAAAGAGAGCATAAGATAGGCTAGAATCCGTAGCTATCACATTTCCATCCTTTTCGCTCCTGGAATTGCCTAAGGACATTGGTATTGTGCTCGTTCAGATATTTCATCAAGAATTGTCACTCAAGAGTAGGCGAACTTTGCGTCCGCCATTCTCTAAATTTTGCAAAGGCATTGGCACTGACAAATCTGTCTTCCCATATCTCTAGCCTCCTTGACCTCTCTAAACCTCCCACTACAGTATCACGCCATATACCATCGTTTGGGACATCATCATCATTGTCTAAGTTGATTGGAGCAGGTGAGGCATGTGAGGAAGAGGCTCAGAATCGTGACTACCCTCTTCCGAACCTTCAGACGAACTGGCAGCTGAAGATGACTCGTCTACCAAATGAAATCTACCCGAGATTTGTTGTGATTGGGCTTCCGGCTGTGCTTGCATGGAGCAACCCTCAGAAGATTCCCTAGATGGGAGGTACTCACAGGTCTCGGAGGGTTCAAGGGCTCTATTTGCTGTGGCTTTCTTGCTTATTACTCTTTGAAGTGCTAGAGGAAGGTTGGTTCTGCCTCGACCCCAGTGTCGGGAGGGTTCTGCCCTCCCTTTATCTCCCTTACCACGTGATCGAACCATTTTCTGCAATACATAAGTAATAGAAATCAATTAGAATTGAAGCTCATAATGTATACAAAAGCAATATACAAAGTTGTAGGAAAACAATCTCAGAAGGGGCAGTACAAACTGCACAAAAGTGAGTGCGGCCCCAGACTATCAAGTGTAGACTGCACAAAAATGAGTGCAGCCGAACAGTCCCAGGTTCACACTACTGGGTCTATGATGTTTCATCAGCTCAGACCACACAAAAGTGAGTGCGGCTACATAAGTCCATTGCGTACCGCATAATTTTGAGTGCGGACACACAATTCATGAACATACTTGACCTAACTCAGAGAGTTGTACACTGTACAAAAGTGTGTGTGGCCGTGAAGTTCAAAGTGCAGACTGACAAAAATGAGTGCAACCGCACAATTTGAATTTAGCCGGCACTAGTTTAGGGTTCATGCAATCTTGATCACAAATTCGATATGGTTTTAGCAATCAAACATCATTTGTCAATTACCTAGACCCCAATTATCATTTATGATGCTAAGCAAGAATGACCATCTATTGACATTATTAGGCATGAACTTAACCCTAGATTAAAGAACAAAGAAAAGAAAAAGAGAAAGAATCTAAAAATGAAAATAACATAGCAGTAATGAAGATGAAGATGAGATTCTACACTGATGGGATGATTTGAGAATAATGGGGATATGCACTGTGCTAGCTTAGTTTCAGGGCTCAAGGATCGTAATGTGTAAAAAGCTGAGAAAGACTCTATTTATAATTTTGACCCATTAGGCTAGGACCTACATGAGTGAGGCCGCACAATTTTGAGTATGGTCCGCACTCCTTACCTACTCCTATGAAGATTTACTACGCACCGCACAAAAGTGAGTGTGGCCACAAAATCAGTGCGCACCGCACAAAAAGGTGTGCAGCTGCAATTTTTTAAGGACTTTTGACAGGACAAACTTCAGAGACCATGCATTTTTTATCTTCCAGTTGTGCGAACGCACAAAAATGGTGTGGAGGGCGTCAGTATAGTCCGTATAACCATGGTGCGGTCTGCACTTTTTGTGACACAAGGCCAAATTTTCCTGCACAATCCCTGCAATACACAACCATTCCTGCATACACTTCAAAACTAGTTAGCACAAAACAAAGCCTATCTAATCTAAAGAAGAAAAACAAAAGAAAGAAAAGGACATGGTTTTCCTTCCAAGAAGCGACTAGTTTAACGTCGCGGCACGATGCAGATTACCAATCACTTGAAATTAAGAACTACCACAATGTGTCCATCATCAACCTTGCCGAGATAATGTTTAAACCGTTGCGCATTGCCTTTAAAAACCTCATCATTCTTATTTTTTGAATCTAGAGCACCAAAGGGGGTTACACTCAATACTTCAAAGGGGCCACTCCATTTTTATTTCAACTTTCCGGAAACATCCTTAACCGGGAGCTGAACAATGGCACAAGATCACTTTTTTAAAACTCCTTGTTATCGATATACTTGTCATGTAGGTACTTCATTTTCTCCTTGTAAAGGGACAAACTTGTGTAGGCATGATATTGGAACTCATCAAGCTCATTTAAGTGTATCATTCTTAGGTTTGCAGTGACATTTCCTCAAGGTTCAACTTTTTCAAGGCCCACATAACTTTATGCTCAAGTGCTACTGAAAGATGACACACTTTACCAAACTACTTGATATGGAGACATCCCAATTGGCGTTTTCTAAGCCGTCCTATAAGACCAAAGAGCATCATTAGGTTTTTTTGACCAATCGATCCGGTTGGCATTAACTGTCTTTGACAAAATACTCTTGATCTTCTGGTTGGAGACCTAAACTTGCCCGCTTGTTTGAGGATGGTAGGGGTTCGAAATTTTATGCGCGAGACCATACTTGGTAAGTATGGTATCAAAAGCCCGATAGCAAAAATGCGAACCACCATCACTACTAATTGCCGTCGGAGTACCAAACCTTGTGAAAATGTTCTTTTTCAAGAATGCCATCACACTTTGAGCTTCGTTGTTGGGTAAATCCACAACTTCAACCTATTTTTACAGATAGTCCACAACTATCAAAATGTAAGTGTTCCCACAAGAGCTCACGAACAGTCTCATGAAATCAATACCATAAACATCAAAGATATCAATCTCTAAGATGGTGGTGAGGGGAATCTCATTCTTCATAGGAATCCCACCAGCCCTTTAGCATTCATCATAATGCTTGACAAGATCACTAGCGTCCTTGTAGATAGTACGCCAATAGAATCCACAACTCAACACATTTGTAGCCGTTCTAGCTCCACCATGTGACCACCATACGATGTAGAGTGGCAAACTCAAAAATTCCCATTTGTACTTCCTCCGGCACACATCGCTGGATCACACCATCGGTGCATATCCGAAAAAGATACTACTCATCCCAATAATAATCCAAGCCATCCTGTTTCATATTCTTACTTTGGTTTGAAGATCACTCATTTGGTACAATTCCGCTCATAAGATAATTGGCTATATTGGCAAAACATGGCATCTAGGTCATTGAACCGGCAGGAGTTGCTCGTTGGGAAATGAATCATTGATCTCAAAGCCATCATGTGGCCTCCCATCCTCCTCCAATCGAGACAAGTAGTCCACCACTTGATTTTCACTACCTTGCAGTCTTGAATCTCTAGATCAAACTCTTGTAATAGAAGCACCCACTACATCAACTTTGCCTTCGTATCATTCTTGCTCATTAAATATCGAAGTGCCTCATTGTTGGTGTGAACAATCACCTTTGTACCCATCAAATACAGGAGAAATTTCTCCATAGCAAAAACAATAGCAAGTAGCTCTTTTTCTGTCACTGTGTAGTTAACTTGGGCATCATTCATGGTCTTGCTAGCATAGTAGACTGGATGGAAGACATTTTTGATTCTTTGCTCCAATACCGTTCCAACCGCCACATCGCTAGCATCACACATGAGCTCAAAAGGCAAGCTCCAATCCGATATGGTGATAATATGAGTAGTAGTAAACTTGAGCTTAAGCAATTCGAAGTCCTTCATATAATGTTCATTGAAATGGAACTTGGCATTCTTCTCCAAAAGTTTGCACAATTGGTTTACCCCTTGGAAAAGTCCTTGATGAATCAGTGATAGAAACCCGCATGATCTAAGAAGCTCCTCACTCCCTTCATGAATGTAGGGGTGGGAGTTTGGAGAGCACCTCAATTTTGGCCTTGTCGACCTCAATACCATTATTTGAAATTTTGTGGCCGAGGGTAATTCCTTCCTCGACCATGAAGTGACACTTCTCCCAATTCAACACCGAATTTGTCTCCTCACATCTCGCCAATATCCTATCCAAATTGTTCAAACAATCTTCAAACTAATTCCCTACCATGGAAAAATCATCCATGAAGACCTTAAGAATATCCTCCACCATGTCGGTGAAAATAGCTATCATACACCGTTGTAAAGTCGCTTGTGCATTACACAACCCAAATGGCATCCTTGAAAATGAGAAAGTACCATAAGGATATGTGAAAGCAGTCTTCTCTTGGTCCTCGGGAGAAATTTGAATTTGATTGTAGCCGGAGTATCCATAAAGTAAGCAATAAAAAGCATGTCCGGCCAACCTATCAAGCAGTTGGTCAAGAAATAAAAGCCGGAAATGATCTTTCCGGGTGACTCTGTTGAGCTTCCTATAGTCCATGCACACTCTCTACCTGGTAACGGTTCTTGTGGGGATCAATTCATTCTTGTTATTTTTTATCAAAGTCATGCCCCATTTCTTTGGGACATATTGCACACGAGAGGTCCACGAGCTATCGGAAATGAGATAAACAACCATGACATCCAACCACTTGATTGCCTCCTTCTTTACCACCTCTTGCATTGATTCATTTAGCCTCCTTTGATGTTCAACAGAGGGTTTGGCACCCCACCAAAATAATCTTGTGCATGCAAAAGGCGGGGCTTATGCCCAGGATGTTTGCCAATATCCAACTGATTGCTCTTTTCTTCCTTTGTAGCACCTCCAATCGACTCTACCTGCATGTTAGTTAAATAAGAGGAAAGAATAACCAGTAAAATTGAAGAAGGGCCAAGGAATTCATACCTAAGAAGGAGGAAAGAATGACCTCCTTCTTTACCACCTCTTGCATTTCTTCATTTAGCCTCATTTGATGTTCAACGGAGGATTTGGCACCCCCTTCAAAATAATCTTGTGCATGCAAAAGGCGGGGCTTATGGCCCGGATGTTTTCCAATGTCCAATTGATTGCTCTTTTCCTCCGTTGTAGCACCTCCACTCGACTCTACCTGCATGTTAGTTAAAGAAGAGGAAAGAATAACCGGTAAAGTTGAAGAAGGCCAAGGAATTCATTCCTAAGATGTGGAGGCAATGGATTTAACACCAATGTGGGAGGCTCCTAGATTGAGGGCTTTTTTGGAGGAGTCTTCTAGTTCTCAAGATCCAAGGATAGCTTGCATGGTTCATAAGTGTATGACCTTATTCCTTGCAATGTATTCACATATTACATATAGCTATCACTATCCTCATCATCATCAAGATTGAGCAGCACAACTTCCAATTTGTCTTCAATATTCATTGTGTCACTGGTATCATCAACAATCACGCCCATCACTAAATTGATGAATGAATTCATTGCTATTTTGTTGGCCCCAAAGATTTGCACACATGGATGACCACCTTTTTGTCACCCACACGGAAAGTGAGCTCATCGGCTTCCACATCAACAAGAGCCTTCCCCGTAGTAAGGAAAGGTCTACCCAAAATGATAGGCACCTCATAGTCCACTTCATAATCAAGAATCACAACATCACCCAGGAGGATGAACTTGTCAACTCGAACCAACACATCATCAATAATACCCAAAGGCCTCTTCTTTGTTCGATCTGCCATTTACAACCTCATGAATGTGGGTCTTAGTTGCCCAATTCCCAAAGTTTTGAACACCAAGTAGGGCATCAAGTTAATACTTTCCCTGAGATCCCATAAAGTTTTGGCAAAATCGACGCTTTCAATAGTGCAAGAGATTATGAAAGCACCCGGATATTCTAACTTAGGAGCCATTGAGTGCACAATTTCACTCCCTTTATGTGTCATCTTAATTGTTTCACAATTCATCCATCTCTTCTTGGTTACCAAGTCTTTCATGAATTTTGCATATCCCGCATTTGTTCCAATGCTTCAATCAATGAAACATTAATAGACAAACTCTTTATCATATCAATAAACTTTTTAAATTGGTTCTCACTCTTTTGCTTGGCAAGCGTTTGAGGGTATGGAGGAGGAGGACTTGGCATTGGTGCCTTAGCTTTTGGCACTACCTGTTCCGGCATGTCAATCACGTGTTCCCTAGACGGGTTCACTTCTTCTTGCATCTCCTCCACACTTCCATCTTTATCAATTCTCACTTCTTCATTAGTTTGAACCACATTGCTTTGGATTTCATATTCTTGAACCACAACATCTTCATCCATAATTCTTCTTTGATTTGAGGTGGTTGCATCTCCTCATTTTCCCTTTCTAGTAGTCACGGACATAGCATATCTCATATTACTCCCACCATTTGGGTTTACCATGGTATTACTAGGTAGTTCCCCCTTAGGACGAGTATTCAAATATTGTGAGATTTTGCCTAATTGAACCTCCAAATTGCGGATAGAAATGTTATGAGAGACTAATTGAGCATCAGAGCCGACATTCTTCTCCATCATTTGTTTAAAACTATTTTCAATTCTACCCATCTCATTGTTAGAAGAGCTTGGACCTTGAGGAGGATATGTAGGTGGATTTCTCGATTGTTGGAACATCAGGGGTCTTTGAAATCCCGACCCCCGGTTGTCATTGTTGTTGTTCCACCCTCCTTGGGTATTACCTTTCCAATTGCTTTGATTGTTGCCACCCCAAATACCTAGATGATTACCTTGATTATTCCAATTGCTTTTATTATTGTTACCACCACTCCAATTACCTTGGTGGTTTTGGTTGATCCAATTTCCTTAGTTTCCTTGCGACCTCCATTGTTGTTGATTTTGTCCTTGAGAATTGTTTCTTTGACCTTGATAGTTGACATATTGAAATTCTTCTTCTTGCTCATTGGATGAACTACCTTGATCATAACCACTATCATCTTGCATGAAAGCATTTGTTGACCTTGTTGTCTTCTCTTGTTTACCATCATATTCACATCTTCCATTGCATTCACTTGTTTTGGACCTTGAATTTGTTGAAGCTAAGCTTTGGACAATTTGGTTCATTTTGGTTGTTAACTCGGCAACAGCTTGCCATGATCATGTAGCTCCTTTTGTATATGAATGACATTAGGGTCACCTTGAGGAATATTGGCTCTACTTTGCCATGCCGAAGAGGTATCATCCATCTTATCAAGAATTTCACAAGCTTCGGCATAAGACGTCTTCACGAAGTTCCCTTCAGCGAGTTGATTTACCATACATTGATTTGTTATGTTGATCCTTCTGTAGAAGATCTGTTGGATCATGGCCTCAGTCATATCATTATTCGGGAACTATTTAACCATGGTACGATATATTTCCAAAATCATGTGCAGTGACTCATTAGTTTCTTGCTTGAAATCAAGAATCTCATCCCGAAGTGTCGCCCTATGTCCGGAGAGAAGAATTTGGAAATGATTTTTTCCGCCAACTCATCCCAAGTGTGGATGGAATGATTTGGGTAGTCTCTCTAACCAGTCCAATGCCTTTCCTTGGAGAAAAAATGGAAATAGTCTCAACTGCAGTGCATCCTCGGAGATATTTGTTAGCTTGCTCCCCTAACAAGTATCGACGAACCCTTTGAGATGCTTGCAAGCATTTCGACTTAGAGCCCTGGTGAATAATCCTCATCACTCAAGTAGTGTAAGCATCACATTTGTGATTTGGAAGTTGTCTGCCCTAATGGAGGGCGGGACTATAGTACTTGCATAACCCTTGTTCGGTAACTATCGGTGAGCCACTGCTCTTGGTGGAGGTGGGGGAGGGACGAGAAGTTTATCTTGAGGCAGGAGGCCTCATCTATTTGTTTGAGGTTTAAGAGGAACCTCCTAAGCTTCGTCATCATCCACATCCTCCCCCACTGGCGAATTCTCGATGGACTCATTGTTGAAGCCATTGTCGTACCTAAAAGAAAATCCAAAATGAATTTAGTGACTCGGAAGGAAAAGAAGACAAATCATACAAAAATCTAGATTTATAACTAAATCCGTTTAACTCCCCGGAACGATGCCGAAAATTGTTGTCGCCCAAACACACATTACGAAAGTAGGTAGTGAGGCGGTCGAAGCAATAATAAAAATCCAACGCAAGTCGAGGTCGAATCCTTAGGGAGTTAGAATTGGGATTAGGTATACACCTAGTGTAATCATATAATGTGCCGCAAATTGCACTTCCACATTCTTGTTTGTTGTTTCTATTTCTACTTTAAGCCATTGATTGCAATTATAAAACTAGGAGACAATATTTTTAGCTTTGGTTTTTTTCAAATGATAAAGGATCTACGGTCGTGACTTCCACCTAGGTGGTTACCTAACGGGTTGTAAACTCTAGGGCAAGTTTGATTACTCGGAGTTGTAATATAGCAATCACACACAATTACTCACTCTATGCCTCTCGGTAGTTTGAGTGATTTTGCCCAATGTCACGATCAGGATTTCCCACCGTCGAGAGTCGTGATGGTGCCTACTATCGGAGCTAGGCAAGCAGAACAATACAAAATTTCTACTATTTTCATCTAAACAATTATAGTAAACCGAAATAATGATCAAAGCAGAAGATTTATAATACTTAATTAACTGCAAACAGAAATGCGAAAGTTTCAACATAAACCTCTACCCAGTATCTGGTGTCACTACTCACGGACTACTACGGAATACTAGAAACAAAGACTGCAAAAGAAATACATAATGTTTGTCTAATACAAGATGAACAAACGATAAGTAAGGAAAGGGAATTCGGCCTGCGAACTCCTAGCTAGGCTACCTCAAATGTCCCTGGATTGGAAGCTCACTCCCGAATTGCTACTGCTACTCAAATATTGCCCCAACACCTGGATCTGTGCAAAAAGATGTACATAGTGTAGCATCAGCACAACCGGCCCCATGTGCTGGTAAGTGCCTGGCCTAACCCCATGTGCTGGTATGGCATGTCCCCTCCCCGCATATTTTGCATTATATATATATATATATATATATAATGCAAAATATGCGGGGAGGGGACATGCCATAGGGGACTAACATCTGAAAAGAACTATCAGCAATAAACAACAGGGATATTTCAGTTTCATGAGTTATATATATAGTGTACGGCGTGCCACACAATCCCATTTCATTTATTACGTGGTAGGAGTACCACTTGCTCCCTTTCCTTAGTGCAAAATATGTCATCGGCATCGAAGGCCAATAACAATAATCAGTATTAAGTGATGGTCGGCGTACCACTCGCTCCATTTTCAATATGTCACTAGCATCGAAGGCCAATAACAATAATCAACATAAGTTGTGGTCGGCGTACCACTCGCTCCCTTTTCAATATGTCACTGGCATCGAAGGCCAATAACAATAATCAATATAAGTTGTGGTCGGCGTACCACTCGCTTCTTTTTCAATATATGACCGGCATCGAAGGCCAATAACAATAATCAAAATAAGTTATGGTCGGCGTGCCACTCGCTCCCTTTTCAATATGCCATTGGCATCGAAGGCCAATAACAATAATCAATATAAGTTGTGGTAAGCTTACCACTAGCTCCCTTTCCAATATCATACGTGGACGGCATGCCACACGATACCATATTATAAGGAGTAGCACAAATAATCTCTCCAAAGAAGTCCCATTA
Source organism: Nicotiana benthamiana (assembly GCA_034376525.1). Classification (NCBI taxonomy): domain Eukaryota; kingdom Viridiplantae; phylum Streptophyta; class Magnoliopsida; order Solanales; family Solanaceae; genus Nicotiana; species Nicotiana benthamiana. The sequence continues at coordinate 103,839,692 of CM067330.1, forward strand.
GGGAAGTTCAACAACATAGCAATTAAACCCGGCAAGGGTACAACTAACAGCCTAAATATCCCGGCAAGGGAGAATACAATAGTAGTATTCCACTCGTCTCGGCAAGGGAATAAATTCAACACATTCTCTTTTAGCTCATTTCCTTCTTATATAACACTTTACATGTTTAATACGACACTTGTGCCACATCTTTTGAATTGAAAGCAATTACGACTCACGGTCATGCTAGACGCCAGTGTATAGATAATCGTTACCATGCCTATACACAGTACTCGATCATTTAGCAAATAGCAATCAAAACACTCTAATCATATTCCCTAAAGCCAAAGTTAGATCAAACACTTACCTCGGTCCAAAAATAGCAATCAATCTCCAACACCGCCTTTCCTATAGAATCTGACTCCGAAACAATGATATATAGGCACAATTTAGTTCAATATTATCAATAAGGGCTCAAAGACACATTCTCATAGCCTATAAATGAATTTCCTATCATTCTTCCAACAATACCAAAATCCGACCCCGGGCCCACGTGATCCAAACTCGAGGCTCGGACCAAAACCCAATCACCATAACCACACAATTTCAAATATGTAATTTATTTCAAGATTCGACCCAAATTGTGGTTGAATCGCCCAAAATTTCCAAAACCCTAACTCTACCCAAAAACAATAATTTCTACTTTGAATTCATGATTTAGGTCTAGGATTTTAGTAATTAATGAAGAAGAGTGAAAGAATTTTGTGGAAAATTACTTACCCAAGGACTCTGGTGAAGAAGAGCTTCAAAATTGCCTCTAGAGCTTGGAGAAGATAATGGGTCTGTTTTGAGCTTTAAAAATCACTGGGCGTAATTGCCCTATGCGATCGCAGAAAGGGGCACGCGATCACATAGTGTTGGAGAGTTGAAGCACTGCGATCGCATGAGCATTAATGCGAACGCATAGAGGAAAAATAAGGGGGGACTCACTCTGTACTACGCGGAGGAGTATTGCAATCGAATTGAAGGGATTCTTAACCTCACAAAAAGGCTCTATGCGATCACAGCAAGACTTATGCGATCGCATAGAAGGAAACCAGGAACTGCTGACTGCAGCAAATCTGCAGCATTTCTAAGGCTAAAACCACCCTGAACCACCTCCAAAATCACTCTCGAACCGCCGGAGCTCCTAACCAAACACACACTAACTCAGTAGCATCCTATGAACTTAGTCGAGTGATCAAATTGCCAAAATAACATCAAATTCAATGCATTAAACCACAAAATCATCATTTTTGATTTTAAACTTGATAAACCTCTAACTTTAGATATTTTGGTCCGAAATACGTCAAATGACGTCCGATTTTGGCAAAATTTCACAGAAAGCGCTTAACACATATTTAAGACATGTACCGGGCGTCGGAACCAAAATAGGAGCTCGATACCTATATTTTCTAATTCATTTTGCTTTCCAAAATTCCATATCATTTTCAGGAAAACAATTTCTTTTAGAAATTCCGTACTCGGGCTTGGGACCTCGGATTTCAATTCCGGGAATACGCCTGAGTCCCATATTTTTATACGGAACTCCTGGGACCGTCACATCACGGGTACGAGTCCGTTTACCCAAAATGTTCACCAAAGTTAACTATATCAATATTAATATCAAAGTTCTTCAAATTATCCACAGAATTCACATATTTTAACATAGAAATTTTCTAGCTTCGCGGTTGGGCTAAGTACGCAAATCGAGGCAACTAAAAGTGAGGTTTTACAAGGCCTCAAAAGCACGGAAAAAGGGAAAATGATGCTGATGACCCTTTGGGTCGTCACATCCTCCACCTCTAAAACAATCGTTCGTCCTCGAACGGACAAAAGGAAGAAGTACCTCGCCTCAAAATGAGTCGGGGAATAGATGAGGATAATGGCTCCGCATACCAGACTCGGACTCCCAGGTCGATGCCTCAGGAGGCAGACCTCTCCACTGAACACGCAGTGAAGGAAAAATCTTCGACCTCAACCCTCGAAGTTGCTGGTCTAAAATAGCCATCGGCTCATCCTCATATGATAGAGCCTTGTCCAAATGGGACAGTGCTGAATTCTAACATGTGGGCTGGATCGTCGTGATACCTCCGAAACATGGATACATGAAAAAATGGATGCCCGGCTTACAAGCTAGGAGGCAAGGCAAGTCTAGTAGCAACCTCTCCCACTCGCTCAAGAATATAAAATGGGCCAATGAACCTAGGGATAAGATTTGCCTTCTTCCCGAATCTCATCACGCCCTTCATAGGCGATACACGGAGCAATACTCGCTCACCAACCATGAAAGCTACATCCCTGACCTTGCGATCTGCATAACTCTTCTGCCTAGACTGAGCTGTCCGAAGTCTGTCCTGAATGATCTTGACCTTATTCAAGGCCTCCTTAATTAGATCTGTACCCAATAACCGAGCCTCTCCCTGCTCAAACCATCCGACTAGGGACCGACACCGCCTACCATACAAAGATTCATATGGAGCCATCTGAATGCTGGACTGGTGGCTGTTGTTGTAGGCAAACTCTGCCAAAGGCTAGAACCGGTCCCACGAGGCTCCAAATCTATAACATAGGCTCGGAGCATATCCTCAAGAATCTAAATAGTCCTCTTGGACTAACCGTCCGTCTGGAGATGAAATGTTGTACTCAACTGAACCTGGGTGCCCAACTCCTGCTGCATCGCTCTCCAAAAGTGTAAGGTAAATTGCGGGTCCCGCTCCGAAATGATAGATATAGCCACCCCATGAAGGCGAACGATCTCCCTTATATGAATCCCCTCTAATCTCTCGGACGAATAGGTTGTGGCAACTGGAATAAAATGCGCTGACTTGGTCAGCCCATCCACAATAACTCATATAGCATAAAACTTGCCCAGAAACGAAATCCATGGTAGTTTTCTCCCACTTCCACTCGGGAAGCTCAATCCTCTGAAGTAATCCACCGGGCCTATAATGCTCGTACTTAACCTGCCGATAGTTCAAACAATGAGCCACATATGCAACAATGTCTTTCTTCATTCTGCGCCACCAATAGTGCTGCCTCAAATCCGGATACATCTTCGCGGCGCCCGGGTGAATAGAATACCGAGAACTATGGGCCTCCGCTATGATCAACTCCCGAATACCATTAACATTGAGCACAAAAACTCGCCCCTGCAATCACAACACACCATCATCTCCCAAGGTCATTTGCTTGACACCTCCACGCTGCACTGTGTCTCTCAGGACACACAAATGGGGATCATCAAACTGCCGCTCACATATATGCTCTATCAACGACGAACGAGCAAACGTGCAAGCTAACACCCTGCTAAGCTCAAAAATATCCAACTTCACAAATTGATTGGCCAAGGCCTGGACATAAAAACAAGTGATCTCTGGCTGACTGGAATATAAGCAAGACTACCCATCCTGGCGGACTTCCTACTCAATGCATCGGCCACCATATTGGACTTCGCCAGGTGGTTTAAGTTAGAAACATCATAGTCTTTCAACAACTACAACCAACTCCTCTGCCTCAAATTCAACTCCTTCTGTTTGAACAAGTACTGAAGGCTTCTGTGATCCCTGTACACCTCATATGTCACACCATATAAATAATGCCTCCAAATCTTCAAGGCATGAACAATGGCTGCAACCTCTAGGTCATGAACTGGATAATTCTTCTCGTGGATCGTCAGCTGCCTCGAAGCATATGCTATGACTCTGCCATTCTGCATCAACACCGTGCCAAGCTCAATACAGGATGCATCACAATAAATGGCATAAGGACCTGATCCCGTGGGCAAAACCAATACCGGTGCCATAGTCAGAGCTATCTTGAGCTTCTGGAAGCTCTCCTTGCACTCATCTGAACACCAGAATTGGGCACCCTTCTGGTTCAATATAGTCATAGGGGCTGCAATGGATGAAAACCCCTCCACGAACCGCCGGTAGTAACCTGCTAACCCCAACAATATAGTCATAGGGGCTGCAATGGACCTCTATAGCTGACGTTGGTCGAGGCCAATTCTTGACTGCCTCAATCTTCTTCGGGTCCACCTGAATACCTTCTACTGGAACAACGTGACTGAGGAATGCAACAGAACTCAGCCAAAACTCGCACTTCGAGAACTTGGCATACAACTGAAATCCTTCAGAGTCTGAAGAACCACTCTGAGGTGCTGGTCATGATTCTCCAGACTGCGGGGGTATATCAGAATATCGTCGATGAAGACAAATCACGAATAAATCCAAATAGGGACTGAACACTCGGTTCCTCAGATCCATGAAAGCCACTGGGGCATTTGTCAACCTAAATGACATCACCAAGAACTCATAATGCCCGAACCGAGTGCGGAAAACTATCTTAAGGACACTGGATGCCCTAATCCTCAAACTGATGGTAACCAGATTCCAAATCTATCCTTGAAAACACCTTGGCGCTCTGAAGCTGATCGAACCATATCTTAAATCTTTGGAAATGTATACTTTTTCTTTATCATCACCTTGTTTAACTGCCGGTAATCAATAGACTTCCTTATTGACCCATCCTTTTTCTTCACAAATAACACTGGCGTACCCCAATGAGATACACTAGGTCTAATGAAACCCTTATCAAGCAAGTCCTAAAGCTACTCTTTTAACTCTTTCAACTATGGCGGGGCTATGCGATACGGCGGAATGGAAATGGGCTGCGTTTCCGGAGCCAGATCAATACAGAAATCAATATCTCTGTCGGGTGGCATACCTGGCAGGTCTGAGGGAAAAACCTCGGGGAACTCCCAATCAATAGGAATAGAACCAATGGAAGGAACCTCCTCCTCCTCAAACTCAACCTAAGGCTCCGCCTCTGGGGCTGCTGATCGAGGCTTAGAATTCTAAGGGGCATATGAAGAAGCACATGTCCTTGACATCTAAGAAAGAATAGAGTAGAAATTTAACCAATTTTGGAAAAACGGAACGCACGACAAGAAAGAACCAAGGCGAAGTTTTTCCTAACTCAGTAGCCTCTGGGGGATAAATACAGACATCTCCGTATCGATCTCTCAGACTCTACCAAGTTTGTCCATGAATTGTAAGACCTATGTAACCAAGTGCTCTAATACCAACTTGTCACTACCCGGATTTTACACCATCGAGAGTCGTGATGGCGCCTACTGTCGGATCTAGGCAAGCCAAAAAATACAACATTTCTACTATTTTCATCTAAACAATTATAGTTAACTAAATTAATGATCAAAGCGGAAAACTTATAATACTTAATTAACTGCAAATGAAAATGTGGAAGTTTCAAAATACACCTTTGCCCAGTATTTGGTGTCACTACTCACGGACTACTACAGAATACTACAAATAAAGTCTGGAAAAGAAATACATAACGTTTGTCTGGTACAAGATGAACAAACGATAAGTGAGGAAAGGGACTTTGGCTTGCGAACGCCTTGATAGGCTACCTCAAATGTCCCTGGATTGGAAGCTCGCTCCCGAAATTCTACTGCTACTCAAATGCTGCTTCAACACCTGGATCTGTGCAAAAAGATGCACAGAGTATAGCATCAGCACAACTGACCCCATGTGTTGGTAAGTGCCTGGCCTAACCCCGGCGAAGTAATGACGAGGCTAGACAGGACCTACCAAAATCAACCTGTGCAGATATATATGTACAAGTGCAAGAAAACAGTAACAGATAATGCATAATAAGCGGGGAAGGGACATTCCATCGGGGAATAACAACTGAAAAGAACTATCAGTAATAAACAGCAGGGCTACTCTAGTTTCATGATTTATATATATAGAGGACGGCACTCCACACGATCCCATTTCATATATTACATGGTAGGCGTACCACTCGCTCCCTTTCCACAGTGTACAATATGTCACCGGCATCGAAGGCCAATAAGAATAATCAGTATAAGTTGTGGTCGGCATACCACTCGCTCCCTTTTCAATATGTCACCAGCATCAAAGACCAAAAGCAATAATCAATATAAGTTGTGGTAGGTGTACCACTCGCTCCCTTTTCAATATGTCACCGGCATTGAAGGCCAATAACAATAATCAATATAAGTTGTGATCGGCATACCACTCGCTCCCTTTTCAATATCATACGTGGACGAAGTGCCATATGATCCCATATTATAAGGAGTAGCACAAATAATCTCTCCAAAAGAAGTCCCATTAGGGAAGTCAACAACATAACGATAAACCCGGCAAGGGTACAACTAGCAGCCCAAATATCCCGCAAGGGAGAATACAATAGTAGTAGTCTACTCGTCCCGGCAAGGGAATCATTTCAACAAATTCTCTTTTAGCTCATTTCCTTCTTATATAACACTTTACATATTTAATACGACAGGTGTGCCACATCTTTTGAATTAAAAGCAGTTACGACTCATGGTCATGCTAGACACTAGCGTATAGAAACTCGTCACCATGCCTATACACCGTACTCGATAATTTAGCAAATTGCAATCAAAACACTCTAATCATATTTCCTCAAACCAAAGTTAGAACAATCACTTATCTCGGTCCAAAAATAGCAATCAAATCTCCAGCACCGCCTTTCCTCTAGAATCCGACTCCGAAACAATGATATCTACGCACAATTTAGTTCAATATTATCATAAGTGCTCAAAGACACAATCTCATAGCCTAGAAATGAATTTTCTATCATTCTTCTAAAAATACCAAAATCTGACACCGAGCCCACATGGTCCAAACTCGAGGCTCAGACCAAAACCCAATCACCCATAACCACATGAGTTCAAATATGCAATTTTTTCAAGATTCTACCCCAAATTGAGGTTGAATCGCCCAAAATTCCCAAAACCCTAACTCTACCCAATACCCATAATTTCTACATTGAATTCATGATTTAGGTCTAAGGATTTTAGTAATTAATGAAGAAGAGTGAAAGAATTTGATGGAAAGTTACTTACCCAAGGACTCTGGTGAAGAAGAGCTTCAAAAATCGCTTCTAGAGCTTGGAGAAGACAAGTTTTATGAAGAAATGGAAATAATCCCTTAATGGGTCTATTTTGAGGTTTAAAAATCACTGGGCGAAATTACCCTATGCGATCGCAGAAGGGGGCACGCGATCACATAGGGTTGGAGAGTTGAAGCACTACGATTATATGAGCACAAATGCGAACAAATAGAGGAAAAATAAGGGGGGCTGACTATGCACTATGCGATTGCAGAGGAGTATTGCGATCGCATTGAAGGGATTCTGAACCTTACAAAAAGGCTCTATGCGATCATACCAAGACCTATGTGATCGTATATAAGAAAACCAGGAACAGCTGACTGCAGCAAATCTGCAACATTTATAAGGCCAAAACCACCCCGAACCACCTCCAAAATCACTCTCGAGCCCTCGGGGCTCCCAACCAAACACATCACACTAACTCAATAGCATCCCTCAGACTTAGTCGAGTGATCAAATCACCAAAATAACATCAAATTCAACTAATTAAACCTCAAAATCATCAGTTTTCATTTCAAGCTTCATAAACCTCTAACTTTAGATATTTAGGTCCGAAATACGTCAAATTATGTTTGATTTTGACCAAATTTCACAGAAAGAGCTTAACTCATATTTAAGACTTGTATCGGGCATCAGAACAAAAATACGAGCCCGATACCTATATTTTCTAATTCATTTTCTTTCAAAATTCAATATCATTTTCAAGAAAATAATTTCTTTCAAAAATTTCATACTCGGGCTTGGGACCTCGGATTTCAATTCCGGGAATACGCCCGAGTCTCTTATTTTTATACGGACCTCCCAAGACCGTCATATCACGGTTATGGGTCCGTTTACCCAAAATATTGACCAAAATCAACTATATCACTATTAATATCAAATTTCTTCAAACTATTCACAGAATTCACATATTTTAACATAGAAAATTTTCTGCTTCGCACCCGGGCTGTGCACGCAAATCAAAAAAACTAAAAGTGAGATTTTTCAAGGCCTCGAAAGCACGAAAAAAAAAATTACGGTGATGACCCTTTGGTTTGTCACACCCAATTTGGCTTTCTCAAGTCCAAATGGGAATTGCACAAATCTAGTGATATATGCTCAGGTCAGGTCTTACTGTCTCTAGATTTGACCCTAAAATTGGAATTATCAATTTTTTGAGTTCACCCAGTTTCTTGTTAGTAAAGTTTTTCTAGACTTAGTCTCTCTTTCTCAAGTAGAGACTTAGCCAAATAGGCATGAATCAATATTTGCAACCATTAATTCTTGTATACAAGCATGAAAATGGCAAAATATCTCTAACCGAATAACAAACGAGCCCTAAATCAAACACCTATTAAATACCCACATTAGGATTGGGCCATAACCCTAGCTAGAAATTTAGCTACTCATGAAAATTGAAGAAACTAAAAAAAATAATATAGAATGCATAATAATTGATTAGAGGAAGAAAATCCAATGTTAGAAGTTATTCTAGTATAGAATTTCTCGAAACAACAAATAAAACGGCTAAGATGCTCTTCCCAAAACTAAACTTTACATAAAAATGATAAAAAGTTCTATTTATACTAAGCTGAAAATATCTAAAAAAATATATTTGCACAGATTGTGCGACCGCATAATTATGGCGCGGTCCGCATAATGAGCTGCTGCGGTCGCACAATTATCGTGCAGTCCGCATTCCTGGAACTTGGGGCTTGGTACTTGGGGGCTTTTGCGGTCCGCATCAAAATGTGTGCGGCCACACTTCTGATTGTGCGGTCGCACAAAAATAGTGTGGTCCACATTCCAGCTTGCCTCTACAATTCTCACTACGTATCGCATAATTTTGAGTGCGGCTGCACTTGTCCTTATGCAGCCGCACAATTATGGTGCGGTCCGCACGCCTTCAGATGAACCGAAAATTAACTCTCGGAATCTCCTCTCTGCAGCCGCACTAGAATTGCATGGTCCACATTGTTGGCCTTTTTGCCCTGTTTTGGTTCTTGTTCACTTTTGACTCCTTTATGAGTTGATTTTGACTTCTTTTGGTTCGTTTCCCAATATTCCTGTATAAAATTACATTTCATTTCTAGGGAATACCTTTAAGAATTTTTGAGCTAAAATGCAAGTAAAAGAGAGCAAATAAGCGGTCAAAATTCTAACTTAATCAGTAAGAAAGGTTGCTTTTACTACATTTCAGTTGTTGGGAGCAGCGTATGGGTAGTGACAGGCGTACGAGGAGGGTAGGCCAACTGATGCAACCCCACTCACTTGAGCTCAATTTTCAGAGATGTTTTTGAGATTGTATATTCCCTATACCCTTCGGGATGCATAGCGCACAAAGTTTGAACATTTGCATCAAAGGGCTATGTTAGTTTCAGAGTATGTCATCACGCTATTCTAGGATGGTAAATTGAAAATCATAGTCATAAAAGGACTTCTGTCATTCATGTGTCACGTAAAATTTTAGATTTAATTTTTATATACACACAAATAGTGTGTTTTGACAGATTTAGGAGGTTATTCACCTTTTTTTCTAGGTAACTAAAATTATTTATAAGTTTACAAAGTTACATGATGATGATCATATTAGCCTGATAGTATAAAAATACAAACATTTTAGGTAAAATATACACCCGAACAATGGATCAATTCTCCGTTACACATTTTCTGTGGACAAAAATAATATTACACACTCAACCTTTTAAAAGTGTGTCTAATACATACCGCTTTTGATCAGGACTCAGCATGTGTAAAATACCACGATACAAGTGTGTCTACTAATAAAAATATTATCTAACTATTTATTTAATGCCAGATGTCAATTTTTTCATCTTCCCTACCCTTCCTCTTTCTCTCTCTTCCGCCAGCCAACACCCCCAACCAATTCCCTTCTATTTCTTTTTCTTTCTCAAATCAGTAATTCTTATTTCCTCATAAATATACTTATTTTGCATTAATCTCAAACTTTCAATCTATTTCCATTTCCCGCCCCCTTTTGATTTCACTTAATTAATAAAAAATTTTCATCGTCGCCAATTTTTCAATGGAAATGACACACAAAATTTTGGTAACCAAGCAATTGTGGCGATGGCAGCCATGAAAATGACAAACATAATTTTGGAAGAGTGCTATAAATGAAAATAGTCTTGTATGTCGTTATGGATGTAGATAAGCTTCACTAGATATGGTACACAAGCAGTTGTAATTTTCGAATTACATTTGCCATTATTGCTTTTTTTTTTTTAACAATGGCCTTGTTGTGGTGATGATACGGTGGTGTGAGCCATGACTTACTAGATTTTGATGCTTTTATTTCTTTCTGGGATTAAATCATTTGGGCTCCTAATTTTTTGGTTGAATTGTGTGTCTAGTTTTTCGGGTTGTCCAAGGAGGAGGAGATGAAGGTGGAAGAGATGGGGTTGGAGAAGATGAGGGTATATGTGTAATTTTTTTTTAATTATGTTAATGACACGTGTCACGACCTTATTGGTGCGTGACATTACCCATATATAGGTTAAGTGGCCTAGTCAAAAGTGGTGTGTATTAAACATTGAAAGGTTGAGTGTGTACTATTATTTTTGTCCACAGAAAATGTGTAACAGAGATTTGGTCTATTATTCGGATGCCAACTTATGTATTTTGCCTAATTTTTATCAATTAAAAGTTAAAAGTCATTCAATTTTACTGAAAATAAGAACTCAGTAATAGTTTTGCAAAGTATATATATCGTTGTTTGAGATTTCAATATTTTTCAGGAACCGGAAATTAGAGTGCGGCCGCATTGTATTTTCAACAAAATACGTAGTATTCTCAAGTAATTCTTCTATGTGAAAATAAGATTGTACATAATATAATGTTTTTGTTATAAAACAGTAAAAGAACAAGAGCAATATTGTAGAGAAAGAGAGAGAGAAAATTCTTATTGAGTTTTTGGGGTTATTTACAATGGGGTAAGACCCCTCTATTTATAGGAGGAAAAATGACTTAGCCTCAAAGTAAAACTCTCTACAAGATAGACATTCACTCCAAATAGAATTCTATTCATAGCACTCCCCCTTGAATGTCTACTCAGTAAGTAATGTGCCTCGTTAAAACCTTAACTAAAATAAAACCAAATGGGAAAAAAATTCTAGAAAAGGAAAAAGAGTATACATACTAACAATATACATTTTGGTTGCCTCGATAAAAATCTTGCAAGGAAAAACCAGTGGGACAAAACCTTGTAGGGAAAAAAGAGTGTAACGCGCATTAACTCCACCTGATGAGAGCATCAATTCACATCCTTGAGCCTTCACATTCCAATCTTGTGCACCATCTTCAATAGATCGTTGGTAGAGAATTGATAAATAAATCAGCCATATTAAATTGAATGAATATTTGCACCTTGAAATCATCGCTCGTGATAGATATATAATGTCTTCACAAATATTGTGGAATGGCTCTTCAATATCTCCATAAAGGTATCATCGCTATCACATTATCATGCTTATAGTTATAGCAAGATACATTTGCGCATAAATTGCACTGAAGAAGTGGTACCTCAAGATCAAGAATTGTAGATGCTTCAAGCAACTTAAATCCGTCATGGATTGTCATATAAGTTAAGTCATATAAGCCATATTATAGACTTTAGATGCATATCAAGTTTTCATGTCATGCTAGACAAATAAGTTTTCGAAAACTGATTGCACATACCATTGACTTTATACTTTTAAGTATTTGAACTACATGTCTTTCATATGGAATCAATTCTACTTGAATTGTATCTCTTCTATTTGGCCAATACTTTTGTGTCTATATTTGATAGACTTAACATCCTCATCTAAACTTAGCGCTATGATAGATGTCATCGACGAACATTTTATATCGGTTCCAATAAATTTTCATAAAGACATTACATATATATCTTTTCATTCATATATTCAGGTACCTGAATCTCTCATGAGATTTTATGAAGTGTTATGTCATGTGATCTTCTAGATCACTTGCCTCCTTATTATGATCATTTTGATCATTTGCTCATCTTCTTTATCAAGAAGTTTATTTGAAGTCGATTTGTCTATACGCTTTAAGCGTACCATACACTTTGTCCTTCCAGGACTTAATATGAGCATTTTCAATGAGAATATCCTAATGCACCTATCATAGAGGGAAATGAGGATGATGATTATGATGAAACCCAAGCTCCAGTAGATTTAGATGATACACCTACTAGTCCTGCTCATAACTTAGGTGATGAACCGGCACACCCACCCGTACAAACTCCCACTTTTAGTAGACAACCTCCTAAACGTATAGAAACATCATTAGTTTGGCAATTTTTTATTCAGCTAAGAGAACAAAATAAGGCTAAGTGTAAATCTTGTGGGAAATTACTTGTTCATAGGTATACTGGAGATCGTAGCGGCACGGGTAGTTTAGTTAAGCATATAAGATTACACCCTAGCGATAAGGCTAGATATTTGCAATTGAAAGCGCAACAAGAGGGGAGGACAAGTGCTGATTCTACAGCTAACCCAAGTACTGGTTCAAATCTAGTTCAACCAGGAATAAACAGTCACCGGAGGTATATTATATTACGATCCAAACAAGGATCGTGAAGAATTAGCGAAAATGATTACTGTTATGTGTTTGCCTTATTCTTTTGCTTCTAATCCTGCATGGACTCATTATATTAGAAGAGTATTTAATCCTACGTATAAAGGTTGGCCTCGCGCAACAGTTAAGGCCGATATTTATAAATACAAGCATGAATATGAACAATACTTGCACTATTTATTTACCCATATAACTAATCGTATGTCTATTACAACTGATATTGGTAGAAGTAATAATGATTGTGATTATCTAACCGCAACCAGTCATTGGATAGACGAAGACTGGACAATGCAAAAACGCATAATTGCATATAGGATAATTAATTCACGGCACACGGGTAGGTTTATAGCTAACACTGTTTCAGATGTATGCAGATATTTTTGCATTAGTGATAAGATAATGTCAATTTCTATGGATAACGCTTCTAGCAACACTAGTGCAATAGGTATGCTAACAAGAACACTTAATCCTGCTTTTACTAATATTTTCCATGTTAGATGTATTTGTCATATTTATCATTTAATTGTTGGTGATGGTATGAGAATATTTAAATGGCTCTTAATTGGCTATTTTATTCAAACCGTAGAAGTAGACTTAGAGAATATTTTAAAAAGTGTGACGAATATGGCCTTAGAGAAAGAAAGGTTCCTAAACCTTGCCCGACTAGGTGGAATTACATGTATGAAAGATTAGTACTAGCGTACGAATATAGAAACCCAATTAACGCTACGTATAATTCTCGGGATTCTGGTGAGGAAGATGATGAAATGCTAACTACACAAGATTGGACTAACGTAAAAATTCTTTTGTATTTTTTAGAACTTGCAATAACTTAAATGAAAAAGAAGTTTAAAAAATATTTTTTTTCAATCCTTCCTATTTTTGGTGTGTCTTCTATGTTAAATCCAACTATGAAATTAGGAGGTCCTCACTTTTGGTATTCTACTATTTATCAATCTTTAGATCTTTCAGAAGTTGAAATTGCTACACTAGCTGATGCGAAAGCATCAATTAAAGTTAATGCTCAAACTCTTTATAATGCTTATAAACAGGCGTTAGAGCATGCTAGGCCTAATATTCCAACCCCTACTTCGTCTACATCACAATCGTCTAAAAGAGCTGCTGGCTTACCAGCTCTTAAATCGTGGACGGAGTTCAGGGGTACTCAAGGTGATAATTTAGATGAAATTTCCCATCTAAATTTGCTTCAAGTTTATTTGTCACAGGGACTAGAGAAGGAGAATCCAGACGGCTCTTTCGACCTTTTGGAATAGTGGAAGACAAGGGAAAAGCATTTTCCCGTTCTTGCAAGGATGGGTCGGGATGTTCTGTCGATTCAAGCGTCAACTGTTGCATCGGAGAGCGCTTTTAGTCAAGCAAGACTACAAATAGGTGATCACAGAGCGTCGATGCGGGACAGCTTGGAAAAATCAGTGCTTTTTCGAGATTGGATCCGCGCAGAAAGAAGGAACTTTGGCCTAGCAGAATCACAACCAGAAATAGATGAGGCGTATGAAGAAATGATAGCAGAACTTGCTCAGGAAGCAACTTCACCCGGAAGTGGTGATGAACAAGCTTCATTTCCACCACCGCCAACACAACCACCTCCAAACCTTGAAGGTTTTATGAGATTTGTTAGAAATAATGCATAAATTATGATGTAACTTGTACATTGGCATGTCTTCTTTTAGTTTTTTTTCCTTTTAATGGTGGTATTAGTACCATGTTGTGCTCATTCCATTGGGGGAAGGAAGACTAAGAAAGATATGTCATTTTGGTCAATAAATATGCTCTTTATCATATCCTTGAATATCTTGTCTCAATATTTCTTTGTCTTTACTTTTATATCAATCCTTGAATATTTATATAACATACAATATATAATATACAACACAATATACTAATGACAACATTCTTTTATCAATATATACTACTTATATACAATTTATACTAATTACTAACTACAACACAATATACACTACTTATATATAATATATACTACTTAAATACAATATATACTACTTATATACAAAATATACACTACTTATGCACAATATATCACAATATATACTATACTAATAACATAGTACACCATATAAAATATATTCTACAATATACTAATGATTACTATACAAGATATTGATTAAAAAAAAAAAATTTCAGAACCGCCGGAACCGTCAGAACCGCCGGAACCGGAACCGCCAAACCGGAACCGAATGGTACCCGGAACCGTCACGGGCCGGTTCCACCTTCAGAACCGCCAGAATCGGAACCGTCAGAACCGCCAGAACTGCCAGAACCGGAACCGCAAACCCAAATAGACCCAGAACCGGAACCGGTTACAACTTTAGCCTCAAAGTAAAACTCTCTATAAGATAGACATTCACTCCAAATAAATTTCTATTCATAACAGTTTTGAAATTTTAATTGGTAATTAAGCTACTAAAAGCACCAGGTAGGTCAATTTGTCAATTAAGGGTGAGTTGTTGCATATAGGAAAACATTTCTCAAATTCCAATAAATAAGTCATTTTTTTGTGCTTCTGATGCTAAAAAATACTTTTCAGAAAAAATATTTTTCACCAAAAGGAGCGAAATGACTTCCTTACTTTTGGTGGAAGCGGTCGTTTTCCTTCAAAATAATCTCAAATAACATTATGTCACTATTTTAATCACACATAGATATTATTTTCTAATATTATTTCACTACTTTAATCAATACTTAGATATTATTTTTTTCTTAAATACTCATAAATATTATTCAGTTTTCCGATACTGCTATCTGATCTTTAATAAATGGGTTTTCGAAAAACATTATTCTCTGTAACCAAAAATCAAATGGCCAATTGTGAACTCCTTTTTTTGTTTAATTATCTATTATTCAAAATTCATTTACCTCACTAATTTGAATTCGAGCAGTGTAGGATTTATCAAAAAAGGTAACGCTCCCTTTTCCGAAATTTCTCTATTTATAAAGCTCGAACTGACGATCTCTGATTAAAGATAATAAGGTTTTTTATTCATACCACCACATTCTTTGTTTGTAATAAACTATTGCTCGACCGTGAACTAGTAATTTAATAACTTCATTAAATAAGATGAATGTTACTCCAATAATTTCAATAACATTCATATTGTTATGAAATAATATAAGAACAATAACAATAGAGAGAAAAGTAGAGAGAGGAGTATTCTTATTGATACTTTTAGATGGTTTACAATAGAATAGAACCCTTATATTTATAGGGAGGTCGTGACTTAGCCACCAAGTAGTAAACCCTAGAATCTCTCTAATTATAGACATTCACCTTAAATAGAGTTCTACTTATAACACTCCCCCTTGAATGTCTATTCAACAATGTGCCTCGTTAAAACCTTAAAACCAAAACCCAATGGGAAAAATTAAAGAGAAGGAAAAAGAGTACACATGTTTGAATATGCGCCTATTGGTTGCCTCGTTAAAAACCTCGCAAGGAAAACCCAGTTGGGACAAAACCTTGTAAGGAAAAAAGAGTGCAACGCGCATTAACTCCCCCTGATAAGAACATCAATTTATATCCTTGAGCATTTGCATTCCAATCTTGTGCACCATCTTCAAAACAATCTTTGGTAGATGTTTGATAAATAAATCAACCATATTGACTTGAGTAAATATTCCGCACCTTGAAATCATCATTCTTGATAGATATGAACATCTTCGTATAATGTCGTGGAATGACTCTTCAATATCTTCATAGATGTATTCTCAATGCCATCATGCTTTGACTTTATACTTTCAAGTATTCGAACCACATGTCCAAAATTACATGTCTTTCATATGGAATAAATTCTGCTTGAATTGTATCTATTCCATTTATGATCACTTTGATCATTTGCTCATCTTCTTTATTAAGAAGTTCCTTTTGAAACCGATTTGTCTATACGCCTTAAGCGTATCAAAGACTTTGTCCTTCTAGGACTTAATATGAGCATTTGCACTGAGAATATAGTTACTTTCTTTGGGTCAGCAAATGAGTATAGCATGCTTTGCAATATGTTGCAATTGAATTATCCCTTTTATGAACTTCAGGTTCATATCATGATATTCGGGGATTTACATATACAAATGATAATTCATCCCATGTAACCTTTTCTCAAGTGTTTATCATGTCTCCCCCTCATGTTAGAAAAGCTAACTTGTTTCCTCAACTTTGGGAAATCATCTTTGTGCATTATGGTGTTAATGAAAATATACACCGCACATCAATAATAATAAGATGAAATTATTTGGTTCCTGACCTTGAACCACTTATGAGGGGAGAATATAATATACTCTCGTATACAACGTATATCAAACTGATATATATAACTTTGTTCTCATAAGAAACAGTTTAGCTATTAAGTGGAAGCACTCAATAATTATCTTGCTAAACCAACTTAACTTATCAAGATGAGCTATCTTGAGTAGAAAATCTGGAAATTATGCTCGAAGTTAGATTACTGAGCAATTTACCTCGCAAGCACCGGCCAGGCTGCGGGTTAATAACAATTGCGCATGTAACCATTTCATAGATGCATCATATGTGGTATACATGGCAGGTGAATGGGCCCATATTCACCTTTATATTTCCAGAATTTATGGGCTTCAACCCGAACTCTTTAGTTGGTCAGTTCATTAATGAGAACAAGTGATACAAGAGAATTCGTAAAGAACTTTCTAGTTCTTTGATATTCACCTGTGTGAATTTGCACATCATACTTAAAATGAGATGGCTAATACGAATGCTAACTGAACAAATTATCAATATTGGTAAACTTCAAAATTACACCATGACATGTGCACTTATCAATAAACTTCAGGTTTATTATGACATGGGTTTTTATACCAATAGATATCCACTTTATTGTGGCATTCTTTCTTTTGTGTAGTACAAACTGGAGAACAAAGCGGGTAGCTTTTCATATGCAAATTACCCCGCTACAAGTTGTAGTAATAGGAGATATCAAAGCCTTCCTTTATTTATAGTCTCAATATAATCAATCGCTTTCGCGTGTACTTTAGAAACTGAATATGTTTCTTTGAGACTTACTACAACGCAATACTCAATTGTGTTTCTCCAACATAGTAATAATTGGCTCTTCTAGAGCTCTCAATTAATTTTGTACTACCACATATTCATCAACATCCATGTGGTGAATATCTTTCTTAAAGAGAAAGTTATACCATTATGGTCATGTCAAACTTATATGCAAGATATGTTTCTTGCATTATCGTTGTCCTTTAATAGTCATATTTCCAAAATACTTTGGCGTACAATAGGTATGTGACCAACGATCATTCATGCCATATATCATCTCAAACCTCCTTCTAGGGGTGACTGTGGTATCATCTCAAACCTCCTTCTAGGGGTGAGTGTGGTATATTTAATACCAATTTCATGTTCATATTCTTCCAATAATGAATATGTATTCGTGAATCAGATGTTGTCACATTCACTTCGGGGATATGTGATTTTGTTATCCTTTTCAAATCTATAAATGCGTCAGGCATTTGATTTGCTATTCTTTGCAAATGGATAATCTTTTGTGCCTCTTTCACAAATAGAGGTATGTGGATCAAGATGAGATAATGATGCATTTTTCCACAAAATTTCCCGTTTGGTTTCACCAACTTCTCCCCCTAATTTTGGGAAAAGTGTCTCATCAAATTGACAGTCTGCAAATCGTGCAGTGAACAAATCTCCTGTCAATATTTCGAGGTAGCGAATAATGGAGGGCGATTCAACCTCAACATATATTCCTAACCTTCTTAAATGGGATATATTGGGTCCATGACCCAAAACCAATTGCAACGGGGAATATTTGTGTCAATTCGTCAGTCAGAGACGAACTAGCATTGCTGTATGCAAAATGGCGTGTCCCCAAACCGAAGTGGGCAGCCGACGAACTAGCATTGCTGCATGCAAAATGGCGTGACCCCAAACCAAAGTGGGTAGCCGACGAACTAGCATTGCTGCATGCAAAATGGCGTGACCCCAAACCGAAGTGGGCAGCCGACGAACTAGTATTGCTGCATGCAAAATGGCGTGAACCCAACCGAAATGGGCAGCCTCGTTTTCATGAAGAATTCAAGATTATTCTCATCTATTGTCTCAATATGATATCCATTTTGAATGATATCTTTAAAACTCAACAAGTTCCTTTTAGACTTGGAGGAGAACATTGCGATTGATATCATTAAAACTCAACAAGTTCTTCTTAGACTTGGAGGAGAATATTGCATTCTCTAAGATAAACGTCGTGCCTTTGGGCAGAGTTACAGTTGCTCTTCCGGAGCCTTCAATCAATTTACTTCCCATGGTTTGACATATAAAAGAAAATATACAAACACGAGAATAAACAACTTCAATCCGTTTGTGTCACATAATATTCTTAAAATCTGCTGATGTCAGTTGACTAAATAAATCAGATAGTCGATTATATGTTTTCCATAATCGATTACTATGCAGTTTGAAAATTTCAGTTTAAGCATTTTCACAAAACAATCGATTGTTAAACATACACAATCGATTGTTGAGCATTGACAATCGATTGTTAAACATAGACAATCGATTGTTGACAATTTTTGAAAAATTCCAGATCACACTATTTTAAGACAATCGATTGTTAAACATAGACAATCGATTGTTGGCTATTTTTGAAAAATTCCAGATCACATTGTCTTAAGACAATCGATTGTTAAACATAGACAATCGATTGTTGACTATTTTGAAAAACTTCAGATCACACTGTCTTACGACAATCGATTGTTAAACATAGACAATCGATTGTTGAACATTGACAATCGATTGTTGAACATTGACAATCGATTGTTTTGCAGTTTTAATGCGAAATATAAGATAATCGACTAACTGTTAGGTTAGTCGATTACCTCTACTGGAAAATAAAAATATTATTGAAATCTGAGCATATTGAAACATTTTAAAGAACTAATACTAACATTATATCATAAACTAACTAATACGAGCTGATACTAATGACTATTAGTTTATTCACTACCTATTACAAATAAGTGAAATAAAATCAAACAACTCCATCTTCTTTCATCATAGATCCATCACCGATTAGGTGGTCTATTTTCCCATCAGGTTGCTCAAAGAAGTCTGCCACATCCAGGTGGGTGATGTCAAAATTGTCGTCAGAGACAAAATTTGTTTCAGGGCCTTTATTCTTTAGAGAAGCTTGATAAAGATCAACCAAATGTCTTGGTACACGGCAAGCTTTTGACCAGTGCCCTTTTCCACCGCAACGATAACATATAGTTTCTGAACTTTTTGCCTTAGGATCCTCATAATCCCGTTTCTGCTTTCGGCGGTTATCTCTCCTCGGGGGGTGACGGACATCATGGATATTTCTTCCTTGTCTACGTCCACGGCTATGACCCCGATTACGACCACGACCATGGTTAGATCCATGGCTCTTTTCATGATTGGCATAATGAGAATACACCTTATCTGCTACAGGCAGTGGTGTAGACCCAGTGGGTCGACTTTCGTGATTTCTCATGAGCAGGTCATTATTTCGCTCAGCCACAAGTAGAAGAGAAATAAGTTCAGAGTACTTTGTGAAGCCTTTCTCTCAGTACTGTTGTTGCAGTACCATATTGGAGGCATGAAACGTTGTAAACGTTTTCTCAAGCATATCATAATCGGAGATTTTATCTCCACATAGCTTCAATTTAGAAGTAATTCTGAACATTGCAGAATTATATTCAGAAACAGACTTAAAGTCTTGGAGCCTCAGATGAGCCCAATCATATCGTGCTTGTGGCAGAGTGACCAACTTCAAGTTGTCATATCTCTCCTTTAAGCCTTTCCACAAGATGAGTGGATCCTTGACGGTGAGATATTCAATCTTCAAACCTTCATCAAGGTGATGGCGCAAGAAAATCAAGGCCTTAGCACAGTCTTGGGTGGATGCTTTATCTCTATCTTTAATGGCGTCTCCAAGACCCATAGCATCTAAGTGGATTTCAGCATCCAACACCCATGTCATATAGTTCTTGCCCGAAATTTCAAGGGCAACGAACTTTCTTTTCGTAATGTCAGACATAATCGAAAATCAAATTAGGAAGAGAGAAATACCTTAGTTTTTCTTGAGAACGATTCTTAAGACGGTAGAGTCTCGTGCTGATAACGTGTTATGAAATAATATAAGAACAACAACAATAGAGAGAAAAGTAGAGAGAGGAGTATTCTTATTGATACTTTTAGATGGTTTACAATAGAATAGAACCCCTATATTTATAGGGAGGTGGTGACTTAGCCACCAAGTAGTAAACCCTAGAATCTCTCTAATTATAGACATTCACCTTAAATAGAGTTCTATTTATAACACATATTATTAAATGTCATTTAATATTATGACATGATTTTAAGACAAAAAAGAATACACGAGAATATAAGACAGCTAGCAAGTTTTTGACCTGGCTATGTATTGCATAGCAATTGATGGTGTGGCTTTAAATCTTAAACAAATAAGCTAGGATGACTTTAAATCTCTTTTGTACTCTAGTTACAACATAATTATCCTTTGGGGAAATTCGATAAAACTAGTTACAACGTGACTAAATAGAGACGACCTTCCACTATGTAACATACATAAATGAGAAGATCACTTCTTTTATTGTATTTCATAATTACAAAATAAATGCTACCAAACTCAAGTGCAAGGAAGTAATAAGAAGGTCAAAGATATACTCATGGGTTCTTAATGGCATGCCTTTAATTTTCATAATCTTTGGGTGATTTTAAGGCTCTTGTGCTTTTCTTTTCTTTTCTATATATATATATATAGTGTCAAATTGTCAATAAATGTAGGACCACAAACATTTTTCCCCTTTTGAAAAAGACAATAAACTAAACGAGGAAAAAAGTTAACCTATGTACACTGATGGAGTAGAGTATTTTTGCATCATTAAAACAATTTAATCGTTTATAACAAGTTTTTGCTCTGTTTCTAAGTTATTATATCAAACATATTAATATGCAGAACTCATGTTGTTATAGGTCTACTAACCTCCATCTAAACATTATTTCAGAGTACAAAACATAAACTCTGGAAAATTTTTCTTAAAAGGGTCATATTTGTTTCTGTACTCTTTAAAAATGGTTATATGTATCCTTCGTTATACTTTTTTTGATATGTGTGTTCTTACCGTTATACTTTAGTATCATATTTGTTCTTGTACTCTTCAAAAAGGGTTATATTTATCCTTCGTTATAATTTTTGACATATTTATCCTTCCAGTTATACTTTAGGATCATATTTGCCCCTCATCTATTAAATCCTCATATCCCACCTTTGTTTTCCTACATGGCACCTATGTGGATTTCTTTTTCTCTCAATTTAAATATGGTCACCTATTTAAGATAAAGTTCTTTTTCAGCTCTATATTTTTCAGGTAGCACCGGCAACATATTAGCAAACAAGAACTTTGAACTCAAAATCACTAATCTGATACAACTTACATTACGAGAAATTGCACAACAATGGAGTTAATGACAAAGGTCAGCGCTTAGAATAGAGCATTGTCAGAAGCCTAAAACTCGAAGAAAACATTCAAGTTTATTTAAGAAACTAACAAGATGAGTGAAGTTTTGAATAGCCTTTATAAGCGAGACAGAACCAAGTTATCGTCGTCGGATGGATTAGAGGTAACACTATAGTTTCATTATCACGACCCAAATCGAAGGACTGCGACGGGCATCCGGTGCCTTACTCAACCGAGTACCAGCGTAACATATCTTTCTTATCATACTATCTTGAGTAAATGAGCCAGAAAATCCGTCATGAGATAATAAGAATAAAATATAAGGGAATACTCAACATATGAAGATCCAACATGATATACAAACTTATATATGTGACATACGGGCCTATAAGGTTGACATAATCATTTTAAACTCAAAACATAGGTCGACAAGGTCATACAAGTATCCATACACCTAACTTCTGTTTATAAGCCTATAAGAGTACATAAAATCATAAAGGTCGGGACAGGGCCTCGCCATACCAATCAATACATATCCAACAAGGGCCTCCTCCAATAGAATATACCAACAACAAAAACCAGAGAAATCCATAAACATAAATATCAATAACAAGACATTATATAACAACAACAAGTCACAATTACTTCACGACGAGCGATAAGCTCCGATTGGAATCCGTATAAACCAAATCACCCCTTATAGACTTCTTACATTAACTTAAAAACATGATTAACATGATAATAAATTAGTTCATCAATGATTCCACCTTTATACCATATATTTATAACAAAGGAAATAATCCACAACTCTAACTATCTTCAATTTGTAACTTTATTCACTTTGTAACCTCCAGGATAATATGATGAGTTTACATTATGTACTTTTAAAAATGATCTCATTTCCGAGCTTGCATCAATTGGCTTACGACGTACTCTCACGTACGAAAACATGGGATGTAATATTCATTCACTCACTGTCCAAAATTTGCTCGCATGGACTTGATTCGATAGGTTGCCCCTGCTATATCCGAAAAACATGAAGTTGATCCAGAAAAGAGATATGGACGAGTGGGAGGGCGGGGGTTGGGAATTAGGATTCCAATTTATTTTAGTTAGTGGGTCCAGTTTAATTGGTTGGGCAGGTTAAATTATCTTAAATAGGTGACCATATTCAAATTGGAGGGAAAAAATTCACATAGGCGCCATGTCGGAAAACAAATGTGGGACATGAGAATTTAATTGATGAGGGGCAAATATGATCCTAACGTATCACACTAAGGATAAATATGTCAAAAAAGTATCACGAAGGACAAATGTAACCCTTTTTGAAGAGTACGGGGATAAATATGATCCTAAAGTATAACGATAAGGATAAATATATCAAAAAAGTATAAGAAGGATAAATATAGCCCTTTTTGAAGAGTACATGATTAAATATAACCCTTTTCCGAAAATATTTTTAAAAAATAATTATGATGGGGTGAGGACGGGTGGCGGGGAGGGGGGTGGAGTAGGTGGATATCTCAAAGCATGGTGTGGGCAATGCAAGTTGAGGAGTTATTAATTGCAGAGGGGTATGGATGATCAAGATAATGAATGAAAGAACATGAACAAAAAACATCTCCTGCAGGAATAGGGCCGCAAAATTACTCAGGCAGGTATTCCAGATAGATTTGTATTTAATGCGGTGAAATTATTGTAGGAGTATATTCTATTGAAGAAGCCATAATAACGGTGACTAACAAGTGGAATTATTTCAGCATGGCTCAAAAAAAATAATACATATATATAGCTAGGGTCGGAGGTAGAAGCCGACGTACGAGTTCGGTCGAATTCAATATCTTTAGTTCAAACTCTATTTATGCATTAATAGATATGTACAAAAATTACATTCATAACCCAGTTAGTAAATCTGATATCATTATTACAAAATTTAGAACTTCATAAAATTTAAATCATGGCTCCGCTCTAATGTACCTTATGGTTTCATGGAACGTCATACGTACAACTGAAAACATACATATTAAAGAAATTTATCCTAGTATCTAGGTATAGCCAAAATTTAATACACAACTAAGGAAACGAAAAGAAAAATGAAGTTTTCTATCAAAAAATATTATAAGAAGAAATTTGATAAAGTTTTGACAAGAATTTTGTTGGCTGTATGATCAATTATAGATAAAATTAAACCGTAGAATGAACAAAATCTAATAAGACTAGCAGCCAGACATGGACCCAAATTCTTTGCCATAAGGTGAAAAAGAGCAGAAATCCATCTGTTTCGAGCAAGACAAGCAGATCTCTATCCCCATCATATATCTATGCATTCAATGTTTTTTTTCTCCAATCTATTTTTTCTATTCAGACTCTCTTTTCAAGTAAAGGTTCAACTTGTATGTCGTAAAGTCAATTTCCAAAAAAAAAATCCTAACTTGATTATTTTGACGACCCGACCCAACCCGTCGTCTCATGAGTTACCGCTCCGTTTCCTCCATTTTCTGCTTCTTATTGCTCGTTATCTGTGTTTTGTGTAATCGTGTGATTTGGATTGATTTTGGCAGGAAATAAGATACTTAGCCTCTTTAAGGAAGGCTTAGTTTGGAAAAATCAACCGGATGTTGACTTATGTGTTAGAGGGCTCGTTTGCAATTTTCGATAATTCGATTAGCTTCGGGGGATGATTTGAGACTTAAGAGTGTGATCGGAAGTGGTTTTGGAGGTCCGGTATAGAATTATGCTTGAATTGGCGAAGTTAGTATTTTGACGATTTCCGGTTGATAGGTGAGATTTTGATTTGGGGGTTGGAATGAAATTCCGAGAGTTGCAGTAGCTTCGTTAGGTGATTTGGAATGTGTGTGCAAAATTTCATATTATTCAGAGGTGATTTGGTTGGGTTTTTTATCGAATACATGTTTCGGAAGTTTTAGAAGAACTTAGCCTTGAATTCGATGTAATTTGATAGTTTTGGCGTTGGTTGAGGCGTTTTGATGATTGGAACAAGTTTTGATGATGTTATAGGATGTGTTGGTGCTTTTAGTTGAGGTCCCGGGGACCTCGGTGTGATTTCGGATGGCTAACGGGAGGTTTGAACTTGGAAAAATGTTGCAGAAAATTCAGCAACTGTTACAGTCACATTTTGGCCTTCGCGTACCTGGGGCCGGGTTCGCGAAGAAGGGAGTTGGGCCCCTGAGAAAATGTGTTGTGCTTTCTCGTTTGGCCTCTCGCGTTTGTGGAGGATTAGCTTAAGGTACTTCGCGTTCGCGGGGAGATATACACGTTCGCGTAGGAGGCTATGGGGTTCCGTGAGTTTTACTCATCGCGTTCACGACAGAGGGGCATCATGTTCGCTTAGTTGAGGCTGGCAAAGAATCGCATTTGCGGGTGGTCAGACGCGTTCACGAAGGGCAATATTGGGCGAAGGAAATTTTGAGCATCACGAACGCGAGAAGGCCCTCGTGTTTGCATAGAAGGAAATTGTGCTGGGCAAAAGGGTTTTTTAAAATATTTTGTTGCACGAGCCTAAGTTATTTTCCACCATTGTTCATCTTGGGACCTATTTGGGAAAAATTGAAGAGTGTTTCGAAGAGGATTGATTGGAGGTAAGTCCTATGAACTAAAAACATGATTTAATTGTGGAATTTACCTTGAAATTCATGGAAATTTAGCTAAAGATAGATGAACTAGGGCGTGAGTTTTTGATATTTCAAATTGGGATTTGAGGGAGCATTGAGTTGAGAATTCTTGATATGTATAGACTCGTGGCGAGATAAGGAAATCATTGATATAAAAATTTTTGAGTTTCGAGAAGAGGGCTGGGGGCTCAGGTTTTGCCAATTTTGAGATTTTTGATATTTTTCTATTGTTTTCGATTGGGTATTGTTCTCTTAGCCTATTGCGACGTATTCGTTCTGCTTTTGGTCATATTCGACGCATGAGGAGGCCGATTTGAGAGGAAAGGGTATAGAGATCTAGAGTTTTGGCCGACTTGAGGTGAGTAATAATTGTTAATGATGTCCTAAGGGTTTGAAACCACAGATTGCACAACGTAGTGCTATATTGAGGTAAGACACACACTTAATGACGAGTAGAGGGTCGTGTACTATTGGGGATTGTGACTTGGTCCTTCCCGATTGATGTTTTTACCGCATATTTGACTGAGACATAATTGTTATCATCATGACTTGGACTTTTCGCCATATTTGGGCTTCATGCCGACTATTTGAATCCTTCGTGGACTTTTCTCACTATTTTGACATACTACTTGAACTCGGTCCTATTGATTTACACTGTTTTACAAACTCAGTAACTTTTACTTGAATTTGAGACTTAAATGATATTTCAAATGTTGTTTAGGCTGAGAACTACTATTTTACTGATGCCCAAGGGGCTTGTGATGATTTCTGGACTGAGTGAGATCGAGGGCCATATGTGAGGACATGTTGAGTGATATGAGATACTTTCTATGCCACGAGGTGACTTGAGTGATGTGAGGCCGAGTGCCGAGTCATGTTTCCACAAGGTGGCGTGATATAGCGCTTGGGCCGCAAGGGGCCCCTCTGGAGTCTACAACCCACAGTGAGCACGGGTACCCATATGATCTGAGAGTGAGCCCAAGGGGCATATACTATGCTGAGTGATTGAGAGTGAGCCCGAGGGACTAATATTATGCTGAGTGATTGAGAGTGAGCCCGAGGGGATGGTACTGTTCTGGGCAAGTTACAATGTGCCCGAGGGGCAGATTTTTACTTGTTATTAAATTGTCAAATTACCTGTTTTACCTGTTTATAAGCGATTTCAACTGATTTTTCCATTGTTTTACTGCCTTAAATGATTTTTCTGCTTTAATGTAGAATTGATTTGTGCCTTTACGTGTATTTATGCTTTCAGTTATTTTTTATAATTATTACTCATTGGGTTGGAGTACTCACATTACTCTGTGCACTGTATATGTAGATTCAGTCATAACAGAGTCCACACCTGAGCGTTGATTCCTTCCAGACCTGGCAGAGATTTGGAGTTATGAGGTAGCTGTTGACGTCCGCAGCCCTTGATCTCCCCTATCCTCTATCATTTATGTTTTTCTTCAGACTATTGTATCGGATTCCATACTTTGCTGACTTATAGCAGATTTTTAGTAGCTCATGACTTGTGACACCCGGTTTGGGCTATGTCGGGATGTTTTCCCTGGTTATTATCGTTTTTTGCGCAATTATGGCTATATTAATCATGTTTTAGACTTGTTTATGTTAATTAACTATAAAAAGAGGTGTTTCATTCTGTTTGAATGACATTGTCTTCACGAGAGGCGCCATCACAATCGGGTTCGGAAATTGAATCGTGACAATTATACGGTGACAATTAATTAAGTTAATATTTGGCTGCTTTAAATTATTGAAATGTTGTCCTCAAAGATAATACTAGTATTTATAACATATGGTTAGAGTGTTACGACTGCTCTTTCGTGATTCCTACTTTAATCAAAAGATTAAATATCCCTAATGAAGAAAAATTGAAAAATTACGGCCAAGAGAGTAGTTTTACCTTTTAAGTGCCACACATGAGATGTAAATCGCACTAGGCAAGCCCGGTACAATAAGCTCTGACTCAGAATACTGCTTTGGTGAGAGAAATCGATCTCAGGTCTCTCGCATAGGAAATCACTCACCCAACCAACTTAGCCAACCTTATGCATAAATTTTTTTATTTTCTCTTAGCTATTGTCTTTTTATTTTATTTTATGAACACGTCTTCCCATGCCCATTTGTTTAAATTTGGACAAACAGTCACACGTTTTATTTGAAGCAATGTCACATGACTATGTGGTTGTTGTGCTGGACTAGCTAGCAAAGCTTGCAATCAAAATAGAACAACTTGATTTCATTTGACTACACAAAATAGATTGGTTTTAACATATAGTACCGACCAGGGTACGTGGTGCTTGACCCCTCTGCCCACTCTTATAGACATTTTTTCATGGCTCATTTTGCTTAATGTCAAGAAACGTATCCATTTTGTTCCCAAAAAAATGTGTTTGAAGTAATTGACAGAGATCTTAATTAATTGTTGGTTGGGCTGTAGTATATGATGTGAAGTGTCATTGAAATAGCAACTTGGGACAAAAATTGGTTGTCAAGGACGTACAAGAGGTCGAGATAATGGAAACTACTCCAAAAGGATTGTTTGTCTTGCAAATGGTTGCTGTACCAATCAATTAATTACGAATTATGTGGAAGATTCTAGGTTATATGTTGTAATGGTCAAAATATGACCTCGAGATAATTAACGAAATTAATTATATTCTAAGCCTATTCAGGGTTAATAAAGGATATAATCACTTATTAATCGCCATGCTCGGTCATCCGCTGACACATTTGTTAAGACTATGACCCATTCATCATCATAGGGACGTGATCTCAACGTAGTCCTGGCTATCATTGTCAGCCCATACATCTTGTATCTATAAATACAAAGAAAAGGAATCCTAGAAAGGGGGCTGATTTCTTCTTCGTCACTATTTTCAAGAAAAGAGGGAATATCATTGTAAGGCTCTGAACCTCTCCATGGAGAGGCAGACGAAAGCAATATCATCAATAAAAGATCTCTACATTCCTCTCCTTAATGAATAACACTTGTCTCGTTTTCCATTTGGTCTTTTGATTATTTCGATCTGCTATGATTGGTCCTTGATTTATTTCGATTGTTTTTAGGCTTGCAAAGTGTATGATAACTTTGAGCTAAAGAGTTCGGCGCCGTCTGTGGGGACTTCATAGCAGAATCGCGTAGTTCTTCCTGGGACCAAAAGGAAAGAAACAACCGAAAAACAATCCAGGTCAAAGCAAGCTGAAGCGATATATCGGACAAAGGGAACTTGAAGATCTCAAGTCGAGATCCAACTCCTCTGTCACTCCCCTCTCAGATAGTACAAGCAAGAAAAAAAATAACCCCCTCGGGGGAAAATCACATCTAAGGTACTCCCGTGTCCCCGATGCAAGAATTCGCCGGGAAAAGGCGCAAAGACATCTCAAAACCGAGATCCACAATGGGATAACCTACGCGAACTAATCGAGAGGACATCATATAAACCGTGCGAAATCTAAAACCAAAACGGACCGCTAACGCCCCATATGCATAACAGTGGGTCAAGCGGGAGAGAAAGTTCAACAAAAATCGCCAAGTCCAACCAGTGTTGAACAACAACCCAGGCTATGCGCCTTCGCCAAAAATTTCAACTACAAGTTGAACTGCGACTCAGGCTATGTGCATTGCCAAAAAAATTGCAACGTCCAACTACGGTTGAACAACAACTCAGGCTACGTGTCTTCGCCAAAAATTTCAACTACAAGTTGAACTGGGACTCGGGCTATGCGCCCCGCCAACAAAAAAATTGTAACATCCAACTACGGTTGAACAACAACTCAGGCTACGCACCTTCGCCAAAAGGTTCAACTACAAATTGAACTGGGACTCAAGCTATGCGCCTTCGCCAACAAAAATTGCAATGTCCAACTACGGTTGAACAATAATGCAGGCTACGTGCCTTCGCCGAAAATTTCAACTACAAGTTGAAGTGGGACTCAGGCTAAGTGCCTTCGCCAACAAAAAAATTGCAACGTTCAACCACGGTTGAACAACAAACCCGACTATGCGCCTTCGCCGAAAAGTTCAATTACAAGTTGAACTGGGCTTAGGTTATGCGCCTTCGCCAACAAAAAATTGCAACATTCAACTACGGTTGAACAACAACTCAGGCTAAGTGCCTTCACCGAAAAGTTCAACTACAAGTTGAACTGGGACTCAGGCTATGCGCGTTCTCCAACAAAAAAATTGCAACGTCGAACTAGGGTTGAACAAAAACTCAGGCTATGCGCCTTCGCCAAAATGTTCAACTACAAATTGAACTGGGACTCAAGCTATGCGCCTTCGCCAAAAAAAATTGCAACGTCCAACTACGGTTGAAAACAACTCAGGCTACGTGCCTTCGCCAAAATGTTCAACTACTAGTTGAACTGCGACTCAGGCTATGCGCCTTCGTTAGCAAAACAAAATTGCAACGTTCAACCACGGTTGAACAACAACCTATGCTACGTGCCTTCACCGAAAAGTTCAACTACAAATTAAACTAGGACTTAGGTTATGCGCCTTAGCCAACAAAAAAATACAACGTCCAACTACGGTTGAATAAAAACTCAGTCTACGTGCCTTCACTGAAAGTTCAACTACAAGTTGAACTGGTACTCAGGCTATGCGCCTTCGCCAATAAAAAAATTGCAACATTCAACCATGGTTGAACAACGACCCAGGCTACAAGCCTCTGCCAAAAGGTTTAACTACAAATTGAACTGGGACTCAGGCTATACGCCTTCTCCAGCGAAAATTGCAACGTCCAACTACGGTTGAACAACAACTCAGGCTACGTACCTTTTGCCGAAAAGTTCAACTAATAGTTGAACTGGGACTCAGGCTATGCGCCTTCGCCAACGAAAAATTGCAATGTTCAAATACGGTTGAACAACAACCCAGGTTACATGCCATCACCGAAAAGTTCAACTACAAGTCGAACTACGACTCAAGCCATATGCCTTCACCATCACAAACCCAATCTCGTCCAAACAACAAAGCCGAATGTCTTTGTCCTCAAAAATAAAAACAACGGGCGAAGAAACAAGTTAAACCTCCCTCGCTAGAGTTGGCCATTCAAGCAAGTACGACCAACTCGAGTTAAAAATTGGGCCGCATAAAGATCGGCCCTGGTCGAAATACAAGGCCGCGATTCTTACCATCGCGGCCAGTAGTTCGACCACGCCCGAACTAGGACTAAGGCTAAGTGCTACTATCGCCAAACAACAACTTGTTTACACCAAGTAAAAAAGAAGCGATAAACAAAAAGCGCTCAATAACGGCCACGTCCGTTATCGCTGAATAACCGACCTAGCCTATGACTAAGGCTAGCAAGCGCCTAGCCGGCAGTCAAAGTCATCGGAGCCAACATTATCATTGTCAAGGCCATCTCCACCATCACGGTAAAAGAAATGGGAAAGGTACAAAACAAACACCTGGTCGAACAGAGGAAAATAATACAATCTCTATTTCTAAACATCTTCAATTACAGCGGGTCATCCCCGCTTAGACCCGACCAAGGCCGGTAAATAAAAAGAAAAAGATAGCCAAACGACAACAACAACTAGAAAAACAAAATAAAACCAACACCACAAAACTTTTTCATTCGGTGCTACCCGTGTCACCATCAACACCGCCAGTGCCCTCGGTGCCATTGTTAGCTCCTTGAGTGGACGGTTCAAAGCCGCAATCGACACGGGCCTCACGAGCCTTTTGATGAGCTTCTTCATAAGAGGTTTCAGGCACAATGTCGGCCTCCCACATTCTCTTGTATACGTCGAGCTGAGCCTCGGCAAACATCCACAGGTTGTGAGCCGGGCTAAAAGAGGTATCCCGATCCCTCAAACGCTGATTCTCGGCCTTTAAGGCCGTAATCCGATCCGCCGCAGTCTGGGAATCCCGTCCATAAGCGCCAATGCGTCCCTCCAGTGCTCCCTCTCGAAAGGTCGCAGAGGCACTCTCCAGCTCTCGTTACCGTTCACGGACGCGGTCTGCCGTCTCTAACGTCTCAACCCTCAATATAGCTTCCCTTGCCTGCAGCCTCAAGGCAGCAGCCTCGGTCCCCAAAGCGGCCCCGTACTTGTTCAAAGCTTCAAGAGCCTCTGCCGCCTTGGCCTGATCTTGGCGCACCTTTTCAACAACAGCCCACAGCCTCCGTCTCCTCGTTTTTACGATGAAGCTGCTCCTCAAGAATGTTGACCTTACCAAGGGCCTGCTGCATTTGAGGTTCCCATCTCGCCAGCTCTTCAATAAGGTCACAGTTCAGGGGGTCGTTCCTCATGCCCTCGCGTATCTCGTGGCACCAGTCCCGGTAATGGTGGTATTTTTCCAACACCCGCGAGCAAATTTCTGAACGTACGTTAGCTCGGCGAATGCTCTCCAACTCCAACAGAAAGAGCTACAAGAACGAGGTAGTAATCAGAATAGAAAAACAGACAAAGTAAAGCAAAGAAAAATATGAACTAAAAGTCACTACACAGACCTTCAAGCTCTGTGCGGCCGCTTCACCCATCAACCCGACGTCTGAAATGTCCAGCAGCGACATACTCTCCGCCTTTGAGCATTGTACCTCGAACAACGGCACCAGATTATCCTCTTGAAGCAGCAAGTTCTGCTCCATTGGGATCTCGGCGTAATGTAGCCGCCCTTCAGCACAAACCGTTGTGGGGGTGTGGCCATCCTGAAGCATGCGGGCATCGTCAGGATCTAGGTCGGACTCAGAGTCTGACCCTTCGCCCACAGTGCCCCTCTCTCCACCCACCGATTGGGAAGTTGAGGCTCCCGCCAACACTGTGGTGCCTAATTCTCCAACCAATGCAATTGTTGAGGAACCGCCTCCCCTCTCAACAACTGGAACTGATAATTGAACCGCCAAAGCAGTAGTGTCACCTTGGCCTGAGCCAACCGAGGCAACCCCCACTGAATGCCCGCCCTCAAGGGCAGGAACTGTCGCTGGATTCTCCTCTACGTCCGATGGCAGAGAGTCCAAGTTTATCACCACCGGAGCCGACGTACCTCTCATCTGACAATGCGTTCGTTGCAAATACAATCCGATTTATAAGTCCGGAGTCGAATCCCACAGATAACTAAGGCTTATCACAACTGTTCACTATCACCAAGAAGACAAGCTTGAACAATTTCTAACATATAAATATTAAGATTCTTGTATTTAACAAACTAACTAACAAATTAAAATAATAAATTAACAACTAAAGATACTAAGAGTTAGAGACAAGATTAAGGAGGTCTAGAGTTATGACTTCCCAAATTGTCGGAATCCTTCCCGCTATGTCTTCTATAATTTAGCCTAAGTATTTTAAAAGCACTCTTATTACCGTAAATCTCTCCCGAGTAATCACGAAAATTTACTAGACGCACTCTCCCTATCTACGCTAGTTGGCTTCTAATACAACTGACTTCAGATCGCACCCAAGGCTTCGTTATCCCTAATCCCTCCTTTAAACCCAAAGCTATAGATCCCTCATATACTTTGGGAGTGGCGTTGTTCAACAATTACCTAAATATGCACTCTCTCCCGAGTTATGCATACTAAATAAAAATAGAGATTATACTAGGATTCAATTATATAAAAACATAACAAGAATTTATCCTACAAAAGGTTCTATCAAAAATCTAGATAACAACTTAGCTATTCACAGTAGTATGTAAAACTACAATACTAAAAGTCATAACCAACAATGAAACATAGGAAGAGGAAAGAAAAACTTGTAGAAGAATTTCCAAGCCTTGCTCCTATTGTGTCTCTGCCTCCTTAGCTAAAATCTGTGCCAAAAGTATGTCCAATCCTTCAAAATAGCATTTTTACATGTATTTATACCAAGTAGGGTCTGGCCTAGACGAAAAAACCCTTTCTTGCGCGAGATAGGAGTGGCTGTGTGAATTTTGCACAGTTTCGCCGCATGGTGCGGCGTCCTATGCGGAGTGATAGTATAGATTATCAGAGGCTTCAACGTTTTGATTTCCAAGAGCAATTTTCATTATCACGCTGCACCATGCGGTGTGACAGCGTATTTTTCTCATAGTTGGTTCATTTTCTCTTCGTTTAATATCAAAACTTGGCACACGATCCCGACTTAATTTATTAAACTTTTACTTAGACTTCAAAGCTTCAAATTACTTTTTCATTCCATAACATCTATATAGCTCGGAATCACACCTCTAAGGCATAAAACACACAATTAGCGCAAAATACTAGCGATTAAAACTCAAACTCAATTAAAGTGCAGTAAACTCGAGTGTAATAAACGAGTAAAATGCATAATTATATCCTATAATAAACACCCCACACTTAAACCATTGCTCGTCCTCGAGCAATCAAACTACACTTTTTATAGACACGACCTTTTAAAACAATTCTCCTAACTCATCACACCAAGAGTATTTAAAATAGACTAAGCACAAAAGCATAACATCTACACCTCGAGATTTGGCTCACAAGTACCACGCATTATTCACAACTCACCTACTTACTCTAACATAGAGGTCACCGACATTACCTTTCCTTCATGAATCAAGTGCCCTTACACAACAAAAGAGAGTAGTTGCATGCAATAAAATTTAAGTACATTTAGGAACTCAAGATAGAAAGAATTCACTCATTCTCAGAAATAACATTCATATGCCATAAAAGATGTACCATAAGCTTTCCCGTAGTGTACTACTCCACTAATCGAGCTCATTCAATCTAGGATCAATTAGGACTTTATTTGGTTGCAATGTAGGCTACAGGACGGGTAGGATATATTTAAATATAAGAGTGACTACACCTCCCTAAGCACTTTAATACGTATACGTTAACATTCAAACCTCATACTTATGTCAAGCCAAACTCCACCTTCACATCAATATACATCAACTCCCAAATTATTTAAGCACAATTATATCAAGAGTCACAACGATCAGAAAAACAATTTCACAGCAATGTAACTATTTTTTTTCTTTTTCAATTCAAGTGGCTCTTGTTTGTCAAATCAGTGCACCCTTTCTCCTTATTTCATTAGTTCCACTCAAAAGCCAAACCAATCACCCCACACTTTAATTTTTACAAAGTTCATAACAATTTAAGTGCTCATGAGAGATTAGAAGGTTCAGATAGATGGTTAATTTAAATAAAATGGGTATAGCTTGTAATGTGGTTTCCAAAAAATAGGATTACAGGCTCAAAGGGGTTACCTACGATACATAACAATGAGGTGGGTAAAATATACATATCTGGCTCAACAAAGAAATGCCTATATCACTTCCTAGACTGAATAAAACTACTATTTCACTTTGCAAACCCAAGGGGCAAGTTCTAGGCATCAAATGCAATGCACAGAATATAACAAATCCTTACACACACATGGCACATGACTCACTCAAGATTGGCTCATCAAGACACTCTAGTCAAAGCAGTTAAGCAAAGTTAAGATCATACAATTTAAGGTACTTCTACAAGAGTCAAAAACTAAGTCTAAGCGTCACAACCAAAGTACCCACTATTCTCAGGGCATAACAAAGTCAAGAGATATCTTCACTTCAAAATACAATATAATGGCTCCTACTCCCAAAAAAAACTAACTACACTCGGTTCAAATAAAACCCTTGAAAAAGAACCGTGGTTTAAAGAAAAACCAAGGGGTAGTTATTACACTACCTAACAAAAGAAAATCTTTTTATACTTTTTTCTTTAGACTTAAATCCCTTAAGAAAATTTTCTAATAGATCCATCGTCGGGAAAAGTCCAGTCTTTTCTATTTTTTTTAAAAGAAGTTATTCAATCAAACTAACACAACTAAAATAACATAGAAAGTCATCCAGACAATCTCCTCACCCCAAACTTAAATTTATGCATTGTCACCAAGGCACACGATAACTAATAAAAGGGTAAAAGAGACTCCCTAGTAGGCCAAAGGCCGAAGCACTAACAACTCATGGGGTACTCAGACTTCTCCCAAGATTGGTCCTTCGTGCGGGTACCTCACACTTAGTTCCAACTATTTGGTTATGTTGCATCCTTCCAATACCTTTGATTTCCATTCTCCTAGAAAATAAAAAACTGACACAACAAAAATAATACAATTAAAAAAATTAATACAAAAAAAATAAAAAAAACAGTAAAGCTGGGTTGCCTCCGAACAAGCACTTGATTTAACGTCGCGGCACGACGTGAATCACTTTTTGCCGCCACTTAGAACTTATAAATCGCATCCCAAGTTTTGATTCAAGCTTATGATTATGTTCTTGGGGCGGTACAAATTCTTGCGAACCAAAAAATAGATAGAGTCTTATGCACTTTTTGGCTCTCGACCGAGGCGTGTCACCTTGCCTAGACAGGCTTGATGGTTTCAAAATATAAGGCCCATCTACCTCTTCCTTGGACTCCTTTTTATGCTCGTAAACATCCATTCCAATTTCATCGTTCGAACATAATGTAGAGAAGTGTTTGGAATGAGGTACAATACGCTCCAATACATGAACTTCAAGATTTTCGACCTCATCAACATCCAAAACACTAGAGCCAACTAAATTTGTATCTTCAACGTCCGTGGTTGACTTTAGTATTACTTCTTAGACATCGACATCCTTAAAGTCTAGATGGTTAGAGTGTTTGGCTTCTACTTTGTACCCATCCATTGGAACCTCAATTTTCGTCTCTAATGCAAACTGCTCCTGGCTACTATCCATAATATTGACATATTGAGCATTAAAATCTTCAACTAGTTGACTCACTTGAGCCTCTAAGTTGTGAATATTTTCATCTTGTCTTTCTATCCGCAATAGTATTTTAATTTGTTGTTCTATAAGATACTTTAACATATCTTCGATCTTCTTTAGGTCAGCTTTCCAAGGTTCTTTGTTCCTATTATCCTCACAAGAAAACATAGAATCATCACAATAAAGGGTTGGGGGAAGACAAGAAATACAAGCACAATCATGAAAGTGACCATCTTGACCACCACACATATCACACACATTCCACACATAAGATTGAGTTGGTGCACAAAATTCCCTCTCGAAAATATTTTAATAATTTTTCCCAGGGTGGTTTTCATCACAGTATGCATAAGGAGGATTAAAAGTAGAATTACCAACATCAACACTTTCATAATTCCATGATGCCATGTTTTTTTTAACTCAACAAGTAAAACAAAAAAATAAAAGAAAAAAATCAAATACAAAAAATAAAAATCAAATTTCAAACTTGAAACTTGAAACCTAGTAATATGTACACATACAGCTACACCGTTAGTATGCCCTCTAATAAGGACAATGTGGTCGTTGCAAAAATAATCTGGTTTACAAGTCCGGAGTCAAATCCCATAGAGAACTAAGGCTTAGCTACAACTGTTTACTATCACCAAGAAGACAAGCTTGAACAATTCCTAACATATAAATATTAAGATTATTGTATTTAACGAACTAACTAACAAATTAACAACTAAAGATAGTAAGAGTTAGAGATAAGATTAAGGAGATCTAGAGTTATGATTTCCCCAATTGTCGGAATACTTCCCGCTATGTCTTCTATAATTTTGCCTAAGTATTATATACCGATCATGAGCACTCTTATTACCGTAAATCTCTACGGAGTAATCACGACAATTTACTAGACGCACTCTCCCGAGCTACACTAGTTGGCTTTTAATACAGCTCACTTCATATCGCACCCAAGTCTTCGTTATCCCTAATCCCGCCTTTAACCCGCAATTATAGATCCCTCATATATTATGGGAGTTGTGTTGTTCAACAATTACCTAAATATGACTCTCTCCCGAGTTATGCATACTAAATAGGCACAACTAATTAAGAGCTCTTCAATTAACTACAACAAGAACGTAGTTGAACAAATAGAGATTATACTAGGATTAAATTATATAAAAACATAACAAGAATTTATCCTACAAAAGGTTCTATCAAAACTTTATATAACAAATTAGCTATTCATAATAGTATGTAAAACTATAATACTAAAAGTCATAACCAACAATGAAAAATAGGAAGAGGAAATCAAAACTTGTAGAAGCATTCCCAAGCCCTGCTCCTACTGTGTCTCTGCCTCCTTAGGTCAAATCTGTGTCAAAAGTATGTCCAATCCTTCAAAATAGCATTTTTACATGTATTTATACCAAGTAGGGTTGGGCCCAGACGAAAAACCCCTTTCCTGCGCGAGATAGGAGTGGCTCTGTGAATTTTGCACAATTGCGCCGCATGGTATGGTGTCCCATGCGGCGTGATAGTATAGATTATCAGAGGCTTCAACGTTTTGATTTCCAGGAGCAATTTACACTGTCACGTCGCACCATGAGGCACCCCATGCGGCGTGACAGTGTATTTTTCTCAGAGCTGGTTCATTTTCGCTTCGTTTAATATCAAGATTTGGCACACGATCCCGGCTTAATTTCTTGAACTTCTGCTCAGACTTCAAAGCTTCAAATTACTTAATTTCATTCCATAACATCTATATAGCTCGGAATCACACCTATAAGGAATAAAACACACAATTTACGCAAAATACTAGCGATTAAAGCTCAAACTCAATTAAAGTGCAGTAAACTCGAGTGTAATAAGCGACTAATATACGTAATTATAGCCAATCATCACTCCTCAAAGGCTCCTTGACCGAAGGTCCAGATCGTGTTGGGGAATAGGCCGCTGAGGACTCAACCGAAGCCTCTCTCGGCACTGGAGGAGGTGCCGGCATTGTTACAAGTCCCGTAGTGGCTTCAACCTGCGAAAAGCTAGTTGACGCGCCCTTACACGGCGTGCTGTCCTTGATTAGAGGTAAAACAAAAGTTAAGAAGAATCATACAAGAATAAAGCTAAGAAAGAACGAAGCTATATTCACGAATGCCGTGCAGTGGAGCCAGTAGCAGTCGTTCCGATACCAACAAGAGGTAAGGTTAGCACTTATCAGGACAAAACTAAAAAGTCGGAAGGACGAAATTGACGAAGAGAAAGACTTACGTGCACGGTTCCACGCCTCTAGGAATCCAGTGGCACACGCCACCAGATGTTTTGTCCTGATGTAGAAGAAGTTTTCGTAAGAATGAGGCTCGACCGCATCATCCAACTTTGCGGTCAAGCCCCTCACGAGGGACGACCCGAATCATCGTACCACAGACCCTCTGAGGAGCGTAGAGGGTCAGCACGTTCTGCAACGTGATCTCTCTCCGAGCCAGCTTGGCATATTTGATAAGCATGGCGAAAAGCTTGTAAAAGGAAGGAACGAGTTGGTCGGGACATACTCTGTAGTAATTGCAAAAATCCACCACCAACATCGTAAGAGGGATCCTAAACCCCAGCCTAAAAGGCTAAGCGTAGAAAACGCAATACCCCCTACGGTCGGTATGAACCCTCTCCTCACGCCTAGCAAGAGATATATCAGCAAAGCGTGGAATGCAACATTGCACCCGTAGCTGGTCAATACCTACTTCCCCCATCAGTGGGGCCTCATACACCTGATCCTCCCCCTCATCAGTGGTACAATCAGTCACCGTTCCTCCGGGCAAGGATAAAATATCGACCACCGACGTGATTCCCCGGATTTTTGCCGATTTAGTGGCTCTCGCGGTGGCAGATGGCCCTTCAGCCGCTGGAATAGTCGCCGGAGCAAAGGAAGCACGAGAACTGCTTGCTATTTTTCAATATATAAGCGGGAACAGAATGAGACTCACGGAAAGAAAAGCGAAGATGGTGTCGAACGAAGGACACTGACGAACAAGAGAGAAGATGAACTGATAAACCGAAAGCTTCTCCAGAAATATCACTTAGAAAATAGATGGAAACATAAGAGATGAATGGCACAATTCCTTATTTATAGGCGACACCGGCGGCTTTTTCGAATTCGAATAACTATCATTAAATGCATGGCCAACCGCAAAAGGGTTCGGTCTGTAGAAACGTGCGTCATTATGATGAGCACCACGAAATGGTTGTCCACTCGTAAACTAAAGCTTTACCTTTGAAACTGTTAAAACAATCTGAGGTCACCAAAAAGACGTTCCGTACTCCTGCGAACCTCGGACGCCGCTATGCTACGTGCCAGGCGCATCCGTACTCTTTTCAGCCATATGGCATATAAATCGACCATCTGAGATAAGGTTAACATCTCGCAAGGCCGGAGGTTGTCAGTATGAATAGGTCGTCCCGGCCTAAAATGGTAATAGCCACTCCACGTATATGCATATAAACAAATGGCTAAGGCTGCCCAAAGTGTTAAGTCTACGACTATCTCCAGTACACAAACGGCTAACGCCGCCCAAAGTGTTATGGCTACGGCCATCTCCAATACACAAACGGCTAAGGCTGCCCAAAGTGTTAAGGCTACGGCCATCTCCAGTACACAAACGGCTAAGGCCGCCCAAAGTGTTAAGGCTACGGCCATCTCCAGTACATAAATGGCTATGGACGCCCAAAGTGTTAAGGCTACGGCCATCTCTAGTACACAAACGGTTAAGTCCTCCCAAAGTGTTAAGGCTACAGCCATCTACAGTACACAAACGGCTAAGGCCGCCCAAAGTGTTAAGGCTATGGCCATCTACAGTACACAAACGGCTAAGGCCGCCCAAAGTGTTAAGGATACGGCAATTTCCAGTACACAAACAGCTAAGGCCGCCAAAGTGTTAAGGCTGTGGCCATCTCCAGTAAACAAACGTACGACCATCCTCAATGTGCAGGTGAACGATTCGATTGCGGTCGAAATCACTCGGATGGTCAAAGTTATCAATACAAAAAAGCTAAGGCCATTATTGACCTCAGCCGGAACTACGCCCAGAAAGGTCCACTCCTCGAGCCTGATCAATGCCCGGCCTCGATAGTGGAGGGACTAACTGTATAGGTCAAAATATGACCTCGAGATAATTAACGAAATTAATTATATCCTAAGCCTATTCGGAGTTAATAAAGGATCACTTATTAATCGTCGTGCCCGGTTATCGGCTGACTCATTTGTTAAGACTACAGCCCATTCATCATCATAGAGACGTGATCTCAGCGTAGTCCTGGCTATCACTGTCAGCTCATACATTTGTATCTATAAATACAAAGAGAATGAACCCTAGAAAGGGGGTTGATTTCTTCTTCATCACTATTTTCAAGAAAAGAGTGAATATCATTGCAAGGCTCTAAACATCTCCATGGAGAGGCAGACCAAAACAATATTATCAATAAAAGATCTCTACATTCCTCTTCTTAATGAATAACACTTGTCTCGTGCATTTTTCATTTGGTCTTTTGATTATTACGATATGCTATAATTGGCCCTTGATTTATTTCGATTGTTTTTAGGCTTGCAAAGTGTATGAAAACTTTAAGCTAAACACTTATATTTGACAAGAGGAGCCCGGTGCACAAGATATTACCAATTCATACAGGATCGGGAAAAAAACCGCACAATATAAATAATTAACCCTAATATAAACATCAATAGTTAATTTCACGACTCACCCTCGTTTAGACTTTTAGTGTTATATCTTACTACTGCCCTTTAGGAAAAAGTCTTGTGTGGCCCTTGAACCTCAACGGAAAGATAGATTTTAAGAATTCGGACAGGTGGAGTCTATCCATTCTTTAGTCTTACACCACCCTAACAAGTATAAAAAGTTCTCAAACCTAATTTTTTATGAGAGGATGACATATTGGAGGCACAGTATGCGGATCATACTTTAAGCATGCTTTTAACTAATTTTTCATCTCTCTTCTTTTCTTTAATTTTATCGTTCTAAAATTATGGGTGCTATATGAACGTTGTAGTTTGATGTTTAAATTGTTCGTATTAATTTATCATATTAATTTATTTATTTAATTTTGTATTTAATTATTTTATTGTTTGATCATCAATTAAATTTAATTTAAAAATATAGGACTGAACTTGGGAGAAGAAATTTTATATCGCAAATAAGATTGAGTAGAGCAAAATTATGAACCTGTATCTTGGGGAACGTGCTTTGGTTAGGATAAAAATATATCTAATCGCATTGCTTGGTCACTATACAAGAATTATTAAGGTCTTCTTATCAATTTAAATTCATAGAAATATATGCGTTAT
The DNA here is from genome assembly GCA_034376525.1 of Nicotiana benthamiana. NCBI lineage: Eukaryota > Viridiplantae > Streptophyta > Magnoliopsida > Solanales > Solanaceae > Nicotiana > Nicotiana benthamiana. The sequence goes on from CM067330.1 coordinate 103,881,453, forward strand.
ATTAGCTTGAATAGGACCATTAGTACTTTAGGAGAATGTCATGAGTAAAATAAATCCTATCAATTAATAAGCCAAAAGAAATTGAGTAGTCAATTCGAGTAGAAAACTCAATAGGATTAATGTTAGCTGACCCATAGTCCTTGAATATTTTTTCTTATTGACTTTTTCTTTAAGCTTGCCAACTTGTTTTTTTTAGTTTCCTAGTTTACTATTCTAAATTAGTTTTAATTATATAATTACACTTTAAAAATTCGCCTGAATATATTTTTTGTTTTAGTTAAATTAGTTGACAATTAACACAAATTCTTGTGGGAACGATATTTTATTTATTAATTTAGTAGTTGTTGACCTCGTGTACTTACGTATATATTTTTAAGTACAGAGCTTCATAAAATAGCTAGGGCAAACACGAGATGATTATGAATGGAACAAAGTGTGATAAATTATAAGATTAACCAATTTTATATAATACAAGGATAAATCTGAACCAATTACGTGTTGTATGGATGATTGTTTTCGGTTGTATTATATTGTATTGTTACCCCATATATAATGTTTGTTTTGATTGTTAATATAAAACTGATTGTATCGTATTGTTAAATCCATTGTTTGGAACAATGAAAACCCCCATTTTATGAAACAACCAAATTAATGTGGTGGGATTGTTCCGTATTTTTCTTTCCAATTATATCCACACTTATTATTTTATATTTCAATTTTATCCTTTAACCTATTATTTATATTATATTCACCAAACTAATTAGTACTCATCACGTGAGATTGGTTGGATTCTGCTATGAAGGACCAGAAAAGAAGCTTTTGGTCTATGAGTTTATGAGCCATTGCTCTTTGGCAGACTTCCTTTTCGGTCAGTCAAGGGAAGAATGGAACAAAAGAATCAGGAATCTTACACATATTTTCGTATGTTCGTATATTTATTTTCTATATGTATATTTTGTTAAATAAAATAAGGGTATTTTAGTAAACTTAGCAGAAGTACAATACAATACAATCAAATTAAACAGTAAAGATGTTATTTAATTATAACAAATAATACAGTCTATCCAAACATTATATTTATCAAAACGATACAATATATTACTGATATATTATAAAATGATGGGCAATAATGATCCAATCATAATGTAAATACTTTTGCCTTACAATGCAATTCGAATATACTCACGTACTCAACGACTAAAAATATTGATCAACTGCCAAACTTTTTCGTTAGCAGCAGACCTACAAATAGAAAACTTGGAATGAACAACTGATCGACATCGTTAAAAATTCAAAGACGAGAGCTTTAACCCTATGGAGTTAAATTGGAGTTGGATTTTGCAACTCCATAATAATTCGTAGAGGCATTAAATAGGCAGATTGGGTCGATTTTGAGTGGGTCAAAGCGGATTGAATTAATAATTAGGCGGGTTAAACGTCCCGCTAAAAATCAGTCCAACTTTAAATGGGTTGAGATGGAATGGATCAAGACGGGATGAGATCAATAAACGTGCAAGTTAGTGACTAGCCCAACCTTGGGCTGGTTAGGTGGGTCATTTGGATTGGGGCTAAGATTGACAGCCCTAATAACTCGTAATCAGCTCCCTCCCTTCCAAGTAAGAGAAAACTACCCTCTATAATCCCTCAAAAATTTAATAGCCCATATTTTGTCCCATTTATAAAAAAATGGCCCTTCGGCCCAAACATATTGCGTCTAGTAGCCCGAAAGGAATGAGCATGACAACACAAGTGCTTGTAGCTCAGTGGATAGAGCGTTTGTTTCCTAAGCAGAAAGTTGTAGGTTCGACCCCCTACTTAGCGCGATAAAGCAATCCTTTTTTACCTTTTTAAATTGTATTTTGTACTTCTAGATCTAGTAAGTATTAGCTAAGAATTGAATGAAACATGTAATGCACATCATATACAAAATGTCTATTTTGTATAGTAACAGCCCTTTTTAGTATATTTTTTATATAGTGATGATCTACTTTGTATAATGACAGTCTATTTCATATATAATTTGTATAGTGACAATTAAGGCTGTCAACCGGTTCCACCGGTCCGGTCCGGGTCGATTTTTTTCTACCCGTTCGGTTACCGGTCCGGGCCGGGCCGGTTCCAAACAGTATCGGTTTTCACCGGGCTGGGTTGTTAGGGGTTAAGATTGAACCGTACGGGTTACGGGTTGTAAAGGTCCGGGCCGGGCCGGGTTTTGTTATTTTGTATTTTTTTTAGAATTATGTATAAATATTAAGTTATATTAATACTTTGTAATAATTGAATGAACACAACAAAAGATGGGAAAAAAATTGCACTTATTGTAAGTGCTACTTTATTTCTTAAACTCAAATCGAAAAACTAAAATGTATCTTAAGTAGTAAAAACTTTACATCTTTTGTAACAAGTAGTAAACTAGTAGTAATCGGAACCATCAAATTCTTTGCATTGCCCTAGCAAGTTCATCGTAATCATATGAACCGATTGACCTTCTTCTGGCGTGTTAAATTCGGATGGGTTTCCATGCGTTAATATATCTCCAAGTTCTTCGTCTTTTGGGCTATCAAGATCTTCCTTTCCTTGATTTCTGCGTTCCGATCTTATCCAATCTCTTAAACATACTAAAACTTCCAAAGCATTGCTTCCCAATGAGTGGCTTGTGTCTCCAAGTTGTTGTCTTGCTTGGCTAAATGCACTCTCGGATGCAACAGTGGAAATTGGCACATTCAGGACATCCCGAGCCATAGCGAAAAGAACGGGAAATTGCTTTGCATTTTCATGCCACCAGCCTAACGGTGAAAATTCCTTGGTGCGAGGCTCCTTTTGCTTCTGCAAGTAAAATTGAAGTTCATCAATATTCCTGCTACTACTTTGAGTGTTAGAAAAAGTTGAAAAAATATTAAAACTATCAATGCCTTCTTCATCATCTACATTAGAACTGCTACATTGCATAGCGAGATTTACATCTGTTGAAGCACGAGAATTATCATATTGAGTTGCATAATAATTATATAGATATTGTAAATGTTCATTTAGCTTGTTCATAGAATCATACAAATTTGGGCTTTCAGTGGCCCCAATCTCCATATAAGTATATAAAGCATTCATTACTTGGTGACAATCAGACATTTTAATAGAATGATTTAAAACTGCACCAATTAAGTAAACTGGAGGAATTGGAAAGAAATATTTTTTGAATTTCGCTTGCATATTTACAACAACATCCGTATATTTATCTTTCTTCTTAAATTCATATAGTAGCAAAGAAATTTCAGCTATATGTACTAAAGCCATAGTAACAGTTGGGTAATATGCGCCAGAAAACGCAACAGTAACAATATAAAATTTATGTAAAAATTTAACAACATCACTAATGACCTCCCAAGTATCAGTTGTTAACATACGCCTAGGATCAGTACAATGTGCATTATCAACTTCAGTTATTGGAAATCTATATTTGTAGCAACATTTTAAAAATATATATGTATAGTTCCATCTAGTTACAACTTCGTCTGGCATGAATCTAGGTGTAAGGTTATACTGGATACACTTATTCTTAAATTCTTTTATTCTAGATTGTCTATTATTTCCCTGAATAACTCCAACTGCTCTTCTAACTTGAGTAATCTCAACTGAAAATAAATCGAACCCACTTTTAACAATTAAATTGTAAACATGACATGCACACCTAACATGAAAAATATCATCAAGAGGTGGTTGCAAATGCAATGTTAAAATTGAAACTGCATCATTATTGTTTAAAGCATTATCAAAAGACATACACAAAACTTTTTGGTTTAGATTATAAAATTCAACAACTTCAATAATTGAGCTACTAATAAATGCAGCAGTATGACTCTGATCTTCATCATATTTAAAAGCAATAATACGTTTTTGCATACAAGTATTATCATCTATCCAATGACATGTAATTGTTAAATAATCATTTCCATTAACAGCATGGCCAATATCAGAAGTTAGACATACTCTAGAAGGAAGGTGACTAAACAAATAACGTATGTATGTTTGATATTGGCCTGAAGTCTAAAGATGTCTGCTCTACAAGTACTTCTAGGGATACCTTTAAACAAAGGATTGTATATCCTTTGAATATACATAATAAGATAAGAGGAAGAAGCAAAAGAAAAAGGTAGACAACCCAAAGCAATCATTTTCGCTAATTCCTCTCGATCTCTCATTTTATCATATTTTAGGAGTCCTCCGGTAGTAGGGTTAATTGTTGTTTGACTTCCATCCCCATTAGCTCCCCATTCTATAGGATGGATAGTCGACAGATGTCTAATAAGTGCCCCAGTCCCCCCTAAATTACCTCCGGTCAAATGTTTAAACGTTTCGTTACAAAGTTTGCACTTAACTCTATTAGTACCTTCTATTATTTCAAAAAATTTCCAAACAGGACTTCTTTTTTTACGAGTAGAATTTGGAGCCACTGGTGGTCTTCTACCCCTTGTAGCACTAGCAACTCCAACTCCAATACTACCAATATTTCCACTACTAGGTGTATGTGGTATTTCATCTGCTATTCCAATTTCATTATCTTCTATTCCGTAATCTTCTTGTAATTGTTCATAATCAATTTCTACATCTTGCAAATTAGGCGATGATTCAGAAACATGTGTTATTGGGTCATTACTATTAATACCAGAAGCTACAGGACTACCTCTTTTTTTACTTCCACCCCTACCAGTAACTCTTCTACACGCTCTTTTAGCAGCATTAAACATATTGTAAAAATTAAAATATAAGCTAAAATCAAATATGCAATTAAAATATTAAATAAGAGAAAGAGTTGGAGGGAGTGCTCCGAATTCGACAATAAATTGAGCACTTGATTACGCAAATCCGGTGTTACCACGAACAAACGTCAAGCAAGTATTTCAATGTTGAGCACTTGAACTTCAAACTTAGAATTCCGATTTCCGAATGAGAAATTACGATAAATTAAATTCGGGAAAACAAAGACAATAAATTATAAAATTAGAATATGAATTCTTGAAAATTGAAGAGAAGAGAGTGATTGATAATTTGAGAATTGAGAGAGAGATTGATAATTTTGAGTGAGGAAATGAAGAAGAGGGGAGGGTATTTATAGATTTTAAGAAGGGTTAATAATGTAATTTAATAAATACAAAAAAAAATAAAAAAGTGGCCATTTCTGAAAATACTCCCGTTGGCCAACGGTTCTGGGCTGTTGCCAACGGTCCTGTGGGGCCCACATGTGCAGAATTTTTTTTTTTTAAAAAAAATTTTTTGACCGTTGTACCGGTTCGGTACCGGTCCGGGTCGACCGGTTCAAGCACTGTTTGGCTTACCGGGCCGGTCCAGTCCCTGGTCCTACTTCTAAAATCCTAACCGTTCTAACTCGTCCTCCCCCCCAACCCAGCCCAGCCCACCCCTTAAGAACCGGGCCGGTCCAGTCCCGGTTTATACCGGACCGGTCCGATTCGGTCCCGGGTCAAATCGGCCCGTTAGACAGGTCTAGTGACAATCTATTGTATATAGATTGTGTAGTGACAATCTATTTAGTATATTTTTGTTTAGTGACAGTCTATTTTGTATATATTTTATATAGTGACAGTCTATTATGTATGGTGATAGTCTATTTTATATATTTTCTGTGTAATGATAGTCTATTTTTGTATATAAGTTGTATAATATGTATAATTTTTGTATAGTGACACTCTATTTCGTATATATTTCAATTTTATGCATAGTTATCTCCTCTAATCTTCCTCTCATTAAGAGACCAGCCACCGGCGTCCATGGTCTCATAGTTGCCGAAAATGGTAACAAGATCGTCAGAGTTTTAGAGTTTCAGCCAAGGATCTTCAAAATATTAACTTTATATTCACAGAAACTATAAGAGAAAATCAGAAAAAGAAGACAAGGCCATGAGAGTCATGTTGGCGAAGTTGCTTCTTCAACGACGAGGACACCGACGTCCATTGCCTCGCAGTCGCGGAAAATGGTAACCACAATATTATAAAACAGTAAAAATTATGAATCAATCAATTAATTATGTCACAAAACACAAAGTAATAGAGATTTAGAAAAACCAGTACAAAATTAAAACTGAAAAAAAAATCATCATATCCAACATAGTATTCTGGAAAACACAACATTCTCATAGCTCATCAGCATTTCAAATATGTGGTTAACAACACAATGCATGCTTTCTTATCCATAATAGATATGGGATCATAAGTTTGCGATGACAATAAATTGGGATCATAGCATATTTGCATTCAAATTCCAGATATATCCCAAAATCATGAATTGCAAACAAGAATTAAAATATAAGATAAAAATTATGGGCTTTCAGATTTTTCAGAACCGAATAAAAGATCCAAACCTCGAAATACAAGAAAAGGGAGATGAGAGAAATGGAAGAGACTTTTAGAGAGACAAAAAGAAAGAGAAAAGCGACCATGGCCTCACAGCCATGGGTTGCTGGCGTGAGAGAGAAGAAAAAAGATAGTAAGTAAGATATAGATGGGAGGCAACTGCTACCAGTTGTTATTGTTTTTAGGCTATGAATTATATGGGTCAATTTGTGACTACCGAATAATATATGTTTGGCCCGATGGACTATAAATGAATTTCTCTCTCCAAGTAATGTGGTAGCTAGAATTTCACTTTGCCTGAGTTTACAAAATAAAGAAAAAATATTTTGAAATTTGTGATCTTAAACTTCACATGATATTTTTGTTGATATAAAATGCCAATAAAAATAAAATAGAAATTTTAATTATATCTCTTTTATATAGAGAAAAATGTCATTCTTTTGGGAATGAACTAATAAGGAAATAATGTCACATAAAATAAAACAGATTAATTTTTTTATAATACGCATATATAATTGGTAGTCGAAATTACTAGTAGAATCATAACAGTAGTTGTATCACAACAGCAACAGTACCTCAGTAGTCTTGTTAGCAGCTAGGGTTAGAGCACAGGCTACAAACGGGTGGGTTGAGTCTGATACGAGCGGGCCTAAATGTAATTCAAAAAAAAATACCCGTGTTGGCCCATATTTAATAAGAATATAAAATGTGTTAATCGTCGGATAATATGGATAATCATATTATCTGTGGCTTCTTGAATATGGTCACTTTGGAAGAATTCCTAATTTCTAAAACTTGAGGAATCCCCAATTTAAATCTCACCAAAAATAAAAATTGCACCCGTTAATTATCTATTTTTTAAGTGGATAATATATTCTTATTCATATTTGACCTGTTTTTAAAATGTTCATTGTCCGACCTAATGAATAATATGGATACATATATTTTTTTTATCCATTTTGCCACCACAATTAGCAGCATATAAGAGTTAGTGGTTGTGAAATTCAGACAATGGCTAATAAAGAGTTAAAGACAGTATCTTGGAATTACCTTCTGCTATTTTATCTCTATTTATTGTTTATCTCGAATTAGACAGTAACATATTATTCAGACTGTTCTATTGCTATGTTACTTTAGATACTCATGACTTATCAATTTTTGAGAGATCGTTAGAGTGGAAAAGGTATTGGTAAGTGAACTCAATACTTGAAATTACACTTATCGATGTAGAAATATAGGCGTAACCATTGGTTTGGGCGACTAGATAACTTCCCTTGGGCCATGCAAAAGCCCATCTCAATGGCCACCCAAATGTCCAAAGGAGTTTTGACATATCTATCCACAAAAATAAAATTATTTATTATTGTTTATTTATTTATTTTCTCTACCCATAAATTAATTACATTTTCAAATCATAATAGGTCTTGTGGGAAATTTTTCCTTTAACTTTCAATTCTTTTTTATTTTTATGCTTCTTTTCTTTTCTTTTTTCTTTTCTCCTTTTTTTCCTCGTTTTCTTCTTCTTCTTTTTTCTTTTTTCGTATTCTAATTTCATTTAACTTCTTTTTTTATATGCTTTTTCTCTTCATAATCTAATTTTATTTACTATTTTCACTATTTTTTATTATTGTTTTTTATATATATTATTACTATATAAAAATCAAATCTTGTACCAATTAAATGTAGATAATACAACCAAAAAAATATTAACTAACATTTGATACCAGTATAGTATATACTTATACCAACAGGGAATACAATTGTACGTAAAGAGTTAAAAAAATTTAATTCAATTATTAACTGAAATAATATCAGTTGTCAATAAAAAATTTTAAAAAAATCTAGAGGATCTAATTGTAAGAGTATACCATTATACATTATATAACAAACTATAATTTATTTATTTATTTGCATTTTCAATTTGCCGCTCACGTTAGGTAAAAGCTTAAAACAAATTAAAAGGAAAAATGCAAGTGAATTTATGGGTAATAAGTATACTATTCTAGTATATTGAATATTATTACAGTATATTATTAGAATATCTTGATATTATTACAGTATACCATAACAATATATTTGTATACTATAATGGTATACTGTTGTATGACAAGAGGGGCTTGCTCTGATGGTAAGCAACCCCCACTTCCAACCGAGAGGTTGTGAGTTCGAGTCTCCCCAAGAGCAAAGGTGGGTAGTTCTTGAGGGAAGGATGTCGGGGGTCTATTTGGAAACAGCCTCTCTACCCCAGGGTAGGGGTAAGTTCTGCGTACATACTACCCTCTCCAGACCCCACTAAGTGAATTTATACTGGGTTTGTACTTTAATGGTATACTGTTGTAGTATAACTATATACTCCTATAATATATTAATATACTGTAGTTGTATACTGTTAGGTAACAGTATGCTTCTTCGATTAATATTAGAAAGTAACTAAAAGGTAATTAAGTCTAAAACCATTACATTATCATTTTAAATTCATGTACAAATTGTGAGAATAATTGACACGCCAACATCAATGTATATGGCAGTGGCCTCTTTCGCTGACCGAAAAACAAAAAGGAATAAAGCAATCGCTGAAACTGTGAAGCACATGCTGCTGCGGATCCTAAAACATTGCGGGTAAATAGTTTTGAAATGTATGGGTAGGAGTAATAATTAATTTGGGTATGAGTATTAAAGAGTAAATAGTTTGGAATTAATAGGTACAAAGTGAGATTTTTCATGTCCAAATGATTATTTAACTAAAAATAGCACGGTATAACCAGTTTTCGGACTGGTCATTCAAAAACAACTAGCGTTTACCATGTCAATAAAAAAGAGTTATTATTTTTTGGCAACAGAGACCGGTCCAGCATAATATACTAGAGTTCGGTGCACCTGTGTATGTTCTTCAACATATTATGCTGGACCGGTATACTTTACTAGTTCCGATATAATATACTGGAGGCTGGAGCATCAGTGCTCCAAACTCCAGTATATTATGTTGTACCAATATACTTGCTGAACTCCAATATATTATGTTGGAGTTCTAGTGTACTTATGCTGGAACTCCAGCATAATATAATGGCGTATTTTTAGTTTTGCACAGTATTTTTGTTCAGATTTATCTTTACTTGAAAAGTGGCTAAATTTAAATTTTTGTTGAAACTGGACTATTTTTAGATGACTAATTGTAAATTTGACTATTTTTAAAATTCTCCCGTTATTTAATGCCTTCGGTAAGCCTCTTTTATAAATTTATTTCATCTCAATTTTAGAGAAAATTATCATCTATGCCCTATCAAAATTTTAATAGCCAATATTTTTACTCACTTTCATGAAATGGAATTTCGGTCTAATTTATTTGCAATGTATAGCCATTACTGTCTGAACTAAACTAAGTATCACATATCTCCGTATCCAGACAACATCACATACACTACAAAAAAACCTCAATTTTTAATGGATTTTACCAACGCCCCGAATTTATTGGTGTATTAGCAACAAATTGCTAACAAAATGGCAACTAATTTATTTTTCAGAATTTAGTGACAGATACCTAACGAATTGCCAACCAAAATTTTACTAACTAAATAATTTAGTTGGTAAATATGGCGGGAAAAATAGGTGGCTAAATAGCAACTGCGTCCTAACGTATTACCAACTCAAATGTTATCAACAAATATTTTTCGTTGGTAATATTACCAAAGGAGTAAATATCTGTTGTTAAATATAGTGGAAAAAATGAAGTATTATTTATTAACAGCTTAGTAACGAATTACCAACCAATTATTTACCAACATAAAAATTCTGTTGCTAATTTTACCAACTAAATTAAAATGCGTTTGTATATTACCAACCGAATGGTATCTGTTAGTAAACTTGCCAACTGATACTTAATCGGTTGAAAAACTTTATTAATAGATCAAGATTTTGGTTTGTAATTTATTAATAGATCAAAATTAATTATTAATATTACTTATGATACTTACATAATTAATTAAACAATAAACGAAAGTATGATCAATCTGAATTGTTCGAGTACTTCAAATCATACATTTTAACAAAATCATAAATTAAAAATCGTTTTATCTCAATAATTAAGTACCAAAAAATTATATATTTTTTAGTCTTTTATTCGATTTCTCTGAATACATTTATTATTTTGAAATTATCAATAATATTTTTGAGTATTATTTTTACTTGTTTCTTAAATTCAATTTAAATTATACGCTTTAATTAGTGTTATATTCAATTCTCTGTCTCTATTTTTCTTTCTTTATGTATACATATATTCTGGACCGCTTCTGAGCCTTTACTGACTAAATCTTACGTTGTTTAATTATTTTGTGCTCGTTCGGCTTCGTGTTGAGGGTTGATATTGGAAGTGCGCTTCAATTCGGAGCGAGGTGAGTCTCTTTTCTAACCTTAAGAGGGAAATGTCCCCCATAGGATTTATAAATGGATAATTGTTGCTAAATGCGAGGGATACGTGTGCACTACATGACGAGAGTCGGTGCTTAGATACTACTATATTAATTATCCGGGTAGTTTAGGACCCACGACATCATGCTTTATTTATGAAATCTCTATGACAATGATATCGCCTAGGATATACTAGGGACTTGAAAGAGGATAAAAGTAAATTTATATACGTGTTGAACTCTTGTATGGCATAATTGGATTTATGTGCCTTCGTGTGTATATATACCTGATATTTGCTTGATATTTTTGGATCGTGCCAATTGCCTCGGAATGAATAGATGCATCTATAGGCGGCCGTCGACCCTCGGCAAGTGCAAAATTTATTTCTATTGGTTCGGGCAGTCGCCTCGGCATAACGTGCGCATGATTATTGTGTGAAAACTTATACTCACATTGTTCGTTATTATACACAAAAATAGAAATAGTAAATCATTGTAAGAACATGACTTGTGCCTCTTGCCATAAACTACTGATACTAGTAGCTTTCTATGCTTATAAAATATTTGATATATTATTTGACCTTAGTAAGTATCAAGTCGACCTCTCGTCTCTACTTCTTCAAGATTAGACGGGATACTTACTGGGTACATGTTACTTATATACTCATGCTACACTTATGTACTTAAATGTACATGATCTAAGGCAGGTGGATCTGGTTATCACTCGGGTGCGCATCAGTGGGCCATCTGGGACTTTTATGGTGAGCTGCTTCCCCTTCATAACGATCTGCAGCCGAAGAATAGTCTTCTTTAATTTGTAATTTGTTTTCTGTCTATCCTGATTCAGACAGTAGGATAGTATAGTATTCTTTTGTGTATATTCTATTAGTTCCCGTAACTTGTGATACCAGGTTCTGGTACACACATTAGTAGACTAGTTTTGGGATTTATCATTATATGCTTCCTACATTTCTTACTGTATTTGGTTTCTAAACCCCATTGGGATCCTTTATTTTTTCTTAAAAATTATGATTTTTGATAAACTTGGAAATATTTTCCTCACTTGGCTTGCCCGGCAAGGTTGATGGACGCCATCATGACCTATTATGAAAATAGGTCGTGACACCAATAAGAGTTTAAGTAGTAGTAAAAGAGTCAAGTTGTATATATAAGAGTCCTTCATAGTCTAAAGCCTTCGATTTTTTTGTGATAAATATGAGTTATTATTCGATTCTCACTATTTTTAGGATCTATGATACTGGCGAGAATGGTACTAAAAAATAAAATATAATAATAATTAAGTAGGAGATTTGAGAAATAATTAATCTTTTTTCACGTAGCATTTTTAATTAATTAATATCCAATGATTATTTATATTTAATTTTATCAAGAAGTTATTTCAATTTTAAGATTATTTATATATAACCTAAATAACTCTAATATTTGACATGGTTAGTGTACGCGCATCGGCGTGGAATAATAATACTAGTTCTAATATTAATTAAAATAATTTCATTGTACATTCGAACATTAAATAATTAGCTATAAATTATGTTTGAACCTAGTTTATATTAAATAATTCAAACATGAGTGCAATTAAAATTTTATTATTTTATACAAATAGTTTGGTGTAATTAAAATTTATTAATTTGTATGATAATATAATAACCAAATGATACATGTATAATTCATGTGATTAGTTAGTATTGACATAATTTAATTAAGAATCAAAAATAAAATTATGGAACTCAAATTAATATTTGGAGATTTTATGAATTTTAAATTTCTAACAATTAAGATTTTTCAAATAAGTCTAAGCAAACAAATTAAAAGACAGAAAATAAGAGTAAAGAAAAAATTAAATTTTGCAATATATATATATATATATATATATATATATATATATATATATATATATATATATATATAAATATATATATATATATATATATAAAATTAATGAAACACCAAATTAAAGTAATAATTTTCAAAGAAAATTACATAGAGTGTAATGCCAAATTAATTACCCCCTTTTCTAAATTACACAAATTTCAGCTGCTCATAGAGGGTACCGCCTACCTTCCCCACTCTCCTAAAATTACAGAGAACTGGTGCCATTTTAGCTTCTTCTCTATACCCATGATCACAATATGGCTAATCTTTTCCATTATCTTTCCCAACTGATAGATAATCTCACAGCAGTCTCTCACAAGTTATCGTTTGGAAGCTTCTCAATTCCACAATTTAAAATTAGGCGGGTAAGTGGTAAGTATTTTTTATCAATCTAATTTATCCAGTGTATTGTAGATATGTTGAAAGCTTTTGAGGCCTAATTTGATTATTAGTACTCTTTTTGTACTACTATCTAACGATGTTTTGAAATCAATAATGCTACTGTAATCCTTTTACATTATCAGGAAAGAAAGTTTGTTTGAAAAATGACTTCAAATCACGAGTGGATGTAAAAAGGTCAACGAGAGGTTTGTATAATCCCGAATTCATAAGGGGTGTTGAGCAATTTATTGAGTTTGCAAAGAATCATCGTGAAAGGAGGGATGGTGAGAGACTAAGATGTCCATGTAACCGAAAAAAGTGTCACAGCAGAAATTTCGAAGATGTTCTTACTGTCCATGAACATTTATTGCGCGATGACTTTGTACCTGGATATCATAGATGGTACTTTCATGGAGAAAATGAGGTTATGAGAAATATAAATCAACATGAAGAGATGCAAAATTGGGATCAGTCTATGAATAGAGAATCGGTAAATGTGGGTGCAATTGATGAGCATGTATCACCTATTTCATACCACAGAATGTTCCTTGACGCCGCTTGCCCCTCATTCGATCCGATTGATAGGGATGAATTACCAAATTCTGATGCGTAGAAATTTTATGATATGACAGATTCTGCAAATCAGGAGGTGTGGCATGGCTGTGAAACACATTCTCAATTGTCAGCTGTTGCACGTTTATTGCACATCAAGTCTGAACACCATCTATCTGATAGATGTTTTGATGACATTTGTCAATATGTGAGTGAGATGATTCCTCTGGATAACCTAATTCCAAATACTTTCTATGAAACTAAGAAGTTAATGCAGGTAATGAACATGCCAGTAGAAAAAATCCACAGTTGTATAAATGCTTGTATAATTTATTGGGGAGAAGACAGTGAACTTAGCCAGTGCAAGTTTTGTTGCCATCCCACATACAAGCCTACTAGGAAAATATCGAATTCAAAGAGAAATCTTGTACCATTCAAACATATGTACTACTTTTCCATCACTCCACAATTACAACGGTTATATGCTTCCGTCATGACTGTTGCACATATGCGATGGCATGCCGAGCATGAAGTTGAGGAAGGCGTGATGCGTCACTGTTCAGATGCGCTCGCATGGAAACACTTTGATAAGATGCATCCATCTTTTGCAGCTGAATCGTAATGTCAGGTTGGGGCTATGCACAGATGGTTTTCAACCATTTGGACAAATAGGTCAACAATATTCATCTTGGCCAATAGTTGTGACACCATACAACTTGCCGCCTTGGATGTGTATGAAAGAGTCCTATTTGTTTTTGTCGGTTATAGTTCCTGGACCGAAGAACCCTAAGCAAAAGCTTGATGTCTTCTTGCACCAGCATAACTAAAACAATTGTGGAGTACATGTGTGGACACATATGATATCTCCAAGAAGCAAAATTTTAACATGCGAGCTGCTTTGATGTGGAAAGTTAGTGATTTTCCTGCATATTCGATGTTGTCTGGATGGGGTACTGCGGGTAAGCTAGCATGTACATATTGTATGTAGAATACATATGCTATTACTTTGACTAAATGTGGAAAACAATCATGGTTTTACAATCATCGTAAGTTCCTACCACTGGATCATCCATACAGAAATAACAGAATATCATTTAAAAAATAAAGTGGTCAGAACGCATCCTCCTCCGATACGGTCAGGTGATGATATATTGAAGGAGATAAATAAATTGGGGTTGAAAAAGGTGATAGTGCTTGGGGCTGATATTGTTAATGGCAAAATTAGTAAGTTTTCGGGTTGGAAGAAAAGAAGCATATTTTGGGATTTGCCGTATTAATGTACAAATCTGATCCGACACAATCTAGATGTTATGCACATTGAAAAAACTTTTTCGAGAATGTGTTCAACACAGTGCTGGACGAAGATGGTAAAACAAAAGATAATGCCAAATCTAGTGAAGACTTGAAAGAGTTCTGCTAATGCGCTGAATTACATGCCGTTGGTGACGAACATCCGAAAGTTTGTTATTCACTAGACAAGAAGTCAAAAAAAGTGTTGTGTGAATGGGTGAAGAATCTGAAATTTCCAGATGGATATGTCTCAAATATGGGAAGGTGTGTGGACATGAAAAAATATAAATTGTTTGGTATGAAAAGCCACGATTGTCATGTAAAGATTGGTCCCTATTGCGTTTTATGAGCTATTACCACAAAAAGTTTGGGAACCACTTGCTGAGATGAGCCTTTTCTTTAGGGATCTCACTTCAACAGCAATTCAGGAAGAGGATATGGTTAGACTTGAACAAGAAATACCTGAAATTCTTTGTAAATTGGAGCGTATATTCCCTCCCAGCTTCTTTGATTCAATGGAGCATCTCCCCGTGCATCTTGCTTACGAAGCAAGGATAGCAGGTCCGGTGCAATATCGATGGATGTACCCATTTGAGAGGTAAAATTTCATCTTTCTACTTGTATCTTTATAATTGCTGTTTATAGTTGTATCTTTGTAGTTGCTGTTTATAGTTGTATCTTTATAATTGATGTTTATACTTGTATCTTTATAGTTGCTGCCCTGCATCCAAAACTGGATTAGTTACCTCAATTTGTTGTTGTCCAGATTTGATAGTTGTTGTTGTTCGATCAGTAGCAGCTGGATTAGTTACCAGAATCCTAGTAATTTCTTGCCTTTGCACCATATTAACACCATCACCATCTGCCTTGTATCTTTATAGTTGTTGTTTATTGTTGTATCTTTATAGTTGCTGCCCTGCATAGTTGTTCTCAACCTGAAGAGAGCATTCACAAAGCTTATTATTCTCTTATTGAGGAAGCAGAACATTTTGTGTTATTGAATTGCAATGCTGTTCTGCTACTAGTTTATATGAGGGGTCAGCTTTAAGTGCTTTATGATAGGACTGCATTCATTTAAATTCAACATAAAAATTTAACTGGAAGTTATAAATGCAACAAAAGAAGCTCTGATAAGTGATAAGCTTCTGATTCAGATTCAACATAAAAATTAAGTGGATTAAAGATGAAACAAGAGATAGCTTCGATTAGTGATAAGCGTCATCATAAAGATTAAAAGTTAAAGATTCACCAAATTAATTTAAAGCAGCTCGTGTGCAAAAAGATCACACTTTATTACTTTTGCAATAAATTAATGAATCTTAATCGTTCGCTTAATTAGACGTCCATCAAGTTCTGATCCTGATCACTATTTCCAGCTATGCCGAGTTTACCAGAATGTAGGTACTCGATCTGCTATGGTAAAAAATGTTGGTGAGGTTTCAATGGTTGATAAAGGTCCAAATCCACCTTTTCGAGATGTACCTGCTAAGGTGGCTTTAGCAAGGATCTCTAGTGTTGTAAATCCAATAGTTCAAGCCTACGACAATCTGGTCACTGCTGCAGCAATTTTGTCACCTGGTACATGTCCAAAAGGGACTGCTGCTATTGCTAATAAAGCTGGGCCTGGTACTAAAATCCATATTGATCCTATTGGCAAAGGTGTAAACCATGAGGCGGAACAGATGAACAACAACTGTTGGAACCTGTATTGGATCCAAAAAATGCTGCAGGAACCTCTATTAGTGTGCAACAGGGGAATAAAATAGTAGATGGTAGTGTACAACAAGGGAATGGAACAATAGATGAAGTTGTTGGAATTCAGAATAATGCAGACAAAAATAGGGTAGATATTGGCTATATTGTTTCAGGTGATGCTGCTAATATTGTGGATCCTATTTCTCAAAATCCAACAGGAGGTGAGCGGAAAAAAAATAATCAAAGGCAGCTCTCTGACAAAACAGCTATTGCAGATCAAACCAATGCATTGTATGGAACAGGGGATCAAATGCAATAGGGGATGCATCTAATATACAACTCTTGAAGGAACATGCATATGGATTGGAACAACATCCAAAAGAAACAAAAGGGAGAGGTATGCAGGCTATTCAAACAGATGCATAAAATATTTCTCCTGATCAGAAAAATGCAGAACAAGCCTCTGACAAAACAGCTACTGCCCAGATTTCTAAGGCTAAACACGATGGACAAAAAAACAACTTGGTGGATAGTAGAACTGGGAAATGTGGCAAGGATGATAAAGGATGAGGTAAGAACAAAAAGTAAGGAGAATGGAAGATCGTAACAGCAAAAAAATCTCCTGTAAAGAATGGGGCATCATCAAAATCTCAGAATATAGGTGCTCGACGAAATGACCTTAATATTGGTTCCTGTCCAAATACCTTCGAGGTTCTTGCTACTGCTGAAGACCATGAAGGTGATGCAACAGGTCTAAAGGGTAATGTTATGGGTGATGAATTACTGGGCATACAGGCTCACAGTTTGACTGCACCTACATTATCTTGACCGCCATAAGTGACTTCAGTAGGTTTCCTGTTGTTACTATCAAGCCACAAGTGTACTCTTTTTGTTCAGACTGCACCGGTAATCCATTCAGCAGTTGCTAGAGAAAAATACTTGAGAAATGACTATAACAAGTTTGTACATTTGAAGTGGGTTTGCCATGGAAAAAAATAAGAGTGATGGAAATCTGGAAGCTAGAATAAGGTACAATAGTAAATAATTATAGTGAGCAGTCTCAGTAGTTTGAAAAGAGGTCGTAGTAAGGAACAATCTTGTATTTCCTTCAAATTTCAGTTAAACACCTTTATGTTTTCCCTGATTGCTTAAGTATTGACAAAAACATTCCGTGGCCGCAAAAGAATCAAGTAGAATAAGCAATAAAAAGTAATTTCAAAAGAATAGCCTAATATAATCATGAAAAAGTTTTTCTAAAGTACGTTTCATTTACCCCTACAATATGGTCAAGCTGGATCAACCTTTTACTGATAAAGTTACATAAAAGAATGTAGTTTAACTATTCTTATTCCTTCAAGAGGGGATGTCAGATAGCATGACACCATTGTTTGGAAGCACATATCTGAATGTGCATCTGCAAGTCATTACAATTTTAAGAAGGTTCACAAATAAGAGTCAATTGATGTTCTCTTCTGTGTTCATTGATCTTCTTCAGCGCCAGAAAGTGTGTGCTTTATAGGAGCCTCCTCTAACTTTACAAGTATTTATGAGAGGATTGCTGGACATAATATTTGCTAATGGTCTTTATATAACCCTGTTACATATAGCCACTAACTAAATAGTACAACACCTGATTGCTTCTGACTGATTGGTACATATGTGTTTTCACACATGTGCTTGCTATCATATTATAGCAGCCTACACATATCAAACCATGAGAACATGAGCTGACCTGATATTCCAAATTTGCTTATGTACTTTTTCAAACAATTTCTTTCTCTCAGCTTGATGGATTAGTGATGAAGATCTTTTGTCATTTTCTTTTTTCAGCTGCTAGCTTACTCAAAGTTTTAGCTAGTGCTGTCCTGATCCTTGATGATACTGAAACGGTAAGCCTGTAAGCAATTCTGTAGGAGTAGCATTTTCCCTCCACAAAGAATGAATGAATTTCTTTGGTGGTTAGGAGAACGCTAATACCATTGAGATAGTTCTTATTCCATATAGTAATTTTCCTTCTCAAAGAAAAAGAATGTTAATGCCATTGAAGGCTTATTACATACATACAAAGGAAGAGTTAATTGGATTAAATTTAAGTTCCCTCCACCCTAATTAACATCTTTCCATTTTAAATGTATTGCTATTCTG
Source organism: Nicotiana benthamiana (assembly GCA_034376525.1). Classification (NCBI taxonomy): domain Eukaryota; kingdom Viridiplantae; phylum Streptophyta; class Magnoliopsida; order Solanales; family Solanaceae; genus Nicotiana; species Nicotiana benthamiana. The sequence goes on from CM067330.1 coordinate 103,900,174, forward strand.
ACAGTTTGGAGTTGTTTTGGAGTTTAACTTATCATCTGTATGGAACCTCGTTGAGCCTGATTGTTATCTACGACTCTTTATTTGTGCTTGTGCCATGTGTTCACATTTGTAGGTCCCTCTCTTTTACTGATTGATAAGCACGTTTAGGTCACTTTTGATTACCACTTTTTTGCTGGCACTTTGCTGGGGGTGGAGAAAGATAGGAGTTGCTGTTGACGTACTGAAAGCAAGTTTTGAATAATGGAATGAAACAATTTGCTGCTCTTGCCTGCAATTAATAAATTGGACCGTTTCTCACATTGTGTGTTATCCTTGTGCGGAGTTCTATCATTTAAACACTATTGTACGTCCCTGAATGGTGCGAGTTGCTGCTCCACTGGCTTTCTATTGTATCTCTTGACAGATACTCCTTGGAACTTTTTAATATCTACAAACCAGTTTCTTGTTCTACATGTTCATTATATATCTTCGCGTTTTAGTCAGTTCTCTATGAACCATAGGTTTTCTAATAGCTATCATTAAATTTTTTTTCTTTTAACTCCCATTTATGTTCTCAAATGCAAGTGCTGATTTTTTTTTTTTGAAAATAGGGTCTGTTTGTGATGAAATTCATAAAAGCAGTAGTTTACTGTAATCTTCTGCTCCCAAAAATCTTTTAATTCAGGCTTCTTATTTGAGCTTATGTGTTATTTTCAGGAACCTTCGGAAATTGAAAAATAATGTTCGAAATAAGGCACACGTTGAAGGATCAATATGCAACGTGTATTTAGTTGAGGAAGCTTCATCTTTTTGTTCACACTACTTTGAACCTCATGTTTACACAAGGCATATGAAAGTTCCACGAAATGATGATGGTGGTACAAAGGAAAAAGATGAGCGCGATGGTAATCTTTCTATATTTACCTATCCAGGTAAAGCATTTGAGAGATGTAACCCAAGATATATGACTGAAGAAGAACTTGATGCAGCTCATATTTATGTTTTATTAAATTTCCCAGAAGTACACCCATATATTGAGTAAGACTTCAAGCTTTTGTTTTCATTTGTAGATTAGCAAAATCATCAAAACCTTAATATAATATTTTCTTGGATGTGATTTAAAGGATTTTATTGACTCCCTTCGTCAAAATTTCCCACAAATTACGGAGAAGGAAGTGGATAAGAAACTTGATGAGGATTTTGCATCATGGTTTAAAAGATATGTGAGTACTTGTACAATATCCTTCCACTTATACTTACCTCACTTATGAGAAACCCTAATTATTTTTCTTTTATAGGTACGCGTTCATATCGATAATCAGTTCATCAAGGCCCTTGCAGAAGGTCCATGTCAAACAGCACAACCATGGACTGGTTATACAGTCAACGACTTTAAATTTCACACTAAAAGCCACAGTGCTTATAGATCATCTAACAACAGTGGTGTATGCATAAAAGGAACTAATTATAGTGCAGACGATAATGACTACTATGGCGTGCTAACTGATATCCTTGAATTGGATTACAAGGGTAGTGAGTATATAAAGAGAACTGTTTTATTTAAGTGCGAGTGATTTGATCCCACACCAAAGGCAGGAATGAAGATTCACCCACAATATAAACTTGTGGATATCAACCATGAAAAGAAGTTAAGGAAGTATGAACCATTTTTTTGGCAATGCAAGCGGCTCAAGTGTATAATACAACTTACCCTAGATTACGACGTGATAAGAGTGAGTGGTGGGCTATGTGAAAAGTAAAAGCACGGGGTTTGGTGGACATGCCTCGATCATCTTCACAGTCAACTCCGACAGATGGTGTTGAGCCGATCCAATTTGAGGAAGTTGGTTTAACATTTGATGTGGTACCTAACAATGAAATTATTCTCCTTAATGATCCAAATGGTGGATTCATAAACATAAGAGATGATGATGATGATTTAGATGATGAAATAGAACTTCATGTTGAATTTGGATCGGATAATGACAAAAATAAGGATGAGGATTAGGATAATGAGGATGAAAAGCTATATGATGAAAATGATAGTGAATAGAGTCAAAGTGCTTCAATCTCTTCAATTATAGAGTCTGAATGAATGAAACATAGTATATAATTTATTTTTAGTTTTTAAGAAAAAGTTCCTGGATTTCAGATATTATGGGTTCTTGTTTTTTTTAACTTAAGTAAATTTGTTATTTTTTAGATGTTTCTCTTTTGAAATACTTTATAAAGTAAATTTGTTCCTTTTTAGATGTTTGTCTTTTGAATCTGCCATGTCTAGATTAATACTTGTATGCCTTATCTTTTTCAAAGCATTTTGTTCTTGGAGTAATATCTCATTTAATTACTCTTGGAATAATATATCAATTATTGTATCCAATTAGATTTGACCATGATTCATTAATTATATTATTTGTTCATTTGCATCTGACTTTGGAATCGCAGATATGGCACCTAGGGGAGGTGGAGCACGTAGATATGCTCAAAACAGGAATTCAAACACACTGAGATCTCGTGAGATGTTGAGTCCCACATCTGATCAGTCACCTGAACCTCCGGTTACAGAAACACCACATTTGGATAAAACTATAAACAAATCCTTACCATTTTTTTCTTCTGATCTTGGTACACCTGTAGATGAAATCCGATCAGCAAGTTCGTCAAACAAAATTGGCGGTAACCGTATCCCAATTACAATCGTATCTGGAGGGTAAGAGTAAAAGTGTCACTTGTTTATATTTTTTTTTAATTTTTGTTTCTTACTTATCTGGTATGGATTAGTGCATCTCAAATGCTTCTTGAAAGAATATGAAAGGCTTAAATGGAATGGAGTAACAACATAATTCATTTCTTATTTACTTTAGCCAACTAGACTCGGGCAATGACGTCGCTCGGTCTGTCACAAAAATCTTCAAGGAGAAATTGGATCCTGAAGGACATAATTGGAAGTTTGTTACACCAGAGACAAAAGACTTCCATTGGGAAGAGTTTAAGGTAAAGTTATAGTATTATAAGATCAATAATATTTGGAGTTCCTTTATCTTTCTTGAGCCTAGGATTTACTACACTCGGTATAAGTTGTTTTTGTTGTTGTTATCAATATCTTGTGTTATTTTCATTTGATCTTCACAAACAGAAACGATTTCAGTGGAACACTGCAATTGAAGGTTCCGTAAAGGATAAGTTTATGAGCAAATGTGCAGAATGATACAAGGATATGTTATCTGAAGCAAGAAGTTGTGAGAAGAAGCGCAAAACTATTCCAGTATCTATTTTGGACAACTGGAAGCCTCACTGGGAGACTGAGGCTTTTAAGGCCAAGTCTGCGCAATGCTCAAGGGATCGGCTAAGTGAGAAAGGCGGTGAAGGTTCTGGTCCCTCACGACATACATGAGGCTCCAGAAGTCACCGAGAACATGCAAGACAAATGGTATATTCCTTTTTTATTAGCCTAGTTATAATACCTCCAAAGCTAGTGATTATGTATTAATATAGTGAACATGATTTTCAATTCTAGGCTAAAGAACGAGGAAGACCAGCTCATCCACATGAGCTTCTGAAGAAGACACATGTCAAGGCGAACAAGGAGTTTGTGGACCAGAAATCTAAGAGCACCTATGTAAGTTACTTCTCCCATTTTTGCTGTGATGTTTGCTACTTTGATTGCGATGGCCATTCAGTTTCACATGTTTTTTGTTACGTTCTGGCAACTGGTTGTACAAGTGTTTTAAATAGCGTTCGCCGTGGCGCTAATAGCGTGAGGCGAGGCAATGCGAGCTACCATCAGTATTTTACAGTGTGGCGTAGCATTTTCAAAAAAGCGAGCACCTCTACCTTTGTAGCGTGTTGTGACATATAGCATGAGCAAACCTGTAGCGTCCCTTTTTGTAACAAAGTAAAGAACAAGGCAGTAGCAGCGATCTGTTAAAACAAAAAATAGGGCGCGCAATTTCTTTACTCTTTCTCCTTCAAGTCGACATCAAACCTACAACAGACTAGCAATTTTCTTTCTTCTTTCTTCACCATGTATGCTTTTCTTATCTCTTTTCTTCTTTCTTCTTCTCCTTTCTTCTCTCTTGGAGTTTCTGTTCTGTGACTCTCCAACTTTTTTTTCCTTCTTTCTTCTCCGTTCTCTGTTCTCTCTTCTTTCTTTTTGTTTTGGGCTCTGTTTTTAGTAGCGCTGCTGCAATAGAACAGAGCAACGCTGTGTTACTCTATTTTTTCTTTCTTTTTAAGCTAGGCAAATAAATATCCTACTTAATCCATCACGTTCTTCTTCCCCCCAAGAAGGAAGGTTTTGTCCGGATTTCTTACTATGTTCGGGACTTCACCTTTTTGTTGCAAATGCAAATTTGCTCTGTAGATTTGTGATGGTATTGGATTCTTTTCTTTGCTCTGTTTACTGTTGTGATTGTCCATAGTCAACTTGCAGTTCAGTACATCTCGAGAGAGCCAAGTTACTGATGAGAGTTAAGCTTTTTGTTGCTACTCAACCTGCTGGTGAATATAAGATTATTAGTTGTAGTTGTAGCTTGCTATATTTATATTGTGCCATCCAACTTAGAGCTTGCATCTAATATTATTAGTTGTATGTTCGTAGATTCAATCAGAATAAATACTTTAGCAGTCCCCCCCCCCCTCCTAGAGGGTTTAGGAGGGGACCTTACTATCAAAATTATGTATAAAAGCAGAGTTTTAGCGGACCTCTACTACCATATCAGTGTGATGGTGTTTTAGTTTTTTGTGGCGAAGTTGAATGGGGTTTGATGTTATAATATATGGATAAAATCATGGAGAGACATAGGATAAAATACCTATAGAGAAGTTTGAATTTACAAACTTATATGATTCTCGTGAAGTTTTTCCTATGATTGATAAGTGGCTTCACATTGCTCTTCAGAATGGTGTAAACGATCTAGTGTATAGAGGTAATATATAGAGCTCTATGGACCAAGTTCACTGCTTTTAAAGATAAACAGAAGCCATTTTACTTAAGTCACAACCATTTAGTATAAATACACTCTGAAGTAAGTGTTCATTTGTTACTGTAGAGCAGCTAGAAAAGGCAACATTTAGCATATCATTTGTCACTTCCTACCACAACAATTTTATCCTTAGTACTCAAACTGCAGTGTATTCCAATACTAAGATGATTATATGCATGTAAAAAGTGGTATATTTCTTTTTCACCACCAAATATAAACCAAGAAATTTTGTTTTCCTTCATCGGAGATGCTCATAGGCACTTCGCCTGGAATAATGTTGTGGCTGGAAACTACTAGCCTGATCATTCCCTTGTTAACTCAGTATGTATGCTGAAGCAATCCGACTAGTACTTTCAGCAGCGACCCTCTTCCCTGAGAGAGTTTCTGTTAATGGGCATCCTTTTGGTGCCAAATTATTTGTTAAGGAAAGGGATCATTTTCTTAGTTTTCAACATTCTCACATGACCCCTGGTTTTAGTTTGTATTGCATTGGATCTAGGGGTGTGCATTCTAATCGATTTATCGATAAATCAAATCCATTATTTGTTATTGGTTTATCGATAAATCGAATCCATAATTAGGTTATGGTAGCCAAAACTAGTTTCATCACTCATAATTAGGTGGTGTGACTACCAATTTGATTTTGTTAACAATAGCTTATAGCTTTTATTTTCCATATTATAAGGGAGAATCTATATCAGTTCTCTAGATTTGCATATTAACTGTATTTGGACAAAACTTAAATAGATATTTATTACTATTTGGTTAAGTATACTTTTATAGTCATTTTCTATTGATATGTGTTTCCCAACGAAAAAATGAAGGTACAATCTCTGTATATGCTCTTATATCAACTAAGCCTTTACCACCTTCCATTCTTACAACTTTCTAGAGATCATGGACTAAAAGTCATAGTTCAGTTTGTGGGTTATAAAATTGTTGTTGCTGATAGTTATTTGATGAATTGTTGATCACACACACTACGAAACAATCTTATTTCTTCAAACAATCACAATTCACTCCTCTACTGTAAGTTTTTTTGTTCCTTTTGTTGGCTTCTGCTAATATCATAACCTACTAATTCACTTCAGTTTCGTTTCTTTGGTTGAGGTTAACTGAACCACTAGTTCTATCGACTGGGAATTATTTCAGTTTAACTCATTTATTAACATTTGAATTTTCAGTTTTGTTACCTTTATGATTGTGTTCTTGATGTTTTCTCTGTCAAAGTTATTATTATAGAGTTTATATCATTTTCTTTTTGTCCAGGACGCCATAATGTCTAAAATTGTATCTGTGTCCCAGCCTGAAGATGGGTCCAGTGAGCCTCCTGAAGTTGATTTCTCACAAATTTATTTGGAGGAAGTTGGTGTTAAGAAGACACGCATTTACGGTCTTGGTTCTCAAGCTCCTTTCTATGGGCATGTTGGTGCTTCCTCCAGCTCGATATCTCCATCTCAAGATCTAGACTTCAATGCTCGGGTGAGTGAATATGTAGGACATCGTTTGCAAGAAATTAAGGAAGAGATGAAGCGTGAGATGAGATCAGAGAAGAGATTAGACAAGAAATGAGAGAAGAAATGCGTGAAAAAATGAAACACGAAATGCAGCAAGAGGTGCGCGAGCAAGTTGATCAACTACTCCAAAACCGTCTGTCGGTCCTCATAGGTGGCTTACCTACAGTGCCTTCTCGTAGACAGGACTCGTCGCCAAATGACACGAGTCGTATTTAGATTTATGTTAGCTTCTTTTATGTGAGACACGTCTTGGATTCTGCAACTCATCGCCAAATGACACGAGTCGTATTTAGATTTATGTTAGCTTATTTTATGTTAGACACATCTTGGATTCTGCTTTCAATTTCATGATAGATATTATTATTTATAAAGTTTTAGTATGCTTTTTATTTTGTTTACGTTTTTTGGGATCTTTTAAAGCTTTAAATTAATATTAATACAATTATTATAACCATATTTGTTAACGAGTTTGAAATTTGTTTGTAAATTGCCAACAATTTACTAAGCAGAACTTCTTCATAGACAAAATTACCAACCGATTGTTAATGTATTTTTAAAAATATACTATCGGATTTATCAACCAAATTGGTATCCATTAGTATAGTTGCTAACAGAATACTAATGAAATTTTTCTTGTTACTATATTTACCAACCAGTTACAAACACAATTTAAATAATCAAAAACCAATTTTACTAATCAATTTCTATATGTTAGTAAATTTACTAACGAACTTACAACTGAATTTTTGTTAGTAAATTTACCAACGAAAAATCTTTGGACTCAAGATTCAAAAATTGCCAACAAATTCATTTGGTGTTTACTAACTAATTTTTAGTTGGTAATTTTACCAACAAATTCAATATGGTTGGTAAAATTTACCATCGAGCCTTTTAGCAACAGGTCAATATCCGTTGGTAATCTGTTAGTAATTCAAAATGCCAACCAGTTTGATCAATTAACCAACATTTCTTTTTGTTGGTAATTGAAGTTTTTTTTGTAGTGATACTCCTAACAACTTTATTATTTATTATACACGTTTTCCAACCTAACTTTATCTCTTTTTATCCTAATTCTCAAGAATAATTTTTAATCTTCTAGAACTCATTTACTTGTAGAAATTAATCACATCTTCTTCTTCTTCTTTTGTCTTCTTTTCTTTCATTTCCTTTCTCTGTATTTCTATCTTATTTAATCATTATCCTTTTTCTATTTCTCTGTTTTTATTTTTTATTTAATATGTAAAAGATTCTTCAAATATATAGAATAGTTGCCAAAAATTCAATTTAAATTTTAAAAGGATTTCTTCGATTAATACTATGGTAATAATATTAGAGTAGCAATAGAAGAGGTAAAGTTTTCTAGTCAAGCTCTGTGTATTTCTGAAGGTGTTTGGTGGTTATGGTAATTTTTGTGAGCATATGGGATTTTATGGTAGATTGACGGGTTATTTTTTCATACAGGTAGTTGCTTATTGTCTTTATTCTTATTTTGGGTATAATGGCATTTTGTGAGTGAAGGTCTTTCACGGTGAGTGTCAATGATGAGTCTAGGTTTAATAGGGTAGTTGGTTGATATTTATAAATATTTTTGTATAAATATTTTATATATATATATAAAGTTGTAAATATACGATAATTTGTATTGTAATTTTGTATAAAGGTGTAAATACATTATATTCTAGGTTTTGGTAATGCACTTTTTGGTATATTGAGTGAATTTTGAACGTGTTTGTATATCCAAAGCGTATATTGATTTTTTATAATATATATATATATATATATATATATATATATATATATATATATATATATATAGAGTGTATGTATACTATATACAAATTATATACATAATTTATACATGATCGATACATATTGTGCAATTATATTTTTGTATAAAAATTGTATATAAACCGTTTTATATATGTATAGAAGATGTATATTTATAGTCAAACAACATATAAAAGATTAACAAATAGCATATAGTGACATCTATTATATATATATATATATATATATATATATATATATATATATATATATATATATATATATATATATATATATATATATAGTATATAAATTATATAATAACAGTCTATTTCGTATATATTTTTTTATAATGACAATTTATTTATATATATTTTCTATAGTTGCAGTCTTTTTTATATATTGAATGACTACGATGTGTAAAAAGTATATATACATTTTGTACTATTGTGCATATAGAACTGTAGTATAGTAAAATATTTGAAAGATTTTAGCTTTGTTGTATCTAAATTGTATTTTTCTAATAAATAATATAATATTATATATTGTATATCTTTTGAATAGTGAGATTTGTAGTTGTATATATTTTTTGTATAGTGATCGTGTATAGTTTGGTTATTATTTAATCAGTTTAATTTCAAAATAATAGAGAAGTAGTGATTATACAAGTGCGCCCAATTGTAGTGTTTTAAATTTTTTAAATTATTCATTAATCAGTTACAACACGAACACATCTTGAACTACTGTAGGAAAAGGCACAAATCAATTTCTTGGCATTATTTTTAAAGTTTGAATTTAAATACTATACCAATGTATATAAAAATAATGTTATATTTCAAATATGTATAATAGTGTACACGACACATGTCCCTTTCGTTCCTTTCTTGAGTTGGCAAAAATAAATATTTATAATAAACTTTTTATTTTTATATTTCTCATAAATAAATATAAAATACCAACATTTGAATTGCATAAAAGCCAAAAAAGAATCAAATGGTGAATGATTCCCTCTGAAGAAATGAAAAGCCAATATCAATAGTTTACCTTGCAATTGCCCTACCTTCATCTCCCGTTATTTTTCCATGTCAGTTAGGTTTGTTAATTTTATTGGCTAGCCATTAAAATTGGTTCTGGACTATAAATGCATATTATAATTAATGGCTAGGGAATGATATAAGTTTTTAGCGAATGGCTAGTAATAATTTTTAATCTCAATTTTAGGTGAATTTTATACTTGAGGAATGGGGTCTAGAAGATGGGTTAGATTAAAATTCTAGTGAGTATATTTGAATATCACAAAATAAATAAAAAAGAATAAGATAAAAGACAGAGAAGAAAATTTTGGGGAGTTGGGTTGGGCTCTAACGTAAAATTTGGTCTTTTCTCTTTTGTAACTTACAGGTAACTGAGCGAGAAAGGTAAAAATAGTTAAATTTATCATTAGTCGTTGAAAAATAGTCAAGTTTCAAAAGTTATTAAAATTTAGTCACTTTAAATATGAGCGAAAATACTGTTCAAAGCCTGGAAAAATACCTCCGTAAATTTTACGGGAGTTCCAGCATAAGTATGCTTGAACTCCCGTAAATTTTACGGGAGTTCCAGGATAACTACGCTGGAACTCCCGCAAAATGTATAATTATGCTGGAACTCCCACAAATTTTACTGGAGTTCCAGCAAGTATAATTGTCCAGTATAAGATACTGGAGTTTGGAGCACTGGTGCTCCAGTCTCCCGCAAATTTTACAGGAGTTAGCAAAGTGTACCGGTCCAGCATAATATGCTGGAGTTTGTACACAAATGCACCAGAACTCCCGTATATTATACTGGACCTGTCCCTTTTGCAGCAAAATAATGACTATTTTTCATTGACTTGGTAAATGCAGGCTATTTTTCATTGACCAGTGTAAACACTGGCTATACCATGATATTTTAGTGGTAACTGAGGTAAACTTATTTCTCAAGGCTCAAGAGAAAAAAAGGAGGAGTATTATTACTTTTGACCCGCACCAGAAACTGTTTATATTTAATAGCCAAAAAATTATATAATTTTTTGTTTGTAATATATATATATATATATATATATATATATATATATATATATATATATATATATATATATATATATTCAACTTTTATTTGTACAGCGGTCATATATTATTCTTTTCTCAAAAAAGAAATTAAGAAGGGTTAAAATGATAAAATTGTGAAAAGTGGTAAAAATTGGATAAAATTGCTTCAAAGAAACTTCAATTAAAAAGCAAGATAGTCTTTCTTTTAACTTCTTATCTAAAAAAATATCTCCTTTTTTTCCTCAACATGTCAACTAAAAAGTCAAAAAGAAAATTAATACTCTTAATTTTTCCACCAGAAGAAGACTTGATATTGTGTTGTTTTCGCCTTTGAAGGGATAACAAAATATCAAAGGCAAAATCGTTTTTAGCCCACTCTAGCCTTAAAAGTGTATATATCTTTTTGTATATATCATAGATAAATATATATATATATATATATATACACACTATATATTTTAAGAGCATTTATACAATGTCATTTTTTCAAATATATACACAATATTTTTTTTTAGTTAAACCTTATATTTATATATAGCAAAAACAAATTTACAAAGTATCCCTATAGTAGTTGTTTGGACTATCAACTACTCATTCTATTACTATTCTAACATATTCACCAAAAGAAGTGCAAAAAAACATTTAGTATAGGGGGGACTAAGGGCTGAGCTAATGAAAATTACTTAGTTGTCGTAGCCCAATCTGCCAGCTTCTACTGTGCCTTCCTCGTATGTGAAGGAGCAGAGCAATTTCTCTGGTTAGTCGATCTTCATCATATACTGAATTCTGAAATCGAATGTTGTTCCTTTCCCTCCATATTAAAGCAGTGGTTGTGGTAAAACTAGCTGCAGTAATTGCATTGTGCCATGCGCGACTACGAGCTTTACTACAAATCCATTCCAACTCATTGTCCCAATCAAGAATTTGTCTATGGATACCCAGCCAGCAGCATATTCTGGACCAAAGACTCCTAGTAATGCAGCATTCGAAGAAGAGGTGCTGGAAAGATTCATTCTGCTGCTTCAAAATACACACAGTGGAGGAACTGGAATGCCAATTTTCTCTAATCTGTCCACAGTTGGAAGCCTTCTCTGTGCAGCCAACCATGCAGTAAATTTGTGTCGAGGTTGGACATTTGAAATCAAGAGCAGATTCTTCCAAGCAACTCTATCAAAGGTAGGAAGCACTGCAAGATACAGCTTCTGGATTTGGAATCTGTCCAAATAGCACACTGCCTTTAGTCTGTCATTTTGTGTGCCTTGTAGCTGTTGATTCTCCGGAAGATCAGTCCTGCAGTCCATGATCTTTCTAATAACCCAGGCAGCTTGCTGGGGTGTGGACACAGTGGCTATGTCATTCCTTTTTATGTAGTAGCAATGAATCCATTTAACCCACATACACTCTTTTTTCCTGGCTAAGTCCCAAAGCAGTTTAGTGATGGCTGCCTTGTTCCATATAGTCATGTTCAATATGTTTAGACCACCAGCATTGAGATGTCTACAGATTTTATCCCAGGCAACTAAATCTCTCATAGATAAGTTGGCTTACCTGTCCACAGGAAGGTTCGACAGATTGTGTCAATGGACTTTAGTACTTTTTTTGGCAGAATGAAAACCTGAGACCAATAAGCTTGAATGCCAAAGATAACAGATTTGATCAGTTGACATCTCCCAGCATAGGATAGCAATTTAGCTGACCAGCAAGTAATTCTGGCTGTAATCTTTTCAATGAGGGGCAGAAAATGATGAATAAAGAGCTTTTTAGAGTCCAGAGGTGCACCCAAGTATTTGAAAGGAAGATGGCCTTCTGTGAACCCCAGAGTCTCTGTCATTTCTTGTCTGAAAATCCTGCTGCACTCCTGCTAGGTAGAAAGCACTTTTGCTGGCATTAGCTACCAGTCCAGAGGCTTCAGAAAATTGAAGGAAAGCCCGGTGCATAATCTGGATGGAAACAGTGTCAGCTCGACAGAACGGTAAGAGATCATAAGCAAAGCAAACATGTGTCCAATTGAGCTTCCTGCATTTGGGATGAAAATTAAAGTCACCATTTCTGTGTAGTTACCCCAGAATCCTACTCAAATACTCCATAGCCAATACAAAGAGATAAGGAGACATTGGATCACCTTATCTAATTCCTCTCTTAGCATTGAATGGCTTAGTAAGACCACCATTCATGACTAGGGAGAAGGAGACAGAGGTGATACAAGCCATTATCCAGTTTATAAACTTTGCAGGGAACCCATAAGCAGTAAGGATCTGCTTCAGGAATGACCATTCCAGTCTGTCATATGCCTTCCTCAAATCTACCTTCAATACACATCTAGGAGAGACACCCTTCCTAGAGTATCCTTTGAAAATCTCATGGCTCAGCAGGATGTTGTCAACAATACTCCTACCCTCAATTTCACATGATCAATTTGAACCATACCTAATTTAACTAAGTAAAAGGTGTACATCACATGATCAGTTTGAACCATACCGAATTTAACATGAAGCTCAAACCTCCCCAACTACCAGCTACGACTAGAAAAATAAGCTTTTGATATCCCACAAGATTAAAAAAAATTAGTCTTTTTTTTTTCTGCTTTTTTTTTTTTGCAGAAGACTAATTTTCCTCTTTCTTCAACTTTATGAAGTATCAATATGGTGTATATCAATCAAGTCAAAAAGTTCATCCCCAATTCCATAACCAAGCATTCTTGCCATACTTTTGTCTTCAGCCTTGGCATTGGAATCTCATTTTCCTTCAACCAAGAATACACCACAAACACTTTATTCATTACAAATAACTCTAATGCCTCTGGATTGAATACTACCCCCATTTTCATACTCATCTGTCAACAAAAATTTTGAATTACAAAAAATATCTTCCAACTAAAAAGCATGAATTCAAAAAAAAACCCCGCCTTTAATTTAATTGAACGAAAACTCTTAGAGTAACAGTAAAAGTTAAATCACCTCTTACAATAAATAGCCGTCCACTCAATTGCTTAAACTAAACATAACTGGTGGATGTAATTCAAGTATAATTTATGCATAATTAATGTATAATCTATGTATACCGATTAATGGAAAGCGAACATTAAATCAGCCAGCTATTTATGTAAAGATCCCTAAATACAAGGTAAAGCGTACAATAGTCCTGATGATTTGACTCTTTTTGAGAACCCGCCCATAATACAAGCTTAGTACATTGAACTGCCTATTGTTTAGTTTAATCAAGAATTAAATATCTGCTAGAATATATCAAAATAAATTGATTGTATAAGAAGAATTACACTATCAAGCTAAGGTTCAAATCAAATACACTAATGGTAATTGTATACAAATCTTTTACATTTTCAGTGTATATAAGTTAAAAAAGGGAAAGGCAGCATTTAGTTTAATTCAAGAAGTTTATACCTGATGAGGTACCAACATTGCTGCATGACGTGCAAGTTCTCCAGCTCTCCAATCCAACAAAACTGGCAACCATGGATAAGTAGCATCTAGCCGAACGAACCATAGTCGTATATCTGGAAATTCTGATAATTCCCTTGGATCATATTTATCTTCTCTTTTGTAGTTGATTGTAAAACCAATTGTCCTTCGCAGAAACTCTTTTGGCTTGGCTATCACATATTGTAAAATCATTAACATCATAATACTGTGCTAATCCAAAATTCGGACAACATAATGTGTTTTATGACCTATAGGTCACGAGTTCGAATAGTGTAAGCAGTCACTAATGTTTATATTAGGATAGGTTGTCTATATCATACTAGCACTTGAGGTGCGGCCTTTTCCCGAATATTGCGAGAAAACAAAATACCTTGTGCACCGAATTATTTTTTTTAATGCGTTTTATGATTCTATTGGAAAAGATGAAAAAGAAGGAATCTATTTAAAAAGTTATTTTGTTTTAACATGTATTTTCTCCTATTCTTTGTATTTGTCACTTAAAAAGAAAATTGCTACCTTAAAAAGTCGAGAACTCATTAATTTTTTAATTTTACCCTTACTTGTCCTGTCTGGAAAACCAATAGATAATTGACCATTTTATACCTATTCTACCTTAATATTTTCCAATATTTATAATTTATAATAGTCAAATTAGTTTTTCAATAATAATAATAATAATTGGGGGTGTTGTAGTAAAATTACCACATTATTTCTTACTTATTTCTTAAGGGATGTGTTCAGAGACGGATTCAAGATTTAAATTTTATGGGTTTAATTTTTGATGCTTTTAGCATTGACTCATTATATATTTAAAGTTATGGGTTCATATCTACTATTTTTACAATTTTAATAAAATTTTAAATATAAATTTTTACTCCGTGTCGAAAACTATAGGTTTAATTGAACCCGTCGATAATGTACTACAACAGCCCTTGGACGTGTCAAGTCAATAGTGGACAAGTAAACTTACACGGATGAAATACTTGGAAAAGTCGAGAAGGCATTAATCTTTTCTAATTTTACCCTCACAGTCTCATGAAGACGTATAATCATTAATTACCCGCTTAAATAAAGAAATAAAGATAATATAGTCAAATTAACCATATTGTTATGAAATCTCCTATTTAAGGTGAATGTCTATAATTAGAGAGATTCTAGAGTTCTATTCTTGGTAGATAAATCATCCCCCTCCCTATAAATAAAGGGGTCTTCTACCATTGTAAACCACTCCTAACATTCTCTAAGTATCAATAAGAAGAACTCTCTCTACTCTTCTCTTTATTTGCTCTTGTTCTTGAGTTATTGTTCTTCTCTTTTATATTATTTCATAACACGTTATCAGCACGAGTCTCTAACCAATTGAAATTTTCGATTGTCTTAACTTTTGTTTGTGTAGGGTTTTGCTTCAAAGAAAGAATGAAGAAAGAAAGAAAAAAAAAAGGAGGAACGAAAAACAGTAAACAAAAGAAGCACTGGAAAGCAAAAAGAGAAAAGAACGAAAAAAAAAGTTGAAAAGAAAAAAAAAGGAAAGAAAGGAGTTTACACAAGAGGTATATTTGATATCACAACATTTATTGGTATACCTTAAAGGTAAGTAATTTACTTTTCCCTTTCAAATTCTTGGAATTCTATAATTTGATTTTATATACAAACATAGACAACAAAGTTTGAATATAACTCTAATGGAGTTTGTAAGAAATTGTAACCACATGAAGTGGTAAAATCTCTATGTCCTGCCATGATTAAATTCATGTATGATTGTGGGCAAATAATTGAAAATCCGTCCCATTGAATTTGCTCCATTCCCTTTAGAGAATGTGGAAGCAGTATATGATAAGTCTGAAAGAAGACTAAAATATTACCATGAAGGTATCAATGAATGTGGACGTGGCAAAGAATTCCGTCCAATTGAATTTGCTCCATTCCCTTTAGAGAATGTGGTAGCAGTATGTGATAAGTCTGAAAGAAGACAAAATTATTACCGTAAAGGTATCAATGGATGTGGACATGGCAATAGACGAAGTTATAATCGTCATTATTGTAGTAATGAGAACAATAAGGATTCTCAAAATAATCTTTCACTTTATGAAAGTAATATTTGACATGAGATTGTGTAAAGCACATAATTATGATCCATTCCCTGAAGTGAATGTGATAATTGTAATAGAGCCCGTAAGTATGAACACGCTCTTGATGTAAATTTGTTTTATGTCTGACATCATCAAAAGAAAGTTCGTTGCCCTTGAAATTTCGGGCAAGAACTATATGACATGGGTGTTGGATGCTGAAATCCACTTAGATGCTATGGGTCTCGGAGACACCATCAAAGATAGAGAAAAAGCATCCACCCAAGAATGTGCGAAGGCCTTGATTTTCTTGCGCCATCACCTTGATGAAGGTTTGAAGATTAAATATCTCACCGTCAAGGATCCACCTATCTTGTGGAATGGCTTAAAGAAGAGATATGACAACCCGAAGTTGGTCACTCTGCCACAAGCACGATACGATAAGAACCCAAAAGCAGATAGTTTATAAACTATATATTATCGTTGCGGTGGAAACGGGCACTGGTCAAAGGCTTGCTGTATACCATGACATTTGGTTGACCTTTATCAAGCATCTCGAAAGAGTAAAACGCCCTGAAACGAATTTTGTCTCTGACGACAACTTTGACATCACCCACTTGGATGTGGCAGACTTCTTTGAGCAACCCGAGGGGAAGATAGACCACCCAATCGGTGATGGATCCGTGATGAAAGAAGATGGAGCTATTTGATTTTATTTTACTTGTTTGTATTAGTGAATGAATAAACTAATAGCCATTAGTATTAGCTCGTATTAGTTAGTTCATGATATAATGTTAGTATTAGTTCTTTAGAATGTATCAATATGCTCAAATATCAATAATATTTTTACTTTCCAGTAGAGGTAATCGACTAACCTGAAAACTAGTCGGTTATCTCATATTTCGCATAAAAACTGCAAAACAATCGATTGTTAATGATCAACAATCGATTGTCTTTAAAACAGTGTGATCTGGAATTTTACAAAAACAGTCAACAATCGATTGTCTATGATTAACAATCGATTGTCTTTAAAACAGTGTGTTCTGGAATTTTTCAAAAATCATCCACAATCGATTGTCTATGTCTAACAATCGATTATCATTAGACAGTGTAATCTGAAATTTTTCAAAATAGCCAACAATCGATTGTCTATACTTAACAATCGATTGTCTTAAAACAGTGTGCTCTGAAGTTTTTCAAAATAGCAAATAATCGATTGTGTGTGTTTAACAATCGATTGTCAATGTTCAACAATCGATTGTTTGTGTTTAACAATCGATTGTTTGAAGAAAATGCTTAAACTGAAATTTTCAAACTGCAAATTAATCAATTATGGATAACATATCTGATTTTGTTAGTCAACTGTTAGCAGCAGATTTTGAAAATATTATGTGACACAAACGAATTGAAGTTGTTTATTCTCATGTTCGTATATTTTCTTTTATATGTCAAACCATGGGAAGTAAATTGATTGAAGGCTCCGGAAGAGCAACTGTAACTCTGCCCAAAGGCACGACGTTTATCTTAGAGAATGCAATATTCTCCTCCAAGTCTAAGAAGAACTTGTTGAGTTTTAAAGATATCATTCAAAATGGATATCATATTGAGACAATAGATGAGAATAATCTTGAATTCTTCATGAAAATGAGGCTTCCCATTTCGGTTTGGGTTCACGCCATTTTGCATGCAGCAATGCTAGTTCGTCGGCTGCCCACTTTGGTTTGGGTTCACGCCATTTTGCATGCAGCAATACTAGTTCGTCGGCTGCCCACTTCGGTTTGAGGTCATGCCATTTTGCATACAGCAATGCTAGTTCGTCTCTGATTGACGAATTGACACAAATATTCCCCGTTGCAATTGGTTTTGGGTCATGGACCCAATATATCCCATTTAAGAATCTTTGGATGCGCAGTATATGTGCCTGTAGCACCGCCATCCCGCACCAAAATGGGTCTGCAAAGAAGGTCAGGAATATATGTTGAGGTTGAATCGCCCTCCATTATTCGCTACCTCGAAACATTGACAGGAGATTTGTTCACTGCATGATTTGCAGACTGTCAATTTGATGAGACACTTTTCCCAAAAATTAGGGGGAGAAGTTGGTGAAACCAAACGGGAAATTTTGTGAAAAAATGCATCATTATCTCATCTTGATCCACATACCTCTATTTGTGAAAGAGGCACAAAAGATTATCCATTTGCAAAGAATAGCAAATCAAATGCCTGACGCATTTATAGATTTGAAAAGGATAACAAAATCACATATCCTCGAAGTGAATGTGACAACATTTGATTCACGAATACATATTCATTATTGGAAGAATATGAACATGAAATTGGTATTAAATATACCACACTCACCCCTAGAAGGAGGTTTGAGATGATATATGGCATGAATGATCGTTGGTCACGTACCTATTGTACGCCAAAGTATTTTGGAAATATGACTATTAAAGGACAACGATAATGCAAGAAACATATCTTGCATATAAGTTTGACATGATCATAATGGTATAACTTTCTCTTTAAGAAAGATATTCACCACATGGATGTTGATGAATCTGTGGTAGTACAAAATTAATTGAGAGCTCTAGAAGAGCCAATTATTACTATGTTGGAGAAACACAAGTGAGTATTGTGCTGTAGTAAGTCTCAAAGAAACTTATTCAGTTTCCAAAGTACACGCGAAAGCGATTGATTATATTGAGACTATAAATAAAGGAAGGCTTTGATATCTCCTACTACTACAACTTGTAGCGGGGTAATTTGTATATGAAAAGCTACCCGCTTTGTTCTCCAGTTTGTACTACACAAACGAAATAATGCCACAATAAAGTGGATATCTATTGGTATAAAAACCCATGTCATAATAAACCCGAAGTTTATTGATAAGTGCACATGTCATGGTGTAAATTTGAAGTTTACCAATATTGATAATTTATTCAGTTGACATTCGTGTTAGCCATCTCATTTTAAGTATGATGTGCAAATTCACACAGGTGAATATCAATGAACTAGAAAGTTCTTTACGAATTCTCTTGTATCACTTGTTCTCATTAATGAACTGACCAACTAAAGAGTTCGGGTTGAAGCCCATAAATTCTGGAAATATCAAAGGTTAATATGGGCCCATTCACCTGCCATGTATACCACATATGATGCATCTATGATATGGTTACATGCGCAATTGTTATTAACCCGCAGCCTGGCCGGTGCTTGCGAGGTAAATTGCTCAGTAATCTAACTTCGAGCATAATTTCTAGATTTTCTACTCAAGAGAGTTCATCTTGATAAGTTGGTTTATATCAAAGTTGGTTTAGCAAGATAATTATTGAGTGCTTCCACTTAATAGCTAAACTGTTTCTTATGCGAACAAAGTTATATATATATCAGTTTGATATAAGTTGTATACGAGAGTATATTCTCCCCTCACAAGTGGTTCAGGGTCAGGAACCAAATAATTTCATCTTATTATTAATGTGCCGTGTATATTGACATGATAATGCACAAAGATGATTTCCCAAAGTTGAGGAAACAAGTTAGCTTTTCTAACATGAGGGGGAGACATGATAAACACTTGAGAAAAGGTTACATTGGACGAATTATCATTTGTATATGTATATCCCCGAATATCATGATATGAACCTGAAGTTCATAAAAGGGATAATTCAATTGCAACATATTGCAAAGCATGCTATACGCATTTGCTGACCCAAAGAAAGTAACTAAATGGAAGAGATACAATTCAAGAAGAATTGATTCCATATGAAAGACATGTAGTTTTGAACCTATCGTTCAAATGCTTGAAAGTATAAAGTCAAAGGTATGTATAATCAGTTTTCGATATCTTATTTGTCTAGCATGACATGGAAAACTTGATATGCATCTAAAGTCTATTATATGGCTTATATGACTTAACTTGAAAGATTTAAGTTGCTTGAAGCATATGCAATTCTTGGTCCTGAAGTACCACATCCTTAGTACAATTTGTGTACATATGTATCTTGCTATAACTATAAGCATGATGGCATTGAGAATGCATCTATGGAGATATTGAACAGTTATTCCACGACATTATATGAAGATGTTCATATCTATCAAGAATGATGATTTCAAGGTGCGGAATATTTATTCAAGTCAATATGGTTGATTTGTCAAACGTCTACCAAAGATCGTTTTAAAGATGATGCACAAGATTGGAATGCAAATGCTCAAGGATATAAATTGATGTACTCATTAGGGGGAGTTAATGCGCGTTGCACTCTTTTTCCCTTACAAGGTTTTGTCCCACTGGATTTTTCTTGCAAGGTTTTTAACGAGGCAACCAATAGGCGCATATTCAAACATGTGTACTCTTTTTCCTTTCTTTAATTTTTCCCATTGGGTTTTGGTTTTAAGGTTTTAACGAGGCACATTGTTGAATAGACATTCAAGGGGGAGTGTTATGAAATCTCCTATTTAAGGTGAATGTCTATAATTAGAGAGATTCTAGAGTTCTATTCTTGGTAGATAAATCATCCCCCTCCCTATAAATAAAGGGGTCTTCTACCATTGTAAACCACTCCGAACATTCTCTAAGTATCAATAAGAAGAACTATCTCTACTCTTCTCTCTATTTGCTCTTGTTCTTGAGTTATTGTTCTTGTCTTTTATATTATTTCATTACACATATGATTAATTAGTGTGATACATACCAGATGAGGGTGATGATAATCCAGTTGCATTTTGAAATGTGGATAAATCAAGACGTTGAATAATGTCATTATCTATTACAACTTCGTATCTACCTTCTGTTGGTGGCATTGGTGGAGGTGTTACTTCTGTATCTGTTAATCAAAATTACATTTGTAAGTTAATAAAAAAACAAATTATCTCTCAAGTAAAATTTTCCAACAGGGAGAAAAAAATGAAGCAGGGTAATAAGGTGGTTATATTGTCGTGCATTCGATAGGAATTGAACCTAGGAATTCGTCTAGTATAAGTTATCTTATCCTTTTAGAATAATAATCATAAAAGACAATGCTCAATTGGAACATGAAACCATGACGAAATACTAAGGGGTCGTTTGGTGTGATAAATAAAACAAAAACAATCCTGAATAAGAATTTCGTCCGGAATAACTTATATCTGTCATAGGGAGAAATAGTAATGCAGATAAGTTATCTTAGAATAAAGTAATTGACAATCACAGAATTAATACAATATCCAAATAATCAATAAGAAACAATATCAGATAACTAATTTTTCAGATTAATCCAACATACAAATATATAATGCTAATTTTAGCATGACTAATTTCAGTATAATTAATCTCAACATAACTAATTTTTCAGGATAAATACACCGTACCAAACAATCGATAAAAAATAATACCAGAATAACTTATTTCAGCATAACTAATTTCAGTATAATTAATCCCAACATAACTAATCACAATATAACTTGTTTTCAAACCTAAGAGATAGACTATTAAACGACATCTATTATGTCAATTATCGTGCTTACTTTCTTGCTCATCATAAAGGGAGAGGTCAAAATTCCCAGAAGGATTGAGTGCCACAGAAGCAGCAACTTGTCTCAGCTGGGATTGTTGATTTACCTGTGAAGAAGGAGATGAACTGAAAAAAGTTGAAAAATCTGAATTGGGTTTATAGGAAATCAATGGAACAAAAGAAGGAATTGTTTGTTTGAGTGGAGAAGAAAGTGTGTGTAATGGTTTTGTGGAAGCCATGGATAAAGAAGAATGACTCTGTTGTGATTTTTTTGACAGTTAAAATAGTTTTGTTATTTAGCTTATCATCTTTTTATTCTGGCCTTGTGTTTAAAATTGCTTATATCCATGAGCATTTGAAGTGTTCTTTTCAAATTGCATAATTGTGCTTGGAACTATTGACTTTTTTCCTATAGATACGAAATTAGAATAATATTTACCTGGTTTAGTTAAGTTTTTTTTATTTACAAAAAGTAGCTGGAGTTTTTTTCATTAGAAAATGTATACAAAATTCTTCAAAAACTACAATTTATGTATAACTTTTTGGGGTATAGAATCCGGGAAAAAAGCTACAATATATAAGTTCTAGTATAACCTTTTGTTGTACAAAATCCAATCAACACAAATGCAACTTATATTAACTTAGCATACTATTATAAATTAAAGTCAATGTCTATATCTTAAAAAGATTCTAGGGTTTATTACTCGATAGCTAAGTCACTTCTCCCCATAAATAGATGGTTCTATTCCATTATAAATAATCCCAAAATCAATAATAATTTCCTCTCCCTAATTTTTTCTGCAATACTCTTATTCTTCTTTTATTATTTCATAACACGTTATCCGCACGAGACTCTAACCAATTGAGTAGAAGTTTTGGGATTGAGCATAATGATTGTCAATTATTCCATGAACTTCCTTCATAATTAAATTCTGGATTTAATGTAAGTATTTTACTTTTCTCTTTCAAATTTTGACATTCTATAATTTGATTTTAAATACAAGGAAAGATGATAAATTTTGATTGCAACTCCAATGGAGTTTGAAAGAAATTATAACCACCCAAAATGATAAAATTTCTGTGTCTTGCCATGATCAAATTCATGTATGATTGTGGACAAAGAATTGAAAACCCGTACAATTGAATTTGCTCCATTCTCATTCCTTTTAGAGAATGTGATAGCAGTATGTGATAAGTTTGAAAGAAGATAAAATTACTAATATGAATGTATCAATGGATGCGGACGTGATAATAGACGAAATTATAATCGTCATTATTGTGATATTGAGAATAATAAGGATTCTCAAAATAATCCTTCACTCTATGAAAGTAATATTTTTCATTGATTTGACATGAGATTTTATAAAACACATATAGATGATTATGGTCCATTTATGATGTGAATGTGACAACATCTAATTTATGAATACATATTCATTATTGGACGAATATGAACGTGCTAGTTGTAGTGAATATACGACACTCACCTCTAGATGGAGGTTTGAGATGAAATAGGAAATAATATCATTATTATGGCATGAATGATCACCGGTCATGTACTTATTGTACGCTAAAATATTATGGCAATGTGATTATTAAAAAGTAATGGTAATTCAAGAAACATATTTTGCATATAATTTGACCATGACAACAATGTAACATTTTCTTTAAAAGTGATATTCATCACATGGATGTTGATGAATTTATGGTAGTACAAAATTAATTGAGAGCTCTGGAAGAGCCAATTATCACTATTTTGGAGGAATACAATTGATTATCATGTCAATTTATTGTGTTGTAGTAAGTCTCAAAGAAACTTATACAGTTTTCAAAGTACACGCGGAAGCGGTTGATTATATTGAGACTATAAATAAAAGAAAGACTTAATATCTTCTATTACTACAACTTGTAGCGGGATAATATAGATGTGAAAAGCTACCCACCTTATTCTCCAGCTTGTACTACATAAATAAAAGAACACCACACTAAAGTGGATGTTTATTGATATAAAAATATATATCATAATAAACTTGGAGTTTATTGATAACTGCACAAGTCATGATGTAAATTTAAAGTTTATCAATATTGATAATTTATTCAGTTGGCACTTGGTTTAGCCATATCAATTTTAAGTATGATGTACAAAAATAATAGAGAATTCACATGCGTAAATATTAAAGAACTAGAAAGTTATTTGCGAATTCTCTTATATTGCTTGTTCTCATTAATTAATTGACCAACTAAAGTTGGGATTGAATCCCATGAATTCTAGAAGGCAGAATATATAGACAGACGCTTAAACTATCAACAAAAGTTCACTTGAACACCTCAACTAAGATATTTTCCACCGAAATACTTTTACTATACTTTTACTGCACCACTTTAACACGTCAGACCTTTATGTTGTACTAAGATAATTAAGACAATAGGGTTATTTTATCAATATGGTTATTTTTATCAACAATATAAAGGTGGATGTAATCATTAACTACATTTTACCTAAAGGTCGGACGTGTTAAACTGGTGCAGTAAGTAGTAAAAGTGTTTCGGTGAAAAATGTCTTAGTTGAGGTGTTCAAGTGAACTTTCGTTGATAGTTTAAGTGTATGTGTATGTGTTATGCCATTCTAGAAATATCAAAGGTGAATATGGGGATATTCACCTTCCATGTATACCACATAAGATGCATCTACGAGATGGTTATATATGCGCTTATTATTAACCCACAACTTGATATTTGCGAGGTAATTTGCTCAATAATTTAATTTAGAGCATAATTTCCAGATTTTTTCAAGATAGTTCATCTTGATAAGTTGGTTTACATCACAATTGGTTTAACAAAATAATTTATTGAGTGCCTCCACTTAATAATTAAAATATTGCTTATGAGAACGAATTTATCTATATCAGTTTGATATACGTTATATACGAAAATATATTATATTCTCCCCTCACAAGTGGTTCGGGGTCAAGAACCAAATAATTCCATCTTGTTATTATTAATGTGTGGTGTATATATTGACTAACACTATAATGCACAAAGATGGATTCCCAAAAATTGAGAAAAACAGTTAATTTTTCTAACATGAGCGGGAGACGTGATAAACAATTGAGAAAAAGTTACATGGAATGAATTATCTTTTGTACATTTAGATCCTCGAATAAGATAATATGAACGTGAAGTTCGTAAAAGGATAATTCATTTGCAATATATTCCAAAGCATGTTATACGCATTTGCTGACCCAAAAAAAGTAATTATATTCTCATTGCAAATGCTCATATTAAGTCCTAGAATGACAAAGTCTGTGGTACGCTTAAAGTGTATAGACAAATCGGTTTCAAATAGAACTTCTTGATAAAGAAGATGAGCAAAGATCAAAGTGATCATAATAAGGAGGCAAGTGATCTAGAAGTTCACATGACATAACATTTCATAAAATTTTATAAGAGATTCAGGTACCTGAATATATGAATGAAGAGATCTCTATGTTATATCTTTATGAAAAAAATATTAGAACCGATATAAAATGTTTGTCGAGGACATCTTTCATAGCGATGAGTATAAATGAGGATCTTAAGTATATCGAATATAGACACAAAAATATTGGCCAAATGGAAGAGACACAATTCGAATAGAACTGGTTTCATATAAAAGACATATAATTTTATCTATGTTATTCAAATACTTGAAAGTATAAAATCAATGGTATGTGCAATTAGTTTTCGAAATCTTATTTGTCTAGCATGATATGAAAATTTGATATACATCTATAGTCTCTTTAGATGGCTTATATGACTTAATTTATATGACAATCCATGAAGGATTTAAGTGTCTTAAAGCATATACAGTTCTTGATCCTTAAGTACTACTTTCTCAGTGCAATTTGTACACATTTGTATCTTGCTATAACTATAAGCATGATAATGTGATAGCGAGGATTTTCAAGGTGCAATATATCCATTCAAGTTAATATGATTGATTTATTTATCAAATCTCTACCAAAGATCTTTTGAAGATGGTGCACAAGATTGGAATGCAAATAATTAAAGAAGTGAATTGATTCTCTCATCAGGGGGGGGGGGGGGTTAATGCGCGTGACACTTTTTCCCCTTACAAGGTTTTGTCCCATCGGGTTTTCCTTGCAACGTTTTTAACGATACAACCAAAAGGTATTGTTAGATATGTGTACTCTTTTTCTTTCTCTAGAACTTTTCTTCCATTAGGTTTTATTTAGTTAAGGTTTTAACGAGGCACATCATCTGTTGAATAGACATTCAAGGGGGAGTTTTATAAATAGAATTCTATTTAAGGTGAATGTCTATATTCTAGAGAGATTCTAGGTTTTATTACTTGGTGGCTAAGTCACTCTCGTCCTATAAATAGAGGGTTCTATTCTATTGTAAATAGTCCCAAAATCGATAAGAATTTCCTCTCCCTACTTTTCTCTGCAATACTCTTATTCTTCTTTTATTATTTCATAACATATACAAATATGTTAGTTATTTGTATTTTGTATGACATTTTCACACTCGTCATACAATTTGCATACAACTTATTTATGTCTTTCTCTTGAACTTTCAATTAAAATTCTAACAAAATACCTCAAATTTTTACCAAACTCCTCAAAAATTGAGATAGAACTTCTAAAGATTTCTCAATTATTTGTGACAACACCCAATTCAACCGTCACGACCCGAATTTTCCACCCTCGGGAGTCGTGATGGCGCCTACTAATGAATTCTAGGCAAGCCAACCATTTAAACCTTTTTTCATTTTTAATCCTATAACAATTATGAACCAACATTATATAATCATCGGAATTTAAATAAGTGGAAGAACAAAATAAAATCATTTGAATATTACTAATACATCCTTAAACAAAGATTACCCAGAATTGGTGTCACAATTTTACATACGGTCTAGGATTACTATAAATAAGAGTCCGGAAAAAACAGATACAAAACTGTCTCGGAAATACATAAATGAAATAGGATGAAAGGATAGAAGGAGACGCTAAGGCATGCAGACGCTTGCAGGACTACATTAGGTCGCCTGAATGGACTGAAGACAGCACCTCACTGTGGTCCGAAAGTTGGTGCACCGGGATATGCATACAGTGCAGAGTATAGTATCAGCACAACCAACCCCATGTGATGGTAAGTACTTAGCCTAATCTCGGCAAAGTATTGACGAGGCTAGGACTAGACTACCAAATAAACTTGTGCAGTTAAATCATATACCGCAAAAAATAAAGCAAAATTGTATATTTAAAGATAGGAAGTGGAATCATGCTGCGGGAGACAACATATAGCAACAGAAACCAATAGTTAAATGTAATGAACAGCGTAACTCAATTATCAATAGAAATCATAAAAATCAAAGACAAGTGTACATCATCACACCCTTCGTGCTTTTACTCTCGTCCTCACCATAAAATCAATAAAATCTGCAAAGCATCATCCTTCGTGCTTTTACCTCACATAATAATGGCATGGAATGATCCTTCGTGCATTAACACTCATATCATGGAACAAAATTGTACATTACGTGGCACGACATCACCCTTCATGATTTAACACTCTCTCACAAATATCATACACGGCATCACCCTTCATGCTTTACACTCTTCCTTACAAAAATCATACACGACATTACCATTCGTGCTTTAACACTCTTTCTCACCCAAAAAACAATCACAAATCAATAAGGGCGAGGGAATCAATAAATTCACAGATAAATCCCAGCAAGTGAACAATGGTACAATAATCATATCCCGGCAAAAGAAAATAATATTAAAACAATAACTTTCCGGCAAGGGATATAACATTAAAACAACAACATCCCGGCAAGGGAGACAAAATTATAATTCTCTTTTCTTCTGCACATTTACTTCACAACCCAATTCACAATTTGATCAAATGCTCTATAAGGTTCAATTTCCAGTTATAATCCCACAAATCATTTTACAACTTGGGCTAACGCTCATCAATGTTCAAATACCAATATCACTTTCACTAGCTTGCTCAATAATAGAAATCATCACATAAGACATGAAAAATACAAACAGAGTTACATTAATCATAGTATAAGACTCACGAGCATGCTTGATACCAACGTATAGATACTCGTCACCATGCCAATACGTCGTACTCAATAACTAACACATAGCAAATATGACACAACTCCTAATCCCTCAAGTTAAGGTTAGACCAAACACTTACCTCGATGCCACGAACACAATTTGAGCCTCAACTACCACTTTACCTCTTGATTCCACCACCAATTCGCTTGTATCTAGCCACAAATTACTTAACTATATCAATAAATGCTAAATGGATCAATTCTAATTCACGAAAATAAGTTTCCTAAAGTGTTTTCCAAAAATTCAAAAATCAACTCCGGGCCCATATGGTCAAAACCCGAGGTTCGAACTAAAACCCGATTATCCATTCACCAACGAACCCAAATATATATTTTATTTTAAAATCGAATCTCAAATCGTGGTTCAAATATCCAAAATTTAAAAAACATTAAGTTCTACCCAAAACATCCAATTTCCCCCATGAAAACCCTTGATTTTGAGTAGAAATTATGTGAAAAGATGTCAAAGATTAATGAAAACGAGCTAGGAATAACTCATAATCGATTTGGAAGAGTACTTGTCTTTAAAAAAATCGCCCAAGGGTGTTTTAGGTTTTGAAAATGTTTGAAAAATGAAAGATTTTTGGCTAAGTTATGATTTTGTAGGTCGCATATATCGCAATTGCGACCAGGGTTCGCAATTGCGAACCCCTTCAAAACCTGCTAACTTCACAAATGCGAAGATTTTTGTCGCATTTGTGATTTAGTTCAATTCTGGTCGCCTTCGCATTTGCAAGGGACCCTTCGCAAATGCGATATCGCATGCATTTGCGATACAAAATTCACATTTGTGAGAAAGGCAGCCTAGGTCGACTTTCGCATTTGCGAGCTAGACTTTGCAAATGTGAAGCCTACAGACATGCAACTTACAAGCAATTTTCTAAGTCCAAATTTCACTCCGCGACCTATCCAAGATTCAACGGGGCCCTCGGGACTCCAAATCAAACATGCACGCAAGTTCAAAAATATCATACGGACTTGCTCGTGCAATCTAATCATAAAAATAACATCAAGGTCCTACTAGAATAAATAGGAAACTGAACAGGTATACACCAATGTAATAATGATAACAGTGGAAATGAAATAATAAGAAAATATACCAAGATTAGCTACATTGAACTAAGGCAAATAATGCATCACGGAAGAAAAAAAGGATTGACATGCCAAGGAAACAAAGCAACCAAACACAAGTAAAGTAACCGAAAGTATCAACAAGAATCACTACCGAGGTACCACCTCACAATCTCATATCACAAAACAAATTACATCTTTCCTTACATCACCATTGAAGTCTTGCATTTAGTTTTAAAAATTATTTTTCTCGAAATACTTCCCGCATTTTAGCCCACCTTATCACACCGCATGACATCAAGTAGTTCCTACTAGCAACACACATATCAAGTCCACCTTATCTCACCGCATGTATTTTAACCCCAATCCTTATACCAGCACATGTGTATCAATATCACAATCGCACCTCAAGTGCCCAATATCACAACCTGCCAAAAAAGTCAGCAATAATGGTAATTTCACAATAAACGGCTCATGGCTCAACCACAATATGCACAAAGTCTCAACAGTAATAATTGAAAGTGAGTAACTCAACAAGAATAGTGTTTCACAACTTAACAACTTGCTCAATATGAATCACGACCTTTACAACTCAATACCAATTTCTACAACAAGATATTCCGAAAATAACAATTTCAAGTAAGGAAGTTAACAATTAAATGATGAATAAAGAACAAAGGAAACAATATTTTCAACAATGCATGTAAAGGCAAATAACAAGTAAGAGGTAAGGCAAGTAAAGCATGTGAAGATATACTAAAGATGATGAATATAACACATTACGGTAACTCAATTAAATGCATGAAAAGAATCTACAATAGCTAGAACCGTCAATGACCACATTTAGCCTGTGTACACACATGTCACCTTGCGTATACTGCTTTCGCATATCACAATTAACACAAAACAACACCAATATTAACACAAAACAACACCAATTTCCCTTCGACTATCCAATTCCGAATGGCTCGAATCTAGCCAAAACAACTTCATACCATAAATATAAACTATAAAAAACTATCCTGAACAATAAAGTTATGATATTTTAAGAGAAACAAAAAGTAAACTCCAAATGTTAATCCCGAGCTCGCATTTCGGAACCTGGTCAAAATTATAAAATCCGAGCATCCATTTAATAACGAGTCCAACCATGTAAGAGTTACTCAAATCTGAATTCAATTCGCCTTTTAAATCCCCAAAAATTCCGTCTAAGAAGTTTTCACAATCTTTCCCAAAATTTCAACTCAAATCACTAATTAAATAATAAAATGTCACGACCCAAACCCGGTCGTGATGGCATCCAACCCTAAGGCTAGGTGGTGGGCGCCTAATTATCTAAAGCATGAAAAATATTCCTCTTGCTATACAGGTGGGCGCCTATTATCTAAAGACATGAAAAGTATTCCTCTTATTATACATGTGGGTGCCTAATAATCTAAAGACATTAAAAATATTCCTCTTATTATACAGGTGGGCGCCTAATTATCTAAAACATGAAAAGTATTCCTCTTGTTATACAGGTGGGCGCCTAATTGCTAAGCCATGAAAAGTATTCCCTTGTTATACATGTGGACACCTAAATGCTAAGACATGAAAAGTATTCCCTTGTTATACAGGTGTGCGCCTAAATGCTAAGACATGAAAAGTATTCCCTTGTTATACAGGTGGGCACCTAATTGCTAAAGACATGAAAAGTATTCCCTTGTTATACAGGTGGGCGCCTAATTGCTAAGACGTGAAATGTATTCCCTTGTTATACAGGTGGGCGCCTAATTGCTAAGACATTAAAGTATTCCTTTGTTATACAGGTGGGTGCCTAATTGGTAAAGACGTGAAAAGTATTCCCTTGTTATACAGGTGGGCGCCTATTTGGTAAGACATAAAAAAGTATTCCACTTATTATACAGGTGGGTGCCTAATTATCTAAGACGTGAAATGTATTCCCTTGTTATACAGGTGGGCACCTAATTGCTAAGACATGAAAGTATTCCCTTGTTATACAGGTGGACACCTAATATGTAAAGACGTGAAAAGTATTCACTTGTTATACAGGTGGGCGCCTAATTGGTAAAGACGTGAAAAGTATTCCCTAATTATACAGGTGGGTGCCTAATTGGTAGACATAAAAAAGTATTCCACTTATTATACAGGTGGACACCTAAGTATCTAAAAACATTAAAAATTATTCCACTTATTATACAGGTGGGCGCCCATTTATCTAAAGACATGAAAATTATTCCTCTTGTTATACAAGTGGGCGCCTATTTATCTAAAAACATGAAAATTATTCCTCTTGTTATACAGGTGTGCGCCTATGACATGAAAAATATTCCTCTTATTATACAGGTGGGCGCCTATTTATTTAAAACATGAAAATTATTTGAATTTGTTTCCTCGTTCCTTCGAGAAAAGTTTTGAAAACAGCAGAAAATTTCCTGCCTCAGTTTTGGTGACCTTCCTTGTGGCGTATCTTCCTGCCATCATCAACCTTTATTTCCCTATAAAATCAAAGAAAATCTTGTTAGTTAAAAACATGGTGAGTGATCGTGCCACTACTTCTTGGGGATGGTTGTTCCTTTCCCTTTTCATTGCTCTGCGCTCCCAAGACTGGTTAGGATAACGTTACTTGCTGGAGATGATATTTTTGCTCGGGATGGTTTTCACATTTATCCCTTCCCTGCTCGTTTATTTCAAAACACGCTGGGAGAGTCTTTTCCAACTCCAAACTACTCCATTCAAAAAGATTTATTTTCCCTCAATACTGCAGGGGATAAAATGTTATCATCTGGGGATAAAATTATTAAGGATAAGACTGCTGGGGTTATTTTGCTGCGGATGAATTCTCCCTTTCTCCTTCCCTTTTTCTGTGTTGTCCGATCACCCTGGAACTTGGTCAGTGATCCATCGAAGTTCTGCGGGGGGTCCTCTTGGAGCTTGCTCCATAAGTTCCTCAACCATTGGTTTCTATCTTTTCTCCATATTTCCCTTAACTTATTTGGCCAGTTTGTCATTTGGTCTTGCAACAAACGCCTTTTTGTCTTATTGCCTTGTCTTTGGCCTATCCTTTTCACATTTCTCTTTGTACCATTTTGGCAACTGGTATTAAACTATGAAAATCCTTCTCAAAACAATTTTCTGGAAAAAAGTCTTTTATACAAAGGAATGTAAAGATAGAAAAAGAGAAAATCTTTCTGAACAAATGTTGGGGGAAAAGGAAAAGAGAGAACTTATCTGGACGGTATGACTACTTCCAACGATCATGTCGTGCATTCTGGATTAATCGACCCAGTCTA
Organism: Nicotiana benthamiana; assembly: GCA_034376525.1. Classification (NCBI taxonomy): domain Eukaryota; kingdom Viridiplantae; phylum Streptophyta; class Magnoliopsida; order Solanales; family Solanaceae; genus Nicotiana; species Nicotiana benthamiana. The sequence goes on from CM067330.1 coordinate 103,931,995, forward strand.
TTTTCATTAGTGAATCTTTCTAATGGCCTCATTTGCCGGGGATAAACAGACTCCCAATTTTTCAATATGCAGATCCTTTCCGCCAATCTCATCTTGTCGCCTTATAGTGCCCTTCGAGGGGTTTTCACTAATAAGACTCTCTCCTTTCTCTCATATCTCGTCGCCTTATGGTGCCTGTGAATGTTTTCACCAAAAGACTCTCTCATTTTGTTTCTCTCAGCTTACGTTGCCTTATGGTGCATGTGAAGGTTTTCACCGTTAAGACTCTCTCATTTTATTTTTTCAGCTGGGGATCGGAGTGTTACCGATAAGATTCTCTCTATTGAGCATTCTTTTGCCTGTCAATTTCTTCAGCTTACGACCCTCATACGGTCGGGGATCAGTTCATTACCCTTGGCTTTCATCTGCCTGACTTGGCACCTCTCAGATAATGATCAGGAGGTCTTTTGGGACATAGGATGTGGGTTTTGTGTGGGTAAAGAAAGGAAAATGTTATCAGGAAATTCAAAATAACTTGATGGGTAAGAGATTACAACTCTTGGAATCAAACTTTTTCCAAAACATAACTTCTGCCCCAGTTTTTTCGCTTGGGGGCTTTTGATTTTTCGTGACACTTTGTCACTTTGCAACCGAGCTGTAAGGCGCCTACGTATCCTCTTGGACGAATCAGGTCAAACGTAGTTCACTGATTCCTTTGTTTTTCTTGCGATATTCTTTTTCATTTTTTTTGGTTATTGTTTTCTTCTTTTCTTTTCCATTAAGGATTCCAAGAGAGGGGTATAACATAATAAGTAAGGCTCAAAATGGGGAAGGCAAGGGTTAAAATTGTTTGGATAGAAGAAAGAATTGCCTCCGGCATTTCATTATCCAATAAGTACCAAGTACAAATAAACGAACAAATAACTATCATAATCAAAAAAATTACACATAATATCTCTTAACTGCATCAAAATTGATAGCCATGTCGATGCATCTTCCTTCGACATCTGTCAAACATAAAGCGCCATTGGATAACCCTCTAGTCACAATATAAGGCCCTTGACAATTTGGGGCGAACTAGCTTTTTGCTTCGACCTGATGTGGGAGGATCCTTTTCAATACGTACTGCCCTACTTCTAATTTTCTGGGGCGCACCTTCTTATTGTATGCCCTTGCCATTCTCTTCTGATACAACTGGCCATGACACACTGCTGCCAATCTCTTTTCATCTATTAAGCTTAACTTCTCCAGTAGGGTTTTGACCCATTCATCATCATCAATCCCGACTTCAGTGACAATCCGGAGGGACAGAATTTCGACCTCTGCTGGTATTACTGCTTCAGTTTCGTATACCAACAAATAAGGATTTGCACCAACTGAAGTACGAACAATAGTGCGATTGCCTAACAATGCAAAGGGTAGTTTTTCGTGCCACTGTCTGGATCCTTCCACCATGTTCCTCAAAAGCTTCTTTATGCTTTTGTTGGATGCCTCAACTGCACCGTTCGCCTTAGGACGATACGGGGTGGAATTACGATGTGTAATCTTGAACTGTTGACATACTTCTTTCATCAAACCGTTGTTAAGATTATCACCATTGTCTGTGATGATTACCTTTGGGATCCCAAATCTACATATGATATGGGAATGGACAAAATCCACCACTGCCCATATTCCTCTTGTTATACAGGTGGGCATCTTATTATCTAAAGACATTAAAATATTTCTCTTATTATACAGGCGGATGCCTAATTATCTATAACATGAAAAGTATTCCTCTAGTTATACAGGTGGGCGCCTAATTATCTAAAACATGAAAAGTATTCCTATTGCTATACAGGTGGGTGCCTAATTATCTAAAGATATGAAAAATTTTCCTCTCATTATATAGGTGGGCACCTAATTATCAAATGACATGAAAAATATTCCTCTTATTATACAGGTGGGCGTCTAATTATCTAAAATATAAAAAGTATTCCTCTTGTTATACAGGTGGGCGCCTAATTATCTGTAGCATGAAAAATATTTCTCTTGTTATACAGATGGGCGCCTATTATCTAAAGACATGAAAAGTATTCCTCTTATTATACAGGTGGATGCCTAATTATCTAAAGACATGAAAATATTCCTCTTATTATACAGGTGGGAGCCTAATTATCTAAAACATGAAAAGTATTCCTCTTGCTATACAGGTAGGCGCCTAATTGCTAAGTCATGAAAAGTATTCCCTTGTTATACAGGTGGGCGCCTAAATGCTAAGACATGAAAAGTATTCCCTTGTTATACAGGTGGGCGCCTAAATGCTAAGACATGAAAAGTATTCCCTTGTTATACAGGCGGACGCCTAATTGCTAAAGACATGAAAAGTATTCCCTTGTTATACAGGTAGGCGCCTAATTGCTAAGACATGAAATGTATTCCCTTGTTATACAGGTGGGCGCCTAATTGCTAAGACGTGAAATGTATTCCCCTGTTATACAGGTGGGCGCCTAATTTCTAAGGCATGAAAGTATTCCCTTGTTATACAAGTGGGCGCCTAATTGGTAAAGACGTGAAAAGTATCCCCTTATTATACAGGTGGGCGCCTAATTGGTAAGACATAAAAAAGTATTCCACTTATTATACAGGTGGGTCCCTAATTATCTAAGACGTGTAATGTATTCCCTTGGTATTTAGGTGGGCGCCTAATTGCTAAGGCATGAAAGTATTCCTTGTTATATAGGTTGGCGCCTAATTGGAAAAGACGTGAACAGTTGTGGACCACTAGATCGGCGTACAGGCCATTAAATTTGTATCTAAGAGAAATATCTAAATTTGTATTCCGGGAAACCAATATAAGCAGCCACATTGAGCCGGGCATCAGGGAAGAACTAATCAAAACACTTGTTGAATTCAAATATGTGTTCGCATAGTCGTATGATGACATGCTGGGTTTAAGCACCGATCTAGTGATTCACAAATTGCCCACTGACCCGGCATGCCTTCCCGTCAATAAAAAATTGAGGAAGTTTAAGATAGATATGAGTGTCAAGATCAAAGAAGATGTGATCAAGCAGCTGCAATCAAAAGTTATTTGGGTCACTCGATATCCCGATTGGTTGGCCAATGTGGTACTAGTGCCGAAGAAGGATGGGAAGATCAGGGTATGTGTCGATTACCGCAATCTGAACAGGGCAAGCCCTAAGGAGAACTTTCTATTAACCTACATCCATATTTTGATCGAAAATTGTGCCACGCGTGTGATTGATTCCTTTGTGGATTGCTATGCTAGGTATCATCAGATCTTGATGGATAAAGAAGATGCAGAAAAGACGGATTTCATTACGCCATGGGGAACTTACTGCTACCGAGTAATGCCATTCGGCTTGAAGAATGCTGGGGCAACATACATGAGAGCAATGACTATGGTGTTTCATGACATGATACACAAAGAGATTAAAGTGTACGTGGATGATGTAATTATACAATCCAGGCGTCAAGAAGACCATGTAGAACACCTAAGGAAGTTCTTCCAAAGACTTCAAATGTATGATATTAAGCTCAACCTAGCCAAATGTGCCTTTGGGGTTCCATCAAGAAAGCTGCTAGGATTCATCGTCAGTCAGTGAGGTATTGAGTTTAGCCCATCAAAGATCAAATACATCCAGGATTTGCCACCGTCGAAGAACAAGACGGAGGTAATGAATCTGTTGGCAATATTAAATCATATCAGTAGGTTCATCGCTCAACTCACGGCAACTTGTGAGCCCATGTTTCGGCTCCTGAAGAAAGATGTTGCGGTAGAATAGACGACAGAATGTCAGGAAGCATTTGACCAAATCATGGGGTATCTGTCAAATATACCCGTGTTGGTTCCACCTGAACCGAGAAGACCGTTGATTCTCTATCTAACGGTATTGGAGAATTCTTTTGGTTGTATACTGGGGCAACATGACAGTACAGAGAGGAAGGAGCAAGCCATTTACTTTCTCAGCAATAAACTTACAGTATATGAGGTCAAGTACACTCAACTCGAGAAGACCTGTTGCGCTTGGGTAGCACAAACGCTGAAACATTATCTGTCATCCTATACTACTTATCTCATCTCACGCTTGGATCCTCTAAAATATATTTTCCAGAAGCCTATGCTCACATGGAGGTTAGTGAAGTTGCAGATATTACTCACAGAATTTGACATCGTCTATGTGACAAGGACGGCCATGAAGGCCCAAGCGTTGGCTGACCACTTAGCTGAGAATCCTGTTGATGAAGAATATGAGCCATTGAGGACGTATTTCCCCGATGAAGAAGTGCATATAGATGAGGTAGAATCGATTGAGGAACCAGGATGGAAGCTTTTCTTTGATGGAGCCGCAAATTCAAAAGGAGTTGGAATAGGAGCGGTACTCATTTCAGAAACAAGACACCACTATCCTGTTACGGCGCAACTGCGTTTCTATTGTACCAACAACACGGCTGAATATGAGGCATGCATTTTGGGGTTACGGTTAGCTGCGGACATGGATGTCCAGGACTTCTTGGTCTTGGGGGACTCGGACCTCTTGGTACATCAAATTCAGGGTGAATGGGAAACACAGGACTTAAAGCTTATACCATATCGACACTGTTTGCACGATCTGAGCAAGCGATTTCGGTAAGTAGAGTTTAGACACATCCCATGAGTTCACAATGAGGTTGCTGATGCATTGGCCACCTTAGCATCAATGTTGCACCACCCACATAAGGTTCATGTCGACCCGATGCATATTCAGGTTTATGAGCAGTACACTTATTGTATCATGATAGAGGAAGAAATTGGATGCCGAGCCATGGTTTTATGATGTCAAAGAATTCCTCCGGATGGGGATATACACGGAACTGGCAACCGAAGATCAAAAGATAGCCATTCGGCGATTGGAAAATGGATTTTTCCTTAGTGGGGGAGTGATGTACAAAAGAACCCCATATTTGGGATTACTGAGATGTATAGATGCCGGTCAAGCCACAACAGTAATGACATAGGTCCATGCCGGATTTTGTGGGCCATACATAAGTGGATATGTAATGGCGAAGAAGATTCTTCAAGCAGGATATTATTGGCTCACTATGGAGCGCGATTATATCAGCTTCGTGCGAAAATGCCATCAGTGTCAGGTACACAGAGATCTGATTCATTCTTTGCAACAAGAATTGCATACAATGTCAATGGACGGACATGTATGCTTGACGCCTATGAAAATTTGGTCGCTCCTTCTAATACATCTGTGAGAGCCGCGTTCGTATGTAAAAAGGTCGTGTCGTTTGACATGTTACCTCCTTTTTAGGATTTTTTTTTGAGGTGACGTCATCGATCACATGCGTGATCATTGCTTCTACTCCCGAGGTGGTTCAGGTAATGACGTGACGTTTGGGTTTCCTGCACCGATTTTTCGAATCATGCCCTTTCGATTTTCGTGTACCTTTTCTTATAAATAGGTGGAGAGTTGAACTAGGTTCATCTTTCGATCTTTTTCGGAGAGTATTATCTCACTATTTTCCCTATCTTTTCTTGATGTTTGTTGTTCTTTTCTTCTATGAAATTCTCGTTTTGTAGAATCGAACTTGCGACTCTTAATATCTTCTTCTTATATCATTCACTGTTGCTAAATGTAGGCGTGATGATACCAAAACCAGGTACGTTGCTTCTACCAGGGCTTCGTCATCCTCGGACGGTGAGGAGGGCGAGAAAGTTTTTGTTCCTCTTTCAACGGCCAACCTGCTCCCACGCGATATGAACAAAAGAAGCAACATTCTGAATAAGCATAAAGTCTGCCCTTGGGAGCATAGTGAGATGACGCTGTCTCACTTGCCTCTCTCAGGGAGATGTATGATATCCCTAATCACGTTTCCATGGTTCTCACGGGGCTGGATTGCGCTAATATGCCCAGGATCGAGTACTGTGCCTTCTACGAATACGCCTTCCGAATCGGATACACCCTTCCAATTTACCCTTTAGTGGAAGAGTTGTGTCGCTGGTTTGGAGTGTGTCCGGCCCAGCTTACCCCATACACCTTGAAGGTGTGCAAGGTGGTACCCGTTTATGCGGCGAAGGCCGGAAAGGAGGTGACCGTTCATCACCTTTTGCAAATGTTCAATGTGGTTTTCATAAGAGGCTCGATGCTCCAGTTGAGGAGCGGGGGCAAGAAATGCTTCGTGGTGCATGTGGATGACAAGGCTAATCGTAAATTTTGGAAGAGGTTGTTCTACATCCGTACCGAGCACCTTGTGCCCAACCCTAATGGATTTCCAGAAGTGCGGAATGACGCACGTAAGTATTGTTGTGCGTGATTTTTACTAATTTGACCTTACTTTGTTTGTTCTTGCTGTCGAAAGTTTTACTTTGTTTTCATGCAGTGGTTTCTCATCCTCCTCGTAGTGTTGACGATATTAGGTCGGGGGTGCAGGCGCTGATACCGTTTGCAAAGGAAAGCCGTTCTTGGACTGACTTTCTTAGGCTCCACGGCCCAGCTGGTAACGACTTTACCTAATCTTTGTTATGGTTTGGGGGCCCATACAATTTCTTTTCCCGTCTTTCATGTGTTTTGGTTGGTCGAGCGCCTCTAAGAAGGCGGGGAAGAAGAAGCAGTAGAAGAAAAAGAAGAAGGCTGATGCCGGTCCTTCTAAGACGGCATCTGATCCTGAGGCGGATCTGATCTTCGTCGGCACTTCCAGGGGTAGTGCTTCGCCTCCTTTAAGACAGGAGGATACATCAGAAGCGGCCTCTGAGATAGCATCTGAAGCCGTGATAGGGGTCGTACCTAAGATGACGCCCATAGAGGTGCCGGTGGCTGTCCATGAGATTGCCCCCGTAAGGGCACCTTCTGCCGTGCTGACCCCCTCTGAGCATGCTCCGTACTCTGTGGAGGGGGACTATGAAGAGGAGGAGACGTTGGAGAGGAGGCAACGTCGGATCCCTACTGGCAAAGCCGTGGCCACCAGTCAGGAAATGCTAGGCCGTCTGGCCTTGTGCCAAGGCCGGCCTTTATGGAAGAGGCTATTTACTTAGGAAGAGCTGATCTTAGGAGGGAGGCGGCGGCAAGGATAAGTGAAGACGTGGTTGTGGCGGGCTGGGGGGCAGCCACGGAGTGCGCAAACAGAGGAGGCAGGTCCTTAGACAGGGTGGAGACAATGGCCGACAAATCTTCTCGTTGTATAATGATCCCAAGTCACTATAATCTGCTAGAGAACTATGAGGAGGCGGCCTCCAGTGTGACGCTCTTGTGCGCCGGTGCCGAGCGTACGACCCTGGAGGAGTTTAGTGATAAAGCCATGGCCCAAAGGGTGGCAGGCGCGACCTTACAGGTTGTTTTTGCTTTGCTTGATGAACGTTCTTTATTTAGGGTTGCGATATTCTTGTAATTACTTGGTTTCTTTTCCAGACTCTTGCCTTGGAGGTGGAGAGGGATCTGCGCCGGAAAAAGAAGATGGCCAAATACAACCGGCTGGCGCAGAAGTACAATAAGGTGCGCGAGGCCTATCGAACCCTGGCCGACGTACATGCAGGACCCCAACTTTAGAATGGTTTGTGAGGGCCTAGTGGCGTCCGAGGCGCAATTGAAGAAAAGAGTGGCCGAGCTGGAAAAGGTGGATGAACAGCTCTTGGCTGCTGTTGCTCGGGCTGCGGCGATGGAGGTCCTTATCCAGGCCAAGGACGAGGAGCTGTAGCTCGGTCGTGTTGTGGCGGAGGAGGCGGCAGAATTGCTCACCCGGGTGGCGGCTTAACAGAGGAACCCAAAGCCAAGAAGTCCGAGGTTGAGGAGCTTAAGCTAGCTCTCGCGCATGCCGATTCGTCTCGTCTTCAGCACAAACGGCATCATGTGCCCCCTTATTTCATTTACTATTTCACTTTTAACAACAAAATCCACGTGTAATACAATACATAACGTCCATACAATGCACTCAATATGTCCAAGAAGTCCAATTTACCTAATTAAGTAAAATTACAATTTCTAAACTAATTAGGAAAGCCAGCGAGAAAGGATGAAGTTATTTATTTGGAAATCCTTTGAGTAAAGAAAGTACCCCTTTAAATTTAAAATACAACATTCAATGGATTATTGCCTTTAATATGAGAGTTAACAACTTAAAACTTAGTAGAAATACCTTTTTAAGAAAAATACAACCTCATATGGTTTAAGGTAATATAATTAAGAAACCAATTGAATTAAGGATGTAACAATTATTGAAGTTTGAAGAATTGGAACATGTATGTATGTCTGTATGTATGTATGTATGTATGTATGTATGTATGTATGTATGTATATATATATATATATGTATATATATATATATATATATATAAATATATACATATATATATATATATATATATATATATATATATACATATCTATATATGTATATATATAGAGACAGACCATTTTCAGAACAATACTACCTCCTCTGGTTTAAGGTAATATAATTAAGAAACCAATTGAATTAAGGATGTAACAATTATTGAAGTTTGAAGAATTGGAACATGTATGTATGTCTGTATGTATGTATGTATGTATGTCTGTATGTATGTATGTATGTATGTATGTATATATATATATATGTATATATATATATATATATATATACATATATATACATATATATATATATATATATATATATATATATATACATATATATATATGTATATATATATATATATATATATATATATATATATATATGTATATATATATGTATATATATATTATATACATTGTGGGTTCTAACACAAAGGATCACAATAATAAAGGAATTAAACAGTTTAAACATTTGAATTGATAACAACAAATAAACACAACAGCAAAAAGTGCACGGCATCACCCTTCGTGCTTTTACTCTCGTTCTCACCATAAGAATCAATATTCACTTTTATTCTTTCTCATTGCGGCGTGCAACCCGATCCCCATAAAATAGTAATGTAGCAGCGTGCAACCCGATCCAAATCATATAGTGATGATGCAGCGTGTGACTCGATCCAAATAATATAATATTATTGCGATGTGCAACCCGATCCAAATCATATAATGATGTTGCGGCGTGCAACTGATTCATATAATATTGTTACGGCGTGCAACCCGATCCATATAATATTATTGCGACATGCAACCCGATCCATATAATATTATTGCGGCGTGCAACCCGATTCCAATATACAAATCAACACCAATCACGAAAGAACTAAGGAAACAACAATATCTCGGTAAGGGAGTCACATCATGGCAAGGGAACCAACAGTAAGAATTAAATATGTCTCGGTAAGGGAATCAACTATAGCCAAACTTGATAACTATAAATAACAATTGGACATGTAACCTACTTGCATGAAGTCATAGAGGAATCCACAATCAAGGAGTATCAAACAATAAGGAAGGAAATTACTTCAATTAAGGGTTAATGTAACACATAAGAATTAGGCGAATGCTAAAAACGTCATATGGAGCATATAGAAGCAATTTAAGCAACTAGGAAACTCAATCATAACAGGATAATTTCCACATAAGGACCTAAGAACCCGAGAGGCAAATTTCTCACAAATAGGTTCAAGCACACTCTCGTCATCTCGCATGCATGAACTACAATTAGCATAGAAGACCTAATTCCTAAGGGGAAATCCCACACACAAGGTTAGGCAAGATACTTACCTCGAACCGGCTCAAAATCAACCTGAAATAACGTTCTTGCCACGAGTACTCAACTCTAATCAAATCTATTCAATTCAATTGCATAATGTAAATAAAAATTCAAGTTACTGATTCCACAAAAAAATTCTAAGCTAATATGCAAAATTAGGTAAAATGACCAAAATGCCCCTCGATCCCATGCCTTGGAATCGGGTAAAGTTTTCATTATTAGAATCCTCTTACTCTCGTGAGTCTATACATATCAAGAACATTGAAATCAGATTTCAATTGGCCCCTCAAATACCCATTTTAATATCTCTTAATCTCAAGCCCTAATTATCCATTTTGCACTAATTTTTCCCTAATTTTCACCACTAATTAGTCCTTTAGTTACATACAAATGAGTTATGAATCAAGAACATTACCTCTAGGTGATTCCCCTTTGGTTTCCTCAAAAATCTCCGTCAAAAGCTTAAATCCCGTTCGAAAATTGTGGAAAAATGTAGAAGGGTCGCGGATGGGGTATTTAAATATTACCTAGGAATTTGTGCATCGCGATCACGGGACAAGAGATGTGATTGCATAGAAGGAAAATGTCTACTAATCAAAACGTGCTATGCAATCGCAGAAGGGCTTATGCGATCGCGTATAAGGAAAAATTATACTGTCCAATTTTGAGTTATGCGGTCGCGAAAAGGAATAAGATGTCTATCCCTAGAGCTACAGTATCCGATCGCGAAGAACCAATGCGATCTCATAGAGGGAAAACAGGTCAGGTTAACAAGACACTATGCGATCGCGATAGAGGACACCAGATATCAGCAATCCAAAAAATAGAAGAATTTGGCCTGTAGCCCATCCAAAACATACTCGAGGCCCTCAGGTCCCCGTCTAATCACATAAACAAGTGAAATAAACTAACACGGGCTCACTCGAGGTCTCAAATCACATTAAACAATGACGAAATGATGAATCGCACCATGAATCGAACTATGAACTTTAAAATTTTCCAACTTCACAAATATGTGCCAAAACTAATCAAGTCAACCCGGCATGATGCCAAATTTTGCAGACAAGTCCAAAATGACATAACGGAGTTGTTCTAACTCTCGAAATCGCATTCCAATCCGATATCCCAAATTCAACTATTGGTCAAACTTCTCAATTTTCCAAACTTCAACTTTTTCCCACTTTCACCGAAATGGCTCAATTTACCCTACAGACCTCTAAATCCAAATCCGAACAAGAGCCTATGTCCAAAATCACCATACAAAGTTGTTGAGATCATCCATGACCCATTCCAGGGCCGTTTACCTAAAAATTCCATTTCAGTCAAATTCTCAATGTTTAAACTTCCAAAACTAGTTTCTTTTTTTTTTTCAATTTGACTCTGAATCATCCGTTAATTGAATTCAACCATGCATGAAAGTCAATACACATATTATGAAGTTGCTTGAGACCTCAAACTGCCGAACCGGATGCAATTACAGAAAATGACCAGTCGGGTCGTTATATGTTCCTATGGATCCGAAATCCCATCATATTTCGGTATATCTGGCATCTTAGACCTCTTTCGGATCAACTTCAGTGTCGCAGTAGGTTTAAACGGAAATTGTGTATACTTCTTTGAATCTATCCCCTTTAACACTAGTGGCACTCCCGGTATCTGATCCATCCGCGCATGACATTCCTTTGCATTCTGATCCATTCGCTTATTCATTACTCTCATGAACCTCATGAGCTCGATTTTGAAAGGATCATATAAGTTGTTGTAGCAAGATCTATTACTAATACCTCCTGCTTAGTGGAAGCCGATCTCCTCCCTATGAGTGCCATTATCGATTCTTTGAACCGTTTGATTTGCGGGAACATTAGGAGGAGTCGGATCCCTTCCATTAGCATTATTAGAAGAATACGATAATGCCTTATTTAATTTATTCATCACCGATCTTACTTTGAGAGGTGATCCGTAATTGCCTTTTGATATTCTCTCAAGATTCTGACAGTTTCAACGTGTTCATCATCCGCATCATCAGGAGTTGGACTCCTCATATGTCGAGGATTCTATCCTCCGTGAACTGGAGTTGTTTCATCTCCTTAATTGCAAGATTAGTTGGCTGAATCATCATGTTGAAACACATCTTCACATTTATTGTGTGCTCCAACATAGTAAACATTGTTGACATCGTTAGCTTCCATTTTTGATTTTTCTTCTGCTAAGAAAAAAATTAAAATTTGTTAGTAACAAATGAGTGGATCAAATTAATTACACAATTGTCCATGCCTCACGGCGGACACCAAACTATTTACCCGTCAAAATGGTACAGCTGAATTTGTAACGTGATTTATAGGTGAGCGAATCGATTTGACCCAAAAGTACGAAATGAATAATAACATAAATAAGGCTACAAATAAAATTAAGGAAAATGCAAGCCTAGGTTTGAACTTAATCTCTCTGATGGAAAAAGTGAGAATGATATTCAAGCATAGAGACCAAGAAATAGTATTATATAATGAGAGGAGATTGTAGCTTTTTTATGTATAGATGTTTCATGTCCACAATAGATGTTAAATCCCTTATTTATAGCTCTATTTAGGAAGACACGATTCCCAAATCAAATTCTCTTGAATGAGAATAAAATCGAATTGATGGCGGCATAATGATCGGCTATAAATATAAATATTCTCTATATCAGCAGCTTATTGAATGTTATCTGATGTCAATACTTTGAAGTTTTGTCGTCGAGTAGTCTGTCTTCGGAACTCATCCAACATTGTTCACGTGCATACAACAGCTAATTACTATTTGCTAACTCGTATCTTACATTTCATCAGCTCCATGTGCCATTTATTTGTTCGTCCAACTATTGCTAGCCAATTTCACCGCATACAATGAAAATTCCTCTTCGAAACTCATCCAACATTGGTCACGTGCTTCCAACATGTATTTACTATTTGCTAACTCGCATTTTACATTTCTTCAGCTCCACGTGCCATTTATTTGTTCGTTCAACTATTGCTAGCTAATTTCACCGCATATAACGAAAATCACAATTCGTTAAAAGAAACTCCAGCAGAAGAACTTAAGAACTTCCAGATACATCTCTCTCGTCTTTGACTGAGGGTTTTTCTCTTTACCATGAGAGATTTTTCCCCTCTGTGGGGTTGTCCCTAATTGATCAAATCTACCAAAAATTATTTCAAATTTCACAGTCTAATCATACTCGTAAACAGGTTTCAACAAATAGCCCTGTCAAAATTTCTAGTTTCATCTTCTCTGTTCCCCAATTTTGGCACACTTAGATTTCTCTGTTTCTGATTTTAACCCTAAAAATAGTCAAACATATCCCGTGAACCAGTCCTGAAGAGCAGCAAAAATGGGTGAGCAACCAAACTCCGTCGGAGATCCGGCGAGGCTTCTCTGTCGAGACTCTAGTTCGTAGATTTGGGTTTAAGTTTTTTGGTCGTTGCTCCCTTCGGTTGGGCTGAGTTGTAAAATTTGACTTTGCTCATAAATATATAGCTTTCCTTGTCAATTCTCAGTCTCATACCCATGTTTCTTCTACGCTGGGATCTAGTTATTATTAGTAATTCGGCCTAAGCAGCAGATAACAATACGGTTCAATATATTGCTGACTCAATTATAACAGAATCAGGATTTATTCAAGTAGGATGATTGCTGATGCAATTACTGAACGCCTCAATAACTTTATTCTTACAGAGGAAGAAAAAGATGTAGTAGCACATGAATATCCAGATATTCAACCAAGTTTGAAGGATTGTGAGGTAAGTCTTTTTGGCAAGGTGATTTATGATAAGAAAGTGAATTTTCAGGTATTCAACAACACTATGTCATTGGTCTGGGGGCATCCAGCAGGGTTGCGGATAAAGGAAATCGGGTGGAACTTTTTCCAATTTATTTTCAAAGATTAGGAAAGTAGGGATAAATTTTTTTTTTGCTACACCATGGTTGTATGAAAAATACCTTCGTAATGTCCATCCTTGGGAACCTTGTTTGCGGAGCGATTCTCAGGTGTTTAATAATCATAATCTGTGGGTTCAAGTTTGGAATATCCCTTTACATCGGCTGTCAAAGGAGGTTGGGCGCAAAATAGGGAAGGCTTTGGGTGGTATCGTTGATATTATAATCCCTGACAATGGAAGCAAAGAGGGGCGATATATGCGGATAAAAGTACGATGAACATTAATAGACCACTACCTAGGGGAAAATGGATCAAATTAGGCTTGGAAACAACCTGGATTGAAATAAGATATGAAAACCTACCTTATGTTTGCTATTACTGTGGTTTGCTAGGACACAATGATAGAACGTGTGCACAAAGAGAGAAGGATATTAGATCAGGAAACCTCCAAAATGACCAGTTTGGGACATGGTTACGATCAGAGAATCCTTTAATCGCTTCAGATCATCAGCGGCATCAAGGTGTAGATACTGATATCAATGGGAATACTACGATGAAAATCATAACTTTGAACTGGATGGAGAAAAAGGAAGTGCGGGACGAAGTAACAGTTCACTAATTGGGGCAGAGTGTACTACCTTGGTTGAAATGCAGCCTGACACAACAAGCGAGGATCTTCAGCGAGACCAAATGCAGCCCATGGAAGCAACAAATTATAAATCTAGAGAGAATGAGAGTGTCGAAGTTTGGCATAAAAACAGTGCTGGAACTTTTGAAGGCAGTAATACTACCTCAATGCGAGGTTTGACTATTGGCTTGGAAAAGGTTTATGTCCAGAAGAAGATTCTAGCGGGCACTAATATGCTCCAACAAAACAACTTGCAAGTTGCCTCACAAATGCAAGATGTTGCCATCCAAAAAATGAATGAAATGCAAGATAAAATCGACAAGGTATATCCAGAATCTTCATTAAGCTCTCCAATATTACAACCTCATACAGTAAATCCTTCTTACCTATGCAATAATTCAAAACAAAACTCTTTAACTATTAGTGGTATTACTAATAATAATACAGAGGGCATAACAAGAAAACACTGGAAGCGAAAGGCTAATATTAAAGGTTGTTCTGAGGATGTTAAAGGAACTGATTTGGTATATTTGAATGAAAATCATCTTATTGAGGTTGCTGTAATAGAGGAAAATATACATACAGCGGAGGATAAACGAAAGGAACTCATTGTTTTTGATACTGAAACGAATTGGTGGAGCGGGAGGCCAGCCCTAAATGGCTTCCCTCCCTGCAATGAAGTCTTTAGTGTGGAATTGTAGAGGCCTGAGGGGGTCCATAAATGTTCCCTTTTTGAAGGAGACAACACCTCTCCACTCCCCAAATATGATTTTTAAGTGAAACAACAAAATAGAGATAGGATAGTGCACAGAGTTCAGAGACAACTGGACATGACACATGCTATTACTGTGGAACCAATGGGTTTATCAAGTGGACTAGCCTTATTCTGGAATGACAACGTCCAGGTATGTCAATATCACACTTCTTATTTTTGTGTTGAAACTTTGATACATGATGTCTTGTCTAATTGCAAATATTGGTGCATCTTTGTGTATGTAAGTACGGATAGGATTAAACTGCGATCTCAAATGCAAGAATTAATTAAAAAATCTTCATACTTGGGAACCTCTTGGGTCTTAGCTAGTGATTTTAATGATATTCTTGATGATCAGTAAAACAAGGAGGAAGAACGACAGATCATTGGACCTTTAGAGATTTTAAGGATTTTATTTGGAGCTTAGAGGCAATTGATTTAGGTTACACAGGAAAACATTGGACCTGGTGGTGCTATAGAGACACTGAGGGTATTATTCAAGAAAGGTTAGATCGGGTATTTGTCTCCCCTAATTGGAAAATAAAGTTTGAAGAGGCTCATGTGACTCACCTTGATAATGAGACTTCTAATCACTCTTTGTTAATTTTATCTTCTCATGCTGAACCAATTAAGAAAAAAAGACGCTTTTACTTTGATAAAAGGTGGGTTGATTGGGAAGATGTTCAGAATATTGTAGTTGAAGCTTGGTCCAATGACTATATTGGATTTGAGCAATCTTGAGTATACTTTAATTAAAGAAGTGTCGTCAATCCTTAGTGGCTTGGGTAAGGGGAAGAAATGGTAATGCTAGAAAGAAAATTATTAGTATTAAGAAACAGATTAAATATCTTAGAACTGATACTAATAATTTTGATTGGCATAAATTTAGATTGTTAAAAAAGGAATTAATCCAATATTATAAAGAAGAAGAGATTTTCTGGAAACAAAAGTCGAACCTTATGATTGCTGGATGGTGATAAGAATACGTCATATTTCCACATGGAAATCTTACATTAATGAAGAAGAAATATAATTAGGGGTTTTAAAACACCTGAAGGGAGGTGGGTGAGTGATCAAACTGAAAGAGTTCAAGAAGTTGAGGTTTATTATGATAAAGTATTCTCTACATCCAACTTGATAAATTTTGATTGTATACTAAATCATGTAAATGTAACGGGTACTGACTCGATAAATCGAGAACTCATAAAAGATGATAGTGAAGAGGAAGTAAAAATGCAGTGTTCGTTATGTATCCTCTTAAAGCTCCAGGTGTGGATGGAATGACTCCTTTATTTTTTCAAAGATATTGGCATGTTATACCAAAGGAGATTTATGAAGCTATTGATAGTTTCTTCACTAGAGGTTACCTATTTCCTTCGTGGAATCATACTTAATCACTCTAGTTCCTAAAATTAAAAGCCCTACTTTGGTATCACAGTTTGGACCCATAAGTTTATGTTCCACTCTTTATAAAATTATTACAAAAATACTTGCTACGAGAATGAAAAATCTTTTAACTAAGGTTATATCTCTGACTCAAGAAGCTTTTGTTGGACATAGACAAATAACTGATAATGTTCTGTTAGCACATGAATTTATGCATCTTCTAAAAAATAAATGCAGAGGTAGAGAGAAATTTATGACGAAAAATTGGATATGTCAAAAGCCTATGATAGAGTTGAATGGATATATATCCAAAAAATGCTTTTACAAATGGGTTTTCACATCAGATTTATAGAATGGATTATGCAATGTATTTCTACCCCTACCTATAGTTTTAATATAAGTGGGGAGGTAGTTGGATCGGTTAGGCCAACTCGAGGAATACAACAAGGTGATTCGTTGTCACGATATCTATTTTTAATATGTGCAGAAGGTTTTTCTACTTTGTTATCGACCTCTGAGACTCAAAATGAAATTCAAGGTTTAAAATTAAATAGACATGGGCCGAGCTTAACTCACTTATTTTTCGCCGATGACTCTTTTATTTTCTTGTTCAGCTAACGCTCACAATGCAGTCCATATAGCTAAGATCCTAAGAAAGTATGAACAATGTCTGGCCAAGTAGTTAATTTAGATAAATCAACTATTTAGTTTAGTAGAAATGTAACGAACGAGGAGAAAGGAGAGATATGTTTCTTACTTGGACAACAACAAAGAATGAGATGGGTAAGTATTTAGGACTACCAGCTATCGTGGGACGCTCAAAGAGGAAGATGTTATAATTTATAAAGGATAGAGTCAACACAAAAATAAAAGGATGGAAAGGTAAATTTTTAAGTACAACAGGGAAAGAAGAAGTGCTTAAATATGTACTTGCAGCAATCCCTACCTATGCATTGTCTTGCTTCCAACTTCCTGATGGGATGTGTAACGAGATTACATCTCTCTTTGCTAACTTTTAATGGAGACAAACTGCGGATAACAGGAAGATGCACACTGAGAAATGAGAAAAATTATGTGATTCTAAATCAAGAGCGGATTTAGGATTTAGGGATTTAAATGCTTTCAATATGGCAATGTTAGCTAAGCAAGCTTGGTATATTGTCGTACCCGGATTCGCTCTTAACAAAAGTGCTTAAAAGCAAATACTTTCAACACACAACTTTCCTTGACGCTTCTACATCGTCTTCAGGATTATGAATTTGGAGAAGTATTTTGTGCGGAAGAGAACTATTAGTTACTGGATTAAGGTGGAGGATATCTAATGGGGAAAATAAAATTGTTTGGACTAATCCTTGGATTCTGAGAAATAATGTTTTTACTCCAAAAAGTATTCAAATGCAACACAATTTAGATCTTAAGGTTGCCGACTTAATTGACGAGAATACGCATACCAGGAAACTTCATAAAATATGTACGACCTATAAACTTGAAGATGTAGATGCAATTTTGTCTATACCAATATCCATATATGGTCTTAATGATAGATTATTTTTGCATCACTCAAATTCTGAAAACTATGAAGTTAAGTCAGGTTACTACATAGCAAAGGGTTTGGCCGGTAAGCTTATTAGGAACACGGAAGCACAGGCGAGTTGTCGATCTTTTCCTAAAGGTTTCTGGGATTCTTTGTGGCACTTAGAAGTTAAAAATAAACTTAAATATTTTCTAAGGAAGTGTGCGATTAACTCCTTGCCCGTTAATTATACCTTATCTAAAAGATTACATAATCTGGATAACACGTGTAAGATTTGTGGTCTTGAAAGTGAACATATAGAACATATGCTATTTAGATGTCTTCGATCTCAGCTTGTCTGGAAACACAGTCCTATTAACTGGCTGGATATTGACCCAATAACTGAATTTTCTGTGTGGTGGTACAACTTATTTTTAAATACTAAGTACTTTCTTGAATCTACTGAATTTATTTGACTATTAATCTTATGTGGCAAATTTGGAAAGGTACGAATGCTTGGTGTTTTAATCAAGAAATGATAGAACTAACTGACATTGTTTCTAAAGCTCTTTTTGAGTATGAAGAATATAAAGAGATAGTAACCAAGTGTCTCGCTGCACGATATTTCAGTAGAAATGAAGTTCTGCTTAAACTAACAAATCTTCAGGATGATGTTTTGTTATTTACAGATGCAGGATTACAATATAATGATAGACATGCAAGTATTGGTGTCGCGGCTTTGAATAGCCTGGGCAAACTGCTTCATGCCCATGGATCATCGATTTAATATGTTGGGAAGATCATGACTGCTGAAGCGATTGCCATAAGAAAGAAAATTTAATGTACTATTACTCTTGGATGGAAAAGTGTGAAGATTTTATCTGATGCTAAGAATGTCGTTGATATGATCCAAAAATAGGTGGCTACTTCATGGGAGATTGAAGTGTTGTATGAAGACATTTGGAAACTATCAAGCATGCTAGATTACGTCGAGTTTCTTTATATTCCGAGGACCTTAAACAAAGTAGCTCATAGTTTAGTTACATTTTCTATTTCTTTGTTGAAGGACATCTCCCGGGAGAAGTTTTTCCCAACTTAAATTGTCCAGGATGAAAAAGAGTACTTTTGAACTTTATTGTTCGTTGATACAGTAATATAAAATTTTTCTTTTGGGAAAAAGAACTCCAGCAGAACATGTTCTCGATCGAAGGGATTTATTCTTTGAATGATGTGACATTACATAATTTCCTTACATACATGAATATGTAGTGGGGTCCTTGTCCTTTGTTTTATTTTAATTTATTATTTAAGAGTTGTACTAATTTCAACTCAATTCCAAAAAAGTCCTCTTCACAGAAGTAAAGAATCACATGGCTTCTCTTTTTGGTGTGATTTTATTTTGTACTTCACACAATTCATATTAATTGTGTAAAAAAAATTTATTTCACATATTTATGAACCCATATTTTATATATTTGGATTTATACAAATTTTGGACCATACAATTGTAAGACAAAAAAGAAGCCCGACATAACATAAAAATAGTACGATATAGCCTGTTTTCGGACTGGTCAATCAAAATAGTCAGCGTTTACCAAGTCAATAAAAAATAGCCACTATTTTATTGCAATAAAGACCGGTCCAACATAATATACTAGAGTTCGGTGCACCTGTGTATGAACTCCAGCATATTATGCTAGACAGGTATACTTTGCTGACTCTAGTATAATATACTGGAGAGTGGAGCATCGGTGCTCCAAACTCCAGTATATTATGCTGGACTGGTATATTTGCTGGAACTCCAGTATTATATGCTGGAGTTCAAGTATACTTATGCTGAAACTCCAGCATAATATACTAGCGTATTTTTCGGGTTTTGAACAGTGTTTTTACTCAGATTTATCTTTACTTGAAAAGTGGCTAAATTTCGATTACTTTTGGAATTAGAATATTTTAAACGATCATGTATAAATCTGGCTATTTTTACTTTCTCTCTCACACATCTAGTGTCAGTTATGTGAGGTACAAAATAAAAAATTTCATAATAATTGGACTCTCGGACATGTATAGTAGGGCCCGTTTGGCCAAAAAAAAAAATTTAACTGTTTATTCATAATTTGTTTTTACTTTTTTTATTTCGAAATTTTTGAAAATTTGAAAAACTCAAAAAAAAAAAAATTTTTAAATTTTAACTTCAAATCACTTATAAAATTCAAAAATAATTTAAATTGTATTCAAGTCCAAATAAAACTCTAATTTTTAAATATTATTTTTACTTAAAAAATAATTTCACATTTTTTCCGAAATTTCACGTTCCGAACGCCCATTACATATACTCGAGAACCAGAGAGAGAATCAAACACAGAGAGGCTAAACTTAGCCTAATTTCTTTCATTCTTCTTTGTTTCTTTAATTTTTTTTATTTTTATTTTTGTTATAGATCCGATTTTCTGAAGAAAAAATATGACTAGGCAGTAATAGTCAAGCTCTATTTACCATTATAAATGATTACTCCCTCTTTCTTTTTAACTGCATGGCAGTTTCTAATTTAAATTAATAACTTTTCCGAGGAAGTTAACTCCATTATATAGGAGTATTATCTTTAGTGGGTCGGGTCAATTCGCATGGAGCGATACAATATCCAAACCTAGTATCCAACAGTTTCCTTCATGTGTGATTCATTTTTCTCCATTAGTACGCAGGTAAGAGCAGTTTTATTTTGCATTCAATCTTTTTCTTTCATGTTTTTTCCATTCTAATATATCTATGAGTATTTGTTATGATCAATGTGCTAATCTTCTTCTTCTTATTTGTATGAAGTAGATTTGCCAATAATCATGTTTAAACGAAGCTATTTCTTCTAAATATTCTCACTTCAATGTTATTGATACAAATTATGTCGATAATTAATCTCTATGTTAAGTGGTTCTTTTTAACCACCAAAACATGTACGATAAATGCAAAATATATCCTGCTATTGATTTTATGATTTGAAAATATCACGTTGTTAGCTTATCATATTTGGTAAAGCTAGGATGTAAATTGGGCTGTTGTTTGTGTATCAAAGCTGAACAAGGATTTATATCTTATATCAACTGATAACAATGAATTTTACCGATTGTATGAGGTTACTTGCATTATTTCTCGGTTAGTAATTTTTCTATTATGAATAGTTACGTTTAATATTATACTATTTTTTTTTATTTTCCATCCAATATTCGATACCCGTATTAATTGGAGACCAATTATATCTGAATTCGCGCCGCATAAGGCCTATTAGGAAAAGTATCCTAGGGCGGCATCATGTGGTATACATTTGACATAGTTCACTTGTTATTACCATCAAAACTTGTAGGAGGATGAATATGATTTTTCTACTTTTAATCGGAGGTCTCGGGTTTGAACCCTGAAAAAGAAAAAAATATTGGTACGGAATGCTTTGTTTTTTAATGGGCCTTGACGTGAATCCAGATCAATCCCGGGTCCAAAACATGTACCGGAAGAGGTGAACCCGGTACTTTCGACACGGGATACAAATATATTGTAAAAATTTACTAAAATTGTAACACATAATGGATCTGTCTGAAAATATAACTTTAAAAATATAATAGATTCAGAACTAAAACACGTAAAAGTTGAACCGATAGAATTTAAATTGTCAATATATCTCTGTGTACCGCGCACCCGTAAACATTGTTCACTTGTTTAATTCCTTTTCATGTGGTTGATTATACTCTGCTACTTTAGTAGTTAAGAGGGATTGAGGAAACATATAAGACGAAAAACGTAAATGGATTTTGTATAGAGTAAAAGTTGGCTCTTAACGCCCCACGTCGAGTGGGCACGTCCTTTATGATAAGATTAACCCAAGTAAGGGCACGACCCAAGTTGGTAAGAAGAAACAGCATCGTTTAGTGCCTAACTTTTTATTGAGTGGAAGCCACCAACTTTTGTACTTTTAAATTACTTCGAGGAGGGTCTCCTACTATATAAAGGAGAACTTCACATTGTAATAAGGATCATGATTATTCTCGGATAATACAACTTCTCTCTTTATCTCTATCTCTTTCTTGGTTTTCCAACTATTGCTTCTCTCTTAAGCTAAGTTCATTTTTCGTCACACTTTCAAATCTACAACAATCTTAAAACAATAATCATCTCTAGGGTTCATTATTTTTTATTACGGTTTATCCTTATATATTTTCGGTTGTTTTTAAGCTTATGAAGTACGAGTATAATTTTTGAGCAAAATAATTTTGCGCCGTCTGTGGGAATTTCGAGAATCAAAACCATAGTTTGCACCTAGAGAACCATCAAAAACCCTTCTCTAAAACACACAAACGAAAAATGGTTGACAACAACGCAAGAATGAAAGCGACAGCAGATGTTGCAACCAACCTCATCGGTTCTCTCAACGAAGCCAGTGAAGAGGGTGTTTCAATTGCAACCCTTAGCGCCACCACAAGCGGAGAAATTCCACCTCCACCACCCGATGATCTAACGATCTTGCGGGAAAAGGGCGCTTCTACATCTGCAACTGAAGAAGCACCCCCAGAGGTCAGGAAACTACTGGAAGAGGTGTTAACGAGTACTCTAAGTGGCTTGGTTAAAAAGTCACCCTAAAACAACGTCAGATGCATGTCAATAGCAAACCTTGCTGCGGTTGAAGGTGAACCCGAGATCGTATGAGTAAACAATATGCTCATCGATTCTCTGGCCAACGGTGGTACGATCACAACCATCCTCAAGAAGAAGGAGGAAATGGAAAATTAAAACAAGTCACTTCATGACCAGATGAAGGAACACCAGGAGAAGGTGGACAAGATCCCTGGTTCTCCCAAGCTGCTGCCAAACCGTGACGTAGGGAGGTCTGTTGAACAACCCTACACGGAAGAGGCTGCACCATACTCCATCCCAAAAACCTTCAAAATGTCTCCTTATTTAAGAGTGTACGATGGATATAAAGATCCCTAGGTTCATCTGATCCACTACGTCACGGCTGTAAAATGTAACGACCTGTCAAACGAACAGGTACCTTCTGTGCTGCTGAAGAAGTTCGGCGAAACACTGACATGAGGAGCACTAACCTGGTATTCCCAGCTACCGGCCAAGATCATTTCTACGTTCGAAGAGATGGCGGACAAGTTTGTCACCGTCCATGCAGGAGCAAAGAAAGAAGAAGCGAGAGTCAACGACATCTTCGTTGTTCGGAAAACCACAGGAGAAGGACTCAGGGACTTCCTAGGTTTAACAGAGTAAGGATGAGCCTACCAAACGTATCGGAAGTCATGGTGGTCGCTGCTTTTCAGAACGGTTTAAGTAGGGACATCTCAAGGGCAACCAAAAAACTACAAAGTCGTCTCGTGAAGTACCTGCCCACCACGTGGGAAGAGATTCACAACGCCTATTGTACTGAGGTACGCGCAGATGAGGACGACCTCAACGGGCCTGTCGAGCTTCCATCAAATGATAAAAATTTCCCACCCTGTGGGGAGTATTCAACATTCGAGGCGAGACTCGCTTAGGAATGCTATAAAATAGTTCAAGACTATGCCCACACCAAACAACTTAAAGAGGCGAGCGCATATGAATATCAATCATCTATGTCGAGAACTAAGGTCTACCCGAAACAGAACGTTGTTAAAGACCCTGATGTCATTGAAGCCTGCAAGGCTACGGTCAAAGACCACGACCCTGTACAACTAGACAACGATGACCCGTCAAGGAAACTTACATCGGGCACGACCTCACAAATCCAAGTAAGTATCGTGAATTATTATCTAACCATCAAGACCTGTTTGCTTTTTCCCATTCAGATATGCCAGGGATCCCGCGAGAAATCGCCACTCACAAGATGAACGTCGACCCATTACACCCGTCCGTGCGACAAATTAGAAGAAAATTCAATATTGCTATCAACGAAGCAGTCCTGGAGGAATTGGACAAACTTCTGGCTAACGGCTCCATCAGAGAATCAAAGTACCTCAATGGGTCGCTAATGTCGTCATGGTCAAAAAGAAAAATGGGAAGTGGAGAATGTGTGTAGACTTCACCGACTTGAACAAGGCATGCCAAAAAGATTCTTTCCCACTGCCCCATATCGACCAGCTGAGAGACGCGACCGCAGGGCATGAGCTACTAAGTTTCCTAGACGCGTACTCTGGCTACAACCAAATTGTGATGGCCGAGGAGGATCGGGAAAAAACAACTTTCATCACCCACCAGGGGACATATTGCTACATGGTAATGCCCTTCGGGTTCAAAAATGCAGGAGCCACAACCAAAGGCTAGTCACCAGAATGTTAAAAGAGAAACTCAGTAAGACCATGGAAGTATATATCGACGATATGCTGGTAAAATCGGCAAAGAAAGAAGACCATATCGGCCACCTAAAAGAGGCCTTCAGGATACTGAGGAGGTACGGGATGAAGTTGAACCCCGCGAAATGCACTTTCGCTGTGACCTCAGGAAAATTCTCAGGATTTCTCGTATCGCAACAAGGCATCGAGGTCAACCCAGACCAGATCAAGGCGATAGACGCAATACCTGAGGTGCTGAGTATCAAAAAACAGGTACGGAAGTTGACGGAGCGTATAGCCACCTTATCCAGATTCATCTCACGGTCATCCGATAGGTCCCATAAATTCTTCAATGTGCTGAAAAAGGATCAAGGGCTACAGTGGAACGAGGAATGCATCGAAGCCTTGAGAAAGTTGAAAGTGTACTTGTCTTCACCGCCCTTGCTGGTCAAAGCAAGCCCAAGCAAACCCCTGCTTGTGTATCTGGACATGTCTGAGGTCGCTGTCAGCTTCGTCCTAGTTCACGAAAGCAAAGGTACACAATCCCCTATCTATTACATTAGCAAAACCTTAGTGGATGCCGAAACTCGATACCCACACCTCGAGAGATTGGCACTAGCACTGGTAGTAGCTTCATGTAAGCTACGGCCCTATTTTCAATGCCACCCCATAAAAGTGGTAACGACCTTCCTATTAAGGACCGTCTTACACAAGCATGAATTATCAGGCTGGCTCGCAAGATGGGGCATTGAGCTCAACAAGCATGACATCTTGTATCTTCCAAGAACCGCCATCAAGTCTCAAGTTTTGGCCAATTTTGTAGCCGACTTTAGTGCAAAAGTCCTCCCAAAAGCAGAACTTGATGCACAACATGCCTCCACCAATAACGACCTGTGTGTCCTCTACACTGATGGCGCCGCCAATGCATAAGGGTCAGGACTGGGACTCATCCTCGAGGTCCCTACGGGCGAAACAATCTGCCAGTCCATAAGATGCCCTGAAATGACTAACAACGAGGCTGAGTATGAGGCTGATAATGCAGGTATGAAACTGGCCATCAAATATGGGGCTCGCGTACTCATCATTCACTGCGATTCCCAACTTATAGTAAACCAAGTCACCGGGACTTACCAGATCAAAGAACAAAGATTGCAAAAATACCAGTCGAAAGTCCGTAGGTTAATGGCTGGGTTCGACGAATGTCGCTTCGAACAGATCCCAAGGGCAAGAAATATCAAAGCAGACAGTCTAGCGAAGCTGGCTACGGCCACTAAAAACTTCAACAAAGAAAGCATGGTCACCCTCCTCCACTCCGCCATTGATCACACTGAGGTATTCTCTTTAAATTTGACTTGCGACTGGCGCAACAAGTTTGTATCCTATCCGCATAATGGAACGCTGCCACCCGACAAAAAAGGGGCAAAGAAACTCTGCACGCATGTTGCTCGGTATTGCTTAATAAACAATGACCACTACAAAAGAACGTTTGGCGGACCCTTGGCCAAGTGCCTAGGGCTGCACCAAACGAGGTCGGTACTCGAAGAAGTGCACGAGGGCCACTGCGACACCCATACAGGTAACTGCTCCCTCGTGCGATGAATCATACTGGCCGGCTACTATTGGCCCACCATGAGGAACGAGGCAGAAGAATACGTTCGCCGATGAGATAATGCCAAAAATATGCCTCAATGATACACCAACAAGAGACCTCCTCCATTTAGTTACCTCTCCATGGCTTTTCATCAAATGTGGAATGGACATAGTCACCCCCTACCCGCAGGACGGGGAAAGATACAATTTTTATTAATTTTGACTGACTATTTCTCTAAGTGGGTAGAAGCATGTGCGTACGCACAAATACTCGAACAGGAGGTAATCGCCTTCATATAGAAAAATATTATATGCTGCTTCAGCATCCCCGAAGAAATCAGTTGTGACAACGGACGACAGTTCATCGGCCAAAAAACGACAGAATTCTTCGAGAAATGGTGCATCAAGAGGATACTTTCCACGCCATATCACCCCGCTTCTAACGGCCAAGCAGAATCATCCAACAAAACAATATTAAACATACTGAAGAGGAAGCTCGAGGATGCCAAAGTGCTATGGCAAGAGCTGCTACCCGAAGTGCTGCGGGCGCATATGACCACACCCAAATCCAGCACGAGGGAAACACTGTACTCGCTGATCTACGGAACTGACGCGGTCATACCCGTCGAGGTCGATGAAGCAATCCTAAGATGTTCACACACCAGTGGACAGAAAACGACACAAACAGGCTCCAAGACCTCGACGAAGTTGAGGAAAGGATAGAAATGGCCCATATCAGAATGGTGACCCAAAAACAACAAGTCGAAACATACTACAACAAGAGGGCCAAAATAAGACCACCCAAAGTGGGAGACTATGTCCTCAAAGCTAAGACATTGGCATCCAAAGACCCAAGTGAAGCAAAATTGGGCACCAACTAGGAAGGACCATACAAAATCACAGCAGTGGCCAGCATTAGGGCTTTCCAGTTGGAAACAATGGAAGGAAAAACACTCCAAAACAACTGGAACGTTGCCCACCTCAAGTATTTCCACTTCTGAAAGGCATCTTCCGAGTTGTACTCTTTTTTCCTTTGTTTTGTCCTAATTGGGTTTTCTTAGAGAGGTTTTTAACGAGGCGACAAAGGAAACACTTGGAGATATTTGGGGTACAAATTTATAATATCAGCCTTTCTTATGACCTCCAGGCTAACATGATAAAGGGACTAAACTAGCTTGATCTCCATTGTATGAAAGGAAACGACCATCTCTAATTTATGAAAGGCTATCTCCAATGTATGAGAGTCTATGGCCATCTCCAATGTATGAAAGGCAATGGCCATCTCCAATGTCTGAAAGGCTACGGCCATCTCCAATGTATGAAAGGCTACGGATATCTCCAATGTATGAAAGACTACGGCCATCTGGGTTTTCTTAGAGAGGTTTTTAACGAGGCGGCAATGGAAAAAAACACTTGGAGATATTTGCGATACAAATTTATCATATCAGCCTCTCCTTATGACCTCCAGGCTGACATGATAAAGGGATAGGACTAGCTTGATCTCCATTGTATGAAAGTAAACGGCCATCTCTAATGTATGAAAGGCTACGGCCATCTCCAATGTATGAAAGTCTATGGCCATCTCCAATGTATGAAAGGAAATGGCCATCTCCAATGTCTAAAAGGCTAAGGCCATCTCCAATGTATGAATGGCTACGAATATCTCCAATGTATGAAAGGCTACGGCCATCTCTAATGTATGAAAGACAACGTCCATCTCCAATGTACGAAAGGCTATGGCCATCTCCAATGTATGAAAGCTTACGGCCATCTCTAGTATATAAATGGCTAAGGCCATCTATAAGCTATGACCAAAGGTAATCGACTTCATATGTTTAAGGCCTCCATCGCCAACAATCAACCTAGTTCGACTACGGCAAGCAAATGATTCAATGACAGTCGAAGTCGACCATATGGCTAAGGCCATCTATAAGCTATGACAAAAGGTCATCGATTTCATATGGCTAAGGCCATCACCGCCAACAGTCGACCTAGTTCAACTACGGCAAGCAAATGATTCGACGACTGTCGAAGTTGACCATATGACTAAGGCCATATATAAGCTATGACCAAAGGTCATTGACTTCATATGGCTAAGGCCATCACCGCCAACAGGCGACTAGTTCGACTACGACAAGCAAATGATTCGATGACACTCGAGGTCGACCATATGGCTAAGGCCATCTATAAGCTATGACCAAAGGTCATCGACTTCATATGGCTAAGGCCATTACCGCCAACAGTCGACCTAGTTCGACTACGGCAAGCAAATGAGTCGACGATAGTTGAAATCAACCATATGGCCAAAGCCATCAACAAGTTATGACCAAAGGTCATCGACTTTTTCATGTTCAAGGCCATCACCGCCAACGGTCGATGTGGTTCGACAGCGGCAAGCAAATGACGACTACAGTCAAGTCACTATGTGGCCAATGCCAAAGCCGTCGACTCCATCAAGACTAAGGTCGTTAACCTAAATCCGACTAAGGCCGTCAACACGGATAGTCGGCCCAGTTCGAATGCGACAAATAAGTAGTTCGATGATAGTCGAAATCGCCCGTGTCGACCTAGCCTAAACTACGGCGGAAAGCGTAAAAGCAGCAATCAGAAACATAATAAAAGATCTAATGAATGAAAGAAGAACTTTAATAGAAAAAATTCATATTTCATTATCTACACAAATATACATACATCTACCTTAGAAAAAAGGCCCCATTTACACAAAAATATATACATACAAAATCTTAAGAACCTTCACCGCTCCGCCCATCATGACCCGCCTGATCGTCGTCCGGTCCGTTGCCATCTCCAGGCTGATAAGCCTTAGAAATCCATGAAATGGAGTCCAGACGGTTGACGTCCTCAGATTTAGAGCCCTCCCTACCAGGCAAGTCGGAGCTATAACCGGCCATTTCATGGGCAACACGGGTTAAATTTCATTGCCTTTCGACTTCCGCCTCAGAAGCTCGACCTGCCGCCATGAACTCCTCAAAAATAACAAACCTGGCATCATGATATACCTACATCTCATGCGCATCATGATGCACAACGTCTTGTGGGGCAGTTCGCCTGAGAACTTCAACCTCGATCGTCCTAGCATCAAGCTCAGCTGTAAGTGCCGTGACCTAGGTCCGCAGTTCCGCAGCCTACGCCGCTACCCCATGGCTTATCTCCAATTCATCCTTTTTTAATTGAAGGAGGGTCTCCAGCTCGATGTTTCGAGCCAAAGCAACCATTAGCTGCTCATCAATCTCCTCTATCTCGGTCGTTCTCTTCTTCAAAAGAGCTTCCGATTCCATAAGCCCTCGCGGAACGTTCAGAACTGGAGGTCCTGCTTGAGTATGTCCACCAACGCTTGATGCTTGGCATGACACTTCTCATATTTCTTCGCCATTTTATTGAAGGTGGCCGCGTTCTTTTGTTCATGCCACCTCCTCTCCACCTCCAAGATAAGGGTCTAAAAAGAAGAGAAGAAACACGTCAGTACGTACTAAAGTCGCTTTTACGACTCATAAAAGAAAAATTAAAAGCTACCTGCAAAGCTGCACCGGCGATCCGCCTCGTGCTCCGCAGCCGCACATAACAAGGTCATGTTCGTTGCGGCTTGATCACTGTCTTCTAACAAATTATACCCGCCAAGGATCACAACACGGCGAGTAGACCTGCCCTCCCCCATCTCCACGCGGGCCGAGCCCCCGTTGCTTCTCCAAGAGCGGCTTCAGAGCCCGTCCTCTCAATTTCCATGACCGCTCCCCTAACTGCGAAAGACGACCCATCTCCTGAAGCACGAGCCAAGCAGGCGGCAGCAACTATTCCCCAAGGAGCCAATCTCCCTGAACGAATGGCCTCAGCCATAAAAATTAGCCTCGGCTCTCAGTGGGGATCACTAGGCCTCGCGCCCTCAATTGCAATTCCCTTGCTAGTATTCATTCGTCGCCTCTTTCTCTCTGGCAGCTTTTTATCTTCACAAGCTTCCTCTGCCGAAGCGGCTTCAAGTACCGACACAAGAACAGCCTCAGGCACCGTATTGGTACGGCCTTAGGTATCTCTACTGGAGCAGCCTCAGGCACCGCCTCAGATGCAACCACCAACGCAGCCCCCTGCTAAGAGGTCGAAAGGGCGTTGTCTCTAGGCGAGCCTCCCATGAATATATCTCCCCAATCGGAGTCGGATTCTACCATAGACGGCCCAGCATCGATTTTTTATTCTTCGCCTTTGTAGAAGCGCCTCGACCTCCCAAATGAGAGTACATTGAATAAAAGGGTCTCCAAGCCAAAACGGAGCGAAAGAGAAGAATAGGAAAGGTTGTTACCAGTTGGGCCGTACAATCTACGAAACTCAGCCCAAGTGCGGCATCTGTCCGCATGCGGTATCAGCCCCGCCACCCACGACCTAATGTCGTCAATGGGACGAGGCGAGCGAGCCACCACTACAAAAGGAAGGAAAGTAATCAGAATGATTGATCGGTCAAAACAAGGCGTCACGAAATTACATACAAAGATACTTATATCTCGCGTTCCACGTCTCTGGAAACCCTTCGGGATTGGATACCAGATGGCTCATCCTAATGTAAAAGTATTTACGCCAGAAGTTACTGCTAGCTTTTTCGTCAGCCCTCACCACAAAGCTCTTCTTACCACAATTCCTGAATTGGAGCATGTACCTTCCATATAGTTAGGGCTGAACATTTGCAGCAGGTGATGAATAGAAATGAAGGTCCCGGCCTCGCCCACAAGCGTGGTGAGAATTCGACACACCTTTAGGGCATAAGGTGTGAGCTGAGCCGGACACACGTGATAAAAGCGACAAAGCTCTTACACTAAGGGTTAAGAAGAAAGCTACATCCGATCCTAAGCGCGTATTCATAGAATGTACAGAACCCGAGCCTATGTACATTGGCATAGTCCGTCCAGGCCGGAGCCATTTCAATATAGTCGGGGATGTTGTACGTAGTTCTGTTGGCATCTAGGTGAGACTGTAGTAACTCACTATGCTCCCAGGGAAAACAGGGGAATGTCGAGTTAAAGTCTTTTTGAACACTCAGGTCCTTCGGAAGAATATTATCCACCGTTAAGGGAACTCCACTTCTTCCCCCTCACCATCGGAAGAACGCGGAGCCCTAGAAGGAGCATTATCCTTGGTCTTTTTGATGTCTTGACAACGCTTCACCATGATATAATTTATAAGAAAATGTGTCAACAACAAGAGATACAATCCTCAGAAATGGTAGTTCTCTAACGATGCAACAATTACCATAAAGAAAGATGAAGGAAGAGACGAAGGGAAACTCTCTAAAGGTTCGAAAGATAAATCCCATTGAACCACTCCTCTATTTATAAGGATAAGGTACGCGGAAACCGTAGAGGCACAATTCTGAAACTGACGCGGGAAACCAAAATGTCACGTCATGCTCTGAACAATCTTGGGAACAAGTATAATGATGATGCATGTGACCAATGATGTCACTCTAGAAAAGGGACCGCATGTCAACGGCTCAATAAATATTACACAACTCATGCTCTTTGAAAGAGGTGCCTATGGGTGCGGCCAAATTTTTGTAAAAGCGAATCATGCATGTCTGTCCATTGAAGACAGTCATCGGGCACGTCTCCAACGAACGGAGGGACTAACTGTATAGGGTGAAAGTTGGCTCTTAACGCCCCCACGCTGAGTGGTCACGTCCCTTATGACAAGGTCAATCCAAGTAAGGGCACGACCCAAGTTGGTAAAGAAGAAGCGGCTTCGTTTAGTGCCTAATATTTTACTGAGTGGAAGCCACCAACTTTTGTACTTTTAGGTTACTTCGAGAATAGTCTCCTACTATATAAAGGAGACCTTCACATTGTAATAGGGATCATGATTATTCTCGGATAATACAACTTCTCTCTCTATCTCCATCTCTTTCTTGGTTTTCCAACTATTGTTTCTCTCTTAAGCTAAGTTCATTTTTTTCACACTTTCAAATCTACAACAATCTTAAAACAATAATCATCTCTAGGGCTCATTATATTTGATTAAGATTTATCCTTATATATTTTCGATTGTTTTTAAGCTTATATAAGTACGAGTATAATTTTTGAGCTAAACAAATTTATATTTTCAATATGGACTATAGTAATATTTATCGATGTTTATTGTTCAGGCTGAAAATTTTTGTGTATGAAGATATGATAGGTGGAGCTCCAAAAAATCGCAAAATGAAAATTTCGTTATCGGTGTTCAAGAAAAATATATAAGTATATATATATATATTAATAAGAAAATATTTTTTGATCTATATAAAAAATATAATTTTACGATGAAGAGTGTTGAACTGAAATAGACAATGGAGTAGGGACGAAGGAAAAGGTTTTACTTTTTCATCGAAGAAAACACGTTGACTATATCTTACTTTTCATACGAGTAAAGAAACATTTGGTTAGACTTACACTATGGAGACATTTTAGATAGATTTTTTTTACTCCCTCTGTTTTAATTTATGCGAACATATTTTCTTTTTAGTCCGTACCAAAAAGAAAGAACTATTTTCTTATTTGGAAACAATTTACTTTTGTGCAATGATTTATAGCCACACAAAATATATGTGCTTTATTTTACACCACAAGTTCAAAAGTCTTCTCTCTTTTCTTAAACTCCGTACCCAATCAAATGGGTTCACTTAAATTAAAACGGAGGGAGTAGTAAACATACAAACTGGTCAAATTAGTTTATATTTGTTTTCATTTATTTATGTATTTATGCATTTGATAGAAATTAAAAGTACTAAGAAGCAAAAATAAATCAAAAGTTATAAGTTAAGGAAACCAACTTATAAGTTTTCATATTTGTTAGCATTATTGTTTAATTAATATTTTTACTATTTTATCCTTAATAGTATTTTTATAGAGAAATTTTAATAAATCACTATTTTTTAGTGGTAATTAGCTATTTATAGATACCATTTTCTATATTACGGATTGTAGATACGTTTTCTGTTGTTATAAGATGTATTTGATGTATTTAAGGTTCTGTATTCATGAATACAGTAGAAAAAGTCGGCGCGAAACATGGGGATATAGCTGAATAGACAAAATGTATGTGGGTGTATGAAACTGTATTCGACTGTATGTCGTACGTAAACTGCGCAATTCCAGGTCTATTCAAATTTTTTTTAACGTAAAGTGTATAAATTAATATAATAAATTCCTAATATAATTCAACTAACCCAATTACATCACCCATAATTGTTTTTTACGTGAATAATCTGATTCTTTTTTCCTTAAAGGTTATATACATCAAAACATAGCATTCGCCGATAGTCTGTTTTTCCCTTCTTTTCTTTTTCTGTGTGTGCTTCTGTGTTCAACAAATAAAACAGAGAATTGATACATTCATATATAGAAATCGGGCAGTCAACCAATAATACATGTTGGCTTTTTTTTTTGGGGGGGGGGGGGGAATATATTCTGCATATATTTAGTTGGTGTATTAAATCTGAATACATAATTACAATACGACTATTATATTAATTCATGATCTCTAAATACAGATATGAATAAAATCTGAATACATAGTTGGCATATGATCTCTGAATATTAAATATATGTATTTGAATACATCTGAATACAGATGAATACAATCTGTTATATACATACGATATGATTGTATTGTAAAAAGATGTAATATTTTATTCATCATAACTGATTCTTTTTTCTAAATACATATAAATATAACTAAACACAAACGACTTTTGCATCAGGGATTGTATATGATCTTTTAATATTAAAAACATGTATCAAATACTCCTGAATACATATTAATACAATCTATTATACACATATGAATGTCTAAATATGTATTCTATAAAGGTCTCATAGATTCTTAACATATATATATATATATATATATATATATATATATATATATGAAGACAACCTGTAAAATACATATGAATAAAAACCTGAGGAAATATGTAAATATAACCTGGTGAATACAGATAAATACAACCTAATGAATACAGATAAATACAACCTATTCAAATACAGATGAATACAACCTATTAAATTAGTATTAATGCAACCTGTTGAATCCATATGAATGCAAGATGTTGATTACAGATTAATATAATATGTTGAAGACATAAATACAACTTGGACTTCTTTCAATTTGTCATTGTGTAATTTAGTTCTTCTCTCTTAAGCTGTAGTTGCCGATACACCTGCAAATTCCAACTCGGGCTTAAGTGATTTGCAAAGAGAAAGAGGGCCCATCGAAATTGCGTAGTTTGGTGGGTATACCTCTGGTTAGCATCCTGTAAGACGTTGAATCCATCATTGAAGAAAGAAAACGATAGCTTTCTGTTGGGTAAACAAATAACAATGGTTATTGTTTCTGAAGCAAACATGAATCTGTATCCAAATCTAAGAAGCTAAATATTTGTATTAAAATCTAAGAAGCTAAATACTTACCACAAGAACTTGTATCAAAAAATAAAACCGAGATTTTAGAGAGAAATTAACTGGGGAGTGAGAATGGGGGAGACCTAGGCAATGCGGATGGGAGAAGAAGTCTGAATCGTGGTTTTTCGGAAGAAGAGAATAAAGTGTATAAAGAGAGAGAGAGAGAGAGAGAGAGAGAGAGAGAGAGAGAGAGAGAGAGAGAGAGAGAGAGAGAGAGAGAGCATGGTTTGTGAATTTTAACATGATTATGTGAGAGAAAATTTGGAAAAGGAAAGAGAAAAATAATAATTAGCGTATGGTGGCTTAATGGTAGAATGTAACAATAATTAGAGCCCGTTTGGATTGGTTTAAAAAATAGCTTTTAAGAACAAATGCTAAAAGCAGTTTTTAAGTACTGGAGCTTATTTTATAAATAAGTAGTTACATGTTTGGATAAAAGTTCTGAAGCTTAAAAAAAGTTGTTGAAGTGTTTGGCAAACAAGTGGTAGTAAGCACTTTTTCTTATTAAAAAGCAAAAATATAAAATTTTGGTATTATAAAAATGAAGATGAAGAGGAAAGAAGAGGGTAATTTCGGTATTATAAAAATTTATAAGGGACATGAGGGTAATTTCGCTGGTCAAACCAAAATGGCTTTTAAGCCAAAATAAAAAAAGCTGGGGAAGACCAACTTTTTGCTTTTTGCTTTTTATAAGAACTTTTCTATTTTTTATAAGCAGCTTTTTTTTTATCCGAACACTCCCTTACAAAAAAGTACTTAAAAGTTAGTTTGATTAGCTTTTAAGCTCATCCGAACACCCTCTTAGATATTTTGTTATAAAATATAAAGGGTAATTATATAATATAAGTATAATTTTTTAAAATAATATTTATTTAAAATAAATAAGGTATTAAGCTTCATTATGTGGGGTAAGAATTCCATTTTTGTAATCTTCGAATGCGCTTGCCAAGACAAAAACCTTTACGCCTTCCCACTTAATTTCTGTCATTGTTCTTATCCATATAATATACTTTTAAATGTAAAGTATTTTTAAAATAGCTGTAAGGTATTTCATATATTTTAATTAAAATGCGGCTTCTCAATACTTTATTCACTAAACATATTAATTATTTATTATCAGTCTTAATCTAATCACGTAATTAATTATTTAAAAAATTAATTTCAACACTTGAAAATATTTGGTAACATCCGATACATATCAACTACTATTATCAACTGCAACAAACATGCTATTAAATGACTACTGATTGATTGTTGTTAATGTCGGGTTTCAAGCTTGTTAAAGCTTAAAAACAAAGTGAATGGGAATGGAGGGAAAATTAAATTTTTTAACTTTTCTCTTTGACAAAGGGATATTGTTTATATTGGGGGAGGAAAAAAGTATTGATGAGTATATATACAATTGTAATTCTTCTAGTTCTTAAGGAGTTGAGAAGAAGGCATGTCTCGGGGTTTTGAGTTTAGAAAAATCGAAGGAGTAACTCTTAAATTGTTTGATATTGTCTCTTCTTAAAGAAGGGTTAGAGAGAGAAGCTCTGGCGACAGGCAAGCAAGACGCCGCCTGCCGCTGGCAAGCAACCACCGGTACCAAACCGCCCATACTAACCGCTTCATCACTGTAAATATGGCAAGAGTAATTACACCAGAAAGTGGAATCCCACAAGAGTTAACCCCAATGACCCTTATGCATCGGTTCCCTGGAATGGGGAGTGCCCCGACGGTCATGCAGGCACCGCCGGAGAAGGAGAAGGAAGGTGCGGATGGAGCGACGATGGCCAGGAAAATCACCTACTCCACCGAACCTCAGAAACCTAAAATGGCGGAGAAACCGACAATGGCGGAAGTTTTCAAAGGCAATCGGACCCAAAAGCAGGGCATGCAGTTAAAATTCTACCCTCCGTTGATGAAGGATGGTGTCAAAATTGCTAAGCTAAACCCGAAGGAGATAGAGAACCAGAATCAGAAATGGAGGTATGCCCTAATTGGTTATGTATTGGGAGGTAACCCTTCCTTCAAAGAAATGTTGAAGTATGTCTATGGCGTTTGGAACGAGGTTACAACGCCTACCATGTTGCTTCATGACGATGGGTATTTCATCTTCAAATTCGAATCTATGGAGGAGAAGAATTTTGTCATACAGAAGGGACCATACACCTTCAATGGCAGACCTATGATTTTGAAAGACTGGGACCCTGACCTTCAGATTAAAAATGAGTCGATGCGAATTGTCCCAATCTGGGTCAACTTCCCTGGACTTGCGATGCAATGTTAGGCTGAGGAGAACCTTGGCAGAATAGCAAGCCTACTGGGCAAGCTCCTATGCACTGATAGACTAACAGCTGAGTGTGAAAGAATCTCCTACGCGAGAGTCCTTGTAGAAGTGGATATCACCCAACCTCTGCCTGAGGATATCCATATAGAGATTCCAGATGGGAAAACATGGATACAAAGTGTTGAGTATGAATGGAAACCAACATTCTGCCTTGAATGTAACTCATTTGGACACAAGAATGGTGACTGTCAGCAGGAGCAACAGAATGTAGACATTCAGAGACAGAGAAGGAGGAAAAAGAAGGTAACAAGAGTACAATGGCAACCAAAAGCTAATGCTGAGGTGACAGGAAGGGCAACAAAATGACAGACAAGTCGAGAAACCTATTGAGAAGCCTACTGAGAAGCCTGCTGAGACATTGAATATAGAAAGGAATAACAAAGGCAAGCAAGTTGCAGCTGTTCGAGGGCCAAAGGACAAAAAACAAACCAAAGTGACTAACTATGCTGAGGTAACCAGGAGAAATACCTTTGCAGTACTCACCATAGTTGAACCCCCTGGTGATAACCAGGCACAGGGAGAATGCAGTTTAGAGCCAGGTGACCCAGGAGGATCCACTGTTTCTCCATGAGACTTATATCCTGGAACATTAGAGGGCTAAATAAGCCCTTTAAGCAGAGAGAATTAGTCAAATTTGTGAAGACAAATAGAGTTGATATGATAGCCTGCCTAGAGACTAGGGTAAAACAGCATAATGCAATGGCAGTTTATAAGAAACTGGGAGATGACTGGAACGTAGAGAATAACTATTTACATGCCCCCAATGGCAGAATATGGGTAATGTGGAAAGAGGTTAATGTCCAAGTGACAATACTGGAGAGCACTTATCAGACAATTCACTGCCAAGTAAAGGACAGACATTCAACATTCAGTAGCTTTGTCACATTTGTATATGGTCTCCACACCACTCAACAAAGGGCAACACTCTGGAGGAGTTTGAGAGCTATACAACAAACTGGGCCTTTGCTCATAGTAGGGAACTTCAATAGTCCTTTGGGAGTTGAGATAGAATCAATGGCCAGCCAGTGCACCATTCTGAAAGTGCAGACTTCCAAGGGTGTATTGATGACATAGGAGTAGGGCAGATTACCAAAAGGGGTAATGCTTTCTCATGGAGTAACAAAAGAGATGCTACTGACAGAATCTATAGCCATATTGACTGGGTTTTTGGCAATGCACAGTGGTTCAATCTGTACATAGGAGTGGAAGCAGTGTATATGTTGCCAGGAATCTCAGATAATACCCCAATATTGATAGAGACTGATATTGTCAAAGCTAAAGTGAAGAGACTATATAGGCTGCTGCAATCAATTATGCAACAAACTGAGTACAAGGAGATAGTTCAAAGAGTTTGGGATCGACAAATTCAGGGACACACCATGTACTCTATTTGGAACAAATTGAGGAGAATTGAACAAGAGATCAGAGCTATTCAGCAGGAACACTCATCTGTGGACACAAAGCTGCAACAATTGAAGGAAGATATGAGAATAGCCGAAAGCAAACTGAATGAAGACTACTTCAATGAAACAGTGATCACAGAAGAGAAAACTTATTACTGAACATTGAAAAATGGGAAGGTATCCAAGAACAGATATTGAGGCAGAAATCAAGGGCATACTGGATCCAGTTGGGTGACAACAACTCTAAATACTTCCATGCGTACATGAAATCCAGACAAGCCAGAAACAGGGTAAGCAGCATACTTAATGATAACCAGATGAGGATCACAGACCCACATCAGATCCAAGAAGAATTCACTCAATTTTTCCAGCAGCTACTAGGCACAGCAGCAGACCACCTACCTGGAATTGATATCAATGTGGCTAGGGATGGGCCATGTCTATCACTGCACCATTAGCAGCATCTTCTAGCTCCAGTAACACATGAGGAAATCACTCAGATAGTCCACAATCTCCCTAATGACAAGGCCCCTGGGATAGATGGATACCCTGCAGAGTTCTTCAAGCAGTTCTGGTATATTGTGGGGGCAGAGGTGACAAATGCAGTACAGTAGTTCTTTCAGAATGGGAAGTTGCTGAAAGAAGTCAACTGTACCACTATTACATTGATCCCGAAAGTGAAGAATCCAAATTATGTTAAGGAGTTCAGGCCGATTGCTAGTTGTTCAACATTATATATAGCTATTGCAAAAGTTCTTACAAACAGGCTGAAAATAGTGGTGGACTACCTAGTTGGGCAGGCACAGTCAGCCTTCATTGAGGGGAGGAATATTCTGGACAATGTCATCATGGCCCATGAATTGATTAGAGCCTACTCCCAGAAGGCTGTCTCTCCCAGATGCATAATCAAAGTGGACATCAGGAAAGCCTATGATTCTGTCGAATGGGGTTTTCTGAAAACAGTGCTACTGGAGTTTGGTATACCTTACAGATTGGTCAATCTGATCATGGAATGTGTTTCGACAGCAAGCTTCTCACTGTTGGTAAATGGGGGCCTCACCAGCAAGTTCTCAGCAAAGAAGGGGCTAAGACAAGGGGACCCAATGTCCCCCTATCTATTTGTCTTAGTCATGGAATATCTCAACAGACAATTGAAGCAGCTGATTAAGAACCCAGACTTCAACTTCCACCCCAAATGCTCCAAAATGCAACTAACTCATATTTGTTTTGCAGATGACCTACTGATGTGTTGCAGAGGAGATGAAACCTCCCCGAGACTCTTACTGGCATAATTTAACAAATTCTCACAGATGTCTGGGTTGCAAGCCAATCTGGAGAAAAGCTCACTGTATATAGCTGGGGTATCACAAGAGACTAAACATAGCCTGCTGGCAGAGTTTCAGCTTACAGAAGGACAATTCCCATTCAAATACTTGGGAGTCCCCTTGTCAACTAGGAAAATCACAATTGCACAATGCCTACCCTTGGTGGACAAGATAGTAGATAAGGTCAGATGCTGGTCCTCCAAGACACTGTCCTATGCTGGCAGACTGCAACATCAAGAGTGTCCTCTTTGAGATGCAAACATATTGGGCACAGGTATTCCTAATTCCAAAGAAAGTCAGAAAACTGGTGGAAGGCATATGTAGAAACTATCTATGGACAGGGAAGCATGAAGCAAGCCACTGGGCAACCATAGCTTGGGATACAGTGTGCAGGCTAGTGGCAGCAGGTGGCCTCAATGTGATATGTTTTGAAAAATGGAACAGAGCAGCACTGTCCAAGCTATTATGGGCACTAATGCAGAAAAAGGACAAACTATGGATCAAATGGATCCACTGCCATTACATAAAAAGGAAGGAGGTGATCAATGTGGAAGAACAAAAACAGGCAAGCTGGTTGGTAAGGAAAATTTTTGGAGCTAGGGAATGGTGGGCTCATGACTGGACAGCAATGCAATCTTGCTGCCAGAAGGGGAAATACAGTATAAAAACTGCCTATAGGTACTCCATCCCACAGTTCACCAAATTTCCCTGGAAAAAGTTGATGATGGTGCCAGGCATCCTGTCAAAACAGAGATTCATCTTATGGATGATACTGCATCGACACTTGGCAACAGTAGACATGCTAGAAAAATGGGGTATACAAACAGACCAGGCCTGCTCTGTATGTGACAGTGGCAACATAGAGACACATGAGCACCTTTTCTTTGAATGTCCTTACTCACAAGCACTGTGGCAAGGATTACTAAGGTGGCTTAACTTCACTAGAATGTTATATAACTGGGAGCATGAAATACAATGGCTATCTGCTAGAGTGAATAGTAGGAATCTAAGGAAATCCATCCTAGGAGTGGTATTTGCCGCAACTGTATATAATATCTGGATGGAACGGAATGAAAGAAGATTCAGAAAAACGAGCATGGAGGCTAAAAGTAGAGCAAGATTGATCGCATAGCAAGTACACATTACTGGAAGAAAGATGCACAAATGGCATCCTACTCTACAATACTTAAATTGGTACCCAATATGTAGTCCTTGAGTATAGTCACAGTTTTGTAGAATAGAACTTAGTTTATCAGCCTTCGGGTTGTAGAGTGGATAGATAGGTTTTTTTTAGAGGTGTTCTATAGTCCCAAAGTACACTTGATGTACAGCTACATTGGTTGAAATACAATAATTTCATTTTGACCAAAAAAAAAAGAAGGCATGTCTCGTGTCGTCGTCGTTCGGCTTCGATTTTGATTTCGGATTTGGTCAAATGATGGCAAGTCTCGCGCCGTTGTTGCTCGCTGTACTTCGGGTTTGATTGATTAATTGTTTTGACCAAATATATTTGTTAATATTAACACAACATTATTTAATCCAAATTAGACCGTTTCTATAACGGTAATTTAATTTTCCCTCCGTTTTAGTTTTTCCGTTATAATTTGAATTTGGCGCTTTGCATAAACGACCATTTAATAAAACAGCCAATTTGAATTGCAGCCTTACATGAAGAGTAACTCTCCGGTATTACCCAATGTTTTGGCTACAAATACATGAACTCTCCATAAGATTTTTCTTACAAAAATTCTGATTTCTCCTTTCTTCCTTCTGCATTATTTTTAACAGAAAGAAAGCAGTAAGTGTGATTTGCTACTGATATTAAAGTCCTCTGGCCACTGAGGTTTGAAGTACCACTACATCAGTGAGGATAATCCGTTCTATTTTTTAGAGGAGATAATCTTAAACCTCATATACTAGGAAGGGATTAAGTTCTTTAAGGAAACACCGTAAATATAATAAGCTCGTATTAGTTTTGTTCTTCTACATTTCTAATTTTGCGTTGTTTCTATTTTTGAATATATTTTCGAATACAAAATACTAACTATTAGTAATTAGGAATTGGAAACATGGGAATAACAGTTATTCTCAAAAGCTAGTTCAACCATATTAGTAGCGTAAAAAGTTTCATTTCATTCTCTTGATGTATTATTAATGGATACTTTAATTAATTATTTACCCCAAATTAATGATTATTAGTGGATTCTTTAATTAATTACTTATCCCAATCGAATTTGGGTTATATTCTTATAATAAGTAAGTTACTAAGTTTAGATTAAATTTAATAATGAGCATCAACTTTTAAAAGATTAACTTTAATCTAAACAAATGTTTCAATTTATTATTCTAGTGGGGGATATTTGTCCCATATTGATTTGTAACTCCTAATATTAAAATTTTATAAACTTATATAAAGGCCTTGAAGTGCATTTGAGTGAACATTTGATGTAACGCTTTCTCTGTTAAGAATAGAATTCTAATTAGAGTGAATGTCTATCTTATAGGGAATTTTAGTTTAATTAAAGTGAATGTCTATCTTATAAATATAATGAGCTCGTATTAATTTTGTTCTTCTACATTTCTAATTTTGCGTTGCTTCTATTTTTAAATATATTTTCGAATACAAAATATTAACTATTAGTAAGTAGGAATTGGCAACATGGGAATAAAAGTTATTCTCAAAAGCTAGTTCAACCATATTAGTAGCATAAAAAGTTTCATTTCATTCGCTTATAAGTGACCTTATTGCGTAAATATTTTTGTTCGTTATTGAATATTATCTAAAACTCTTGATGTATTATTAATGGATACTATAATTAATTATTTACCCCAAATTAATGATTATTAGTGGATTCTTTAATTAATTACTTATCCCAATCGAATTTGGGTTATATTCTTATAATAAGTAAGTTACTAAGTTTAGATTAAATTTAATAATGAGCATCAACTTTTAAAAGATTAACTTTAATCTAAACAAATATTTCAATTTATTATTCTAGTGGGGGATATTTGTCCCATATTGATTTGTAACTCCTAATATTAAAATTTTATAAACTTATATAAAGGCCTTGAAGTCTTAATGTAAGTTATCATATTGCATTTGAGTGAACATTTGATGTAACGCTTTCTCTGTTAAGAATAGAATTCTAATTAGAGTGAATGTCTATCTTGTAGAGAATTTTACTTTAATTAAAGTGAATGTCTATCTTATAAATATAATGAGCTCGTATTAATTTTGTTCTTCTACATTTCTAATTTTGCGTTGCTTCTATTTTTAAATATATTTTTGAATACAAAATATTAACTATTAGTAAGTAGGAATTGGCAACATGGGAATAAAAGTTATTCTCAAAAGCTAGTTCAACCATATTAGTAGCGTAAAAAGTTTCATTTCATTCGCTTATAAGTGACCTTATTGCGTAAATATTTTTGTTCGTTATTGAATATTATCTAAAACTCTTGATGTATTATTAATGGATACTTTAA
This sequence comes from Nicotiana benthamiana, assembly GCA_034376525.1. NCBI lineage: Eukaryota > Viridiplantae > Streptophyta > Magnoliopsida > Solanales > Solanaceae > Nicotiana > Nicotiana benthamiana. Next base: position 103,974,689 of record CM067330.1, read on the forward strand.
TTAATTATTTACCCCAAATTAATGATTATTAGTGGATTCTTTAGTTAATTACTTATCCCAATCAAATTTGGGTTATATTCTTATAATAAGTAAGTTACTAAGTTTAGATTAAATTTAATAATGAGCATCAACTTTTAAAAGATTAACTTTAATCTAAACAAATATTTCAATTTTGTATTCTAGTGGGGGTTATTTGTCCCATATTGATTTGTAACTCTTAATATTAAAATTTTATAAACTTATATAAAGGCCTTGAAGTCTTAATGTAAGTTATCATATTGCATTTGAGTGAACATTTGATATAACGCTTTCTCTGTTAAGAATAGTATTATAATTAGAGTGAATGTCTATCTTGTAGAGAGTTTTACTTTTAGGCTAAGTCATTTTTTCTCCTATAAATAGAAGGATCTTACCCCATTGTAAATAACCCCAAAAATTCAATAAGAATTTTCTCTCTCTCTTTCTCTGCAATATTGCTCTTATTCTTTTATTATTTCATAACACGTTATCAGCATGAGACTCTACCGTCTCAAGAAGCTCTTTGAGAAGATTAAGTGTAGCTCGTGAGGATGAATGGTATCGTATTGATTTAGAGTCCTTGCCGCGAGAAAAACTTCGTCCGATTGCCAACAAGTGCACTCTTAATGAGGGAACAAGATGGACTGTTGTTGGTGAAGACGTCTACTGCACTGGAGGGCTCAGTAATAACGTCGTTTCTTGGAAATTGCATAAATTTAATACCACAAAACCCAACAACTCTAACTGTCAAACCATACCTTCTTCTAGGAATCTTGGCTGGTAGAGGCCGTTTGTGTTTGGCTATGTGGGGAAGATCTATGTTGTGGGCGGCGATATGTATTCCCGTGATTTATCCGTGAATTCTTCCTAGACAAGTTTGGGGTGAATTTTACAACCTCAGTACCGGAACTTGGCATTGCCTGTTGGCGATGGTCCAACCTCAGTATGATTATTTCGGTGCTTGCCCTGCCGTCCGTATGAACAAAACCACAGTTGTCTTTTATTCATTGGGGGACGGTTCTTTGCTGTTTATCAATGCCGTTTGTGATACGGTGCATTCCGAGAAGCATCCCAACTTGAAATTCGATTACCAAAGTTCTGCGTTTCCTGTTCCAAATGGACTTCAAGGTTGTCAGTATCGTGACCTGCTAAGTCATATCGCACGATTTACACAGCCATTGGCATATAACTCAACTTTGTATTGGTTCAGCTGTGATATGTGTTTATATGGGTATGATATTGATAAGAAAAGATGGTTTCAATCTAATAGTCTTCAAGGAAACTTACCTTGGTCACTTGTGCTGCGTCCTCGCCGTTTAATTTGTATCCCAATTTTGCTTGACCCGTGTAACGGAAAGTTTCTAGTGATCGCGACTCTAGATTTTAGCGAATTGGGAATGGCAATCCTTATAGTTAGCAAAGGCGACTCACTTGAAGTTACCCTACAAGGCTCCATAACTCTACCTGTAGATGAATCTTTCAGGCCCTTCAACCCCTTTGATGCATTGGCGATAATTACGGCTTGGAATATCAGTTTTAAATTTAGGAGGACGTTCATGAAGAATATTGCGCTTATCTCTATAAGAGGGGCTGACGCAAATCTTCAAAACTATGGCTTTGGATACATGCACGATGCTCAATTTTTACATAATATTGAGCATAATGATTGTTAATCGTTCTATGAACTTCCTTTAAGATTAATTCTAGATTTAAGGTAAGTATTTTGCTTTTCTCTTTCAAATTATTGATATTCTATAATTTGATTTTATACAGAATCAAAGACAACAAAGTTTGATTATAATTCTAATGGAATTTGTAAGAAATTACACCCACTTAAAGTGGTAAAATTTCTATGCATTGCCATGATTAAATTCATGTATGATTGTGGGCAAAGAATTGAAAACCCGTCCAATTGAATTTGCTCCATTCTCATTCCCATAAGAGAAGGTGATCGCAGTATGTGATAAGTGTGAAAGAAGACAAAATTATTACCGTGAAGCTATCAATGGATGTGGACGTGGCAATAAACGAAATTATAATCGTCATTAGTGTGATAATGAGAATAATAAGGATTCTCAAAATAATCCTTCACTCTGTGAAAGTAATATTTGTCATCAATTTGACAATATGAGATTTTATAAAGCACATATAGATAATTATGGTCCATTCATGATGTGAGTGTGACAACATCTAATTTATGAATACATATTCATTCTTGGAAGAATATGAACGTGCTAGTGGTAGTGAATATACCACACTCGCCTCTAGAAGAAGGTTTGAGATGATATAAGAAAATAATGTCATTACTATGGCATGAACGGTCATTGATCACATCCTATTGTATGCCAAAACATTTTGGCAATGTGATTATTAAAGGAAAACAATAATGCAAGAAACATATCTTGCATATAAATTTGACTATGACCATAATGGTATAACTTTCTCTTTAAAACAGATATTCACCACATGGATGTTGATGAATATGTGGTAGTACAAAACTAATTGAGAGCTCTAGAAGAGCCAATTATTACTATTTTAGAGAAACACAATTGATTACCAATAAGGTATTGTGTTGTAGTAAGTCTCCAAGAAACTTATTCAGTTTCCAAAGCATATGCGAAAGCGGTTGATTGTATTGAGACTATAAATAATGGAAAGATTTGATATCTTCTATTACTACAACTTGTAGCGGAATAATATGTATGCAAAAAGTTACCCGCTTTATTCTCCAGTTTGTACTACACAAACAAAAGAATGTCACAATTAAAATGGGTTATTGATATAAAAACACATATCATAATAAATATGGAGTTTATTGATAATTGCACATGTCTGGTGTAAACATGAACTTATCAATATTGATAATTTATTCAGTTGGCATAATCAGTTTAGCCGTATCAATTTAAATATGATGTGCAAAAATAATAGAGAATTCACATGGGTAAATATTAAAGAACTAGAAAGTTCTTTATGAATTCTCTTATGTTACGTGTTCTCACTAATTAATATACCAATTAAAATTGGGATTGAATCCCATGAATGCTGAAAATATCAAAGGTGAATATGAGCCCACCTTCCATGTATACCACATAAGATGCATCTATGAGATGGTTACATATGTGATTATTATTAACCTGCAACCTGGCCGGTGCTTGTGAGGTAACTTGCTCAGTAATTTAATTTCGAGCATAATTTTCAGATTTTCTATTCAAGAAGTTCATCTTGATAAGTTGGTTTACATCATAGTTGGTTTAGCAAAATAGTATTGAGTGCCTCCACTTAATAGCTAAACCATTGCTTATGAGAACAAAATTATCTATATCAGTTTGGTATACGTTATATACGAGAGTATATTATATTCTCCCCTCACAAATGGTTAAGGGTCAGGAACCAAATAATTATATCTTATTATTATTAATGTGCAGTGTATATTAACATGATATTGCACACAGATGGATTCCAAAAGTTGAGGAAACAAGTTAGTTTTTCTAACATGAGGGGGAGATATGATAAACAGTTGAGAAAAAGTTACGTGGATCGGATTATCATTGGTATATATAGATCCTCCAATATTATAATATGAACTTGAAGTTCATAAAAAGATAATTCATTTGCAACATATTGCAAAGCATGCCATACACATTTATTGACCTAAAGAAAGTAACTATATTCTCATTTCAAATGCTCATATTAAGTCCTAGAAGGACAAAGTCTATGGTACGCTTAAAACATACAGACAGATCGGTTCAAATAAACTTCTTAATAAAGAAGATGAGCAAATGATCAAAGTGATCATAATAAGGAGGCAAGTGATCAGAAGATCACATGACATAACACTTCATAAAATCTCACGAGAGATTCAGGTACCTGAAAAATATGAATGAAGAGATGTCCATGTTATGTCTTTATGAAAAATTATTGGAACCGATATAAAATGTTTGTCGACGGCATCTATCATTGCGGTTTAGATGAGGATCTTAAGTCTATCGAATATAGACACAAAATTATTGGCCAAATGGAAGAGATGCAATTCAAGTAGAATTGATTCCATATGAAAGACATGTAGTTTTGGACAAGTAGTTCAAATACTTAAAAGTATAAAGTCAATGGTATGTGCAATCAGGTTTCGATATCTTGTTTGTCTAGCATGGCATGAAAACTTGATTTGCATCTAAAGTCTATAATGTGGGCTATATGACTTAACTTATATGAAAATCCATGAATAATTTAAGTTGCTTGAAGCATCTACAATTCTTGATCTTGAGGTACCATTTCCTCAGTGCAATTTATGCACAAATGTATCTTGCTATAACTATAAGCATGATAATGTGATAACGAGGATACCTTTATGGGGATATTGAAGAGCCATTCCACGATATTTGTGAAGACATTATATATCTATCACGAGTGATGATTCCGAGGTGCAAATATTCATTATAGTTAATATGGCGGATTTATTTATCAAATCCCTACCAACGATCTCTTGAAGATGGTGTACAAGATTGGAATGTGAAGGCTCATGGATGTGAATTGATGCTCTCATCAGGGGGAGTTAATACGCGTTGTTCTCTTTTTCACTTACAAGGTTTTGTCCCACTAGGTTTTTCTTGCAAGGTTTTTAATGAGGCAACCAATAGGCGCATTTCTAAATATGTGTACTCTTTTTCCTTTTCTAGAATTTTTTCCCACTGGGTTTTATTTTAGTTAAGGCTTTAACGAGACAGATTATTTATTGAGTAGACATTCAAGGGGGAATGTTAAGAATAGAATTATAGTTAGAGTGAATGTCTATCTTGTAGAGAGTTTTACTTTAAGGCTAAGTCATTTTTCCTCCTATAAATAGAGGTGTCTTACCCCATTGTAAATCATCCCAAAAATTCAATTAGAATTTTCTCTCTCTCTCTCTTTCTCTGTAATATTTCTCTTAATCTTTTATTATTTCATAACATTCTCTTTTAATTTGCTTTTGTTTTTTCCTAGAGAGGGAGAGGCTGTTCATAACCTCATATGTTTTGACGTCAGTTTATTATTAAAGCCTCTTGTTCAGGTAATCTTATAAATACTTATTCTGTTTAATTTATGTGACACTTTATGGTTATCGAAATTTAAATTTTTAGTGAGCGTTTGGACATAAACATTGTGAAATTTCGAAAAAAGTAAAAGTCAAGTGAAAATAGATTTAAAAATTAGAGTTCTATTTGGACATGAATACAATTTGAAGTTATTTTTGAATTCTTATTAGTGATTTGATGTGACAATTTTGAAAAAATAGTATTTTCGAGTTTTAAAAATTTTAAAAAAACTCTGAAATTCAGCTTCAAGTCAATTTTAAAATTTTTATTTCCAACAATGATTCCGAAAAGAAAGTAAATTTTTTTTCGAGAAAACGTAAAAAGAAATCTATGGCCAAACGAATCTTTAATTTAATCGTGAATTTGAAGATAGTCTTTAGATTTTTTGAGATATAATTAAAAAATTTAAAAACTATATAAAAAGTATTATAAGTCACAATAATTAATAAATATTTAAAGGCATATGAAAGAATCACGATCAAAGAATTTTGTTTATTCTCAAAAGCCGAACACATTCACGTAAATTAGAAAAGAGGGTATCATGTTTGCGTTTATTTCTATATCTGCCCTTTAAGTTTTTTTATTTAATTAAAAGTTTCTTATTCGTCCTTCCTTTTTTTGTTCCTTCTATCTTTGCACCTAAGTGATTAACCTAGAAACAAATAACTTAATTTTAATCTTGCAGAACAAAATTACAACTGTAGGCGTTTGGACAATATTTTGATGAAGTTAAAAAAAAAATATTTGAAATTGAATATAAAAAAAATATTTGTTGTGTTTGACAATTTTGAACATTAATTTGACTTTGAAAAGAAAGTTTGAAGTTTTGTAAGTAGAAATTCAAAATTCACTTGAAAATAGTATTCAAATTAGTTTGTCACCCTCAAGTTTTATATTTTACGTTATAGTTGAATTAATAAAATAAATTTTATAAAAACCATTGTTTATATTTTATGTTGAACTTAAAGTAATGAAAAAAATTTGAGGACCAACTTGGGCGCTATTATATATAAATTTTTTAAAGAGCACAAGAAATATTCCTATCGCGTGCAGTACTTTGGGGGAAGCCTCTAAAGACATACGAGTGTGCCTCTCGTAGATGAATATCGACTTAATCCGCTTCTGCTATCCAAATAGAATAATAAAAGGCTCGTCATATTGGCCAGAGATAAAGAATTATTGTCGTTAGAGTCAAGGACTCAAAACATATAACTTTTTCAAATATCAAAAAATAATTAACTTATTTTTTTTTTCAGAATTATTTCGAGTAAAGAATCTAAGAGTATTTGTTATATTTTCAATGACAAATTAATATATAATCATTTTTATTATTAAATAATATTGAAAGGTGAATTCTTTAATATATGTAAAAATAATTAAAAAATCAATAAAAGTAGATGGGGGAGTAATAATTAATCAACAAAGAACCGGCTTCATATGGTATTAATTACTCCTATTAACATAATAGTATCTTATTGGATTCTTCTTCTGAGATTTGACATACATTAACTAATTTTGTCTTGTACTCAACTAGCCTTTTCAAACGTTATTAGAGATAGAGCTGGACCTCTATAAATTTAAAATAGTACAAATTTATTTATTACAGTTTTCCTTAATTGCCTCAAGGATACAAGAAAATTAAATTACATATTCGGCACGTAATAAGTTGTCTAACCTTTTACAAGTCTTTTGTCTAATGTTTGTATGGGTTGATTATCTACATCAAATCCTTTGGGGTACGATTCTTTCTCGGACCAGGGATGGATACACCTCGCGGCAAGCGATGTCACGTGACACCGTTTTATCAAAATTATTTAATATATAGATAGCATACATAGTAAAACTATTATATAAAAAATTACATTGTTTGTTGTTGTAGTGATGTATTCATCCGTTCCTTTCTTAATATATTGACACTGCTTATTAAAAAACTTGCATATACTACTGCCCCTGCATGAACACATGGTACCTTATGCATCGAACTGACTTTTTTATTGTCCTAACACTCTCAGCTTCTTCAACAGAAATTGTATCCTTATTTCATACTCTATTATGGAGAATAAAGAGTAGCTATTATTGGACCTGGAATTAGTGGACTTCTTGAATGCAAATACACACTAGAAAAAGGCTTTATTACTCGTTTATTTCACTTTTCCTCAATTGCATCAAGAGTACAAGAAAATTAAATGAAATATCGGCTGTCTACATTGGATCTCTTGGAATACGGTCCTTTTCTGGACCAGTGGCAGATACACCTAGCAGGAAATGGTGTTACGTGATTTTATTTCGTCGAACTTTTTATTAAATATGTACATATAGATAGTATACAAAATAAAAATATTATATATAAATATAAAAAATGACATTGCTTGTTATTATAATGATGTATTTATCCATTCCTTTTTCCAAATGCTGACATTTGGTTACAAAAAATCCTGTGTATACCTCTGCCCCGAACCCTTTGTGAACATAGGTATCTTGTATACCGGGCTCCTTTTTATATATTTTCCTAACACTCTCAGTTTCATCAACAGAAATTATATCCTTATTTCATATAATGGAGAATAAGAGAGTAGCCATTATTGGAGCTGGAATCAGTGGACTTCTTGCATGCACATACACACTAGAAAAAGGCTTTATTCCTATAGTTTTTGAAGCTTCAAATGAAATTGGAGGAGTTTGGACTCAAACAATTGAATCAACCAGGCTACAAAGTCCAAAGAGAACATTTGAATTCACTGATTTTCCTTGGCCTTCTTCAGTTAGAGGAAGATATCCTCATAATACTGATGTGTTGAAGTATATTGAGGCTTATGCTCAACATTTTGAGTTGTTTCCATATATTCAGTTGAATACAAAAGTCATTGGTATAGATTATGTTGGAGTTTCTGATGAAGAAATGGATTCTTGGAATTTTTGGAGTGGAGATGGGAAATCCTTTGGCTCTAAGGGGAAATGGCACATTTTAGTGCAACATGCTGAGGACTTCACCACTCAGGTATGCATGTTTAAACTGAAAGAAAAATAAATTTCTTCTCTTGATTTTTTTCATATATGTTAAGTAGTTTAGGATTGACTAATCTGTTGCTGTATAATCTCACATCTACTATATTACCACCAAAGATTATGGTGGATGCATATAATCTCTCCGTACTCTAAATCAAAGGTCTCGTGTTCTAACCCTAAGAATGAAGAAAATTCTGATGTCGATGAATTCAGATTAATTAGCAGGGATCCAATTCGGATATTGAACTCAGTATAACCAAAAAACATCGGCTACGTTTGGTCCATATTAATGGAATCCGCTAATTATTAACAAGGTTTATAGTGGAGTGGTAAGTACTCATTCGTCCTTAACAAAAGGTCACGGGTTCGAGTCCTGAATGTGGAGTTGCCTTTATGAGCCTTCCCTAATGTGAGATTTTTTGGCACAAATACAAATTCAATTGGGCCCAATGCAGATACCGAACATCAGGTGAGAACTAAAAAAGAAAAAAGAAAAAAATAAACACTGCTAATTGGGATAGTAAAGATAGATTTGGGACCAGAAAGAAGATAGATCTAGGAGATATATTAGTAAATGGCTTCTTGATATTTTTTAAAGGTCAAATATTTTGAAATAAATTCAGTTTATTAAAACAATTGATATTTGAGAGTGATGGAATATTTGTAAGTTAGAGTTTAAAAAATACTTTAAGAGATGTCGCACATGCCATAAATATAACTTGATTCCTACGTACCGTTTGACTTAAGTTGCTCCTATTCCTATTCATTTTTAGAGATCCAAAGAGATCTACGTTAGCCAAGATTAATTAATTACCCGTTTAAGTGTTTTGAAATTTAAAATTTATAGATAACGTATTTCTGATTTTGTTACGAAATCTATAAAATAAAGCTTTTGAAACTTACTCGTTCAACCTTCTTCCACCCATACTCAATACTCCATTCATTCCACTTTATGTAAATAATTTTACTTTTTGAGAAGATTATATTGCAACTTATATACTACTAGTATTTTTCATATAGTTTTTGAATATTTAAATTTTAATTTTAAAATAAATCAAATTAACTCTCGAAAAGCGAAAAAGTTTCCATAAACAGAAAAGAAACGAGTGGTAGTTTATGGAATTAATTACCCTATATATCTTGACATTATAAAGATTTTTACACTTCTACTCACTCTATTTCATTTTATGTAAAGTTGTTTGAATGAGTACAAAGTTTAAAATATTAATTTGGCTTAGTACACTATATTTGTGACGACAGAAGAGAGTATTAAGGTACTGATTTTAAGGAAAGCAAACATCACATCCAAGTTAAAATGTAAATAGTTTAAGGCAGACAGAATAGAATGGTTTTCGAATGTACCAAAATAGAAAGAGCGTCATATACATTATAATTGATTGACAAGTGTATTTTAACTGGTTATATCAGATTATTAATTTATTACTACTTTAATTTTAAATTATCAAATTAGGTTTTCTATAGATCATTCTGCTTGTCAAGTTAGTGTAAAAAAAACTTTATATTATTATTTGTATGAAAATTCAGCTCATAATTTATTATCTTCTTAAATTCCAGGATTATGAAGTAGAATTTTTAATCCTATGTGTTGGGAGGTATAGTGGTTTACCAAATATCCCAGAGTTCCCTACAGGTGAAGGGCCTGATGTTTTTTCTGGGACAGTGATACAGTGTATGGAGTACTCAGCTATGGCCAATGAAAGTGCCAGAGAGTTAATTAAAGGGAAAAGAATTGAAGTTATTGGCTCTCAGAAATCAGCTATAGATATTGCTGTTGCTAATGGTAAGAAACTGCTTTGATCATAGTCCTTTAATTTCACGTATATATTTTCTTTGTTTCCCATCTGGTCTAGTAATTAGGGGCGGCCGTTCGGTCGCCTATTATACTAAGACCAACAGGTTCAAAATAGATTTGTGTCGCAAGTATTGAACAATTTACTCTGCACAGATGTGGGCTTACAGGACTTGGGCTTATCCCTTTCTTTCATTTATCAATAGGGCCGTGTTCTGTATCAACATATGAGCCCCAACTAATTCGAATTTGTACAGTGAAAAGCCCATTAAAGGAAAAGCGCTTCCTACCCAAACTTTTTTTTGGGAGAGGGGGGGAGGGAAGTCCACAAATTGTCATTCTTAAGTTTGCTATTCAGGGATAAGCCCGTTCTTGTTTTGTACTGAAAATTTAAATTAAAATTCTTAATTTTAAGATAATTTAGGATATTTATGTCTCTGAAAATTGCACTGAAAAATTAAAATTCAAGACAAAATAGTTAATTTTTAAATAGTAGCCCTTTAAAGTGGCTACCATTATTGCAATTTTTTTATTTCATGGCTCGAATCTCTCGCTTCTGATTAAAAGTAGAACGATTCTATTCATCGCAGCAAATATCAGAAAATCTTATTATTGGCTACGGTAATTTGAACCAAAATTTGATCATATTTGTAAATTAGGTCCTGGAAATCCATGAACATTGGTTCAAAGAACAATAGCATGGGCACTGCCAAGTGGCTGCTTTTGGTGGGGAATTAATCTTGGATTTCTATATGGCAGTCGCTTTTCAGAACTGTTGGTTCACAAGCCTGGTCAGAACATCATTTACAGTGCCTTGGCTTCCCTGCTTTCCCCTCTGGTAAATTTTCTTGAAATCCATTCCATTAATTAAGAAATAAAAAATAGGGAAAGTTATAATTTGCTCGTTTATTATTTGAAATTGCTCAATTTTGCCATCTTTTACTTTTTTCATTCGTATTCTTTCCATTCGTTTTTCTTCTCGGATGATAAAGTTGCTCAATTTTGAATATTATAACAGCAAATTTGATCCTTTTTCTCATATATATATATATATATATATATATATATTTTTTTTTTTTTTCTTCATATACATAATTTTATTTGTTGATGCTTTTTTTTCAATTGAATAATACAATTTTTCAGAGATGGGGTTTTTCAAAATTTGTGGAGAGTTATCTTAGATGGAATCTTCCAGTGAAGAAGTACAATATGGTACCAAACCAAAGCTTTCTTCAAGATATGTCTTCTTGCAAAGCATTTTTATTACCTGAAAATTTCTATGGAAAAGTGGAAGAAGGAAGCATTATTCTTAAGCAAACACAGTCTTTCTCTTTTTGCAAACAAGGATTGATTATGGATGGAGAAATTAATATAACAACAATCCAGTATAATCTCACTTAGTAGGGTATGGGGACGGTAGTGTGTACGCAGACCTTATCCCTACCCTTGAGTAGAGAGGTTGTTTCCAAATAAAAACCCGGCATCCTTTCCTCCAAGAACTTCCCTCCTTGTTTCTGGGAAGACTCGAACTCACAACCTCTCGATTGGAAATGGGGGTTGCTTACTATCAGAGCAACCCCTATTGTCATATGGATGGAGAAATTGATGAGCCAATAAAAGCTGACCTAGTTATATTTGCTACTAGATATAAAGGTCAAGAGAAGCTGAAGAATATGTTTGCCTCAATAAGTTTTCAAAACTATATCATGGGCTCACCTAAATCAATTGTTCCTCTTTACAGGTACACACTATTACTTATTTACTACAATCAAACCCCACCAAAAAAAAATATTAAGTTGAAAAGATCCAAGTTTACCCTCTATTACTAGATTGTTTTTTTTTAAAAAAATTAATGTCATTTATTTTTTCGGGTAATTAATATCTTCGTTATGAAGGGAAGACTTGGAGCAACGGTAATATACCTAATGTAATTCCACTAGCGATGTCTGAGAAAGTTAGTGTATACGCAAACCTTATCCATATCTTAAAGAAAAAAATAGGTTGTATTTAATAGACTCTTGGTTGGAAAAAAGATGTAAAAATTTGCCCAAAAAACATAACGAAGGCTAATATTAAAATACTTTTAATAATAGAAGCACAAATTTGGACATTTTCTCTAGAATAAGTTACATGTTTATGATATAAAAAAGGTAGCCCGATGCACAAAGCATCCTGTATTTATGCAAGGATCGAGAAAAGGCCGCACAGCAAGACGTGTGATGCAGATAGCCTAACCTAATGCAAGCATTAGCTGCTTCCACGGCTCATCGGCTCGAACATGTAACCTTTATGTCACATGAAAACAACTTTATCATTGCTCCAAGGCTCCCCTTTATAGTTCTTCTTTATCGAGAAGATTGGCATGGCTATTTCTATAAGTAATAGAATGTATGAAATCGGCCCGAGAAAAAGAAAAAACTTAACTTTTTGAAGTCAATAAAAGATCATATAATAAAGTGGTCGGGACTCACGGGGGTTGGGGGAGCCTTCCCCAAGGGAAAACCTAATAAGACTCATTCTAATACTTGAGTTCAAGCTCCTAGCTACTTCGAAGTAAGCCTATGGGTTGTTTCGAAGCTTAGTAGCTAAAGCGTATTTCTGATATGATTTGCTAATTTTTTTCTTCTCTTTTGTAATATTTGGGCAGGCACATAATACATCCAAGAATACCACAACTAGCAATAATAGGATACTCAGGGAGCATAACAAATCTACACACATCTGAGATGAGGTGTCAGTGGCTAGCACATTTTCTTGACCAAACTTTCAAGTTGCCAAGCATAAAAGAGACGGAAAAATAGATTGAAATGTGGGAAATTTACATGAAAAAATACGCCGGAAAAGAGTATAAACGAGCTTGCATTACAGCTTTACATATATGGTACAATGATCAATTGTGCAAAGACATTGGTTGCAACAATAGAAGAAAGAAGAGTTTCTATGATGAGTGGTTTCAACCATATCTGCAGTCTGATTATGTTGGATTAAGTCCTCATTAATTAGTCATATTTTGGAGAATTTGAGATTCTTTTATATGTATAATGGCGCAATATGTTTGGATGGTGTTATTTTCTTTCTTTTTACCTTGTATTGGTCTTTGAGATTGGATTAGTTTCTCTTCTCTAGTAAATTCTCTAAGGATCTTATAGAAGTTTCCTGTCCTATTATGAAATAGAAAAATTTATAGCTTATCTTTTTTTTAATGGGTTTGAAAAGTCTAGATTTGATAGCGATGATTTTATACTTGTTTAACCAAACTTTTAAAATCAACTTATTTTAAAAGGTTATTTTTTAAAGGTATTTTTAAAAAAATTATTTTTGGTGAAAAATAATTTATGTTAGACTAATTAATTTAAAAAAATATTTTTGAGCAGTAATTAATATTTGACCAAACTTTAAAAAAAAAATACTTCTAACAATATTTTTCTCAAAAATACTTTTAAGAAAAAATGCTTTTGGAAAGAAGCTAGTTTTTTCTGCTTCTCAAAAACGGTTTTCGCTTTTACTCAAAAGCACTTTTTTCCTTCTAAAAGTTTGGTCAAATACCTAGCTTTGAAAAGAGTATTTTTGAAAAATAATATTTTCGGTCAAAAAGAAGCTCGGCCAAACAAGCTATTATTGGTATAAGTTAAAACTGGTATACATTTTGTATGGGTCAGAATACTACCTCGTGATAATTAATAAAATTAATTATATCTTAAGCTAATTATTGATTAATAAGTGGTATGACCACTTACTAATCATGATACCCGATAGTTACCCAGCTCGATCAACAAGGCTACGACCCATCAGTTGTCATAAGGAAGAAACCTCAACGTGGTCACAGCTACTTATTGCCAACTCATAAAGCTTACAGCTATAAATACTAAGAGAAAGAACCCTAGAAAAGGGGCTGCTTTCTTCATGACTATTCCCAAGAAAAGGGGAATACCATTGCAAGGTTCTGAACCTCTCCATGAAGAGGCAGACCAACTCAATATTATAAATAAAAGCTCTTTCACATTTCTCCTTAATGCCAAACTCATGCTTTTCATTTCTGTCTCTTGGTCCCTTGATTTATTACGATATGCTATTATTGACCCTGGATTTCTTTTGATTGTTTTATGCTTGCAAAGTGTATGATAACTTTGAGCTAAACAATTTGGCGCCATCTGTGGGGATTTCATAGCAGAATCGCGTAGTTCTTCCCTGGACCAAAAGGGACGAAACGCCAAAGAACAACCCTGCTCAAACAAGCCACAGCGGCACATCGGACAGAGGGAACTCAAAGATCTCGAATCTCGATCCAACTCCCCTGTCTCCTCTCTCGGATAGTTCAAGCAAGAAGAAGAAGCACCCTCCCCTCTGAGGGAAGATCTATGTAAGGCATTTCCCGCATCCCTGATACGAGCTCCAGCTGGAAATCAGCATGAAGATATCTCGTACCAAGAGTCACCTCAAGCCAGCTTACATACCCCGATTGGGAAGATAGCACGTAAGCTGCTCAGGATATCGAATCAAAACCGAGCTTCAGCTCTCAAACTCCTGTTAGAATAAGTGCTTAATGCTAGAGGGAGGGGGGGGGGTGAACAGCGTATTATAAAAATCACAGGAAAATATAACTCAAATGCGGAATTTAAAGAGTAAGGAAGAAGTGCACCAAAGTTATACTGGTTCACCACAAACCGTGGCTAAGTCCAGTCTCTTGAGATACAATCTCAAGGTTCAACTAATTCCGTTAAGCTTGCGGGTGCCTAACAAACCGTTACACTTGCTCAAGGATACCGCACCTTAAGACTTCACTTGCTCGAGGCTACCTCACCCCAAGACTTCACTGTTAAGCTTCCGAGTGCCTAACAAACCGTTACAACTTGAGAACTTGAATCACACAAGTCTCAAACAACTTTGCTCGAGGATACCTCACCCCAAGACTTCAAACGAAGGAATAAAATATTCCTTCTTACTACAAGGGATTATAAAATCTCCCTTCAAGTGTATAAAAACACTTAACACTCACTTAAACACAACTCTCTTTATAGAGTAGATATGAGTAAACAAGTACGCTCAAGAACACAACAATAAATTCAAAGAATTGGCTCTCAAAATATAATTAAATATGATAAAATGAATGTAGAGAGTATTTGAAAGCTTATGAATGTTTAGATCAGATGTTGTGTCTCAAATGAGAGATTTTGGGGTGTATTTATAGCCCCAAAATCCCTTCTAACCGTTGCTTAAAGTTTAAAGACAGATTCTGAAAATCTGTAGGTTAGTCGACTAACTTAAGGTTATTCGACTACCTTTGAAAAACTAGTCGTTGTGCAGGCAACGGCTAGTTGGATAGTCGACTAACTAAAGTTGGATAGTCGACTACCTTGGCAACGGTCATCAGGTTAGTCGACTAACCAATATCAGATAGTCGACTATCTGACCCTGCGGAAATGGTCCAGTTTAATTTCGATTAACTTATTGAAAATAAGTTATAAAACGTTTTTCATTTCTTTGTTTGAAGATAATAAATATTATAAATATCTTAAACATGAAAAACAATTTTAAGGACCATTTTAGATCAATAAAAACATTTAAAAACATTTTGTTTTAAATGCAATGAAAATATTTATGATATAACATTTAAATCAATTAGTTTTAAATGCAATAAAATATTTATGATATGCAATAAAAATATTTATGATATGCATATATTGTAAAATCATTTTTGAGAGAAGCCAAGACTCAAATTTAAAGTCGGATCAAGATCACAATAAAGACAATATAAATAAGACTCAACAAATGTCTTCATTTATTTTCATTGCTTCATTTCTTCTCTTGATCTTGTCTTGAACTTCTTGGACTCCAATTCTCGTCCGCTCAATAATTTCGCATGTCCTTTTCTTCCCCTTATATAATTTTGCATATCTACAAAATAAACACACTTTAGTTAAAATATAAATCAAAGTGTATTTCAATAATAACTCACATTTATTTGGCATATATTTATTTTCCATCTAATTCGGTTTGTCAATTATCAAAACATATAAATATGAACATACATATATGTTCCAACAACACCGACGTAACAAGATTCAAGCTATGCGCCTTCGCCATAAAAAATTACAAGTTCAACTACGGTTGAACCAAGACTCAGGCTACGTGCCTACGCCATCAAAAATTACAAGTATAGCTACGGTTGAACTAAGACTCAGGTTATGCGCCTTCGCCATCAAAAATTACAAGCTAAACAATAAGTTTAACTAGGACTCATGTTATGGGCCTTCGTCACCAAAAATTACAAATTCAACTATAAGTTGAACTGGGACTCAAGCTATGTGCCTTCGCAAGCAAAAATTACAAGTTCAACTACGGTTTAACCCAGACTCAGGTGATGTGCCATGGCCACCAAAACTTGCAAGTTCATTTATAAGTTTAACGGTTGAACCGGGACTTAGGCTATGTGACTTCCCCACCAAAAATTACAAGTTCAACTATAAGTTGAACTAGGACTCAGGCTATGTGCCTTCTCCAGAAAAAATGACAAGTCCAACTACGGTTTAACCCATACTCAGCTGTTGCGCCTTCGCCACCAAAAATTACAAGTTCAATTATAAGTTGGAGTTAGACTTAGACTATGCGCCTTCGCCACCAAAAATTACAAGTTCAACTATAAGTTGAACTGAGACTCAGTCTATGTTCCTTCGCCAGTAAAAATTACAAGTTCAACTACAGTTGAACCAGGACGCAGGCTATGTGCCTTCGCAATCAAAAATTACAAGTTCAACTATAAGTTGAATTGGGACTCAGGCTATGTGCCTTCTCCAGCAAAAATTACAAGTTCAACTACAATTTAACCAGGACTCAGGCTACATGCCTTCGCCATCAAAAATTACAAGTACAACTACGGTTGAAACGGGCCTCAGGCTATGTGCCTCCGCTAGCAAAAATTACAAGTTCAACTACGTAAGAACCAGGACTCAGGCTATGCGCCTTCGCCACCAAAAATTACAAGTTCAACTACGGTTGAACTAGGACTAAGGATATGTGCCTTCGCAACCAAAAATTACAAGTTCAACTAAGTTGAACTGGGACTCAAGCGATGTGCCTACGCCAGCATAAATTACAAGTTCATCTACGGTTGAAACAGGACTTAGGCTACGTGCCTTCGCCAACAAAAATTACAAGTTAAACTATAAGTTGAAGTAGGACTCAGGCTATGCGCCTTCGCCACCAAAAATTACAGGTTCAACTATAATTTTAACTGAGACTCAGGCAATGTGCCTTAGCTAGCAAAATTACAAGTTCAACTACTGTTGAACCAGAACTCAGGCTATGTGCCTTCGCCAAAAAAAATTACAAGTTCAACTATGGTTGAACCAGGACTAAGGCTACGTGCCTTCGCCATCAAAAATAAAAAGTTCAACTACGGTAGAACAAGGACTCATGCAATGCATCTTCGCCATAAAAAATTCTAAGTTCAACTATAAGTTGAACTGGGACTCAGGCTTTTTCCTTCGCTAGAAACAATTACAAGGTCAACTACGGTTGAAACAGGACTCCCGCTGTGAGCCTTTATCATCAAAAATTACAGTTCAACTACGATGGAACCAAGACTCACGCTACGTGCCTTCGCCAGCAAAAATAACAAGTTCAACTACGGTTGAACCATACTCAGGCTTTGCTCCTTCGCCATCAAAAATTACAAGTTCAACTATGAGTTGAATTGGGACTTAGGCTATGTGCCTTCGCCAGCAAAAATTACAAGTTCAACTACGGTTGAACAAGGACTCGGGCGATGTGGCTTCGGCACCAAAAATTACAAGTTCAATTACCAGTTGAACCAGGACTCAGGCTACATGCCTTCGCCCTCAAAAATTACAAGTTCAACTACGGTTGAACCAGGACTTAGGCTATGCGCCTTCGCAATCAAAAAATTACAAGTTCAACTATAAGTTGAACTAGACTCAGGCTTTGTGCCTCCCCGAGCAAAAATTACAGTTCAACTACGATTAAACCAGGACTCAAGCTATGCTCCTTCGCCACAAAAAATTACAAGTTCAACTAGGACTCAGGCTATGTGCCTTCGCCAGCAAAAATTACAAGTTCAACTATGGTTTAACCCGGAATCAGGTGATGCGCCTTCGCCATAACAAATTACAAGTTCAATAATAAGTTGAACTGGGACTCAAGTCATGACCCTTCGCAATTAAAAATTACAAGTTCAACTATAAGTTGAACTAGGACTCATGCTATGTGTCTTCGCCAACAAAAATTTACAAGTTCAACTACGACTGAACCATGAATCATGCTACGTGCCTTCGCCAACAAAAAGTACAAATTCTAGTACGGTTGAACCAGGATTCAGGCTATGCACCTTCGCCGCAAAAAATTAAAACTTCAACTATAAAGTGAATTGGGACTCAGGCTATGTGCTTTCGCCAGCAAAAATTACACGATCAACAACGATTGAACTAGGACACAGGCTATGTGCCTTCACTATAAAAAATTACAAGTTCAACTATAAGTTGAACTGGGATTCAGGCTATGTGCCTTCGCCAGCAAAAATTAAAAGTTCAACTATAGATTAACCCGGACTCAGGTGATGCGCCTTCGACGCAAAAATTACAAGTTCAATTATAAGTTGATTTAGGACTCAGGCTATGCGCCTTCGCCATGAAAAATTACAAGTTCAACTATAAGTTTAACTCGGACTCAGGCTATGTGCCTTCGTCAGAAAAATTACAAGTTCAACTACAGTTGAACCAGGACTCAGGCTACGTGCATTCGCCTACAAAAATTACAAGTTAAACTACGGTTGAACCAGGATCCAGGCTACGTGCCTTCGCCAACAAAATTTACAAGTTCAACTACGGTTGAACCATGACTCAGGTTACATTCCTTCGCTAACAAAAATTACAAGTTCTACTACGATTGAACAGGGACTCAGGCTATGCGCCTTCGCCACCAAAAATTACAAGTTCAACTATAAGTTGAAATGGGACTCAAGCTATGTGCCTTCGCCCGCAAAAAAAAAAAGTTCAACTACGATTGAACTAGGACACAAGCTCTGCGCCTTTTCCATATAAAATTACAAGTTCAACTATCAGTTGAACATCGACTTAGGCTATGTGGCTTTGCCATAAAAAATTACAACTTCAGCTACTATTGAACCAGGACTTAGGCTATGCGCCTTGCCACTAAAACTTACCAGTTCAACCATACGTTGAATTGGGACTCAGGCTATGTGCCTTCGCCAGCAAAAATTATAAGTTCAACTACGATTGAACAAGGACTCGGGCTATGCGCCTTCGCGACCAAAAATTATAAGTTCAACTATTAGTTGATTTGGGAGTCAGGCTTTGTGTCTTCGCCAGCAAAAATTACAAGTTCATCTATGGTTGAACCAGGAAACAGGCTACGTGCCTTCGCCAACAAAAATACAAGTTCAAAAATAAGTGGAACCCGGACTCGGGCTATGCGCCTTCGCCACCAAATATAACAAGTTCAACTATAAGTTGAACTGGGACTCAGGAAACGTGCCTTCGCCAGCAATAATTACAAGTTCAACTACGGTTGAACTAGGACTCACGCTATGCGCCTTCGGCACCAAAATTTACAAGTTCAACTATAAGTTGAACTGGGACTCAGGCTATGTGCCTTCTCCAGAAAAAATTACAATTTCAACTACGGTTTAACCCAGACTCAGGTGATGTGCCATGTCCACCAAAAATTACAAGTTCATTTATAAGTTTAACTAGGACTCAGGCTATGCGCCTTCGCCAATAATAATTACAAGTTCAACTATAAGTTGAACTAGGACTCAGGCAATGTGTTTCGCCAACAAAAATTACAAGTTCAACTACGTCTGAAGCATGACTCAAGATACGTGCCTTCGCCAACAAAAATTACAAGTTCTACCACGGTTGAACAAGGACTCAGGCTATGCGCCTTCGCCACCAAAAATTACAAGTACAACTATAAGTTGAACAGGGACTCAGGCTATGCGCCTTCGCCAGCAAATATTACAAGTTTAATTATGGTTGAACCAGGGCATAGGCTATGCGCCTTTGCCATCAAAAATTACGAGTTCAACTATAAGTTGAACTTAGACTCAGGCTATGTGCCTTCGCCAGCAAAAGGACTCAGGCTATGCGCCTTCGCGACCAAAAATTATAAGTCCAGCAATAAGTTGAACTGGGAGACAGGCTTTGTGTCTTCGCCAGCAAAAATTACAAGTTAATCTATGGTTGAACCAGGACTCAGGCTACGTGCCTTTGCCAACAAAAATTACAAGTTCAACTATAAGTGGAACTAGGACTCAGGCTATGCGCCTTCGCCACCAAAAACAGCAAGATCAACTATAAGATGAACTGGGACTCAGGCAACTTCTCCAGCAAAAATTACAAGTTCAACTACAGTTGAACCAGGAGTCAGGCTATGCGCCTTCGGCACCACAATTTACAAGTTAAACTATTAGTTGAACTGGGACTCAGGCTACGTGCCATCGCCAGCAAAAATTACAAGTTCAACTACGGTTTAACCCAGACTCAGGTTTTGCGCCTTCGGCACCAAAATTAACAAGTTCAACTATAATTTGAACTGGGACTCAGGCTATGTGCCTTCTCTAGCAAAAACTACAAGTTCAACTACGGTTTAACCCAGACTCAGGTTATGTGCCATGGCCACAAAAAATTACAAGTTCATTTATAAGTTTAACTAGGACTCAAGCTATGCGCCTTCACCAACAAAAATTAGAAGTTCAACTATATGTTGAACTAGGACTCAGGCAATGTGTTTCGCCAACAAAAATTACAAGTTCAACTACGTCTGAACCATGACTCAAGCTACGTGCCTTCGCCAAAACAAATTACAAGTTCTACCACGGTTGAACCAGGACTCAGGCTATGTGCCTTCGCCACTAAAAAATACAAGTTCAACTATAAGTTGAACAGGGACTCAGGCTATGTGCCTTCGCCAGCAAATATTACAAGTTCAATTATGGTTGAACCAGGGCATAGGCTATGCGCCTTTGCGATCAAACATTACAAGTTCAACTATAAGTTGAACTGGGACTCAGGCTATGTGCCTTCGCCAGCAAAAATTACAAGTTCAACTATGGTAGAACAAGGACTCAAGCTATGCACCTTCGCGACCAAAAATTATAAGTTCAATTATAAGTTGAACTGGGAGTCAGGCTTTGTGTCTTCGCCAGCAAAAATTACAAGTTAAACTATGGTTGAACCAGGACTCATGCTACGTGCCTTCGCCAACAAAAATTACAAGTTTAACTATAAGTGGAACCAGGACTTAGGCTATGCGCCTTCGTCACCAAAAACAACAAGATCAACTATAAGTTGAACTGGGACTCAGGCAACGTGCCTTCGCAAACAAAAATTACAAGTTCAACTACGGTTGAACCAGGACTCAGGCTATGCTCCTTCACCACCAAAAATTATAAGTTAAACTATAAGTTGAACTGGGACTCAGGCTATGTGCCTTCGCCAGCAAAAAATACAAGTTCAACTACGGTTTAACCGGGACTCAGGTGATGCGCCTTCGCCACAAAAAATTACAAGTTCAATTATAAGTTGAAATGGGACTCAGGTCATGCCCCTTCGCAATTAAAAATACAAGCTCAACTATAAGTTGAACTAGGACTCATACTATGTGTCGTCGCCAACAAAAATTACAAGCTCAACTAAGACTGAACCATGACTCATACTACGTGCCTTCGCCAACAAAAAGTACAAATTCTAGTACAGTTGAACCAGGATTCAGGCTATGCACCTTCGCCACAAAAAATTAAAACTTCAACAATAAATTGAATTGGGACTCAGGCTATGTGCTTTCGCCAGCAAAAATTACACGATCAACAACGATTGAACCAGGACACATGCTATGCGCCTTCGCAATCAAAAATTACAAGTTCAACTATTAGTTGAACAGGGACTCAGGTTATGTGCCTTCGCCAGCAAAAATTAAAAGTTCAACTACAGTTTAACCCGGACTCAGGTGATGCGCCTTCGCCGCAAAAAATTACAAGTTCAATTATAAGTTTATTTAGGACTCAGGCTATGCGCCTTCGCCAAGAAAAATTACAAGTTCAACTATAAGTTGAACTCGGACTCAGGCTATGTACCTTCGCAGAAAAATTACAAGATCAACTACAGTTGAACCAGGACTCAGGCTACGTGCCTTCGCCTATTAAATTACAAGTTAAACTATGGTTGAACCAGGACCCAGGCAACGTGCCTTCGCCATAAAAAATTACATGTACATCTACGGTTTAACCAGGACTCAAGCAATGCGCCTTCGGCATCAAAAGTTACAAGTTCAACTATAAGTTAAACTAGGACTCAGGCTATCTGTCTTTGCCAACAAAACTTACAAGTTCAACTACGATTGAACCATGACTCAGGCTACGTTCCTTCGCTAACAAAAATTACAAGTTCTACTACGGTTGAACCAAGACTCAGGCTATGCGCCTTCGCCACCAAAAATTACAAGTTCAACTATAAGTTGAAATGGGACTCAGGTTATGTTCCTTCGCCAGCAAAAAAAACAAGTTCAACTACGGTTGAACCAGGACTCAGGTTACGTGGCTTCGCCAACAAAAATTACAAGTTCAACTATAAGTGGAACCAGGACTCAAGCTATGCGCCTTCGCCACCAAAAATAACAAGTTCAACTATAAGTTGAACTTGGACTCAAGAAATGTGCCTTCGCCAGCAAAAATTACAAGTTCAACTACGATTTAACTAGGACTCACGTTTTTCGCCTTCGGCACCAAAGTTTACAAGTTAACTACAAGTTGAACTGGGACTCGGGCTATGTGCCTTCTCCAGCAAAAATTAAAAGTTCAACTACGCTTTAACCCAGACTCAGGTGATGTGCCATGGCCACCAAAAATTACAAGTTCATTTATAAGTTTAAATAGGACTCAGGCTATGCGCCTTCGCCAACAAAAATTACAAGTTAAACAATAAGTTGAACTAGGACTCATGCAATGTGTTTCGCCAATTAAAATTACAAGTTCAACTACGTCTAAACCATGACTCAAGCTACGTGCCTTTGCCAAAACAAAATACAAGTTCTACCACGGTTGAACCAGGACTCAGGCTATGCGTATTCGCCACTAAAAATTACAAGTTCAACTATAAGTTGAATAGGGACTCAAGCTATGTGCCTTCGCCAGCAAATATTACAAGTTCAATTATGGTTGAACCAGGGCATATGCTATGCGCCTTTGCCATCAAATATTACAAGTTCAACTATAAGTTGAACTGGGACTCAGGCTATGTGCCTTCGCCAGCAAAAATTACAAGTTCAACTACGGTTGAATAAGGACTCAGGCTATGCGCCTTTGCGACCAAAAATTATAAGTTGAACTATAAGTTGAACTGGGAGTCAGGCTTTGTGTCTTCGCCAGCAAAAATTACAAGCTAAGCTATGGTTGAACTAGGACTCATGCTACGTGCCTTCGCCAACAAAAATTACAAGTTCAACTATAAGTGGAACCAGGACAGGATATGCGCCTTCGCCATCAAAAACAACAAGATCAACTATAAGTTGAACTGGGACTCAGGCAACGCGCCTTCCCAAACAAAAATTGCAAGTTCAAATACGGTTGAACCAGGACTCTGGCTATGCTCCTTCACCACCAAAAATTAAAAGTTAATTTATAAGTTGAACTGGGACTCAAGCTATGTGCATTGCCAGCAAAAATTACAAGTTCAACTACGGTTTAACCCGGACTCAGGTGATGCGCCTTCGCCACCAAAAATTACAAGCTCAATTATAAGTTGAACTGGGACTCAGGTCATGCCCCTTCGCAATTAAAAATTACAAGTTCAACTATAAGTTGAACTAGGACTCATACTATGTGTCTTCGCCAACAAAAATTACAAGCTCAACTACGACTGAACCATGACTCGTGCTACGTGCCTGCGCCAACAAAAAGTACAAATTCTAGTACAGTTGAACCAGGATTCAGGCTATGCACCTTCGCCACAAAAAATTAAAACTTCAACTATAAATTGAATTGGGACTCAGGCTATGTGCTTTCGCCAGCAAAAATTACAGGATCAACAACGATTGAACCATGACACATGCTATGCTCCTTCGCCATCAAAAATTACAAGTTCAACTATAAGTTGAACTGGGACTAAGGCTATGTGCCTTCGCCAGCAAAAATTAAAAGTTCAACTACATCTTAACTCGGACTCAGGTGATGCGCCTTCGCCGCAAAAAAATACAAGTTCAATTATAAGTTTATTTAGGACTCAGGCTATGCGCCTTCGCCATGAAAAATTACAAGTTCAACTATAAGTTGAACTCGGACTCAGGCTACGTGCCTTCGCCAGAAAAATTACAAGTTTAACCACAGTTGAACAAGGACTCAGGCTACGTGCCTTCGCCTACAAAAATTACAAGTTAAACTACGGTTGAACTAGGACCTAGCCTACGTGCCTTTGCCATAAAAAATTACACGTACATCGGTTTAACCAGGACTCAAGCTATGCTCCTTCGCCATCAAAAATTACAAGTTCAACTACGATTGAACCATGACTCAGGCTACGTTCCTTTGCTAACAAAAATTACAAGTTCTACTACGGTTGAACCAGGACTCAGGCTATGCGCCTTCGCCACCAAAAATTACAACTTCAACTAAAAGTTAAAATGGGACTCGGGCTATGTGCCTTCGCCAGCAAAAAAACAAGTTTAACTACGAATGAACTAGGACATATGCTATGCGCCTTTTCCATAAAATATTACAAGTTCAACTATAAGTTGAACATCAACTTAGGCTATGAAGCTTTGCCACCAAAAATTACAAGTTCAGCTATGGTTGAATCAGGACTCAGGATATGTGACTTCGCCACCAAAAAGTACAAGTTCAACTATAAGTTGAACTGGGACTCAAGCGATGTGCCTTCGCTGGAAAATTACAAGCTCAACTATGGTTGAACCAGGACTCAGGCTACGTGGCTTCGCCAACAAAAATTACAAGTTCAACTATAAGTGGAACCAGGACTCAAGCTATGCGCCTTCGCCACCAAAAATAAAAAGTTCAACTATAAGTTGAACTAAGACTCAGGAAACGTGCCTTCGCCAACAAAAATTACAACTTCAACTACGGTTGAACTAGGACTCACGCTATGCGCCTTCGGCACCGAAATTTACAAGTTAACTATAAGTTGAACTGGGACTCAAGCTGTCTGCCTTCTCCAGCAAAAATTACAAGTTCAACTACGGTTTAACCCAGACTCAAGTGATGTGACATGGCCACCAAAAATTACAAGTTCATTTATAAATTTAACTAGGACTCAGGCTATGCGCCTTCGCCAACAAAAATGACAAGTTCAACTATAAGTTGAACTAGGACTCAGCCAATGTGTTTCACCAACAAAAATTACAAGTTCAACTATATCTGAACCATGACTCAAGCTACGTGCCTTCGCCAACAAAACTTACAAGTTCTACCACGGTTGAACCAGGTCTCAGGTTATGCTCCTTCGCCACTAAAAATTACAAGTTCAACTATAAGTTGAACAGGGACTTAGGCTATGCGCCTACGCCAGCAAATATTAAGAGTTCAATTATGGTTGAACCAGAGCATAGGCTATGCGCCTTTGCCATCAAAAATTACAAGTTCAACTATAAGTTGAACTGGGAGTCAGGCTTTGTGTCTTCGCCAGCAAATATTACAAGTTAAATTATGGTTGAACCAGGACTCAGGCTACGTGCCTTCGCCAACAAAAATTACAAGTTCAACTATAAGTGGAACCAGGACTTAGGCTTTGAGCCTTCGCCACCAAAAACAACAAGATCAACTATAAGTTGAACTGGGACTCAGGCAACGTGCCTTCGCCAGCAAAAATTACAAGTTCAACTACGGTTGAACCAGGAATCAGAATACGTGACTTCGCCACCAAAAAGTACAAGTTCAACTATAAGTTGAACTGGGACTCAAGCGATGTGCCTTCGTTAGCAAATTACAAGCTCAACTACGTTTGAACCAGGACTCAGGCTGCGTGCCTTCGCTAACAAAAATTACATGTTCAACTATAAGTGGAACCACGACTCAGGCTATGCGCCTTCGCCACCAAAAATAACAAGTTCAACTATAAGTTGAACTTGGACTCAGGAAATGTGCCTTCCCCAGCAAAAATTACAAGTTCAACTACGGTTGAACTAGGACTCACGCTATGCGCCTTCGGCACCAAAATTTACAAGTTCAACTATAAGTTGAACTAGGACTCAGGCTTTGTGTCTTCTCCAGCAAAAATTATAAGTTCAACTACGGTTTAACCCAGACTCAGGTGATGTGCCATGGCCACCAAAAATTACAAGTTCATTTATATCATTAACTAGGACTCACGCTATGCTCCTTTGCCAACAAAAATTACAAGTTCAACTATAAGTTGAACTAGGACTCAGCCAATGTGTTTCGCCAACAAAAATTACAAGTTCAACTACGTCTGAACCATGACTCAAGCTACGTGCCTTCGCCAACAAAATTTACAAGTTCTACCACGGTTGAACCAGGACTCAGGCTATGCTCCTTCGCCACTAATAATTACAAGTTCAACTATAAGTTGAACAGGGACTCAGGCTATGCGCCTTCTCCAGCAAATATTACAAGTTCAATTATGGTTGAACCAGGGCATAGGCTATGCGCCTTTGCCATCAAAAATTACAAGATGGTACTCAGGCTATGTGCCTTCGCCAGCAAAAATTATAAGTTCAACTACGGTTGAACAAGGACTCAGGCTATGCGCCTTCGCGACCAAAAATTAAAAGTTCAACCATAAGTTGATTTGGGAGTCAGGCTTTGTGTCTTCGCCAGATAAAATTACAAGTTAATCTATGGTTGAACCAGGACTCAGGCTACGTGCTTTCGCAAACAATAATTACAAGTTCAACTATAAGTGGAACCAGGACTCAGGCTATGCGCCTTCGCTACCAAAAACAACAGGATCAACTATTAGTTGAACTGGGACTCAGGAAACGTGCCTTCCCCGGCAAAAATTACAAGTTCAACTACGGTTGAACCAGGACTCAGGCTATGCGCCTTCAACACCAAAATTTATGAGTTAAACTATGAGTTGAACTGGGACTCAGGCTACGTGCCTTCGCCAGCAAAAATTACAAGTTCAACGATGGTTGAACTAGGACTCACGCTATGCGCCTTCGGCACCAAAATTTACTAGTTCAACTATAAGCTGAACTGGGACTCAGGCTTTGTGCCTTCGCCGGCAAAAATTATAAGTTCAACTACGGTTTAACCTAGACTCAGGTGATGTGCTATGGCCACCAAAAATTACAAGTTCATTTATAAGTATAACTAGGACTCAGGCTATGCGCCTTCGCCAACAAAAATTACAAGTTCAACTATAAGTTGAACTAGGACTCAGGCAATGTGTTTCGCCAACAAAAATTACAAGTTCAACTACGTCTGAACCATGATTCAAGCTACAAGCCTTCGCCAACAAAAATAACAAGTTCTACCACGGTAGAACCAGAACTCAGGCTATGCGCCTTCGCCACTAAAAATTACAAGTTCAACTATAAGTTGAACAGGGACTCAGGCTATGCGCCTTTCGCCAGCTAATATTACAAGTTCAATTATGGTTGAACCAGGGCATAGGCTATGCGCCTTTGCCATCAAAAATTACAATTTCAACTATAAGTTGAACTGACACTTAGGCTATGTGCCTTTGCCAGCAAAAATTACAAGTTCAACTACGGTTGAACAAGGACTCAGGCTATGCGCCTTCGCAACCAAAAATTATAAGTTCAACAATAAGTTGAACTGGGAGTCAGGCTTTGTGTCTTCGCCAGCAAAAATTACAAGTTAATCTATGGTTGAACCGGGACTCAGGCTATGTGCCTTCGCCAACAAAAATTACAAGTTCAACTATTAAATGGAACCAGGACTCAGGTTATGTGCCTTCGCCACCAAAAACAACAAGATCAACTATAAGTTGAATTGGGACTCAGGCAACGTGCCTTCGCCAGCAAAAATTACAAGTTCAACTACGGTTGAACCAGGACTCAGGCTATGCGCCTTCGACACCAAAATTTACAAATTAAACTATAAGTTGAACTGGGACTCAGGCTACGTGCCTTCGCCTGCAAAAATTAAAAGTTCAACTACGGTTTAACCCGGACTCAGGTGATGCGCCATCGCCACCAAAAATTACAAGTTCAATTATAAGTTGAACTGGGACTCAGGCTATGCGTCATCGCCAACAAAAATACAAGTTAAACTATAAGTTGAACTAGGACTCACGCAATGTGTCTTCGCCAACAAAAACTACAACTTCAACTACGTCTGAACCATGACTTAAGCTACGTGCCTTCGCCAACAAAAATTACAAGTTCTACCACAGTTGAACCAGGACTCAGGCTATGTGACTTCGCCACCAAAAATTACAAATTAAACTATAAGTTGAACTGGGACTCAGGCTATGTGCCTTCGCTGGCAAATATTACAAGTTCTATTACGATTGAACCAGGACACAGGCTATGCACCTTTGCCATAAAAAATTACAAGTTCAACTATAAGTTGAACTGGGACTCAGGCTATGTGCCTTTTCCAGCAAAAATTACAAGTTCAACTACGGTTGAACAAGGACTCAGGCTATGCGCCTTCGCTACCAAAAATTATAAGTTCAACTATTAGTTGAACTGGGTCTCAGGCTATGTGTCTTCACCAGAAAAAATTACAAGTTATAATATGGTTAAACCAGGACTCACAATTGGAATTTCATCTGGCCCGATAGCTCTACCTCTTCTCATTTTACGCATTGCCTCCATGACCTCATCAGCCACAATTTCCCTACAATAACTTAATTCATGGAGACTGTCGGTATTTCTCAATTCACCTAGTTTAATATCCTGATCCCTTCCTTCATTTAGAGGTTTATGAAAGTAGGTCTACCATCTCGATATCCTGATCCCTTCCTTCATTTAGAGGTTTATGAAAGTAGGTCTACCATCTCGATATCCTGATTCCTTCCTTCATTTAGAGGTTTATGAAAGTAGGTCTGCCATCTCCTCTTAATCTGGTCATTCCCCATCAACACTTTGCCGTCCTCATCTCTTATGAACCTCACTTGATCTAGATCCGAGTCATCTGTGAGCATGTGATTTTTGCCCTATATATGAACTATTCCCAGTTTTTAAAAAAAAAAGACTTTTCCTTATTTTTACAATTTTTGTGTCATTTTTCTGATAATTGTTTGCATTGTATTTGTGATTTTTTAATTCATATGAAAAATACAAAAAATATGAATTTAAATTTAAGATTTAATTTCATATTTGTAAGATTAGTTAAGGGTTAATTTTATTTTAGAACAAAATATGAAAATCACAAAAATAGTTCACTAGTGCATTTTAGTTGTTTTAATTGTGAATTTATCATGAAATAGTTTTTAAATAATTTTAGGAGTTAATTAGTTTTTGCTTTGAAATGCATTAGGATTTTGTGTTAATTTTCCATATTTATAAAAAATGCAAAACTATAAAATTTACAAAAATGAGAAAAAGGAAATAAGTAAGAGAAAAGAAACAAATTCAATAAAAGGAAAATAAAAGAAAGAAAAAGAGGGCTCCTCTCAATTGTGCTTCTTTTGAATTAAACCACAGCCCAGACCTCACAAACCTGGCCAAGCTAGAACCCTTCCCCACCTGGTCCAATTCACTAAAATCAAAATGATGTCGTTTGGCATCGATCAATCAAAACCGTCGAGGTTAACAAGATCAACGACTCAGAGGCGGGGTAGGCGCACTATAAGACTGTCCGAACGTCCCCCCTACCCCATTTCTCATCATCTTCCTCACCCCTTACAAACCTTAGCCGCGCCGCCCTAAAACTCCTAGACCGCGGTGGCAGCGCCTGTGTCCAACCTCCTCCAAACAAACACCCTAACACCACCTCGCCATTTACATCTTCAATCCGTAGCCAAAACCATTCGAACACACCTCGAACCCTTCGAATCTGCGTGTGAAGCCATGAACCCTAGCTGCGGCTGCCCAAACATCCCTAAGTCGCTGGTGGCGGCGCTGACGTAAACCACCACCAAACTTACACCGTTGACCCCCCTTCATCTCCTTACTCCATCCCTACCAACGGTTTCCCTCGAATCTTCACTTAATCGTTCGAATCTTAAGTTGAAGAATCCGGTCAAAATATAACCTTGTCCAAATCAACCCAAATTCATACCATACACTCCCCGTCCCTCTCTCATCACTAATCCCTACCCAGAAACCCTCGAATCTCTTTGAAGCTCAGCAAATATTGGATCTAGGGTTGGTCAGCTCGGGCCTGTTTTAAGGAGCTTCGTAGTTAATTGATTTCTGTTAAAGTTACATGCCTATTTTGGCTAAAATAGACAAGTAACATTAACTGGAATTCAATTTCGATGGGCTAATCCGTGTGGAGTCTGGGTGAGTTTCTTTTCTAATTTTTACCCGTTTCTTTTGTTCGTCCTGTTTAGTTGTGATCTGTGTTAGTAAATTCCATGTTTTCTTTATTAGTTAGTAGAATTCATGCTTGTTTGTTTTAGTTCGATTCTGATTTCTTCTCTTTTTTGCTAAATTTTTGTTAATAATTTAAGCAATTCGACAATTAATCGTTAGTTTAATTAGGTTTCTCCTCTGTTCTATTCATATGAAATTGGATTTGGAAGTTGTTTGAGACTGATTTCAGTTAGTATTAATTGTTTGTTCAATTTTAGTGTTAATTGAGATAGGGTTTAAGATAGTTTATTTGGATATAGCTAATTAATTTTTTTTAGTTAACTTCAGTTAGTTCTTAGCTAAGGGTAAATGTGTTGCTGTAATTAACCGGGGTTAGTAATTTTAAGAGGTAATAGGGGTAGCTTAGGCATGGGAAAAGTGTAGTTTCTCTAAGAATAGTAATTTCTAAAGTAGGAAAGGTTAGTTTAGGAATTGTAATGGGTATAGGACCTTCTAGAATGGTACTTTAGTGCGCATTTCAGCACAATGGAGGTCTTTACTTGTTTAGCAAGTCAAAAATAGAGGGACCAAACTGAAAATAAGGGAGGTGTTAGTATTTATGCTGTTCACTAGAGGGGGGGGGGGAGGGGTGAATAGTGAGGCACGAGAATATTGAAATATTGCGGAATTTAAAATTGCAGGAATTAGTAAATACGGTAATTGAAATAATCAAGAAAGAACACACCGTATTTTATCCTGGTTCACCACAACCCGTGGCTAGTCCAGTCCCCGAGAGACTCTCTCGAGATTCCACTATCTTCGTCAAGCTTACGGGTGCTTAACAAACCGTTACAGTTGCTCAAGGATACCGCACCTTAAGACTTCACTTACTTGAGGATACCTCACCCCAAGACTTCAACCACTAAGACTTTGGGTACTTAGCAAACCCGACAAATGAGAAGATATGTTCTTCTCAAACAACTCTCTTTTACACAAGCACTCTCTCAAAAGAGCAGATAAAGAGATACAATTTTAGCTCTATGAACAACACAAAGTTGTCTATCAAATGGCTCAACAAAAGCTCTAAAAAGATGCTTGAAAATGATCAATATGTATATCAATGTATGGAGGAGTTGTGTTTATTTAAAAGCAGCTCAAAATACCTCATTTTATAGGTGAAAAATGGTGCTGGCGGTTGCTTAATTGACAAATAAAATCCCTGAATTTTTGCTCATAGAATCGATTGTCTGACCTACACAATCGATTGTTTGAGGACCGTTCAAAAGACAGACTCCTGATTTTAAGGGAAACAATCGATTGTAAAACCTGTATAATCGATTGTTCTTCAACGTTCAAAAATCAATTTAGGATTCTGTGGGAACGGTCTGAATATAATCGATTGTATATAAACTATAATCGATTATTCTGACAACGTTCAAAAATCAATTTAGGATTATGTGGGAACGGTCTGAATATAATCGATTGTATAAAAACCATAATCGATTATTCTGATTATAATCGATTGTTAAAAACATATAGTCGATTATTTAGCTGATTGAAAAATTCAGTTTAAGTACTGTCTCAATACAATCGATTGTTAGAAGTATATAATCGATTGTTTGCTATTTTGAAAAACTTCAGATCACACTATCTTAATACAATCGATTGTTAAAACTGTATAATCGATTGTGTGCTATTTTGAAAAAAACAATCGATTGTATGGAGCATATAATCGATTGTTTAGGTCCAGATTTAAAAGACATGTTTAAAAACCATTTTGACTAAAATACAAATCATTTTGGTTTAACACAAAGATGCATGTTTATGATAAATAAGATTTAAAATGTTTTATGCATGTTTATGATGACCTAATGTTGAGCCAAAAGACGAGATAACATAAGTGTTGTTCTTACATTGGTTCTACCAAACGACCTACGTCTTGGGTCTTCGGTCTTGAACTCTTTGGATCGACTTTGGCTTGTTCATGCAATTTCGTCATCAGTATGCTTCTCGCCATTTGATTGTTTGTCATATTATATCGTTGTTTGACGCTTGACTTCATTGTTTGTCATTCATCAAAACCTATACCTGAAAATCATGCTCATACAGCCAAAGCGCACATATCATAGATAGAGTGATTTTCTACGGGAGGAACTAAAAAGAAACCTAAAATCTCATCTACCCTCTTTTTGTCACCTATAAAAGGGCATGAAGTGCCTTGAGGAAATATCTTCAACTTTCAGCCCAAAAAATCCCCACCAAAAGTTCTCCTCCTTTTCTTCAATCTCAGTTAGCATCGCAATTCCAATACTCAAAAATACAAAAACATCAAACAATTAGAAAACCAAAAAAAAAGAAGAAAAACTCAAAAAAAAAATCAAAAATATTACTGTTTCATTGAGTGATTCGAGTTGTGATTCTGATTTCCATCTAGTATCTGCACACTTTATATTTGTAGTTGAGTCTGGGATTCATTGAAGGAATTTGGTATTTCTTCAAGTGGTCTCACATGTGTTGGGTTAGCTGTGCATTTTTGAGTTCGTTCCTAGTCTTTAAGAAGCCGATTGGGTCAAAATTCCCTCTATTGTTGCTGGCTGTGGTTGCTGTGTGAAATCGCTTGCTAACTTTTCTTTTTTCATTTGGTACAATTCCAGGTATGTTCTCATATTGATATGTATGAGATCACTTGAAGTCCATTAATGAATAAATGAAGCTATTAGCCAGTTTGGAATTTCGTGAGTGAAAACCTGTTTTGAATGACCTCTGAATTGTATTAATTAAAGTGTCATAGATTGTTTGGAATATTTGATTAGCTGGAATTGCATTTATGTAGATTTACCTTCTAGTATCATGTCAATTTCTGTAATAAGCTTGGACTGGACCGTTAAATAGTGTGTCGTGCTAGGTTAGAAGGTCAAGTTGGTTGTCGTTAAATCTCCTTTTAGTTGCCTTTGTGAATTTGTTCAAAATGATGTAGGGATGAAGACGAAACAGAAGCATTAGGATGTCTGGGTGTATTCAAATTTAGAAATAGTATACTGCAATTTGAAATCACGTATGCTTGGTTACCTTGAAAGGTGGTTGGCTTATTTCGTTGTTTCAATTCTGAATGCAAATAAATTGCATGGTGTGTATTAGTTGGCTGTTGACAACTTCAATAAGTCCTTTAGTTAGGTTTGTCAAATTCCAGCTGTGTCCAATTCTAGCCGTTTTAAAATTAATTAATGCACAAATGTTAATCTTGACATGTGGGTTCGATGTTTAGTTGAGGACTCACCATTGCTTGAGCCTCTCTTGTGTTTACGCTAAGCGGACTCGATGTGGGTTCAAAGCACCACAGTCACTTGGGCCTATGTTCCACTCACGCTGGGTCTAGGTAACACCTCTTAAAGTGCTGGTGTTCAAGGACTGTCAACTGCAATTGTCCAATAGAAAATTCGTTTGGTCCATTAATTTGGACTTGGCTTGAAGGTCTCAATTCATAGTTTAGTAATGTAAGTTTAGGTTTTGAGTTAGGTAGCAGGTTCAAGCTAGACGGTTCTTCTTTTTGTTTGGACCCAGACTTGAAGTTAATGCACGGATTTTAGTAATAATAAATTAGGAATTTTCTTTTCTTCTAGATACAAAAACAAAAAAATTTGAAAAAATATAGTTGTTTTAGGCTTTCCCTTTTTAAAATAAAAATGAGATGGACCTCGCCCAATAAAAATATGAATTATGGGAGTCTTATGAAGTTTTAAAAGTATTTAGAAAATCAGGAAGGGTCGTATAGAGAATTTCACGACCCTCCCAAAAGATAATAACCCTCTAGACTCTTTTAGACGCGATTCTAATAAAATTACCCTCGTAAACTCGGGTGTGCATGTCATGTGACCCAAATCAAATCCTAATACATTGAATAGAGTATGCTTAGGATTGCGGGTGCATTTCATGTGACGCGATCCAATGGAACGCTTTATACAATGTTCACTTTCTTCTAAATAAAAACGGTTAAAAAGTAAATTTGGCTCATAGGCCCTTCATATGTTAGAATTAGATAATAAGCTGAATGCGATAGTTGAGCGACCGTGCTAGAACCACGGAACCCGAAAATGACTAACACCTTCTACTGGGTTAATAGAATTCCTTATTCGGATTTCTGATTCGCGGACTGTCAGCAGAGTTATATTCTTCCTCGGTTCGGGATTCAATTGGTGACTTGGGACACCATTAATCTCCTAAGTGGCAACACTGAATAATTAATAATAAATTCCGTTCCAATTTGTCCTTTTATAGGAAAACTCTTTTTACGTCTTTGTGGGGTGTAGGTGAAAAAGGAGGTGTAACAGCTCTGACAACTCTGCTGGGGACAAGAACCCAGAACGCTTTGTTCAGGGTTCAAGAATTCGAGTTTAGATAAATTGTTGTGTTTGGCTTATCTGGTTTTCTTACTTGATTTGTGCCTAATGAATTAATTGACAGCTTTTACCGCTTTGATATTATGTGAACTGTATATAAACTGTGCCGAAACCCATCTCATTTATGAGTTTTCTAAATCATGAAGAAGGATGCACTTTGTGTGACATTTTTTATGTATAGTGTCAAATTCCCAATTTAGAACGACGTTTGGATAAGTTGCAAAGCCGGCGAAGCTTCTTTATTTCTGGTACGCTGCCTTCCCCTCTGCTCGAGTTGTCCACTCGGGTAAGCCAGGTCTAGAACAAACACCCATGTTCTGAACCTAGAATAACTCAGCCTCATGCCGGATCCCTAGTAGGAACGCTTATTTGCATCATGTACATTTTGACTTTGGGGACTCAACACAGGGGTTGGGTCCGTCTAGGGCTAGCAACTTGAAATGAAAAGACCGTCCTGATGTATCCTACTTGTTTTCTATGCATTCATTTTGTTCGGACCTGCATGTTGACCAGCTTTTGAATCTTGGGAATGTCAAAAATTGAGAAGAAGAGAAAAAGAGAGAAATAACAGTGTAAAGTTAATTGCCCATTTTAGAAAAAAAATAATGTCCAAATACTATCGAAACTCTACCGGAATTTTTGGAAAAAAAAATTTATGTTTAAATTGTTTGTTTTGCTCAGAAAGCATAAAAATGGGAAAAAAAGAGTCTTTTATTTTAGTTTATTTTTGAAAATAAAAAATAAAATAGTTTGTTTTGCCATGAAAAATGTAAAAAAGATGGTTTTTTATTTATTTTCGTTTGTTTTGTTTTAATAAATAGAAAAGGAAAATAGTTGTCTTAACATGAAAAATGAAAATGAAAAAGTTTTGTTTTAAGAGTAGTTTTTTGTTATTTGCTTAAGAAATGTCAAAAATGAAAGTAAAAAAGAGACTTGTTTTAAAATAGTTTTTTTATTTGCCCGAACTACGCATGGTTTGATTCTGACAGGGCGTGAGATACCTAGGAAACCTCATCGGGTCCAACCTCCCTTTTACATAAATAGCCAAAAAAATGTCAAAATTTTAATTTTCGCTATAAATAAGTCGGGTGATGCTGTTTTGTCAAAAATAGCCGAATGTTTCTGAAAGGGGCACCAGAAGGTTGATTTGGCATAAACGGCCACTTGTGGTCATTTTTTAAATTTTGATCGGTTAATCCACACAGTCTTAAAATCTTCGTTTCCGAAGTGCTGAAAGGCTGTGTTGGATAAATCGGGTCTTTCATTTTAACTTGGAAAAACAAAAAATAGTAGCTTTGTTTTGAATCAAATAAAATTTTTACTCGTTTTAATCGCCTTAATAAATGTGTAGGATGAGCACAAACGAAAACAAATCCTTCACCATTTACAGTGAGGTCCCCATTCAACTCCATATGTGGTGGAATGATTTGGGAGAAAGCTACAAAGAAATAGTGGCCAGAATTTGGGAGGTCTCATCGGTCTACTAAATGTCAGGGCAAGGTCGAACGTCGTCGAGGCTTTAGTACCATTTTGGGACCCAACTCATAATGTATTCCGCTCTACGGATTTTGAGCTTACACCCACGCTGGAAGAAATCGCGGGTTATGCAGGGCTGAATAGGAATCTGAGGGGTCAATATCTGTTATCAACAAGGCCAGTAACTCTGCACCGATTTCTGGATTTGCTAAATATTAGCCGGACCCTGCAAAATGATAATATATCGTGGGGATGCTATGCTCTTCAGTTCCTATATCAGTGTTATGGTACTCCACGGGGTTTCGAATAGTTAAATTAGGGACTGACTCATGCTGGAAACAGAAATAAATGTGAAGCAAGATGCACATTTTCATTCATAACGACATTCCTTGGAATTGTGGTCTGTCCACGGGAAGATAAGAAAATAAAGATAGGTCTTGTAGGGATGGTTGATGTCGCAATCAAGAGGGAGAAAAAAACTATAGTTCCCCTGATCTTGTTAGAAATGTACCGTGTACTAACTACCAGCATGGAGCAAGGAGGTTTTTTCCAAGGTTGCAATTTATTACTTCAGCCGTGGATGCAAGAGCATCTCTGCCACCGAGTGGGGTATATGACCTATGGGCTGGCTGGTTTAAACTGCATTGAAGAATTTGAAAAGTGGGTAACAGGTGTTGCATTCCCCGGGGGTACTGAAGATTGGTTTGACGGCGGATCAAATTGAGTGGGAATTTGGGTGGTTACCTATTATTGAGATGGTATGCATGGCAGTGGGAGAGTGTTATATTTTGATAATGGGCATCCAGAGCATCCAACCATATGCTCCACATCGGGTACTGTGCCAATTGGGAAGGTTCTAAGTTGCCCCTAAAGATGAAGACTTGACCAAGTATGTCATCGAGTTAAATCTGGGAGTCACATTCCCGGAAGATGAAATTCTCAAGCTGTGGAATGAATACAGATTCCTTGAGCCCAAAATAATAGTGCAAAATGTAGCTAAATGTGAGGTGGACCCGAAGTATAGTGCATGGTTTGGGAAGAGGTTCCCGATTCATCAAAGGCCTGCTAAAAGAGCCCATGTCCAACAATTCACGGATGATTCGCAAGAATAATGGGGCGGGCTAGCAGAAGAAGAAAGTTACCGGGCAGAAATAGGCAAACTAAAGCAACAGATTGAGAGCCTGCAATTCGAGAACAGCGTGAAAGTTACCGTCGATCAGGGAGAAAATAACAGGCTAGCCCAGGAGAATGAGGCGCTTAGAGACCAAATCCAACAAATGAGGAAAGCCGCTAGTAACCAACCAATGAGTCGATCGGACGAGCGATTGATAAAGGGGCTGAGAAATGACTTAGGAAGCGCAAGGTGAATTGGAATAATCTGAGAATGTCATAGCAGAACTCAAGGCACAGTGGGAGAAAAAAAGAAAGGAGCACAATCGGCATTTACAACAGTTGAAAAGGGATCACGAGAAAACCATCGCCAATTGAAGAGAAAGATGGCCACTATTGAAGACAAATCGGTTAAGCAGGCCAGGAATTTTTAAACTGAAAGTGGACAATGTTACGACCTGTTGGCCCAAATGGAGGTAGAAGTGCAAGAATTACAGAATAAGCATCTGCAGGATTCTTAGGCGTTAAAAACATGCAGTAATAAGATAAAACACTTGCTTATAGAAAAGAAGAAAAAAAAGACAAGATTAGGGCCATTGCTCACGCCATTTTGAGGAGATGCCGGGCATGTGAAGACATGACCCCACTACTTTCGTCTCAGCAGTAATAATTTATGTGAAGCGGACTATGAATGAGTTAGAACAACTTGAAACTGATTTGGAACCTAGGTCCGCGGCGAGGCCGAACGATGCCCCATAGACACCTAAGTTTGAGGCTTTAGAGTATGCACAGTCCTTGTCTGTAGTTTTCTATTTTTGAGTCTTTCGTTTGACCGTCCGTTCTCTTTTCACATCAAGTATGTTCGTAGTCTTGGAGTCTGTATTTGTTTTTAGTTTGCGTCTGTTAGTTCCATTCTGCAAAGGTGTTTATTTTGCAATAGTTTGTTTTAGCAATGAAATTGAAAATTCCATAAATTATTGTGTCCTCTATTTTGCATTTACTTTCACGAACTACGCTTGGTCTGATTCGTGCAAGGTCACGATACGTAGGCGATCTACATAGTATTCGACTGTAATTGTAAAAAGGAAAAAAAGAAAGATAAAGTGATATAATAAAGAATAGAGAGAGAAAAATAAATAAAGAACAGAGCGGAAAAACAAGGGAAAAGAGGAATGAAAATAAGAAAAGAGAGTAAAAAATATAAAGATCGGAAAAAAAAGAAAGGATAGAATATGAAAGCGAAAGAGAAAGAAAGAGAGAGAAAAGAGAAAATGAAATGAAAGTTGTGACTGATAATAATAAAAGGCCGAGATGAGGCATTCATTCAAGCAAATGCATAATAGAGACGGTTAACTGTATAAGTTCATTCATGCCAACATGCGGTTATTGAATCTGTTAAAGTCTAATTTCTAACAATGTGGTTGTCTAAATGTTTGAGTATGGACAGGTGGTTAGTTGATCAGGCATTCTGGAAACCCATCCGTACACCAGTCGGTCAAAAGGTAAAGTAGACATGACAGGACAGGACGCAACATCAGTATTGTGGACCCTACCAATGAAGGTGAGGTGACAGATGCGGGTGCTATGAAAGAAGAGATTCGGAAACTGAAAGCACAAATGACCGAAATGCATCGGGCTTGGTCTCAAGGGCATCTGGTACCATCATACCCGCCAACCCATCCTACATCCCACCTCTAGCTTAGGCTTCGGAGCCCACCACTCCCAACACATCTTCAGCCTTCCCCTATCACACCCAGGGCAATGGTACCACTTCATATGCTCCTCTAGCTCCACCAACCAAACAAAGCCCTCCCCTACCCATGGTTCCAGTCTTTGTGGCACCTCCCCCAACCACATTATATAGATCGTCCAGTGAGCCCTTATTCCAAGCTCCTGACACTCAATATTACCTTCCTGAACCCACTTTTAAAGCTCCTGAGCCATATACCTACACACCCCATTTTGAGATCCCGGGATAAGTTGAGAAATCCATTACGAATACAGAACAGGAAGAAGTGATTCGTAAAGTCAAAATCCGGGAGCAATCCTTCAGGAACATGCATGGCTTAGGCAACCAAGTCAGTGTTGCTTCCAAATATTTATGCCCTTTCCCTGATGTTCAGTTGTCTGCAGGGTTCAAAATGCCCAAGTTCGATTTGTACAAGGGACATGGCGACTCGGTAGCCCACCTCCAAGGTTTCTGCAGTAAAATGAGAGGAGCTGGGGGAAAGGATGAATTGCTGATACCCTATTTCGTTCAAAGTCTGAGCGGGTCCGCAGTGGAATGGTACACAAGACAGGACCCCAGCCGATGGTATACATGGGGTGATTTTGCAAAAGCATTCATTGGACATTTTCAGTAGTACCTGGAGATAGTTCCCGATTATCTGTCATTGTTAAAGCTGGAGAAGAAGCTTGGGGAGAGTTTTAGAGAATTTGGTTTCCGCTGGAGGGAACAAACAACAAGAGTTTATCCTACGATGATAGAAAGTGAGATGGTGGACTACTTCTTGCGGACATTGGAGCCAACCTACTTTGGTCATCTCGTGACGTCTATTGGGAAGTCATTCAATGAAGTGGTAAAGATGGGAGCCATGATTGAGGAGGGATTTCGTGAGCTATTCTGCATTGAAAGCAACACCTAGGCCATCCAAAGCGGTACTGGTGATGTGCTCGGAAAGAAGAAGAAGGAGGAACTTGCCATAGTTGAAGCTAGTACTTGGTCCAGGTCCTATAACCCTCCACCCTACTACAGCCAACACAGACCTCACCACCCAAATTACCAATAAACAACATATGGCCCACCACAACATTACTACCCACCACCAGAACCACACTTTTATGTTAACTATGCCCAGACATACACTCAGCCTCCGACGCACCCGCAATGGCATGTACCGGCTCCCCAAAGCACATATTCACCTCCACAAAACACCAATCTACCTCCCAGGGCTAATTGACCAGGAACTGGCTTTTGCCCAAACCAAGATTTTAGAAGTGAGAAGGTCCCGAACAGAAAAATATTTACTCCGCAGGGAGAATCTTACACCACCCACTTTCACAGATTGAAAGAGTTGGGAATGTTGACCCCAATTGAACCCAAAGTACCTAATCCCCCTCCCTAAAACCTGGACCATTTTATTGGCTGTGAGTATTGCTCTGGGATGCTGAGGCACGATACTGAGAAGTGCTGGAAATTGAAGAACGCAGTGCAGGAACTTATTGATAATTGCCGTACTAAGGTACAGGCTCCGGAGGCACCAAACATTAATCAAACCCGTTGCCAGTGCATCACGAGACTAACATGATTGAACTGATACATAAGGGATCAAAGCCTAAAAAGCCATCACAGAAATTCATGATGATCCATTCTACTGAAGCCAAGGAAAAAGAAAAGGCAGCTAGGGCAAAGCCAACAATTCAACCACCAGAGATAGATGACAAGCCAGTGGTGGTAATGGGGAAAGGGTCATCCGTCGGCGTAAGGAAGATAGGCCAAGTTAGTAGTACCAGAGGCATCATCTACTCCCGTGGTTATTGTGAAAGGGGCCTACAGAGAGCCGATTATCATCAAGTCGGTAGTCCAATTACATGTGGTAAATAGCAAAGCCGTGCCATAGAAATATGAGAACTAGTGGTGACATACAAAAGAAAGGAGACTGGGGAAGAGAGTTGTGAAGCATAGGGTTAACTCAGTCATGATGTTATTTTGCCCCCGAAGAGTTAAGAAAGGCTAGGGGCACTAAGGACAATGCAATACTAGTCAAGAATGCTGTGACAGAAGAAGAGGTGGAGGAACTTCTGAAAAATATGAAAGTACAGGATTATTCCATTGTTGAGCAACTGATAAAAACACTGGCTCAGATCTCGTTGTTATCATTACTGATCCACTCGGACGAGCATCACTGGGATTTGATGAAGATATTGAATGAAGCTCATGTGCCCGACAAAATTTCAGTCAACCATCTAGAGACAATTGCCAACAAGATCTTTGAGGTGAACAGGGTAA
This sequence comes from Nicotiana benthamiana, assembly GCA_034376525.1. Lineage (NCBI taxonomy): Eukaryota > Viridiplantae > Streptophyta > Magnoliopsida > Solanales > Solanaceae > Nicotiana > Nicotiana benthamiana. The sequence goes on from CM067330.1 coordinate 104,016,023, forward strand.
TATTTTATGATGATGAATTACCCGTGGAGGGTACAGAACACAACAAAGATCTCTACTTGACGGTCAAGTGTGAAGATTCAATGGTTACTCGGGTGTTGATCGATAACGGGTCTAGTGCCAATATTTGTCCTTGTCTATGCCGAACAAATGGAAGATTGATGATGAAAGAATCCACAAAAAATAGTGTTTGTGTTCGAGGGTTCGACGGAGGTGGAACAGACACGGTGGGGGATATTATACTTGAATTGACCATTGGCCCAGTCGAGTTCACTATGGAATTTCAGGCGTTGGATGCTGCAGTATCTTATAATATTTTGTTGGGTCGACTATGGATCCACGCGGCCAAGGTAGTGCCCTCCACACTGTACCAAATGGTCAAGTTTGAGTGGGACAGACAAGAAATTGTGCTACATGGGGAAGAACCCACATGCTCTGTAAGTGATGCCATCGTGCCCTTTATAGATACTGATGATGATAAGGGACCATGGTTTTATCAGGTCTTCGACACGATTCCGGTGAACAGAGTGCCATAGGGTCAAAGCATTCCATGTCCCAGGGTAGCAGCCACGACCGTCATGGTAGTTTCAGAAATGCTGGGTAATAGGTTCGTGCTTGGTACGGGTATGGGCGCTGAGCTCCAGGGTATTGTTCAACCTGGTTCTTTTCCCAAGAACCTGGACACCTTTGGGTTAGGATTCAAGCCAACAGAGGCAAATGTTAGAAGGGCTCGTAAATTGAAAAAGAAACCTTGGTTTCTTCCCAAACTGATTCCACGCCTGTCCAGGTCCTTCATCAGGTCGGGTGTCAGAAAGTAGTTATTGGTAAAGATGTCAGGTCCAATGATTGGTGCATATGGGAACTTGGATAAGGTGCTTGAGAGGGTATTTGCTGAAGTGAACATGGTTGAGGTTGGGGAAGGGTCAAGCAAAGCAGATATACAATACATCGGGCCACGTGCTAATAACAACAACTGGGAAGCTACTCCTCTTTCTATTTGGAAAGAGTCGTGGTAGTGGGTTTTGTTTTCCTTTTGTTCACCTGGATTATTCCAGGTTTTTGTAAGTCAGTTGCTATGTTCCATCCGTTTGGATGAGATAAAACCATGTTATCTTTACATTCAATGAAATGCAATTTTTTTTTCATTCCTAATTTTATTTCCATTTTTCTTTTCTATTATGTACAGTTCTCTTTATGCTGATATCAATGACATGACATGCATGAGGAATATTTGGCCTAGTCTTTAAAGCCAATATAACTTAAAATCATAATATAAGAAATCGAGTGTGATGATGAAGTGGAATGGGATGTTGATGAGGCCTATGAGGAAATTAGTAAAGAATTAAGTCACTTTGAAGAAAAAACCAAACCTAACCTAAATGACACAGAAGCATTTATTCGAGGGGACCAAGACAATGTTCGCAAAACTAAAATAAGTGTTTACCTGGAGCCACAACTCAAGGAGGATATAATTAGTGCATTGTGTGAATACAAAGATGTTTTTGCATGTTCTTATGATGATATGCCGGGTCTAAGCACCAATTTAGTGGTTCACAAATTGCCCACTGATCCGACACTCCTTTCTATCAAGCAGAAGCCGAGAAAGTTCAAAACAAACATAAGTGTAAAGATCAAGGAAGATATTAGCAAGCTTTTTGACGCAAAGGTCATTCGGGTTACACGGTATCCCACCTGATTAGCCAATGTTGTGCCTGTGCCAAAGAAAGATGGCAAGACCAGGGTATGTGTTGACTATCGGGATCTTAACAAAGCGAGTCCAAAGGATATTTTTCTATTGCCAAACATCCACATAATGATTAAATATTGTGCCAAATATGATATTGGTTCTTTTGTGGATTGTTACGCGGGTTATTATCAGATTCTAATGGATGAGGAAGATGCGGAAAAGATGGCATTCATCACATCGTGGGGAACATACTATTATCGGGTCATGCTGTTTGGTTTGAAAAATGCTGGGGCAACTTATATGAGGGCCATGACAGCAATATTCCATGATATGATGCATAAAAAATTGATGTGTATGTGGATGATGTGATCGTGAAGTCTAGACAACAGTCCAACCATGTCAAGGATTTGAGAAAGTTCTTTCAAAGGATTCGCAGGTACAATATTAAGCTCAATCCTACAAAATGTGCTTTTAGGGTGCCATCTAGGAAGTTGTTGGGATTTGTAGTAAGCCGTCAAGGTATTGAACTAGACCCATAGAAGATCAAAGCTATTTAGGAATATCCGCCTCCAAGGAACAAAATTGAGGTGATGAGTTTATTGGGAAGATTGAATTACATCAGTAGGTTCATTGCTCAGCTCACTACATCTTGTGAGCCGATTTTCAAATTGTTAAAGAAAGATGCTGCAGTCAAGTGGACTGATGAATGTCAAGAGGCTTTTGATAATATAAAGGAGTATTTGTCGAACCCACCCGTGTTGGTCCTGCCAGAACCAAGAGGCCTTTGATTCTATATCTGACGGTTTTGCATAATTCATTAGGCTGCGTACTGGGGCAGCATAATGTTACGGGCAGGAATGAGCAGGCTATCTATTATCTCAGCAAGAAGTTCACATCTTACGAGGTCAAGTATACTCATCCAGAGAGGACATGTTGCGCCCTAACTTAGGTAGCACAGAAGATGAAACATTATTTGTCGTCCTACACTACTTACCTCATATCTCACTTGGACCCATTGAAGTATATTTTTTAGAAGCCTATGCCCACAGGGAGGCTTGAAAAGTGGCAGATCCTGCCTACAAAGTTCGAAATTATCTATGTGACATGGACTACTATGAAGGTACATGCATTAGCTGATCATTTGGCTGAGAATCCAGTTGATGAAGATTATGAACCGTTGAAAACTTATTTCCCTGATGAACAGGTGATGCACATTAAAGAATTGGAACAAGTTGAGAAGCCATGATGGAAGCTTTTCTTTGATGGCGCTGCAAATACGAAAGGCGTGGGAGAGTGGTACTCATTTCTTAAATAGTTCAGCACTACCCCGTTACAGCTCAGCTTCGTTTCTATTGTACGAATAACATGGTAGAATATTAGGCGTGTATCTTGGGACTAAGATTAGCTGTAGATATGGGTGTTCGGGAAATCTTGGTTATGGGTGGCTCGGACCTACTAGTACACCAAATTCAAGGAGGATGGGAAACAGAAGATTTAAAGCTTATATCGTACCAACAATGTTTGTATAAGCTTTACCAACGGTTCCACTCTATAGAGTACAGGAACATTCCAAGGATTCATATTGAGGTCACCGATATTTTGGCTACTTTGACGTCAATGTTACATCACTCAAACAAGGCCTATGTCGACCCTCTACAGATTTACGTTGGGGATCAACCTACTTATTGTAATATGATCTAAGAGGAACTTAACGGCTAGCTGTGGTTTCACGATATCATGTAATATATCAGAATGGGGGTATACCCGATACAAGCCACCGGTGATCAGAAAAGAGCAATTCCGCGACTGGCAAGCAGGTTTTTCCTTAGTGGAAGAGTGTTATTTAAAAGAACTCCAGATCTTGGGCTGTTGAGGTGCATGGATGCAAGGCAAGCCACATCTATCATGATTGAGGTACATTCGGGAGTCTGTGGATCACATATGAGTGGATATGTTTTGGCAAAGAAGATCCTACGGGCAGGTTATTATTGGATTATTATGGAGCGGAATTGTATCGATTTTGTGCATAAACGCCATCAATGCCAAGTGCATAGAGATTTGATTCATTCTCCGCCATCAGAACTACATACGATGTTCGCATCATGGCCTTTTGTCGCATGGGGCATGGATGTTATTAGGTCAATCAAACTAGCAGTGTCAAACGGGCACATGTTCATTTTGGTAGCTATAGACTATTTTACCAAATGGGTAGAGGCCAAAACGTTCAAGTTTGTAACCAAGAAAGTTGTGGTGGATTTTGCGTATTCAAACATTATCTGTCGACTTGGGATACCAAAAGTGATAATTACAAATAATGGGTCAAACCTCAATAGTCACTTGATGAAGGAAACATGTGAGCAATTCAAGATTAGCCATATGCATTTTACTCCATATCACCCTAAAGCAAATGGTGCGGTTGAGGCAGCTAATAAGAATATAAAGAAAACATTGTGGAGGATGGTGGAAGGTTTGAGATAGTGGCATGAAAAGTTGCGTTTTGCATTGTTGGGGTATCGCACCACCGTTCGTACTTTGGTGAGGGCGACTCCTTATTCATTAGTGTACACCGAGGCAATAATACCCACAGAGATGGAAATCCCGTCTCTGCAAATCATTGCAGAGGCTGAGATCGATGATGATGAATGGGTGAAAAACCGCCTTGAGCAGTTGAGTTTGATTGACGAGAAGATGTTGGTATCAGTGTGTCAACTGTGCCAACGAAGAATGGCAAGAATATATAACAAGAAAGTGTGTCCGAGGAAGTTCAAAGTCGGACAGTTAGTACTGAGGCGGATTTTGCCTAATTGGGCTGAAGTGAAAGGAAAATTTGCCCCAAACTGGCAGGGACCATTTGTTGTAATTAGAGTGTTGTCTAATGGCTCACTATATTTGACAGATGTAGAAGGAAAATGTGTAGAAATAGCCATTAATTTTGATGCAGTCAAGAGATATTATGTATCATTTCTCTATTTCTGAATGTATCTGTTTGTATTCGGCATATTTTAAAGATTGAAATGACGAAGGCATTTTATTCTGCTATCCAAATAGTTTTATCCCTTGTCATCCCCTTTTGAGCCTTACTTATTTTTCATACCCCTCTTTTGGAATCAACGACAGATCAAGAAATGCAGGTGTCGAACATAAAGAAAAGAAAAGAAAGAAAAAGTAAACGAAAAGAAAGAAAAGAAGGAAAAGAAAAGAAAGGGAAAAAAAGAAAAGAAAAGGAAAAGGAGAAAAGAAAAAGGAAAAAGAAGAGAAGAAAAGAAAAGAAAAGAGAAAGAAAAGAAAAGAAAATGAAAAAAAAGAAAAGAAAAGGAAAAGGGAAAATGAAAAGAAAGAAAACAAAAGAAGGAAAGAAAAATCTTAATGAAAGTAATCACGATACAGTGAACTACGTTTGACTTGATCCCGAAAGTGTACGTAGGCAGCCTCTCTGAGGTTCAGCATACCAAAATAAAAATTCAAAAGTCCCCAAGAAAGAAACTGGGCAGAAATTGTGGTTCTTTGTGATAAATTGGATTCCGAATGTTGTAGTTTTAACCCATTTTGAAATTATTTTGAGCATGTCTTACCCTTCTTTCTAACCACATCCAAAAGCCACATTACGGTCCAAAGAAAGATCTTGCGATTAATTTTTGAGAAATGCCAAGTCGAGCAGGGAAAATTAATTGGCAATAGAGGCAACACTCCGGTGAGCAATAAAAAGAAAGGATAAAAATGAGAGAGTCTTGTTGGTGAAAGCTCTCACGGGCACCGTAAGGTGACGGGAGATGAGAAAAAATAAAATAAGAGAGTCTTAGTGGTGAAAACCCTCACGGGCACCTTAAAGTGAAAGTGACATGAGAAATGGCAAACTGAGAAAGGTCTGTTGGTGAAAACTATTTCATTGCATCGCAAGATAAACGAGGTTAAGGATTGGGTAAAGTAATGAAGAGATTAAAGTTCTGGGCGATGAAGTATGGCAACTGAAAGCTGGTTAGTTGGATCGGTTGGGCCGGTTAGTCCAAAATGCATGTCATGATCATTGGTGCCAGCTATTCCGGTCAGATAAGTTTCTTTTCTTTTTCCCTTTAACAGTTATCTGGTTTTGGATTCCTCTTATCCTTAACTCATAAAATCATTGAATTTCATTCTTTTTTCGGGGTTTGTTTGTTTAAAATGTTCCAATGTTATTTTTGTTCAATGCAAACGGGAAAGGATTTCAAAGCCCGCTACCAGCTTCCGAAAATGATAAAGCATAATGTGGCCAGAGCATGCCAACAACAGTGCGATGTAAAACGGAATAGGGGAAGTATCCGGAAGTTCCATCAGAAAAATATTTGGGAAATGTGAAGGTTATGGAAAAAGGGCCGGAAAGGTAAAACAACAGTATGGGTACAAAAGCATGCAGGTTATCATAAATTGGGGAACGTGGAGGTTCGGTCGGAAATCCAGGCAGTTCAGAGAAAGTCAGGAAATACAAAGCAAGGCAATGGAAGAACGATGCAACAAGAAATGCCATCAACTAACCACCATTTCTAAACTAACAAAATTTTTGGTGATTGAAACAGGGGCAGGAAAATTGTTTGTCAGGAGGAATTCTCCCTGAGGAAAGAGCAGGTATTAAGTTTAATTGCGAGTGTGGCATGGTTAAAATACAAGAAAATGAGGAGCAGCATAGAGAGATGTAAGTTGTGTTAGGTTCGCATTTTAAAGTAAAATTGTAAAGTGTTGAAGTGGGGAGGCCGCCCCTATAACAGAGGAATACATTTCAATCTGTAATTCAACCCTTATTAGTATGTGGTAAAAGCCCCAATTTTCCCAAACTGAGCCAGAAAGTTTTCTTGGTGTCTATTTTTGTGAAATCAGGAGCCCGCCTGGATAATAGATGAATACATTTCAAGTTCAGAAGTCAGGAGCCCGCCTGGAGAACAGAGGCATGCAGTTCAGATTCAACAGTCAGGAGCCCGCCTGAAGAACAAAGGTGATATAATTCCAATTTTAGTTTTCGACCAATTTCTTTGTCTATTTTGATGTCAGGAGCCCACCTGGAGAACATAGGCATATATTTCAATTTTTTGAAGTCAGGAGCCCGCCTGGAGAACAGAGGCATAAATTTCAAGTTTCAGCAGTCAGGAGCCCGCCTGAAGAATAGAGGTGATATGATTCCAATTTTATTTTTCGATCAATTTCTTTGTCTTTTCAGCAATCAGGAGTCCGCCTGTAGAACAGAGACATGCATTTTGAATATTAGTAGTCAGGAGCCCGCCTGAGGAGTAGAGGAATATATTTCAGTCGGCAATCAGAAGCCTTGCTGAAGAACAGAGGTGATGTAATTCATTTTTAGTTTTCAATCAACTTCTTTGTTTAAATATATGAAGTCGGGAGTCTGCCTGGAGAACAGAGACACGCATTTCGAATTTCCATAGTCAGGAGCCCGCTTGAAGAATGGAGGTATTAAATTTTTAAGTAGTCGAAGTCAGGAGCCCGCCTAGAGAATGGAGGTATTAATTTTTAGGTAGTGAAAGTCAGGAGCCCGCCTAGAGAATGGAGGTTGTTATATTTTAAGTTGCAGTTGATGTCAGGAGCCCGCCTGGAGAATGGAGGTATTTTCAAGTTGTAGTTGCAGTCAGGAGCCCGCCTGAAGAACAGAGGTATACAATTCAAGTTTAAGAAATCAGGAGCCCGCCCGTATAACAGAGGAGCCCGCCTGGAAAATAGAGAAATACATTTAAATTTCAAGTTCATCTGTTAGGAGCCCGCTTGGTTAATAGAGAAATACATTCAATTTAAAGTTCAACAGTCAGGAGCCCGCTTGGATAATAAAGGAATACATTCAATTTCAAGTTCAGCATTTAGGAACACACCTGGATAATAGAGGAAAACATTCAAGTTCAAGATTATTCAAGTTCAGCAATTTGGAGAGAAGTAACAACATCGCAATCATCAAGTCGAAGTAACAACAATGGATTTCACCAAGAGAACACAAGACTACAAGGAAGTACAAGAACAAGTTTGAAGAATTTAGATAGGATTTTGTAATTCGTAACTCATAGCTTAGGCTAGTTTCTTTTATTTTGACATGGTGTAATAAGAAAGGTCAGTGAGCAGCAGCAGTAGCAATCACAGTGAAATCATAGCTCCTGCTAGTCCCAACTACCAGACATTCCCGAACTTCACTGACTAGATTCGTATTTAGGCCAGGATATGTAGGTAATCTCTGAAGCAAGGTGTGTCAAACTTTTCAATAGCTTCACACGGAATATGTGAACGGGCAAACATCCCTCATTTTCACTCACTTGTCTGTGCACGAAACCTTTTCGTGTTTCCGGACAAAGAGGGGCAGCTGTGAGCACGTGATTTTAGCCATATATATGAACTATTCCCAAAAATTAAAAAAAAAAAGACTTTTTCTTATTTTTACAATTTGTGTGCCATTTTTCTTATGATTGTTCGCATTGTATTTGTGCATTTTTATTTCATATGAAAATACAAAAAATATGAATTTGCATTTAGGATTTATTTTCATATTTTTAGGATTAGTTAGGGGTTTATTTGTTTTAGAACAAAACATGAAAAATCACAAAAATAGTTCACTTGTGCATTTTATTTGTTTTAATTGTGAAGTTGTCATGAAATAGTTTTTAAATAATTTTAGGAGTTAATTAGTTTTTGCTTTGAAATATATTAGGATTTTGTGTTAATTTTGCGTCTTTATAAAAATTACAAAAATGAGAAAAAGGAAACAAGTAAGAGAAAAGAAACAAATTCAATAAAAGGAAAATAAAATAAAGAAAAAGAGGGCTGCTCTCAATTGGGCTTCTTTCAAATTAAACCACATCCCAGACCTCCCAAACCCGGCCAGCCCAGAATCCTTCCCCACCCGATCCAATACACTAAAATCAAAACGATGCCGTTTGGCGTCGATCAATCTAAACCGTCGAGGTTAACAAGATCAATAGCTCAGAGGCGGGGTAGGCGTACGATAAGACTATCCGAACGTCCCCCCTGACACCATTTATCATCGTCTTCCTCACCCCTTACAAACCCTAGGCACGCCGCCCTGAAACACCCTAGATCTCCGGTGGCGGCCCCGGTGTCCAACCTCTTCTAAATGAACACCCTAACACCACCTCGCCTTTTACATTTTCAATCCATAGCCAAAACCGTTCAAACACACCTGGAACCCTTCGAATCTGCGTTGTGAAGCCATGAACCCTAGCTTCGCCACCATAAAATCCCTATGTCGCTGGTGGCGGCGCCGATGCAAACCACCACCAAACTTACACCGTTGACCCCCCTCCATCTCCTCGCTCCAACCCTACCAATGGTTTCCCTCTAATCTTCACGTAATCGTTCGAAACTTAAGTTGAAGAACTCGATCAAAATACAACCTTGTCCAAATCAACCTAAATTCATACCATACTCTCCCCGTCCCTCCTTCATCACTAATCCCTACCTAGCAACCCTCGAATCTCTCTAAAACTAAAAAAGATGGATCTAGGGTTGGTCAGATCGGGCCTGTATTAAGGAGCTTCATAGTCAATTGATTTCTATTAACGTTACGTGCCTATTTTGTCTAAAATAGACAAGTAACGTTAACCGGAATTCAATTTCGATGGGCTAATCTGTGTGGAGTCCGGGTGAGTTTCTTTTCTAATTTTTACCCTTTTCTTTTGTTTGTCCTCTTTAGTTGTGATCTGTGTTAGTAAAATCCATGTTTTCTTTGATAGCTAGTAGAAATCATGCTTGTTTCTTTTAGTTCGATTCTGATTTCTTTTTTTTTGCTGAATTAAAATTAATAGTTTAAACAATTCAACAATTAATTGTTAGTTTAATTAGGTTTATCCTCTGTTATGTTCATATGAAATTGGATTTGGAAGTTGTTTGAGACTGATTTCAGTTAGTATTAATTGTTTGTTCAATTTTAGTGTTAATTGAGATAGTGTTTAAGATAGTTTGTTTATATATAGCTGATTAATTCATTTTTTAGTTAACTTCAGTTAGTTTTTAGCTAAGGGTAAATGGGTTGGTGTAGTTAACAGAGGTTACTAATTTTAGGAGGTAATAGGGGTAGTTTGGGCATGGGAAAAGGATAGTTTCTTTAAGAATAGTAATTTCCAAAGTAGGGAATTTGTAATGGGTATAGGACCTTCTAGAATGATACTTTTGTGTGCCTTTCAGCACAATAGAGGTCTTTATTTGGTTAGCAAGTGAAAAATAGATGGACCAAACTGAAAATAAGGGAGCGACTAAAAAGAAACCTAAAATCTGATCTACCCTCTTTTTGTCACCTATAAAAGGGCATGGAGTGCCTTGAGGAAAGGTCTTCAACATTCAGCCCAAAAAATCTCCACCAAAATTTCTCCTCCTTTCCTTCAATCTCAGTTATCATCTCAATTCCAATACTCAAAAATACAAAGCATCAGGATATTAGAAAACCAAAACAAAAAAGAATAAGAAGAAAAACTAAAAAAAAAAAATTACTGTTTCATTGAGTGATTTTAGCTGTGATTCTGATTTCCATCTGGTATGTGCTCAATTTATATTTGTAGTTGAGGGTGGGATTCATTGAAGTAATTTGGTATTTTTCCAAGTTGTTTCACATCTGTTGGATTACCTGTGCATTTCTGAGTTCGTTCCTAGTTTTTAAGAAGCTGATTAGGTCAAAATTCTCTCTATTGTTGCTGGCTGTGGTTGATGTGTGAAATTGCTTGCTGACTTTTCTTTTTTCATTTGGTACAATTCCAGGTATGTTCTCAGATTCAAGGTGTTGGAACTGAATTGATATGTATGAAATCACTTGAAGTCCATTAATGAAGAAATGAAGATGTTAGCCATTTTGGCATTTCCTGTGTGAAAAGCTGTTTTGAGTGACCTTTGAATGTATTAATTGAAGTGGCATAGACTGTTTGGACTATTTGATTTGCTGGGATTGCATTTCTCCAGATATACCTTCTAGTATACTATTAATTTATGTAATAAGCTTGGACTGGACCGTTAAATAGTGTTTCGTGCTATGTTAATAGGTAATTCAAGTTGGTTGTAGTTAAATTTCCTTTTAGCTGCCTTTGTGAATTTGTTCAAAATGATGTAGGGATGAAGACGAAACATAAGCATTAGGATGTCTGGGTGTTTTCAAATAAATTGCATGGTGTGTAATTAGTTAGCTGTTGACGACTTCAATAAGTCCTTTTGTTAGGTGTGTCAAATTCCAGTTGTTTTAAAATTAATTACAAATGTTAATCTTGGCATGTGGGTTCGATGTTGAGTTGAGGACTCACCGTTGCTTGAGCCTCTCTTGTTTTTACGCTAAGCGGACTCGATGTGGGTTCAAAGCACCACAGTCACTTGGGACTATGTTCCACTCACGCTGGGTCCAGATAACACTTCTTAAGGGGCTGGTGTTCAAGCCCTGTCAACTGCAATTGTCCAATAGCAAATTTGTTTGGTCCATTAATTTTGACTTGGCTTGAAGGTCTCAATTCATAGTTTAGTAATTTAAGTTTGGATTTTGAGTTAGGTAGCGAGTTCAAGATAGAAGGCTCGTCCTTTTGTTTGGACCCGGACTTGAACTCAATGACCGAATTTTAATAATAATTAATTAGGATTTTTCTTTTCTTCTAGAGAAAAAAACAAAAAAAACATAAAGAATATAGTCGCTTTTGGCTTGCCCTTTTTAAAATAAAAATGAGATGAGCCTCGCCCAATAAAAATACAAATTCGGGGCCCTCAATAAATGTTTAAAAGTATTTAGAAAATCGGAAAGGGTCGCATAGCGAATTTTACGACCATCCCAAAAGATAATAATGTGCTAGACTCTTTTAGACGCGATTTTAATAAAATTACCCTCTTAAACTCGGGTGTGCATTTTATTCGATCCAAATTAAATCTTAAAATGTTGAATAGAGTATGCTTAAGATTACGGGTGCATTTCATGTGACGCGATCCAAAGGCACGCTTTAAATGATGTTCACTTTCTTTTGAATAAAAACATGTTGAATAAAAGCGGTTAAAAAGTAAAATTGACACATGGGCCCTTCATGCGTTAAAATTAGATAATAAGATGAATGCGACAGTTGAGCGACCGTGCTAGAACCACGGAACCCGGGAATGCCTAACACCTTCTTCCGAGTAAACACAATTCCTTATCCAGCTTTCTGGTTCGCGAATTGTCAACAGTGTCATATTCTTCCTCGATTCGGGATTCAACAGGTGACTTGGGACACCATTAATCTCCCAAGTGGCAACTCTGAATAATTATTGATAAATCCCATTCCTATTGTCCTTTGATTGGAAAAACTACTTTTACGCCCCTTTTGCGGGGTGTAGGTGAAAAGGAGGTGTGACATCATCCTCTCTCTCGCCTTAGCGAGTCGGAATAACTTCTTCTCCCCGTCTTTGTTACCTAGCTCCTCATACAGATGAGCAAAAGATGTCGTCTTAGCCTCCGTTACTGCCATATTCTCCTAATTCCTAGCTTCCTTGTACCTCTTCTTGTTTGCGCTTTTCTCCTCCTCACTAGTGCTCCCTATTAACCGTAGGTAAGCCGCCTTCTTTACGGTTAATAGGGAGCACTGGTGACGAAAAGAAAAGAGTGAACAAGGAGAGGTATAAGGAAGCTAGGAAGGAGGAGAAGATGGAAGTAACAGAGGTTAAGACGACAACTTTTACGTCTGAAAAGTGGCTAAATTTCGATTACTTTTTAAACTGGGCTATTTTGAAAGACCAGTTGTAAATCTAGATATTTTTAAATTTCTTCGATTTTTACCTCATATAGCAAAGGTTAACATTTTATTTATTTTAAATAATATCATTTAAAAAATTATATTCTATAGATACCTTTTACTGTATATAGTAAAATATCAAATTTTGCTACCTCCTACCCCTAAGCCACTAAATACACTATTCAGCTACACAAATTTCTTTCTCTCTCTAATTTGATTTATTTCATTCTCTCTTCCAAATAATACTGGATTCATTGACCGACCATCACTTCTCTTGGCTGGGATTTGGGAACCTCATCCTCTCCGGCGAAATCCAGTTGTATGCCCCTCTCTCTTTGTGATGACTCGACCCGTCGTCTTTTGTATTTCATGCCACGTTATCCCCGTTTTATGCTTCCCCGTATGTTGATATGTGTTTGGTGAGTTTGAAGTGTGTGGGATCGAATTTGGTTAGAAATTAGACCAATAGTCAATTTAAGGAAAGCTTAAGTTAAAAAGTCAACCTGACGTTGACTTGTGAGTTAGAGGGTTTGGATTGTATTTCCGATGGGTCGACTAGTTTCGGGGGATGATTTTTGACTTAGGAGTGAAAACAGAATTGAATTTGGAGGTCCGGTGTAGAATTAGGCTTGAATTGGCTAAGTTGAATTTTGGCGAATTCCGGTTGATAGGTGAGAATTTGATCCAAGGGTCGGAATGAAATTCTGAGAGTTATAGTAGCTTCGTTAGGTGAATTTTGATATGTGTGCAAAATTACAGGTCATTCAGACTTCGTTTGGTTGGTTTCAGCATCGAATGTGATTTTGGAAAACTCTAAGTTATCTTAGGCTTTGATTTGAGGAAAACAATGATTTTTGGTGTTAATGTTGGTGTTTTCCGGGCTCGAGCAAGATTGAATGAGGTATTTGGTCATATTTATGTTATTGGATTGGACTCCGGGGGCCACGGGGTGATTGCATGGTGAAACGATAATATTTTGAGTTTGCATCAGATTTGGGATTCTGTCATATGGTATTTCCGTGTTTGCGGACAATGGACCACATAGGCGGTGTTCGCTGAAGCGGCCAAGGACATTTTGGCTGGGACCGTAGAAGCGGACAAGCGACCGCAGGAGCAAAGGTCGCGGAAGCGGTCAAGGACCGCAGAAACGGTCGATGGGGATTCAAGTTAAACCACAGAAGCAGTCAAAAGAACGCGGAAGAGAAACTCGCTGAAGCGGAGAAATGGCCGCTGGAGCGGAAATCGGCCTGGTTTAATGAAACAGTAGGTTTTCAATTTTTTAAAAGAGAAGAACATTGGAACCTCGGGCTAAGACGATTGTGGGCGATATTTGGAGAGATTGTTGAGGGAATTCATCAGGTAAGAACTCTTGGACCTAAAGTATGTCAAATATAGTGTAAAATAATGGATTAAACACAATGAATTCAAGGTTTTTCATGTAAAAAATGGTGGTTAGTGCTTGAAATCTAAGTGAGCTTAAAGTGTTGATTTGAGGGGTCAAATGGACTCCGATTCTTGTAAATTTGATATGTATGGACTCGCGGCGAGACGAGGAATATGAAAATTTAAATTTTTGTAATTTTTTGAGAAGTGTCCCCGGGGCTCGGGTTTTTCCAACTTCATGTTTTTGGGTGTATTTTGAGTTATTTCGATTGAGTTATGTTCCATTAGCATATTGTGACGTATTCCTATTGGTTTTGATCAGATTCGGCATCCGCGGAGGTTGATTCTCGATGGAAAGGCATTGCGAGCTAGTTTGTGGCTGGCTGAGGTAAGTAATGGGTGTAGATGATGACCCAATGGATTTAAACCCCGGTATATCACATTGTGAGGCTATCATGAGGCTAGACACGCACTCCATGGTTAGTGCGGGGTCGTATGTTTTTGGAATTTGTGACGCGGTTCAATTCGAGGGATAAATTGTGCTATGTTGGTGATTGCTTCGCATACTTTATTGATGATATATGGGCTTGATGCCATGTTTGGGGCCTTGTTCCGACTTGTAGAATCCTTCATGGATCGTTATTTCAGAATTATCATGATATGGACATTATTTGAATTCAGTCCAGGGTTCTAAACACTATTTTTGTAGAATCCACGAGAAAACTCACGAAGGGATGAGTTCTATGAGCTACACATTCGAGAGGGTCTAGCCTTCGCATTCGTGAAGGCTAGAGAAGGGATCTCATCGCGTTCGCAAAGTGAGTTAAGCTTTCGCAAAGAAGAATTTGTAGTCAGATTGTCTAAGGCAATTTTATTCAACGCATTCGACAATGTTTAAGCGGAATGGGTATCACATTCGCGTAAGGCATTTATTGGTCAACATGATTTTGTGCATCTTGATCGTGAGGAGTTGACCACGATTGCGAAGAAGGAAGGGTCAGACCTGGGCAGGATGTGTTAAGTCACTTCATTCGCGCTTTTGGGACTCATTTCCCCCGTTGTGATCATTTTGAGAGCTTTTAGAAGGAAATTAAAGAGGGATTCAGGGGGAATCGATTGGAGGTAACAATTTTGGCCCTAAAATCAATTATATTGTGAAACTACCAAGAAATTCATGGAAACGAAGCCTAAAATTGAAGAATTAGGGCTGAAAATAGGGTTATAGGATGTGTTGGTGCTTTTGGTTGAGGTCCCGCATACCTCGGGTGAGTTTCACATGGTCAATCGGACCATTTTTGAGTTTGAGGAATTGTAGAAAATCAGCCTAGCAGTTGCAGGTATTTTGGCCTTTGCGTTCGTGAAGGGGAGCTCATATTCGCGAAAGGCTAAGTTCTGTGAGCTATGCGTTCGCGAGGGTATTGGCCATGTTCGCAAAGGCAATAGAAGGGATCTCATCGCATTTGCAAAGTGAGTTATGCGGTCGTGAAGAAGGATTTGTAGCCAGATTGTCTAAGGCAATTGTATTCACTACGTTCGCATGAAGGCTACCCCGTTCATGAAGGTTTAAGCAATATGGGCATCGCGTTCACATCTGGTACATTGCGTTCACGTAAGGCAATTATTGGTCAATATGATTTTGTTCATCGCGATCGCGATCGCGAAGAAGGAAGGGTCATACATGGGCAAAATGTTTTCAATCTCTTCATCCACGATTATGGGGCTTATTTCCCCCATTGTTGATCAAATTGAGAGCTTTCTGAAGGAAATTAAATAGGGATTCAAGGTGAATCGATTGGAGGTACGAATTTTGGTCCTAATACTCGATTATATTGTGAAATCTACCTAGAAATACATGAAAACTAAGCCTAAAATTAAAGAAATAGGGCTTGAGAAATTGGACTTTTGATTTGGGATTTGAAAGATCATTTAGGGTCAAATTTGAGAACTTTTGATATGTATGAACTTGTGTGGAGAAAAGGAATCTATGGTGTGAAAAATTCTGAGTTTCGAGAAATGGATTGTAGCTCGGGTTTTGTTAATTTCGGGATTTGTGTCAGTTATTGATTGTTTTTACTCGGGCTTTGTTCCCTTAGTATATTGTGATGTATTCGTTCACATTTTGGATAGATTCAACGCGCGTGGAGGCTGATTTGAGCGGCAAAGGTATCGCAAGATAGAGATTTTTTCAGTTCGAGGTGAGTAATAATTGTAAATGATGTTCTAAAGGTTTGAAACCTCGGATAGCACATCATAGTGTTATATAAAGGTGAGATACGTGCTTGATATTGGGCGTAGGGTTGTTTTCTATTGGGGATTTTTACTTGGTCCATCCCGATTGATGATTTAACTGCGTATTTGACTTAAACTTATTTATTATCATTATGATTTGGACTGGTTGTCAGATTTGGGCTTCATGCCAACTATTTGAATCATTCGAGGATTTTTATCACTATTTCCCCACTGTATTGACTTATTACTTGATCTAAATCCTGCTATTTTAAACGATTTTAGAAATCAACCACTTTTACTCAGTTTTGATACTTAAATGATATTTTTAAATGTTATTTTTGGCTAAGAACTATTAATTTACTAATGCCCTAGGGGCTTGTGATGATTTTCGGACTTAGTGCAGCTGAGGGACATATGTGAGGATACACTGAGTGATATGAGGCCGAGGGCCTGAGATACATGTATATACCATGAGGTAGCTAGAGTGATGTGAGGCCGAGTGCCGAGAATTGATGTCACGAGGTGGCTTGATATAGCACTTGGTCCGTAAGGGGCCCCTTCGGAGTCTTCACACCCACAGTGAGCGCGGCTACCCATTATGATTTGAGAGTGAGCCTGAGGGGCTGATATTGTTAATAGAGTGAGTCCAACAGACTGATACTATTCTGAGAGTGAGCTACGAAGGACTGGTACTGTTCTGAAATATTGCCCGAGGGGCGTACCTTTATGTGTTCATCTTTCATATTTACTTGTCACTTACGTGTTATACTGTCGTTGTTGTGCCCGTGGGGCAGATTTTCTGTGCTTATCGGCACTAACTGTTTTGCATTCATTTGTGTAACTATTGAAAAAGCCATTTTCAAAAGAGGGTTAAACTGAGCTAAGATATTTCTAAAGACTTCACAGCTTTACTATTTTTCGCAAAGGGTTTTACACTGCTTCTATGTAGCATGTTGGTTTGCTTTACATGATTTCTTACTCCTCAGTTGTTATTTAACTTTATAACTCACTGAGTTGGGGTACTCACTTTAATCCCTACACCTTGTACGCAGATGCAGGAATCTTTACACCCGATAGCAGGTTTGACTGATCGGAGGCAGAGTTATCGGAGTTTAGCGAGGTGACTACCAACGTTCACAACACCGTTTTTCTCCCTTTTTGTTTATCAGTCATGTTTTGTATATTTCAGACCTAGTAGTTGTATTTATACTCTAATAGATGCTCGTGACTTGTGACACTCCAGTATCGGGCTGTATTCCATGCTTTATAAAGATCTTTTGCTTAGCTGGTGGTCATCTATTCATACTTAAAATGTTATTAATATTAACTATCTTTGAAAAGGTGAATGAGTTAGTTGGCTAGCCTTGTCTTCACGAGAGGCGCCATCACGACCAGATCTGGGTTTGGGTTGTGACAGTATCACTGTATGTGACTCCACACATTGTATATACCGTATTCACCGTAAGAATTTTGCTACAAAATACAAAGAGTAGGTACGAATCATAATTATTTCAAAGTATATTTATGTATGATAAATATAATAGATAATTTTTAGCTACACCACACATTTTTTTCTTATTAAATGTAATTTTATTATTTTACCCTGCAATATATACTACTCCATATATTTTGAAACCCTCGTGTAAATACAACACAGTAATAAAAAGTTCAAGAGAAGTAGAAATGAAATCCACCAACTAAGTTCATCTACATTAAAACAACCATCAACCCTTATCTGAATTTCACCTTCATGATTTGTTGTGATAAAATGAACAAGGAATTTAGTAACTGATGGATTGCCTATATTTGTTTCTAATGTTGCTGTATTACTGATGTAACGATCCGACTGGTCGTCTCACTTTCTAGAATCCTATTCCCCTAAATAAGACGCCTCTACTTACTTTTACTGATTCATGACTTGAGGAAATGGCTGGTTCGGAATTTAGAAGAGTTTGGGTTGATCGGAACACTTGGTTCCTTAAGGTTGGCCTAAAAGGCCAAGTTTGACTTTGGTTAACATTTTGAGTAAATGACTTCGGAATCGGAGTTTGACGGTTCCAATAAGTTCGTGTGATGATTTCGAACTTGGGCGTATGTTCAGATTGAGTTTTGGATGAATTGGGAGCGTTTTGGCACCTAATAGTGAAAGATGGTTCTAGAGAAGCTTTGAAGTTCTTTAAATTTGGTTTGGAGCGGGTTTTGGAGATATTGAGGTCCAAATGAAATTTTGAGATCGACAATAGTTCCATAATTTCATTTATGACTTGCACGCATAATTTGGTATCATTCCGAGTAGTATAAGTACATTTCGACGCATTGGAATTAAATTGAAAAACTAGAAGTTCATAAGTTTGAATCAATTGGTTTTAGGGTGTGATTCTTAGTTTTAATGTTGTTTCGAGCATTTTGTGAGTTTGAGCGAGTCCATTTATGATTCAAAACTTGTTAGTACATTCGGGCGGGGCCCGAAATGTCAATTGGATGAGGCCAAGACTAAGTAGAAAGTTGGATCAAGAGCTTTAGCTCCAGCTGATGTCATAGCCGCACATGCGGCAGGTGCGAGATCGCAGGTGCGGACAATGCTTTGCAGATGCGGACTATGCATCGTAGATGCGGCTCCTTTTATGAAGAAGCGAGACCATAGGAGTGGGAGCCCATCTGTAGAACTGACCCCGGCCAGCCTAGCCAATTCCCCAGAAGCGGACACTTAGTCCACAAAAGCAGATATACAGGTGCGGCCTATGCATCGTAGGTGCAAAAATCACTAGGGCAATGAGGTTCAATTAATAAAGGACTTAAGCCATTTTTACTCATTTTCTCTCTCTCCTTTGGCGATTATTGGAGCTTTTTGAGAGGTACATTCACCTAAATTTTGGTGGTACGTAATTTCTACCTATTGTGAGTTTAATACATAGATTTTGGGTAGATTTCAATATGAAAATTTGTAGAAATCACGGGATAGATAAAAAACCTAGGATTTGACAAGAATGAGATTCTGACCATGAAACGGAGCATGAAACTTAGTAATAATCACATATTTATATTCCTTAGGTTATGGGTAAAAACTTTCTTCAACAATTTCTAAAATCCGGGCACGTGCGGCCAGGGATGAATTTTAGGAATCTTGCCTTTGAGGTTAGGTAATCACTTTAATAGTTATAATATGAACTTTTGAACATATAATGATCGGGTTTTACACTATTTGAATAGTTTTGGATTGTTCGGCTCCGGTTTGAGGGTTTGAGCGTATTCTTGAGTTGGAAGTAGGCTTGAGACAAAATAAGTATCTTTTCTAATCTTGTAAGAGGAATTTTCCCATAGCTAAACTTAATTAATATGTGATTATTTGTGGCACAAATACTATTCCATAGATACTATTCCTGTTATGTCCAGGTAGGTTTAGGTTTACACCATGCTTTGTGGACACAATTATCTGATTATACGTGCTAATTGTAACAAAAAGAATTAAGTTGAGGATTTCTAAATATTTTAATGCTTCAAGTTGAATTTTCTTCATTTTTAAAAGAATCAAGAAAGTGGTTATGATTTAAATGATAAGATTGTACTTGACCGCATCACACATATGATTCGCGAGCGGGATAATTTCTTAAATTTATGTTTGACCGCATCGCATGTATGATTCCCGAGCGGGGTGATTAGATGCATCTACGGTTCACGCCCTTTGACTCTCGGCATTCCACATTTTATATTTATGTTAGATCAAGCCGAACATCCTCGGTCGTTTTGTGTATGCTAATAGAACTTAAGCTCTTTATAATATATATAATTTTCTGCTCGAAAGGTCACTTGTTTTAAATGAACAAACTGCCTTGGATTCTTAAATATGAAGGAAGGATTTTCCAGTTATTATTCTTGTTCTGAGCTTATTATCATCCACATACATTATAATTTAAATTTACAACTTTATATTATTATATTGTTGGCCCTATTAAATGTCGGAGTTTACCCTTTGTCACAACTTCTTCAAGATTAGACGAGATACTTACAGGATATATATATATATATATATATATATATATATATATATATATATATATATATATATATATATATATATATTTATGTACTCACACTACACTTCTATACTTGACTGTACATGATTTGAGGCAGGTGCATCTGGTCACCATGCCGATGCATAGATATGATTCCCCTTTCGAGACTTCATTGTGAGCTGCCTTCTTAGGCGTCCTATAGCTAGAGTCTTCGTTATATTACATTTTCTTTCAATTCGTTTCAGACAGTAGGCTAGTATTCTTTTGTATATTCTACCAGATGCCCACATACTTGTGACTCCAGATCTTGTCACACACACTAGTAGACTTATGATTTTTGATTTGCTTATGTGATTTTGATTTTTTACTTATTTACTCTCGCTTAAATTGTGCCTCATTTGGAAACTCCTAAACCTTTTAATAAATGAGAAAATAACATTCACTTAGCAACTTATTTAAAACAAAAAACCACTAGATTGATTAATGTTTGCTTGTCTAACAACGACGTTGGGCGCCATCACAACTTGAAATGGAAATTGGGTCGTGACAACATGGTATCAGAGCACTAGGTTCACGTAGATCTCACAACTTATGGGCAGGCCAAGTAGAGTCTTTCGGATCAGTGCGGAGACGTCCGTACTTATCTTTGAGAGGCTATAGGGAATTAGGAAACCATTCTTATTCATCTCCTATTGTGCAATTAATAGTATATTAAGTTTCCTTCTACTACTCTCTCAAAGATGTTGAGGACGTGTATAACGAACGTTCCAGACCTAGGAGGAGCCGCTTCCCGCATTGCTAGAGGCCGAGGCAAAGGTCGGAAGATGGCACCAGGCCGAGGTAGGGGACGAAGGCGTTTTAGAGCTGCCCCAGGCACCACAAGAAGATCTAGTGAATGATCCCATCATGGAGGAGTAAGGCGAGGTGCATGTTCCAGAGCTAGCCCCAGTAGATTTCATGAAAGCACCGGGCTTTCAGGAGGTCATGGGGCGTATGCTGTGGTTTATGGACACTATAACTCAAGCAAGTTTGTTTCCAGCAAACCTAGCCACATCTCAAGCAGGAGGTGGAGCATAGACCCATACTGCCCAAGCTTCTGGGCATGCAACTGCGGTATATTAGACTCTTTGTACACTATATGTAGGCGTGACCCAGCCAGTTGCTATTGCAATACCTGAGCCTAGTCCAGCCATGGACGGTGATCCGCATATGCTACTGGATAGATGGACTAGCCTATGCCCTCCTATATTCGGGGTTGAGCGGCATGAGGACCCTATGGACTTCATTGACCAGTGCAAGGATAGATTGCATAACATGAGGATATTGGAGTCCCAAGGAATGGATTTCACTACTTTCCAGTCGGAGGGCAGGGCCTGTAGATGGTGGCAGTCTTACCTTTTTGGCAGACCAGCGGGTTCTCCTACCATGACTTGGGACCAGTTTACACAGCTTCTATTGGGAAGGTATATTCCACCCTCTTAAAGGGAAGAGATGCGGGGTCAGTTTGAGCAACTCGAGTAGGGTCAGATGTCTTTGACCGATTATGAGGCGAGAGTTTTCAAGTTGTCTCGCCATGCACTTATGATACTTCTTACAGACACAACGAGGGTGTAAAGATATGTTGCAGTGTTGCACCCTAATATTCGGGCTAGCATGATCCGACATGTTGAGATGGGTACTGATTATCAGCTAGTGGTGGAGATTGCTCGAAGGATTAAAGGGTATTACCAGAAGGGTAGAGAGCAGATGTATCAATACAAGAGGACCCGATTCGAGGTCAGTTTGGGAAGGGTCATCCTAGCAGGCCCACAAAACCTGTATCACCAGCACCTTCTTTGAATGCTCCCGTGCGAACGTATTTCAGTGCTATGCCAGAGAATTCTTATCGCCCGCCAGCTCATTAGGGTCTTTCCAATGCCTATTATAGTGCTATGCCAAAGAGTTCATACTGCCCACCAGCCATTCAGGGTTCTTCTAGTGGGTATTTAGGCCATTAGGGTCATACTTCAGGGAAGCAGTCTATGGTACTGAGTGGTTATTACAAGTGTGGAGATCCAAGTCATATAAAGAGGACCTGCCCCAGACTTCGGGGCAAGGCAACACAGCAGGGTCACCAGCTTATTATTACAGCACAAACTGCCCGACCGCCCAGAGGTCGGGGACATGTTGGTAGGGGTGTCCTAGAGGTGGAGGTCAGATACGGGGACATCAGCCAACTATTGTTCAATCAGGTGGGGGCCAACCAATTGGTGCAGCCTAGATTTTATGCCATTCCAGCCATAGAAAATCTAGTGGCCTCAGATGCCATGATCACAAGTATTAGTTTTGTTTGGGGTAGGGATGCTCTTCCCCTTGCTCAGAGACGCGGGATGTGGAAGCAAGCTTGTGTCGAGGCTTTTGAATTCCTTTTATCCGGCGTGCCGCTTAGGCTTGTTCGAGCTGGGTTGTTTTCTTTCCTTTTTGGTCCAAGGATAAACTACGCGATTCTGCTATGAAATCCCCACAGATGGCGCCAAATTGTTTAGCTCAAAGTTCTCATATACTTTTCAAGCCTAAACAGATTAAAATAAATGGAGGGCCAATCATAGCAGGTCGCAATAAATCATAAGACCAAACGAAAAATGTAAGAGACAAATGTTATAAGTTAAGGGGGGAGGGGGTGGAGATCTTTTATTGATTAAGATTGACATGATCTGCCTCTCCATGGAGAGGTTGAGAACCTTATAGTGATTTTCTCCTCCTATTTAGGAGTAGAGGTGAAGAAGAAGAAGAAGCAGCAACCCCATTTTTAGGGTTCTTTCTCTTACTATTTATAGCCGTGAATCTTGCCAGCTGGCGATGGATGGTCGTGGCTGCGTCGAAGGGACGTCCGTGAACACTGAACATGCTATGGTCGCGTTAATTAAGTCGGGTAATCTCGGAATGTATTTGTCAGCGAATGACTATATCTTTTGTTAGCCCGAACGAGCTTGGGGGCCAATTAGACATGATAATTGTTACGAATCTAATTTTAACACATACAATATAATGCAATACAATACGAAACGACGTGCGTAACATTCCAAACAAGCTGTTAGGAAATGTATCCATGTTCAATTCCGTTTTCTCTTCCTTCGTCTTATAATCAACATAAAGCTAAGTCAAGAGTAAAACAATAGTAACCTCATCTTGAAGTAAGAAGTAACCAGCCGAAACGTTCATGACCACAATGGCTTGAATAATTTTCACTTTGGCTCTAGTTGAACACTCGTTGCAAATATTACATTCACAGTTGGATTTCCTGCTATCTTTTTAATGAACAAAAAGGAAGAGTTGTTATAGTCTTTACTTTTTCCCCATGTACAACTCAAAATAGGAAACCAGATATGCATGTAGAGGTGGCTCAAAGGTGAGGATAATAAAACCTTTGTTTTAGGCTTAGAAAATTTTTTGGGACCTCAAAAAATTTTAGGAATAGATTTTCTGATGCTGCTTTGTCTTAGACAATATTGAAATTCGTATAGCGCAAAATCGTTATTAAGTAAGATAGAAAGACTCTCTACCTTTTAAGAATAAAAATATTTTAGAACTTTGAATTAAACTACTCAAATTTTTATATTATTCAATAATAATTTTTACAACAATATTCAAGGTAATGTATTGCAAATATATGACTAACATTTTCATACCTTAAATATATTTAATATTACTATTAGATATTTGTTGTGAAATTAAAGACTTCATTTCTTGTAAAAATATTCTATATACACTATAATTAAAAAAAAGGCATCTTATTCAAATTTGGATTGAGAATATTAAATTTTGTTGAGCCGCCAATGTATGTCTGTACAGCAAGTACAATGTTTATAATCTCAAGGCCAATATATGTAATAGAAAACCACGACAAGATAACAGAAAACTTAAAATCTTTTGTCACCACCACAAGTTCTTAATGAAAGATGCAGCAAAAGATTGCCATAAAAACAAATAAGAAACCAGCGACAAAGTCAATTTTCTCTTCTCTATCCCATCGACCAAGGATTCATTTTTTGCACCTCTCTAAATTTTGCAAGAAAAAAATTGACAAGTGTATAGTTGTTAGCAATAAAGAATTGGGAAATTTCATACACCATTGATATTTCTCAAGACCAATAAGCATAAATGAAAACGTGAAGATTAAGCTGAAAAACATGGAGGATACAGTGAGAGAAATAAGAGAGAGAAAGGGAGTAGTTGAGAGAAGTCTTCAGAAGATCGAGATAATTTTATTAAGAAAAATGAAGTCCGTATCTTTACAAAAATATCTGCCCCCACTATATACATCATCTCTACTCTTGGGTCGGGTCGGGTCAGCCGGCCCAAGACTAAAATAAACTTGTGCTCAGATACACAATCCAACATCAAAATCATCACATCCCATTACAATGTATACCATGAACATACAGTAAATATACAATAAATATACAAGTCTATGTCACTTATGCTTTGGCTTGGAAGCCATATAATCTCTCATCTCAACAACTCACCCCCCTCAAGTTGGAGGGGGAGACCACCTGCAACTTGAGCAACAAGGAATGAAGCACAGTGCCAGGCAAAGGCTTGGTCAGAAGGTCAGCTAGCTGACGAGTGGTAGGAACATGAAACAGTTGAATGAGGCCATTCTGGAGCTGATCGCGCACAAAGTGACAATCCACTTCGATGTTTTTAGTCCATTCATGAAAAATATGATTCTTAGCTATGTGAATAGCAGCCTGGCTGTCACAATATACAGAAAAAGGAAGAGAAACAGAAACCCCAAGATCTAGAAATAAACGAGACAGCCAAGATAATTCTGCGACAACCTTACTGAGGGCTCTGTATTCAGCTTCAGCAGAAGATAAAGAAACCACTAGTTGCTTCTTAGATTTCCAACTAATCAGGCAACCACCCAGAACAATACAGAACCCAGTAACATATCTCCTTGTATCAGGGCATGCAGCCCAGTCACTCTCAGAATAACCAACAACAGAGAAATCATTGCAGTCAGAATAAAATAGACCCATAGAAGGGGTACCTGTAAGATATCTCAATACATGAAGGGCAGCAGTCAATGTGGAAGTCTGGGGCATTTCAGAAACTAACTCAAATGTTGCGCAGCAAAACAGATGTCAGGCCTAATATGAGTCAGAAATAAGAGTTTACCAACAAGACTCCTATACTATCAGGAGAAGGCAAAAGGTCACCAGAATCAGCATGTAATTTTGCACTAATGTCCAAAGGACAAACAACAGAAGAGACAATGACACAGTCAAACTGTTGCAGCAGGTCAGAAATATATTTATGCTGATTAAGGATCATTCCACCAGGAACAACTGACATCTCTATGCCTAAAAAAAATAATGTAAGGACCATAGGTCCTTAATTTTGAACTGATCATCCAGAAACAGTTTCAGGGCACCAATTCCATCACAGTCATCCCCAGTAAGAATAATGTCATCCACATAGACAGCTACAATCACAAGGGACCCTGGTGTACCTTTGATGAATAGGGAATAATCATTCAAAGAATGTCAATAGCCTCTGGAATATAGGGCAGAAGACAATTTGGCATACCATTGTCTGGATGCCTGTCTGAGCCCATACAGGAATTTGTTTAATTTGCAAACAAGGGGAGTAGAGGCAGAGGAGGCAGAAATAGAATCAAGAGCAGAAACTGTCAAACCTGGAGGGAGCTTCATATAGACCTCCTCATCCAAATCACCATGTAAGAAAGCATTATTAACATCTAGTTGAAATAAATTACAATGATTTTTCACAGCCACAGCAATAAGACACTTAACAGTGCACATTTTAACCACATAAGCAAAAATGTCAGTGAAATCGATACCTTCAACTTGAGTATCTCCTCTAATAACAAGTCTAGATTTATACCTTTTAACACAGCCATCAGCCTTGTATTTGATTTTATAAACCCATTTACAACCAATGGGTTTCTTACCAGGAGGAAGAGGAACAACATCCCAAGTATGGTTTGTGTCCAAAGCATCAAACTCCTTTCTCATGGAATCCTGCCATGCTGGAACAGATGCAGCTTGAGAGTAATATAGAGGTTCAGATTCCAAAGAGGAGGAAGATGATCCAGAAAAGGAAGGAAGTTGACAGACATAATCCTTAAGATAAGAGGGAGGATTATGCTATCTTTGGGACTTTCTGGGAGCAGGAACAGAAGGGGAAGAGGCTAAAGCAGGAGGGGAGATATCAGGATTGAAAGAAGGAATTAAGGCAGATTCAGTAGAGTCTGGAACAGTAGGATGAGGTACTTGAACAGATGTAGGAGGAAGATGAGAGGAGATGGGAATGGGAGAATCTGGATCATCACAATGTTCTACAGGTGGAACAAAAGGAAAGGATAAAGCAGAAGGATGAGCAGAAGAGGATACAGTTTTAAAAGGAAAGCAGGATTCATGGAATATAACATCCCTGGAAACCAAACATTTCTTGTAAGCAAGATCATACAATTTATAACCCTTCTTGGCAAAAGGATAACCTAGGAAAATACAAGAAATGGCTCTTAACCTTAACTTGTCCCTTTGAACATACAGTAAATATACAATGAATATAGAAGTCTATGTCACTTATGCTTTGGCTTGAAAGCCATATAATCTCTCATCTTAACAATAAATCTTAAAAAAACACACCGCCACAAGTTCTTAAGGAAATATCCATTAAAAGATTGTTATAAAAACATATAAGAAACCAACTACGAAGTTCTCAAAGCTGAGGAAAAACGAAATTGTCTAAATAGGAGTTGGTAGAAACATCTTGTCACTAGTTCATATCCCACAACATAGGCATCACTCCATCTGTATAAAAATAAAAAAAGGCAACCAAAATAGTTTATCAGGAAAACATTATATTCTAAATAAGCATGTTCTGTTGGGATATATATTATTAATCTTGAGTTTGGTTTAGATATAGTATTTATTATGAAATAACTATTTATTTAGTTTTAATAAAATTTTAAATATATCATATATTAGTTTGTGTCCTTTGCTTATATAGTAGATGATTTAATGTATAGAGTTTAGCTTATACACGGAAGATTAAATCATCGGTTCTAATATGTATAAAGTTTGAGTTCACAATCTAATGATGGAATTGGACAAACCACCAGGAATGATTGTAGTACAAGATTAAATATAATTTATCTTGATTATGGGAATGGTTTAATTCCAACTTCTTGTGCTAGTACATCTTATATGTATTGAACGAACCAGGTAGAGATAAATATTTTATACTGACTTAATAAAATAAACTCTCTAGCCATTAAATGTACTTATACTTTTAATCTTGATATAATTATTATTAGCTGTGTATATTATTATTATTTTATTTTATTAAAAGGCGAGTTTTTTCGTGGGTAAATATGCATGGTAAATTGGATAATAATAATATACGTTGGTGAAGTAATAGTTAGTTGATGGAATCCATGTCTCGTATTAGAGATTGATGATACACCTTTATGAATGCTTATAAGTTTTCATGTGTAACCCCGGAGGGTGGATTTTGTATCTTACACAAGAAATAAGTTAAGCGAAAGTCTAAAGAAAATAATCAATAAATTAAATCGCTAGTAATTTAATTTATTTAATTAGTATCTGAGTCTTAACATGGGGAGCTAAATAAGATCTAATGGATGAATTTCAAAATTGGATAAGGAGTGCAATTACGGATTGTTGGTGAAATAATTCGTAATTAATTATGGTAGAAATTACTTTAAAAAATTAGAAATTAATTTCACAATTGGAGCCTGGTCCCTACTGTGCCTAAATAATAGGAAATAAATGATCTTTTTTCTAGTGGAAGAGAAAACCCAACAGGTTTTAGAAAAGGGTCTTAACCCATAAAACTTGTGCTATAAATACATAAAGTTTTACATCTAGAGTGAGGAGTACGTGGTGGCTGATATTTTCAGTCAAATTTTCCTAGAATTTTCGCCCACATGGAAAGTTCAGTACAATACCGTGGAAAGGACACAAACTACCGTGAAAAGTTCGAGGATCATGATTGTGCGGGTGATGGAGATTACATTAATAAGTTATGGAAATAAAGGCTCACGTGGTAGAAGATATGTTCACGCTTCAAGAGGTAACCCGTGAAATCTCGTTTATGCTAGCTGTCTAGATTACATGTGATTTTGATACTAAGATTGCTTCCGCTGCTTATTAGAATCCATCAATTGGTATCAGAGCTCACTCACATCTAATTAGATAACTAAGTTTTTCATGAAATAATAATATGATGTTTATGTGCGTTTTTTGAATTACATGTATATGTGATTTTTTGAAAAACTGCACTGCTGTTTTGTGAATTAACAGCGTAAAATTTTTGTATTATTCTTGTAATCATGAGATATCTTTTTTCTTAATGATATTTGATTGAGATTATCTGAATTTTTTTGGGTAAACCCTAGAAAAATGCAAAACCTGTTCTTGACCGAATAGCCGGTATTTTCGGAGGTCAACAAACTTGACGGACTTTGATTGGGCTGAAATTTGGTAGGTCCGTCGGAAACAACGTGGTGAAAAAACCTCACTTCTTTAGCAGTGAATCATGGTGTTTTCGGCGTTTTTCGGCGTTTTGAGGTTGTTTGGACTATGATTTTGGACGTTTTTCTCTTTTCTCGAAATTATTTCTTAATAATTTTAATTTTTTTTAATTAAATGGTGGTGGGAGTGACTACCCATGGTCCCATAATTAAATACTAGTCATATAATAGGTTTACACATTGGCTATTAGCAAATAGACGTATTGTCAGTTGCTAGGTCCTCCTCCATCATCTGGAGGAATCTCAACTGTACTATTGGACATTGCTTCAAAACGATTACTAACCACAATAGGAGATAAATGTGGGAAGTTGGTGAGGTTGAATACAGGGGTTTGAACTTTCTTCCCTTTCTCTTCCTGCTTATTCTTTCTTGTCACCAGTGTTTGGGGTCATTAGGCTCTTTATGAAGTTCACTGCTCTTCCTTGTCACATGTTTCTTAGTTTGTTGCAAAGGTACCTCCTGATGATTATGAACAGTTTGGATTGGAGCCTTGGTTCTCCATTCCTGAATCACTTTAGTCTTCTTCACTTGAGGAGGCTGATGTGATTTTTGATTCATTAAACAATTATGCCCAACCATCAGACATTTCCCACAGTAAGATGGTTTCTAGTCATAAACCACTTCCTGTAGAAATTTTCTCCCATTAGCATCCATTACCCATATTTTCCTAGGTAGCTCTTTGGTAACATTCATCTCTATGAGCATTCGAGCATAGGAAATTCTAGATTGTTTGGTTGTACATTCATCTGCGAAAATAGGTTTCCCTAACACACTGGCAATTCTACTTAAGGATCTCATTCCCCAACAAGACATTGGAAGTTTAGGGAATTTGACCCATAGTGAAATATCAACAGGGAAGTCCTCAGTGAAGTCAAAATCTGGCGTCCATTGCTTAAGAATCATGGGTCTGTTTGCTATAGAATAAGGCCCAGCACACAGTATTTCTTTGGCATCATCTATTGCTCTGAACTTGAAAATGTAGTATCCTTCCTCGTGATAAAAAAGATCTGGGTCTGGTACACGTGCCCAATGAAGGTTGATGAATCTCTTCATCGCATTGCACCCAGGCCCATCCCCAAAAACATACACAATTAGGGGACATTTCCACTTATTCTCTTTCTCATCCACCTCTGCTTTGTTCAGCTGCCCTATTGGTTGACCTTCAATCATTACCGGAGGTATGTATTCAAGAACCATACCATTAGATGCAAATCTGTTCTTCTGAAAGAGATTAGCCCAATTCCACTTTGATACCTCTATTTTGTTTGAAATTTCCTCCTCTTGCTCCATTACTACCTGCGCTTGTTGAGTTTGGACTTGCATAATCTTCTGCATGTTCCCACTTTCACCGGTTATCTGCTTCATCAGAGCTAACGCTGTTTCAATCGAAACTGGACAGCTTCGCTCCGTCTCCATTAAACCATTAGATTGTTGCGAAATCAGACCATTCTCACCTTCGCATGAAAGATCGGTAGGTTGCTCAGCAGCAACAGTAGTGGTTGGATTCTCCATAGGTGCTTGGTTAATGGTTGTTATGACACTTTCTATTGTTGAAATTGGCATTTTCCGGGGTCGTCCCCTACCTCGGCCTCTCCCTCTTGCCATGGCTACGAGCTCGGCGTACGTTAACTGACGTGCGCCGAGAGAGAACGAAGAAGAAGAAGTTTTTTTTTGTCACACTTGAATATTATGGGTGTAAATAAAAGGTATAAACAAAAAAAATAGGGAGTATATCAGAAAAATTAACATTAACCTTGTTGGTTTGGTAGAAACCAAGGTTAAAGAAAAGAATGCAGGAAGAATTGCTAAGTTGTTAGTTCCTGGCTGGGGTATACTAACAAATTATCAGGGTTCCATAAATGGTAGAGTATGGATTCTATGGGATAAAAAGTTGATTAGAGTCACTGGTATCTAGGAGGAGGCTCAACTTATTCACTGTAGAGTCAGAAACATTTCTGGAGATGCCATCTGCTATCTCACTATGGTTTATGGCTATAATGAAATAGACCAGAGAAGATCTCTATGGAAAAATCTGCAGGATTACTCTGTTGCAATTACTAAGCCTTGGTTAGTTGCTGGAGATTTCAATGCTGTTCTATATGCCACTAATAGACAGTCAAGTAATCATGTCAAGCACTAAGAGATACAAGAGTTTACTCAATGCATACAACAGGCTGGACTTTCAAAGCTACCTTGGAAAGGGGAGTATTTCACCTGGACAAATAGGCAGATAGGCAGTGATAGAGTATGTAGTAGACTGGATAAAGTTTTTGGCAATTATGAGTGGATGATTAACTGGAGTCATGTGCAAACTGTATATGATCATCCCATAATCTCTGATCATAATGCTATGGTGATTACGTTGGCCGAAGCTACTAGGAAAGGGAAGATTCCTTTCAGATTCTTCAATACATGGGCTAACCATGAAGACTTTTATCAGCTGGTAAAAGACAACTGGCACAGCAATAATCAGTTTTCTATGAAATCAGTGTGGTCCAAACTCAAGTCATTTAAAGGCCCTCTAAAATCTTTAAACACTAAAGATTTGAAGAACATTAATCATAGAATCGATCATAGTATACAAGAATTGAAGGACATACAGAATCAGATGGAACTGGCATACAATGATGAGCTGCAACTTAAAGAGAAAGAAATAGTAGTGAAGCTGGAAAGTGGTCCTTGATTGAAGAAAATATTCTACAACAGAAGGCCAGGGAAAAATGGATTCAATTGGGTGACTCTAACCAAAAGTATTTCTCTGATGTCTTGAAGGAAAGAAATCAATACAAGCATATCACAGAGCTTATTACAGCTAGGGGTCTCAAGGTTACTACTCCAGCTGACATTAAAAAGGAAATCATTGACTTCTATAAGTCATTAATGGGCACATCAACTTCTTCTCTGCCAGCCATAAACCGAATGTATATGGCTAATGGTCTTAGCTTAACATATCAACAGAAGAAAGAGTTAAGTGCTGATATTACAGAACTTGAAATTCTGGAGAGTTTAAGGGCAATTGGGGATGACAAAGCTCCAGGAATTGATGGATACAATGCAGTTTGTTTCAAGAAGACCTGGAACATCATTGGCAAGCAGATCATAGGTGCAATCAAGGACTTCTTCCAGACTACAAAGATGTATAAACCAGTAAATTGTGCCACTCTCACTTTAATCCCCAAAGTCCCTAACCCAACCACAGTAAAAGAATATAGACCAATTGCATGCTGCTCAGTTTTATACAAAATGATTTCCAAGATCTTAGCCAACAGAATGCATAAAGTCATGTCTAGCATCATTTGTGAAGCCCAAGCAGGTTTCATCCCAGGCAGGAAGATTGCAGACAATGTCATCCTGGCTCATGAGTTGATCAAAAACTACTCCAGATCCCATGTGACTCCTCGATGCATGATCAAAATTGACCTTCTGTTGAATGGATCTTCTTGCAACAGGTAATGGAGGGATTGGGTTTTCCAGCCAGATTCACAAACTGGATCATGGAGTGTGTTCAAACAGTAAGCTATACAGTGATGACAAATGGGGAAACAACTGAACCTTTTAAAGCTTCTAAAGGTCTTAGACAAGGTGATCCACTCTCCCCATTCCTGTTTTCAATAGTCATGGAGTATCTTAGCAGATCACTGGCTGAACTGAGGAAAGACCAAGAATTTCTATACCATCCAGGCTGTAAAAAGCTGGGCATCACTCACATAAGCTTTGCTGATGATCTACTTCTGTTTGCTAAAGGTGAAATTAATTCTGTCATTACCATGTTCCAGTATTTTTCCCAATTCACTGAAGCCTCTCAAAGCCAACCTGGGCAAAAGTTTAGTATACTTTGGAGGGGTTAGTTCTGAAGTACAGCAGCAGATTACTGGTCACCTACGCTATGTCTATGGAGAATTGCGATTCAAATATCTAGGCATTCCTCTATCCACCAAGAAGATGTCACTGATTCAGTGGCAACCTCTGGTGGAAAAGATCACTGCTAGGATCACCTCATGGACTGCTAGGAAGTTGTCATATGCTGGGAGGATGCAACTGGTACAGTCAGTGGTGTTTGGAATACAGGCATACTGGCTCAACTCTTCCTCATCCCTACAAAGATCCTAAAGCTAATTGAAGCAATCTGTAGAAGCTTCATCTGGTCTGCTTCAAATGTCATCACTAAGAAGGCCTACATATCCTGGGAAAAAATGTGTCTGCCTAAGTCAGCTGGTGGGTTGAACCTCACTAACCTATCTCTGTGGAACAAGGCTGCAATTGCTAAACTTTGCTGCGATCTGGCTCACAAGAAAGACAAATTGTGGGTCAAATGGATTCATGCTGTTTATATGAAGCAACATCAATTGGAGAACACTCCTATCCCCAGGCAAGCTAGTTGGATGGTTCGAAAGATAATTGCAGCTAGAGGTCTGCTACAACAACACCAAGGTTTTAATATGCCAGTATGCTCCATTAGACAAATCTATCTAGTTCAGATTGGCCAACTCCCGAGACTTCCCATGGCAGAACCTAACTGCTTAGAGTTATGCCAGGCCCAAAGCTGTTTTCAACTTATGGTTAGTACTTCATGACAGGCTACCAACCAAGGATAGGCTAATACATTGGGTAATAAATGTGGACCACAAATGTGTACTGTGTCAGCATGCTACAGAATCTAGAGATCATCTGTTCCATACTTGCCCATATGCTACAGACTTAAGGGAGGAAACACTGTCCTGGCTCAGAGAAGATCACCCCATAATGCAGAACTGGGACCAGTATCTCCAGTGGATAGTTAGCAAAGCCAAAGGAAAATCTAGTAGAGCTAACATATTCAAAATGGTGGCAGCTGAATTATTCTATACTTTGTGGCTAGAGAGAAACTCGAGGATTTTCGAGAATGTTTTCCGCTGTAGTGATACTCTACTCAGGGACCTAGCTTATACTTGTAATGTTAGAGGAACCCCCAAAATTAGACAACAGCTGCAGCAATTTCTCTTGTAAATAGGTTAGATAGTAATAGAGATAGTTGGTATATAGTCTAGATGTGATAGTCAGTTGTGCATAGGCTGAACTATGGTTTTGAATTGCAATATCTTTGGTGATTAATAAAATTCTTAATTTTACCCAAAAAAATAGACGTATTGTTTTAATAAATTCAATAATAGAGGTGTAGGATTTTATTGACCAGGTCTTACAAGGTATAATTGATATTGTGTGATGATATAATTATTTTGTAAGAAAGTACAATTCCCTATTTGGTATCCTACATGACTAATGATTGGAGCGTTTGGCATATTTGTGCATAAAAAAAATCTCAAATTTAAATTTATGTTTTCATGCCCTACGTAATTACTAGTTTGGATTTTCGATGAAGAACTTTGTTCTCTAGGGAATAGAGATGATGATAGAGATCATACTGAGAAACAGAAGAATTCTGTACAGGTACAACTATTATTTGAACGAAGTAAAAAAATGCAATCTTTGTTCTATAATAGAACAAACACTAATACCTTAATTGAATCGGTCAAGATCAAATATGTTTATCAAAGTGCTTCTCCGATTGCTCAAGACATCTCTTTTCAACCGAGGAACAAAAACAAGATCATTTCGTTCCATTTTTAGTAAAATAGTGAAGGATATTTCATTAGTAGTGAAAAAGGGGGTGGAGGGGATCTGTAGAGGTTCTAATTAAGTGAAATATGATGGTATTTTGTATGAGTTTTATATTTGTTGGTATAGCTTTTAAGTTATGGTCTGCCATAAAATAATTTTATGAGCTAAATATATATTCACTTGTAAATTGAGAATTTTATGAATAATAAATAGTTACCACTGAAGTGGTTTGTTTATTTGAACTCAAGAAAAATTCTTAGTAAATATGTACATGTGAAATTATATCTATTCATGGATTGAGCACTATGATTAATAAGTAGGATCCACAAAATGATCTATTTATTTGAGTCATTGAAATTTTTTTAATATACCATGTGAAAATTATCCTTGAGAAATCTACATTAATGGTGGAGGTTCTTAACTAGATAAAGAGTTTTATCTTTGGGTACTAGTGAAACTAATTCCACCCGTGAGAAGAGATATTGGGGTTTTCACCGAACGAGAAAAAATATAATATCTCAGGTTCTTATGTGTTTATTAAAAAGATAATAATTTATTGCAAAATGAGATATTATATATCCTAAAATGGGAAGAACATAATACATGCCTTGAGCTCATAGTGTAATTATAAGGAGAATGGAAATTAGTATCATATTTATTTTAATTCATGAAACTACTTAAAAAGGTTATTCTCCGAGTTTGGTTATAGGCTGATGGTCATGAATTTGACGGACTCTGATTGACCTGAAACTTGGTGGGTTCATCGAAAACGATATACTGAGAAAAGCTCACTGCTATGCATTGAATCATATTATTTTTTGGTATTTTGTAGTCATTTAGATGGGTTTTCAAACAGTTTATTAAATTGAATTTGCTATAAATATGAAAAATTATTCTTTATATATAGGCTATATTTGTGTTAAATCTGAAACATGTGATTTAACTTCGTATATATATGTATGTATGTATATATATATATATATATATATATATATATATATATATATATATATATATATATATATATATATATATATATATATATATAAATATGTATATATAGGCTATATTTGTGTTAAATCTGAAACATGTGATTTAACTTCGTATATATATGTATGTATATATATATATATATATATATATATATATATATATATATATATATATATATATATATATATATATATATATATATATATATATATATATATATATATATATATCAAAATTTGATCGCAACTGTTGGAGATTGTGATTTTAACGATCTCCGATTGATTTAAAATTTGGTAAATTTATCAGAAACAATTCAATGAACAATAATCACTGCTATTTTGTGTATAATATTTTTAGTGTTCTAATACTGTTTAAATGGGGTATTGAACATTCTTTTTTTTTTAAATTGTCAAACTTAATCCTAAGAAAACATTTCGTGGTTGTGATAAAGTGGTGATAGGAATTAACCCCTATGGTCTCTATTTTATTTATTTATAGTGAGATAGTAAATTTACGCGTTGACATTAGTATTCCTCCATATCGTATAAATTTATATGATCTCACTGGATATAGTTACTAGTTATTGATAACCTGTATTAGCTATCCCTATGAGTTTAAGGGTTAAATCAATTTTGTTACTAAAATACAATCATGATTAAATGGTGATAGAATTATATTTCTATGGTCTTTCACTATTAATTTCAAGTGAGTAATAGATTTACGTGTTGACTTTAGGTCTTTCTCCATATTGGATAAATTTATTGTAAGCTCACCAGGTAAAATACTAGTAATTGATATCGTGTACTTACTCTCCATCTGAGTATACATGTTGGATCAATGGAACTAGAGCTATAAAAAATGATATTCACTTGACTTAAATTAACAGTATAATCTCCATCTGAGTTGGGTCTGTTTTAATTATTGGAGTGAATAATCTGGCATTGCATATGTATGTTGCATGAGTAGTTTTTTTCCCATCGAAATTGCAATTCAAGATGCATGACATATGTATGTAGTGTGTTTAAAATTTTTGTATTGAAAAGTTATATACAATTGACTAAAAATAATAGTATACTCTCCATCTGAGTTGGTTCTATTTATTTTTGGAATGTATAATTCTTGTAATATATAATATACTTTGTATAAATGATTCTTTTCCCATCGAAATTTATTATTCCAGATGCATGTATGTATATCCATATTGAATGCAGTCTGAATTTTACTATTCAGTGTCTTGACTTATTATGATCTCTATTTAATATTTTTATCTCAACTCCACAATTATTTTATTTTCTTTTAGTGATAAGGCATTAATTCTAAGGATGCAGTATATTTACTCATGTTAGAAGGAATTTAATTCCGGTTTCTAGGCAAAATAAGAGATGAATATTTATTTTATTTTTCAAATAACTCTTGAGTTATTGATCTTAATAAACATTTTATCTCTTGTGGTACATGAATGCATGACCTTTGTTATTGTATACTGATGTCTCTCCTGAATAGAACAATATTAGTCTACCTTATAAGAGAATATGTTCTTTAAAATTGAGTAAAATTTACCTGTGCACTTTTTTCTAAGTCATATTAATCTGGATAGGATTTCAAGTTGGTCTAATATGGACCTTAAGATTCATTACAAGTAGAAGCAGTACCAACTTGTGGATCCTGTTTGGAAGAAAATTTGACTAAAAGATGTTTCCCTTTAAAAGAAAATAAAACTAGTGAAAAGCTAAAAATGAATCCTTTCTGATTTGTACGGTTAAATGAACATACTCGTAAGAGATAGTTTTTGAGTATTTTGTGACATTCATAAATGATTACTCAAAATATTAATATATTTATTTGATGCACTGTAAGTCTTAATGAATTAAGTCATTCAAGGTTTTAAGACTTGAAACAGAGAAGCACCAAAGAAATATATTAAGTTACTACAATTTGATTGTAGTGGCGAGCACCTCTCTAAAGAGTTTCTTTAGTTACATATCAGAATAAGGATTACATCTCAATTGACTACACCGTAAACTCCATAATAGAGTGGTGTAGTGGAAAGACGAAATTAGTTTCTTTTGGATATGGATAGACTAATGACATGTTATTCAGATTTGTCTTATTTGTTTTTTGGAACATTTTCTGGAAACTGCAAATTACATTCTGAATTTAGTTCCTTCTAAGCTAGTACCTAAGACATCTATAGAACTGTGGACTGGGTGTAAGCTCGGTCTGTGGCATGTTCAGATATAGGATAGTCCCGCATATGTGCTGAAAGGGAAAACAAATATGTATGTTGGAACTAAGAATGGATAGGTGCATGTTTATCGAATATCCAAGAAAACGAATGGAGCTTTATTTTATTGTCCTAAACAAAATAATGCAATTGTTAAAATAATTGTATTTTTCTAGATAAGGACAGTTTAATAAAAATATGTTCCTAGGAGTAAACTATTTTTACAGGAACTGAGCAAAGGAATAACTAGATGTTCAAGAACATCAAAACCCACACGTCAAAATTGGCGTTCCATTGCATTTAAGTAGTGGGAGAACGTTAATAGACATGATATGCCTTTATCGAGTAGGAGTGATTTTTGAACATTGAACACTATAGTAAGAAGTCACTAATATTTCAATTTCGTGAGGTAATTAAGGTAATATTAGTAGTACTTCGTCGTAGTGGGAGAAAGCTAAAGAAAATCATAGTTCGGCGTACATTCTTGGTATAGTTTCGGTAACAGGATCTTGAAGAGTTTAATATCAAACTAGACAGTTACGACAAAGAACCACATGACAAATTGTTGGGGCATATACTATTAACCATGCATTTGGAAATAGTATATTCTAATAATTATCATGGTCAAAAGACTAAGTGGGAGCTTGTTGGGATATATACTATTAACAATGAGTTTTATTTAGATATAGTATGTATTATGAAACAACTTTTTATTTGTTTTAGTAAAGTTTTAAATAGATCATATATTAGTCTTTGTCCTTTGTTTATATAGCAGATGATTTAGTGTACAGAGTTTAGCTTATACACGGAAGATTAAATCATCGGTTCTAATAAGTATAAAGTTTGAGTTCACAATCTAATGATGGAATTGGACAAACCATCAGGAATGATTGTAGCACAAGATTAAATATAATTTATCTTGATTATGGGAATGGTTTAATTCCAACTTCTTGTGCTAGTACATTTTATATGTATTGAATAGACCAAGTAGAGATAAATATTTTATACTGACTTAATAAAATAAACTCCCATAAATGTACTTATACTCTTAATCTTGATATAATTATTATTAGTTGTGTATATTATTATTATTTTGATTTATTGACAGGCGATATTCTTTTGTGGGTCAATATTCCTAGTAAATTGGATAATAATATACATTTGCGAAGTAATAGTTCGTTGATGGAATACATGTCTCGGTTTAGAGATTGATGATACACCTTTATGAAAGCTTATAAGTTTTCATGTGTGAACCTGACCGGTGAATTTTGTATCCGACACATGAAATAAGTTAAGCGAAAGTCTAAAGAAAATAATCAATAAATTTAATTTTCAGTAATTTAATTTATTTGATCAGTATTTGAGTCTTAACATGGAGAGTTAAATAAGATTTAATGGATGAATTTCAAAATTAGATAAGGAGTGCAATTACTGATTTTTAGTGAAATAATTCATAATTAATTATGGAAGATAATAATTTAAAAAATTAGAAATTAATTCCATAATTTGAGTCTTGTTAATTATCATTCTGTGGTCCCTACTATTCCTAAATAATAGGAAATAAAGGAATCTTTTTTCTGGTGGAAGAGAAAACCCAACAGATTTTGGAAAAGGGTTTTAACCTGTAAAACTTGTGCTATAAATACATAAGGTTTTATATCTAGAGGGAGGAGTACATTGTGGCTGAAATTTTCAGCCAACTTTTCCTAGAATTTTCGCCCACACGAAATTGCTATTTCTGGGTATTATCTGTGTAACACAGTAGAAGACCGTGGAATGTTCGAGGATCACGATTGTGCGGGTGATGGAGATTCCATTGAGAAGTTATGGAACTGAAGGCTCACGTCAATAAGAAAATAATGACCATATTCTTTTTTAAAGAGGGTAGTAATATTTTCTTGGTCAAATCAATCATATATACATGAAAAATACAAGTGAATAAAAGGGAAAGAAATTAAATGACAAAATTAGATATGGAAAAGAATCAAACTCACCAAAATCCAAACACTGTCTTTCATTGTAAGAGAAATCACGAGCAAAAATCAGTATCAGCTATTTCCTAGACAATTCAAAGCAAATCAGTTCAAGCAGATATATATGGGAAGAATAGTTGATGTTCATTATGTCACAAGATATCATTAAGAATTCATATTTAAATGCATAGGCTATCATACCATATTAAGATATCAAGATCAGCACGACTAACAATTAAGTAGTAACATTTAGTAAAATAAGAAAAGAAATGATGAATGTTAGTACAACCATGATAATTTTTTTGGTTTACCACTAGGACTCGTGATCACTGGCTCGACTAATTCATATTC
The DNA here is from genome assembly GCA_034376525.1 of Nicotiana benthamiana. Lineage (NCBI taxonomy): Eukaryota > Viridiplantae > Streptophyta > Magnoliopsida > Solanales > Solanaceae > Nicotiana > Nicotiana benthamiana. The sequence continues at coordinate 104,055,744 of CM067330.1, forward strand.
GTGCCGTGTAGGATCCATTTTGAGGGGAGCAGAAATACCAGGGTAAAGGAAATGATAAAAATAAAAAACAAAGATTTGACTTGAGAAATGCTAGAAATCAAGACTTTAAAAACACCAAAAAAAAAAAAAAAATCAGAAAGAAATCACGAATATTATAAATCAGATGCTTTATCAAAACCTGAACGAATTTCAGAGAAAACCCACAAAAAACTCAAATCACTAAGAAAAACAGTTAAGATTACTGGGGTATTAACCTGGAAAAAAAAATATAGAAGAATCTTGTTGTTCTTTAGTTAGAAATGTAACGCCTATAGAGATAGAATGGTTGAATGTGAACTCACCTTTTTGTAATATTGGTTTTGTTGAGCATTGTCTTTACTAAAAACTCCATTTATACAAACTGAATGAAGCCTCCACTTTCACTCTCTGTAATCTATTTTGGATTCTGCACTATCTGATACTACTCTTTTTTGTATCGATCAGTTAATTCAGTGAACTTTACTAATTGTATAAGTGAAATTAAAAAAAAAAAGTATACTATTAAAGTCGTTGAACTTTTATGGATTAGCTATATTGTTAGTTGAAAAAGACTTATTACGAAAATCTGATTATAAGAAAATTATTATTCCGTTTCTATGAATTTAGATGAGTTAGTTTAACTACCCATCAATTTTCCTTTTTTATTTTCCCTCTTTATTATTGAGTAAATATTCATTTATGTAATGGCATTTATGATGTGGCTGTTTTGCAGTAACAACCATTCTGAAGAGTTGCACCTCTTCAGATTCCAGCCCAAATTTTGACTATAAATACAACATTATTCTGCTTAGAATTTAACTACGAATTTATGAGTTTTCTCTCCTTCTTCTGCATACTTTTAGCATACAAACAAAGCAAAAGGTAAGTGTGATTTGCTAATGATCTTTGTATTCGGTGAAACACTGGCATATGAAGTACCGCTACAGCAGTGTGTAATTCGTTCTATCCTAGAAGGAAATAATCCATAACCTTGTGTGCTAGAAGAAGATTAAATTTCTTAAGGAAACACTTTAAATTCTGTAGGTTCGAATTGTTTATTTCATTTCTGTTTATATTATTTCTGTTTATGATAATTTCTGTTCATATTCATTAATATTTTCAAAATTGTTTTACGAATCAGTTTACTAACTAATTTGGCTAAAATTTTAAAGCTAAATTAAATTAATTCAAGACAAAGCGAGTATTAGTTCTTACATTTTAATTTTAATAGTAACGATCCAGTTCATGGGTACTCTGCTTTAATTAGGACACAAAAAAAATACATATCTAAAACACCAACTGTGTGTGAGGTGGATTGAATTGGAATAACTTAACTACACGTGGTTTTTCTGTTTAGGGACAACTCAACTACAGACGTACGCATGCATTTTAATAAGTCTCGTTGAAATTTATAGAATAATTGGAATGTAACTTCAATTATCATATTTATGGACAAAAAATAGTCTTAATCTATTCTTTTGTTGAGTCTTAAGCTAGAAAAGTATTGAGTTCAATTCTACTTCATCACATTTTCTAACCACAAAGCTCTCATAAATATTTGCAAAAGAAAAATGTGCCAGAAGCTTGTTCCATTGTTCGGAAGATATTTGATATAAAAGACTGGTTAGAGGCCGTGGACATGACTGGAACTAGTATACATGTTGTCACCAAAAGAAATTCAGTATAAAAAGCGTATACATAGCTGCAAGGCCAAAATTTCAAAAAGTTCCATGGAAGAACCTTGTATTGGGAGCTGGTACTATACCAACGCATAGGTTCATATTGTGGTTAGCTCTCAACCAAAGACTTGCAACAGTTGATAGACTGACTAAATGCATGATTGAGGTGCGAAAGGGGTGTGTGTTGTGTACCAGCCAGAAAGAAGAAAGACATAATCATATTTTCTTTAAATGTGAATATGCAAAGTCGATTTGGGCTACACTACTGAATTTGATGGGAGAAAAGCACTCAATTGGAAGTTGGGATGGAGAAATACAATGGCTAATCAAGAAAGTCAACAATAGGAGGCCAAAAGCTCAAATCATGAAGTTCTTATTGCAGCAACTGTATATTTCACTTGGCCAGAGAGAAACAAGAGAAGATTTCAAAAGCAACAAACTATGCAAGGATAATCATAGAGATCACTCTACAGCTGCACATAAAGGGTCAAAAGCAGAGTAAATGGAAGAGCTTGTTAGAACATAGATAGATTTCCTATATGAAACAATGTATACAGACTAGCATGCTAGAAAAGAAACAGGAAAATACTGTAATAGGTTATGCTGATAGGTCTAGTTCTAGAGTCCCATGAGCTAGCGGTTGTACATATTTCATTGGTTAAATATAAAATTTTTGTTTTGACCCAAAAAAAAAGTGCTAGGTAAGGTTTGAATCTTTGACATCTTAGAGCAAAATCAACCACATAACCAATACATCAAGAGATAAATTAGGTCAAGTTGTGTCATTTTTTCCTACTTATCCATTTTCTTACTGTATAAATACATATATTTAATAAAATTTTCTGACGAACCTGTGTTGCATGACACCACTTCACTAAGCGTGCATCTGCCATTAGGCTCAACCTTAAGGTAGCTAAAGCCAAGGCTTTAGGACCCAAAAAATATAGAGCCCCAAATATTGTTCATATTATATAAATAATAAGTATATTTTAAATAATTATTTCTATTATATATTCATTATAATGATAAGTAAATCTTTGATCAAAGATTTGCTATGTCAGCAATCATTACGACATAGTTCCAAACATTATGCTATTTTTCAGGGAGAAATTGGGAGGATTTGCATCTATAACCAGTTTATGGGTCTCTTTTTAACTTATAGCACAAAAAAATTACAAGCATACATACTTTTCGAGTAACTTCAGACATACGGGCCTGAAGTAGCAAAGATTGATGTCTGAAGTTTGAACTTCATAATTTTTTGCCTGAAGTGTAGCCTTATCAAAGCAAAACTTCATATATTTTTTCCTGAACTTTAGCCTACTTGCAAAGACAATCACGCTAACTTCAGTTTCATAGTGCAATAGCAAACTTCAGTTCAATAAAACTACAACATATTTTAGCTGAAATTTTTATTTTGTAATTGCTGAACTTCAGCATTCTAGGAGTTGAAGTACGTTTTGTATTTGTTGAACTTCAGCATTCTAGAAGTTAAGTTTGTTTTGTAATTACCGGATTTAAGCATTTTAGGAGCTGAAATTTGTTTTATATTTTTACTGAACTTTATGATTTGATGCATTCATCATCCCATGACTACCAAATCATGATCTATCAAGGGATTGTTAAGCACATTGTGCGGCAAAGTGACAATCATTGACCAGTCACCCACCTTATAATTTTCATCTTGTATATACATTCTTTCTATTGTGAACTGGTAAATCAAGCATAACATAATTACATGTCCATATTCTGTTCAAGCATATAATGTCCAGAATAAAGACGTTGGAAGTATATTTTTATTCATACTGTTATTTCCCAAGGCGGAGTTTTCTAATTTCAAGCATAACATAGCATTAGTTGCTAGCAAATAGTATACAGTTAGAAAGAGGCATGCAAAACACAAGTAAACCAGATTTTAATGTGTATATGTACCCATGAACCAAAATTAAGCTATTAGCTTCACAATGCAGCTTTTGCTTTTTTCATCTCATGTACTGAATAATTTACAGCATGAGATGAGAAGAACCAGTTATACACATGCGCACTTGTTGGAGACAAATAATCAAACTGGATTTACTTTAATAATTCCTTTTACTGCTCCAGTTAAATTTAAAGGCAAGCTTCAACAACATCAAACATATAATAAACATATAATAAATAAACTAAATGTAATCTTGTATGTAACACAAAAACAAAAATTGACTTAAATTGCTCAAATGAAGACTCCAAAAAATCTGGGAAAATTCAGATTGAATCAAGAAAAATCAAATTTGATAAGAAGCTTTTGGGAAAATCACAGAAGTTCACGTGGAGCCACAATACTTAAATTGAAGCCCTGAGTAAAACAATAGTAACCTATATGTCCATGACCGCAATGGCTTGGACAATTTCCAGTGTGGCATCCATATGAAAACTTGCAGATTGGTTTTCCTACTATCTATCAGAAGTTGAAAATTGCCATCTAAATTCATTTGTTTTCTTCAATCTGTCATCTAAAAGGACCTCCGTAGGGAATCTGAAAAGTGCTTCTAAAGAGCAGCCTAATGCACTAAGCTCCTGCTATGCTCGGGGTCCGGGGAAGGGCCAAAGCACAAGGGTCTATAGTACGCAGTCAGACCCTGCATTTCTGGGAAGTGCTTCTAAATGGCAAAATAAACAGTGTCATAAATGACGATGGGTTTTTATAATCTCTAATTTTTTCCTTCATCTCCAAGGGGACACATAAGACCAAAATAGTAATGTGCTTTGTAGTTTTCCAACTAAAAGAGGAAACAACATAATGAACTAGTTGGCATGTACATATGTACGTAAAGCAAGAGAAACATTTATAATCTGAAGGGCAATATATGTAACAGCAAACCATGAAGAGAACATCAATAAGCAAAAAGCTTAAAATCCTTTGTTACCGCCACAAGTTCTTAAGGAAGGATTAATAAAAGATTGTCACAAAACAGATAATAAACCAACTACAAAGTTTTCAAAGCTGAAGAAAGATGAAACTGTTTAAATAGTATTTGGTAGCCGATACTCAAGTGCATGTCGACAACAAAATAAGCTCCTACGACAAAGGCATCACTCCATCTGTGTCAAAAAAAGAAAAGGCAACCAAAAGATCTGATCAGGGAATGATACTAAATAAGCATGTTCAGCACCTGTCGCAATCAAATAAACACAACGTTGCAGTCAAATGACTCTATCTCTTCCATGCATCAAAGCTTAATTAAATGGTTTTACTTATTGTCGAATTTATATATGAATAACAACTGAATTTGAACACTCAGAGGCACTGCCATGAAAGTCTGGCGTACTTCTTACAAACCAATGGGGACTAATAATTGCTATGAACCACTGTTATAAATATAAGTTAGTTAGGGTAGAACTTGTAATATTATTTTGTTTGAAATTGAGAAAGTTCGAACCAAGTGGAAGATTCTAGAATAAAGAAAAGGACCTTAACTTTATCATGGTACATTTGTTCCCTTACCAGCTAGCTGTATAAGTTTTTTCTTAGTGGTGGAATGAAAATATTAGTCGATTCAAAAACATATGTTGCTGTAGATACTCCAGAGGCTTCTCGTAAGTTATTTTTATTTAGGTCACCATGTAATGTCTTATGTCTACCACCTCATACCCATATCAGTACATCTCTTATTATGTCATTTATCCACTGTAATGACCGGCCTTTTATCATTGCAATCGTTTCTATAACTTGTGAGCGATACAGATCTTGTACGTGATCGTTTTACTTCCAAGCATATAGTTCAATACATTATTTCCAAAACTATGAGATAAGATACAACGGGTAATTGACAGACAAATTATGGTACAAACAGAATTTGACAATATAATGCTTCATTACTATTATTATTTCCAAGATATGAAATGATTTCAAATGCTAGTGATTGTTCGATTATGCAATACCATGTGAAAATCATTTCCCCGAAGCCGAAAGATGAGCCAAGCTGACTTCTTCTTCTTTAAAATAGAAGGTTCTATGTGGAAGTAACACGAGCAAGTTATGTAAAGAGGATGAAAAAACCAACTGCCAGCACGGTTATAGGGGAAAAATGTTTTCTTTAATAGTACCTTTTGCCGTTTTGCTTGTACAACATCAGTTTGTTGAGGAGAAGTCTCAACATCTTCATTGGTAAGCTGCACGAGCAACATGCTTAGAACTCAACTGCAAGCATAATGGAAGGAAGTAAACTTAAGTTTGGTAATTATACCCTCTGTCGTTTTGCATCTGATGGGCTTTCCGCACAATCATTTAGTTGACAAGAGGTCCCAACATCTTCGTTAGCAGGCTGCACACACATCGTTTAATCTTAGAATAAAATCTGAGGGTGACACGGAATGCAAATTCTACGCAGGTATCGTAAGTATACAGCAAACTATGACGGAAAGATACACTTACTTCATCAGCTGATTCATCAAGAATTTTAGATCCAGAAGATACACCTTTTCCTGAATTCTCAGTGACGTTATCTTTAGTTGCTCCAGGGGTAGTAGCTTCTTCTACATGGAGTTCAGGGCCGGGGAATTAGAAACTTCTCAAAATTTGTAAGAAAATGATATATTTATGTTAAAGTCCCGACCCGTTATTACTGTCATGGACGACACTATTTTCGCCCCAAAACAAGCTCAAAACAGCTCCAAAATGCTTCCGGAACAGTCCGGAATACCCCGGAAGGTCCTGGAAGACTCTAGAAGGCTCTAGAAGACTCTAGAAAACTCTAGAACACTCTAGAACACTCTAGAAAAATCTAGAAGACTCTAGAAGACTCTAGAAGGCTCTAGAACACTCTAAAAGACTCTAGAAGACTCTAGAATTGTGCAGATTGTTGAAGACAAGCCTAGAATCATGTGGAGGCTTCTAGAGGGCAGCAACCTTGTGTAAATATCTTAGATATTCATTTAGGAAGATTTTAGATACTTAGGAAAAGTCTAGACATTTAGGTAGCCAACTATAAATAGGCACCTAAGGCATTCATTTGGAATCAAGCAAGAAAGCAAGCAATCAAGCAAAGTTGTAAAGCATCCAAAGCATTGTAAAGCTCTCAAGTTCTCTTAATAAAAGAGTTCTTTCTTCCAATTACTAGTTTCCTTCGCCAAGTTTTTACAAGCTTAGTCTTTCTTAAGTTCTACTAAGCATCCGGGTAGGCTGACTAGCTAACTTTGGCATTGAAAGTTCGCTAGGTCGGACAGATCGTCGTGTTTGAGTTACGGTCTCGTCACAATTGGTATCAGAGCATCAGGTTCGTTGGAACATCTAAGGGAGTATGGAAGGCAGCAGTGAAATCACCCGAACCGAAAGGGACAAATCTATGGGCCAAAGGTCTCGCTCCAGGGACGCCATGGGGGAGTTGGAGACAAGGCTGGCCAAAGTGGAGTTGGCCATTGCCGATGGGCAGGACAAGTTCATGGAGGTCGACCAAAGGTTCGAGGGGGTCGAACAAAGGGTCGAGGAGGGCCTAGACGGATTGCGGGAGGAGATGCAGTCCGCCGTGAATCAAGTCCTGGCACAATGTCTTCAGGCGGTGGAGGAGAAACACCAGGCCGAGATTTCGCTCATGAGGGAAGAGTTAGGGAGGCTTTCACATGAGCTGGAGAACACCAAGGAGGAGCTCAGCTTGTGCAAAAGGGCTCTTGCACAAGGCACTGCCACAACGTCCGAGGTAAGGACTACCCCTTCCACTAGAGATGTTCCCAAGACCCAAATACTTCGAAGGGTCTAGAAGCGCGAGGGAACTAGACAACTTTGTTTGGAGCATGGAGCAATACTTTAGGGCTCTCGACATGCAAGACGAGGCTCTAAAGGTAAACATGGGTAGTCTTTTCCTCGAGGACACCGCAATGGTTTGGTGGAGGAGAAGACAAAGCGACATAGAGAAAGGCACCTGCTCTATCGACACTTGGGCAGATTTTAAGGCAGAACTCAAGAAGCAATTCTACCCAAGCAACGTCGAGGAGGAAGCTCGTGGCAAGCTAAGACGTTTGCAGCACAAAGGAACCATCCGGGAGTACGTCAAAGAGTTCACAGAGGTACTTCTCGAAATCCCTGACTACCCTGATAAAGAAGCTTTCTTTGCCTTCATGGACGGGTTACAGCAGTGGGCAAGGCTTGAAATCCAACGCCGTGGTGCCCAAGACTTGACCACTGCCATATCCATTGCCGAGTCCCTTATTGAGTTTAGGAAAGTGGAAAAACCTAAACCCAAGGACAAGGGCGGCAAGGGAAAGAGTGGGGGAGACCCGCCTAAGGGCAAGGAGGCGTCAGAAAGGGCCAAAGGACGTAGAGATTTCCCTCCTAAACCTATCCGATGTTTCTTTTGTGATGGACCGCACTATGCAAGGGAGTGCCCCAAAAAGAGTAAGCTTTCTGCTTTAATCGAGGATCGCGAACAGGAGGAAGCAAAGATTGGGGCCATGCGGCTTCTAAGCTCAATTCAGGCAAAAGTTGAGGTGCCCAAGAATGAGAAAAAAGGGAGGTTGTTTGCCGAGGCCAAGATTGGGGAGCATACCGTGAAGGCATTAGTTGACACGGGAGCCGACAGCAACTTCCTCACTTTCCAGCAGGCTAAGAAGATGGGCATCCGGTACGAGACAAGCCGAGGTTGGCTCAAGGGCATTAATGCTGCACCAACAGAAACCTTTGGAGTTGCCCGCAATGTGCCGGTTCACTTAGGCAATTGGCACGGCCACATAAACTTCTCGATCGTGACCATGGACGATTATCCACTCGTCTTGGGTATTGAGTTCATGGACAGGGTCAAGGCCGTCCCAATTCCCTTTGCGAACTCCTTATGCATCTTGGAGGAGGGCAACACCCATCTAGTTCCACTAGAGCGGGAAACCCGACTCTAAGGAAGACAAATTTCAGCCATGCAACTCTCAAAGGGCATCAAGAAGGAAGAGCCAACCTACCTTGTTGCCTTAAAGGAAGAAGCTGTCATTCCTACAACCGAGTCCATGCCACCCAAGGTCCAGCACGTTTTGGAGGAGTTCCAAGACGTCATGCCACCAGAGCTACCAAAGAGGTTACCACCTAAAAGGGAGGTGGATCATAAGATAGAGCTGGAACCAGGTGCCACCCCGCCAGCTGCCGTGCCTTATAGGATGGCGCCTCCGGAGCTTGAGGAATTACGGGGGCAACTGAAGGAGTTGATGGACATGGGCTATATTCGTCCATCAAAAGCACCTTATGGAGCGCCGGTATTGTTCCAGAAGAAGCACGACGGGTCACTTCGACTTTGCATTGACTACCGGGCGCTTAACAAGATCACGGTCAAGAATAAGTACCCGATACCACTCATTGCCGACTTGTTCGATCAGCTTGGGCAAGCTCTTTGGTTCACCAAGCTGGATTTGCGATCGGGGTACTACCAGGTCCGCATTGCGGAGGGAGATGAGCCTAAGACAGCATGCGTCACAAGGTACGGCTCATATGAATTCCTTGTGATGCCTTTCGGACTCACCAATGCGCCTGCAACGTTTTGCACCCTCATGAACCGAGTCCTACAACCTTTCTTAGACAAGTTCGTCGTGGTGTACTTGGACGACATTGTCATCTATAGCAACACACTGGAGGATCATGTAAATCATCTAAGACAAGTCTTCAAAGTACTCCGCACGAACGAGCTTTATGTCAAGAAGGAGAAATGCGCATTTGCTCGACGAGAAGTCTCCTTCTTAGGACACATTGTTGGTGAGGGAAAGCTACGGATGGATGAGTCCAAGATTCGAGCTATACAGGATTGGGAGCCGCCGAAGAAAGTTCCAGAACTTCGGTCTTTCCTTGGTTTGGCTAACTACTATCGGAAGTTCATCAAAGGCTACTCTTCCATCGCCACACCACTCACAGATCTACTGAAGAAAAACCGGACCTGGGAGTGGACTGATAAGGCCCAACAAGCATTTGAGGAGTTAAAGGCCGCCGTGATCAAGGAGCCGGTATTGGTTTTGCCCGACCATACCAAGTCTTTCGAGGTGCAGACGGACGCCTCTGACTTTGCCCTGGGAGGCGTCCTAATGCAAGAAGGGCACCCTGTGGCTTACGAAAGTCGTAAGCTGAATGATGCAGAGAAACGCTACACAGTCCAAGAGAAAGAGATGACTGCTGTAGTGCATTGTTTACGGACGTGGAGACATTATCTCCTGGGCAGCAAGTTCATCGTGAGGACGGATAATGTTGCCACAAGTTACTTCCTTAAGCCGAAGAAGCTTACCCCAAAACAAATTCGGTGGCAAGCTTTCTTAGCGGAGTTTGATTTTGTGATGGAGTACAAGCCGGGCAAGGGTAATGTCGTGGCCGATGCACTAAGTAGAAAGGCCGAACTTGCCTCCATCACAAGCCCAAATTTCCCTATAGTTGATCGCATCAAGGAAGGGCTGGAGCATGACCCACAAGCCAAAAATTTGTTGGGATTGGCACGTCAAGGGAAGACACGCCAGTTTTGGCTAGAGGACGGGCTGCTCCTCACCAAGGGAAATAGGGTTTACGTACCGAAATGGGGAAGCTTAAGGAAGGAAATCCTCCGAGAAAGTCATGACTCCAGATGGGCGGGCCATCCCGGAGTCCGAAGGACGATGGCGCTGATCGAGCGAGCATACTTTTGGCCCCAAATGCAGGATGACGTGGAGCTATACGTAAAAACTTGTCTTGTGTGCCAGCAAGACAAGGTTGAACAACGCCCACCAGCGGGTCTTTTGGAGCCATTGCCTATTGCAGAGAGGCCATGGGAAAGCATTTCCATGGACTTCATCACATCACTACCCAAGTCCGAAGGCTGCAGCAACATAATGGTTGTAGTGGACCGCTTCAGCAAATATTGCGTATTCATTCCTGGTCCAACAAAGCTTACTGCCGAGGACGCTGCTCGACTATTTTTCAAAAATGTGGTGAAGTATTGGGGCATTCCGAAGACTATTATTAGCGACCGGGACCCCCGCTTCACGGGAAGGTTCTGGAAGGAGCTTTTTAAAATCATGGGGTCCGAGCTCAACTTCTCTACAGCCTTTCACCCTCAAACTGATGGGCAAACGGAACGGGTGAATGCTTTGCTGGAGTTATATCTTCGCCACTTTGTCAGCGCCAACCAAAAAGATTGGGCCAAGTTATTGGACATTGCCCAATTTTCTTACAATCTGCAGAAGAGCGAGTCAACAGGGGCAAGTCCATTCGAGTTAGCAACGGGACAACAACCGATGACGCCACAAACTTTGGCCATTGGTTACAAAGGGCCCAATCCGTCAGCATACAAGTTTGCCAAAGGCTGGCACGAAAAGGCAGACTTGGCAAAAGCCTACTTAGCAAAGGCGGCACAGAAAATGAAGAAATGGGCAGATGCTAAGAGGCGTCACTTGGAGTTTGAGGAAGGAGACTTGGTCATGGTAAAACTCCTTCCTCACCAGCGTCGAAGATCCGGCCAGGTGCATAAAGGGCTAGTAAGGCGCTACGAGGGACCGTTTCCAGTAGAGAAACGCATTGGCAAACTAGCCTATCGTTTGACTCTTCCATCACATTTAGAAATGCATCCGGTCTTCCATGTGAGTCTTTTGAAACCATATCATCAAGACAAGGAAGATCTAAGCCGAGGAGAGTCTAAACGAGCACCAACAGCCATCACAACGGTGCCAGAGAAAGAAGCAGAAGAGATCCTTGCGCACCGTATCATTCCAAGACGGGGGACTCACCCAAGCTACATTGAATACTTTGTCAAGTGGAAAGGGTCTCCTGACAGCGAGGCGAGCTGGGAGCATGAGCTAACTTTGTGGAATCTCCAAGACCTCATCCAGGCTTACAAGGAGCACGCGCCGAGGTCGTCGCGAGATTGAGCGGGGGAGAATGTCATGGACGACACTATTTTCGCCCCAAAACAAGCTCAAAACAGCTCCAAAATGCTTCCGGAACAGTCCGGAATACCCCGGAAGGTCCTGGAAGACTCTAGAAGGCTCTAGAAGACTCTAGAAAACTCTAGAACACTCTAGAACACTCTAGAACACTCTAGAACACTCTAGAAAAATCTAGAAGACTCTAGAAGACTCTAGAAGGCTCTAGAACACTCTAGAAGACTCTAGAAGACTCTAGAAGACTCTAGAATTGTGCAGATTGTTGAAGACAAGCCTAGAATCATGTGGAGGCTTCTAGAGGGCAGCAACCTTGTGTAAATATCTTAGATATTCATTTAGGAAGATTCTAGATACTTAGGAAAAGTCTAGACATTTAGGTAGCCAACTATAAATAGGCACCTAAGGCATTCATTTGGAATCAAGCAAGAAAGCAAGCAATCAAGCAAAGTTGTAAAGCATCCAAAGCATTGTAAAGCTCTCAAGTTCTCTTAATAAAAGAGTTCTTTCTTCCAACTACTAGTTTCCTTCGCCAAGTTTTTACAAGCTTAGTCTTTCTTAAGTTCTACTAAGCATCCGGGTAGGCTGACTAGCTAACTTTGGCATTGAAAGTTCGCTAGGCCGGACAGATCGTCGTGTTTGAGTTACGGTCTCGTCACATTACATATGGGTAATATGCAAAGGAATACTCTATACATGTCAAATTTAGGATATGCCCAAAAGCAGATTCAGAATTTGAATATTATGGGTTCGAGTTTGGAATTTTATCAAAATTCATTCGGTTTACCGGGTTCAAAATTTGTTATATGTACTTATTTAATGAACTATGTAACACATATATGTGAGCCAAATATTGAGTTCGGATGCTGTAACTTATGCACTACATCCGGCAATTGTAGAATTCTCAATTGATAACCATTGATGTCTTTTGGCTGTTGTTTGTCAAGTGTTGTCTTCTCAAGAGAGCCGTCTTGATCCTTCCCGGATTTGCCTTCATTTTCTGCGTCAGATCTTTGGTTCTGTATCTTCTTTTTACGATCATGTTCTTTCCCTTTTAAACCGAACATATACTGTAGAATTATACAAAAAGCAAGAACGACGAATTATATATTCAAATTTAAGAATTCATGACAGCACAGAATAAAATCTTCCCTAGCTCTATAGTACTAATGAGTTCAAAGTTGGAAAAAGAAATATATATTAGAATTAACAAAGAAAAATGATTTCAAATCAATAAGGGGACAAATAAACAAGCATCTGTTGATTCTGTTACTAGTCTTCCAAAGTTAATTAGCGATGATCTAATTCAGAACGAATAAAAAGGGGGGAAAGGCTTTAATAAAGAAGAAAAGGCTTTTAAGATATGTAATCTTAAATAAGTCATAGCATTTATGTGGCATTAAACCTTTTGAAACTTGTGGTCTGAAACTTGTCATAATATTTGTATAGCTATAAATGCTTCATATTAAAAAAATATTGAAAAGGAGTAATCTTTTTGGAACAGACTAATAAGGAAATAGTATCAATCATATATGTATGTGAAAACACAAGTGAATAAAAGGAAAAGAAATTGAATGACAAGATTAGATTTGGAAAGAATCAAACTCACCAAAATCCAATCACTGTCTTTCATTGTAAGAAAAATCACGAGCAAAAATCAGTGTCAGCTATTTCCTAGACAATTCAAAACAAATAACTTCAAGCAGATATACATGGGAAGAAATAGTTGATGTTCGTTAAATCACAAGAAATCATTAAGAGTTCATATTTAAACGCATAGACTATTATACCATATTAAGATATCAAGATCAGCACAGCTAACATATCATTTAGTAAAACAAGAAAAGAAATGATGAATGTTAGGACAACCATAATGATTTTTTTTTTGGTTTAACCACTAGGATGAGCAGAAATACCAGGGTAAAGGAAATGATAAAAATAAAAAACAAAGATTTGACTTGAGAAATGCTAGAAATCAAGACTTTAAAAACACCAAAAAAAAAAAAAAATCAGAAAGAAATCACGAATATTATAAATCAGATGCTTTATCAAAACCTGAACGAATTTCAGAGAAAACCCACAAAAAACTCAAATCACTAAGAAAAACAGTTAAGATTACTGGGGTATTAACCTGGAAAAAAAAATATAGAAGAATCTTGTTGTTCTTTAGTTAGAAATGTAACGCCTATAGAGATAGAATGGTTGAATGTGAACTCACCTTTTTGTAATATTGGTTTTGTTGAGCATTGTCTTTACTAAAAACTCCATTTATACAAACTGAATGAAGCCTCCACTTTCACTCTCTGTAATCTATTTTGGATTCTGCACTATCTGATACTACTCTTTTTTGTATCGATCAGTTAATTCAGTGAACTTTACTAATTGTATAAGTGAAATTAAAAAAAAAAAGTATACTATTAAAGTCGTTGAACTTTTATGGATTAGCTATATTGTTAGTTGAAAAAGACTTATTACGAAAATCTGATTATAAGAAAATTATTATTCCGTTTCTATGAATTTAGATGAGTTAGTTTGACTCGGTCAAAAGTTAAAGACAAAAAAAGAAGATTTTTGAAACTTAAGATTTTAAAAGCTTAAGTGGTAAAAAGTTTTGTAGCGCCATTACATTTGCGTGGTTATAAATACTTCTCATTAAAGCTAAATGGGTAAAATGAAAAGTTTAACGTTGAATTATTTTCAAATTTAAAAATATATCATTTATTTTAGGACATACTAAAAAAGAAATACTTAATCTAATTTGAAACAGATGTAGTAATAACTTTGCATTAAAAAAACTCTAGAAAAATAAACTTTAAATAAAAAAATATTTTTTTAAAAAGGTTAAGACCCTTCGTAAAGATTCACTTTAGACCACAAAATTCGCCGCCCCATCCCATGGTATAAGATGCGCTTGCTTTTTTCTACCATTGAGTAGAATGAATATAATTAAGTCCCAATTTTTAAAAAGATACAATTGAAGTTTCAACTAGTTAACCTGACTGAACATACCATATCTAACGCACTAGCTTACACGCACTACTAGAAAAAGTCAGATTCCCAACGGCCAAAATGGTCGAAATTCGATTGAAAATTACGTATTTCTGATTACTTTCCGATCGCTATTGGTCGGTCGAAAAATAATTTTCGACCGAATCTATCGGTGATTTTAATCTTTTGTACTTGTGCTAAAAATCAACTTGATATTTATAAATTCAGTAAGTCTTTTTTAAAATACAGAATCCACAAACTCAAAATTCCGGACCTACCTAAATTATGACCTAGTTTGATGACCACATTAATGGCTTGGATAATTTCAGTATGGCATCCAACCAAGAAAGAATACGTGCAAATTTACATTTGGCGTTCCTACTATATAATCTCAAGGCAATGTATGTAACATATATCATGAAAATACAGCACCAATGAGCAGAAAGCTTAAAATCCTTTGTCATAAGTTTTTAAGATTGTCACAAAATAGACAAGAAAATAACTACGACGTTTTGCAAAGCTGAAGAATGATGAAACTGTCTATTAGTAACTGGGAACATCTTGTCGCCAGCTGATACCCGAATACACAATGTACTACAACAAAATAGACTCCCACAACAAAGGCATCACTCCATCTGTGTCAAAAATAGCAACCAAAAACTTTTTATCAGGAAGATATACTAAATCAATAAGCATGTTTAGCACCTACCATAATAAAAAATTAACACGAAGCTGCATTCAAATGAATCTCTAACTATTCCATATATCCTTTGAAGTATCGGAACCTAATTGATTGTTTAACATATTGTTGAATATATAGTACACTTGCATGGGAAAACTAAGGGAATATTCAAGTTAAAAGATACAGCATTCCTACTTCAAAGGCAGGGGCGATCCGCCTATTATAAAACCGAAATAGGTTAAAAATAATTTTTTGTATATACAGTCAAACCTCTCTATAGAAGCCTCGTTTGTTCCGATATTTTTTGGCTATTATAGTGAAATGTTGTTATAGAAGACATATATTATAACTTAATATAAAAATCAATTCTGAGAAAAACTTGGTTCTTATAGCGAATGACTGTTATATGGGGATGTTGTTATAGAAAGGTTTGGCTGTATAATCCCTTGACATAAGAGAAACTTCTAATGTAGTGGTAAAGGGTTCAAAAATTACTAATGTCGTAGTTCAAATCCCAAGTATGTCATTCTTATATTTTTGTGAAACCCCTAACCAGAATTCCTGGCTCCGTCACTGGTCAATGGATTTAACGAGTAAGTTAGGCTGAAACTTATAGTATTATTTTGATTGTTAGTAGAGACAATTTGAAATTGTTCCACTTTCTCATGTTATGTTGTTTTCTTCTTCCTTACGTTATAAGGTTCTATATATGTGGAAGCAACAGGAAGAGGTCTTGTGTAGAGAGGATGAAAGAACTCAAACAGCCAGCATAATGGAAAGGAAGAAAGCATAAATTCTAGTATAATAATACCCTTTGTCGTTTTGCATGTGATGAGCTTTCAGCAAAATCATCTGTTAGTCGATGAGAGGTCCCAACATCTTCATTAGCAGGCTGCACAAACACATCGATGATTATGATAAAAGCTGAGTCTATGCTAGTTGTGCAAGTATAGAGGAAAAGATGGTTAAAATCCGAAACGAATAGAATTATTGATAAGATTGTACTATTTAACATTAAAGGTGTAAAACACACTTACTTCACAAGCTGATTCATGAGCCCTTCTAGGTTCTATAATTGATGGTCCAGAAGATACACCTAATATCCCTGAGTTGTCAACGACGGTATCAACAGTTGCACCTGCAGGTGCAGCAGCTTGAAGTTCACCACTGAGGAACATACTTCTCAAAAGTTGGCTAACTTCCGTTGGTATGCCACTTCCTGGTGGCACCTGAGCTACAGTTTGGTCAGCTGTGGCAACTATGGGTCTAAGAAAGTATCTGGTGTATCTAACTCGTAGCACATTTGGTGGTTGTCCTCCTGATTAACAATTAAAGATCGGAGAATCATCTTCGAGAAAACTTTTAAAACCAAGTTCAGGCTCAACAAAATCTTGATGCTTTTATCCATTTTTATAGTTAGTAAATCCAACTTAACCCTTAACCTATTTACAGGCTTACAGCCACTGGCACTTTCTTTACATTATATGTGCTGAAACCTTTACTGTAATTTTGTATAATAATGGGCAGGGATGATTGATATAGCCGACACCGACTTGGGACTGTGACGTAGTTGCATGTGCTGAAATTTTGTTGCATCTGTTTCAATTTCACGTAGATATAATCTCACTAATATGTACATCATAAAATGAAAGGGCCAATTAATCAGTTTTATTATTCTGGTAAGGAAACAAGTATTTCCATTGGAAACTAATAGGTACTAATTTCACAAAGGGACTATATTATTTCATTTCTATTATGGTGCACATAATACTAAGCATTCATCTTACCTTGCTCATTTGCCAGCTAAATAGCATACGGAAATAATGTCAAATCTTATGAACTACCTACATAACGAACCTCCAATCATTTGTGTACCAACTTGCCTTTGGTGCAGCCATGTACCATTATCATTTACTAAACCAGAGTTGATCAGCCTGTGTATTGTTGGGAGCAGCACAGAGTAAAGTTCTTCCTGTTGACATACAGAATGTTGGATTTACAAAGTTTAATTGTCAGATATAGATTTGGTTTTAGTAGAGGAACAGTGACGAGGCTACCTGGATGGACAGTGGACCCGAGTCGGTTATATAGACTGCAGGGCCAGCATTAACTACGGCAGTACTCTGAAAATGATAACAGACATGATCATGTTATTAAGAGAAAAAATAATCCATTTAGTAGAGAGCAAAAGTATAATACCCCATTGTCACCCATTCGGACCCACATCATTGTGCGGCCAAGTTCAAGAAAATATGCGCCTAGATTGTTAAACATTGTTCCTACTGTTGTCTGTGCATTTAACTGGGTTCCCTGGCGCACCCTAGGATCACTCACGTTCAGATTTTGCCGCAGATCCCTTTCCAATTCCTATGCCAACAGAAAACCCAACCAGCCAAAAGTGTTCGGCTGATCTTAGAACATTTGAAGGAAATGGAGAGCAGTTAATAAAACATAAGCAGGAGCAAGCACTTACAAGAAAGCGCTGTGCAGTTTGGCTAATAAGCATATCCCTAGTGGATGACAGCAGTCTTGCTAATTGTTCTACTTCTGGAATTCCTTGTGAAGGAGTCAAAGTATGGGATGCACTTCCGAGTACCTCGTTCGTATTGTTTTCTGTTCCTTATTATAGAAAATGACTTATCCACCTACCTCTAAAGTGACGGGAAAACATAAAAGAGGAAGAGAAATACTGACCGTTTATACTATATCCTCGACTCATTCGGTTGAGATATCGTGACAAAGATTCTGTTGAGTTAGGGATTTCCTGCAAAAACCAGGCTATATTATACCGTACTTCTGTACAACCTAAATTACAAATCCCAAGAAAATACTATAATACTTTGAACGGCAGCGACAACCCCCTCAATATTACGTTTTAGCAGAGGATGTATACACACATAAAGCATGTTGAGACAAAAGCACTATAAGGACGATCAAAATGATAATATGCAAATGAAATTACCTGTTGAGTATTGGGAGAAATCCTATCAGTAGCATCTGAGGTAGAGCAAATAGAACAGGCAGGAGTAAGTAACAGCTAGCTCAAAATGGGCATTATTGAATTAACTGAATAGAAATGTAAAGACACGAAGTATAAATTTCTTCAGCTAGAATACAGAGAACTGATAATGAGCCGAAGGACAAAATGCATTAAGACAAAGTACCAAAATCACATGACCAGTAAACAGAAGGAATAGCTGGTGACACGTCTTTCTTAGAACTTAGAAATGACTGAAAACTACCCATAGCTTATTAAATGGTTTTGAAATTTTCTACTGCACTTGCGATACAAAAAGAAACTAAAGAATAATTAGAAAACAATTTATAATGGATATTTAGGAGGAGATTGTCTACACAACTTCTCAACCAGCATCGTATTAAAGAAAGCTCATTAAACAGGATGAATTACCAAAGGGTGGGATGCTTTGGACGGCGCAAACCAGATGCAAAGTATCACCATTTTGAATATCTAATTAGCATTAAGTCTCTGATGGGGAAAGAAATAATAAGGGCAAAGAGACATAGCCTAAAACTCCTCAATGTAAATGCATCAAATCATAAGAAAACTGCCACTTGATGTTTAAAGAAAAGTGCTACTTTGAGAAACTACTGCGGTAGTAATGCGGTTTTAGTTATATTATACTAAAGATGATCATATATAAAGTGAATAAAAAGGATACTGTATGAAGAAAGGAAGTCATCATCCCGTAAGACTTTTCCACAATAGATTAGACGCTGTTGTTCAATTGGCGTCCCTGTCAAAGGAGACACCTTTTCTTTCAAGTTCCATACTTTCCTCTGCATGAAATCGCAAATAGAGATCAGCTTATAACCAAGAACCATTTTAGTGATTAAAAAATTGAGGATGCATGCATAAAATATACATGTGGTTGTGCAAGCAAAAATAACATGGTTTAGTGTTAAGCATGCACAATTAATGTATCACACAAATTTCTTTTACTTAATGAAATAGGTAACACCGTAACAGTTCAGAAGTTAATATCAACAAACAAGTACCTGATTGCCAATGCGCAAATTGTGGGTTTGTGAATTCATGGTTTTTACTTTTATCTCAATCGTCGTATCAATGCCTTCAGATTCATGGCCCTCAGAAGTTTCACCAGTGTGAGTCATTCCCTTTCAACAGCTTACGCACCTAAAGCAGGTCAAGTTATAAGCTTTAATGTTTCTCGATTGTTGTTTATGCGTTTAACCAAGGGCGAAGCTATTTTGATTGAAGGGTGATCAACTGACCACCCTTCGCCGAAAAATTATACTATATATACGGTAAAATATTACTTGTTATTAAGTAAAAACAGACTTTGAACACCCTTGCATAGCCCACTGGCAAAGGATGTTCAAAATTTGAACACCCTTATTGAATTTCCTGGCTTCGCCACTGCAGTTAACATGCAGATCAAGATAACGGGGACTACCAGTTAATGATGAGATCCATCCTCAACGTCAATATGAGAGCAGAAATTTACAATGAAGATGAAACAATTAACCGGAAACTGGTCTTAACCATACAGATGGAAAGTAACATTTATTCAAGATCGAGTACCATTAACTTTAAGTTCTTACCATTATATGTACATATTATATGGAAATCTATCATTACTTATTGCTAAGAATTCTAATGTCAACTTACAATGCACACATCCTAATGACTCACAAATTATAACCGCCAGAGAAAATAATTAGAGACAAGGCGAAAAGATTACGACTAACGAAACACTAACAAATAAAGGAAGATGAATAGATATTACAGATCTTACAGCTTATGCAGCAACCCTATCTAAACATATGTGCAAGGTATGTATGGTTAAAGCACACATATGGAAGTACACATATACCAATCTAAAGCCACTAAACGTATTTTAATTTTAACAGCGATCACCTAGATTGAGAATACTACATTGTAACAGGGATAAATTACTAGGTCAGGCTCATTATTATATCACAAAGATCTTGCAGAATTCAATATGATATATTTTATGCATTTCCATTGAGAAGGTTACGATATCAGCACCACTAACAACATTACGCTTTAAATACTCACAATAGTAAAATTGAAGGAAAGCTTCAAGATTACCAAACCTGCACAACAGTAAATATATCAGCTACATATTGTTAGCAAGTTATAAAGAAGAGAAGCTTTTGAAATGCAGGTTATAAGCCTCAGATTTCATGAGACATATAGGCACACACTAAACAATCAAGAAAACATGTAATGTGTGGTTTAGGCGCACATCACGGTTCGAACCATTACATAAACAATAACTTGGTATTTAAGTGGAGAAGGGTAGAGGGGCGGGCACATATTTTTCTAACCTTGTGCTACTGCCCCTCGGGATATCTCTATTACTAAAAATTGCTCAAGTTATATCAACTTTGGGTTCCTACCAGACTTTAGCACATGCATGATGCATTTTCATTCGTAAAATAATTTTCTTGAAGAACTCAACAAACTAAAATACCTAAAGCAAAACTAGTTTTAACTTTTAACACAGCCAGGATTGAAAAAATTCAGAGAAACACCCAAATTTTATAATCCAACTAAGGACATTCCCATATATGCGGTTTTTGATAAATAAACTTAATCAAGACTTCAAGAACTCAAAAAGAGAGATTCAGATAGAAACCAATAAAACTAAAAATTAAGAAGCGTTATCATAAACCTGAAAACCCCCACAAAAATTCATGAGTCAGTTCACTGAAAAAAACAAGGTAAAATGTTAACCTGAAAAAAGAGAAGAAACGTAACGCCTAGAAGGAGAAAACAGTTGAATGTGAACAGCTATATATGAAGTAGGCTTAGTCTTTTTGTCTGATTTCTTTGTGAGCATTGTCTTTATTCCACTAATCCGTAATCCATTTTGGATTATATTTGACTCCCTGTAATCCATTTTGGATTGTGCCTACTCTCACACTTCTTCAACTTCGTGGCAAATGAGGTTATATTTTGCAGCTTCAGTTTTTTTCCTTTGGTGTTTGTAGGGGTGTGCATTCGATTTATCGATTCGATTTTGACCCTTATCGATAATTACTTATCGAATATCGATTTGTATATATGCTTATCGTTATCGTTTCAATAAGATTTCGATTTTTTCGATTTCGATTTATCGATTTTGGGGGCTTATCGATTCGGTTATCAATTACACCAATAAGAAAATATGCGGGATTCCACGAAAAGTATATTGCTATAAACGCGTCTAACTAATATGGACAAAAAAAAAACTAAAATAAGATGAACACCATTTATAACATAAAAATTATATCAACAAGCACATGCAACAAAACTAAAGTAATGGATCAAATGTATGTCACCAACACTCCAGTAGTATAAAAAAATAAAATAAAACAAAATACATCATCACGGCTAATTTTGTTTCCATTAATTTGAACTTCATTCGCTTGATCATTAAATATGATCATTCCTTAAATGTGGTAGAGGAAACAATATGTTAAGGGACGTAGGGTAAAGGAAAGGGTATAGATTAGGGAAAATGATATTGTATAGCCGCTTTCAAAATAGTAGCAGAATATATATGCATTCTATATGTTATATTAATCTACACAAATAGGTAATTACTCATTTTACAAGTATTTACAGTCTAGGGGTGTGCATTCGATTTATCGATTCGATTTTGACCCTTATTGATAATTACTTATCAATTATCGATTTGTACATATGCTTATCGTTATCATTTCAATAAGGTTTCGATTTTTTCGATTTTGATTTTTTCAATTTCGATAACAAATAGTCGATTCGATTTATCGATAAACCGATTCGAATGCACACCCCTAGGTGTTTGGCTTTTAAACACTCGTTTAGCTTGTATATGGGTATTTTAAAATTAAAAGTGCTTATAATACATGGGTTTATAAATTAAAAATAAGTTAAAAATTATAAGTTGGTCATTTAAGTTACGATTTTTCAGCTTATAAATACTTTCAGTTTGACCAAAATTTTTATTATTATACCTATAAAATACTTCTTTTCTAAAATATAAATTCCTAACATATCCAAATTTTCGTCACCTTCTCACCATCAAGAATAAACATTTTTTTGGGCATTTTTTAGAGTGAGCAATTTTGTATATTCTCGTAAATGAATATTTATTTTCTATTAGAAATAAATAATTGGATAATACTTCTATTTTCGATATGAATACTTTGTGCACTATTTTAACTATATTCTTACCAACAAATTTTAGAGAATTTATTAATTATCGTATGTGTTTACCCATAAAACAGTACAATTGAATTTATATATGGTTTCTAGACAAGTGAATTAATTCAATTCCTAAATAATAAAATAATTGAAAAAACATGCAATACTTAGCCTTGAAGTGAAGATAAAATCGCAAAATAGTAATTCCGGGAGCAGAACTTGCGGGTACAACAGTAACGAAATTAAAGAATAAGAAGATAGAATCGACGGTATAAAGCTTTGAATCGATTGTAGCGTAAGTTTGCCAAAAAAGTCATCCTCTTTTCAATGATAACATAGGTCATTATTTATAGTTGCACCTAGGAAACAAGGTCCTATGATCATGCCCTTCTTTAATATCAATTATGATGGCCATTGAAGAAGGTGTAATAGTGAGCATAAATGTCAAATTTCTGTAACGAGCAAATGCACTAAATGCTGTAAAATATTCTCCATTAAATACCATGGAGCAGAGGGTATTTATTACATCTTTACGGAGTGTCACTCCCTCCGGTAACAAACGGCACAATTGCCTTCAGTTTTAAATATCCTCCACCTTGGTCTCCACGTGTCACTCTCTTAAGCAGCCACTTAGGATATCATATTTTCCCATTTACAGATAGTCTCCTTGCTTTCTGGTGACATAATTTTGTATCATCGGGAAGTTGGTAGAAACACTCATTTTGACGGGAATTACTATAATTCCTTCTGAAAAGCTTCTGACATTTGATTAGACACACGTCGCTCCGTATTTAATGCCGATGACCAACCCACGATTCATCATAACTTTTGCCGGTTATCCCCGAGGAGGATACTGATGCGGAAAGGCTGCTTCAGGAGGCGCTTACTCGAACAGGTATCTCAGAGCCTTCTTCAGATTCAAGTATCTCTTCATGGAGTCCCCAGTTGGAAAATAGGCAACTAAAAATAAAACGTTACACTGGTGACAAGGGAAAGAATAAGAGGGCAAAGAATGCAGCCCCCGAGTCATCTCCAGAAGTAGTGGTAATGAGCCCTTCACCCAGGATGTCCATAGACACCGTGATGATTGATGATGATAGAGAAGATAGTGATGAGGGAACTTCTCTACATAGAAGACGGCGATCATTATCATCTCAACAAAATGCTCAACTTGTTGAGTTAGTTTCACCAATTGAGGACGATGCTTCGGTGCTTTGGGGGGGGGGGGGGGAGTTCAAAATGGTATAAAATGCCAACTCTCATTGCCCAATCCCTGTCGTTGCGCCCGGTACCATGAGGCTGAATACCTGGCCCCTACCGTCTTTGGCTGATGAGCAACCACCAACTAGCACTGCATTTGTTGTAGTTGCTTCTCACCCTTCAATGCCATCAGTTTCATCACCTTCTTTACCAACCTTTCTACCAACAACTCTTACATCATCTCCATTGGCCACATCTGCCCGAGAAGAAGATTTTCCTATCCCCACTCCCCAGTCCATGGTAATTTTAGGAAAAATTATGCTGCTTCCTCAGAAGATCCGCAAGGGAGGAGTAACATTACTTTATCGGTCTCCACAGGATGCAATTTTCTATCATAGCCGGTGGAACTTGTTAACTATCTGAAACTTTTGGCTTTAGAAAAAGATTGGAAAAAGATACAAGTTCTCTCTCTCTCTCTCTCTCTCTAGGGAGAGAGAGAGAAAGTAGAGAGAGAGAGAGAGGAGAGAGAGAGTGTGTATGTGTGTGTTTGTTGACAATGACATGCACATTGCCGAGCGGTACATTCTTCACTTCTTTTGTCATTTCTTCTATCTTTGACTGAATATATCCTGAATTTGTGTTTCTAGTTTTGTAGGCCAACTTGCTTGCTTCCAAGGCCTCCTGGTGTTGATTTGGGATAAAGAAGAACTTACATCTATGGGGTATCAACTTTTGACTGAGAGGGAGCAAACTGATACTCGCCTCACAGAGTTGGAAGCCAAAGCCGCTGAGGCCATTATGTTTGAGGCTCGTTTGCAACAAAGTGAGCAAAAAGTAGAAACCTTTAGCCAAAATATTGGCCCGCTAAGGATTCAATTTGATGAGGCCAAGGGCAAATGGACTGAGGTCTATAATTTCGTTCTTGCTGCAACCGATCTCGAGGATGGGTCCGCTGAAAGACTGACCAACTTAGAGGCAACTTGAACTCTAAAGCAAAAGAGATTGCTGTTGTAAGGGTGAAACATGCCTAGTTGGAACAGAAGTATAGGATGAATATTGGCTCTTTGGCTCAACTATCTCCGACATTGACATTAGCCTCAAATCTGTTTGAACAGTCCAAGAAAACCTTTATGCCGAGGTAACCCAACTCAAAGAAGAACTTAAGCGTCAAGTAGCTTCCCTTATTGATGAGAAAACTTATGTTATGTAGGAAACCCTTGGAAGAGGCCAAAACGGGTATCATTTACTTTGATACCAAAATCACTAATACCCGTGATCTTGAGTTAGTTGCTAAAAGGGGTCTCCCGGCAGAGCGTGATGCTTTCAATTCTTCCTGTTCCGGTTCTAAAACTTTGGGAACTGAAGTGGAAATGGAAGACGAAGATGTTTGAGGCTAAACTGATGAGGGAAAAAATGTTGAGCCAACGGTAGATCTACCCACTTCCCTTCGGAGCGCAGGCATTTCTCTTCCTCAGAGTTCTAGAGATGTAGTAGTTAGCTGTTCTTTTGTTTTTCCAACTTTTGTATTTGTGCTACTTTGGCATGTTACCATAAATAAAGACATCTTTTTTTTTAAGTAATGTTTGATTCTTTCTTTTGTTTGAATATTTATGCAAGTTTTAATCTTTGCATTCTCTTTTTTTCTTTTTTCTTAAGTGTTTTGCGCAAGTTTTATTGTTTGCGCCTTATTATGTAACACCTTGGGTGTGTTTTTATCCGAAAATATTTGGATTCAGGGTAGAAATTCTTCCAAAATAAACTCTTTATCGTGAGGGTTTTGATAAGAGAGGTCCCTCTTATGTTTACAGTGCTCTTGAAGAGGACGTCTTATATTCATTACGGCACTTGCATTTGAAGTACTTGTTTAACTTTCAAATGATAAATTCAATTTATTGATCATACAAGAAACAAGATGGAAGAGTAAAAGGACTTCACTATATCCCTCCATTTCAAAAAGTACATAAGCATTCGTATGCTAAAAAGATATTTCCATTTCTTGTGACTAATTCGTACAACTTGTTTCTACGGCGCTGATGTACAGTCCCCCGTCCCAATGATATAACTATGTTCCTTGTTTTTGTCTTCCAGTCAACGTGGCCATCATTGTTGCCGTATTCGCATATCATTATCGCCCCCTCAAGTGTTCTAATGCGAATAATACAAATTGGAACACTGGAAATCTTGCACCTTCACAGGATCCCACTAATGAATTACTAGACAATCTTCAGCTCGATAACAAACTTTGCTTCCCCTTAGGAATTTATACTATCTAGCAAAAGACTATCTAACAATCCTCTAGTGGTTTTCACTTGTGAACGGTCGGGTAACCTTTTCTTGATAGCAAACTCACTTTCCTGGTAGGAATTCTGCTATCGAGCCAAAGATTATCTAACCGCACCAAAGTGGCTCTTCGCTTGTGTGCCTTGCTATTAAGGGTCTTATTGATGCTGTTGAAACTTTCTTCATAGTATGATGTCCGCTGCTGCCTCGTTAAAACTCTTGCTAGAAAAATCCAATTGGGACAAAACTGGACGAAGGGAAAAAGAATATCGCACATACTTTTTAGTACATGTTATGTTTGTCAACAATAATATCTTTTGAGGTGTGCCACGTTCCTGTTGCTTGGAAACTTTTCTCCATCTTGATTCTCCAACTCGTACAAACCTTTCCTGTGATAGCTAAAACCTGGTAGGGTCTTTCCCAGGTCTGACCTAGCTTCTGAGTCGAGTTCCCAGGTGTTTTGAGTTACTTCCCATAGAACCAAGTCTCCCGCTTTAAAATGTCGGAGGTTGGCTCTTGATTATAATATCTTTCCATTCTCTGCTTCCGGGCCGCCATTCTAATATGTGCCAAGTCCTTGAGTCTATCGAGTAAATCCAAGTTGACCAACATCGCTTCGTTGTTCGTCTATTCTCTTTCCTAGAAATATCTTAAGGCAGACTCTCCTACTTCCACCGACATTAAGGCCTCTGCTATGTACATAAAGAAAAAAGGAGTTTCTGTCGTGCTCGATTTGGTCATCGTTCGGTATGCACATAACACTCCAGGTAGTTCCTCAGGCCATTTACCTTTAGCTGCTTCCAACCTTTTCTTGAGATTTTGTATAATGATATTGTTATTTGATTTTGAATAAGCATTTGCACTCTGATGATAGGGTGTAGATGTGATTATCTTTATTTTCAAACCTTCAAGGATTTTTGTGATCTTCACGCCAATAAATTATGGCCTATTATCGCATGCTATCTCTTTTGGTATTCCAAACCTGCAGATTATGTTCTCCCACAAGAAATACACCACTTCGTGTTCGCTAATCTTCTGATAAGGACTTGTTTCAATCCACTTAGAAACTAGTTAGTTAAAATTTTAAAAAAAACTTACCTTATCGAGGGAACCAGTCCAACGATATGCATTTTTCACTTCATGAACGACCACGGAGACATAACCGAGTGTAATGGTTCTGCTGGTTGATGTACCTGCGGTGTGTAGCATTGTCACTTATCCGCATTTTTGCATGAAATATTTGGCGTAATTTTCCATTCGAGGCTAATAATAACCTGTCCATACCAGTTTTAGCTCTAAGAAATCTACGCCCGAATGGTTTTTGCATATTCCTTCGTGGACTTCTCGCATAACATTGTTAACTTCGAACGCTCCCAAGCATCATGCCAGCAGGACTTGGAAAGATATCCTTTAGAGTTGGCCTCTTTTGAAGCTATGAAGTGCTTCTTTGGCACACAGTTCCCGGAATGCCTTGTAGTCTTTGGGCAACTTACTGTGCTTGATATAATCGATGCTTTCATTCCTCAAATCTTAGACCAAATTAGTCGTATTTAACTTATAGTAGCTATATACATCCATGACTAAGTGAATGGATCGTACTACCGTACCAGAATCTGAATACTTCATTTTTGTTGATGAACTGAAGTTTGCCAGTGCATCCGCTTATATGTTTTCTTTCCTCAAGATATAAGCAATCGACCACTCCTGAAATCTAGCCAATAGAGCCCGGACCTTCACTATGTACTGTTTCATGCACTCCTCTTTGGTTTCGAATATCCCGCAGACCTTATTTACCACCAGATGGGAGTCGCATTTTATTTCAGTGACCTATAAATCTTGTCCCCGGGCCAGTTCGAGTTGTACAATCAAAGCCTCATACTTTGCTTCATCGTTAAATAAAGGGACCTTTTTAATGGTTTGCCTTATCGTTTCTCCTGAAGGCATGGTTAATATTATGCCAAGCCCGTACTCCTTAACATTGGAGGCTTCGTCCGTAAATAAGGTCCAAACTCTTGATGTCGATTTCGACACCATTACTGCCTCTTTGATCACTAGAGGCACCAATCACAGACTGAAATCGGCCACAAAGTCGGCCAAAATATGTGACTTAATTGCAGTCCTTTGTTTATGTTTTGTGTCAAGTTCACTCACTTTGACGGCCCATTTGGCCAATCTACCCGAGATTTCAGGTTTGTGAAGGATGTTCCACTGGGGAAATATGGTCACAACAGCTATTGGTGACATTGCAAGTAAGGCCTCAACTTTCAAGCGGCAACTACTAGAGATAAAGCCAACTTCTCCAATGCGGGTGCGAATTTCTGCTCCCATTAAAATTTTACTAACGTAATAAATGGGAGATTTCGTACCTTCGTCCTTATGGAATAAAGTTTTACTTATCTCTACTTCTGAGACTAAGAGCTAGACCGACATTATTTCACCTTCCTTCGATTTTGAAAGTAGCTGAAGGCTTGAAAAGTACCTTTTCAAATCTCTCAAAGCCTGCTGGCATTCCAGGGTCCATTCGAAATTATTTTTTTTTTGAGCAGCGCAAAGAAATGGTGTCATTTCTTTGATGATAGGAAAATAAACCTGCTTAAAGCAGCCAATCTCCCTGTGAGCCTTTGAACTTCTTTCACACTTGATAGCTGGTCAGGGATATCCTTGATGGCTTTGATATTATCAGAATTTACCTCAATCCCGCTTTGGGATACCAAGAATCCTAAGAATTTGCCGGAGCTGACCCCGAACGCGCACTTTTTGGGGTTAAGCTTCATGTTTTGCTTCCTTAGGATGTCAAAAGTTTTTAGCATATGCTTAGTATGATCACCTGCATTCAAAGACTTAACGAGCATATAATTTATATAAACTTTCATTGTTTTTCCATTTGTTTTTCAAACATCTTGTTTATGAGTTGCTGATAAGTGGCTCCGACGTTCTTCAGCACGAAGGAAATCACATTGTAGCAATATATGTCGAAATTTGTTATGAATAGTTTTATTCCTGATCCTCTGGGTTCATATTAATTTTGTTGTACCCGGAATAAGCATCTAGGAAATTCATTAACTGGTGCTCGTCCATCGCATCAATCATATGATTGGATCTTTTATTGTGGGAATGATTCTTTTGGGCACGCCCTATTCAAGTCCTTATAATCTACATACATGGGAAATTTATTATTTTTCTTATGAACTACTACTACATTAGCTGGCTACACTAGATTATTTACCTCTCGGATCGAACTGATGTCAAGTAAGCGAGTTACCTTTTTTTGACAAATTTATTCCTAACCTCCGCAATAGGGCATTTCTTTTGTCTTATCGGAGGGATTTCTAGATCTAATCTTAGCTTTTGTACAGCCACTTCCACTGGAATACCTATCATGTCCGCATGTGACCATGCAAAACAATCGGCAATATATTTAAGAAATTCAATAAAACCAGACCTGAGCTTGGGGTGCAGTCCTATCCCCAAGTGAAATTTTCTTTATATGAAAAATTTGAACAATGCAACTTGTTCGAGTGCTTTTGCCATGGATTTTATTGCATCCGTCTCTTCTAGTACCTAGAAATATCTCGGCACCTGATAAGATTCCGTCGCTTCTTCCCCTAGTTAACTTCACTCAATTCGAGAGAGGGCGCCAATTCTTAAAGTTGATATTCCGCGTGCTCCTTCCCTTTAATATTGGAGACTGAAATTGCACTCATCTCCCTTTAATACTACTGTTTGATTCCTTCAGACATTAGGAATTTGAGGAACTGATGATACATTGATGGTATAGCTCACACCTCATGTAACCATGGTCTTTCCAAAATAATATCATATCCCATATCACCATCCACCACTTCAAAAAAAGTCATCTTGATCACTCCTTCAGAGTTTGTGGGCAGTAAGATCTCTCCTCGTGTTATCACGCTTGCAAGGTTGAATACGGCGAGGAGTTTTATGGTCGGAATGATACTTCTGGTGAGTTTGGCTTGTTCCAATACCCTACATTGTATGATATTTTGTCGAACTTTCTAAATCCATTCGCTTGATTTTAAAATCTAAGGTATTTAAAGAAATTACTAATGCATCATTGTGCGGCAGCAACAATCCATCTGCGTCCTTCTCATTGAAAGTGATGTCGTCTTCAGCGACTTCCTAGAGTCTTGCTATGGGTTATTGATATCTTCATATTTTTTGCTGCCGACAAGGTGACCTCATTGATATCTCTCCCCCTGAAGATCATGTTGATCGTCTAGCACGGGGAATCTTACCTTGCTTTCAAGGGTTTGCTTTATCACGGTTGCGAGCTTAGTTGTTCTTGGCACGGTTATTTACGAATTCTCTGAGATGTCCATTCTTCAATAGTGTTGCCACTTCTTCACACAGATGTCGGTGGTCGCTAATCTAATGGTCATTCATCCCGTGATACTCACACCACAAATTGGGATCTATCTGGCTGGGATCGGACCTTATCAGCTTCCGGAACCGCGCTTCTTTAATGTTTCTCATAGCCGATACCAACTCTACCACACTGACATTAAAGTTGTATTCTGATAGCCTGGGTTAGGAAGGATCCCGTGTACCAGATGTTTCTTTGTCATGCAATGATCTATTGTGATGACCGCAATAAGTTCTTTTGTCGGCCCCTCGAAGATTGTCTATATGTGACGAAATCATCTTTTTATTTGTCCTTATTCTACTCCCGTCCTATCACCAATGACGGGAAGCGAATCTGATCAATCCTTATCTTAGACTCGTACTAGTTGTGGACATCCGCCCAAGTCATCGCTTGGAACTTAAGAAAGCTTTCTTCAATTTTCAGGAAGCGTCTGAACTTCTCAGATTCAAACCCTTGGTAAATGCGTCAAACGCATATTTATCCTAATTTGGCGGAGACACCATGTGTTTAAGAGCCCTATTTACTTGCCTATCCCTGCCTTAGGCTCCACGTGTCACTCTCTTAAACGACAACTTAATGTAACATGTTTTACCTTATACAGTATGTTGATTTGTTATAAAATAATCAATCTAATAAAATTTAAAGCTAGAAAAAAATGAGACAAAAAATTAATTGCATATGAAATAATGAATTTAAATAATTTTAATAATCAATTTCAAATTAGTGTAAATAGCTTTAAGGACATTTGAGTCAATTTAACAGAAAAAAAGTTTATCAACATTTATTTAGTTAATTTAGTAAATTTTTGTTTTACAAAAATGAAAAATAAATCATAAAAATTAACGTATTTTACATTTTTAGTGTTTAATGCCAAATTTTTGTGATTTTCTTTTAATTTAGTACATTAATTATGGGTGATAATTATTATTTTGAGTTAATTAGTATTTTAAGTTAGTTTGGGTTTTTATAATTTAATTTAGGATTTTTTTTTAAATTTTGGAAAATTAGTTTGGAAATAAACAAAAAAAGGGAGAAGATTTAAATAAAAGAGAGGGAAATCAAATTTGGGCCAAATTCAATAGGCCCAAATCACATACACCTGAAACCCAGCCAAAAACATAAAAATGGCATATAGTAGCCACTAATTGGAAAAAGACTGTTTTACCATTCCTTCAATGTTTATACTCCCAAACCCTTATTTTTTTCCTTTAGACAGAGGGAAAATTTGAGAGCGAATCTTCCTGGGCAAGTTTCGTGTGTTCTCAGTATCTGTTTCATCCTCGCATGCAACAGATCTGCAGTTAATCTTTCTCCTTGTTCATCTTCTCTGTCATCTTCTCTTAAACGAACAATCGAACTGGTAATTTTATATGTTATTTTTAAGCATTTTTGTTTTTCTATATGTGTAATCGCAATCAATGCCATGTCAAGTATGTGTGAAATTTTAAAAATTTTCATTATAAGTTGATTCAGTGTCGGATAAGTAGCGTATAATTTGTGATGTTGTTATTCAGAAATTTTTGGTGTTGAAATGTGAAATGCGTTTGTGGTTGATTCAATATATTTGATTATGTAAGGTCATTTCATAAAAATAGTCATAGAAATTCATAAGCTTATTGTGTCTATGAATTTTTAGTTAACCGTGTTCATTAAATGTAAGGATGAAACGACATTAAATTTTGTAGTTGGAATTCAAAGTTAAGGACTGATCCTTAACTTTTGTATATGAAATTTGAAGTTAAGGACTAAGTGTCCTTAACTTTGGAAGTTGAAAGTATAAGTTAAGCACTGTATTTCTTTAATCTTTGCACTTACAACTTAAAGTTAAGGACTGATTGTCCTTAACTTTTGCACATGAAACTTGAAGTTAAGGACTAAGTGACCTTAACTTTGGAAGTTGAAAGTATAAGTTAAGGACTGTATTTCTTTAACCTCTGCACTTCAAATTTAAAGTTAAGGACTGGTTGTCCTTAACTTTTGCACATGAAACTTGAAGTTAAGGACTTAGTGTCCTTAACTTTGGAAGTTGAAAGTATAAGTTAAGGTCTGTATTTCTTTTACATTTGCACTTAAAATTTAATGTTAAGGACTGTATTTGCTTAACTTTTAAACTTGAAATTTTAAGTTTAGGTCCTAATTTTTGTTTGTTTTTTCTCCTTTTTTAGTGTTAAAATGGAAGGTGATCGTTTGTTTGATTTTGACGATTGGCGTAATTTTCTTGTATATTGGAAAGGATATTTTCAATATATAGAAACAATTAAAAGTTTTCTCTTGAATAGCCAATGGAAGAAATTGAGGGAAAGTATTTTTGGCAACTTCTTCATATTACAAAGTGTCAAGTTCTCGGGTAAACATATGCACTGTGTATTGGTTTCAGAAATTGGTAATAATGAACCTGATTCTATGACATTCAAGGTATTTGACCGCAATATTAAGTTTAGTCGTGATGCATTCCATATTATTAATGGTTTGAAGGTTTTGTCATCGCTTGACATGAAAGGTTTAAATGAGAAAGAGAATAGGTTTTTAAGAGTCTATTTCCCTGGAAAGGACAAGATTGAGTTGGCTGATTTGTACAGTTTTATTTCTAATCGTCCACATAGTACAACTTTATCATTTTTTGGCATTGATGATGATGCTTTAAAGTTGGCAATACTCTATTTTATTGAGTCGGTTTTGATGGGCAAGAGGAAAAATAGGTATGTGTTTGATCAGATAACGAAAAATGTTGATGATGATGTACTTTTCACTTCCTTCAGCTGAGGCTCTCTTGCTTATGAGACACTTTTAATATCGTTGAAGAGTTGCTTGAAATCAAATGATAATGGTGTTGAGAAGGAGAAAGAAATATATTGATATCTACACTTTAATTGGCTTTCCTTTTGCGTTTTGTGTCTGGATTATGGAAGTACTTCCTATCTTCCAAGAGAAACAATTTGTGAACTTCAAAGAAGATGGTTATCCCCGAATATTATGTTATTCTGAAATGAAGTCTCCACAATTTAATGCTCTTTGTAGAAAGTATTTTCATAATGAAAAAGTAAGTTATATAATTACTATCTCTTTTTTTGTTTATTTTTTTTAGTTATTATACATATGTTTAGTTTTTCTTATATAATAGGTTTTTAAGTGGATTGAGGTGTCACCCTTTATTTCCGTGGAAGAAGAAGATACAATGCCTCTTAGTGTGGAGGAGCCAGTTTCACAAGATCGAAGCTCAAGGTCTTCTTCCTCACAATTTGACGAAGGCGTACTTAAGGAAATTGTTAGAGTATGTGTTTCTGCCTTTGAATAGTATTAGTTTTTTGTTTGATTATGTCTTGCTTATGAACACCCTTATTTTTAATATTATGTTTTTTGATTCAGAGATTATCAGAGAGTTTTAAGAAGGATTTGCAAGTAGAAGTTACAGAGTTCATCAGAAAATTGTTGTATGAGAAAAAAAGGATTGAGAATCAAATCAAGGTAATTTCAGTTAGTCTAACTTTAGGATTTTGTGTCCATAAATTTTGAACTTGAAATTGAAAGATAAGGACTTCTTGTTCTTAACTTTTGAATTTGAATTGAAACTTATGGACATCCTGTCCTTAAGTTTTGAACTTGTAAGTCAAAGTTAAGGACTGCCTGTCCTTAAGTTTTGAATTTGGTGTTCAAACTTAAAGACTGCCTGTCCTTAGGTCTTGAAATTGTAATTCAAAGATAAGGACTGCATGTCCTTATGTTTGAATTCCAAGTTCAAAACTTAAGGACATGCAGTCCTTATGTTTGAACTTGCCTGTCCTTAAGTTTTGAACTTGAAATTCAAACTTAAGGACTGTCTGTCCTTAAGTTTCGAATTTGGAATTCAAAGTTAAGGACTGCCAGCGCTAATTGGGTTTTCTTCTGGCTCACTAGTGCGGGATTAGCGTGGGCGCGCTAGTGTCAGGCCTCTAAATACACCTAAGGACGGGAAATGACGGACTTTGAGTCATTTCTCAAGCCTAGGGCTTCCCCAACTCCCCCAATTCGACCAAGGCACCCAATTGCACTCCTAAGGTATGATTTTTGGAGTATTTTGAGTTGATTACTACTCCCAATCACTTTACTAACATGGATTGATCTTGAACTCAAAGGAGGGTGTTTGCAAGATTTCTTTCAAAAGGTAAATCCTACACCTTAGACTTCCATATATGGATATATTGAGCGAATATGAGCATGAATCAAGTATTACAACTTATAGTTGGAAGCCATAAATTCCCAATTTAAATACATGAATATGGGAGGGATCTAAAGGTGTTTATTTGATGGAAATTTTGTTGATTTGGGTGTGAATGGTTGGTTACACATGTGATGTTAGGAGTATAAATTGTTAAAGAATAATAGTGGGATAAATTGTTAGTTAAT
Source organism: Nicotiana benthamiana (assembly GCA_034376525.1). Taxonomy (NCBI): domain Eukaryota; kingdom Viridiplantae; phylum Streptophyta; class Magnoliopsida; order Solanales; family Solanaceae; genus Nicotiana; species Nicotiana benthamiana. Next base: position 104,090,381 of record CM067330.1, read on the forward strand.
GGTGATAGTTGGAGGAAACAATACTATAGTTAAGAGGTTTAAATATTTATGCCTACAAGGTGTTTGATAATATGCCTAAATGGAATAAGTTATGGAATTTATTACTAATATTGGCCCTATTGAATGTTGTTTATGAATTGAAGTTTACCTAAGAGTAGTGGATCATTGTATACTATTAAGGAGCAAGTCCCAGATATGTATGGCTAAAACCCCGTATATTAGAAATCGAGCTTCATCGATGATGTTTGTGTGATTTTGGGCAGATTTGTTGCACGAGGAGGCCAATTCAAAAGGCAAGGGCATAGCGAGCTAGACTTTTGGCCATCTTGAGGTGAGTAATACTTGTAAATGATATCGTGAGGGATTGAAACCCTAGATTTGCATATCATAGTGCTGTATTGAGGTGACTTGCACGCCGAATATGAGCGTGGAGTAGAGCACCATTGGGGATCGTGACTTGGTCCGTCCCGGTTGTTGATTTTATTGCGTATTTGACTGAAATTACTTGTTATCATTATAATTTGGGTTGTTCCTATGTTTGGGGCCTTGTGCCGACTTGTAAAATCCTTCGAGGATTGATATTACTGCCAAGCATGATTTGCATATCATTTAACTTTAGTCCAAGTTTTTAAAATGCTGATTGCAAACTCAGCAATAATTCTAAGTGTTGAAAACTTAAATGACATTTTTAAATGCATTTCGGGCAGGAAGCTCCTATTTTGTAAAAGCCCAAGGGGCTTACTATATTATTTTCTGGACTGATTATAAAGTGACTTGAAATAGTGGTTTCAATGACACTTTATGTTATACTTGAAACAGTGGTAACAATGACACTGTAATATATACTTGGAACAATGGTAACAATGACATTGTGTGATATAAATTGGTCAGGTAACAATGGCTGACCGGTCATGTAACAATTACTGACCAAGAAATTGTGCTTGGGCTGTAGGAGCCCCTACGGAGTCTGTACACAACCCCAGTGAGCGCCGTCGACGATAAATAAATATGGATGGCTCGGGCTGCATGCCGCAGTGGGTACTGGAATGTACCATCATATGCATTGCATTGCATTCATACATTCAATCTAGCCATAGGGGTTGCAATCGGCGAGAACCCCTCCACAAAACAAAGGTAATACCCTGCCAGGCCAAGGAACTGCAGATGTCTGTAGCTGAGGAGGGCCTGGGCCAACTCTGCACGGCCTCCACCTTCTTCAGATCCACTTGAATTCCCTCACTCGATACCACATGGCCTAGGAATGCCACAGAACTCTACCAAAACTCACATTTTGAAAACATTGCATACAATTGCTTTTCTCTGAGGGTATGAAGCACTGTCCTCAGGTGTTGCTCATGATCTTCCCGACTTAGGGAGTATACAAGAATAACATCTATGAAAACAATGACAAATAAGTCAAGATAGGGCCTGAATACACTGTGCATCAAATGCATAAAAGCTGCTGGGGTGTTGGTCAGCCTGAATGACATGACAAGGAACTCGTAATGACTATACCTAGTCCTGAAAGCAGTCTTCAGGATATCTGGCTCCCGAATCTTTAGCTGGTGATATCCTAAGCGCAAATCAATCTTAGAAGACACCTGTACGCCCTGAAGCTGGTCAAGTAGATCGTCAATACGAGGCAAAGGATACCGGTTCTTCGTTGTAACTTTGTTCAACTAATGATAATCGATACACATGCGCATAGAACTTTCATTTTTCTTTAAAAAAAGACAGGAGCACCCCATGGTGAAACACTAGGTCGAATAAAATGCTTATCAAGAAATTCCTGTAACCGATCCTTCAACTCCTTCACCTTAGGAGGAGCCATACGGTAAGGAGGAATAGATATGGGCTGAGTGCCCGGCAACAAATCAATACCAAAATCAATGTGCCGATTGGGCGGCGTGAAGATCAGCTGGAAACAGATCGGGGAAATCATGTACTACTATGACAGAGTCAACAGAAGGGGTATCAGCAGTGACATCTCTCACATAGGCTAAATACGCGGCACACCCCTTCTCAACCATACGTTGAGCTTTAAGAAAAGATATAACTCTGCTGGGAGTGTGGTCAAAAGTACCACTCCACTCAATACGTGAAATACCTGGCATAGCCAGCGTCACGCTCTTAGTGTGACAATCAAGAATAGCATACTGGGGCGACAACCAGTCCATGCCCAAGATAATATCAAAATCAACCATATCAAGTAGTAAAAGATCTGCCCTGGTCTCAAAACCACGAATAGTAACCAAACATGACCGATACACACGGTCCACAGCAAGAGAATCTCCCACGGGAGTAGAAACATAGCCAGGAGAGCTCAAGGTCTCTCGGGCTATACCCAAATGTGAAGCAAAATAAGATGGAACATAAGAATAAGTAGAGCCTGGATCGAATAGACTGATGTCTCTCTGTGACTAACCAAAATAATACATGTGATAACAGAATCAGAGGCGACAGCCTCGGCACGATCAGGAATGGCATAAAATCTGGCTCAGCCCCTGCCTCGAGGGAGACCTCTATCTCCTCGATCCCCGCCCCTATCTGGCTGGGCAGGTGGGGTGGCTGCTAGAGCTAGATTAATGGCCTGAGAATTCCACTGGGTGTGCTGGTGCTGAGGCTTCTATGGAGGTGCACTCCTCCAGAGCCTAGGGCAATCCCTCACTACATGGCGAGTATCCCCGCACTCATAACAAGCTCTGGGAAGGCGTGGTGGTTGTGACTGACTGGATCCACCCCTGCTAGACTGACCTCTGGAGGTACCCTGCGTAGGAGGCGCGCTAGAAACCGGGGGTGCATGATAAGACTCTTGAGATCTGGGAGGAGCTGGAGTACTGCTGGGTGAAGAAAGAGCTTAGTGAATTGGGCGACCCGTATGGCCCCTACCATGACGTCCTGCTCCTGAAGTACGGGTACCAGAGAAATTACCAGACTCTCGAGACCTCTTGGCCTCTCTCTCATCTCGCTCTCTGGCATGCATACCCTCTATCCTCCTGGCTATACTCACAACTTGTTGATAGGGTATATCCATCTCCAACTCTCGCACCATGCCAGATCTAATGGAAGGAATAAGACCCTCGATAAACCTGCGAACCCTCTCACGAACAGTAGCCACCAAAGAAGGCGCATGCCTGGCCAATCTAGTGTAACGGATGGCATACTCAGAGACAGTCATAGGGCCATGGCGTACGTGCTCAAACTCCGCGCACCATGCATCTCGGAGTCTCTGGGGAACAAAATCTCTCTGAAACATATCTGAAATTTGAGTCCAAGTCAGGGAGGCAGCCTCGTCCGGACTTCCCAACTCAAAAGTGCGCCACCAATCATAGGCGCCTCCCCGAAGCTGGAAAGCTGTATAAGAAATCCCACTCGAAGCAGTAATACCCATGGTGCGAAAGATGTGATGACAGTCCTCCAAAATCCCTAAAGCATCATTTATATCCAGTCCACTTAAAATAGGAGGGTCATACTTCTTGAACCGCTCCAATCTATGCTGCTCATCCTACGAAGCAGGTGCCCCATCCTCAGGCTGAACTGGTACTGCAGGCTAGTATCCCGAGGATCTCCCAATATCCTCATCATATAAGCAAGGGATTTCCAAGTATCCCGAGGATCTCTTGGTATCCTCCAATTAATCAGTCCTGCACTGGGGATCTCTTAGTATCCACCAGTTATATAATCTAGTGCCAGGTATCTCTTGATATCCCGCACTTCCAAACCTCAGAACAAAATACAAACAAGGGAAGCTTCCGGGATGCCGTCCCGTAGCCCCACTAGAAAATACACCACAACAAACTAATATTTAACGGAAAGAAGGCGAAATGCAAGCAACAAGAAAACATGCTTCAGAAGAATGAGAATTATTGCAATTTAGTCAATTAGAGCAAATAAGTTACTAACATGCTTGTCCTAAGTCAAAACAAGTGAAGCTTCATTTTTAGCAATTAAATCGGTGAAGAAACACAGTTTAAACAAGTCAAGTAAGGTGAATTTTCAACAACTAGCACAAGTACACGCCTGTCACCTCGTGCACAAGGCATTTAAACAATGGCAAGGATATCCTAAGGGGAGAGGTCCCCCACACAAAGTTAGACAAGCCTCTTACCTTGATTGGTGCAAAACCGCTAAGAAACAACGCCCTTGCCACGAGTATCCAACTCCGAGAGACCCAAATCTATTCAACGAATTATACATTGTAAATAACATCGCAAGTAACTTATTACACTGTTAAAATTAAAGCTAAGGCGTGAAATTAGGTAAAATGACCAAAATGCCCCTCAGGCCAACGTCTCGGAATCTAATAATTATCACAGTTTTAGAAACCTCGTACTCTCACGAGTCTAACCATATAAATATCCTCCAAATCGGAGGTCAAATGCTCCCTCAAATCCCAATTGTTTAGTCTTTAAACTTCTACTCAAATTCATTCATTTTTGGACCTTAATTTGAATTTCAAAGATGAATTTAACAACTAAATGATGGATTAAAGTTAGAAAGGATCATAGAAACGTTACCCAGAAATCTCCTCTTCAAATCTCTCTCAAAATCGCCCTGGTCCGAGCTCAAACTTGGTTTTTCAACTTATGAAATTAAACCCTCCGATTTTCCCTTGACACACATCGATTTCCGCTTTTGCGGACCAGGAACCGCTTCTGCGGTCCCGCTTTCGCGGTCAAATAGCCACTTCAGCGGTCTCAGTAAATATCCCAATTTCCTCTTCTGCGGATAAATGGTCGCGTCCGCGTTCACCGTTTATGTGGATCTTTCTCTGCTTCTGCGGTCCCAGACCTACCCCCCTCAGACCACGTCCACGACTCCAACGCCGCATCTGTGGTAGCCGCTTATGCAGCTCTCCTTCCGCAGACGCGGAAACAACAGTAGCAGCAGCAAAAATTCATCCAAAATCCCAAAATCATCCCGTCGAGCATGCAAAACAAACCCGAGGCTCCAATAAGCTCAACCAAACCTACAAACCTATCCCTTAACATCATTTGGACTTGCACCAATCCTTAAATAACCAAAAGCATTGCTGAAAGCACCATTTAATCAAAGATTTGAACCTAAAACTTCCAAAACATAACCAGACTCACTTCCGATTAAAAACCTAACCAAAACACGTCCGATTGACCTGAAATTTTGCAGGCACGGCCCAAATGACATAAGGTGCTGCAGAAACTTCCAGAATCCCATTCCGACCCTCAGATAAAAAATTCACTATCGGACCAAAAACTTTAAAATTCTAACTTCCGGCATTTCTAGCCTAAATGAGCTACGGACATCCAAAATATATTTAGAACACGCTTCCAACCCAAAAATCACCAAACGGAGCTAACAAAACCGTCAGATTTCCATTTCGAGGTCGTCTTCACACTGTTCTGATTACATACCTTTTTCCAATACGTAAAATCTCATTTAGGGACTAAGTATTCCAAAACACTCCGAATTTTATTACCTAACATCCCGGCAAACCAAAATAGCATAAACAAACTTAGGGGAAATAGTTAATAGGGGAACGAGGCATAAATTCCAAAGACGACCGGCCGGGTCATCACACTTTCAGAGTAGATGAATTTGAGAGAGTGGTAACAGTGACACTGTATGATGTAAATGGGTCAAGTGGCAGTGGCTGACCAGAGATAAGAATCTTTCCTGAAGGGCAAGTTGTGAGCTCAATTATGCATACTTGCTTGTGCCCGAGAGGGTGACTTTTGTGCTGACTTGCACTACTTGTCCTGCATTTACTTGCTTAAATGTTGGTGAAAGATATTTCTAGAAGTGGTTTTAAACTGAGGCAGATATTTTCTGAAGTATTTTCCCGGTCTTACTGTTTTTCTCAAATGATTGTGTTGTCCCACAGTGCATGGTGGAGTGCTCTTACGTGATTTCTTGCCTTTAATTATTATTTACTCTTATTACAGCTATGTTGGAAGTTCTCACTTAACTCTTTGCACCTTGCGTGCAATTGAAGGTATTATTCGCCCGGTAGTAGGTTATTAGCGGATTGAAGAATTGTTATCGTAGCTGAGCCAGGTGACAGCTAGAGTCTGCGGCACCGGATCTTCTCCCTTATTTTTATGTTGTCCATGTTATTTTTTAGACTTTGTTCTCATTTCCAGATTTGGAGTTCTTTAGTGAACTCTGTAGTAGCTCATGAGTAGTGACACCCCGATGTCGGGCTGTGGCGGGATAATTCCCTATTTTAATCATTGTTTTCCACGCTTTGGTTACTGTTAATCATGTTTTAGTTTTATAAATGTTAATTAATTGTTAAAAGGAAGAGTTTGTTTTATTGGCCGGACTTGTCTTCACGAGAGACGCCATCACGATCGGGTATGGATTTTGAGTCGTGACAGTATTAATTGCAAATGTTACAGTATCTTTTGAAGAAGCAAGCTAAGAAGCTGGAGTACAGTATCAAGATAAAACTGTACTACAATCTCCAGTCATAGGTAGAAGTGAGATTTGTTCCAAACCTATAGATGCAACATGTAACGATGATGATGTAGCTGGAATGAAATTGGATATGCAAATGGTTAGGTAGTGCTTTTTAATTTTATATATATTTGTTTTAATTAAAGATTATTAATATGTTAGCTCTTGTAAATATTTTTGTAGAATCTTGTCTACAAGCATCTATAGATCATAGTGAACAACTACAAGATAAAGAAAATGTGGAATTGGAATAAAAAGCAAATGATGCACGCAATGTCTTAGCTGAGTTGTCTCTTAGAAAAACACAAGAAGGTACTGCGCAGAAGACAGGTACTGATTGTGTCCTAATTATTATATGTACAATTGTAATTTTGTTTGTTCATTTAACATGCATAAAACTAATATGATATATATATATATATATATATATATATATATATATATATATATATATATATATATATATATATATATATATATATATATATTGTATCGCGAGTAGAAAAGAAAGAGGGCACCAATGATGACAATCTTAACCAATATACAAGGAAAAGAAAGAGAGATAGTATTGGTTATGATGGTCCGTCATTTTCTTTTCTTACTCCTACTCCTCCAAGTACACAAATGGACAATGATGCGGCTTTGACTCTGGAGGGTAAAGGAAATTTGAAGAAGAACTTGGTCGAGGTAAAAGGAATAAGAAGTTAAGCTGGCAGTTGAAATCTCCTTTTAATAAGGAAGGAAAAGTAGTAAGTTCCAAGGCAAACAATGAAAACACTCTTAAGAGTTCAGGTTCGACAAAACCAATCTATACTCGTAGGTGTATTTTCATTATGCCACAGAAGATGAAAAATTAGTGAAGAATTTCAGTGTGTGGTTGGGCAAGGAGAAAAGGAGAGGTCGCAAAAAAGAGTAAGTCCCTTAATGTGTTTCACAATTCAAAGTTAAGGACAGAAAGTCCTTAACTTCTAAACTTTAATATTTAAGTTAACCAAGTGTCCTTAGCTTTTGAATTTTGAATTAAACTTAAGGACATACAATCCTTATGTTTTTAACATGGGACTATAACTTAAGGACCTCATGTCCTTTACTTTTGAACTTGAAATTAAAAGTTAAGGATAGACAGTCCATAAGTTTTTAACAGTTGTATAACATAAGGACCTCATGTCCTTAACTTTTGAACTTGAAATTTAAAGTCAAGGACTCATGTAGTTAACGACAAAGAGTCATCAAGTTTTCAACATGGGACCTTAACTTAAGGACCTCCTGTCCTTAACATTTAAACTTGAAATTCAAAGTTTAGGACAGACAGTCCTTAAGTTTTTTACATGGGAATATAACTTGAATCTATAAGTTAAGGATCAATTGTCCTTAACTTTTGAACTTCTAATTCAAATTTAAGGACTGCCTGTCATTAATTTTTCAGCATGAAAGGCTAAATTCAGGGTTAAATTCTAACTTGACATTTTCAAAATTTTCAGGGGACAAAATCATTTATATGTTGATGATAATAGTTTGAGGAGAAAACCTTACAAATTGTATCATCAAAAAATCAGTAGCAAAATGTTCTTCCTTGAGCTTTCAGATAGCAACTTTGTTCTTGATGATAAGGTTAGATAAATCTCAAGGCATTTATTTTTTCTATTATAAATTTATCTTTTTCAAATTATTTTATGACTGACTTGTGATTGATTTGTTTTATTTTTTGCCTTTTTATGAAGCATGTTGCTCTCTATTCTCTGAGAAAGAAGGAATGCTACCACCCTCACAATCATCATTTTCGATGCATAACTACTGATATTCTTTTTGATAATTATATGGCACTTGTGTATAAATATTTCACTGAAGATGCTAGCGATGAGTTTTGGTGTGGTGATAATCAGTTATTTCTGACACTATATGTGTGGGGGGACAGCCGTAGATGTGGAATTGCTTCACTGAGGTTGAAAAAATCTTTTTTCCATGTCGGCTTCCTTCAGAAGATGATAAAGATCTGACACAATTTCTGTTGGGAGTACTGGACTTAAATTAGAAAAAGATTGATGTATACAATTCAACATACAGTGAGCCATATGAAGCTGGAATGAACCACATTGAAATGTATGCACGCATGATCCCCCATTTGCTAGAGTTCTCACAGTTTGACAAACATCACAAGTCTTCTGGGAATGTCTTCAACAAATTTGATATATCGTGGCAAAGATCACCACACCAAACTGGATCGATCGTATTTTTTTTGTTATATTATTTATATGTACTTAAGATTTATTGTTTAATTCACTACGTATCTTACATTTCTTTTAGGACTGATTGTTGTGCATTCCTGGTCAAATTTGCTGAGTTGCTGATGATTGGAAAGGACGTGCAGCAATTCCAACCCGAAGACATAAACGACTTTCGAAAAGAACTTGCTGCAAATCTTTGGGCACATGGTGAATGGAAAAGAAATTCTGGTTATGATACTCCACCAGAAAATGTTGGTGATGATAATGAGAGTGAAAATGAAACATTCTGTCCAAAGAAGTTGTAAAGAAATTTTGGTGTTGTTTTGTATAAAAATGTTATAAAGGTGACACCCAGTTTAGGATAGTTCTGAAATATTCTGTAAATTTGTGAAAAGGCACTTATATTTTGTTTTATGGCATAGTGTAATTTTTGTAACAGCTATGCAAAATTACAATTTCAAAAGTTATGTCAAGGAATTTTGTTATTTATTTCGTTGTTTCTCTCAACTGTTGATTTGTCCATTGAGTTTGTTAGTATTTGTTCATGACTAAGGGTAAGTGAATGTAATGAACTGACCCGTCGACGCCGTCGTCCCGTGAATTACCACCCTATTTTTCTCATTTTATGTTGTTATATATTTCAATATATTTATTTGGAGAGTTTGAAGTAATTCGGATGCAGTTTGGATAGAAATGAGACAATTAGTCTCTTTAATAGAAAGTTAGTTTGGAAAAGTCAACCGAACATTGACCGATGAGTTAGAGGGCTCGGAATGGATTTCTGGCGACTCGACTAGTTTCGGATGGTGATTTTTGACTTAGGAGCAAAATCAAAACTGAATTTGGAGGTCCGGTGTAGAATTAGGCTTCAATTGGCTAAGTTAGAATTTTAGTGAAGTCCGGTTGATAGGTGAGATTTTGATCCGTGGTTTGGAATGAAATTCTGACAGTTACAGTAGAAAATGATTGGGGATTGTTACTTGGTCCATCCCGAGAGCTGAGTATGAATTATTGGCGTCTGATACGCATATTGTGTTTTTGATAATTGGGCTTGATGCCATGTTTGGGGCCTTGTACCGATCTGTCGTACCCGTCTAGGGTGAATATTTGTGTGATAATATGATTTGCGTATTCATTGATCTTAGTCCTGTGTTATTCACTATTAATAAATTCTAAGTCACTGTATTTCTGAAATTGACTAATTAAATTGTATTCACCTTAATAAATTTGAAACTTGCAAAGAATCAGATTGAATCTGTTATGCGACTTACATACATATTGTGGACTGAGGATGGCTCCGGCTGCAAACCACATCGGTTATATATTGATATTGCGCTTGGGCTGAAGGAGCCCCTCCGGAGTCAGTACACACCCCCAGTGAGCACTGTCTACGTTAAATAAATATAGTTGGCTAGGGCTATACACCGCAGCGTATTCATGTGCATTATATTGCATCTTTATCTGATACGTGGTTGCTATTTTGATACTGTTTTGATGTTAATTTGTAGCTAAGTTATAGGACTGTTAGTTATAGCTTTGCTTTGTGGTATTTCGTGGATTTCTTACATTCAGACATTTTCTATGCTTGTTATTCACTGAGTTGGTAGTACTCACCCCTACTCCATGCACCTTGTGTGCAGACTCAGGTACACCGGAGGCTTAGCTGACACTCATAGTCTCCAGACATTTTTCAGAGTCATTGAGGTAGCTGCATGACGTTCGCAGGATCTGGCTGCTCATCAACCAGCAGGGGCAGTACCTGCAGACCCACCCGCTGCTCAGGTCCAGGATCAGCCTCCAACTATATATGCTCCAGCAGCACCTATTCAGGCACCGGCAGTGCCCATCATGATTCCTGGTCATCAGGAGGCTTTGGTCCATATTATGTCCGTCTGCACTGGCCTAGCTCAGGAGGTTTCAGCCACTACTGCAACGGCTACTTCTCAGACCGGGGTTGGTCCTCAGACCCCCGATGCTCGCACTCCCGAGTAGGTTGTTCAATGCTTATAGAAACCTGAGGTAGCTCTAGTCCAGCCAGTTCAGCTAGTTCCGCCAGTTCATCAAGTTGCACTGGTTGCTCCAGTTGCGCCGGTCGCACCTGATCCAGCTCATGTGGTTCCTGTTATGCCGGATGACGAGCATCGTCATTTGGAGAGGTTCAGTAGGCTCCATCCTCCGACATTTAGTGGTGCTGAGGGCGAGTATGCCTAGGATTTTCTGGATAAATGCTAGTGTATGCTTCGTATCACGGGTATTCTGGAGTCTAATAGAGTGGCTTTTACCTATTTCCACTTCACAGGAGCTGCATTTACTTGGTGGGAAGAGTTCGAGAGGCGTAGGCCTATTTGGGCAGCGCCCCTCACTTGTCAGCAGTTCTCCATGTTATTTTTGGAGAAGTATGTGCACCAGTCTCACAGGGAGGAGCTGCGTCATCAGATTGAGTGGTTGACTTAGGGAGATATGTCAATGACTCAGTATGAGTTGCGGTTTACTTAGCTGGCTAGGCATGCTATGTGGATGATCCTGACAGATAGATAGAGGATCAGGAGGTTTAAGATGGCTCAACTATCCGATCCGTATATTGATGACTAGAGAGAGAGCTAGTGTAGCTACATTTGAGGAGGTTGTTGATGCGGCTCGACTGATTGAGACAGATCGCCGTCGAGAGCGTGTGGAGAGGGAGGCCAAGAGGCCTCGAGGTACAGGTAATTTCAGTGGTGCTCCATCTAGGGGCCAGGTTCAGCATTGTAGAGGTCGTTCTTTCAGCCTCCTCGGTTCGGACGCATAGAGTCCAGGGGAGCTTCTTCAGGCCGGGGCCATTAGGGTCATCAGCAGAGTCAGCCTGCATCGAGTGCTCTTCCAGCTCAGAGCTCTGGTCCTGCTCCTTCAGCTCAGGGTTCGTCTGCAGCAAAGGGTTCTCATCAGTCCTATTCTCTTGCTTCAGTTCGTTGATATTATTGCTGTGAGTTGGGTCACATGAAGAGGCAGTGTCCTCGACCCCACAGTAGGCATTCTCAGTATAGGGATCAGCCCTCGTCTTCTGCACAGGTTTCTTCAGCTCCTGTTCAGTCAGTTAGGGGTGTGGGCCAGGCAACCAGAGGTCGCCCCAGGGGTGAGGACCATACTGGCGGTGGCCAGGCCCGTTTCTATGCCCTTCCATATCGGAGGGATACTATTGCCTCGGATGCAGTTATCACAGGTATTATCTTAGTCTATCACAGGAATGCTTCTGTTTTATTTTATCCCGGGTCTACCTATTCATATGTATCCGCTTATTTTGCTCATTATTTGGGTAGGACCCGTGGTTGTCTTGCCTTGCCCATGCACGTATCTACCCCGGTGGGTTATACTATTATTGTGGATCATGTCTATCGATCATGTCTGGTAACTATTGGGGGTCTGGAGACCCGAGTTGATTTATTATTATTGGGCATGGTGGATTTCGATGTAATTTTGGGTATGGATTGGCTATCTCCGTGTCATGCTATTTTGGACTATGACGCTAAGACAGTTACACTAGCTATTCCTGGTATTCCGAGGATCGAGTGGCACGAGGTGACTGATTATGTACCTAGCAGGGTGATTTCTTTCTTAAAAGCCCAATGTATGGTTGGCAAGGTTTTTTTTTATCATATTTGGATTTTGTGAGAGACGTGGAAGCCGAAACCCCTAGTCTTTACTTGGTTCACATTGTTAGGGATTTCCCTGACGTGTTTCCAGCAGACTTGCCAAGTATGCCGCCAGACAGGGACATTGATTTCGGTATTGATCTGGTGCCGGGTACTCAGCCCATCTCTACTCATCCCTATCGTATGGCACCAGCAGAGCTAAAGGAGTTGAAAGAACCACTTGAGGAACTCTTAGATAAGGGGTTAATTCACCCGAGTGTGTCACCTTGGGGTGCACTGGTATTATTTGTAAAGAAGAAGGATGACACAATGAGAATGTGCATTGACTACAGGCAGTTGAATAAGGTGACAGTAAAGAACAAGTACCTACTACCCCGTATTGAGGATTTATTTGATTATCTCCAGGGAGCAAGGGTATTCTCTAAGAATGACCTTCGATCAGGCTATCACCAGCTGAAGATTAGGGAGTCAAACATAATGAAAACGGCTTTCAGGAAAAGATATGGGCACTACGAGTTTCTTATGTCTTTCGGGCTAACTAATTCCTAGCCACGTTCATGCACTTGATGAACACTGTACTTCTGGCTTATTTGGATCCATTTGTAATTCTGTTTATTGATGATATTCTGATGTATTTGCATAGTCAGGAGGAGCACGCGCAACACTTGAGGGTGGTCTTGCAGAGATTGAGAGAGGAGAAGCTATATGCAAAATTCTCTAAATGTGAATTCTTGCTTAATACTGTGACTTTTCTGGGACACGTGGTGTCCAGTGATCGTATTCAGGTTGACCCTAAGAAAATTGAGGCGGTGCAGAGTTGGCCCAGACCGTCCTCGGCTTGGCGGGTTACTACCGCAGGTTCGTTCAAGGCTTTTCATCTATTACTTCTCCTTTGACGATGTTGACTCAAAAGAATGCTCCATTTGTGTGGTCGGATGAACGCAAGGAGAGTTTCCAGAAGCTCAAGTCGGCTTTGACCACAGCTCCGGTATTAGTATTACCATTAGCTTCAGGCTCTTACACGGTGTATTGTGTTTCCTCGAGAGTTGGGATCGGTTGTGTGTTGATGCAGGAGGGTAGAGTTATTGCATATTCTTCTCGTCAGCTAAAGCCCTGTGAGAAGAACTATCCTGTTCATGACTTAGAGTTAGCTGCGATTGTGCATGCCTTAAAGATTTGGAGGCATTATCTTTATGGTGTGTCTTGTGAGGTATATACAAACCATCGCAGTCTTCAGCACTTTTTTAAACAGAAAGATTTTAATCTGAGATAGCGTAGATGGCTAGAGTTACTCAAAGACTATGATATTACCATTTTGTATCATCCCGGGAAGGCCAACGTAGTGGCTGATGCTTTGAGCCGGAAGGCTATCAGCATGGATAGTCTGGCGTACATTCCAGTTGGGGAGAAACCCCTTGCGGTTGATGTTCAAGCTAGGCCAATCATACGGTGAGGTTAGATATTTCCGAGCCAAGTCGGGTGTTGGCAAGTGTGGTTTCCCGGTCTTCTTTATATGACCGCATCAGAGAACGGCAGTATGATGACCCGCATTTGCTTGTCCTGAAGGACAGGGTCCAGCATGATGATGCCAGAGATGTGACCATTGGAGATGATGGCGTATTCCGGATGCATGGCCGGATTTGCGTGCCCAATATGGATGGTGTCCGAGAGTTAATATGGAGGAGGCTCATAGCTCGCGGTATTCGATTCATCCGGCTGCTGTGAAGATGTATTAGGATTGGAGATAACACTACTGGTGGAGGAGAATGAAAAAGGATATTGTGTATTACGTGGCTCGGTGTGTCAACTGTCAGCAAGTCAAATACGAGCACCAGAGACCCGGTGGTGTACTCTAGCGGATGGATATTTCGGAATGGAAATGGGAGAATATTAGTATGGATTTTGTGAGTGGTCTTCCTCGTACCTCGAAGAAGTTTGATTCGGTTTGGGTCATTTTGGATAGGCTGACTATGTCTGCGCACTTCATTCCAGTATGCACTACCTATTCTGCGGAGAAGTTAGCAGAGATTTTCATTCGGGAGATTGTACGGTTGCATGTGGTTCCGATTTCCATTGTATAAGATAGGGGTACCGTGTTTAATTCCCAGTTCTGGAGGACTTTTAATTAGGAGTTGGGCACACAGGTGTAGTTGAGCACAAAATTTCATCCACAGACGTACGGGCAATCCAAGCGTACTATCCAGATATTGGAAGACATGTTGTGTTCCTGTGCTATTGATTTTCGAGGTTTGTTGGCTGAATTCTTTCCACTTGCGGTGTTTGCGTATAATAACAACTATCAATCCAGCATTCAGATGGCGCTGTATGAGGCTTTATATGGGAGACAGTGTAGATCTCCGGTTGGTTGGTTTGATCCGGAGAGGCTAGATTATTGGGGACAAGGTTAGTTCACGATGCCTTAGAATAGGTGAAAGTAATCCAGGAGAGACTTCATACAGCTCAATCGCGTCAGAAGAGTTATGCGGACCGGAAGGTTCGGGATGTATCTTATGCCATGGGCGAGAAGGTCTTGATAAAGGTTTTGCCTATGAAGGGCGTTATGAGGTTTGGAAAGAAAGGGAAACTAAGTCCAAGGTTTATTGGACCTTTTGAAATACTTAGGAGGATTGGGGAGGTGGCCTATTTGCTTGCTTTGCCACCTAGCTTGTCGGGAGTTCACCCGGTGTTTAATGGTTCTATGCTCCGGAAGTATGTTGGGGATCCGTCTCATGTGTTAGATTTCAGCACGATCCAATTAGATGAAGACTTGACCTATGATGTGGAGCCGATGGCTTTTTTGGGTGCTCAGGTTCGAAAGTTGAGATCATAGGACACAGCTTCGGTGAAGGTGCAGTGCAGAGGTCGGCCCGTGGAGGAAGCCACTTGGGAGACCGAGCAGGAGATGCGGAGCAGATATCCTCACTTGTCTGATACTCCAGGTATGTTTCTTGACCCGCTCGAGGACGAGCGTTTCTTTAAGTTGGGGAGGATGTAACGACATGACCTGTCGTCTAATGAATTACCGCCCTATTTTCCCCGTTTTATCTGTTATATATTTCAATATACATATTTGGAGAGTTTGAAGTAATTCAGATGCAGTTTTGATAGAAATGAGACAATTAGTCTCTTTAATAGAAAGTTAGTTTGGAAAAGTCAATCGAACGTTGACTGATGAGTTAGAGAGCACGGAATGGATTTCCGGTGATTTGACTAGTTTCAGATGGTGATTTATGACTTAGGAGCGAAATCAGAACTGAATATGGAGGTCCGGTGTAGAATTAGGCTTGAATTGGCTATGTTAGAATTTTGGAGAAGTCCGGTTAATAGGTGAGATTTTGATCAGTGGGTCAGAATGAAATTCCGACAGTTGCATTAGCTCCGTTAGATGATTTTGGATGTCTGTGAAAATTTCAGATCATTCGGAGGTGTATAGGTCGGGTTTTGGATCAAATGCAAGTTTCAGAAGTTTTAGTTAAACTTAGGCTTGAATCCGTGGAAATTTGATGATTTTGATATTTGTAATAGTGTTTTTATGTCGCAACCAAGTTTGAATGAAGTAATAAGATGTATCTGTGCTTTTGGTTGTGGTCCCGAGGGCCTCGGGGTGATTTCACATGGTTGAACGGAAGGTTTTGGACGTAGGATGTTACAGAAAAATTGCTGGTGTGTTGCAGAAATATTGCCATATGCGATCGTATAGGGTGCATTGCGATCGAATAGGAGGATCAGGAAGGGGTCTAATTTTTCCCTATGCGATCGCAGGGGGAGCATTGCGATCGCATAGGTTGGGGAGGTTAGTCTGTGAATTCGCATAAGTGACTGCGCGATCACATAGTGTAGTTTAGGCTGGGGTCCCTGGCAAAGGTTTGTACTATGCGATCACATAGTGGAGAGTGCGATCGCATAGGAGGAAATAAGGGAGCCTGGATACAATGATTCCAACCAGCAATAGAGGTGATGCGGTCTCATAGAGGAAATAACTGGGCAGACAAGATGTTTTAGGGTTATTTCATCCGCGACTTAAACATATTTTCCTCCATTGTTAAGCAACCAAAGGAGCTATTTGAGCAATTTGAAGTGTGTTTTCAGCGGGTATCGATTGGAGGTAAGTCTCTTGACTTAAAAACGTAATTTTTAGGAAGAATCAACCCCTAATTCCATGAAATTGTGAAGAATTAGGGCTTAGTTTTTAGAAACGAATTTTTGGAATTTGAAGGGTCTAACAGACTCCGTATTTGGTGAACTTTATATCTACGGACTCGTGGCGAGACAAGGAATCCAAAAGATGTAATTTTAGAATTTTTCGAGAAGTGGGCTCGGGGCTCGGTTTCTATCAACTTCGTGATTTTTAGTGTTTTTCGAATAATTTCAATTGGGTTATGATTATTTAGCCTATAAAAACATATTCGTTGTGGTTTTGAATATATTCCACGCTCGTAGAGGGAGATTCGAGGGGAAAAGGAATTGCAGACCAGTCTGCGACCTGTTAGAGGTGAGTAGTTTGTATAAATGCTGGCCTGAGGGTTTGAAACCCCGGTTTATCACATCGTGACGCTATGTTAGGGCATGACTCACACCCCATGGTAGGTGCGGGATTGTAAATGATTGGGGATTGTGACTTGGTCCATCCCGAGAGCTGAGTATGAATTATTGGCATCTAATACGCACATTGTGTTGTTGATAATTGGGATTAATGCCATGTTTGGGGCCTTGTGCCAATCTATAGTACCCGTCTAGGGAGAATATCTTTGTGATAACATGATTTGCATAATCATTGATCTCAGTCCCGTGTTATTCACTATTAATAAATGCTAAGTCACCTTATTTCTAATATTGACTGATTAAATTGTATTCACCATAATAAATTGAAAACTGGCAAAGAATCAAATTGAATCTGTTATGTGACTTACATGCATACTGTGGACTGAGGATGGCTCGGGCTGCACGACGCATCGGTTATATATTGATATTGCGCTTGAGCTTAAATAAATATAGTTGGCTCGGGCTGCACGCCACAGCGTATTCATGTGGATTGCATTGCATCTTTATCTGATACTTGGTTGCTATTTTGATACTATTTTGTTGTTAGTTCGTAGCTAAGTTATAGGACTGCTAGTTATAGCTTTGATTTGTGGCATTTCGTGGATTTCTTACTTTCAGACATTTTCTATGCTTATTATTCACTGAGTCAGTAGTACTCACCCCTACTCCCTCCACCTTGTGTGCAGATTCAGGTACACCGGAGGCTTAGCTGACACTCATACTCTCCAAACATTTTCCAGAGTCGTTAAGGTAGCTGAATGACGTTCGCAGGACCTAGCTGCTCTTCATTATTTTTCTCATTTCATTATTATTATTATATATTATCTCAGATTTTCATATTGTTATTCAGATATTATCATTATTAAGTTTAGCTTAGAGGCTCTAGATTCGTGACCCCAGATCTTATGGGTGTGTTATCGATTTTTCGTATTTATCTAATTACACTATTAATATTCTTGAATTATTATTTTGTTAAATTCTAGATTTTGAGACTTAAACGTTAAATCAAAGAGATTGTTGGTCAGGCTTACCTAGCTTTAGGGCTGGGTTCCATCACGGCTGGGTTTGGGTCGTGACAGTGAACATTAAATTGAAAGTTAGGGATAGACAGTCCTTAACTTTTTAACAGTTGTAATACATAAGGACCTCATGTCTTTAACTTTTGAACTTGAAATTCAAAGTTAAGGACTCATGTAGTTAATGATAAATAGTCCTCAAGTTTTCAACATGGGACTATAACTTAAGGACCTCATATCCCTAACTTTTAAACTTGAAATTCAAAGCTAAGGACCGACAATCCTTATGTTTTTAACATGGGATTATAACTTATGGACCTCATGTCCTTAACTTTTGAACTTGAAATTCAAAGTTAAGGACAGACAGTCCTTAAGTTTTTAACAGTTGTATAACTTAAGGACCTCATGTCCTTACCTTTTGAACTTGAAATTCAAAGTTAAGGACTCATGTAGTTAATGACGAATAGTCCTCAAGTTTTCAACATGGGATTATAAATTAAGGACCTCATGTCCTTAAATTTTGCACTTGAAATTCAAAGTTAAGGACATACTGTCCTTAAGTTTTTAACATGGGAATATAACTTAAGGGCCTCCTGTCCTTAACTTTTGAACTTGAAATTCAAAGTTAAGGACATATAGTCCTTAAGTTTTTAACATGCTACTATAACTTAAGGACTTTATGTCTTTAACTTTTGAACTTGTATTTCAAACATTAGGACTCCTGTAGTTAATGACAAAGATTTCCCAAGTTTCCAACATGGGACTATAACTTAAGGACCTCATGTCCTTAACTTTTGAACTTGAAATTAAAAGTTAAGGACAGACATTCCTTAAGTTTTTAACATGGGACTATAACTTAAGGACCTCATGTCCTTAACTTTCGAATTAGAAATTGAAAGTTAAGGACAGACAGTCCTTAAGTTTTTGAATTGCAATTTGAACTTACTGACTCCTGTTCGTAACTTTTAATTGTTGAACTCAAAAGAAAGAAAAAGAACGTAACAAGATATTGTAAATCCAAGCATCTGCTCAAATTAAAATAATAATGAATACAATCTATAGCAAAAACTTAAAAGAGTCGGTATACATAATTGTATATATCTACTCTTCTCTATGCTTCCTTATGGATTGAGTGCCGGAGAATATATACAAGTTGTTCTATTATGACCAATTCTTCTACAACAACCACATTTGAATGTTATTTTTGATGGCTTGGTAGCAGGAATATGCCTTTTCTTTTGCCTTTTACCTGGTGGCATTTTGAAATCTGGAGGGTTAACAATTTGTGACTTAACACTCTCTGGTACAATCCAAGAATCAGTATGTCCTACAAGATGTATTTGTCTTTCATATGTTTTCATCCAAGATTCCTTTAAGTACCAGTGCGAACAAAAGTTGGAATTCTTGATGTTTCTCTTCTCAATAGCTGCAATTTCATGTATGCATGGTAATTCGTCAAGTTGAAATTGAAGACAATCACATGTTCTTTTATTTAAGTCCACCAAGAAAGTTATTCCTTCTTCTTCAACTCTAGAACGCCATGAATCAAGAGGGAAGACCTTCAATGTTGAAAAATTATAAGTGAGTACATTATTTTAAAAAATGTTAAAATTATAATATAAACATAGAACCTAAAACTTACATTCAAAGTAAATGCTAAATCTATTCTTTTCTTCAATTCCTCATCTACCCAACAAGAAACATCATAAAATGTTCCTTCTACTTTATTTTTTCTTTCATACAACCAATGTTGTAGCTTCAATTGAATGCAATTCATCATTCTTAGTATAGGAAGCTCCCTTGATTCTAATAGCACTGAATTCATCGACTCAACTATGTTTGTTGTGACCATGTCATATCTTCGTCGTGGACTACCAGAACGTGCCCATCTTTCCGGTGGTTTTTCCATCAAGTAGTCATAAGTTTTCTTATCTACATTTGCAATATCTGACATGCATAGGTCAAATTCTTTACGCTTGTAAATTATTGCAGCACTTTGGAAAAGTTTTATGACCTCACTTTTCACCTTTCTTCGCTTTAGGTTCTGCTCCAAATGATAGATGCAAATCCCATTATGGCTTTTAGGATATACCTTTGCAATAGCTTGATTCCTGTCTGATAAGAAAATCAAATTCTCACGGCTCCCAATTGCATTGCGAAGCTAACTAAAGTACCACTCATAGGAATTATTGTTTCAGATTCTGTTATTCCAAAGGCTAATGGGAAATTTTGGTTATTTGCATCTTTTGAAACTGAAATCATTAAAACACCACGATATTTTGACTTCAAAAAAGTTGCATCAACAACAATTACTGATCTACAATGGTTCCAACCAGCTATCGACGATCCATATGCGTAAAACATATAAAGAAACCTGCAAATACAATATAAAACAAAGTTAAAATACGTGAAGTTTAGGACAGTCAGTCCTTAACTGAAATTTACAAGTTATAAAGTTAAGGACACTTTGTCCTTAACTTTTATTTCAAAGTTCAAAACTTAAGGACTGGAAGTCCTTAACTTTTAATTACAAGTTCAAAACTTAAGGATAGGAAGTCCTCAACTTATGGTTGTAACTCATAAGTTAACAACGATAAAGACAACATGTGCTAAATTGTTTACCTATTTTTATCGTCGTCTATCTTTATATTAGTATAAATTTACGGGTTCTTAATTGTCATCATATACAAATTATGAACATCAATAATTCAAAATTTTCTTCGGGACTTCCTCTTATTAAAGCGGAAGCATGTTAAATAGATACCCACGCCTTGTGATATCCAATGTCTAGTCCATGCAATTTTTGCATCTCTGCCATGACAAAAGCTGGCATAACTTCAAATCTTGGGTCCCGAAGATTATCGAAATGTAACCACTAATCAACTTTGAAGCAGCATGCCTTTGATCTGCTTTCCTTGTGTTAACAAAGCAGTCATGCCTTTTCTCAAGCTTTACTATCTTAAATAATGTTGAATCTTTAATTCTGAAAGCACGCACACACCAATAACACCTATCATCATTGCATGTCAACGAATATCTTGTTGAGCTTGATCTAACAACTTTGAATTCAAAATGTTCTTTGATTGCTATATTGGAAAAATAGTTAATTATGTTCTTCTTGTCAAATACTGATCCCACTTTTATTTCATCCAAAGAAGCATTTTCTCTTAATATCGTAGTTGGTGATTCTTTTTGTTTCAAATTTAATCTTCGTGTAGTCATTTGAGAGCAGGTTTTGTCAGCAACTTCTTCGATTACTTGTGCACTCCCTAGGACTTGAATTCCCAACGCTTGTTCGTTGTCAATCTCTATAATGCTTTGTCCTTCTACTTGAATAGAATCAAATGTTTGATGCACGACTTCATTTATTGGTTGAGCTTCAACCATATCTACTTCAACTATCTGTTGGCATAGCTCTGGATTGTCATGTTGAGTTTTTGTGCTGGCATCTTCATTGCTTGGTTATGCAAAACCTCTTTAAGAAATATCAACTATGAAACGACAGTTTTTGAAAAGTGAATGGGTTTTTAGCAACTCTATACATGTGTGAAGATCTAAATATTTGGATACAAGCATTCCTTTGCTTGTTACAAGGTTGATATCAAACCATATCACTATTTCAAACTTTTCTCTATCCAATTCAATAAGCTCAAAAATCTGTTTAAATAAATCTTCAAACTGAATTGACTCAGCTGCTAGGAAAAGCTTTGTTTGATTATCTAGATATTTATAGTCTTCAGTCCATATACCATCTAAAGCAACTATTCGGCCTATTGTTTCCATCCTGCAAGTTAACAGTATGGGAAACAAAGGAGATAAGTTATAAAGCAATCCTTGTATATTTAAGAATATGTGTAGTGTAAGTGCAAGAACAAGATAAGGACTGCATGTCCTAAACATTTAAACATGGAATTAAAGGTTAAGGACTTCCAGTCCTTCACTTTTGAACAAAAACTTAAAACTTAAGGAATGTAAGTCCTTAACTTTTGAGCCAAAATTATAACTTAAGGACTGCAGAAATTAAACGCTAAGGCAGTCCTTAACATTTAAACATAGAACTAAAAGTTAAGGACTGCCAGTCCTTAACTTTTGAACAAGAAATTAAAAGCTAAGGACTGCCAGTCCTTAACATTTAAACATGAAATTAAAAGTTAAGGACTGCCAGTCCTTAACTTTTGAACTAGAAATTAAAAGCTAAGGACTGCCAGTCCTTAACATTTGAACATGGAATTAAAAGTTAAGGACTACCAGTCCTTAACTTTTGAACAAGAAATTAATACTTAAGGACAGTAAATCCTTAACTTTTGAGTTAGAAATTATAACTTATGGACTGCAGAAATTAAAAGCTAAGGACTGCCAGTCCTTACCATTTAAACATGGAATTCAAAGTTAAGGACTACCAGTCCTTAACTTTTGAACAAGAAATTAAAACTTAAGGACTATAAGTCCTTAACTTTTGAGCCAGAAATTATAACTTAAGGACTGCAAAAATTAAAAGCTAAGGAGTGTCAGTCCTTAACATTTAAACATGGAATTAAAAGTTAAGGATTTCCAGTACATTTAAACATGGAATTAAAAGTGAAGGACGACCAGTCCTTAACTTTTGAACCAGAAATTAAAAGCTAAGGACTGCCTGTTTTTTAATATTTAAACGAGGAATTAAAGATAAGGACTGCTTGTCCTCAATATTTTAAACATGAAATTAAAAGTTAAGGACTGTCTGTCTTTAACTTTTGAACCAGAAATTAAACATACAATTTGAAACTCAAGCTACAGGAATGTGTATGCAGAAGAACAACAGCAAAGTGAAGGACATTCAATTTGTAAAATGAAGCCAGTAGAATCAAAGTTAAGGATATAGTGCTCTTATTTTTTATTTCAATTCCCAAAATAAAGACACTGTGTCCGGAATACAAAATTATCATAGGAGGCGATGTCTATAACTTTATCAATCCGTAAATTCAAAAATAATAAATGTCTTATCTAATATATAATCAAATCAATACAGATCTAAAAAAGTATGATTATAGAAAAATAAAAATCGATACAAGCGCATGAAATTACAACATACTGTTTATCTATGTGGTTTTTTTGGATTAGAATGCTGTATTTTTTAAATCGGGAAGAGAAATGGTGGTGTCGTTGTGGTAACTGTTGCTGCTGCACATTTCTTCTCTTTGTGTAACTACTGCTTGTGTTTGTGTTGATAGCGTAGGCATAAGTTATACCAGAAGGGTATTTTCATCCAGTCAAGTATAAATTTATTAAAGGAGTGGCTAATGTCTAAATACATTGAAAACAATGGCTTTAAAAAAAAGACACTGCCTTTAGTGGCTATTTGTGTCGTTCGCCCGCCAAAAACCCATCCAAAGTGGCCCAAACCTACTCCCAAAACCAGGTCCTAGAAGCCCTTCAACTAGGCTAGTGAAACGACGTAGTATGGTAGTGAAACTATGTCGTTTCGATCTCAACAAATCTGAGTCTTCGTCCAGCCATATCCAACGGTCCAAAGCTCACCCACATATCCATTTAACCTACCCCAACCCGCTTTCTCGTTCCTGACCCAAAACCAAATGACCCTATTTATTTAAAAGTTTTGATCGGAGTCGTTGGATTCCCATAATCCAACGACCTAAATTAAAACTCCATTTCAATATACTCAAACCACACACCCCTTACCCCTCAGCACCCCCTCCTCCTCTTACCTCGTCTGTTCAGAGACGGTTAACCCTAGCAGCTACCACCCTTTCCACCGTTCTCCGGTGGAAGCGCCATCCCAATTTCACCTGAAAAATGCACCCCATAATCGTCAATATATACTATTTCCAAATCCTTGTATCACTTCCCTCGAACATCCCTAGAAATCCTCGAATCTTGATTTAAATGGATGAACCCTAGCAGCCGCCACCACTCCTCACAGCTTTCCGGTGGTGCTGCCGCCTCCAACCCCTCCCAAATCAACACCCTGAAACCACCTCAATCCCCTCTACCCTAATCCACAATCCCTACCCTCGAATCAAACCGGAACTTGTCGAATAATGGATCTAAGTTTTAAACCTAAAATTGCAGAGCCAAGATTCCTTGAACATTTAAACTAATTTTGACTTTATCTGTGTGTTCCTGTGTGTTCTTGATAAGAACACACAATTCAGGCCAAACTTTGGTTTAAAAATTGAAGATTCGAAGGTTTCCTTCAATTACCACTGACCGGTGAGTTTCTGTCATGTTTCTATGTTTATATTTTATTGATATTATTCTGATATTCGTCTTCCTCGTCTCTTTTTCTTTTTCTGGTCAATTACAATTAAAATTTGATCAGTCCTCTGGTATAAATTATTTTTGTTCACTGTTTGTTCTTGAGATTTGTTGGAATGTCAGTTTGGTTTTAAAAAAAACATTAAAATCGTATCTCGTGTGATTTCTTAGTTGGTTTAACTAAGGATTAGTCTGAGTTTGGGTAATTTCTTGTTCAAATATGTATAATAATCAATTGATTAGTATAAGTTTAATTCAAGAAGCTTCTATAGTGGTAGGGTTTAGATTTCACTACAGGATAATTTAATTCAATAATGATTGGGTGGAATCAAATTCTTAAATATTGAAAGGACATTTTGTGAATCAAAGGGCATTCCTCATTGCCTATTGAAGGAGTTCATAGGTAGGCTAAATACAGAGAAGAACATTATGAAGAATACTCTGTAAATACTGAAAAGATACAGAGATTTGAGGATTGAAAACACAGATAGCTCTAAGAGATTAAGAGGCAGAAAACTCTGGGAATAAAACAGCTAAAGATTGGAAAATATTGCTCTATTGGGGTCCGTCTTTGGTTTTGGTTTTCAATTGCTGAAAGTCATTGGTGTTGGTGTTGCCTACGTGGTTTTAATTCGCCACATCATTCTATTGGTTTTTAAATTTCTGGAAAAGTTTCTGGAAGTTGATAATCTGGTGAATAAATGAGTTGAGGTTGGATATAAAAGATGCTAGTCTAATTTTTGTTGGTTGGTTGATTGGTCTGTTGAGTTTTTCTGAGGGAATCTCATTGTTTCATTGCTGAGTGGTTGGCTCTTGGTTGTTTGTTGTTGCTTACTGTTGGCCTGCTCACCCTTTTCTTTCGTTTTGCTTTCCAGGTATGTCTTTGGATCTTGAGTGACATATGAAGCATGGGTCAGAAATATGTAATCAAGCTTTGAAGAAAATGACAATTGTTACATGTTCTTCTGTTAATCTTGTTCGTACTCCTCTAGTTTAGCTGTGATGTATATGCGTTTGTGTCATTAGTGCTATGTGCCCTTGTGAGGTTTGGATTGAGTCTGCTTTAACGTAACTAATTTGGGACTATTTGTGTATGGTTCGAAATCAGATTCGTGATAACTAGCATGCCTAATTGGCTCCCAAGCTCGTTCGGGCTAATAATAAGTATAATCATTTGCTGACAAATGTATTTTGAGGTTACTCAACCTAATTAACGAAATCACGGCCTACTCATTGTTCACGGACGTCCCTTTGATACAGTCACGACCCCACATTGCCAGCTGGTAAGATTCACAGCTATAAAAATCACGAGAAAGAACCCTAAAAGGGGGGTTGCTTCTTCTTCTTCATCTCTACTTCTAAAAAAGGGAAACCACTGTAAGGTTCTGAACCTGTCTATGGAGAGGCAGACCATGTCAATCTTAATCAATAAAAGATCTCCACCCTCCCCTTTCCTTAACTTATAACATTTGTCTCTTGCATCTTCTGTTTGGTTTTATGATTTATTACGATCTGCTATGATTGGCCCTCCATTTATTTTAATTTATTTATGCTTACAAAGTATATCAGAACTTTGAGCTAAACAATTTGACACCGTCTTTGGGGATTTCATAGCAGAGTCGCGTAGTTTATACTTGGACCAAAAAGGAAAGAAAACAATCCAGCTCGAACAAGTCTACGAGGTACGCCGGATAAAAGGGATTCAAAAGCCTTGACACAAGCTTGCTTCCACATGCCGTGTCTCCGAGCAAAGAGAAGAATAAGAAGAAGTAGATTCCCATCCCTACGAGAAAAATGCGCATAATGTACATCACCTCGTTTTACATGGGATCCTGCCAAAGAGAAATAAATCACAAAAGCATCTCGAACCGAGCTCTGTAAGGGGGTAACCTATGCGAACCAATCAAGAAAACAACAAAAACCAATCATGCAAGATCCCAAACCAGAATCAAAACTCAATGCCCAACACGAAGCAGGCTACGCGGGAGAACAAAAGTTCAACTACGAGTTGAATTGGGACTCAGGCCAAGTCGCTTCGCCATTAAAAAATGCAAAAGGTTAAACTACAGTCGAACAACAACTTAGGCTACGTGCCATCGCCCAAAAGTACAACTACGAGTTTAAATGGGACTCAGGCCAAGTGCTTTCGCCATTAGGAAATGCAACAGGTTCAACTACGGTTGAACAACAACTCAAACTACGTGCCCTCGCCCAAAAGTTCAACTACGAGTTGAACTGGGACTTAGGCCAAGTGCCTTCCCCATTAAGAAATACCAAAGGTTCAACTACGGTTGAACAACAACTCAGGCTACGTGCCCTCGCACAAAAGTTCAACTACGAGTTGAACTGGGACTCAGGCCAAGTGCCTTCGCCATTAAGAAATACCAAAGGTTCAACTACGATTGAACAATGACTCAGGCTATGTGCCCTCGCCCAAAAGTTCAACTACAAGTTGAACTGGGACTCAGGCCAAGTTCCTTCGCCATTAAGAAATTCAAAAGGTTCAACGACGGTTGAACAACAACTCAGGCTACGTGCCCTCGCCCAAAAGTTCAACTACAAGTTGAACAGGGACTCAGGCCAAGTGACTTTGCCATTAAGAAATACCAAAGGTTCAACTACGGCTGAACAACGACTCAGGCTACGTGACCTCGCCCAAAAGTTCAACTACGAGTTGAACTGGGACTCAGGCCAAGTGCCTTCGCATTAAGAAATGCAAAATTTCGACTACGGTTGAACAACAACTCAGGCTACGTGCCCTCGCCCAAAAGTTCAACTACGAATTGAACTAGGACTCAAGCCAAGTGCCTTCGCCATTAAGAAATACCAAAGGTTCAACCACGGTAGAACCACTACTCAGGCTACGTGCCCTCGCCCAAAAGTTCAACTACAAGTTAAACAGGGACTCAGGCTACACGCCTCCATCGCAAGAATCACCAACTCAACCACGGTCGAATCGAGGCCAAGAGTATGCGTCTCCGCAGCTACGAGCCGGGTCGCGATCAGAAGAGGCCGAACGCTCCTAAATGTTCAACCGCAGTCGAACCCCAACCCGGGCCAAACGCCCCCGCCATTCAAGTTAGTACGACTAACTTAAATTGAAGTTTTGACCCACATAAATTTCGGCCCGAGTCGAACTACATTGTCGTGCTTTTCATCACCACGGTCAGTAGTCCGACTAAGCCCGCAATGGGACTAAGGATATGTGGCGCCACCACCCAAACACGGCTACAACCCGCTCCCACCAAGCAGAAGAAGGCGATGACCCAAAGCGTCTATCTATAGCCAAAGCCATCTACACCAAATTTCCTCTTAAAGAAAGGAACCAACTCGACAATGGTCGAAATCACCTAACCGGTCAAGACCATTAGCATGATCACTAGAAAACCTTTTAAGGCAAGGCCCCCTCGAACGATCGCAAAAAAGAAACGTACGAAATTGATACAAAAAAATAGAAAGGAAGAAAGTCACACATATTTACAATATCTACAAAGGGTTATCCCGGTTACATTGGCCCAGGGCCGGCAAACAGAAAAAAGATAGCCAAAAGGGAACAAAATGAAAGAGAAAAATAGAATGAAAACTAAACAAATATTACAAACCTTTTCTTTGTTCACTCGGCGCCACCATCGCCCCTTTCAACATTGTCAGTGCCCTCGGTGCCATCATCATCCCCGGGCTTAGACGGGTCAAAACCGCAGTCGAGGCGACCATCACGAGCCTTTTGGAATTCTTCCTCATATGTGGCCTCAGACACAACGGCGCCTTCCCACAACCTTCTATGCACGTCGAGCTGGCCTTCGGCGTACGTCCAAAGTTCATGAGCAAGACCGAAAGAAGTGGCTTGATTCCAGAGGCACTGGTTCTCAGCCTCCAAGGCCGCAATCCGATCTACCGTAGCACGGGCGTCCTACTCGCAAGCAGCACTGCGCCCCTTCAACTCCCTCTCTCGAAAAGTAGTTGCGGCCCTCTCCAATCCACGTTCTCTTTCTTGGGCATGGTTAGTCGCCTATAGCGTTTCGATCCTCGCTAGGGCCTTCTTTTGACCACATCCTCAAGGCCACAGTCTCCGTCTCTAGGGCAGCCACCTTCCTAGTCAAAGTCTCTGCGACCTCTGCTGTCGTAGCCTGATATTGGTGCTCTCTCTCAGTGGCCGCCCTCCTTTCAGCATCTATCTCCTCGTTTATTTGACGAAGCTACCCCTCGAGAGCGTTTACCCTGTTCAGGGTGTGCTGCATATGAAGTTCCCTCCTCGCCAACTCTTTTACCAGCTCTCGGTTTCGCGGGTTGTTCCTTAAGCGTTCACGCAATTCACGGCACCGGTTCTGGTAACGACGGTACTTTTCCAACAACCGCACAAAGACAGCAGAGTGGATGTTGGCGCGGCGAATGCTCTCCACCTCCAATAGGAATGACTACAGCAAACATGACAACAATTAACATAAGATGATACACTCAGAAAAGAAATAAATTGAGGTTTCACACGTACCTATATACCCAGGGCGGCCACCTCGACCATCAACCCAACATCTGAGATGCCCCTCAAAGGCCCGCTCTCCACCTCCGAGCACATAACCTCAAACAGTTTCACCAGATTCTCCTTCTGGAGAAGCAGGTTCTGCTCATTATGAATCTCCACATAGCGATAATCCTCTTCGGCCTGTACCACTAGGCGGGTATAACCCTCCTGGGCGAGCGGACGTCCTCAGGGTCCAAGTTGGACTCAGAATCATCCCCCTCTCCTGAGGCGCCACCTTCTCCCGCCGCCCTAAAGTCGAAGCCTCCGCTGCTCGGGAAGTCGAAGCACCCGCACTCGCCAAAACATTGGTGCCCGTCTCTTCCACCAAAATAGTTGCTGAGTAACTACCTTCCCTCTTAGCAACAGGAGCTGAAATTTGAATCACCAAAGAGATTGTATCACCTTCGCCTAAGCCAACCGGAGAAACCCCCACTGAATGCTCACCCTCTGGGCCAGGATCCGCTGCATTCCCTTCCGCTTCCGATGGTGGAGAATACAAGATAATCACCACTAGAAGCACCAGGGTGAACGCCACCCTACGCCAAACCAGCGACCTCTCCTCCTCTTCCTCATCTTCGTTCGCTGGCAACTCTAACCTGGAACCCACGGCCTCTGAAGATTCTACAACTCGGTGCACGGACTGTACTGGAGAGTGACCCACTAAGGATTCAATTGAAGTCGCCCTCGGAACAGGGCGAGGCACCGGCATTGCAATCAACCGAGCAGTTTCCCCCGGCCTGCGGAAAGCAAGCTGAGGAGCCCTCCTGTGACGTGGTTTCCCTAACCGACAAAGGAAGACAGGTCAAGGGAAAGAAACTTACTATAAATAAGGGCAACACAGTAATTCAGATTCTTACCAGCAGCCGCCCTTGCCATGGACCTCCTAGAAAGATGCCCACATGCAAATTCCCGTTGTAACAGGAAGCACGGCCTCGACCCACTCGTGGATGCCGTAAAACAGTGTCGGCGGTGCACCTCCAACTATGGCACAAGAGGAAGGTCAGTGCGTACAAACACGAAGCAAGACATATAACCAAAAGAAATTGAGACCAACGTAAAAGAAACTTACGTGCAGGGTTCCATTCCTCTGGAAGTCAGTAGCACAAGCCACCAGGTGCTCGGTCCTAATGTAGATAAAGTACTCATAAGTACGGGTATCGACTTCGTCATCAAGTTCCGCAGTTAAGTCGCTGGCCCCACGAGGGACCAACCGAACCATGGTACCTCAAATCCTTACTTAGAGAGTTAGTACGTGCCCAAGGGTAATCTCCCTCCGTGCCAGCTCTGCATATTTTATCAACATCGCCAACAGCTTGTAGCAGGAAGGGACGAGCTGACCAGGCATACCCTAACAGGAAGGGACGAGCTGACCAGGCATACCTTATAGTAGCGGTAGAAGTCCACCACTAGCATTGGAAGAGGAAGTTTAAATCCTAGCTTGAAAGGGTAAGCGTAGAAAATGCAATACTCTCGGTGCTCGACATGTACCCTCTCCCAGCTCCTAGCGAGGACGATGTCAGCGAAACGAGGAATGTCACTTTGATACCTCAGTTGGGAAATGCCTACCGCCCCTATCAATGGGGCCTCATCCACTTGGTATTCTCCTTCATAGTCGGAGAAATCAGTCGTCAGACCGCCGGGCACAGAAAGAATGTCGGTCAGCGATGGGAGCCTGTCAATATTCTCCGAAACGGTGGTCCTCACCACCGTAGATGGACCCTCACCTGCCGAAACCGCCACCGGAGCAATATCGAAATGAGAGCTGCTCGCCATTGTTAATATAATAAAAGGAAGTAAGAAAAGTTCACCGGAAAAGCAGGAGGAGACGAAGACTTGACGGTAAACGACGAATAATGAAGTAACGAGGAGCAAAAGATGAAGTAATCTGAGAACACGAATAGTAGTCTGTCTCAGAATTTCACTTAAGCAAATATTGGAAAAGTAAGAACTGAATGATACAACCCCTTATTTATAGACAAAGCACAAATGGCTTTCACGAATCCCTAAGGCCATCATTAACTACCTGACCAACCGCAAAATAGTTCGGGTCTTCAGTAACGAGCATCATTATGCAAGATACCATGGAACGGTCATGCAACCGTCAATCGGCACGTCACCCTTGAAACGGTTGAACGGTCCTAAGATGCCAAAAGCACGCCCATGCGCCACTGAGCATATGAAGCCTTCCTTATACGCGGTAAGCATGATCATGTCCGCCCCAAACATATGTAATTGGCTACGTCCGTCTCTAAATCATTAGTGGCTACGGGTATCTTCAAAGTAATGCTGGCTACGACCGCCTTCGAAAGTAATATTGATTGCGTCCATCTCTTAAGTAACAACAGCCATGGCCGTCTGCTGAATACAAAATGGCTACGGCAATTCCCGAAGTAAGGACAACTACAGCCCTCTCAAAGCAACGGCTATCGCCGTCCCTTAGCAATAAGGTGACTACGGTCTCCTACCAAAAGAAGAATACATGCAAGTAAATGGCCACAACCATCTCAGATATATGAACGGCCATGGCCCATCGCTCGTATAAAAACCAACCAAAAGACTGCGACTACGGTCGTTGAATGTGAATTCATCTAATGTCAGTTCCATTACAGTCAAGGATTGTCCCTGCAAACTGGCTACGGCCATCGACTTTTACAATATGATGTCCGCGGCTTGAATAGCTCAGGTCGTCTTCAACCATGACCAAGGCCAAGGCAATATTCGGCCCTAACCCTTGAGTCTCTCAGGATACAGTTGGCGTAGTCCGCTCACCGAGCTCGACCGAGACACGACCTCGATAAGCGGAGGGACTATCTGTATGGGTCGAAATCAAATTCGTCATAATTAGCATGCCTAATTGGCTCCCCAAGCACGTTCGGGCTAATAATAAGCATAATCAATCGCTGACAAAGGTATTCTAAGGTTACTCGACCTAAGTAACGATACCACAGCCTACTCATTGTTCACGGACGTCCTTTCGATGCAGCCACGGCCGCCCATTGTAAGCTGGCAAGATTCCTAGCTATTAATATCAAAAGAAAGAACCCTAAAAGGGGGTTGCTTCTTCTTCTTCATCTCTACTTCTAAAAAAGGGGAGAAAACCACCATAAGGTTCTGAACCTCTCTATGGAGAGGCAGACTATGTCAATCTTAAACAATAAAAGATCTCCACCCTCCCCTTTCCTTAACTTATAATATTTGTCTCTTACATCTTCCGTTTAGTTTTATGATTTATTACGATCTGCTATGATTGACCCTCCATTTATTTTAATTGATTTATGCTTATAAAGTATATGAGAACTTTGGGCTAAACAATTTGTACTTATTTGAAGATGTTTACTGACTGAGAATTGAAGCTATTAGTTGGTTAGTTAAGTTGGTTTGGATTGGCCAAGATTGAAAGGTAGTAATTCAAATGTTGGGGTCCAACACCCCTGAACCGTATTCTGTTTCACATTTGGTTTCCAAGCTTTGTCTTCTCATGTTTAAAGTGTGGTTTTTATAAGTTCAGGGGTTCACTGCTCACTCTTTCCCTTACTGCTTGTATAATGGTTTTGTTCCATGAATGATTTCAAATAGGGATCATGTTTGGTTTATGCTGGAAACGCCTCTAGTTTAGTCTAGGTCTTCATATTCTTTCTTCTAATAAATTGATATCGTGAAATTGTTTAAATGTGTTAATGTGAGGTCAGAATTCAACATGTGAGTTAAGTCTATTTTGAAATCTTGATTTATTCTTTCTCGGGAAACTCAAATCGGAACTTTAAATGGTGAAATAGTATCTAAATTCTGAAGGTCTCATTGCAATTAAAATCCATACCATGGCTGAAGTCTATGACAATGACTTGGGCTGTCATCTTGGCCCAGTCTTGCCAAGCTCTTGTTCCGGTATTATTGATTCTGGGCTTCACGTTGTAGCCCGGAAGTTTACGATCTCAGTTTGTTTAGATCATGCTAGTGATTGAAAATCCCTCCCCTTAAGTTGATTGATCTCTAATGGTCGAATTTTTGTTGTTGTTTAGATTTACTCAACTAGTTTTGTTTATATATATATATATATATATACCAATGCATATCCTCCACCTTAAGAGGTAGGTACGCACGAATTTGTATATAGGTACCTTTTGAAACACAAGTAGAAACCTCAGTTATAATAGGTGACCACAAGCAAGTGGTGTTCTACAAAGGAGAAGGTACGTTATGCACCAGTTGTGGCAGACTAGGACACAACCCCAAGATGCAGCTATAAAAAGCCACAATCACAAGTGGATGACACACAAGGCAACCCAGGACGTGTAGACAAAGCGACAGATGAAAGTGAATGGAAAACAGGCACCTTTCACCGAAGGCATTCACAGGGATACACAAATCCCCCCCCCCCCCCCACAAGGAGGACAAACATTCAAATCACCATACAAAAGAAGCTCATGTAAACGCAAGTGCATCAGGTCCAGGTAAACATTCTTACACTAAAAATTTAAATGTTTTGAACAATTTAGGTCAAAATAATAACAAAAATCCAATAAAAAAAAATAAACAATATTGGGCCCCCTGAGAACACAAACAGGGGGCGGGTATACACCCAATAATGGGCCAAACACCACCCCACCAATACAATCAATGGTGAACTCAAAAAGAAAGGCGGGCTCTGATGCGGTTGACTACCCAAAAGAATACCAGCCCCTCCTGAATACTGGGCTAACCCAATCAGGCCCAATCATTACCTTAGCGAATGACAAAGCATACCTCCCTACACCGACCCATGTAGGCCAAAAAATGTGGCCCACGCGGGAATTTCAAAACCACTCTTACACTCCACCCCCAAATCTTCCCCCCCCCCCTCAATACCATTCTATCTCTCTAATGGAGAAATACCAAACGACATAAATGGCACTCAATTGCCTCACCTACAAACCCCATTAAACTCAGTCAAAAAGACTGCAACGGTCAACTCCGCCATATCCCCAATTAATGCTCAAGATCCCCCCTAATCCCAAAGCCCCAAAATCCTTCCACTGTCTGAGATGTGACAACGGAGGGGTTCACAATGGGGGATCACGCCCTTTACCCCATTTTCAACAATTCCCAAACTAGGAAACAGAAAAACCCAAAAATGGCAAAAAGCACCCATATGAACACCCCCAACCACCCTCTCACCCAGGTCTCTACCTCAGGACCACCAACTGGAGTCTTGGGTGGAGGTGGCACTGCAAGGCCAGGGTCTCTCTTACGAGTTCATCATGGACAACAAGAAGGTGTCACTAGTTGTCCAAAATCTAGCCCACCTAGCGAGAGTGACAGTCGAAGCATTGAACAAAGCTCTATCGGCGTTTGGCCCTCTTCTATGGAAATTTATGGCCACACTGGACTGCCCATCACTGATCACAGACCCACAGACACTAAACCAACCCATTCTACACAGCTTTCAATCCATCCCTTTTTTGCTATACCTAATGAACGAAGACCCAGCGGCAGAACCGATCTTCACTCAGATAGAGCTACCACTGACCCAATCGATGCCAGAGAAAGCATGCAGACCACCACCGGTTCAAAACATCCACCATGGAGTTGCCAAAGCACTGGACATGCTGAAGAGCAAAGAAACAACGAAGGAGATGGAAATACTTTACCAAACTTCGAGGACGGAGTCAATCCTACTGGACTCGGTAAGGTCGATTGAGTTCAGTGTGCAGGTGAGCGAGATTGTTGTAGTACTGTGCCACAAAACTATGGCGAAGTGCGGGCGGAGCTTACTTTCAGCCCAAATAATAGGGAAAATCAAGACACTGATCAACCTGACTCCAATCTTGAGTCTGAAGAAGAAGGCACAGGCTGTGCAGAGTACCCAAGAGGGAACCCAACCATCCCCAATGATGAATTACATCATATGGAATGTTAGGGGAGGAAACAGTGCAAAGTTCAAAAGACACTGCACTGAAATGGTAAACATGCATAAACCCTCCATGTTGGTGCTCTTCGAAACAAAAATGGTCGACCGTCAATCTCTGGCCAGTGACCTAAATTTTGACATGATTATTAAGTCACCAGTTGTGGGCCTAGCTGGAGGCATTGTTTTTATGTGGAAAGACGAGCAGGTTGCAGTGGAAGAGGTGGCCACAAAACCACAAGGAATTCATGCAATGGTTCAAGTAAGACCAAACCATACCCTGTTTCTTTTTTTAGCAATTTATTCAAGCCCTGTACTGTCGAATAGGGAAACATTATGGGATCAATTAATCATTATCTCCAGTACTATAAATAATAGTTGGTTTGTAGGAGGATACTTCAATAAAGTTCTAAAGGATAGGGATAAATTTGGAGGGAACCCCATAAGCTTTAAGATAAGCAATAACTTCTGGAAATGCATTAACAGTTTCCAGCTAATTGACCTAGGGTATAAAGGTACTAAATACACTTGGACTAATAAAAGATACAGGAATAGGAAAGCCCTAATCTTAGAAAGAATTGATAGATACTTTGCCAATGAGGGTTGTATTATACAATACCCTTAGGCAGTTGTGCAGCACTTAGCTAGGACTACCTCTGACCATTGTCCTCTGAAAATCCAAATGGAAGGCCCACAAAGTTCACTAGCCAAAAAACCTTTTAGGTTGGATACAATGTGGGCTAGTCACCCCTCCTTCCCAAATAAAATTCAAGGAAGCTGAAATCTAGAATTAACTGGATTAGTGAGGGGATGCCAACACTAGGTTCTTCCTTACCTCTACTCTCAATAGGAGAAGAAGGAATAGAATTCTTTCCTTATGGGATGACAATGGCAACAAGATCCACGCACAATCTGAAATCCAGACTGCCATTGTCACCTTCTTCAAGGACCTGTACACTACCTCCCAAACTGCTGCTACCTGGGAGCTCACTCCACAGTCCACCTTGGAGCCTAGCCTGCACGAAAGCCACAAGGGTTTCATGGATAGCCAGCTGCACATGAGTGGAATGAAAACAGCTGTCTTCTCCAATAAACCCTTCAAAGCCCCTGGACCGGATGGGTTCCATCCTTTCTTTTTCCAAAAATATTGGGATATTGTAGGTCACTCTATCACAGAATTCTGCAAAAAGTTCATCAACACATGCACTATGGATAATGAGATGAATAAAACACTGATATGCCTTATTCCAAAGTGCCCCCAGGAAACCATTCTAAAAAACTTTAGACCTATTGGCTTGTGCAACACAGTATACAAAATAATGACCAAAATCATTGTGAATAGGATCAAGCCTATCCTAAACCTCATTATAGGTCCAAGCCACGCAAGTTTTCTAAGCAACAGAAGAGCTTGTGATAATGCAATCATAGTGCAAGAGTACATGAAGCATTTTAGGAAGATGAAAGGCCACAGCTCCAGCATGATCTTAAAAATTGACCTTGAAAAAGCTTTCTATAGGGTAGAATGGTCCATTATTAGAGATACTCTCCATGCCTTCAATTTCCCAATAAGATTATCCAAGCTAATAATGTCCTGCATCAACACTACCTCCATACAGATTCTTGTTACGTGAAGGAAAACTGAGGATTTCACCCCATCAAGAGGCATTAGACAAGGTGACCCAATGTCTCCATACTTGTTCATCCTATGTATGGAAAGACTTTCTTGAGCCATTGGAAAGGCAGTCAACCTAATTCTGTGGCAGCCAATCAGCAAAAGTAGAGCTGGTCCCATGACATCCCACCTCTTCTTTGCTGATGACCTAACTCTGTTTTCTAGAGGGAACAACAGAAGCTGCAACATTATACTAACCATTTTAAGTGAATTCAACAACCAATCAGGCCAGAGGATCAATCTGGGCAAGTCAAAGTCATTGTTTCATCCAACACACCCCTAGGATATGCCCAACACATGTCTAATACTCTGTCCATCAGCCACTCCTCCTCCTTTGGGAAATTCTTAGGATTCCCTATTCTTAATAAAAAGCAAACAACCTCAGATTTCCAGTTCATCATAGATAACATGCAGAACATATTAGCAGGCTGGAAAACCAAATTCCTTAACATGGCCAGTAGAACTGTGCTGATAAAACGAGCCCTAAGAAGCATTCCTAGTCATGCCATGCAATTCATAACTCTACCCACTAAGATAACCAATCAGATTGATAAGATTCTGAGGAACTTCCTATGGGGCACTACACAGGAAAAGAAAAAAATGCATATGATTAAGTGGGAGGTAGTTACCAGACCTAAGGACTAGGGTGGCTTAGGGATCCAAAGAGCTAAACTCAAGAATAAAGCTGCTCATGCAAGTATGCATGGAGAGCTTACACCAATACAAACAGCCTCTGGGCTAAAGTGCTCATTCATAAAAATTGTAACATGTCAAGGCCTGCCAATGCTGGGATGTCACGACCCCAATTCCGGTCGTGATGGAGCCCGGCCGAAAGGCTGGGCAAGCCCGACCAATCAAACCACAATCCAACAAGAAGAAATTTCAAGACCAACAGCAAGATTTAATATCAAACTCCCAGCCATGGACAATGTATACAAAATATGACACAACTGAACAAATTTCCTCCTAAAACTGAGGTGTCACGAGTACAGAGCCTTTAATAAGTACCAATACACTGACTGAAAGGAACTACAGTATCTTACAACAAAACCATAAGGAGAAATAAACTGATAAAGATAGAGTAAACAGGTCCTGCGGACGCTGGCAGCTACCTCAATAGTCTAGTACGTCTAGAACAGACAGCAGCAACAACTCTACGCCTCTGGAGCACCTGAATCTGCACACAAGGTGCACGGAGTATGGGTGAGTCTACCAACTCAGCAAGTAATAATCATGTATAAAACCTGATAGCAGGAAATCCACAACAAAACACAAAGTGAATCTAGTTAAACAGTTCTATACAGTACAAGTCTCAAATATATCCAATTAAAGCAACTGCAAATAAATGCATGAGATGCAATGCAATGCATGAACACTGTGGAACGTGCAGCCCTATCCATATGGGTACTCGCGCTCACTGTGAGGGTTCAGACTCTATAGGGGCTCCTACAGCCCAAGCGCCATATCATACAGTGTCAATAGCTACCACTGTTTTCATCACAATACACGGTGTCCTTAGTTACCACCATTTTCATTACAATACGCGGTGTCCTTAGTACCACCGTTTTCATTACAATATGTGGTGTCCATAGTTACCACCGTTTTCATTACAATACGCGGTGTCGTTAGTTACCACCGTTTTCATTTAAAATAATAAACAGTCCAAAACTAGCAAGATAGTACTAAACAGCCCGAGATATCCTTTAAAAATCATTAGAGCTTTCAAAATGTATAAATACAGCTGAGTTTGCCAAGAATGGTATTTAAACTTGGACTGATCTCAAATAATATGCAAATTATGAAAATTCTAAGATAACGATCCCTAAAGGATTCTACAAGTGGGCACAAGGCCCCAAACATGGCATCACACCCAGATAACATCAATATAGTATGCGAAGCAATTGCCAACATAGTACAATATACCCCTCAGATTTGACCGAGTCACAATTTCAAACATATACGGCCCCGCACTAGCCATGGAGTGTGTGTGTAGCCTTATAATAGCGTCACAATGTGATATATCGGGGTTTCAAACCCTCGGGTCATCATCTACACCTTTTACTCACCTCAAGTCGGCCGCAAACTAGCTCGCAATGCCATTCCCCAGAGAATCACACTCCGCGGATGCCAAATCTGATGAAAACCAATAGGAATACGTCAAAATAGGCTAATGGAGCATAATCCAATCGAAATAACTCGAAATATACCCAAAAACATGAAGTTGGCAAAACCCGAGACCCGGGCCCACTTTTCGAAAAATAATGAAAATTACATTTTCAGAATCCTCGTCTCGCCACGACTCCATACATATGAAATTTACAAGAATCAGAGTCCATTTGACCCCCCAAATCAACACTTTAAGGTTCACTTGGTTTCAAGTCCTACCCTCCATTTTTTACTTTTAAAACCTTGATTTCTTATTGTTTGATCCATGATTTCACTCTATAATGATGCACTTTAGGTCCAAGAGATCGTCCCTGAAGAATCCCCTTGAAATTTTTTCAAAAATTGCCCTCAATCGCCAAGTCCGAAGTTCTAACTCTTCTTCTCTTTCAAAAATACAAAAACACACTGTTTCATTAAAACTGGTCGATTCCCGCTTCAGCGGTATTTTTCCGCTTCAGCGGCCTTCGCTTCCGCGCCCAAAATCCCGCTTCTGCGTTCTGGCCCTATCCTCAGAGGCCGCTTCTGCGGTCTCTTCACCGCTTCCCCGACTCACGCATACGCGGTCCCCCTGACCGCTCCTGCGGTCTCTGACCTTCCCCCTTGGCCGCTTCTACGGCTACTCGTCCGCTTCTGTGGACACCGCTTAAGCGGTCCCTAGCCCGTTTCCGCAAAATTACCAGAAGCAGCATGTCCTTTTATGCTTAACTCCAAAAGTTCCTCATCTTAACCATCCAGAATCACCCCGGGCCCCCCGGGACCCCAACCAAAACAACCAACCTTCTCCAAAATATCCGACGAACTTGTTCCAATCCTTAAAACACGTCCTTAAACACAAAAATCATCAAATCATAGCGTATTCAAGCCTAAGTTCAACCATAACTTCCAAAACTAGCATTCGATCCAAAACCCAACCAAACGAGGTCTGAATAACCCGAAAATGTACAAGCATATCCAAAATCACCTAACGAAGCTACTGTAATTCTCGGAATTCCGTTCCGACCCCCGAATCAAAATCTCACCTATCAATCAAGATTCGCCAAATTTCAACTTTAGCCAATTCAAACCTAATTCTTCACCGGACCTCTAAATTCAATTCCGCCTTCTCTCCCAAGACATAAATCACCATCCGAAACTAGTCGAATCACCGGAAATCCATTCCGAGCCCTCTAACTCATAAGTCAACATCCAGTTGACTTTGCCAACTTAAGCTTTCCTTAATGAGGCTATTGGTCTCATTTCTAACCACATCCAACCCAACACACCTCAAACCCACCAAACGCATATATTAACACACGGGGAAGCATAATACGGGAATAACAGGGCTGAAATATGAAAGACGACGGGTCGGGTCGTCACATCCTCCCCAACTTAAACAAACGCTTATCCTCGAGCATACCCAGAGCTGTACTAGAAGAAACCCAGTAATTGAGTGACCATACCAAGCATATACCTTGGGTGATCCCACGTCACCCTATCTCACTTAGGTAACGATAACACAACACATCTGAAATTTCACAATCCACCTGGCCCATAAACCATAGAACCTCACTGCACTTCCCGCAATCATACACAAGACAGAACCTCACATCTATACTCCGAATTAACTTGAACCAGCTGTAATAACCCACACTTGCAACCTCAGGGGAATTCATACAATATACTACACATTCCAACACTCTCGTATACTGCAAATGATAACTAAAGCATGCAACGAACTGTAGCAGTTCTTCAGATCAACCATTCATGAAGTCACTTCCATGTTGACTATTGCCACAACAGATTTTCGGGCCACATCTCGATATTATTCTTCTAACCAGCTGAAATAAAATCTGTTCATATTCATTAATGACCCCAATGCTCACCTCGAATCTAACACACCACCTCTGGTGATATGATACCTCAATACATGCCTAAGCCACAATTGCATAATATACGCGCCAACAAGAAACAGTCAACACCCCAAATCAGGGCAAATGACTCAACTGGAAGAGTTATACCTCAAACTCATCAATACCTTCATAAAACCAAGCCGAGACCTCGTCTCACACCACAGGAATAGAGTATCTGAACCCTCCTCGAGAGGTCATAACTTCAAGTCGCCTCGCCACAACGCGTGATCCTATCCCAACACTGTTACACATGAAACACCTCATGTTACTATGCTCAAAGTAGACAGCCATGCGCAGATCTATGCCTGAAACCAAATCTCCCATCACACTCACTGTGAAACAAGTAATATACACCATTCAGTCCTGAAAGGATACAACCGATACACTATCAGCCAAGCGATTCTCAATACGGACTTCCCTCGGAAGCCAGGAAGCAAGGAATACAAAGCAACACATGGAAAGCATTTCTCGATATTACACTGTTGCAGCGCGCAACCCGACCTAGATAACATACTCGTGGCGGTGTGCCACCCGATCCACACAACATACTCGTGGCGGCGTGCCACCCGATCCACATAGCTACCTCACATAGGGAGGCACACATCAAGCCAAATTTGCTTATAATAACAAAATACCAACATCGGTCGTAAGCAAACTGAGTGCATAAAGATATCTATTAAACGTTGTAAGCTACAAGATTCCACTTACACTACTATGACTCATGGTAGAGCCACACTATATGGTGCCCAACACCAAATAATTACTGAAACCCACAGTCTCGCCCGGTGACATGCACGGCCACAATGACGCATCTGAAAAGACCCTCAATACCGGAACCGAAATAATGGTAGAATCCTCTATACTGACATCCGCCCCGAAGGCCCAATCAAGGAACGCAATCCCTCCCAACCATCCACTGGTCTTTGGAACACAACCAGTCAGCTATAACATGGTCTGATAAACTTCGCCACGCAACCTGCGTCATTTCCCAACATGACTCGTAGCACAATCGTTTAGAATAATCCAACACTGAGACAATAACTCTACATTCCAATATCGTATCCAAAATTTAATATACTAAGCAAGGAAATATCCACTCGGATTGCAAACTCCCAAAAGGTGCTGGCAGTACCAACACAACACACACGATGCATAACCACTACATAGACTGAACCGGAGAACTCCCAGTCTCCAACTAACCATAGAACATGAATCACTGAACCTGAAACCAAATACGAATATAGATTACACCTCGAGCATCTAGTTATTCCATGAGAGGTATTCAGAACTCCCTTGTACCATCACACAACTCGGGTATCAGCAATCGATCTCATAAGAAAGTGTCGTAACACTATTGATGCATGTGGGATAAACCCCTTCCGAGACATATAATATCGCCAAATCACTTGAAACTAACAGTGCCATTTCCTTGATTACCTGAAGCTACTCGCTATTTAGGACATAGCCAAATCCACCATACTTTTCAGAACTAAACCGAAACCTAGCACACGCCTATCTCAGTCCTTTACAACATACCGTATATACCAGATCCTCCAAGGATAACACGATAACTTTCATCTCCCTTCTGCGCCGCAGAAATCGACGCACCCAACTGGTCTACAACTTTCATTGATCCCATTTAGAAGAAATTTATTATACACTACATGCTCCGCATGTCGATAGAAAATATACATCTCCAAACCACAATTAACTCAACAAGAATTCTCTCCCAGTTCCATTTGCACATGGTAGACGGCCAAGGACGGAATTTCTCTACCTGATCCAAGCAAAGAAGACTTTTAGTACTCAGGAGCTTCGCTGCCCAACGCTTGTTAGAACCCCTTACCTGAAACACATACCACGATCGATCATATCTTTACCAGACCGATTCGGTCCCCTAACAAGTTACTCTATTTGTCTCGATTTCCACCTGATTCGTTTTCAACTAGATATACTCTCTTGCTGTAGCACCACAATGTCTCAACCCAGACTCACTATATGAGATCAACACTAGACCACACCATCTAAGACCCATAGGCCACTAAATACTTTATCAAACGTGCTCAGAATTACCACATTACAAAATACTTTACCCGAAGAACTTT
Organism: Nicotiana benthamiana; assembly: GCA_034376525.1. Taxonomy (NCBI): domain Eukaryota; kingdom Viridiplantae; phylum Streptophyta; class Magnoliopsida; order Solanales; family Solanaceae; genus Nicotiana; species Nicotiana benthamiana. The sequence continues at coordinate 104,132,718 of CM067330.1, forward strand.
CTGCGACTCTAAATCAGTTACCCTTACTTTCCAAATACTATTACATAGAATTCCCGTAATCAACACAAGAATACCCCAACTCCTGACCTGTTCTAACGAAAACACTGACTCGGTCATATACCCAACCTTAACACTTGAGTGATACATATGGTCTCTTGAACACAACAAAACCATTTACAAAAGTCATCACCTATATACACACTGCAAATCACTTGACTTAATGGATCGAAATACTCGTGCCTTACCAGCACTCCGACACCACAAGACACGATCTCATTACGATACAACCAAACAACTTCCTTCTTTTAACACTAACCATCCCTTATCGTCAACTCAAGACATTCTCTTATTTTCCCACACATACGAAGCACCACATAACCCTTGGCAAAAATTTGCTTCACTCGTACCACCCTCAGTTCACTCACTTCAACCAGAACTGATTCACCCATATGCATCGAATCGGAATTAACACAATACATAACAGTTCAATCAGCTCATCCACAACAATCTCCCCAATTTAGCTCGAAGCCATATACATCACAACACATGTACTCTATTTCTATCATAATATCACGGTGAGATTAGGCTCACATTTTCATAAGCTTGAGAAAACACGGATCATCAACAATTCTAACTCTTCTGCAATTCTTGCATTCAATCACGCACCCGTAAGCCCACTCTAAAGGAGACAAAACTTCCACTAAGTCCCATGTTTACAAAAACATATAGGCAGAGTTTCCTTTGTAATTGAGCCTATCCACCTGCTAGAGAACCACCAAAACCATCCTAACAACACGTCCAAAACTTGACAAGACATCACAATGTATATCAATAACAGAAATCCCAATGCTACACGTAATATATTATCAAAATTGACACATGAACATGCGTTGAACCTTTTTGAATCCTAATCATACAGAAAATACCTTTTTATTACACATATGGTCCTCTAACATACACATAATGATCATACCACTTCAGAATAATCTGCAGGAGATCTGCTTCAATATAATATTTCAGTACATCATCCACTGTCATACTCCTCACGCAATCAATTGGTCTTTCTGAGTCTGGACTCACACCACAACACACACTCCCAACTAGGAGACTCGGAAAGATTCTTCACACGCCCATAACCCGGCAACACATCCGTTCGCAATGAAAATCAATCACTTAATGGTTCGTATGTCATCCATCAAACCCTCTTCGACATTACCAAGTCACACAGACCTACAACACGACACCAACGTACTCATCATGAAGCTATCTAGCTGTCATTACCACAATTAGGGACAATACTGAACTTATAAGCTCATAGCATCAGCTCGTGCAGTCAGAACCTTGGGGCTCCAGCTATAGACAATAAATATCTGGCCTCAAGTCCTCCTGACTTGCCCAACATAATCCTCACAAAGATTGCATATCACCCTTCGATCGGGAATCGCAAGCCATCGAAGCATATATAATACCGAGCGTTCATACGTGCATACGAACACATGGAAGAAATTTCAAGAGTTACTCTTTCAAACTGAACCAAGGACGCACGATAAGGTTTCAAGAAAGTGGAGTGTTTCCTAAAGGTTCTGTAGCCTCCTGCTTATAAGTGTGGTGCACGACACACCCATAAATAAGACTCTACTAAACCGGCTCATGGACCTAGTAAACCTAGGCTCTCTTACCAACTTGCCACGACCCCAATCTCGGTCGTGATAGTGCCCGGCCGCAAGGCTGGGCAAGACCGACCAATCAAACAACAATCCAAGAAGAAGAAATTTCATGAACAACAGCAAGATTTAATATCAAACTCCCAGCCATGGATAATGCATAACAAAAAAGACACAACTGAACAAATATCCTCCCAAAACCGAGGAGTCACTGACTGAAATGAACTACAGTGTCAATAACAAAATCATAAGGAGAAATAAACTGATAAAGAGAGAGTAAACAGGCCCTGCGGATGCTGGCAGCTACCTCAATACTATAGTACGTCTGGAACAGACAACAACAGCAACTCTACGCCTCTGGAGCACCTGAATCTGCACACAAGGTGCAGGGAGTATAGGGTGAGTCTACCAACTCAGCAAGTAATAAGCATGTATAAAAACCCGAAAGCAAGAAATCCACAACAAAACACAGATTGAAGCTAGTTAAACAGTTCTATACAGTACAAGTCTCAAATATATCCAATTAAAGCAACTGTAAATAAATGCATGAAATGCAATGCAATGCATGAACACTGCGGAACGTGCAGCCCGATCCATATAGGTACCCACGCTCAATGTGAGGGTTCAGACTCCGGAGGGGTTACTACAGCCCAAGCGCCATATCATACAGTGCCAATAGTTACAACTGTTTTCATCACAATATACGGTGTCCTTTGTTGCCACCGTTTTCATTACAATACGCGGTGTCCTTAGTTACCACCATTTTCATTGCAATACGCGGTGTGCTTAGTTACCACCATTTTCATTACAATATGCGGTGTCCTTAGTTACCACCGTTTTCATTAAAAATAATAAACATTCCAAAAATAGCGACATAGTACTCAACATCCCGAGATATCATTTAAAAATCATTAGAGCTTTCAAAATGTATAAATACAGGTGAGTTTGCAAAGAATAGTATTTAAACCTGGACTGATTTCAAATAATATACAAATCATAAAAATTCTGAGATAACGATCCCTGAAGGATTCTAAAAGTCGTCACAAGGCCCCAAACATGGCATCACGCCCAGATAACATCGATATAGTATGCGAAGCAATCGCCAACATAGTACAATATACCCCTCGGATTGGACCGAGTCACAATTTCCGACATATACGACACCGCACTAGCCATGGAGTGTGTGTCTAGCCTCAGAATAGCGTCACAATGTGATATACCAGGGTTTCAAACCCCCGGGTCATCATCCACACCCATTACTCACCTCAAGTCGGCCGCAATCTAGCTCGCAGTGCCCTTCCCGCGAGAATCACATTCTGCGGATGCCAAATCTGATAAAAACCAATAAGAATACGTCAAAATAGGCTAATGGAGCATAACCCGATCGAAATAACTCGAAATATACTCAAAAATATGAAGTTGTAAAAACCTGAGCACTGGGCCCACTTCTCGAAAGTTATGAAATTACATTTTCAGAATCCTCGTCTCGCCACGAGTCCATACATATCAAATTTACAAGAATCGGAGTCCATTTGGCCCCTCAAATCAACACTTTAAGGTTCACTTGGGTTTCAAGCCCTAACCTCCATTTTTGACATTTAATACCTTGATTTCATAGTGTTTGATCCACGATTTCACTCTATAATGATGCACTTTAGGTCCAAGAGATCAACCTGAAGAATCCCCTCGAAATTTTGTCCAAAGTCACCCTCAATCGCCAAGTCCGAAGTTCTAGTTCTTCTTCTCTTTCAAAAATACAAAAACACATTGTTTCATTAAAACTGGTCGATTCCCGCTCCAGCGGTATTTTTCCGCTCCAGCGGCCTTCGTTTCCGCGCCCAAAATCCCATTTCTGCGGTCTGGCCCTATCCTCAGCGGCCGCTTCTGAGGTCGCTTCACCGCTTCCACGACTCCTGCATACGCGGTCCCTCTGACCGATCCTGCTGTCTTTGGCCTTCCCCCTTGGCCGCTTCTACGGCTACTCGTCTGCTTCTGGGGACACCGCTTAAGCGGTGCCTAGCCCGCTTCCGCGAAAATACCAGAAGCAGCATGTCCTTTTTATGCTTAACTCTAAAAGTTCCTTGTTTTAACCATCCAGAATCACCCTGGGCCCCTCGGGACCCCAACCAAAACCACCAACCTTCTCCAAAACATCCTACAAACTTCTTCCAATCCTACAAATACGTCCTTTAACAAAAAAATCATCAAACCATAGCGGATTCAAGCCTAAGCTCAACAATAACTTCTGAAAGTAACATTCGATCCAAAACCTAATCAAACGACGTCCGAATGGCCCGAACATTTACAGGCATATCCAAATTAACCTTTCGAAGCTACTGCAACTCTCGAAATTCCATTCCAGCCGCCGGATCAAAATCTCACCTATCAATCGGGATTCGCCGAAATTCAACATTAGCCAATTCAAGCATAATTCTCCACCAAACCTCTAAATTCAATTCAGTCTTCTCTCCCAAGACATAAATCACCTTTCGAAACTAGTCGAATCACCATAAATCCATTCCGAACCCTCTAACTCATAAGTCAAGTTCCGGTTGACTTTGCCAACTTAAGCTTTCCTTAAAGAGACTATTGGTATCATTTCTAACCACATCCAAGCCAACACACCTCAAACCTACCAAACGCATATATTAACACATGGGGAAGCATAATATGGGAATAACGGGGCTGAAATACGAAAGACGACGGGCCGGGTCGTCACATGGGAGGCACCATAGCAGCTGCAAATCTCTTACTTGGAGATACATGCTGAGTGGTTGGGAAACATGTAGTAAGGCCAATAGATGGGTTGTGAACAAAGGCAATATAGTGAGTTTCTTCAATGACCCTTGGATCCCACACCAATCTGCCCTTAGGCAGCTAATTAAGGGTCCTATGACTTGTAGAAACATGCTGACCAAGGTGAATTATATGCACAATGGAGGAGCTTGGGCCACAACCTCCCTCTCCTTTGATCTCCCACCACACATTCTCAGCATCATACACACAGTTTTCATTCCTAGAGTTACAACTAAGGAGGATGCATTAATTTGGGCTCTCACCCCTAATGGGAAATTCTCTCAGAACTCTGCCTACTCATTCCTTCATCACAATGTCTACCAAAGCCCAACTCAGAAGTTACAAAGCTATAAGTGGCTTTGGAAGCTACAAGTCCCAAACAAGATAAATTTATTCCTCTGGTTCCTTTCCCATAGGACACTGCCTACATGAGCTATGCCAAGCTCTATGGGTATCAATTTCCCCACGGTGTGCCAATTATGCAATGATGGATATAAGGATATAGACCACATATTCTTCAAATGCATTAATGCAAGTCATTTCTGGGATTCAGTCTGGGCCAAATCTACTACCTCTCCTCCACTAGCTCCAGAAAATAGCTCCCACCTATGGAACACAATCTGGCCACTCATTAAAGGAGGAAAATTCAATGAACACCTGCAATGGGCAGTTCTAATTCATTTTTGCCTATGGCACATTTGGTTAACAAGGAACAATGTGTTCAATAACAAAAAAGAGCTTACCAAGGAACAAAACACAACTGCCAAGGCCACTTTCAAATGCTCTAGACCAGCAGTAACAGATTATGCTCATATCAACTCATGCTCAAATGGGACCCCCCCCCCCCCCCCACGAGGCATAATAAAACTTAACATTGATAGTGCAACCAAAGGTAGGGTTAGAGTTGGTGGAAAGGAGGCATCTTCAGGAATCACAATGGTGAATGGATGTTGGGCTACATGGAAAATATTCCACATACATTAGACGTTGAAGCGAAAATACGAGCTCTTCGACAAGGCCTTCTGTTGGCAGAACAAAACAAACTTCTGCCTTAGCATATAGATACAAACTCTTCAGAACTAATTACCATGCTAATAGAAGGTAATGTTATATGTGACCCTCTAATTTGTGAATGCAGGTTATTTATTCAAAGGCTGAGCAGTGTGGAAGTGAAACACACGTTCAAGGAGCAAAATAGAGTGGCTGACGCATTGGGAAAGGAAGCAGTGGACCATAGTTTTTTGAACAGCCCTGTTATTTTGTCAGTTCCATCGGTGTTTGTCAAAAATAATTTTTGGGAAGACATCGTAGGAACTAAATTGCCTAGGTCTTTTTTGGAATGTAATATAGATACTATAATGCAAAACATTGCAGCACTCGGTACCATGCGGTACCTAACAAACTCTACTGTAACAGTACAATCTTAGTAGTTAATATATGCTCCTTTTAACCAAAAAAAAAAAAGTTAAAGGAGGGGTGGCATATTAGGCAATGCAAATAGCCATGGCTCTCAAGCATTTAGTTTGAATTTCCTTAAGATTAGAAGTGGGGTGCGCCATGCCAAAAACAATGACGATCACGTGACCCTCGTTTTATTAATTTTATTTTAATCCTTAGAATTCGTGGCACGCTATTTAGCAAATTTTCATGGCCCTCGCAAAGTTAAACCGCGTAGTTTCTTTAGGCGCGTTATTTTAATAACTTACCTTTCTAAACTTTGGTGCGTTTATGTGACCCAAATTCAAATAACAACGTCGATAAAATATGTTGCGAACCACAGGAGCATTTATGTGATGTAGTTCAAGACATATTTTAAATGATGTTGCAATATTCCTTGAAAAATAATTAATTAAAGAGGTTAATTAGTTTAAATTGTAGATAGGTTAAAAAATGCATAAAATCATATAACTAGACCAATTATAACAGTTGAGCAACCGTTCTAGTAATACGGAACTCGGAAATTCCTAACACCTTCTTTCGGGTTAACAGAATTTCTTACTCGGATTTCTGGTTCGCGTACTCTTAAACAAAGTCAATCTTTTCCTCGATTCGGGATTTACACCGGTGACTTGGGACACCATAAATCTCCCAAGTGGTGACTCTGAATTTTAATAAATAATTTTGCTTAGATTGTCTTTTAATTGGAAAAACTCCCTTATACCCTTCAGGGGTGTAGGAAAAAGGAGGTGTGACAGCTTTGGCGACTCTGCTGGGGATAAGAACCCACTAGTTCAGGGTTCAAAATTTGAGCTTAGATGAATTGTTATAGTTAGCTTTATTTATAAATTGATATTGTTACATGTTTAGGCCTAATGTGCTAAGTGTTGCTTTTATCGCTTTGATATTATGTGAACTGTTTAAAAACTGCTACAAACCCCTTCTTCTCTCTGAGTCTTATATATTATTTCTGTTAGAGTCATATCTCAAATTTTAAAACGAGGTTCGGACAATTTTAAAAGCTGGTGAAGCTTTTGTATTCCCGGTACGCTGCCCCGCCCCCCCCCCCCCCCGACTCGAGGTATCCGCTCGGGTAAGCCAGGTCTAGAACTATAAACGTAGATTTTAAACCTAGTATAACAAAGCTGCCGGATCCCTAGTAGGAAATTTTGTTTGCATTATGTGCATTTGAATTTGGGGACTCAACACAGGGGTTAGGGCTATCTAGGACAGGTGTACCCAAAGTGAAAAAGGACCATCCAAATGCATCTTACTTGCCACTTATGCATTTATTTGCTTTGGATTTGCATGCTGACCGGCTTTTGAATAATAGGAGAAAGTTAAAAAAGAAAATAACAGTGCAAGGGCTAAGTGAGTTGATCACCTATTTTAAAAAACCAATGTGCAAATAGTACTGAAACTCTAGCGAATTTTTATTAAAAAATGAAACTGAAAAAGAAATTTGTTTTCAAAAATAGTTGGTTTTGTTTTATAGGCAAAATTACGCGGGTCTGATTCTCATCAGATGTGAGACACGTAGGCAAACCTCATTAGTTCCGGCCCCCAATTTTCAAAAATCCAAAAAAAAATTTACTTCCTTCTTTAGAAAAGTTTTTCTTTGAGACCCTAATATTTAAAAATACAAAAAAAAATATTTTATTTTAGTTGCTTCGCAAAATAAAAAATATACAAAAATATTTTCATTCTTCTTTCGAAAATTGAAAAGAAAATTCAAGATTCAAAAATACTTTCTTTTTCTTTAGAAGTACTTCTTTCCTAGCTTCAGAATAAAAATCTATAAATTCAAAAATATGTTTTTGTTTTTTAGAAGTTTTTCTATCGAAATTTCAACAACAAAAAAACAATAAAAGTCGAAATAAAAAAAGGAAAAAAAACTTCTTTGCAAAAACGCTGAAGAAAAATCAAAATCCAAAAGTATTCTATTTCTTCTTTATAAGTCTTTCTGACAAAAAAAATGGAAAAAAATTCGAAATCCAGAAAAATATAAATTTAGTTTATTTCTTTTATTCATATTCTTCCAGAACTAAGCTCGGTCTGATTCATGCAGGGTTATGATACGTAGGCTATCTCCATAGGATTCGACCACAACCGAAATAAAAAAGAATAAAATGGAAATAGAAAAAAAAAGGAATAAAAGATAAGTGTAAGTGACAATAAAAGGATAGGTCATAAATAGGAAAAGCCAAGATGACATGAGCAACCAAGCAAATACATGATAGAAATGATTAATTGCTTAGGTGCATTGCATTCCTATGTGCGGTTGCCTATCTGTTAAGCTCTAATCAGTAACAAGTTTTGTTGTTGTTGACACCAGAATTCAAGCATTTGTTAGTTCACTTGGCATACTGGCAACCCACATCAGGTTCGATTAAATGGTTAAAAAAATAAAGGGAAAAATGGTAAACCCAAAAAGAGAAAGAGAGTGTTTATTCTAACTTGTTTGTTATTTTGGAAAAAAAAACTAGTAAGAAGTGGTCGGTTTGTTGGTTTGCAATGGCGAGTCACAAAAATAATGATCTCTCGGGAATAAAAGCATCTTCTCAACCAATGTAACAAGCACCATTATTGTTGATCCAAGGTCACGAAAGGGCAAGTAGGCAAGTTGGTGGTGAAAATTAAAAATGGAGCCAAATGTGGGATTGACTTTACCAGATTTGAGCAATAAGACATTGGTTTCTCGGGGTGATTGTCAAAATTTGAGTGTTGAATCCAAGGCAATCGAAATGGTCAAATGTCGTAGTAATGCTGCTGTGCGAATGTGTGGCTAAGATGTCACTTAGTAACTGGAAAGACACTCCTCCTTTAGCCATGGTAGTTTATTTTTCTTCGTTTCTTCTTCTTTTTGTGTTCGGACACTGCTATCCTTCATTCAATAACAATAGCCAGTCATCTTATGTCCATTTTGTGCATAGTTCTTTTCACGCTAGTTCTAGTGACATGACCTGCATGTGGAAAGTTTTGGCCAGATCTTAGAAAACAAATTTAATCTTGAATTGCATAGGTGAGAAAGAGACACTTTGAAATAGAATAGATACATAAAACATTTCGAGACTAAGCATGAGCTAAGTTTACATGGAACCAAAGCAGTTATGCTCATAGAAATTAAGGATATCTACCTTTTGAATCATTTGAGAAGACTGGGCTTAAGGATAATCAGACCGATTGAAGTTTGTTTAGCACTAAGAAATAGAAAGTGTTTTCAATAGAAGGTGTATTCCAGTTTACTTAAAATGGATCAATTAGTGACAAAATTCATCTTCTACATCAAGACAAAGTCCAAGAAAAGTCACCCAAATTGACAAGGGTCATTCATAACGAGGAAAGTATAACTCATACAGCTATACACTAAAAAAGACCCAAGAATTTAGGCATGTTCATCAATTATGTGATCGTGAAAAAATAATATAATTGGCGTTCTCGAGGCTGGGAGGCCCTGTTTCTGCTATCCAAACACTTTATACCCTTTGTCACTCCTTTTGAACCTGTGTTATCTTCTTTGACAACCATCTTTTGGAATCAAGTTTAGAGTCATCAATAAAAAAAATAAAAATCCATGTCCTAAGAGTACACACTGGGGCAATTCTTAGAAAGTTCAAGTGAAAAACAAATGAAGAAAAAAAGAACTGTCAAAGGTCCATGCCCCTAGAAAACAAAAGTTGGGGCAACTTGTTTTGAAAAAATAAAAGAAGAGAAAAGCAAAAGCAAAAAAGAAAATAGAAGATGAAAAATAAATTAGATAGGGGAGATGGTTGAACTACGTTAGACCTGATTCCTTATAAAGAGATAAATATACAGCCTCACGGTTCGATTCAACCAAATAAGAATATAAAAGGAAAAACAATTCAAAAAAAATCTAATAACTGAAACTCGGGCAAATATTTTATTTTATTTTTTAAAGAGTAGATTCCAAAAGTTGTAAGTATACAACCTCGTCATCTATAGTCTGTTTTGAGCGTCATACCGGCCTTTCGTCCAACCCTATCAAAAAATCTTCCCAACAAGACCTCCCGATGAGCCTTCAAGATTGTCAAGAAACGCATGCAATGATCAACAGTTATCACACGATATAGAACAATGTAAAGTTGCTCACAAAAGCAAGTGAAAAAGAAACAAAAAAAATAAGAGAGTCTTACTAGTGAAAACCCTCACGGGCACTGTAAGGTGGAGATAAGTAGAGATAAATAAATGTGAGAGACTTGTTTGTGAAAATCCCGCGGAGCACCACTAGCCGAAAATGAGTTGAAGCTGATTCAAAGGATTGGCATGAACAAGCCCGACATTAAAGGTCATAAGAATGGTAAAAGGGACGATTAGGTTAGTTTGATAGATTAGATCGTTGAGTCAAAAATGAATGCCATGATCATTAAGACTAGTTAGCGACAAAAAATCTTCCTTCTGTCCTTCCGACAGGGGCATTTCTTGTTAATACTTGTTTCCTTGCACCATTGTGTCCTCCACTCTGAGTCAGTCCTTGTCAAAACAAGCAAGAAAAGATTTCAAAATTTGCTACCATCTTTTCAGTTGCACAGAGTATATTTGGTCAGCGCACTCAGTTGTTACTGTCAATATGCCTTGAGGATTCATGGAAAGGCTCCCCCAAAAAACACTCTTGTCGGCTTACTTGGCGCAAGAAAGATAACTGGTGATTCTCTCAGACAGATAAGTTTCTCAAAAAGCAGAAAGTCATTCAAGATATTGAAAAGTCACCTAAGAAAAGATCTCCAGTTGGGATAAGGCTGATTGAGCCACAAATACAAATGGTACTGGGTTTCTAACAATCAGAGTTGGAGCAAAACAAAAGTCTCTTGAGATCGACTCAAGCTAATCGACCAAAAGCCAAGCTGCTCAAGGCTCAAGGCCACAAATCGATCACCACTTTCAAAACTGACGAATATTTTTTGTGTGAAGTAGGAACAAAGCACTGCAAAGAAAGTGGTTCAAACATATCCAAGAACCCACATTGCTATCCAAAGAAAGACCTCCCGATCAGTCTTCGATAGATGCCAAGTCAAGCAAGGAAAGAGGAATTTATATTAGGGGCAAAACTCCGGTTTAAGCAAGTGAAAATCAAAAATTGAGAGAGTCTTATTAGTGAAAACCTTCATGGTCACCATAAGGCGACGAAAGATGAGAGAAAATAAAAATGAGAGAGTCTTGTTGGTGAAAACCTCCAGGGGCACCATGAGGCGACAAGGAATAAAGGAATGAACAAATGAGAAAGGTTTGTTGGTGAAAACCCTTCAGGGCACTGCAAGTCGAACAAGGTCCGTAAGTCCGCGAAAGTAAACTGGGTTGTGGAGATCTTAGAGCACAGAGTAAAACAATTAGAAAAGAGATTGGTAAAAAGACTAGGCTGATTAATCCAAAATGCATACCATAATTATTGGTGACAGTGACTCCACTCAGATAAGTTTCTTTTCTTGTCTCATGTAGTCATCCAAATTTCGATTTTCTTCTTTATTCTTAATTCTCAAAATCGTCGCATTTCATTGCTGTTAATTTTACTCCTCTAAAGCTCTTCCAAGGTTAGCCTTGTTTCAAATAAGAAGGAATTTAAAAGTTTACTACTAGTTTCAAAATTTCACAAAGCAAAATGTGGCTAGAACATGCTAGAGATAATATGATGAAAAGTGGGGCATAGGGTGTAAGCAAAAGTTAAATCGGTGGAATAGTTCAGTAATGTCATGGGAGATGTACGAGTTCAAACAAAAAGGTCAGAAATGAAGAATAATAGTTGGGGATCCTACAGTTAAGGATCAGTCTGAAGGTCAAAACAATCCTTCGACTATGTCCGAGACAGTCGGACGAAGCAAAGCCTAGCAAAGAGAAAACCACCCCCAGCAAGAATGCCACAACTGACCACCACGTTTTAAACTGACGAGATTATCATTGATTTTGAAATAGGGGCAAAGATGGCATTTGTTTCAGCAAGCCCTCCTTAAGGACCATGCAGGATTGATCACAAAATTCTGAGGACCTCCTGGAAAATGGGACCTAGGCTAAAATCCAAAACAATCATGAGGAGTAAATATAGCATAAATGTTCACCAAAGAAATATAAGTTGGCTTCAAAGTTTGCGCAGGAGTTTTCAGGACCCGCCTGAGTAATGGGACATAACTTTATAATTCCATTAGATAAGTAAGTTCTGTCATAAGAGAGTACAGTTTAGCTATAAAACATCATTCGTAAGATAGGATACAACAACAACAACAACTACCCAGTATAGTCCAACAAAGTGGGGTTTGGGGAGGGTAATATTTAGACGCGCCTTACCCCTACCCGAAAGGGCAGAGAGGTTGTTTCCAATCGACCCTCGGCTCAATGAAGGAAAAGAAAAACTAAAACAAAAATAAAAGAGCATTAGTAAGTCCAGCAGAAATAGCGTAAATAATTATCTAAACATAAGAACCATAAATAAAATAGCATGCGATAATATCATACAATAACTACCATAAATAACTACCATAAGGGAGACACAATCTAAAACACAAATCATCTATGGATAGCCCGACTCTCCTGGATAACGGGATGAAGTTTTAAGACCATGTAAAATAACAAATTTCAAAAGCCTAGCTTTGAAATTGGTAGTCCACTAGAGATTTTCATTACCCTCCTGGATAATGGGATCTAGCTTACTAATTGTTAGAGATATTTGATAAAATAATTCAATTAACATTCACAGATACGTCGAACTACAAAACTGGGGCAGAAATTTTTCTTTTATTTGTGGCGTCCACCTGGAGAACAAGGAACAACATTTAAGTTTCAGCAATCAGGAGCCCACCTGGAGAACAAAGGAATACATTTCAAGTTCAGCAATCAGGAGCCCATCTGGAGAACAAGGGAATACATTTCAAGTTCAGCAATCAGGTGCCCACCTGGAGAGCAAGGGAGTATTATATAAGTTTCAGATTTCACGTTCTTACTAATATTTGGTAACATGACTCAATTTACACTCACATATGTGTTCAGATACCAAACTGAGGCAGAAGTTTTTCTTTGTTTTTGTCTATTTTTGTTGAAATCAGGAGCCCACCTGGAGAATAAGGGAATACATTTCCAGTTCAGTAATCAAGAGCCCACTTGGAGAACAAGGGAATACATTTTAAGTTCAGCAATCAGGACCCACATGGAGAACAAGGGAACACAATTCAAGTTCAGCAATCAGGCGCTCACCTGGAGAGCAAGGGAGGACAATTCAAGTTTCAGCTTTCAAGTTCTTATTGGTATTTGGTAATATGATTCAGCTTAACACTCATATATGTGTCCAGCTACCAAACTGGGGAGGATTTTTTTTGTTTTATCTATTTTGGTTGAAATCAGGAGCCCACCTGTAGAACAAGGGAATACATTCAAGTTTCAGCAATCAGGAGCCCACTTGGAGAGGAAGGGAATACATTCAAGTTCAATAATCAGGCGCCCACCTGAAGAGCAAGGGAATACATTCAAGTTCAGGAATCAGGCGCCCACCTAGAGATCAAGGGTATCAGGAGCCCGCATGGAGAGCAGAGGGAAGGCAACTATGGTCAAAGGAAGACAATTCAAGTTTCAATGGGAAAGCCATTTGAGTTTCATAGAAAAAGGAGAATCAGTTCAAGTTCAGCAATCAGGCATCCAGTCGAGGAAAAGGGAAGATTACAATTCAAGTAAGCAACAAGAAAATCCCTCCTAAAGAATAAAGTCAAAAAGCAACAGAAACTACAAGATCAAGCTTGAGAAGTATAGAATAGATCTTTTGTAATACATAGATCATAGTTTAGTCTAGTTTCTTTTATGATGAAATAAGGAGGTCAGTAAGCAGTATCGGCAACAGCAGTAACAGTAACAGTGAAACCACAGCTTCATGGTAGTCCCAGCTACGAAAACTTCCCGAACAAAATTGAATTGATTCCTTCATAGCTAAAGACAATGTCATTGAAGGGCATAATCTAATATAGGACTGCTCACCTGCGTAAAGACATTGAATTAGTTCTCAGTGAAAGAGGTCTCGAGTCAAGGAAGAAAAACCAAGCTCTGTCAGCCAGACCTCCTCAGAAGTACGTGATTTCGCCTTTCCAACCAATTGATGTAGGAAGAACCCTGGACCTATTCATTCCTTCTCAGACTCGCCTAGCGGTCTTTTTCATCTCGTAAAGCGGTATTTCTCTCTTTTATCATCTCTTCAAGGACATAGAGCTTCGGTTCCCCCTCTTCCTAATGGACTACGAGGACCCTAGGGCTGAGGACTCTTAGAAAGAAGGATTACCGTACTGGCTTACCCTTATTAAGAACAGACTGGCTGACTTCCTGGCTTTTTTATTCAAAGAAGGCAAAGAAGGAGAGGAAAGCACAGACGGGAAAGAAAGGGGAAGCTCCTACTCAAGTCATCGAGTGACATATAAAACAAGGAGACATCTTTATGCATGCGCAAAAGGCGATTAATCGAGATAGTGCAGAGGTGACAAAGCATGCATGAGGTTTCCTTCAATCTGGTGGTCCCAACAAAAAAAACATTAGAGCTCGCGGCCTCAGTTGGCAAAATAAGGGTTGTTGCCCCGATGTGAAGACAACTGAATGCTATTGTTATTTATTTCACTTGAGATGGGCCTTCTTACCACTGCTTCTGCCTATTACTATTCTTTTGTTGTGCTTCCTGGACAAAAGCTGGTTAGCCTTTTTTTTACTTACAACTCAAGTAATATTAGCTATTTGTGTAAAGCAACGATTCGTCAACCCACTCGCTTTTTTAGTTGCTTATTTTTTCTGTTTGTATACGTCAGTCGGTTGCCTATATGCAAGATCTTCATTCCTTTCACCGGAGGTAGCACTAGTCAAAGAGGGAGACTCTGTTCAAAGCGGTATGGTTCTAGTTTTTTGAAAAACTATAGCTTATCGCTAATCGCTTATACCCGTCCGTCCTGATAGTGAGCTCCTTTCAAAGTTGCAAACACAATCCCTAGCGTAAGTCGCAATCAACTTGATGCACTTTGTCGGACTAATGAGTATAGGACCTAATTAGAGGTGGTTGGCGCCTATATACCACTTCAAACGCTCTTTGTTTGGTTTCCGAATGATAAGTGGTATTGTACCACTATTCTGCCCATGGTAACCAATGTTCCCATTCCTTTGGAATATCGCTTGTAAAGCATCCCAGGTAGTTCTCTAAGCACCGGTTAAGCACCTCCCTCACAGTTTGCATGAGATTCCACTTATTCTATGTCATTTTAAGCCTTAGGTAGTTGTTCCTCCCGCAGTTCTGTTCTTGGTCTGATAGTCTTGTTAACGCTTTCTAATCTACTTTCTATCTTGTACAGATCTTCCTTGCCCTTTCTTCCTCGTCCAGTGACGGATTTGCTCCCTCTTTTAGTAAGTCTTCTTCTTTAGTAAGAAGAGTACTGCCTAAAGCAATGTGAGTTAAAGTGTCTATATGGGAACCGGCCGTAAACTCCTTTTCTGGTGTAGATCCCCTTCCTTATGAATCAGTTCCCCGGGTACAAGGAATGAGTGCTCCTAATGTCTTTTCTCTCTTTCGGTCTAGATCGTCTCTTTGTCTATGGAGACCTTTTCAAGTCGTCCATTCTCTTCGGTATGGATTCAAAGTAATCTCTCACGCGGGTGCAGGGAGTCCTGCTTGTGCTCTTTCTTTTTGGTCCGGGCCAGGCAGTCCATATGTCTTTCGGTCTTGATCTGAGCACTCGTCTAACTACTAAGAAAGCTCGAGGGACCTTTCTTTCTGAGTTATTGGCTACCGGTCTTACTTCTCTTGGTCAGGTCTAAAGGCCTAAGGGGAAGACCTTTTCTTACTCTTCAACTCCCGGTAATTTCTTCCTTTTTCTATCGAAAGAGAGTGAGTGCAAACCTTAAGGGGTCGTGAGCGAGAAATGAATCAGGCATCGGTCGTTCTAGCGGTAAGAGTCCTTCGGATGTTGAATGGTCTGGTCAACTCGTTCCGTTCCTGTGTAGAAAGGAAGTAACCCGTGGGTATCTTCTATTGATTAACGAACTGGGAATCATAGCTCGCTCTTCCTTTGCTTTGGATCTTCGGTAACCACCCTTCTTCACAGAAAAAGAGAGCTCAGAAGACCTCGTCTATTACGACGGTACGGAAAAATCAATGGCACCGGGGGAAACTCAGTCCAGAGAAGAAAATGTCAGTTAGGAAAGAGTAGTCGAAACCTTTGAAGCAAAGGTTCGGTCAAATATTTCAAACAATGCTTCCCACGGAGTATTCAAACAGGAAAAAATCGCTCATATCCGCTCACTTTATCTTTGCACAAAAACTCTTCATGCTTCCGGGTAAATAGGGGTAGCTGTGAACATGTAATTTTTGCCTCACATGAATTACTCTAAAAGAATTCCCAAAATTAGGTATTTCCTTTAATTATGTATTATTCTAGGAATTACGGTGCGATTTTTCGGATTGTTTGCATATTTTGTGTGCATATTTAATTTTATTAATGCATTAAAAGTACAAAATATAACATTTGCATTTAGGATTTGATTTTATATTTTTTTTTGTTAATTTAGTAAATTTTGTTTTTACAAAAAAAAAAAGAATTTCACAAAAAAAACACGTATTTTGCATATTCAGTGTTTAATGTCAAAATTTTGTGATTTTCTTTTAGTTTTGTATTTAGTTATGTGTGATAATTATTATTTAGATTAAATTAGTATTTTAAGTTAACTTGGGTTTTTATAATTTAATTTAGGATTTACTTTTTCAATTTTGGAAAAATAGTTTGAAAATTAAAAAAAAAGGAGAAGAATTTAATAAAAGACAGGGAAACCAAAACCGGCCCAAACCCACTCCCAAAACCTGGTCCAAGAATCCCTTCACCCAGACTAGTGAAATGACGTAGTATGGTAGTGAAACTATGTCGTTTCGATGTCAACAAATCTCAGTCGTTCGTCCAGCCCCGTATCCATCTAACCTACTCGACCTGCTTTCCGGTGCCCGACCAAAACCAAACGACCCTGTTTATTTAAAAAAATTTATCGGAGCCATTGGATTCCCATCATCCAACGGCCAAAATTAAAACCCCAATTCAATATACCCACACCCCTTACCCTTCAGAACCCCCTCCTCCTCTCACCTCGTCTCTTCATAGACGATTAACCCTAAAAGCCGCCAACCCTTTCCACCATTTCTCAGGTGACAGTTCCGGTCCCGATCTGCCTGAAAATTACACCCCACAACCGTCACAATCTCCTCTTTCCTAATCCTTGTATCACTTCCCTCGAACATCCCTAAAAAAGCTCGAATCTTGATTTAAAGGGATGAACCCTAGCAGCCGCTGCCACACCCCACAGCCTTCCGGTGGCGGAGCCGCCTCCAACCCCTCCTAAATTAACACCCAAAAACACCTCACTCCACTCTATCCTAATCCATAATTCGTTACCCTCGAATCAAACCATAATTTGTCGAATAATAATTCTAATTTTTAAACCTAAAGCTGCAGAGCCAAGATTCTTTGATCATTTAAGCTAATTTTGGCTTTATTTGTGTGTTCTTGAAAATAACACACAGTTAAAGTCAAAATTTGGTTTATAAATTGAAGCTCCGAAGTTTTCCTTTAATTACTACAAACCGGTGAGTTTCTGTCATGTTTCTATGTTCATATTTTATTGATCTTATCTGATGTTCGTCTTCCTCGTCTCTTTTTCTTTTTCTATTCAATTTCAATTGAAATTCGATCAATCCTCTAGTATAAATTATTTCTGTTCATTGTTTGTTCTTCAGATTTGTTTTGTGGATTTGTTTCACATGGTTGGAATGTCAGTTTGTTTTTTTTTTTAAAATAAAAACTTTGAAATCGTATCTCGTATGATTGCTTAGTCGGTTTAATTAAGCATTAGTCTGAGTTTGGTTAATTTCTCGTTTAAATGTGTATAGTAATCAACTGATTAGTATAAGTTTAATTCAAGAAGCTTCTACAGTGGTAGGTTGGGATTTCACTACTGGATAATTTACTTAAATAAGGGTTGAGTGGAATAAAATTCTTAAATGCTGAAAGGCCATTTTGTGAATCAAAGGGTATTCCCCATTGCCTATTTAAGGAGTTCATAGATAGAATGAATATAGAGAAGAACATTATGAAGAATACATTGAAAATACCGAAACGATACAGAGATATTAGGATTGAAAACACACAGATAGACCTAAGATATTAAGAGGAAGAAAACTCTGGAAAAAAAAAGATAAAGATTGGAACATACTATTCTATTGGGGTCCTTCTTTAGTTTTTCTTTTCAATTGCTGAAAGTCATTGGTGTTTGTGTTGGTAACTTGGTTTTAATTCTCCACATCCTTCTGTTGGTTTTTAAATTTATGGAAAAGTTTCTGGAAGCTTATAATCCGGTGGTAAAATGAATTGGTATAAAAGATGCTGGTCTTATTTTTGTTAGTTGGCTGACTGCTGCGTTGATTTTTTCTAAGGGAATCTCATTGTTTCATTGCTGAGTGGTTGGATATGGGTTGTTTGATGTTGCTTATTGTTGGCATGCTCACCCTTTTCTTTCCTTTTGCTTTCTAGGTATGTCCTTGGATCTTATAGCGACTCGACCGGTTGTTTTAAGCCCTAGTACGTCGTTCAAAAGTCTGAAACCATGAGCAACTTCATTTTAGGTTTTGTGACTTGTTTGCATGGTCGGAATAGAAATTGAGGAAGATCGGAGTTAAATATAAATTAAAGTTTTTATTTCAGAAGCCTTAAATTGGAGAAAATAGCTAAGATTGGAATTTTGAGTAAGCATCCTCGGAATCAGGTTCTGAAGGTTCCAGCATATTTGTATGATAATTTCGGACTTGTGTGTATGCCCGGTTTGGGTTTTGGACAACGCGGGAGCATTTTGGCGCCTATTGTGGAAGTAAGCATTTTGGAAGAAATTTCTTAAGTTTGGCTGGAAGTGCATTTCAGCGTTATCGAAGTCCGTTTGGGATTCTGAGACTGGGAGTAGCTTCATATGGTGATTCTTCATTTGGGAGCGCGATCGAAAGTGAATTCGGAGATCCGTAGGTAATTTTGGAGCTATTTGGCTAAAGATGAAAATTTGAAGGTTTTTGAGAAGTTTGACTGGAAGTGAACTTTTTGATATCGGGAACGGAATTCGATTCCGGAAGTTGGAGTAGGTCCGTTATGTAAAATATGACTTGTGCGCAAAATTTTGAAGTCAATCAGACGTGATTTGGTAGGTTCAAACATCGGAAGTAGAAGTTGGAAAGTTTAAAGATCATAAAGCTTGAATCGTGGTGTAATTCATGGTTTTAGCGTTGTTGAATGTGATTTGAGGCATCGCGCAAGTCCTTAATGTGTTTTGGAATTGCTTGGTCGGTTTAATTGAGGTCCCAGAGGCATCGGGTAGATTCCAAGTGTTTAACGGATCGAAAAATGGATTTTTAAGAAGGCTGAATGTGGTGGTTGCTGGTATTTCTGCTTCTGCAGAAATGGGACCGCAGAAGCAGCCTCGTAGAAGCAAAGAGGGAGACGCAGAAGCGGAAGAGAGGATTCATAGGAGGACCGCAGATGCGGTCAAGATTTCGCAGAAGAGGAATCACATAAGCGGACCTAGGGCCTCAGGTGCGAAAAAAAGCTGGAGGCAAAGAGTTGTTTTAAAAATCAAAATTTTGGCCATTTCTCTAATATTTTTCATGGCTTGGGCGATTCTTGGGGAGTTTCAAGAGAGTATATTCATCATCAATGTTAAGGTAAGTCATCCCCACCTATTTTGAGTTAAGTACATCAATTATGTATAGATTTTAGCATGAAAATGGGTAGAAAATTGAGGGTTAGAGAAAGACCCAGAAAATTTGTGTTCTTGGATTTTAACCATGATTTTGGATATGGAATTAAGAGAAAATTATATATTTGAGTTCCTAATGTCAAGAGCAAAGTTTATCTTCAAACAATTTTGGATTATGGGCATGTGGAACCAAGGGCATTTTTATCTACTTTTTATTTAGGGTTAGGAATTGTTACAAATTGGGTTGTAAAGTTAAATTGAGCATATATAAATGGATGTTTATTACCATTGGCTAGCTTTGGAGCGTTGTGCGTTGGTTTGAGCTTTCAGAAGAATGTAGAATGCAGGATATTAGTCTTCGGAGCGAGGTGAGTCTCCATTATAATCTTGTGAGAGGGAAATTACGACATATGTGAGTTAAATTTGTTATGTGCTCCTATTTGTAGGGACTACGTACGCACGAGGTGATGAGAGTCCGTGCGTAGCTATTATTATGCTATTGTCCGGGTAGTTTAGAACCCAAAAGCACATTATACTTGGATTAATTGTGAAAACATTGATGGCTAAAATTGCTTTAATCACACTAAATTAATAAATGGATTTCTAAAAAAGACTTAAGTTTCATTTTACCAAATTATTAAAGAAAATTGGCCTTTCTTGGATATTTGCTCCATGTTAATTTCTTGACTGACCGTCTGTCTGTATGTGTTTATTTTGGAATGGCCTGAACACCTCGACAGATTAATATATGCATCTATAGGCGCGTCGTCGATCCTCGGCAAATGCACATTTATTTCTATCGGATCGGGTCGTCGCCTCGATGTGATTTGAGCATGCTTGTGTTGCTGCTTGAAACTTATTTAAGTTGTTATTGCCTTACCCTGGCTCGAGATCATTTTGTTAATAATAAAAAAATTCTTATAATTTCCCATGAAAGAATTATATGTGTACTTGTTTCCTCTATCTGGATTGGAATCATGTTTATAAGATTAATTCACTGTTTAATATATTGATTAAGGATAAATAATCATTGGACCATTAGAGAGTGTCAAAGTTGACCATCTCGTCTCTACCCGTTAGAGATTAGGCGGGGTACTCATTGGGTACACATTATTTTTGTACTTATACTACACTTGCTATGCATTTTGTTGCACATGTATATGCAATTCCAGCGGCGGACAAGGCATAGCAGCGCGAATGATTCTTGGACTAGGTGTGCTGTATCATTCCAGCGGCGGACTGGGCTAGTGTACTGTATTTACTTTTCTTACAATGTATTCCGAACAGATATTGTATTTAATTTCTCTTATCTGTATATGCTCATGAACTTGTGACACCGGGTTCTGGAATGGTTGGAAGTATTGTATTAACTGTTTAACATTTAAATTCGATTTAAGAATTTATTCCTTAAATTTTCTAAATGTGGAAGAAAAATCCTATATTTTAAAAGTGTTAAAAACGAGATTTTTATGAAGTAATTTGGTTGGCTTACCTGACAGCAGTGTCCGGCGCCATCACGACCCTTATTGAATTTTGGCTCGTGACAACATGGTATTAGAGCACTAGGTTCCCGTCGGTCTCACGAGTCATGATCAAGTCTAGTAGAGTCTTGCAGATCGGTACGGAGACATCTGTACTTATTCGCGGGAGGCTACAAGGTTGTTAGGAGTACTTCCCTTCTTGATTTCCTTATCGTGCGGTTCGATTCCTTTGAGGCTTATGCCTTTTATTCCTTCCCACTCAATCTTATGCGATGCGAGCACTTGTTATAAATCAAAAAATTGAAGGATTGCGACGACACTACAAATGTGGTTGCGAGATGATTTTTTCGGTATAGTTGATTGGACTATTACAGTTGCATTATGGAGGGATGTTCTAATGTATCATCTCAGTAACGAAACTTATAAGAGCCTTAAGGCTAGGCACAGGTTGCCATGATGCTTATGAACAATTTTCCGTAGTGTTGTTGTGATGGTAAGATGTTTGCCCACGTGTCGGGGCAATGGATGAATTGAAGGGAGATTTACTCATTGTGTAATCAAGGGATTCAGTATTTTATTCCAGGCAGGGGGAAGGGCTGCCGGACTAGGAATGGTCAGATGTGGGATGGTGAAAGTAATAAGACTTGGTAATTGCAAGCGTGGTCGATCTTTTCTTCTATGATGGGGTGTCGTGGTCCTGATTGAACATACCAAGTTTGTTCGTGTTATAATCTTCCACAATTCACCTTCATGGCAAGATGTTGCAAAATAGTATTGGAGATTCAACTGTCAGTTATCGTATGGTGCAATGGTTTAGGGTCGAATCAGAATTTGTAATGTTGACGGCTCGAGGAAGATGACCTTTGGAAAAGTTTAGAGTTGGCATCAATGGTGGGTTCAAGTGTCACGAAGATAGATTTTATTTAAGGCAAAAATTGAGCAGCAAAGTATGAGGAAGGACATGTGGGAAGTGTCAAGTGGTGTTTTTCTAGACAACCAAGTATGAGGAGCAAGGTTGAGTGGTCAATTAAAGAGATGAGTTCCGCCAAAGTGGGAGAGTGGTGAGTGTTGCATATGGTCTTGGTAGTAGGATGACTATGCTCCTTAAGGAGAGTTTGGATTGAATTGGGGATTTTAACAATTGGTGATTGAATTCTGCGGGTATGACTTGAAGTATGGGCTATTGTGCTACAGAAGGTTGATATGGAGAAAAGGAGCTACTTGAAATGGAGGAGGGTGCAACACAACTCTAAATTTGGGAAGGTATTGCCGCACATTTAATTGATGTCCTTGAGGAGCGAACGGACTGGTGCATCTAGAGAGTGAGCTTGGACTCAGGATTTGGTTGTTGATGTCATAGTGACGGTATCATGCGCAGCAGCATTTGGAAGGTTTCAGGAAGTGGCTTATGCAAGCGGGTTATCTCCCGTGAGAAGATTAGTGGTCGCGTGGTTGGAAAAGCTTCTGCAAGGAATTATATTGGTTGTCTAACAAAGAGGTCGGTCGTGCGAATGTGGATAACAATTCAGAACATGAAAGATGGGGATTTAGAGGAAGATTCTGAGAAATTACGGCGGATGATTTCGTAAGGTTATGTCAATAAGAGATAAAGGTTTCTGGCGAGTTCTAGAGTTGTGTAATAATGGCTTCAAGCTAAGTGGGAGAGTCCCGCGCCTAAGATTGGGTTGCATGGTTAATTGCTTGCGAGGTCTCTATTTATCTGCATATCGATGGGATGTTTCAGCTACGAGAAAAGACCATAAGTTGTAATTTGAGCAAATTAATTGTTGGAGGCATGCAATGGTTGGCCTTATTGGCTCATGTTCGGACTTGGAAAAAGTTTCAGCGTTTATGCCTGGTATAGATATAGGTTTTTAAGAAAGTGATTTCGCCGGGTCCGTCACCGAGAGAGTATTCGTGTGTTTTAAGATTTATGGAGTGAATTATATTCGGGACTAAGTCAGAGTGGGTGGCTCTCAACAATGGTCTTAGTGGATTCAGAAGTTAAGTGTTGTTCTCAATTATTTCGAGCCGATGAGTACAGTAAAAAATCAAGCTTTGTAACAACTTATAAGAGGGTGTCCAGAATGTTCTATGATATTTTGACTTGTGTTGTAGCATTTGAGTGATATGAAATAGTTCGTGGGAATTGAGACAGCCTGGTCTCATGATTCATGGTCACTCGGGGTGAGTGTAGATGGAGTATGTTATGTGTCGAACAGAGTTAGTATTATTTCTAAGGCAAGCAATGATAACTTGGAAGAAGGTAGAATGACTAGCCATAGTTGAATTGGCATATTGGGGCCAGCGATCAGCTCATTCCGCGTGATCAAGTTATGCGTATGATTGGTGGCGGTACGTATGAGGTTTGTTGGCCTTCGTAATTGATGTTATTCAGAAGCATTCTCCTCTTATGGCTTGTTAAGTGGAAGCGGATTCTGGAAGGGCTATGGTGGCTTAGACCACTACTTGCACATTTGCATATTCTATGGCTATGAGAATTTACCTATGTGTTGCTATGATTCTCCTGAAGCAAGTTAAGTGAAAATTTCGTATATGATGAAGTGTTAAAATATTAATGATTTCAGAGTTATGATGAAAATCATGTTCTATCGTATATTGGCACGTTGGATGCGGTGAGAGGTATGGAATTTCGAAGTGAGGATCGAGGTTGCAGTTCGGTGTTGACAAGGATATCACGGGCTCGGATGAGCAAGGAAAGGGTTGAATGATTAAAGTAAATTGGTATTGTCTTCACCGTCACCCGAGATCAATGTGCTATGAAAGAGGCTTTGCATCCTGGATAAGGATCCTTGAACGTTTTTCAGCGTTACTGCGTCGGGTAGTTTAAATGTGCGAATCCATTATTTATTTTGGAAGATGGTGGGAGCATGTACCATGGGAAGATTTTATAAGTGTGACGTGTAGTCACTTGATCGACTAAAGATTTAAACAAGTATGAGGATTGTGGTAATATCATTAATTTGAGAATTTAGGCCTGGAGGGCACTTTGTTTATTGGGTTATGAACTGAGGAGGTTGCTCTGGTTATGATGATTGTTCTTACGTGTGATGAGGCAAAGGGAGTTACTATGGACCTTTGAAAGGTTATTACCTAGTTGGTGCAATCAGAATTCGGCTTGATATCAGTGGATTGATATATATGCGAACAGGGCTTTATATCAGGCTAGTTGTGTTCGTTCCAGCGAGCTTTCCTTACGGAGGAACAGTTGGGGTGTTATTTTGTCATCAACTATTCCAGGTAATGATGTACTGCGCCATATGAGTTGTGAGACGGCTTGGTAAATTTTTTTATGTGTTAATGTTCCGCGTGGTGATGATTTTATGTGAGCAGAATGGCTCTTGAGATTCAGATCTTGTATCGCACATCAGTTGTGCTTGAGTTTTGTAGCCTATAACACTATATATTTCCTCAAGGATGGTAGTATGCACTTAGCGTTCTTGCGATCGAAATTCGATATTTTTATTGTAATGACCAGATTTAGCTCGAAGTGCAATCTCCTTATGTGAGATCTATGCGTGGATCGGGTGGCACGCCGCCATGGGTTTATTATTTGGATCGGGTTGCGCGCCGTAATAGTGTTATGTCGAGTCTAGTTTTCTATTTGCTTTTTTGTGTGTTTCGCTTCCTATCTTCTAAAGAAAGTCTGTATTAGTGCAGGGGTTAGTTAAGTCCTTCTAGAGTTCGATTTCCTATTTGTGTTGTGTTCGGATTGGTGGCCTATTGGCACATTGTGACATCATATGAGACTTGTGATCACATTCAGAGTGGCTTATTGTCTGAGCAGTTCGTACTGGGTGAGACGAGATTATAGGATTTAGGATTAGAGCAGTCGGATTATATTAAGTATATTAAGGAGCAAAGATCATTATTTGGTTCAGAATGTGGTAATGTTTCTTTCCAGAAGAATAGACTCAATGATTGATTGACTCGGCAGTTGATTTTGAATTTCGGTGCATCTGATCCGTTGTGACGGTATTGTAAGAGTTAGAGCAAGACTTGTTTATGTCATGAGGTGCAATGGGAGCATCTGACTCGTTGAATGTTGGCTAAGTTGATCAGAAAATATTATCGTGGTCCTGTAGGTTAGGAGTTGCAAAGTAAGAATTCAGAAGGGTTATGCAGTCATGTTGGGCATAGCGTGTGGTGAATGATTTGGTGGTCTTATGTTGTAAACAAGCCTCGCATAAAATTACGGATGTTGGAATCAAGCTCTAAGGCTTATTTGCTTGACCAAAAATGAATCTTCAGAATTTATAGAGCTAATGTGCTTAGCTAAGTAGTGCTAGCACGGGAAGGTGTATGAGGTGCTAAACAGTGATTTCAGACTACTTCAGTATAGTTCTCAATACGTTCGAGGACGAACGTATATTTAAGTGGGAGAGAATGTAACGACCCGACCGGTCATTTGAGCCCTAACGCATCGTTCAGCAGTCTGAGGCCATAAGCATCTTCATTTCAGGTATTGTGACTTGTTCGCATGGTCGAAATTGAAGTTCAGGAAGATCGGAGTTAAATTTAAATGAAAATTCTTATTTTAGAAGCCTTAAGTTGGAGAAAATGGCTAAGATTGAAATTTTGAGTAAGCAACCTCAGAATTGGGATCTGAAGGTTCCAGCAGTTTGTATGATGATTTTGGACTCGGGCGTATGCCCAATTCGGATTTTGGACAACCCGGGAGCGTTTTGGCACCTATTGTGGAAGTTAGCATTTTGGAAAAAATTTCTTGAGTTTGGTTTGAAGTGCATTTCAGCGTTATCGAAGTCCGTTTGGGATTCCAAGATTGGGAGTAGCTCCGAACGGTGATTCTGGAGTTGGAAGCGCGATCGGAAGTGAATTCAGAGGCCCGTAGATCATTTTGGAGCCATTTGGCTAAAGATGGAAATTTGAAGGTTTTTGAGAAGTTTGAGAAGTGGAATTTTTTATATCGGGGTCGGAATCCAATTTCGAAAGTTGTAATAGGTCCGTAATATCAAATATGCCTTGTATGCAAAATTTGAAGTCAAGCGAACGTAATTTGATAGATTTAAATATCGGAAATAGAAGTTGAAATGTTCAATGTTCATAAAGCTTGAATCGGGATGTAATTCATGGTTTTAGCATTGTTGGATGTGATTTGATACCTCGAGAAAGTACGTAATGTATTTTGGGATTGGTTGGTAAGTTTAGTTGAGGTCCCGGGGGCCTCGGGTGGATTCAGAATAGTTAATGGATTGAAATATAGATTTTTAAGAAGGTTGAGTTTGCTGGTTGCTGTTATTTCAGCTTCTGCGAAAATGGGACCGCAGAGCGGCCCCGCAGAAGGGGAGAGGGAGGCGTATAAGAGGAAGAGAGGATTCTGGGGAGGACCGCAGATGCGGCCAAGATTCCACAAAAGCGGAACCGCAGAAGCGGACCTAGGGCCGCAGGTGCGAAAAAAGCTGGAGGCAGAGAGTTGTTTTATAATCAAATTTTTGGCCATTTCTCTCATATTTTTCATGGCTTGAGTGATTCTTGGGAGTTTCAAGAGATAATCTTCATCATCAATGTTAAGGTATGTCATCCCTGCCTATTTTGAGTTAAGTACATTAATTATGTATAGATTTCAGCTTGAAAATGGGTAGAAAATTGAGGGTTAGAGGAAGACCAAGAAAATTTGTGTTCTTGAATTTTGACCATGATTTTGGATATGGAATTAAAAGAAAATTATATATTTGAGTTTCTAAGGTCATGGGCAAAGTTTATCTTCAAACAATTTCGGATTCCGGGCACGTGGGCCCAAGGGAATTTTTGTTAACTTTTCATTCGGGGTTAGGAATTATTATAAATTGGATTGTAAAGTTTAATTGAGTATATATTAATGGATTTGTATGATTATTGGATAGCTTTGGAGCATTGTGCGGTTGTTCGAGCTTTTGGAAGAATATAGAATGACAGATATTAGTCTTCGGAGCGAGGTGAGTCTCCTTTATAATTTTGTGAGGGGAAAATTACCCCATAGGTGAGTTAAATTGGTTATGTGCTCCGATTCGTGGGGGCTACGTATGCACGAGGTGACGAGAGTCCGTTAGTAGCTACTATTATGCTATTGTCTGAGTAGTCTAGAACCCAAAATCATGTTATACTTGGATTAAGTGTGGAACCAATGACGGGTTGAATTGCTTAAATCACACTAAATTACTAAATAGATTTCTAAAAAGATTTAAGTTTCATTTTCTCAAATTATTAAAGAGAATTGGTCTTTCTTGGATAATTGCTCCATGTTGATTTCTTAACTGACTGACTGTCTGCGTGTGTTTATTTTGGAACAGGCCGAACGCCTCGGCAGATTAATAGATGCATCTATAGGCGCGTCGTCGACCACCCTCGGCAAGTGCACATTTATTTCTGTTGGATCGGGTTGTCACCTCGATGTGATTTGTGCATGCTTGTGTTGCTGTCTGGAACTTATTTAAGTTGTCATTGCTTTACCCTGGCTCGAGATCATTTTGTTAATAATGAAAAAAATTTCTACAAATTTTCCATGAAAAAATTATATGTTTACTTGTTCCCTCTATTTGGATTAGAATCATGTTTATAAGATAAATACACTGTTTAATATATGTATTAAGGATAAATAATTATTGGACCATTAGAGAATGTCAAAGTTGACCATCTTGTCTCTACCTCTTCGGGTTAGGCGGGATACTCATTGGGTACACGTTGTTTTTGTAGTCATACTACACTTGATGTGCATTTTATTGCATAGGTATATGTAATTTCAGTGGCCTACTTAGCGGTGTGGATGATTCTGGGATTAGGTGAGTTGCATCATTAGAGACGGCCGCAGCTAAAGCAGTCCCTTTCAGTGTACTGTATTTACTTTTCGTCCAGTATATTCCGGACAGATGATGTATTTTATTTCTCTTATCAGTAGATGTTCATGTGTGATACCGGATTTTGGGACGGTTTGAAGTATTGTATTAACTATTTAACATTTAAATTCGATTCGAGACTTTATTCCTTAAAATTTCTAAATATGAAAGATAAATCCTAGATTTTAAAAGTGTTAAAACCGATATTTTTATTAAGTAATTTGGTTCACGTGCCTGACAATATTATCCGACGCCACCACAATCCTTAATGATTTTTGGATCATGACAGATCTTGAGTGACATATGAAGTGTGGGTCAGAAATATGTAATCAAGCTTTGAAGAAAATGATAATTGTTGCATTGTCTTCTGATTAATCACTAGTGGTTGGAAGTTTTTTTGTTGTTTAGCTTTACTCAACTAGTTTTGTTTTAAAAAGAAAAATATATAATTAGCTAAAGGAGGAGTGCTATATTAGGCAATGCAAATAGCCATGGCTCTCAAGCATTTAGTTTGAAATTCCTCAAGATTAGAAGTGGGATGCATCATGCCAAACAAAAATTGACGATCGCATGGCCCTCGTTTAATTAATTTTGTTTTAATCCTTAGAATTCGAGACACACTATTTAGCAAATTTTTATGGCCCTCGCAAAGTTAAAACATGTAGTTGCTTTAGGCGCGTTATTTTAATTACTTACCTTCCTAAACTCGGGTGCACATTTATGTGACGCAAATTCAAATTTCAACGTCGGATAAAATGTGTTGCGAACCGCGAGTGAATTTATGTAACGTGGTTCAAGACATAGTTTAAATGACGTTGTAATTTTCTATAAAAATAATTAAATAAAGCGATTAAAAAGTTTAAAATTGCACATAGGTTCAAAAATATTTAAAATCATATAAATGGGCCAATTATAATAGTTGAGCGACCGTGCTAGAACCACGGAACACGGGAATACTTAACACCTTCTCCGTGGTTAATAGAATTCCTTAGTCGAATTTCTGGTTCGCGGACTGTTAAACAGAGTCAATCTTTTCCTCGATTCAGGATTTAAACTGGTGACTTGGGATACCATAAATCTCCCAAGTGGTGACTCTGAATTTTAATAAATAATCTCGTTTCGATTGTCTTTTAATTGAAAAAACTCCCTTATACCCTTCCGGGGAGTAGGAAAAAGGAAGTGTGATAGCTCCGGCGACTCTGCTGGGGATAAGAACCCATTGATTCAGGGTTCAGAATTCAAGCTTAGATGAATTATTATAGTTGGCTTTATTATTATCTGATTTTGTTACATGTTTACGCCTAATGTGCTAAGTGTTTCTTTTACCGCTAAAACTGCTACGAAAGCCTTCTTCTCTCTGAGTCTTCTAAATCATGAAGAGGTGTGCACTTCGTGTGACTTCTTTTCTGTTAGTCATATCGCAAATTTTAAAACGAGGTTCGGACAAGTTGCAAAGACGGTGAAGCTTTCGTATTCCCGGTGCGCTGCCTTCCCTCCCCCCAGCTCGAGTTGTCCGCTCGGGTAAGCCAAGTCTAGAACAATAAACCTGAGTTTCAAACCTAGTATAACAAAGCCTCATGACAGATCCCTAGTAGGAATGTTTGTTTACATCACGTGCATTTGACTTTGGAGACTCAACACAGGGTTAAGACTGTCTAGAACAGGTATACCCTAGAGGAAAAAGGACTATGTTAATGCATCTTACTTACTACTTGTACATTCATTTGCTTCAGATTTGCATGCTCACCGGCTTATGAATAATAGAAAAAAGTTGGAAAAAGAAAATAGCAGTATAAGAGTTAAGTGAGTTGATCACCTATTTTGAAAAACCATCGTATTCCCGGAGAGAAAGTATCTATATGTAACACCACTAATTATGTGGAAAGCTTGATCTCGCCAAAGGAGTACTACTGGTGTAGAAAGCGCCACAAAAAGTTTGGTCAGCTAGATTGGTATATTGAGGATGGGCAGAAAAAGAAACAAATGAATGCACGGCAGCAGTTAATAACCAGACGTCGTTTTGCTATAAAATTAAATCTTGTTTTATTTTTATTAATTATTCCTAACCTTTCTCTTTTCTTTGTATAAAGAAAGACAAATAGATCTTAGAGGATAGGTCTCACCCTAGTGTTACCTACTGTAATATAGTAAAGAAGCTTTTGCTGCCTTTTCTACCATTGAGTGCAATGAAACTTAATAAATCACTATTTAATTAAAAGGAAACAATTGAGGTTTCAACAAATTAAACTGACGGAATACATATCATGAAACTGTGAATATTCTTACACTCTATCCAAGTACGTATTTTAATTTTAAATTTAATTTTAATACACACGCGCGCGCGCGCGCGCACACACACACACACACATATATATATATATATATATATATATATATATATATATATATATATATATATATATATATATATATATTTTAATTTTAAATTTAATTTTAATACACACACACATATATATAATCTGAAGGCAACATATGTAAAAGCGTAAATCATGAAAAGACAACACCAATGAGCAGAAAGCTTAGAATCCTTTGTCAAAAGTTTTTAAGGGGAGATCGATCCACTAAAAAATCGTCATAAAACAGACGAAAATAACTACAAAGTTCCACAGAGAAGACTGATTTAACTATCTATTAGTAATTGGGAACATGTTGTCGCCAGATGATTATACCCCAAACACATGATGTACTACAACAAAATAGGCTCCTACAACAAAGGCATCACTCCATCTGTGTCAAAAACAGCAACCAAAAACTAAATTAATAAATATGTTCAGCACCTACCATAATCAGAAGTTAACACCACAACAACGACAACAACAACAACAACAATAACGACCCAGTGAAATTCCACTAGTGGGATCTGGGAATAGTAGTATACTAGTATGTACGTAAACCTTACCCTGTTACCTTGTTTTCTTCTTCCTAAAATTATAAGGTTCTATGTGGAGGCAACAGGAAGAGGTCTAACGTAGAGAGGGTAAAAGAACTCAAACTGCCGGCATAATGGACAGGAAGAAAACTTAAATTCTATATTAATACCCTTCGTCGTTTTGCATATGATGGGCTTTCAGCAAAATCAGCTGTTTGTCGATGAGAGGTCCCAACATCTTCATTAGCAGGCTGCACAAACACGTCGGTGCTTAGACTGAAAGCTGAGTCTATGCTAGTTGCATAAGTGTAGAGCATAAAATTGTACTATTTAAGATTCAAGGTGCAAAATACACTTACTTCACCAGCAGATTCATGAGCACTTCTTGGTTCTATAATTGATGGTCCAGAAGATACACCTAATATCCCTGCGTTGTCAACGACGTTATTCACAGTTGCACCTGCAGGTGTAGCAGCTTCAAGTTCACCACTAAGGAACATACTTCTCAAAAATTGGCTAACTTCCATTGGTACGCCACTTCCAGGTGGCACCTGAACTTCACTTTGATCATCTATGGCAACTATTGGTCTAAGAAAGTATCTGGTGTATCTGATTCATAGTATATTGGGTGCTTGTCTTCCTAATTAAGAATAAAGTTCATAGAATCATCTTTGAAAAATATTTTAAACCAAATTCAGGGAATTGACGAGATCTAGATGCTTTTATCCCTTTTTATAGCAGTAAAACGCCAATGCATCTTCAAGATTTCTATTTTGGATACCTCTTCTAGTTGTTAGTAAATCAACCTTAGCTCTTAACCTCTTTACAGTCACTGGCACTTTTTTCCCTTGATTTAAAAAGAAGAAAAAAAAAACTTGATATTGAAACTGATATTTTTTATTTTGTATAATAAGCACTGACCAAGAGATGAGTCTAAATGGAGAAACTAGCAAGTAATAATTTCACAATGGGACTATATTATTTCATTTCTAATTATGGTGCGCATAAAACCACGCATTCATCTTACCTTTGCTCATTTGCCAGCTTGATAACGTACAGAAACAATGTTAAATCTTATGAACTACCTACATAACGAACCTCCTATCATTTGTGTACCAACTTGCCTCTGGTGTAGCCTCGTATCATTATCATTTACTAAACCAGAGTTTATCAGCCCGTGTATTGTTGAGAGCAGCACAGAATAAAGTTCTTCCTGTTGAAGGACAGAACGTTGCATTTACAAAGTTTAATTGTCAGATTTAGATTTGGTTTTAGTAGAGCAACAATGATGAGGCTACCTGAATGGACAGTGGACCCGAGTCGGTTATATAGACTGCAGGACCAGCATTAACTACGGCAGTACTCTGAAAATGATAACAGACATGATCATGTTATTAAGAGAAAAAATAATCTATTTAGTTGAGAGCAAAGTATAATACCCCATTGTCACCCATTTGGACTCCCATCATTGCATGGCCAAGTTCAAGAAAATATGCACCTAGATTGTTGAACATTGATCCGATTGTTGTCTGTGCATTTAACTGGGTTCCCTGGCGCACCCTCGGATCACCCACGTTCAGACTTTGGCGCAGATCCCTTTCCAATTCCTATGCCAACAGAAACTCCAACCAGTCAAAAATGTTCGGCTGATCTTAGAACATTTGAAGGAATTGGAGAGCAGTTAATAAAACATAAGCAGGAGCAAGCACTTACGAGAAAGCGCTGTGCAGTTTGGCTAATAAGCATATCCCTAGTGGACGACATCAGTCTTGCTAATTGTTCTACTTCTGGAATTCCTTGTGAAGGAGTGAAAGTATTGGATGCACTTTCGAGTACCTCATTCGTATTGTTTTCTGTTCCTGATTATAGAAAATGAAGAACAGATTAATTATGACCCACCGATCCACATACATCTAAAGTGAAAGGAAAACATAAAAGAGGAAGAGAACTAACCATTCATACTATATTCTCGTCTCATTATACTGAGATATTGTGATAAACATTCTATAGAGTTGGGGATTTCCTGCAACAATCAGACTATTATACGGTACTTCTGTACAAACTAAATTACAAATTCCAAGAAGATACTACTATAATATTTTAAACTGCAGAGACAACCCCCTCAATATTACGTTTTTGCAGAGGATGTATACACACATAAGCATATTGAGAAACAAGAACTATAAGGAAATCACCTGTTGAGTATCTGGAGAAATCCCATCAGTAGCAGCTGAGGCGGAGCAAGTACAGTACAACAGACAGGAGTAAGTAACAGCTAGCTCAAATTAGTCATTAGAACACGGTGAGTTAACTGAATAGAAATGTAAAGATACGAAGTATAATCTTCTTCAGCTAGAATAGAGAGAACTGATCATGAGCCGAAGGTAAAATGCATTAAAAATATTTGAGAAGTATTAAATGGTTTTGAAATTTTCTACTTCACTTGCAGTACACAAGAAATTAAACAAAGAACAACCAGTAAACAATATCTAATGGATATTTAGGATGAGATTGTCTACACAACTTCAATAAAAATCATATATATTAAAGAAAGCTCATTACCAAAGGATGACATGCTCTGGACAGTGCAAACCAGATGCAAAGTATCACCATGTTGAATATCTAATTAGCGTTAAGACTCCAATGGGGAAAGAAATAATAAGAGCAAAGAGACACATGAACACTACTTTGAGAAACTACTGTGGTAGTAAGCAAAATTGCGAAAGAACTTTAAAGTATACTATACTAAAGATGATCATACATAAAGTGAATAAAAAGGATACTGTATGAAGAAAGTAGGTCATCATCCTGTAAGACTTTTCCACAATAGATTAGACATTGTTGTTCCATTGGCATCCCAATCAAAAGAGATACGTGTTCTTTCAAGTTCCATACTCTCCTCTGCATAAGCTATGTGGTCAAGTGTTAAACATGCACAATTAATGTATCACACAAATTTCTTTTACTTAAAGAAATAGGTAACAGTTCAGAAGTTTGCTATCCATCTGAAACAAATAGCCCTTAGCGGAGGTAAGTACCTGATTGCTAATATGCAAATTGTGGGTTTCAGAATTCATAGTTTTTACTTTTATCTCAATCATCGTATCAATGCCTTCAGCTTTATGGCCCTCAGAAGCTTCATCAGTGTGAGCCATTTCCTTTCAACAGCTTAAGCACCTGAAACAGGTAAAAGTTATTAGATGTTAGTGTTTCTCGATTGTTTATGTGTTCAACATGTATATCAAGATAATAGGGATTATCAGTTGACTAGGAGATGCATCCTCAATATCAATACAACAACAACAACAACAACAACCACCCAGTATAATCCCACTTAGTGGGGTCTGGGGAGGGTAGTATGTACGCAGACCTTACCCCTACCCTTGGGTAGAGAGGCTGTTTCCAAATAGACCCCCGACATCCTTCCCTCCAAGAACTTCTCACCTTGCTCTTGCGGGAGACTCAAACTCACAACCTCTAGGTTGGAAGTGGGGGTTACTTACCATCAGAGCAACCCCTCTTATCTATCCTCAATATCAATACGAGAGCAGAAATTTACAATGAAAATGAAACTTAAGAAGCAAGAACCGAGGAGAAAGTAAATACTTTTTCGATACAGATAGCATAAGTACGACTAGAGGAGAATAATATAACGCTTGCAACTAGCCAAAGAAAAGAAGCCGAATGAGTAGTTAACAAAAACAATTATATTTCATGAAGAGATTCAGAACATCTATCCAAGCAAGCAGTATGAATGTTTAGCCAACTTTCAGTTATGATGCATATCGTCGATATGGAGTATAGGAAAAACTTAACAAGTTAGCATCCAGTTAAACAGTAACTAGTCTTGACAAGACAGAAAGAAACATTTATTTGAGATCCAGTCCTGTTTAACTTGCAGTAATGAATTACATATTATATGGAAATCTATAATTAGTTTAGAGCTTGTTAAGAATTATAATGTCAACTTACAATGCACACATCCTACTGACTCACAAACTAAAACTGCCAGAGAAAATAAGTAGAGACAAGGCGAAAAGGTTACCAGTAATGAAACACCAACAAATAACCTAGCCAGTATAAAGGAAGATGAATAGATCTTACAGCTTATGCAGCAGCCCTAACTAAACTTATGCGCGCAGTATGTATGGTTAAAGCACACATATGGAAGTACAAACTCGAAAACAACTAGTTACCATATTAATGAGAACTGTTCAGAACTTGCAGCTGCGGAATGCATGAGATTTTTTTAATTTGGTAGATGAATGAACTTGCAGTAATGAATAGCGCCTTGTGAATTACTATATAGAAGAAGCTATTGCAATCCTTTAGCCACTCTGTTTGTGGATTCTAAATAAATCACAATCTAATAAGGAACTAATGAAGTTTCTTTACAAGAAACAAACTGAATACCTACCAATCTAAAGCACTAAATGTGTTTTAATTTTAACAGGTATTTCCTAGTTTGAGGGTGCCACACTGTAACAAGGATAAAAGGAAACATACATCTAAAAACAAAAGTTTTGCTAGAAGTATGTCTTTAGATTAGAAAGAGGTAAAAGCGAGTAAACAAAATTTTACTGCTGTATTTGGAGCAATGACTAGTAATAGGTCGATGCGCATATATACAGGAAGAAAAAGTAAGGCTCATTATATCACAAAGATCATATAGAATTCATTTTGATATATTTTGTATATTAAATTGAGAAGGTTACAAACATCAGGACCACTAACAAAGTAACATTTTAAGTACTCACAATAGTAAAATTGAATGGAAGCTTCAAGAATACCAAACCTGCACAATAAGTTATCATTAGCAAGTTATAAAGAAGAGAAGCTTTTGACATACAGGTTATAAATCTCAGATCTCACGAGCCGTATAAGCACAGAAACAATGCAATACATCATCAACAACAACAACAACAACCCAGTATAATCCCACTTAATGGGGTCTGGGGAGAGTAGTATGTACGCAGACCTTACCCCAAAGGCTGTTTCCAAATAGACCCCCGGCATCCTTCCCTCCAAGAACTTCCCACCTTGCTCTTGGAGAGACTCGAACTCACAACCTCTCGGTTTGAAGTGGGGGTTGCTTACCATCAGAGCAACCCCTCTTGTCTAAAGAAACAATGCAATAGATAAAGCTAAATTTAAATCCAACAATCAAGTAAACAACAAATTCATTAAAGTTACTTGTTTCATTCTACGTCTATGATAAAATGAAATTCATTTCCCAAAGGGTACAATCACGTTTCGAACATTGATACATGGTATGTAAGTAGAGAAGGGTAGAGGCTGGGGCCCATATTTTTTGAATCTTGCATCATTGGCCCTTGGGATATCTCTGTTCTTAAGCGAAAGAAAATGAACCTTAACGATTATTGAAACCGACGAGACCAAGAAAGCTTTCAACACAAAACAGCAACCATTCAGTATAATCCCACCCTGTTCCCGAAAGGTAGAGAGGCTATTTCCGAAAGCTTTCAACACAAAGCACCACTTAATTAGCGAATGAAATTTACTATGAGAAAGACCATATGCTATCACGAAAAATTGCTCAATTCATATCCTCTCTGGGTTCATATCTGATTTTGAAGCACACAACAAACTAAAATTCTTAAAGGAAAACCTCTTTTATCAGAGTCCAGATTGAAAAAGCTCATTAAGAGAAACACCAATCTTATCATCCATATAAATAAATCAAGACTTCAAGAAAGGAAAAAAAAACGATTAAGATAGAAACAATAAAACTAAAAATTATAAGAAGCTTTATGAAAAACCTGAAAAACCCCAAAAAATTTCATCACTCAATTCACTGAAAAAACAGAGTAAAATCACTGGGTAATAATAACCTGAAGAAAAAGAGAAGAAACTTATGTAAAGCCCAGAAGGAGAGAATTGTTGAATGTGAACAGCTATATATATATAAAGAAGGCTTACTCTTTTGTCTTTGCTGGACATTTATTCTGTAATCCATTTTGGATTGTGCCTACTCTTATACTTCATCAACTTCGTGGCAATTGAGGGAATGTTTTGCAGCTTCGCTTTTTTTCTTTTTTCTTTCTTTGGCATCAACTGTCCAAAATTTACATATTCAAAAAATTTTAAAAGTCATATTACAAATAGTAATCAAATAAAAAATTGTTTAACTCTCGAAATTCAAACAGGGTCACCTATATTAAGACGGATGAAGTATATAATTTAAAGTTTCTTTCACCTATTAGCAGTGTATTAAGATTTGTATTACAAATTGATTTGATAGTGATATTCATGTTTATCATTATAAATTTAAACATTGTTTGGGTGAATAAGGTGAAAATTAAATTTCATTGTTTGGATTTTTAAAGGCTTGAAAACTCATAAATAGATATCGTGATTTATTAAAATTGTTGATAAACTGAGATTTGAGTTGGCTTGGGGTTAAAATTTAAGGTTTTCCGTTAAAAAATTTTTAGCTATTTAAAGATATTTTTCATGAGTTGAATTTCGTAAGAGACGAAACTTAATTTTTATATATATTTATATATGTACAATATTAAAACAAGTATAAATGTTGTATAATATTATATATTGGCTGTAAAAATACTCTAAAAAAATAATAAGCTATGCAGCTGTGACTGTAAACGTGGCTACGTCGGTACAATGTAGTGTAGTGAGTTGTATTTTTGTGAAAAATCTCTCTATTTAATACATCTTTTTTTCAATTTGCAAGTAAAATAATATGTGTAACAACCACTTAGGCCAGTTTAGGGGTGCGCATAATTTGGTAACAAAAATAAAAATTTTGTATTTCAATTTTGGTATTTGGTTTAAGATTTTTCAAAATTGAATATTTAGAAAAAATAATACCGAAACGATTACAATTTAGAATACATACTATATAAACACAATACATATATATTAAAAGATCTTACTTGTGCAAACTTTGAAGTATTAGTCAGCGTGGCCAAGGACTGCACATACTTACATACACAATTTTGATTATAGGGAAAAGACATTAATATTTCTCCAAAATATGATAGAAATTTTTGGTTACATAGTTAATCTTTGCAACGGTCCTATTTCTGTCACGTTCCAAACCTGGAGGTGAGATCGGCACCCAGTCCCTCACATAATCTAGCGTACCAACTT
Source organism: Nicotiana benthamiana (assembly GCA_034376525.1). Lineage (NCBI taxonomy): Eukaryota > Viridiplantae > Streptophyta > Magnoliopsida > Solanales > Solanaceae > Nicotiana > Nicotiana benthamiana. Next base: position 104,170,711 of record CM067330.1, read on the forward strand.
ACGATTGAGGGACTCTGAACATATAGTGTCATACTTTGGTCATGAGGCCACATTGTAAGACAATTTGTGGAGCAAGATATAAAATTGAACGGAAACTACGCTAGCTAAACATCTTATAAAGTTGGGCCGACAAGGCCGTCATAACTACTAAAGTTGAGAAACTAACAAAATATACATACAAGACCTACAAGCCCAACATACTGCACTAACTGACAGGATATATCTACAAGCCTCTACTGATGGTTATACTGTGATTAGAATAGGGCCCCGACCTACCCATAACATGTATATATATACAGAAGATGTACACAAAGCCCTAGACCCAGCAACTCTGAAGGATGTGGAGCTTATGATTAGGCTGAACTCGGGCAACACCCACGGATGAGGTCTACACGTCCGTCTGTCTGAACCTGCACGCATGAAATGCAACGTCCACAGAAAAGGGACGTCAATACGAAATACTGTACTGCGCATATAAGAGAATAAAATAACTGAAAGTTGAAACTGAACTGATAAAATAATAACTGAAAGTAACAGGGAGTCGAAGATGATATGGAGATATACTTACATGCTGATACTAACTCAACTCTCTCAATATAGTAAGTAAAATAAATGGCTGGCCCTATAAGACTCGGTACGTATAACAGCTCGTTTGTAGTAGGCTCGTCCATACTAGGCTATGTATCTTGGTCATTTTGTGGTTGCTCATAGACGCTCGGGCATAGTAGGCTCAGTATATAACTCACCGTTCGATCAGAGGTTGCCCAATAGAGGCCTGCCCACCAATTTTAGTTCGATGGTGGTAAAAATATTGTAATCTTGTATATATATATATATATATATATATATAGATCATCTACTCTCTTGACTGGAAGAATACAATGTTCAATTGAATATAAAGTCCGGATAAAGGAGAATACTATAACTTATAAGACTAGTATAATATATATATATATATATATATATATATATATATATATATATATATATATATATATATATATACTTCTCTTTATGCCTCGTTATCAAAACATATGTAGTTACGAGATCATGCTAAAATGAAGGAATGGCTTATCCTTAACACACCTTAACACAATCTTTCCAATCACCAAGTTTGACTCACCTCTTCGCACCTTAATCTATAACAACGATAATAATACTATCATTAAGTTACAAAAGGTATAACTATAGCACAACAAACAACAAGCTTATTGTATTAAAACGGTAGCATCTCTCCTATAATCCTTACTTCCTCCAAATTCAAGATAACACCAACAACACAAGAATACAACAATGATAACATATATACATTATTTTTCAACCTTATATACAACACAAAATACTACAAAACAGCCCAACACACCCCACTCTCTTCATACACAAAATGACCACTATAGTAGTGTCAAACAACACGAAAATATTATGACGAAGTCGGCCCAGCACCCTGCATTTATGTGGTATTTCTCCACATCTTTCCTCCTCCAAAACTTCAAAAATCAGTAGTAAATATGCAGCCCAACAACAACATAAAACAGTCCATAAAACAGTCTGCTACAAGTGAATAACTCGAACTCACGGCTTCTGTTCACGGTCCGGTGAGTTTTTACAAATATTGGACGACTTACTATGAATTTACAGTAGAAAAAATGGATGAAAGAGAGAAGTAAAATTACCTTCAAATTTCTATCTTTAACCAAATGACTCCAAAATGACCTACGGACCTCCAAATTCACTTCTGATCGCGCTCCCAACTTTAGAATCACCATACAGAGCTACTCCTAGGCTCGGAATCCCAAACGGATATTGATAGCACTGAAATGCACTTCAACCCAAACTTCTAAAATTCCTTCCAAAATGCTAACTTCCAGAATAGGTGCCAAAACGCTCCCGGTTCATCCAATACCCGATCCGAGCATATGCCTAAGTCCGAAATCATCATACGAACCTGTTGGAACATTCGAATCCTGATTTCGATGTTGTTTACTCACAAATCCAATCCTATTTAATTCATTCAACTTAAAGCTTCTGAAATAAGATTTCTCTTTCCAAATCAACTCTGAACTTCCTGAAATTCAATTCCGACCACGCGTGCAAGTCATAATACCTTAAATGAAGCTGCTCATGGCCTAAAACCTCTGAACTGTGTGCTAGAGCTTAAAACGAGCGGTCGAGTCGTTACATTCTCTCCCATTTAAACATACGTTCATCCTCAAACGTGCTAAGAACTGTGCTAGGTTTGTCTGAAATCACTATTTAACACCTCGAACACCTACCCATTGAGTTCCCTAGCTCGATAAATCTGAAGATATCCTTTTTCACTTATGCGAATAAGCCTTAGAGCCCAATTCCAACATCTGGAATTCTCTGCTAAAACAGTTCCAACATACGCCCACCATATCAATAACTACACACAGCACCAAAACATGTTTTCATACCTTAGCTTAATTCACAACTTCCACCACTTTACTCACATGACTACAATAACGTTCTCTGATCAAATTAATCAAAATTCCACGAATATGATGCTCCCATTATACCTCATGACCTACATAAGTCTTGCTCTAACTCTTACAATACCGCCACGATGGAAGAGATGTATAGTAATTCATAACTGACTGTCGAATTAACAAATCATTAGGTCTATACTCCTGACAAGAACCATCACCTCATTCTAAACCAAATAACGGTCGTAGCTCCTTAATATACTTCATATAGTCACACTGCACTGATCACAAATCCAATGATCTCGTCTCACCCAGTACGAGATCCTCAGGCAATAAGCCACACCGGACATGATCAAAAGTCTCATATGGTGCCACAATGTGCCAATAGGCTATGAACTCCAACGTCACAAAAAGAAAACAAACTCTGGAAGAAACTACTCAACTCACACACTAATATGGACTTTGCTTATAAAATAGGAAGCACGGAATACAAAAATAACATATAGAAACTGTACTCAGCATCACACTGTTGCGGCATGCAACCCGATCCAATAACATACCCATGGCGGTGTGCCACCCGATCCACACATAGAATTCACCTAAGGAGATATACATCCGAGTTAAATTTCTCATTACAACAAAATACCGAATATCAGTCACAAGCACGCTAAGTGCATAATACCATCCATGGGGAGACATATAGTTCTATAGGCTACAAAACTCAAGCACAACTGAGACGTGATATACGATCTGAATATCAAGAGCCCTCCTGCTCATATATATCATCTCTATACGGAACCTCAACACATAAAAATTTGCCAAGCCATCTCTAACAACTCATACGATGCAATATATCATTACATGAAATAACTGACGACGAAATAACACCCCGACTACTCTTCCATAAGGAGGGCATTGTTGAAATTAACACATTTGGCCTGATGTAGAGCCCATATTCACATTTAAATACATCTACATACCTCAAGTTGATTCTGACCGCACTAAACTAGGCTAATAACCTTTCAAAAGTCCGTAATAATTGCCTTTTTTCTCTAACACACAAGAACAACCATCATAACTAGAGTAATCCTCCACAGTCCGCAACCCAATAAACTGAGTTCCCTCCAGGCATCAATTCTCAATTTAATGACATCACCACAATCTTCATACTTGGTTTAACTCTTCAATCATTCAAGTTTCTACATGCCACACTAATACAAACTTCTCATGGGGCACGCTCCCACAACCTTCCGTAACGGATAGCATGTCTGTACATCCAAACTACCGGCCGCACTAACGCTAAAAATCATGAAGAAATCCTTAACCAAGAAGCAAAGCCTTTTTCACAAAACACTATCTCAGGTGACACCGAAGGCAATACCAGCTTACTATAAACCTCGAAACTACTTTCCTGCTCATCCGAGCTTGCGACATCCTTGTTAACACTGAACTGCAACCTTGATCCTTACTTCAAATTCCATACTGCTCATTGCACCCAACATGTCAAAATTAAATAGTACAGAGTTTCCATCATAACTCCGGAACCACTAATATTGACATTTCATCATATAAAAACTTTCACCCAACTCATTTCAGGAGAACCATCGCCACACGTATGTGAATTCTCATAGCCGTAGAATATGCAAATTCTCAAGTAGTTGTCTACATCACCATAACCCTTCCGGGATCTGCCTACACTTAATAGGTCTTAACAGTAGAATACTCCTGAATAACATCAATTACGGCAGCCGACATGCCTCGCACGTACCGCCATAAATCACTTACAAAATATTTTGAAGGAACTGATTACTACCACCACTACGCCAATTCAACTATGGCTAACTAGTCTACCTTCTTCCAATTTATCCTTGGTTGCCTTAGAAATAATAACTCCATTCAACACATAACACACTTCATCCGCACTCATCCCGAGTGACCTTAAATCACAAGACCATGCCGTCTCAAATCCCATGAACCATTTAATACCTCCCAATTGCTACACTGCAGGTAAAAATATCATAGAACATTCTGGTTACCTTCTCATAAGCTGCTACAAAGCTTGATTCTTAACTGTACCTATAGGCTCGAAATCATTAGGCATCATGCTTTACCTCTTTGAATTTCACTAGGATCGTTGTTGAGATCCACCCGCTCTGACTGGGCCTTGAATATAATCAACTCCATGAGTCTTCTAGCACATGCATACCCTCTCGTCGAAGCACCCGGCAGAATCACTTCCCTTTAGATCCGCACTTATTCCAGGCATAAATCCTGAATCCTTCCCCAAGTCTGAACATTAGCCTATAATGGCAACCCTATCATACCTTTAACAATTCCTTTTCTCGAATTATCACTTGTGCTCTTTTCCTGTACCTGAAATAGCTTACCAATGCGCCGATAACCTGAAACCTCCTAAGGAGATAACCATACAATCCATTTGTAGTCGGTGGGACTCTCCCACTTATCATGAAGCCACTATTGCATAACTCTGAAATTCACCGGGATTCCTTATCTCTTATTGACATAACCATGCGCAATCGACAAAAAAGATTCTCGGAATCTTTCTGTAAAACCCCTTTTTATACTCTGAATCATCAACCATATTCGCACGATCGATCTCTTTACGGCACAAGTCCATTCATTCCTCATGGACACCAATTAAATGTCTGGCAACATCTTTCCAATTCAAAGTTAGGTAGTATCCTTCTTCATTTCAAGCAGCTCCTTTCTGTTATATCAAATCTCCTGCCGCATAATAGTCCATACTTCAAATTAATCTGTAGGCCCAAATCACCAATCACTAAAATTCCCAAATCACTCCAAACTCTGCTTAAGATGCGTGGTCATCCTACCATAAGCCCATATACAACTCTGCCACTCTCCTACTTTTGCGAAACTCGCCCATTTAGTCGACTACTTGACCTCCGCTTATTATATATGGGCCTTCTAGAGATTTTATCCGCCACTTGACACTTCCCATATGTCCTTCCTCATTCTTTGCTACTCCACTAATGCCTTAGATCAAAACCCATATCGATAGCACCTAAACCAACAGACCGCTATTAACTTTACACCTTTTCGAGGATCATCTTTCCCGCCGTTGACATTAGAAACACCGATTCCATCTTTCATCACCGCACCCCGCAATCTCTGACAGTCGCTTCTTCCATACTATCTCACGATATCCTACTTCAAAGGCAAATTGTAGAAGATCATAATACCGACAAACTTAGTACATTCAATAGATATAACGACACCTCAACACAAATGAAAATTCTAACGCGCTTGCAAATACCAAGCCTCATTACCCCATCAACCTATATCTGATCATTCTTAGCACGATTGTCTTTCCCCTGTCGAGAATAAAATACCGAATCTTTAGATCATACACTGAGCAAACCTCCATTCAGATTATTCACTGCCATGACACGTAAGCAAATATCCTACCATTATATCAATACTGCAGAACAATCGTTCATAAGCATCATGGAAACCCGTGCCTGGCCTTAGAGCTCTTAGAAGTGCTGCTACTGAGCTGAAATGACAGAATATCCTTCCACAAGTCGACGATAATAGCTCAAACAACCCCGTAGAGAGAAAAACCCCGCACCACATTCGTAGTACCATTACAATCCTTCAATTCTCGATTTATAACCAATGGTTTTCATTGGGTAAGATTGAGTAGGAAGGAAACAAGGTCATAAGCCTCAAGGAATCAAATAGCACGATGAGGAATCAAGAAGGAAAGTACTCCTAACAGCCATGTAGCCTCCAGAAGATACGTACAGACGTCTCTGTACCGATCTGCGAGACTCTACTATACTTGATCATGACTCGTGATACATAAGGAACCTAGTGCTATGATACCATGTTGTCACGGTCCAAAATCCACTAACGGCCGTGATGGCGCCGGAAACCGCTGTCAGGAAAGCCAACCAAAATAATTAATTAAAATCTCGTATTAAATATTTCCGAAATCACTTCTGTTATACGTTAACAATACATAATAAATTCCACCAAATAAATAATGAAACATTTAACAATTTTTAAAATTCCTGAATAAACCCATGGACATCCCAGGACTCGGTGTCAAAAGTACATGAGTAATTTCTAAGAAATAACGTAATACAACAACCGTCCAGAATACAATATTAAATATAAAATAAATACAGTAAGCTGAAAGAGACTTGCTGGATGCGGGTCATCTCGAAAAGTGCAGCTCACCTAAGTCTCTGTATCAACCATGTTGTTACGCCCACTAGGCCACTTGAGATGCATGTGCAACAAAAATGCACAGAAGTATAGTATGAGTACGAGAACAACATACACCCAATGCGTATCCCATCTAATCTGGAAGAAGTGGAGACTAGAGGTCGACTTTGACACTTACTAGTGGTCTAATAATATTATATCACCAAAGTCGAATACCACCAGTGGACCCAACAAGAACATGCCGCAATACTACTAAAGTATAATCAGTTTAATCACATTACCTTTTTCTGAGACATATACTCTCATCAAATCACTTCTACTTAGAAATATCATTTTCCCAAATCATCCGGAGATCATTTATCTAATCACTTAGGAGAATCACTACCGAAACAACAACTCATTAGTTCTATACTCTTTGCAAGAACTATAACCTCATTCTGAACCAAACAATGGTCTTAGCTCTTTAATTTACTTCACATACTCATATTGTACTGATCTCAAATTCAATTATCTCGCCTCGCCCAGCATGAAATGCTCGGGAAATAAGTTTTTCAAGACATAATTAAAAGTCCCATATGATGCCCCAATGTGCCAATAGGCCACCAATTCGAACGCAATAAAAAAGAAAACGAGCTTTGGAAGGAATTACCAAATCCTACGCACTAATACAGATTTTCCTTGAAAAACAGCAAGCAAGGCATACAAATATAGCATATAGAAAAACTATACCCGATTTTACATTGTTGCGGTGTGCAACCCGATCCAGAAAACATATCCATGGTGGCGTGCCACCCGATCCACACAGGGCTCACGTAAGAAGATACACATCGAGCCAAATCTATTTATTACATTAGAATACCGAATATCGGTCATAAGCATGCTAAGTGCATAATATCATCCCTGAGGGATATTTAGCATCATAAACAATAAAATTCAAGAACAACTGAGGTGCGATATACAATTTAAATTTCAAGAGCCGAGTTGCTCAGGTAACATCATTCCTACGCGGATTCTCAACACATAAGCAATTCCTCGAGCGATTTCACAAATCCCACGGCGTAATGCATCACTAAGCAAGACATCTGACGATGAAGCATCAACCTAGCTACTCCTCCATGAGGACCGCATTACTAAAATGCACCCATCTGGCCTGATATAGAGCCATTATTCACATTCAATCTATCCATCGACTTCAAGCTGATTCTGATCCCACTGAACTAGTCACCTTTCAAAGGTCCATAATAACTCCTATTTTCCTCGTGACACACAAGAACAACCATCATAATCGAAGTAATCCTCCCCAGTTACCCAATATGCCAAGTGCCCTCCAGGCATGAATCTTCAATTTACGACACCATCACAAACTTCATACTTGATTTACATCATTAATCAATCAAGTGATCACATTCCACATTTATATAATTTTCTCGTGGGATACTCCCCCACAACATAACACAATAATATCTAGAGCGTACCTCCAAACCACCGGCCGCACTAATGTTGAAGAGCGACCAAGAGTCATTAACCAGGACGCAACCCTTTTTACAACACACCGATCTTTAGGTGACGCTAAAGACAATGACAACTTATGGTAAATATCGAAACTTATCTCCTGCTCATCCGAGCATCATGAAATCTTGTCAAACAAAAAAAAATTCCTTCACTCGTGCCATTCTCGACTCTGTTTCCATAGCCAGAACTTATTCACCAGCATGCATTAAATCGGAACTAACATAGTACATAACAGTACAATCCGCTAACTAGTAGCAAGCTCCCCAACTTGTCTAGAAGCTATAGATCACAAAACATATACTCTATTACTGTCGTAATATCATGGTGATATCAAACTCACTCCTTCATAAGCTTGTAGAAACACGAATCATCAAAATTTTAACTGTTCTGCAATTGTTGCATTCACTCACACAACAGTTAGGCCCACTCTTTAGGCGACACAATTTTTAATTAAGTCTCAAATGTTTCAAAAATTTCGGTAGAGTTTCCTTTGTAATTAGGCTTATCCACTTGCCATAGGATTACCAAAACCATCCTAACAAAACATCCACAACTTGACAAAGCATCACAATGTATATCAATTATGTAAATCTCAATATTACATGTATTATATTATCGAAATTGATACATGGACATGCGTTGCACCTATTTAAATGATAATACGTAGAATATACCTTTCGATCCTCCATTATTGGGCTATTCAACCGAGTAAGAACATATTTTTTCCTTAATGTTTTCGACCTTCAAGGTGGTCTCCTTGACTCAACGATTTCATCGTAATACCTATACAAAAGCAATCTCAGCTACCACACTCATCTAACTAGTATGAAAAATAGATTCCCCTCATAAGCCAATTACCCACTAGCTTTACCTTTAGTTCATGTTTGTTTTTTTGTATACCTTCCACTGCCATACACATTACACAGTACCACATACTCATTACGTAGCTATCTATCCGCCATTCCCACAATCAGGGGCAATACTAAACATGTAAGTTCAAACTCCAACTCACAAAATCAGCATCGTGGTACTCAAGCCATAAGCAAAGATCGGACCTCAAGTCCTCCAGACTGGCCCAACATCAAACTCACGGAGATTACATCTCGCCCCCTCGATTGGGGAATCACAAGCCATCAAGGAACATATACTACTGAGAGCTCACGTGCGCATAATAACGTGTGGAAGGAATTTCAAGAGGTATATTTCAAGCTGAATCAAGTACGCACGATAAGAATTCTAAGAAAGTGAAGTTTTCCTAAAGGTTCTGCAGCCTCTCTAGGATAAATAAAGACGTCTCCGTACCGATCCGCATAATCTACTAAGCTGCTCATGACCCGTGAGACCTAGTAACCTAGGCTCTGATACCAACTTGTCACAATCCAAATCCCAAACCCGATCATGATGGCGCCTCTCGTGAAGACAAGGCCAGCCTACAAAACAAACGCTTCCTTTTAAGAGCCAACAAAACAAACGCTTCCTTTTAACAGTTATTTAACATTAATAATGCTAAAGCATGATTATCATAATCAAAAGTACAGAAAATGATAATAACAACTGGGAACCATCCCGTCACAGCCCTACATCGGGGTGTCACTAGTCATGAGCTACTGCAGAATTCGCTAAAGAACTACAAGTCCAAAAATGGGAACAAAGTCTGAAATTAATATGAATAAAATAAAATAAGGGAGAAGATTCAGTGCCGCGAACACTAGCGGTCACTTGGCTCAGCTACGATAACAATTCTTCAATCTGCTAATAACCCGCTATCGGACGAACAATACCTGCAGCTGCACGCGAGGTGTTGGAAGTAAAGTGAGTACTTCCAACTCAGTGGTAATAAGAGTAAATAATAATTGAGCGATAATAAATCACGTAAGAAACCTCAGGGGTTGGACCTAGTGGCAATTGGCTTGAGCCTTGGGGTTTGATCCCTTTCAAAGTCTCAAGTTCGAAACCCACTGGGTGCAAATAATTTCTTAGGGCCATCGAACTGGTTAAAACCTGAATTAACCGTGGTGCACTTGTGGGAAACTCCTTGCCGAGGGCCTGTGCACCCCCTGATTAGTCGGGGATAGAAGAGACTCGGACACCCGGTGCAAATCAAAAAAAAAAAGAAATCACGTAAGAACACTTCACCATGCTATATAAGACGGTACAACCCTTTTAGAAAACAGTAATTTCATGAAAATCCTTTTATAAAATATATGGCTCAGTTTTAAACCCCTTTTGAAAATAATCTTTTAACAGTTGCAAACTAATTCCAGCCATCAGTATCACTATGTACAGAAACCCGCCCCTCGGGCAATATCTGCGTTCCTGGTCAGCCATTCGGGCCCCAATACTCAATGATCAGATAGCACCAGCAAATGCAGATAAATATCTCAAGAAATATCACAAACAACAAATAATGAACATATGCATAAATGCAATACATATGATGGTACATTCCAATACCCACTGCGGCGTGCAACCCGAGCTATCCATATTTATTTATCATCGACGGCGCTTACTGGAGGTGTGTACAAACTCCGGAGGGGCTCCTACAGCCCAAGCGCAATATATTGGTCAATCATTGTTACTTGACCAGTCAGCCAATGTTACCTGACCAATTTATATCATACAGTGCCATTGTTACCACTGTTCCAAGTATATATTTCAGCGTCATTGTTACCACTGTTTCAAGTATAACATATAATATCATTATTACCACTGTTTCAAGTATATATTATAGTGTCATTGTTACCACTGTTTCAAGTCACTTTATTATCATCCAAGAAAATAATACAGTAAGCATCTTGGTCATTTACAAAATAGAAGTTTCCAGCTCGAAATGCATTTAAAATCTCATTTAAGTTTTCAAAACTTAGAAATACGGCTATGTTTGCAAAACAGCATTTAAAACCTTAGACTGAAGTTAGATGATATGCAAATCATGAGGAGTAATATCAATCTTCGAAGGATTTTACAAGTCGGCACAAGGCCCCAAATATGGTAATCAGCCTAAATTATGATGATAACAAGTAATTTCAGTGAAACACACAATACAATCAACAATCGGGACGGACCAAGTCACAATCCCCAATTATGCTCTACCCCACTCTCATATTCAGCATTGCAAGTCACTTCAATACAGCACTATTATGTGCAAATTCAGGGTTTCAAATTCTCATGATATCATTTACAAGTACTACTCACCTCAAATACGTGACATCTCTAGCCCACGACACCTTTGGTCCTCAAGTCGGCCTCCACGCTCGTCGAATCTATCCAAATTCAGAGTGAATATATCACAATATTCTAAGGGAATATAACCCAATCGAAAAGACTCAAAAATATCGAAAATCACGAAATTAGCAAAACCTGAGCCCACTTCTCTCAAAATTGCGAAAATTTATATCACCGGATTCCACGAGTCCGTACATATAAAATTTACCAAAATCGGAGTTCAAATGACCCCTCAAATCTTCAAATCTTATTTTCAATCTCAAGCCCTAATTTTTTATGATTTGGCTATGTTTTCTTGGATTTCAAGGATTATTCTTCAATAAAATCCTATATTTAACTCTTACCTCAGATTGATATCAGTTGAAACTCCTTTCAATCCTCGTCCAAAAGCTCTAAAAAATAACTGAAAATGGTGCAAAAATGACCCAAAATCGGATATAAACTCGCTGCCTAGATTTTTTCGGAATTACTGTTCACCAACGCAGTACTGTTCACGCGCGTGGTCACTGTTTTCTGTTCACCTGCGTGGTTACTGTTCACGCGCGGGTACTGTTGACTGCTGCAAAAAATACAGCAACTTTTTAAGAAATTTGCAGCACAGCCATTATTTACTAAAATGACTCTAACTCCATCATACGAATTCGGAATTAGACGATTCTTGTTCCTATGAGTTACAACCTTCAATTAAAACTCAATTCGTAGCTCGTTTGCCCAGTTCAATACCCATTTTACTTGTTAAACAATTAACTAATATTTTGCATCAAAAACCCAATCGCGTCTTGATGAAATTAAACCAAAATTTCCAGATTAGTCCTATAATTCATGATTTAAATTCTGGAAGTCTCGAAATCAATTTTGGATCTCTAGAACTAAAAATGAACCTTTAGATCATTACGTTTATGCTCAAAATGGCAAAAATCTTCCAAAAATGACCCGTTGGGCATCCGAAACACACATGAGGCACCCGGGACCCCGAACAATCACACCAACCAGTCCCAAAATATAATACGGACTTGATCGAGGCCTAAAATCACATCAAAAAACTCTAAAATCATGAATCAACCTCCAATCCAAGCTTTATGAACTTTAGAACTTCTAACTTCTATTTCTGATGCCGAAACCTATCAAATTACGTGCGATTGACTTCAAATTTTGCACACAAGTCCAAAATGACATAACAAAGCTATAGAAACTCTCAGAATTCTATTATGACTCTCAGATCAAAATTTCACCTATCAACCGGAAATCTCTAAGATACGAATTTCGCCAAAATAGGCTAACTTCTTCACTGGACCTCCAAAATTACTTCTGATTGCGCTCCTAAGCCTTATATCATCACCCGGAGCTAACCGAATCATAGGAATTCAATTTCAGTCCCTCTAAATTACAATTCAATATCCGGTTGACTTTTCTAACTTAAGCCTTCTTAAAAGAGACTAAGTGTCTCATGTCTTATCAAAATCACTCTAATTCAACTCTAATGCACCATATACCGATAATGAAACATAAGAAAGTAGAAAATGAGAAAAACGGGGTAGTAACTCACAAGACGACAGGTCGGGTCGTTGCAGTCTCATAATCAAAATCATGACGACTCCCTTTACAAACTAGAGATAACACATGAAAATTTATTGTATCACCACAAGGAAAGCTAAAAATAACACCTTGTATTAGAGCTTGAAAGGCTTACAATTAACCAGTTTTACAGTACATCTCATAAGCATATAAGTAATAACAAGTTTAATAGTTTACATCATAACTTTCACCGCAAAAATATTATTCAAACCACATTCAAAGTATCAGCATACATCGGCTCCTAATAGAGTAGCGAGGAAGCTCAAACACCTCTAGTTTTTTTACTAGCTTTTGGTAAGTTTTTTAAGCATTTAATGTTGAAGTTGTCTAGTTGTGATTACTTGTTTTCCCTTCAATTTAAGGCCTTTAATTAGTTTATAACCAAGATGATCAGTCACTGCAGCTGAACTTTAAACTACTCCATTTTGCTTCCACTATCGATTACCCTACTAACAGGCCTCCCTTGCTGGAATTAAGTTTTTAAAAAACAGATATAAATAATAGAGTTTAACCTGCAACTACAAAACTAGCAAACCAAACTACCCATTACCTTAACACATGTATAACCACTTTTGCTGACAAATACTCCATATCCCACTACTTTTAACCTCTTAAATGCAGTAAGAGCTCTGTTGCTTGCCTGAGATTGTTGCACATCTGAAACCTGAGAACTTTGCACATCTGAAACTTGAGATTGTTGCGCATATGAGTTTTTTGAGTTCTGAACTATGTTGCTATTGCCTTTTCCTTTACCACCCTTAGTTTTAGCAGTCTTCTTACTAGTAGATGCTTGGGAGTCAGCCTTTGATCTCTTTTTAGAGGTTGATTTTTCTAAGTGAGCGACTCCATTTGCACAAACAGAAACATAAATAACAGACAGAATTTAGTAAGGCTTATAAACCTCTTTCTATTGCATACCTGGTGACAGCTTCCCTAAACTTATATACATTTTCAAAGACCATGTTAAGTTATCAAATCACTTTTTCCCATTGTTGATTATACATTACTCTCTTGTTCTCCTTTATTGCTTTCATATTACCACTTTTATGTCCTGATTCATTACCACTCCCATTTTCACTATCACTCTTTAAATTATCAGCATCTGAAATAACATAAAAAGGCTCATCACTAACTAACTTACCAGAAATATTTTTTTTCCTTTATTTATGTCTTCAAAACCTGGATCTATCCCAACTGATCCAAGAAAACACTCAACAACAACATTCTTTTTTTCTTCTTATAAGCCTTCGGATCTGTTTTACCTATATTCAATTTTTCATGCACATTGCTACCATAATCAGGCTCATGCTTTCATCATAAAAAATTCTAGATTTATCACTATCTGCAACATTACCTGCAACTTGTGTATCATCTTCCTCTAAATCTTCATCTTCTATGTCAGAATCAACATCATCTATCGGGTTCTATTTTATCACTACAATCAATATTTTTATTTTGGAAAATTAAAGGTGCATTGAAATCTTCAACAACTCTGCTGGAAGATTCTTCAATGGCTCCACTAGTCACATGGCTATTCTGGATCACATTATCTCCCTTATGGCATACATAAATGTTTATTATATCCTTATTACTTAACAAATCGGCAAGTACCAATAAATCCCTAACTTTTATCAATTCTACCAAACTGTCACCCTTAGAAGATGAATATATATTTTCCTTACAATCGTAAACCTAAAATCCTTACTATAATCAACAATTTCTGGAATATAGTTCGTCTATATCCATATTAAAGTCATATTCAATGTTCCCCCAACATAAATTGGTTATACCTCATTCACAAGCATACCACCAATATGAAACCTTAAATTCAGTTAATTGTCTGCCAAAACCTTAAAATAACAATAAAAAAGACAACAAAGAATAAGGCAAAAAACAGAACAGCTTTGGAAACTAATATAAAAAGACCCGAAATCTAGAACTAACAACAAGCAACATACATGCAACTGTATATTCGGTAAACCAACATCAACAAGCAGAAAGATGTCACGACTCACAAAAAAGACCCAAATGTTTCTGCTACAAACTAAATCGCAGCACCAATCTACCCAAAATATTTCAACAAAAATAATAGGGAATAAAGAATAGGACCTGTATTAAAGCTATCTTTTTTAACAATCTTCAAAATCTTAGAAAAAACCTTAGAATCTCCAGTGCCCTAAACCCTAATTTTTTACACTGATTCACCAGCAAAACCCTAATTTATTCTCGATTTGAAATAGCAGCAACAATAGTCTAGAAAATCGATGGTAGAAACTCAAATTAATGGAGAAAATATCTACTTAAGAGGAAGTGTCTTTCATCTTCGGTGAGAGTGTTTCCGATGAGAGCAAAGAGTTACTGAGAGAAGAACGACTGACTGAATCAAGTAACTCCCCCTTTTACCTTTTACCACGTAAAAATTAACTATACTAAGTAAGCATATTTAGGGTATTAAATATCCATGTGGACTCTCACATGGTAGGTTTTAAAAAAATATCATTAGTAGGAATGAGATAGTGGGGGGTTGTTTGGGGTTATTATGAAGTGTGGATTTTTACGGGCACTTGATAGTTTAAGTAGGAAATTGACAAAGATTATATAATTTAAGCGGAATTAGGGTATTAACTCATTTTTTAACTACATAATTTACCAATCGGTGTCACTTTTCACAAGAGATCTTTTTGGCATCTCTTGTAAATCTTGTTTTGGTACAATATAAAATAATCAAAACGTGAATTTTAAAATTTTGGAAAAATATAATCAATCCAATCCATTTAGTTTCGAAAATTTCTAAAACTGACCTCCAAATAGTGCAAAGCAAATTGGTGGAGGGAGTAGCACTTCCACTCTATTTTCCCTTCATCTTCAACGTGACAATCCAAAATCGACAAGATGCTCTCTAGTACTTTACTCTATTTTGAGGAATTTATGGGAACTATGCCCATCAATTAAACTTAAATTAATTATTCGGTTGTACTCACTTGGATAATAATTACTATACATATTTATTTCATATAAAATTATTATCCGCCTATCCATTAAGAAAGTCTTTAAAGGCTTCAAAGGCAATGAACCTATACCTAACTCATACGTGATCTTTGTTCATACTTTTATTTTCATAAGTAAAATTATTTATCAAATAGGCAATATTTTCATAATATTCACAAAGTAAAATATTGACAAATCAATGAATGCAAGGAGTATCAATTTTTGTTTAGTTATATGATGATTTTGTGTATACAACAAAAAAGGTTTGCTCAATATATATAAATTACAATTCAATTAACTCATTACGTGCATGTAGTTTAATTTTCTCTTACTGCCTATTGAATACCTTTCTTCGCCAACGCTCTCTCCCTCCCTACAAATTTTATATTTTTGTGATTTCGGTGCTATTAAACATTTCTTATAGTACCTGTGGAAGTTCATACCGAAATTTGATCATAGCTGGAGCTGATTTGAAGTGATTGAGAATGAAATTTCAGCTGAAAATCGAAAAAGAACACAGTTATCCAACATTATACCGCTATAGTACTACAACGGTCTACTATAATAATTGAAGAATGACACAATTACCTAATAATATACCGCTACGATATATTATATATGTAGGAGTATATAGCTATACTGCAACAGTATACTATTATAGTATACAATATACTATCATATGTAATATACTGCTATAGTATGCTATAATAGAATACAATATACTATTATAATATATTTCGACTGCTATTTGTTGAAATATCTAAGTGCTATTGTGAAAAACTAAAGTCATGGTTATTGTAACATTATACTATTATAGTATACAATATAATACAATAGTATATTGTAATAAATAAGTTATTTATTTATTTTTTAAAAACTTTCCAACTAGTCCTTGCAAATATTTACTTAAACAAATTTTTGATAGAATTCCATGAAAATAAGATTTATTGTATAAGAAGTATCAGAAGACATTAATAGTAATATCGGAAAAAAGGGAATTAAAAAACTTGAATAAAATTAGAAAAGGAACGCGAAATTAAAAAAATAAACAAAAGGGAAGAAAAACAAAAAAAAAATGAAAAAGAAATGAGCCAAATTGGGTATAAAACAATAGTGAGTTAAGAAAATAAAGAATAAGATGATTCAGGGAAAATATATATGAACAGAAAAAATTAAAAAAAATAAAGAAAAAGGAGAAGTAAAAAGGAGAAAAGAAAGAAAAGAAAAAATAAAGCAGAGAAAAGAAAAAAGAACATGAGAAAGAAAAAAAACAATCACCCACAAAAACTACAATGAATAGAAAAGATAATTAGTTTGGTGGGTAGAAAAATTAATGGATAGGCAAAGATAATTACTTTAGTTTTTGCGGGTAAGACTATAAAACTCTCGTCTAAAAATAGTTGGAGAACAATAAATCAAAGAGAAGCACTAACAAGCAAAGTTCGTTTATTTATTTTGAGATGAAAACTGAATATAAGGTCCAACAGAAACTTTATAAGATTCATATAACATGATCAAATCTCAACTACAGTAACGTTGCACTGACAAGTTCAAAGTGCGTTAATAGAAAACCTATTCATGTCACAAATGTATTTAACAAGATATTATAAGTTGCGTATATCAAAAAGAAAACTCTGCACCTTCTTTCTGTATGTGAATCAAAGTTATTGCTATCCAGGCTTTGGATCAGTAATGGGATGTTGAGTTGTCCCACATCGGAGGGATTTGAGGTCCTTGGTCTCCTTATATGGCTTGTACAATCCTCACCTCATAAGCTAGCTTTTGGGGTTGAATTAGGCCAAATGTCCATTCTTATCATGGTATCAGAGCCAGGCCCATCCCAATTATTGTTACCGATGTTGGGCCCCCATTTATGTTGTCCACGCTCCAGAGATCTGGGCGTGATGGGGGGTGTTGAGTTGTCCCACATCGGAGGGATTTGAGGTCCTTTGTCTCTTTATATGGCTTGGGCAATCCTCACCTCATAAGCTAGCTTTTGGGGTTGAGTTAGGCCCAATGTCCATTCTTATCATGGTATCAGAGCCAGGCCCATCCCAATTATTGTTACCGATGTTGGGCCCCCATTTATGTTGTCCACGCTCCAGAGATCTGGGCGTGAGGGGGATGTTGAGTTGTCCCACATTGGAGGGATTTGAGGTCCTTGGTCTCCTTATATGGCTTGGGCAATCCTCACTTCATAAGCTAGCTTTTGGGGTTGAGTTAGGCCCAAGATCCATTCTTTTCATGGTATCAGAGCCAGGCTCATCCCAATTATTGCTACCGATGTTGGGCCCCCATTTATGTTGTCCACGCTCCAGAGATCTGGGCGTGAGGGGGGGTGTTGAGTTGTCCCACATCGGGAGGGATTTGAGGTCCTTGGTCTCCTTATATGACTTGGACAATCCTCACCTCATAAGCTAGCTTTTGGTGTTGAGTTAGGCCCAAGGTCCATTCTTTTCATGGACATTGAGCCTAACTCAACCCCAAAAGCTAGCTTATGAGGTGAGGATTGCCCAAGCCACATAAGGAGACCAAGGACCTCAAATCCCTCCGATATGGGATAACTCAACACCCCCCATCACGCCCAGATCTCTGGAGCATGGACAACATAAATGAGGGCCCAACATCGGTAACAATAATTGGGATGGACCTGGCTCTGATACCATGAAAAGAATGGACCTTGGGCCTAACTCAACCCCAAAAGCTAGCTTATGAGGTGAGGATTGCCCAAGCCACATAAGGAGACCAAGGACCTCAAATCCCTCCGATATGGGATAACTCAACCATGATAAGAATGGACATTGGCCTAACTCAACCCCAAAAGCTAGCTTAAGAGGTGAGGATTGCCCAAGCCATATAAAGAGACAAAGGACCTCAAATCCCTCCGATGTGGGACAACTCAACACCCCCCATCACGCCCAGATCTCTGGAGCGTGGACAACATAAATGGGGGCCCAACATCGGTAACAATAATTGGGATGGGCCTGGCTCTGATACCATGATAAGAATGGACATTTTGCCTAATTCAACCCCAAAAGCTAGCTTATGAGGTGAGGATTGCCCAAGCCATATAAGGAGACAAAGGACCTCAAATCCCTCCGATGTGGGACAACTCAACACCCCCATCACGCCCAGATCTCTGGAGCGTGGACAACATAAATGGGGGCCCAACATTGGTAACAACAATTGGGATGGGCCTGGCTCTGATACCATGATAAGAATGGACATTGGGCCTAACTCAACCCCAAAAGCTAGCTTATGAGGTGAGGATTGTCCAAGCCATATAAGGAGACCAAGGACCTTAAATCCCTCCCGATGTGGGACAACTCAACATGGGATCACTTATCAAGGCTTACCTCTTAGAGTGAGGTCGTCCATGCAATGTAATGAATGCATAGAGCAGAGATCATAACATCTTTGTTCTCATATAATGTTAGTGATTTCGTCGGGTATATCGGCCATCACTTCTTTTGGTGTCTCAAGTAAAGCGTGGAAGATTACCCTTCGTTTTTCTGGTGGTCGTCTGTTTAGGTTATCCACGAATTATAACCGGGGCATTTGCAGCCGTACCCGTTTTTTATGTCATATTTTAACATGTAGTCCTTTGTCCTTTTGTTTGCATCCGTACCCACTTTTTTACATAACTTCATCCCACGGGGCTGAAGTGATTCTTTTGTACTGGAAAACTTCAACTGAAGTTTTAGTTATAAAACAAAAACTTAGGCCGTTTTCAGCTTAAGTTGTCCAACACTTAGGCTGTTTCCAGCTTAAGTTGTCCAGTTATAAAATAAACACTTAGGCCGTTTCCAGATTAAGTTGTCCAGTACAAAAAAAACATTTCAGCCCCGTGGGCTGAAATTATATAAAAAAATATGTGCGGATGCAAACAAAAAGACAAAGAGTCTACAGGTTAAAAGGGGGCACCCTGCAATTTTTCCCAATATGAATGAGCAAATTTGCTTAAATACTATTTTTCTCTAACAAGTAAAGAAAAAATCCTTTCGATTATTTATATACTCTATATAATAGCTTTATAGGCTCCGATATTTTTTGACGTTTGTGGTGAATGATTATTATACACCTACAATAACATTTGACGTCCAAATAGTACTTATCTGTTGTAGACAAATTATCTAAAAATCAAGTTTTCTTTTTTAGTATTCCACACAAAAGATAAGAAAATATTTCAAATTTAAAATCTCAAAAGATATGCATATTTTAATAACTAAATATCTAAAAAGCTAATATATTATTAATAAATTCAAACTCAATGTATACAGATTTAATAAACGGTAATGCACACATTTTAAAGCTACTTATCGAAGAACTCTATAATGGTAGCTTTTTAACTTTTTCACTTTTTAATAAGTGAAGGTACCTTATAGTATTAGTTTTTATGGGCATTTTGGTACTTGACCTCAGCCCTTCCATTGTAACATTGGAAATAAATCTTATTCTTTCACTGCATGTTACAGCATATGAATTGTACAACAGTTGTTTAATGTTGCGGCATGTGAGAAGTTTGAATTTTCTTTTGCTTATAATGTGGAGGTGATAATTTGTTTTATGTGTCTGTGAATTGATTTGAATTAGAGTTATTGAGATGAATCTTTTTAGAAATTTCTCTATAGCTTTCTCTGATGTTGTTCAAAGGGGTAGATCCTGAAGTACAATGGCATATGGATCAGGTGCTACGTAAGACATATCTTCTTGATGCTAACATTAATTACTTCTTTTATTGAAAAAACAATGGCATAAAGAAAATACTAAGTTTGATTTCTATGATCCCAAATCTTTTTATGCTGAGGTTATTTTCTGAAAATACAGTATAAGTATTACACAGTTCTTTGTATTAACAAGTAGTTTTGAGAGTTTTTATCTAGAAAACCTGCCTCCTAAGAAAGTTAGACAATCAATTTTAGGCCCGATGAAGACTCTGGTGCAACTTGCATTATTGGAACACTCATTAACCTGAAGGTACCAACCTCATGGTAGCAATAAATAAAACTACGGCAAATTTGCATAACTGTTATGAGCAATAAAAGAAGAAGAAAAGTTTTGCTGAGCTAAATAAGGAGAGAGCGAATTCTTATTGATATTGGATGAGTTACAATGGAATAGAATTCTCTATTAATAGGGAGATGTTGACTTAGCCAACAAATAATAAACCCTAAAATTTCTCTAAATATGAACATTCACCATAAATAGAATTCTCTTTATAACGCCCCCCGAATGTCTATTCAACAGATAATATGTCTCGTTAAAACCTTAACTAAAAGAAAATCCAATGGGGAAAAAATTCTAGAGAAGGAAAAAGAGTACACATATCTAATAATACTCCTTTTGGTTGTCTCGTTAAAAACCTTGCAAGAGAAACCCAGTGGGACAAAACCTTGAAAGGAAAAAAGAGTGCAACGCACATTAACTCCTCCTGATGAGAGCATTAATTCACATCCTTGAGTCATCGCATCCCAATCTTGTGCACCATCTTCAAAAGATTGTTGGTAGAGATTTGATAAACAAATCAACCATATTAACTTGAATGAATATTTTGCACCTTGAAATCATCAGTCTTGATAGATATATAATGTCTTCACAAATATCGTGGAAATGCTCTTCAATATCTCCATAGAGGTATTGCACCTAGGGAGTGGTACCTCAAGATTAGGGGTGTACAAAGGAAACCGACAAACCGCACCATCCTGATAATCCGAGTCAAACCGAGAAAAAAAACCCGACTATGGTTTGGTTTGACTTGGTTTGGTGTTGAAAAAAAACCCGACCATAATTGGTTTGCTTTGGTTTTAACTAAAGAAAGTCAAACCGAAACCAAACCAACCCGACATTAAATATATAGAAATTTTAGATATATTTAATATATAAATATACTTATTGTAACGTAATTAATAAATGTTCCTTTAAAAAATTCATAATTTTATCTTTTAAGGTATTATTTCAAGGGCGGACTTAGAACTTTTGAATGTTCCAATAAGTTTTATAGCTATTAATATTAGTAAATTAAATAATGCTAACAATCAATACTAATGCTAACAAAAGACATTCAATTCAATATTACGGACGGGGGTGTATTAAATATCTATTTTTTGTTTTGCAATAATTTATATAAAAATACATAACCTATTTTTATTTTACTTTAGCTTTTAGTCATGTAATTACTACTCCTTTATTAGTCTAATTATTTTAGCAGACTTAGTATTTTTAAATTATTTTTATTTTTATTATGACTTTTTAATTAACAATATTTATATTACATAATTTTATTGTCTTTATTGTTGAATATTTCAGGATAATGTCATGACACATCTCATATTTTGTATTATTTCTTGAAAAATACTTTATATAGTTGTATCTTACTAGGATTAAAGAAATATTTTGAGCATATGTTATATATTTGTTCTACGAAGATTTTACCGGAAAAAATCCGAGAAAACACGAATAATCGGAAAACTTGAGAAAATTCGATATTGAAAAACTTTATTGGGTTGGTTTTGGTCTTTAGATTTAATAACTCGAAAAAATTGGTTTGGTTTGGTAATTGTAAAATCCGAACCAACCATGCCTATGTACACCCCTACTCAAAATCAAGAATTGTAGATGCTTCAAGCAACTTAAATCCTTCATAGATTGTCATATAAGTTAAGTCATATAAGCCATATAATTGACTTAGTTAGATGAATATCAAGTTTTCATGTCATGCTCGACATATAAGATATCGAAAACTGATTGCACATACCATTGACTTTATACTTTTAAGTATTTGAACTACATGTCTTTCATATTAAACCAATTCTATTTGGCCAATATTTTTGTATCTGTCTCGACAGCCTTAAGATCCACATCTATACTTAGTTCTATCATAGATGTCGTCGACGAACATTTTATATCGGTTCCAGTATTTTTTCATAAAGACATAACATAGAGATCTCTTCATTCATATATTCAGGTACATGAATCTCTCATGAGATTTTATGAAGTGTTATGTCATGTGACCTTCTAGATCACTAGCCTCCTTTATTATGATCACTTTGATCATTTACTCATCTTCTTTATCAAGAAATTTATTTGAAACCGATTTGTCTATATGCTTTAAGCGTACCATAGATTTTATCCTTCCAGGACTTAATATGAGCATTTGCAATTAGAATATGGTTACTTTCTTTGGGTCAATAAATGGGTATGGCATGCATTGCAATATATTGCAAACGAATTATCTTTTTATGAACTTCAGTTCATATTATGATATTCGAGGATCTATATATACACATGATAATCCGATCTACATAACTTTCTCTCAATTGTTTATCATGTCTCCTCCTCATGTTAGAAAAACTAACTTGTTTCCTAAACTTTGGGAATCCATCTTTGTGCATTACCGTGTTAATATACATTGCAAATCAACAATAATAAGATGGAATTATTTGGTTACTGATCTTTAACCACTTGTGAGTGGACAATATAATATACTCTCATATATAACGTATATCAAACTAATATATATATATATATATATATATATATATATATATATATATATATATATATATATATATATATATATATATATATATATATATATATATATATATATATATATATATATATATATATATATATATATAACTTTGTTCTCATAAGCAATAGTTTAGCTATTATGTGGAGGCACTCAATATATTATTTTGATAAACCAACTGTGATGTAAACCAACTTATCAAGATAAATTTCTTGAATAGAAAATCATAACATAAAAATGCATTGTGGAATGCTCGAAAGCTTCTTATTTTTAGTCCAGCAAGGTGGTAAACATAAAATATAACTTATACTCGAAATTAAATTACTGAGCAAGTTACCTCGCAAGCACCGGTCATGTTGCGGGTTAATAATATCGCACATGTAACCATCTCATAGATGCATTTTATGTGGTATATATGGCAGGTCAACGGGCTCATATTCACCTTTGATATATCCAGCATTCATGAGATTCAAATCCGATTTTAGTTGGTCAATTAATTAATGAGAACAAGCAACATTAGAGAATTGTAAAGAACTTTCTAGTTCTTCAATATTTACCCATGTGAATTCTCTTTTACTTTTGCACATCATACTTAAATTGATATGACTAAGTCAGTTATGCAAACTGGATATTAATCAAGTCTATTATGATATGAGTGTTATATCAATAAAGTTCTACTTTATTATGGCATTCTTTTATTTGTGTAGTACAAACTGGAGAATAAAATGGATAACTTTTCACTTAAATATTACCAGCTACAAGTTGTAGTAATAGACGATATTAAATCTTCCTTTATTTATAGTCTCAATATAACCAACCTCTTTCACGAACACTTTAGAAACTGAATAAATTTCTTTGAGACTTACTACAACATAATACCTTATTGGTAATCAATTGTGTTTCTCCAAAATAGTATAATTGGCTCTTACAGAGTTCTCAATTAATTTTGTACTACCACATATTCATCCACATCCATATGATGAATATCTCTTTTAAAGAGAAAGTTCTTCCATTATGGTCATGGTGAAAATCATAATAAGCAATATATGTTGCTTCTATTATTTTTGCAATGTAATAATCGCGTTGCCATAATATTTTGGCTAATCACAATAAGCATGTGATCAATGACCATTCATGCCATAATAATAACATTATTTTCTTATTTTCCCTCAAATCTCCTTCTAGAGGTGAGTGTGGTATATTCACTATCACTTGCATGTTCATATTCTTTCAAGAATGAGTATATATTCACAAATTAGATGTTGTCATATTCACATCATGAATGGATCATAGTCATCTGTATGTGCTTTATGAAATCTCATGTCTAATTAACGACAAACATTACATTCACAGAGTGAAGGATTATTTTGAGAATCCTTATTATTCTCATTATCATAATGATGACGATTAAAATTTTGTTTATTGCCACATCCAAATCTATTGATACCTTCACGGTAATAATTTTGTCTTCTTTCAGATTTATCACATACTGCTATCACATTCTCTAAAGGGAATGAGAATGAAGCAAACTCATTGGGACGGGTTTTCAATAGTTTGCCCACAATTATACATGAATTTGATCATGGAAAGGCATAAAAATTTTATCACTTCAGGTGGGTGTATTTTCTTACAAACTCCACTAGAGTTATAATCAAACTTTGTTGTCTTTGCTTGTATATAAAATCAAATATAGAACTTCAAGAATTTAAAAGAGAAAAGTAAAGTAAAATACTTAACTTAAATCCAGAATTTAATCATGAAGAAAGTTTATGGAATAATTGACTGTTTGACTCAAAAGTAATCAAATGCTTTCCGATCAAATCAATCGAAATAAATCAAGGGTAAATCGTAGTTAAGAATAATTAACTCTAGATCTGAGAATAATACGAATTAAAAGGCATAGTCGAGTATAAATGTCGATACCGATTAATGTTAGATTTGATAGAATAAATAAAGATGCATTAAGTAACAAAAATATGAGTAAAGAAAAAGATTCACCCGGTCTTCAGTGAGTCGGATCTTCCTTTTTTTCATAAAGATAAATAATAGACGTGTACAAGAACTTCATGACCCTTTTTGGATATGATGAAAGTATTGGATCACATATTCTCATTTTTCTAGAGAAGTATGTTTACAAATTTTCTAGAGAGAGAGGGAGATCCCGAGATCCCCCTTTTACAATGTTATGGTCTCATTTATATAATAAGAGACCCTCGTCAAAATAATCAAAAAGGTACAATTTAAAGGGAATATTCGGTTGAATATTCCTTTTGAGTTTTCCAAGATAAACTAGATGCTTCATGGACTGTACGTCCATGACCGTTGATGACGGTCCAACCTTGGTGTGTACGTCCACATCCTTGGTGTATACATCCACGTCCTTGGTGTGTACGTCCGTGATAGTTGAGGACGTCCACGTCCTTGGTGTGTACGTCCACGATAGTTGAGGACGTCCACGTCCTTGGTGTATACGTCCACGACCTTGATCTCGTATCGAATTACTCTGATCTAATTTTGACCCATACAGTTATTCTCTCCGCTGATTAAGGTCGGGATCCGGCCGAGCTTGATGAGCGGACTTTGCCGAGTATAGTTCAAGAAACTTAGAGGGGGAGATCGAACGCCGTTTTTGTCGTGACCTAGGATGGCCGTGGTCATTTATACATTGGAGATGGCCGTAGCCATTTATACTTTCAGGATGGACGTAGCCATTTATATTTTGGAGATGGTCGTAGCCATTTATACTTTGAGGGTGCACGTAGCCATTTATATTTTGGAGATGGCCGTAGCCGTTTATATTTTGAGGATGGCCGTAGCCATTTATATTTTGAGGATGGCCTTAGCCATTTATACTTTGAGGATGGCCGTAGCCATTTTTATTTGGAGATGACCGTAGTCATTTATACTTTGAAGGTGGCCGTGGCCATTTATATTTTGGAGATGGCCGTAGCCATATTTACTTTGAAGATGGTTGTAGCCATTTATATTTTGAGGATGGCCGTAGCCATTTATATTTTGAGGATGGTCGTAGTCATTTATACATTGAGGATGACCGTAGCCATTTTTATTCTAGAGATGGCCATAGCTATTTATACTTTAAAGGTGGTTGTAGCAATTTATATTTTGGAGATGGCTGTAGCCATTTATACTTTGAAGATGGCCGTAGCCATTTATATTTTGGGGATGGTCGTAGCCATTTATACTTTGAAGATGGTCGTAGCCATTTATATTTTGAGAATGGCCGTAGCCATTTATATTTTGAGTATGGCCGTAGCCATTTATATTTTGAGGATGGCCTTAGCCATTTATACTTTGAGGATGGCCATAGCCATTTTTATTTTGGAGATGACCGTAGTCATTTATACTTTGAAGGTGGCCGTAGCCATTTATATTTTGGAGATGGCCGTAGCCATTTTTACTTTGAAGATGGTCGTAGCCATTTATCTTTTGAGGATGGCTGTAGCCATTTATATTTTGAGGATGGTCGTAGCCATTTATACTTTGAGGATGGTCGTAGCCATTTTTATTCTGGAGATGGCCGTAGCTATTTATACTTTAAAGGTGGTTGTAGCCATTTATATTTTTGAGATGGCTGTAGCCATTTATACTTTGAAGATTGCCGTAGCCATTTATATTTTGGAGATGGCCGTAGCCACTTATACTTTGAGGATGGCCGTAGCCATTTATATTTTGAGGATGCCGTAGCCATTTATATTTTGAGGTTGGCCGTAGCCATTTATAGTTTGAGGGTGGTTGTAGCCATTTGTATATTGAGGATGGCCGTAGCCATATATAGTTTGAGGATGGCCGTAGCCATTTGTATATTGGAGATGGCCGTAGCCATTTATACTTTGAAGGTGGCCGTAGCTATTTATGGAGATGGCTATAGCCATTTATACTTTGAAGATGGCCGTAGCCATTTTTACTTTGAGGATGGTCGTAGCCATTTATATTTTGAGGATGGCCGTAGCCATTTATACTTTGAGGATGGCCGTAACCATTTATACTTTGAGATGGCCGTGGCCGTAGCCATTTATTCTTTGAAGGTGGTCGTAGCCATTTATACTTTGGAGATGGCCGTAGCCATTTTTACTTTGAAGATGGTTGTAGCTATTTATCTTTTGAGGATGGCTGTAGCCATTTATATTTTGAGGATGGTCGTAGCCATTTATACTTTGAGGATGGTCGTAGCCATTTTTATTCTGGAGATGGCCGTAGCTATTTATACTTTAAAGGTGGTTGTAGCCATTTATATTTTTGAGATGGCTGTAGCCATTTATACTTTGAAGATTGTCGTAGCCATTTATATTTTGGAGATGGCCGTAGCCGTTTATACTTTGAGGATGGTCGTAGCCATTTATATTTTGAGGATGGCCGTAGCCATTTATATTTTGAGGTTGGACGTAGCCATTTATAGTTTGAGGGTGGTTGTAGCCATTTGTATATTGAGGATGGCCGTAGCCATATATAGTTGAGGATGGCCGTAGCCATTTGTATATTGGAGATGGCCGTAGCCATTTATACTTTGAAGGTGGCCGCAGCTATTTATATTTTGGAGATGGCCATAGCCATTTATACTTTGAAGATGGCCGTAGCCATTTTTACTTTGAGGATGGCCGTAGCCATTTATATTTTGAGGATGGTCGTACCCATTTATACATTGAGGATGGCCGTAACCATTTATACTTTGAGATGGCCGTGGCCGTAGCCATTTTTACTTTGAAGGTGGTCGTAGCCATTTATACTTTGGAGATGGCCGTAGCCATTTATACTTTGAAGATGGTCGTAGCCATTTATCTTTTGAGGATGGCTGTAGCCATTTATATTTTGAGGATGTTTGTAGCCATTTATACTTTGAGGATGGTCGTAGCAATTTTTATTCTGGAGATGGCCGTAGCTATTTATACTTTAAAGGTGGTTGTAGCCATTTATATTTTCGAGATGGCTGTAGCCATTTATACTTTGAAGATTGCCGTAGCCATTTATATTTTGGAGATGGCCGTAGCCATTTATACTTTGAGGATGGCCGTAACCATTTATATTTTAAGGATGGCCGTAGCCATTTATATTTTGAGGTTGGCCGTAGCCATTTATAGTTTGAGGGTGGTTGTAGCCATTTGTATATTGAGGATGGCCGTAGCCATATATAGTTTGAGGATGGCCGTAGCCTTTTGTATATTTGAGATGGCCGTAGCCATTTATACTTTGAAGGTGGCCGTAGCTATTTATATTTTGGAGATGGCCATAGCCATTTATACTTTGAAGATGGCCGTAGCCATTTTTACTTTGAGGATGGCCGTAGCCATTTATATTTTGAGGATGGCCGTAGCCATTTATACTTTGAGGATGGCCGTAACCATTTATACTTTGAGATGGCCGTGGCCGTAGCCATTTATACTTTGAAGGTGGTCGTAGATTTATACTTTGGAGATGGCCATGGCCGTAGCCATTTATACTTTGAAGGTGGCCGTAGCCATCTATACATTGGAGATGGCCGTAGCTATTTATACTTTGAAGATGGGCGTAGCCATTTATATTTTGGAGATGGCCGTAGTCATTTATTCTTTGAAGATGGTCGTAGCCATTTATATTTTAAGGATGGTCGTAGCCATTTATATTTTGAGGATGGCCGTAGCTATTTATATGTTGAGGATGGCCGTAGCCTGAGTAAGGCGCGTAGCGTGAGTAAGGCACGTAGTCTTAGTAAGGCACGTAGCCTGAGTAAGGCACATAGCCTGAGTAAGGCATGTAGCCTGAGTTGTTGTTCAACCGTAGTTGAACCTTTGTTATTTTGTTGTCAAAGGCATAGAGTCTGAGTAAGGCACATAGCCTGAGTCCCAGTTCTAACAAGGCCGAACTTATCGAATTTTGATTGTGAAAGCATATGCCTGTGAACAAGGCCGAACTTTTCGAATTTTGATGGCGAAGGCACATTACCGGAGTCCCAGTTCGAACAAGGCAGAACTTAAGAAATATTGATGGTGAAGGCACATAACCTGTTACTTAGTTTACTTAATTTTGCTTGCATGAGAGAATATGATGCATTTCCTCTTCGTGTATTTCGAAGAATGCTCCTGCTTCTATACCATTTAGAGAAATAGTTAGTTAAAAATGAAAGCGTTTGTTATCACGATTTGATCTATTGACTCATGAAGAGGAGTGACCATCACTCTAGTTGTACTTTTAGTGGCAGCTACCAGTTTTGGTAAGGCTGTCCTTTCGTAAAGTTTTACGTCTACAACCGTGTGTGTTGTAGAGGCTATGAATATTTTATATTCAAGTTAAGATATGTAGGTCCAGCCAGTATATCCTTGTTTAGACTGATAGTGTTTTGGTCCGTTTTTCCCTTTCGACCGAGATATAAAAAGCAGTGATTCTTTCGCCGCCTTTTCGTGAATTGGCGACAATCCGAAAAAATGAATTTCCCTAAACCAAACTGTCAAGGGTTAGGCACTATTCACAAATGTGGATTAAAAAGAATGGCGTTTGACAGATGGCCAACATCCACAGCCACTTACTCAGGCTCTATTTGCAATAAATATATTAACTTCCTTCTCTCTAGCTAGTTGGATTAAAAATTCTGGGTTGAAATATTGGAAAAACTTAAACCACAAAAGAGTTTCTTAACAGAACTAATACAAGTTGCAAATCAAGATTAAAGGATGAGAATCAAGGAAAGTACACATTGTGTAGCAAAAATAATTTCTTGAAATCACAATTCCTTCTTTCCATGTTATGGTAGAGAGCCGTATTAGGAAATATCTGTCATGAACAGACCGTGGAACTAAAATTGAATTCTAGATCTAGAGGAAACTAAAATGTTAACTAGAAAATCCTTACAGACGGCGTCAAGTTGTTTGATTCAAAAGTTATCAAATACTTTTCGAGAAATCAATTGAAATAAATCAATGGTAAATTCTAGTTAAGAATAATTAATTCTAGATCTGAGATGAATAATACGAATTAAAAGGCATAATCGAGTATAAATGTCGATGACGATTATTATCAGATTTTGATAGCATTAATAAAGATACGTTAAGTAACAAAAATATGAGTAAAGGAAAAGATTCACTCGGTCTTCAGTGAGACGGATCTTCTTTCTTTTCATAAAGATGAATAATAGACGTGTACAAGAATTTCATTACCCTTTTTGGATCTGATGAAAGTATTAGATTACATATTCTCATTTTTCTAGAGAAGTGTGTTTACATATTTTCTAGAGAGAGGGAGAGAGAGATCCCGAGAACCTCCTATTACAATGTTAGGGTCTCCTTTATATAATAAGAGACCCTCCTCGAAATAATCAAAAAGGTACAATTTATAGGGAATATTCGGTAGAATATTCCTTTTGAGTTTTCCAAGATAAACTAGATGTTTCATGGCCTGTACGTCCATGACGTTGATGATGGTCCGACCTTGGTGTGTAAGTCCTGACAGTTGAGGACGTCCACGTCCTTGGAATGTACGTCCACGGCCTTGATCTCGTACCGAATTTCTCTGATCTAATTTTGACCCATACATTGACAATCATTATGCTCAATCCAAAGCTTCTACTCAATTGGTTAGAGTCTCGTGCTGATAACGTATTATGAACAATAAAAGAAGAAGAAAAGTATTGCAGAGCAAAGTATGGAGAGATCGAATTCTTATTGATATTGGATAAATTACAATGGAATAGAACTCTTTATTTATAGGAAGATGTTGACTTAACTACCAAGTAATAAACCCTAAAATCTCTCTAAATATGGTCATTCACCGTAAATAGAGTTCTATTTACGACAATAACAATTTTTACTTGTTTTTATTCTCATTTCCTCTATGTATCATGTCCTTGAACGGTTGGGAATAAAGAATCATATCAGCAGTCTGCATAAATTTTCTTGGAATATTTTTTAGATGGGACAAATTTTACTGCCTACACTTCGGATATGTTTGTTCAATGGTGAAACTTTTGGGATCATGTTATTATGCAGGTTTTGATAGGTCCATCGCTGGAGTCATATCCAAACGAAAAGAGGTATTCGTGCACATTAGTTGATGATGCTAAGAGGTTTCTTGAAGCATAAAACTCCATATTTTCATTAGTCAATCAATACATTCAAGGCAAACCTTGTAAATAGGTGACGTGAGTTATGTGTAAGTATATGAAAGCAGCTACTCACTTACTAGGTGAAAATTTCATTTATATGAATCTACATTTTAATCATATAATCAAATTATAATAGGTTAGTTATTTGTATTTGACTAGCTTTTGGGTGAGTGCTATTTTCTTTAATTTGTTTAGCTTTAAAAGTATTCTGCTCTATTAACTTGAAGTTCTCAGATTTTCTAATGTTATGGGGCATACGCCCGTACTCAGCATGGGCCCGCCATCTAGTCTTTTATAGATGCTAGTGTCATAGTAGTGATATAATGCTTAAAGTGGTGGAGAATATTTGATAGCTTTCCCTCGAAGGAAATCTAAGAGCTTAGCAGTTGAATTTTCTATTTCAGTAAAAGTTGCAGTTGGTTGAGATTCTCATCAACACTTTCATATTTGGTCAAAATCTCTCGACTTATTGTTGTAATCTTAGAGATAATACATGATCATTATAAACAGGTAATTTTACAAAGAATGTAAAATATGTGAAAAAAATGGATGTTGTTGCTATAATTGAAAAAGCTATCATAGAGAGATAAAATACCACATAAAAGATCAATTTCAATAAAAACTTATCTATTATAATGAAGTGTTCTTATAACAAGATGTTATTATAAAAAGATCGACTATAATCGTATTCGTACAGGAATATTGTGGAGATATTGTGGCTGAGGAGACAATGGCCCAAATTTAAGGTCCAATGGGCCCGTTGGACCTGAGTCCTAGAATTGCTTTACGGGCTTCGACCTCTCGAGGATTGAGGATTTTTCAGCGATTGCAGGAAGTAAAGAAAAATGGTTTCTAAGTAATTTTTGTCATTTTATTTTATATTTTTTTCTTTTCTGTGTACATTATAATTAATTCCTTACAGCTTGTCTACTTTGTAAGTTTCGAAAAATAAAATGACACATTTTTTTATATATATGTGATTTTTTTAATTATCATGCAAATTTAAAGTAGGATTTTTTCTTTGTTTCTCATTCGGTGTCCGGTACTCGTATTGGAGCCCGACTATATCCGTATTCGCGCCGGATAAGATCCCATTCGGGAAATAGCACTCCCTATCAAAAAATTTCCATACTCAAGTTCGAACTTGAAACATTTGGTTAAGGGAAGAATAAACCATTCACTGCACCAAATGGTGGACTTTTTATTCTTGTGCATAACTTAAAAACTTCTCAAACATTACTATTATTGGGGAGAGGGGTGAGGGGAGCCTTTATACTAATTAATAACGTAAAAGAGAGAATCTTCACTAAACTAATATCTTTCTGTTTGTTTCCTTTTTATGAAGGTTTGGATCCTAAAGATCATTGGACAAAATTAGGTCACGCAAGAATCCAATGATATGCTCTTTTCCTCTATTCAAATGTGTGTCAGCCTCGAATTTAAGCAACAAAAAGATATTCCTCGTTCGCAATTTTAATAAGCTAAATTTATTCTAGTTTAATTTTGGATATGTTTTTTTTTGTCATTCAACGTAATTTTAAAGTATTTATAAAATATAGTAAGCTAAGTTACTATTTTATACTTCATGCGTGTCACTTAAAAGGTATCACCATTTTTATATGAACTCTCTAGATTCCTTAGCTAAATGGAGATTGCTTATTTTGGCTTTTGACCCCCTAAATGGCATTAGTGAGTTCAGCTTTTTTGGCTCCTCAACTTGCTTATTCCCTTTTATTTAAAAAAAATATTCAAATAAGATGCTTATTATGATTATAAAGAGAAAAAAGTTATTATAATAATAAACATAATAATACAACATTTAAATACTTCAACTTGTTTGATAACTTCAAACAAGTAGCACTGATACGAGTGTTCACCCTTAAAATGGATAAAAATTAAATTTATACACGGTTTTAAGGATACGTGAATTGGTTCAACACAAGTAATGTGACGACCCGGCCCGTCACGTGAGTTACCACCCAGTTTTCCCTCATGTTATGCTTCATTATGTTTCAATATCAATCTTTAAGTTGATCGGATAGAATTGAATTGGTTTTAGTTGGAAATGAGACACTTAGTCCCTTAAAGGGAAGTTTGTTTTCGAAAAAATCAACTAGAAGTTGACTATTTAAATAGAGGGCTTGGATGTAAATTTTGATGATTCGGTTAGCTTCGGGGGATGATTTATACATTAGAAGTGAAATCGGAATTGAATTTGGAGGTCCGGTGTAGAATTAGGCTTGAATTGGCTAACTTTGAATTTTGGCAAATTATGGTTGATATGTGAGATCTTGATCCGAGGGTCGGAATGGAATTTTCAGAGTTTCAGCACCTCCGTTAGGTGATTTTGGACATGCATGCAAAGTTTAAGGTCACGCGGGAGTGTTTAGATCGGGGTTTTTATCGAATATGCAACTCGGAGATTTTTATAAAATTTAGACTTTGATTTGATCATAATTGAGGATTTTGATGTTAACGTTAACGTTTTGATGATTCGAAAAAGTTTGAATAAAGTATTAGATCACGTTTGTGCCTTTGGTTGAGATCTCGGGGACTTTGGGGTGAATTCAGGTGGTTGAACGGAGGTTTATTGGAGTTGTTGCATGAAATTGAGTTCTGGTTTCTGTTGTTTCCGCATCTGCGAAAAATGGGCCGCATAGGCGATTCCGCAGATGCGGCTGTTCGACCGCATAAGCGGCCTGAGGAGGCCCGGCTTGGACCGCTGGAGCGGAAAGGAAACCAGAGGAGCGGCTACCGCATAAGCGGTCTACGATCGCAGAAGCAGTTCCTGACGAGTAAGTGAGACCGCATAAGCAGTCAGTTGGCCGCAGGTGCGGTGACCACAGATGCGATGCTTGGACCGCAGAAGCGGAAACCGCTGTTGGCAGAAGGGTTTAAAACATTAATAATTCCGTGAGCTCATTCATAACTTCCTCCATTTATTTCCATCTTGGGAGCTTTCTGGTAGAGATTAAAGAGGGTTTCGACGGGAATTGATTGGAGGTAAGTCTCGTGACTTAGAAACATCATTTTTGTTAATAATCAACCTTAAATTCATGAAAAATTTTGGAAAATTTTGAAGAACTAGGGCTTGAGCTTTTGAATTCCAAATTGGGATTTGATGGCACATTTGAGCTCCAGTTTGGTAAATTTTATATGTACGGACTCGTGGCGAGACGAGATATCCGGTGATGTGACTTTCGTAATTTTTCGAGAAGTGGTTCTAGGGCTCGAGTTTTTACAACTTCGTGATATTTAGTGTTTTTCGAGAAATTTCGATTGTGTTATGTTTCTTTAGCATATAGTAATGTATTTGTTGTTGTTTTGGCTAGATTCGACGCGCGATGGGGTCGATTCAAGAGGAAAGGGCATTGCGGACTAGTCTACGGCCAGCTATAAGTGAGTAATAGATGTAGATGATGGCATGATGGTTTGAAACCCCTATATATCACACTGTGACGCTGCATTGAGGCAAGACATGTACTCTACAGTGAGTGCGGGGTCGTTTGTGGACGGGGACTATGGCTTAGTCTATACGAGTGATGTCCATACTGTGTTATTGGCTAGAAATTGGCTGGTACACATCCTACTTGGATTGTTATGAGCATATTTGGCTGCGTGCCGATTACTTGGATCCCTTAGGGATTATTATCACTGTTTCCATGATGCTGAGCATGTTTCCATGATATCATCCCTGAGTTAAACACTGTCTCGAAATAATTAGTAAACTTCTAAGGTTTAAAAACGCTTTAATTACTGATAAAAGAAACTAAAAATGGTAGACTTGATTGTACCCGTGTGGCTTGTATGCATATAATTGGACTGATTGTGGATCGAGCTGCACGCCTCAGCGAATGCTACGATGATATTGCTCTTGGGTTGTAAGATCCCCTCCGGAGTCTAAACCCCCACAGTTAGCGCGGGATCCCAAATGGATCGAGTTGTACGCCGCAGAGGTCATGTGCATTGCATTGCATTCATGCATTGACATCTATTTGTCTACCTGTCGTTGATTTGTTGTTGTTTCACCGTAAAATGTGCTAAGTTGTTAGTTTCAGGTTTACGTTGTGGTATTTTTGGGATTTCATACTTTCAGTCATTATACATGTCTATTACCATTGAGATGCAAGTACTCACTTTACTCCCTGCACTATGTTTGCAGATTCACGTACCTCGGGAGCATAGTTGAGCTTTTGTTGTTTTAGAGTTTCTCATGAGTTGTCGAGGTAGCTGCCTGATGTTTGCAGGGCCCGACTCCTCGCCTACCCTTTATTATTTCCGCATTTGTGAACATCACTATTACTGAGGATTTATTATTTCGTTGTCTTAGAGGCTCTAGACTCATGACCCAAAGTTTTTGGGAGTTTTATTAGCAGTTGTTTCGATTTTCATAACACATCTGTCTACTATCTGGTCGGAACAATATTATTTTGATAATTTAATACAATAAATTGGTAATTGGTTGAGTAGTTGAGTTGTGAGTGTTAATTTGTCAGGCTTGCCTAGCATTTGTGTTAGCCGACATCACGATCGGGATTGGGGTTGTGACAAGTTGGTATCAGAGCCTAGGTTACTAGGCCTCATGACTCATGAGCCGGTTAGTAGAGTCTCGCGGATCGGTGCGGAGATGTCTGTATTGTCGACGCCCCCCTTTTTCCCTCCCGAGGGAGAGGAATCGGGTTTTGCGACATTATGGGCTGAATGACTCTTTTATCCCCTTTTGGGGGAATTTGGGCTATGGAGTTTGAAGAATCGCCACATAATGATTATACACTACTAGAAAAAAGGGGCTTTAGTGGCAATTAAAAATGTCTATAGCGGCAATAATAATCGCCGCTACAAGCTTTACCGACTATTGATTTTTAGCCAGCAAAGCCTTTAGCGGCCGTTCTAACAAAAGCTGGTAAAAGGTATGGTTTATGGACGCTAAAAACCATTAATTTTAACTATTATTATTTACGGCAATTATTTGACTGCTGAATCTATTACATAAAGGCTAACTATGCTCTTTTAGCGTTTATTTTTATAGCTGGTATATTTGATTAAATTGCCACTAAAAGTTAGCACTTTTATCGATAATTATTTGCGGCAAATAGAATGACTACAATATCCATTATGAAAATGTCAGAATGTATCCCTCTAGCGACCATTTTTATGGCCAGAAAATTCAATCAAATTATCGCCAACAGTCATAAGCATTAACGATATACAGTTAACCGTAATTAACAATGACTGCTATGTTCGTCTAGAAAATATTACTAGTAAATCCAACAAAATTACTAATAAAGAGAGCCTCTTGGTGGCAAAGAAGTTTGACACTAAAATATATTACTATTAATTCATAAAATAATTTGCTTAATCTAAAACAAACAAATGAAAGTAGTAAACCAAATTATTAATGTCACAACATAAAAGAAAAACTTATATTGTTCATACTAATATAACCAATCCTATCGATAATGACTTCAAATAATTTTCGTAACTTTTCAATCATATTAAAATCTTCTACATGCGAAATTTTTTGTGACGATTCGACCCGTCGTCCTATGTATTACTGCTTTGTTTCCCCCTTATTGTGTTGCTTCATGTTTCAATATCAGTATTAGGGTCGATCGGGTGTAATTGAATTGGTTTTGGTTGAAAATAAGGCACATGGCCTCTTAGAAGGAAGCTTGTTTTGGAAAAGCCAACCGGAAGTTGACTTGTGAGTTAGAAGGCTCGGATGTAATTTCCGATGATTCGGTTAGCTCGGGGAGATGATTTTTGACTTAGGAGAGCGATCGGAATTGAATTTGGATGTCCGGTGTAGAATTAGGCTTGAATTGACGAAGTTTGAATTTTGGTGGATTCCAGTTGATAGGTGAGATTTTGATTCGAGGGTCGGAATAGAATTCTGGGAGTTGCACTAGCTTCGTTAGGTGATTTTGGATATGTCTGTAAATTTTCAGGTCATTCGGGCGTCGTTTGGTTGGGTTTTTGATCGAATATGATTTCGGAAGTTTTAAGAAAATATAAGCTTGAATCCGTTGTAATTTTGATGATTTTTGTGTTAAAGGACGTGTTTTTATGATTGGAACAAGTTTGTATGATGTTTCAGGGTATGTTGGTGCTTTTGGTTGAGGTCCCGGGGGCCTCGGGGTGATTTCGACTGTTCAAACGGACTAGTTTTGGCCTTGGGAGAGATCAGACTTTTGCTGTCATATGTTGCAGACATTTGTTCATCGCGTTCACGTGGGGAGTAACACGATCGCGCAGAGTAATCTGAGGGCCTAGAATTCTTGTGCATCGTGTTTGTGTGAAGGCTATCGCGATCGCGTAGGCATGGGATGTTGTGCATCACGTTGGCAGGAGAAATTTCGTGTCCGCGTAGAGAAGGGACGATGTGCATCGCGATCGTGGGTCGGTAGCAGCGTTCGCGTAAGGATAATTTGGGATCAGCATAATTTGTCATTGCGAACGCGTGTGTCTTGGACCGCGTTCGCATAGGGTAAATTGGCACCTGGGCAAAATTGATTTAAGTCATTTTTTTCATCCGCGAGCCTATGTTATTTTCCTCCATTTTTGCACCACCTTGAGAGCTTATGGACGGATTTTGAAGGGGATTTCGACGGGAAGTGATTGGAGGTAAGTCTCGTGGCTTTAATACATTATTTTATTGAAGAATCAACCACTAATTCTCTGAAATTGGGTGTAAAAGTTAAAGAACTAGGGCTTGAAATTTCAAATGAAAATTAGGAATTTGGAGAAGCAATTGGACTCCGATTTTGATGAAGTCTATATGTACAGACTCGTGACGAGACGAGGATTCCTAAAATGTACGTTTCATAATTTTTCGAGTAGCGGACTCGGGGCTCTGGTTTTGCTAGTTTCGAGGTTCTTGCTATAATTCGATTGTTTTCGATTGGGTATTATCCCATTTGCATATTGTGATGTATTCGCTCTATTTATGGCTAGATTCGACACGCGTAGAGACTGATTTGAGGGGCAAAGGCGTCACGAGCTTGAGATTCCGCCGGTTCGAGGTGAGTAATACTTGGGAATGATATCCTGAGTGTTTGAAACCCCGGGTTTGCACATCCTAGTGATGTATTGTGGTGACTTGCACGCTGGACCTAAGCGTGGGGTAGAGCATCATTGGGATTGTGACTTGGTCCATCCCGATTGTTGGTTTTTACCGCTTAATGGTAAATGTTTTGTTGTTATCATCATGACTTGGTCTCATTGTCATACTTGGGGCTTATTGCCGATTATTTGAACCCTTGTTGAACTATCATCACTATTTTTCCTCACTATTTAAAATATAATTGAACTTAGTACATGTGATTTACACTGTTTTATGAACTCAGCTATATTTTTACTCAAACTTGGAGTTTTAAACGATATTTGAACTATCATTTGAGCTGAGTATAATTGTTTGCGGATGCCCAAGTGGCTTTTGACTATTTTGGACTGAATGAGGCTGAGGGCCATATGTGAGGGCAAAGAGATGATGTAAGGAGGCTTGCAAGCCTCGAGTGTTATGTGTGCATGTGCATATACATGCATGGATCGGACTGCACGCCGCAGTAGCATATTGCATGGATCGGACTGCACGCCGCAGTAGCATATTGCATGGATCGTACTGCACGCTGCAGTAGTATATTATATGGATCGGACTGCACGCCGCAGTAGTACATTATATGGATCGGACTGCACGTCGCAGTAGTATATTATATGGATCGGACTGCACCCCGCAGTAGTATATTATATGGAACGGACTGCACGCCGCAGTATTGTTGCGCTTGGGCTGTAGGTGCCCCTCCGGAGTCTGTACCCACCCCCAGTGAGCGCAGGGTACCCATGGATCGGGCTACGCGCCGTAGTGGTGATATGCATTGCACTGCATTGCATTCATGCACTTACTCCTGCTTGTACTACGTGGCATGACATTTAGCACTCATATCGCATTGGCATACATACTGTTACTTGCCTTGTTGACCAGATACCCTGGTGTTATATGATAAGGAGTGTTGAGCCCGAGAGCCTGATGTTGGATATTGTGAGTTTGGAGTGAGCCCGCGGGACTGTCACTGCAATTGTTGGAAAAAGTATATTTTCAAAAGTGATTTTGAACTGAACTAGGGATTTTTCTAAAGGGATTTTTCACAGTATTTCGAATTTTCTCAAAGGGGGTTGTTCTGTCTTTTATAGCAGTTTGGTGTGCTCATAAGTGTTTTCTTATCGCTTAGATATTATTCTCTTTTACCACTGAGTTGGAAGTACTCACTTTACTCCCTGCACCTTGCGTGCAGTTGCAGGTATTGTTCACCCGGTAGCGGGTTATTAGCAAGACCAAAGGCCTTATTGTGGCAGTTGAGCAAGGTGACCGCCAGTGTTCGCGGCACCGCACTCCATCTTTGTATTCCGATTTTATCTTATATATATATATATATATATATATATATATATATATATATATATATATATATATATATATATATATATATATATATATATATATATATATATATATATATATATATATATATATATATATATATATATATATATATATATATATATATTGTTGGTCCAGTAGTAGTGTTCTTATTCATTAGATGCTCGTGACTTGTGACACCCTAGTCGGGTTATATCGGAATGGAACTTCATAGTTAAATGCCATCAAGTAATATTCTATTCTATTATGTTTAATAGCTGCTTAAAGAGGATTTGGAGGTTGGTAGTTGGCCTTGTCTTCGTGAGAGGCGCCACTATAATGTATTGACCTGAAATAATAAAATAAATATATTAAAATATAAAATGTAATGTATAAAAATATCGCAAGTAATATAAATAAACTGACATTACAAGAAAGAAGCATGCGGTAACAAGAAATCTTTTTCTTTCATATGGTCTCACAATTATGTTTATCTTTAATCCCATACGAACGAGTGAGACTGTAAAAGGACGTCCTCTCAATTGATATGCATCAAAATAAACCATATTTTCTCTATCCAATCACCAAGAAAAATATGCAACCACATGATATGACAAATAATAAACAGTGAAAATGACATTCTAAGTATTTAATATGTTACTGCCTATTGTTAGCCATCTTTCTCTGTCAGTATTGCAAATTTACCTATAACATTGTTTTGCCTTGATAATATATTGCAGCTATTATTGAGATATTTAGATATTTCTCTTGACTCGTGGTAAAAGGAGTTGACTGAGAATCGATCAAAATATGTTAAAGCTAAAAGAGGAGCTTCAATTAACCTTGAAAGGTGTCACTATCTTGTATAACTCAAAGTCTTATTAGAGGAATTGTCATACTGTTCATTATGACTGCAAATCAAGTAAAACTGTCAGAAATTTTAGAAGTTGCAAGACAAAACCTCATAAAAAGAGTGAATTGATCAATTCATCATGCTTGTGTTGGATCCATGAATTGCACTAAGTAATCCACTAGTTCCTTAGTTATCCTATTCAATTGCACATCAAAAAAGATATCAATTCTAATACAGTAAGAATAGTGTGAAAGTAATCTTATTTAAGCTAAAGTATAATCCATATGAAGTGTCATCTAATTAAAGAACTTAATAGGTCACATCTACCTAAATTCACAATTCAAATAGAACTACTTTACACTTAAATTAACAAAAATATTCTTATAGGTATCTATGAATAGATTATAAAATTTGAAAGTAAACGTATAATATTACAACAAAAGAGGATTCAATTCAATTAGTTGCTCGTCAATCTAAAAACAATTAAAGATCACAAATCACGATATAGCAAACACAAAAAGGTTATCCTTACAAATTACAATTCACCACAGTTGGACATCATAAATAAAAAATCATCTTAGCCTCATATGTTTGGGGTACCTCGGAAGCAGAATAGCTTGCCGATGAAGGCAAGAAAGTGAAGGAGAAGAAAGATACCAGTAACAATCTTGAAATCTACATAAAAAGAGAAGATGGAGAAATACCATAATTTGAACACCAAGCATGATAGTTTTGTATTAAGTTATAAGAAATAACAATCCTAAGAAAATATTACACAAGCCAAATATTTGCTTGGTCAATTTAAATGAAGAAGTAAACAACGTAGATAACATAGAAAACTTTATATCATTATATTGCTACCGCTTCATAAGTTTAATCACCCCGAGCTTCAAGCAATTTCCTTAGTACTCTCAAGGACAAAATACTTCACTAATAAAATACTAACTAAATCATCTTCTCAAAATTGAAATTGCATTAAAAATTGCCTTTAAATACTAATTAAAAAATTAAGATATATCACTCAAAAATTATGCCGAGCACTTCTCAAAAATCGAATTACATGAACTTTTGTATTTGAACTTAAAAAGAAGGAATACTAAAGAAGATTTGTAAATAGTACTGACTATAACGAAATTACTGTTATGAAATAATATAAAAGACAAGAACAATAATGCAAGAACAAGAGCAATAGAGAGAAGAGTAGACAGAGTTCTTCTTATTGATACTTAGAGAATGTTAGGAGTGATTTACAATGGTAGAGGGCACCTCTATTTATAGGGAGGAGGATGATTTAGCTAACAATAATAGGACTCTAGAATCTCTCTAATTAAAGACATTCACCTTAAATAGAAGTGTAGAATCTCTCTATTTATAACACTCCCCCTTGAATGTCTATTCAATGATGTGCCTCGTTAAAACCTTAAAACCAAAACCCAATGGGAAAAATTAAAGAGAAGGAAAAAGAGTACACATGTTTGAATATGCGCCTATTGGTTGCCTCGTTAAAAACCTCGCAAGGAAAACCCAGTTGGGACAAAACCTTGTAAGGGAAAAAGAGTGCAACGCGCCTTAACTCCCCCTGATAAGAACATCAATTTATGTCCTTAAGTCTTCGCATTCCGATCTTGTGAACTAGCTTCTTGAAGGTTGACTTTGGTAGAGATTTTGTGAACAAATCAGTCATATTGTCGCTTGAACGAATCTGTTGAACATTGATATCACCATTCTTTTGAAGATCATGTGTGAAGAATAACTTTGGTGAAATATGCTTCGTTCTATCTCCTTTTATGAATCCTCCCTTCAATTGAGCTATACATGCTGCGTTGTCTTCATACAACGTTGTGGGTAGTTTATCATACTTCAAACCACATTTGTCTTGGATATGATGTATTATCGACCTTAACCACACACACTCCCGACTTGCTTCATGAATAGCAATTATCTCGGCATGATTAGATGAAGTAGCCACAATTGATTGCTTAGTCGATCGCCAAGATATGGCGGTGTCTCCACAGGTAAACACATAACCCGTTTGAGATCGAGCCTTGTGTGGGTCGGATAAATATCTAGCATCAGCATAACCAACAAGATCCGGGCTGCAATTCTTGCCATAAAATAAGCCCATATCGGTAGTTCCCTTTAGGTACCGCAATATGTGTTTGATCCCATTCCAGTGTCTCCTCGTGGGAGCCGAGCTAAATCTTGCTAAGACATTAACTGAAAAGGATATGTCAGGTCTTGTAGTATTTGCAAGATACACTAGTGCGCCAATTGCGCTAAGATATGGTACTTCAGGACCAAGTAGCTCTTCATTCCTTTCTTGTGGTCGGAATGGATCTTTGTTCACATCAAGTGATCGAACAACCATCGGTGTACTTAAAGGATGTGCTTCATCCATGTAAAACCGTTTCAGTACCTTTTCTGTATAGGTAGATTGATGAACAAAAATTCCGTTTGCCAAATATTCAATTTGCAAACCAAGACATAGTTTAGTCTTTCCGAGATCTTTCATCTCGAATTCATCCTTTAGATAATCAATTGCCTTTTGGAGTTCTATAGGGGTTCCAATAAGGTTTATGTCATCGACATATACGGCAAGTACAACAAATTCCGATGTTGTTTTCTTTATAAAAACACACGGGCAAATGGCGTCATTTATATAGCCTTCTTTTAACAAGTACTCACTAAGACGATTATACCACATTCGTCTTGATTGCTTTAGACCATACAAGGACCTTTGCAATTTAATTGAAAACATTTCCCGAGATTTCGAATTGTGCGCGTTTGGCACCTTGAGTCCATCGGAAATTTTCATGTATATCTCATTATCAAGTGAGCCATAAAGATAGGCAGTAACCACATCCATTAAGTGCATGTCAAGCTTTTCATGGACAGCAAAACTTATGAGATAACGAAAGGTTATCGCATCCATTACAGGCGAATATGTCTCTTCATAATCGACACCAGGCCTTTGAGAAAAACCTTGTGCAACAAGGCGTGCCTTATATCTTTGTACCTCGTTTTTCTCATTTCTTTTGCGTACAAAGACCCATTTATAGCCGACAGGCTTAACACCATTAGGTGTTTCAACTATAGGGCCAAAAACTTCACGTTTTGCCAGCGAATTCAATTCTGATTGAATTGCTTCTTGCCACTTTGGCCACTCCTGTCTTTTTCGACATTCTTCAACAGATTGAGGTTCGAGATCCTCACATTCTTGCATAATGCTAGATGCTACATTATAAGCAAAGACATTATCCACCACTATATCCACTCGATTAATATTTGCCTCAATATCAGTTGGATTTAGGGATAGTTCCGTATTTTCCAGAGTCTCGGGCTCAATGGATTCTTCATGAATCTCAGAATTTGTTAAATCATGAGATTCTTTCGTGGTGTCATTTTGATCGTTCTTTTTCCTCTTTCTAGGATTTCGATCTTTGGAGCCTAATGGTCTGCCACGCTTCAGGCGTGCATTCGACTCATTGGTTATGACACTAGATGATTGTCCAACAGGGACATCAATACGGATTGGAACATTTTCCGCGGGAATGTGGGATTTCGTTATCCTCTT
Organism: Nicotiana benthamiana; assembly: GCA_034376525.1. Lineage (NCBI taxonomy): Eukaryota > Viridiplantae > Streptophyta > Magnoliopsida > Solanales > Solanaceae > Nicotiana > Nicotiana benthamiana. Next base: position 104,215,130 of record CM067330.1, read on the forward strand.
CAAGTCCGTAAATGTGTCAGGCATTTGATTTGCTATTCTTTGCAAATGGATAATCTTTTGTACCTCTCTTTCACAAATAGAGGTATGTGGATCAAGATGAGATAATGATGCATTTTTCCACAAAATTTCCCGTTTGGTTTTACCAACTTCTCCCCCTAATTTTGGGAAAAGTGTCTCATCAAATCGACAGTCTGCAAATCGTGCAGTAAACAAGTCGCCTGTCAATGTTTCGAGGTAGCGAATGATGGAGGGCGATTCAAACCCAACATATATTCCTAACCTTCTTTGCGGACCCATTTTGGTGCGGGATGGCGGTGCTATAGGCACATATACTGCGCGTCCAAAAATTCTTAAATGGGATATATTGGGTTCATGACCCAAAACCAATTGCAACGGGGAATACTTGTGGTAATTCGTCGGTCTGAGACGAATTAGCATTGCTGCATGCAAGATGACGTGACCCCATACCGAAGTGGGCAGCCTCGTTCTCATAAGTAATGGCCTTGCAATCAACTGCAGGCGTTTAATTAACGATTCTGCAAGACCGTTTTGAGTGTGAACATGAGCTACAGAATGTTCAACTTTTATCCCGATTGATAAGCAATAATCATTAAATGCTTGGGATGTAAACTCAGCAGCATTATCCAGTCTAATGGACTTGATTGGATTATCTGGAAATTGTGCTCGTAGTCGAATTATTTGTGCCATTAATTTCGCAAACGCAAGGTTGCGTGATGACAACAGGCACACATGAGACCATCTATAGGATGCGTCTATCAAGACCATGAAATACCTAAACGACCCACTAGGTGGGTGAATAGGTCCACAAATGTCCCCTTGTATACGTTCCAGAAACGTGGGTGACTCAGTCCCAACCTTTGTTGGTGATGGCCTGATAATCAACTTGCCTTGATAACACGAAGTGCAAGGATATTCATTATTCGAAAGAATTTTGAAATTCTTTAACGGATGCCCATATGAGCTTTCTATAATCCGTCTCATCATGATTGATCCTGGGTGTCCCAATCGATCATGCCAAAGTACAAATGTATTGGAATCAGTATCCTTTTGGTTTACTGTTGAATGTGCCTCAATTGCACTAATTCTTGTCCAATACAGGCCACAAGATAAAGACGGGAATTTCTCAATAACCCTCTTTTGGCCGGAGACATTCTTTGTGATGACGAGATATTCAAGATTATCTTCATCCATTGTCTCAATATGATAGCCATTCCGGCGTACATCTTTAAAACTCAACAAGTTTCTCATAGACTTGGAGGAGAACATTGCATTCTCTATGATTAACGTCGTGCCATTGGGCAGAGTTACAATTGCTCTTCCGGAGCCTTCAATCAATTTACTACTTCCAGAGATTGTAGTAACGTTTGCCTTACACATATTTAGTTGAGAGAAATACTTCCTTTCTTTGAGTATTGTATGTGTAGTACATGAATCAACTAGGCAAATACTTTTACAGTTGGACGTTGATCCAAGTTCGCTTTGTGAGATATCCATATTTGCTATCCCATAGTTTAACATACAAAAGAAATACACAAACATAAGTATAAACAACTTCAATTCTTTTGTTTCGCGTTTAAACAACGTTTTGGGAAGCAGTTATTTAGGATAGTCGACTATCTGAATCAGATAGTCGACTATCATGCCTTGCGTAAAAAATAATATTTATTAGATAGTCGACTATCAACTTGGATAGTCGACTATCTCAGTGAACTTTCGCCAGGATAGTCGACTATCTAAATCAGATAGTCGACTATCTTAGCTTGCGAAAAAAAAAATTTCGTTTTATTATTGATATTTGAGCATATTGAAACATTCTAAAGAACTAATGCTAACATCATATCATGAACTAACTAATACAAGCTAATACTAATGACTATTGATTTATTCATTGACTAATACAAATAAGTAGAATAAAATCAAACAGCTCCATTTTCTTTCATCACGGATCCATCACCGATTAGGTGGTCTATCTTCCCCTCGGGTTGCTCAAAGAAGTCTGCCACATCCAGGTGGGTGAAGTCCAAGTTGTCGTCATAGACAAAATTTGTTTCAGGGCCTTTCCTCTTTCGAGATGCTTGATAAAGGTCAACCAAGTGTCTTGGTATACGGCAAGTCTTTGACCAGTGCCCGTTTCTACCGCAACGATAACATATAGTTTCTGAACTATTTGCTTTTGGATTCTCATCGTATCGTGCTTGTGGCATGACCAACTTCAGGTTGTCATATCTCTTCTTTAAGCCATTCCACAAGATAGGTGGATCTTTGACTGTGATATATTCAATTTTCAAACCTTCATCAAGGTGATGGCGCAAGAAAATCAAGGCCTTAGTATAGTTTCAAACCTTCATCAAGGTGACGGCGCAAGAAAATCAAGGCCTTAGCATAGTTTCAAACCTTCATCAAGGTGATGGCGCAAGAAAAACAAGGCCTTAGCATAGTTTTGGGTCGATGCATTATTTCTGTCTTTAATGGCGTCTCCAGGACCCATTGCATCCAAATGGATTTCAGCATCCAACACCCATGTCATATAGTTCTTGCCCGAAATTTCAAGGGCAACGAACTTTCTTTTCATAATGTCAGACATAAAACAAAATTATATCAAGAGCGTGTTCATACTTACGGGCTCTATTACAATTATCACATTCACTTCAGGGATTGGATCATAATCATGTGCTTTACACAATCTCATGTCAAATATTACTTTCATAAAGTGAAAGATTATTTTGAGAATCTTTATTATTCTCATTATCACAATAATGACGATTATAATTTCGTCTATTGCCACGTCCACATCTATTGATACCTTCACGGTAATAATTTTGTCTTCTTTCAGACTTATCACATACTGCTATCACATTCTCTAAAAGGAATGGAGCAAATTCAATTGGACGGAATTCTTTGCCACGTCCACATTCATTGATACCTTCATGGTAATAATTTTGTCTTCTTTCAGACTTATCATATATTGCTACCACATTCTCTAAAGGGAATGGAGCAAATTCAATGGGACGGATTTTCAATCTTTTGCCCACAATCATACATGAATTTGATCATGGCAAGGCATAGAAGTTTTACCACTTCATGTGAGTGTAATTTCTTACAAACTCCATTAGAGTTATAATCAAACTTTGTTGTCTTTGTTTGTATATGAAATCAAATCGTAGAATTTCAAGGATTTGAAAGGGAAAAGTAAATTACTTATCTTTAAGGTATACCAATAAATGTTGTGATATCAAATATACCTCTTCTATTTTTCCGTATAGAAAATCCTTTTATGACATAGTGAGCAGTCATCCCTCTGATGGAAAATACTCGCCCTCTAGCTTTTGGTAGATACAATATCCGTGAGACTTCCCCCTTGGAAAGAGAGTAAAATTCTCCTTAGTTATCAACTTTATCTGCCATCATTAGCAACAGAATTGAGGCGAGAGCCCATCAAAATTATCCTTGGGTGCAGCAGTCGCTATGAGACACAAACACCAGCAAAAGCAATTAAATATTCCATCTTTAATAAGCTTTGCAAAAATAGTGATGAGTTGGGGTCACAGTTCTGCCCAGTTTGCATAATTGAACAGAAACGTTCCACTATACAACTAAATTAAATCAGTTATCAATTCAATTGTAACAAAGAAAGAAATAGCGGAAGTAAATAGCTAGGATCACTTGTATGTAATATAGACAACACATAATTATAGATTTTAATCGAACATAAAATCGATACTTATCTCTTGAAGCGTGACCCGGATAATGCCCGGAATTAGCGAAATTCGTGTGGGCGAATTTCTCCTTAATCTTCTCAAAGTGTTTCTTGAGACGGTAGAGTCTCGTGCTGATAACGTGTTATGAAATAATATAAAAGACAAGAACAATAATGCAAGAACAAGAGCAATAGAGAGAAGAGTAGAGAGAGTTCTTCTTATTGATACTTAGAGAATGTTAGGAGTGATTTACAATGGTAGAGGGCACCTCTATTTATAGGGAGGAGGATGATTTAGCTACCAATAATAGGACTCTAGAATCTCTCTAATTAAAGACATTCACCTTAAATAGAAGTGTAGAATCTCTCTATTTATAACAATTACTAATTTTAAATGAATTTTTCAACCAATTGTAATCCTACAAGTTTAGAATATGTTGATCAGCTGTATGTCTATAAAATCTCACTATCTATAAACAACTTCTTTTTTAATAAACAACTATTGATCTAGAATATAAGAAAATGAAGTTAAACAACTATAAGAATAATGCATATGAAAAAAAATATGCTAGAAAAGTTAATATTTTGTTTAATTCAAAACCACCGCCATAGATTCTTCAATGCAAAATTGCAACATATACAAAGATTTTACTCATTCGGTGAATTGAACATTGACAATCGAAGTCATAGACCCAAACAGTTAGTAATTTTCACCAACCCAATACCTACATACAAACACTAAAGATAGAAAGAGAAACTTACCGACTTCTTTTATTGTGATGGTGGCCGGCGATTTTGGTTGCGGGCTGCTTGTTTGATGAGATCTGCGTAGTATGAAGTTTTTCAATTGAGGTTATTACAAAAAATATTTTAGTCCTTTAGATAATTTTTAGACTAAAAATTATTAGCAATTTTCATCAAACCAGTATCCACGCAATCAAACATTATTAAATATATAGAAAAAGAAACTTACTTTTTGGATTTGAGAAGATGGAATCGTACTTTCTTGCATCCAAATATCTTGCAGGTGAGAACTATGTAGTATGAGGGTTTTTCAATTAATAAATTTATAGCAATTTTGATCAATCCATTACCCACAAAATCAAATATTAAACGGTTAAGGGTCAAATATATCCTTGTACTATTCAAAATAAGTCATATTTATCCTCCGTTTGAATTCTTTAACAAATATACCCCCACCGTTACACATTCGGGCCACATATACCCTTCCACCGTTAAAACTTGTTTCCTCAATATTTTTAAACACGTGGCAGTCTTACATTAATCCAAATTAGCCCACCCAATCAATTGTTTAAACCCGCCCGACCCAAATTTATAACCCGCCCCGACCCCAGTTATTTGACCATATTGACCATCAACACCATCATCACTTTACCATCCCAGGATCATCACCATAACTGCAATAAACAAAGCTCAAGTTTCATTGTTCAACTACTCCCACCGTTCATCACAAATCGAGCCTGAGAAGACGCCTCAAGTCACTAGTAGCATCGTCGGTACTCTCACTTTTCTTCTTGTTGAAGAAAGCCGGCACAGGCAAAGAGCTCGGAGGCGGCGAGGTTACAAAAGCCGATCCAGCATAAAAATCACCGATCCTTATCTGCTTCGGCACCATATTCGGCTCTAGACCAAGCCGATCTGTAGTCGACAACACCAAATCTTCAACTACTCCACCACCCACCTTTTTATTATCATCCTTCAAAGGTACCGGCTTGGTCAACGCTTCACCGCGTTTCAGAATCTTCACCTCGCCCATCACCATAGGGCGGTTTTTAGCAGGAGGAGAACTCGATAGGTTAGCTGTACATAGTTATGACTGGGGTCGGAGCGGTTATAAATTTGGGTCGGGCGGGTTTAAACAATTGATTGGGTGGGCTAATTTGGACCAATGTAAGACTGCCACGTGTTTAAAAATATTGAGGAAACAAGTTTTAACGGTGGAAGGATATATGTGGCCCGAATGTGTAACGGTGGGGGTATATTTGTTAAAGAATTCAAACGGAGGATAAATATGACCTATTTTGAATAGTACAAGGATATATTTGACCCTTAACCGAATATTAAATATAGGGAAAGAAACTTATTTTTGGATTTGAGATAGTTGCCTGCGATTTTGCTCTCAAATTGCTAGTACGGATGAGATTGTGTAATATGAGGGCTTTTCTATTAAATGAATTTCTGACCTTTTCTATAATCCTTAGGCTAAGTTGAGAGGCTATATATTTAGGCGGGATATTATTTAGCGAAAAATGAAAATTGGAGGCAATATTAAAAGTAAAAACAATAGTTTTAGCGTCTATTCTCTTGAATGGCCATTAAAAGCATACTAATTATCGGTTAATATTTATTGGCCGCTAATATTTGCCTTCCGTGAATAAATTAGTGGCAATTAGTTTATTGTTGCTAAATAATTGCCGCTAAATCCTCTTTTTGTTGTAGTGATAGTGCATTGGGACACTTTTTGATAAAGGAAAAAGGATTCGAATGAAATCAGAGTTTGGGTAAGGGCTTGAAATTATCTGGAGGGGAAGGTGTTAGGCACACCTCAAGATCCACTAGTGTGGTTCCCGGCCTTGCTTAGATGTGACTTTAAGAAGCATAGAAATAGACAAGCAAAGTCTGCATATAAAGGATACAAGCAAGTTGACAATTTTGAAAGAATGATAAAAGGGAATTTTAGTTTAAAGAAAATATTTAAGTAAAGGAAAAGAAAGTAAAGAGGGTCCTAGGTTTAACTATAATATGGATCATTTGATGCAATATCCCGCACATGTTCCCAAAGAGGGGTCGCCTTATGATACTACGTATCATCATCATCTCCATATTCTACCCTTCCCATCCCATTAAGGTGTTTAGCGCATTTAGTCTCGTTTACTTATTGCATACAAATACCCGTCCTGACCTATTACTCCCGGGGTATTTGGACTAATCCTAAAATGGGAGAAAGGGGATGAGGGCATATATGGAGTTTAAAGGTAAAAATGCTAAAGCGTCAATCAAAACAAATAACACATAAGGGGAGTAAACAAACATACAAAGGCTTCACATAAAACCCTTAAGCCATACAACAATTAGTTTAGCATGACTTGCAATTACTGGTTTGGTCTTAAGATTAAACTGATAATGCATAGATTAGTTTAACACATCGAGTTGGATAATAAGTCTACTATGAGCCTCTCGGGTCCGGTTTGTTAGAACCTAAGGTATTTTAAAACCAGTAGTTTCAGAAAACGATAATTTGAAGCAGGAAATTGAAATTTGCAGAAGTTCAGAAATGGCTTGAAAAATACCCGAGCTTAAGTAAAATCATACAGGAAGAAGTTTTTTTGTCGAAAAGCATTGAAGTGTGAATTTAGGCAGAAGACCAAAGAGTTAGTTCTAGAATAAAATGCAGGTTTGGAAACTTTAAAAGACTCTATAGATTCAAAATAGTGTAAAAGACAGACTTGGCTAGATTTCAAAAATAGATAGCATTGGACAAATTTTATTGGAAGTGTCTAACAAATTAGACGAGTTTGAACCCTATAGGCATGATATCTATATATTGATTTGTTGTTGCTTTTAGAATGTTTAAGGGACCTACGGTTTGCCTAGTGTTTTCATGCAGTTCCTATAGACAAGATTTCTATTATGCTTGCAATACAAAAAATCCTATAAGCATGATTTCTAGATGCAATGTTAAAATCCTATAGGCATGGTTTCTAAGTGATTTGCAATATTGAAATCCTATAGACATGATTTCTAGATGATTATCAATGCTGAAATCCTATAGGCATAATTTCTAGATGATTAGAAATATTGAAATCCTATAGGCATAATTTCTAACCATTGATTGATGTAATAATATAAACCCTTCCCACACCCTTACTATATTCCCCAAGTTCTTTTACAAAGCATGTTACAAAAGTGAAAAGAAAAGACTAAGAAAGTAAATACATCAAAGCTAAAACGGACTCGAGGAAGCCCAAAGCAACCTTAATGTCCAACACGTGTATTTTACCAAATTCGGGCTCCAGATTCCAAGGCTTTCTCTTAGAGTGTTTCAAAGTTCTAATGGATTTCAGGAAGCCCAGGCAATGCTTACACCCTAAAAAAGATTAGAGCAGTGCAATGTGTAGAATTACCATCCCTTAGGCATCTATGTTCAGAGGGAACTCTAGGATCCCTAAGCATGGCTTACCTGAGGGGGTAGGACTTAAAGAACTCGGAGAAAGTGTAAAAGTGAGGGATTAGAGGAGACCAAAGCAAAGGGTGATCATACCTAGCCATGAATGGGACTGGCATACCCCTTACCTTTTACATGGCTTGAACAAATAAGAGCAGACTTAAGAAAGTCAGACTTAGGCATGTATGGTGATTAGGACACCACCAGACCTGATTCAAGCTCAGCACATAATAGGGGTAAAGGAATGAGACTGATTTGAGTATAGGTTTAGAGAAACCTGGTTCTAAACTAGGGGTGGCAATGGAGTGCCACCCCAGTCTAAAACATATACTCACACACAAAGGCTTTAGGTAAAGGGGATTATATGAACGCATTTGTTGCAAACATAATTAAGCTATGGGGTGGGGGAAGGGATGTACAGGAAAGCACTCATACAAGCATACAGCATCAAAGACATAGGAATATGGGGTATGGATGTACATGGTAAAGTTTTAACTGTATAATGAACATAAACAGACATATGAAACGGGATAAGTAAACATGTAATTTTGGATATAGTATTTAAATCATGGACCTACAAGTTGCAAACTCGAATAGTAAATCAGGTAAGGTATGTAGGGCCATATAGTTTAGTCTTGGCTTTTAGCCGGCTAAACTCAAACAGCAGAAAAAGTGGCAAAAAAGAGCAGAGGAGAAGAAAGAGTGATTGGGGTGTGAACTTGTAAAATATTCGTGTCTTTTGAAGTAAAAGGGGTGGGTGTTTTCATAGTTTGAAAGTAAGTAGTAAATAAGGCAAGAAAATAACTTAGCATCAATCACAATCAATTAGGAAAAGGATTCCCTTTAATTAAGGAATCAAACTTAAGATAAATAAACATAGTTCTATTTTTGGGAAGAAAATCAGGAATGAGTTGTAAAATAAAGGATAAATACATATAAGGTTTTTGAAATACACACGATTTAAATAAATAAGGTAAATAGAATCATCAATCACATAGGGAATCAAGGAAACCGGTATTCGAATACAGTCCGAGAATAAGTCTAAGTTGGAAAATCAAATAAGTTCATAAAAATCAATCCTAAAATTAGGGTTATTTGAAAGGGGAAAATATGACTATAAAGAGATGCACAAATTCAAACATGCGAGGCTGAAATTAATATAACGGTCATGTAATCAAAGAAAAGAATAACATAGGCATGAAACAGATTAGAAGTTCTTGCAGAGCTTAGAAGAAATCTGAAGCATGAAAGGGACTCAAACAGTTAGGGTTTCGGATGCAGACAGGCAGCAGACAATCACACACACAAATTTGAAAATCCCAAAACCTAGGGTTTTCATCACATTTTGAAGGTAGAGAAGAAAGCATTCAAAGAGAACATACAACAACAACAACAACTACCCAGTATACTCCCACCAGGTGGAGTCTGGGGAGGGTAATATGTAGACGAGCCTTACCCCTACCCAAAAGGGCAGAGACTTTCAAAGAGAACATAAACATTCATAAAAAGCATAATGAGAGCAAAGAACACAGTAAAGAAAATACTCGGAAACCCTAGAAATAACATAGTAAAGAAAATACATAGGAACCATAGTAGAAAATACCTAGGAATTATAGGAAATCACAGTAGAGCAACTAAAACACTGAAATCGAAGAAACCCTAATTTTTTTAAGAAGATGAACAGTTTGAAAACAAAATCGGTAAAAAAATATGAAACACTTTGAAACCTTCAAAAATAACGTAGATCTGAAGTAGATCTTAAGAGAAAAAAGAAGAAAACCTTGGAGATTTAGAGTTTCAGAGAAAACCCTAGAGAATGAGAAAGCCTGGAACGAATTGGTTTTGAGTCGACAACGGACTCACAACGCTAAGACTCGTCGGAGAGAGACTGGACATGGTCGTAGAACTCAAGTCGGAGGACCTCTAAGTCGGTGTTCTACACGAAAGGGCTTCGATGTTTGAACAAAGGGGTAATAGAAGGGAGTAAGGGGTGAGTACATGTTGCACGAAGCCTGGAAGGCCATGGTCTCCGGTGAAACAAGGTCGGAAAGTGGTCGGAGAAGGTCTAGGGTTTCAGGGTGGTTGAGAGAATTTTAGGGACGAAGGGGTTCAAAGGCGGTGGTTTGTGAGAAGTGATTAGGGTTTGGGGGGTCTTTGGTTTAATTAAGGCAAGGCAATCGTGGACCGTTGATTAAAATAATCAACAGCCACGATTAAAAATAAGGGTCCGGGCGAGTTGGTTCAGTTGGGTGTGGGTCGGGTTATTTATAAAACTGGGTAGTATAAGTGGAGTTGGAATTAGGGCGTAAATTGGCTAGAATTGAAATTAAAAGGGGCTATAATTTAAATAGCCATTCTCCCCAATTGAATTTTATAAAATAGTAAATGATGTTTAAAAATCAAATTAAAAATACTGAGTTAATAAGAAAATCATAAGTACTAATTTAAAAATAATAGAAATAATGTTGTGATTAAAAATGCTATTAAATTGAGAAATAGGTTAAAATTGCAATTTCATGTAATTTTAGTTTAAAAATATGAAATGGACTTGTAAAATTATGTAAAAATAATGTAAATTCTATTTTTGTGTAAATGAGAGAATAAAATAAATTATTCACCAAATTAACAAATTTTGGGAAAAATTATTGGATTTTATAGTGTAAAATAGGCTATAAATTGATTTAAAACTTATATAAAAATGCAAAAAATACAAAAACCTTTGTGGATGCATATAAATTCTATTGTTGAGAATATTTTGAGTATAAAATATATAGGGAAAAATTGGGTATCAACAGCTGCCCCTCTTTACCCGAGGAGGATGAAAGAGTTGCCGGGTAAACATAAGATGGCCAATTTTGACCGGAAATGGCAATTGTAAAAGGATATTGACTGCGCTCTGGTCTGAGCTGCCTACATAACCCTGGTTTTACAGGAATCAGGCCATATGTAGTTCAGGAACCATTGACGGAACATGCCGATGGGAATTTGAATAAAACGGACGCGATGGTTAGGCCTGATGGGTTCGCGGAATTAGATAAACTGCGGAGAAATGGAGCAGGATCGCTCCTTCTGAGACAGTCGTGAGCCATCTAGAACACCAGCAAATGTGTGAAGTGCCTATATATTTGCGTAATTTAAACGTGATGCAAGTTCCCATTGGACCATGAATGTTTGTCCTTGGGCGGTTAGGATGGTGTCCTTAGACTATGATGTCCTGGGCCATGAAGAGCACAAAAGTAAGGGTTCACATGCCATGAAATGATGTTCTTGGGCTATGCAGATGGTGCCTTCGAACTATGACGCCTTTTAACGAGTTGGCGATCTTTCAGCCCATGAGAAGGTGACAATTTTTTAGCCAAATGAATGCCAAGGGTGGCGATCTTTCAGCCAGCGCGAGAAAAAATAGATGGCGATATTTCAGCCGAATGAGAATTTAAAATGCAGTTGGTGATGTTCCGGCCAGATAAAGCGGCAATATTTCAGCCATGCAGGGCAAACACAGTGCTTGGTATCGAAAGACAGATAAGAGCCTTATGCAATATGGAGGTAGAGCTTAACCTCGGAAAGCAGAGAATAGCCTTATGCAGAATACAGATGGAGACAGATCATAGTCTCGAAAGGCAGACAGTAGCCTTATGCAATATGGAGGTAGAGCTTAACCTTGGAAGGCAGAGAATAGCCTTATGCAAAATGCAGATGGAGACAGAGCTTAGTCTCGAAAGGCAGATAGTAGCCTTATGCAATATGGAGGCAGAGCTTAACATCGGAAGGCATAGAGTAGCCATATGCAAAAATGCAGATGGAGACAGAGCTTACTCTCGAAAGGTAGATAACAGCCTTATGCAATATGGAGGTAGAGCTTAACCTCATAAGGCAGTGAATATCCTTATGCAAAAATGCAGATGGAGACAGAGCTTAGTCTCGAAAGGCATATAATAGCCTTATGCAAATGCAGGAATGTAAAAGAGCGAATAGTAGTAGGTTTCTTAGCTGAATAGATGGTTTGTAAGATTAGAACTGCTGGGGAATGCGGATAGTGACCCTATGAGGGTTTCGATCCTGATGAGCGTAAGGGTTTCATTCCTGCAACCAAAGAAAAGTCGTGAGTTCTATAAGAGGGAGGTTAGTTCGTATCCTCCAGCTTTTGTCGTCGTGTATCATGGGGTAGCGTTGCTAAACGATGGTGGTGCAAGTGATGTTTATGCATGACTTAGTAAATATAATGTGAGTACGTACATATGAAAAATGATTTTATTTTGGGTGAACCGACAACTACAACGTGGTTTGAGACACGACGACCTCGCTTGTTCCCGAATTTTGAGGGTCCTCAAAATTTTGCCCCAGTTTACTGGGCTGTCGCTACTGGCGCATGTGCTGAAAAACCGAATGCGGATCGATTCCAGAATTTTGAGGGTCCTTGTAAAAATTATGCGCCAGTTTACTGGGTCGGTGTTGATGAAAAGATTGAAAACTTACTTCGGAATTTTGAGGCTCCTCCTCAAAATTCTGCCCCAGTTCCAATGGCGGGGGGGGGGGGGGGGAATGGAATTTTTAAAAAAATGTGACCGAACCCATAGGGCTTCCTACGTATCCCCTCTTAAACGGGAATCAGGTCAGGCGTAGTTCAAATTACATCACAAAAGAAAAGCATATGATCAAATGTAATATCTTTTCGCTGCGTCTGAGTTGATAGGCTTTGGCCACACTTTTCCGTCCATTTCTGTAGGAATAAGGGCTCCTCCATTTAGAACCCGATGGACCATGTATGGACCCTGCCAAATGGGAGAGAATTTCCCTTTGGCTTCATATCGGTGCGAAAATATTTCCTTGGCTTGACTCTCTTATTGAAGGCTCTGGACATTCTGTTCTAATATAATTGCCCGTGACAGACAGCATCCATCCTCTTTCCATCTATGAGGGCTAACTCCTCGTAGCGGCTTTTGACCCATTTTGCGTCATCTGACTCTGATTCTTGTAAGACTCTCAAGGAGGGAATTTCTACCTCGGCAGGGATGCCTGCCTTTGTACCATAGACCAGCAGGTAGGGAGTGGTCCGGTTGATGTGCGGACCATAGTATGATAACCCAATAAGGACAACGACAATTTCTCATGCCATTTCTTGTGCCTTTCGATCATCTTCCTTAGTTTCTTGTTGATATTCTTATGGCTGCTTCTATAGCTCCATTTATTTGAGATCTGTAAGCTGTAGAGTTCTTGTGTTTAATCTTGAATGTTTCGCACATTGCCTTCATCAGGTTGCTATTGAGATTAGAATTGTTGTCCGTGATGATTGATTCCGGAACCCCGAACTGACAAACCATACGATCTCTGACAAAATCTGCTACTACTTTCGTGGTGACTGCCTTGTATGATGCTGCTTCAACCCCTTTGGTAAAGTAATCAATTGCCACTAGGATGAACATGTGCCTATTTGACGCGGCTGGTTCAATTGGTCCAAGGACATCCATTCCCTAAGCGGCGAGCGGTCATGGTGAGCTTGTTGTAGTAAGCTCGTTTGAAGGTACCTTTATCATATCTGCATGTATTTGACAACGGTGACATTTTCGGACGTACTCGATGCAGTCCGTTTCCATAGTCATCCAAAAATACCATGCCCGGAGTATCTTCCTTTCCAAAACGAAACCATTCATATGCGGTCCACAAGTCCCTGCGTGCACTTCCTCCAATAGTCTGGTTGCTTATTTTGCTTCAACACATCTTAATAATCCCAAATCAGGAGTCCTTCTGCACTGTGAAAGAAATTGTTGGACAATCACATTGGCTATTCCGGGTGTCGAGGATCGAATGGCGAGGTATGACTGATTATGTGCCCAGTAGGATTATTTCTTTCTAAAAGGCCCAGCGGATGGTTGGGAAGGGTTGATTATTGTATTTGGCTTTCGTGAGAGATGTCAGAGCTTAGACTCCTAGTCTTGATTCAGTTCCTGTTGTAAGGGATTTTCTTGATGTGTTTCCAGCAGACCTGTCGGCCATGCCGCCGGACAGGGACATTGATTTCAGTGTTGATCTGGTGCCGGGCACCCAGCCCATCTCTATTCCTCCCTATCGTATGGCACCAGCAGAGCTAAAGGAGTTGAAGGAGTAGCTTCAGGAACTCCTTGATAAGGGTTTCATTCGCCCGAGTGTGTCACCGTGGGGTGCACCGATCTTATTTGTAAAGAAGAAAGATGGAACAAAGAGAATGTGCATTGACTACAGGCAGCTGAACAAGGTGGCAGTGAAGAACAAGTATCCACTACCCTGTATTAAGGATTTATTTGACCAGCTTCAGGGGGAAAAGGTATTCTCTAAGATAGATCTCCGATCAGGCTATCACCAGTTGAATATTAGGGACTGAGACATTATGAAGACGACTTTCAGGACGAGATATAGGCATTATGAGTTTCTAGTGATGTCATTCGGGCTGACTAATGCCCCAGCAGCGTTCATGCACTTAATGAACAATGTATTTCTGCTGTAATTGGATTTATTTGTGATTGTGTTTATTGACGATATTTTGGTGTACTCACGTAGCCAGAAGGAGCATATGCAGCACTTGAGGGAGGTATTGGAGAGATTGATGGAGGAGAAGATCTATGCAAAGTTCTCCAATTGTGCGTTCTGGCTTAGTCCCGTGGCTTTTCTGCGACACGTGGTGTCCAGTGTTGGTATTTAGGTTGATCCAAAGAAGATTGAGGCGGTGCAGAGTTGGGCAAGACCGTCCTCAGATACTAAGATTCGGAGTTTCCTCAGTTTGGCAGCTTATTACCGCAGTTTCGTTCAGGGTTTTTCATCTATTGCTTCGCCTTTGACGAAGTTGATGCAGAGGAATGCTCCATTTGTGTGGTTGGACGAGTGCGAGGAGATTTCCAGAATGTCAAGTTAGCTTTGACTACAGCTCTGGTACTAGTATTGCCATCAGCTTCAGGTTCTTACACGGTGTGTTGTGATGCTTCGAGAGTTGTGATCTATTGTGTATTGATGCAGGAGGGTAGCGGTATTGCTTATGCTTCTCGTCACATGAAGCCCCATGAGAAGAACTACCATGTTCATGACTAAGACTTGGTTGCTATAGTTCATGCATTGAAGATTTGGAGGAACAATTTACATGGCGTATCTTGTGAGGTGTTCACGGACCATCGTAGTCTTCAGCACTTGTTCAAGCAGAAGGATCTTAATTTGAGGCAGCGGAGGTGGCTTGAGTTACTCAAGGACTATGACATTACCATTCTGTATCATACATGGAAGGTCAATGTAGAGGCCGATGCTTTGAGCCGAAAGGCGGTTAGTATGGGTAGTTTGGCGTACATTCCAGTTGGGGAGAGTCCTTTTGCAGTTATGTCCAGGATTTGGCCAATCGGATGGTGAGATTAGATATTTCTGAGCCTAGTCGAGTAATGGCTTGTGTGGTTTCTCGATCTTCCTTGGATGGCCGCATTAGAGAGCTCCAGTATGATGACCCGCATTTGCTTGTCCCGAAGGACGGGGTCCAGCATGATAATGCCAGAGATGTGACTATTGGTGATGATGGTGTGTTGCAGATGCAAGGCCGGATTTGCGTGCCTAATGTGGATGGCTCCGAGAACTGATATTAGAAGAGGCCCAACGCTCGCAGTATTCCATTCATCCGGGTGCCGCGAAGATGTACCAGGATTTGAGACAGCATTATTGGTGGAGGAGAATAAAAAAGGATATTGTGAGTTATGTGGCTCGGTGTCTCAACTGTCAGTAGGTCAAATATGAACAACAGAGACCCGGTGGTGACCTTCAGCGGATGGATATTCCGGAGTGGATATGGGAGAGGATTACTATGGATTTTGTGAGTGGTCTCCCTCGTACCTCGAAGAAGTTTGACTTGATTTGGGTGATTTTGGATAGGCTAACCAAGTCCGCGCACTTCATTCCGATGTGTACTACATATTCTTCGGAGCAGTTAGCAGATATTTTCATCCGGAAGATTGTACGGTTGCATGGGGTACCAATTTCTATTGTCTCAGAGGGTACTCAGTTTATTTCGCAGTTCTGGAGGACTTTTCATCAAGAGTTAGGAACACAGGTATAGTGGAGCACAGCATTTCATCCTCAGACTGACGGATACTCCGAGTGTACTATCCTGATATTGGAGGACATGTTGCGTGCCTGTGTTGTTTATTTTGGAGGTTCTTAGGCTGAGCTCTTGCCTCTTGTAGAGTTTTCTTATAACAACAACTATCAATTCAGTATTCAGATGGTGCCATATGAGGCCTTATATGGGAGACGGTGTAGATCTCGGGTTGGTTAGTTTGAGCCCGATAAGGCTAGACTATTGGGGAAAGAGTAAGTTCAGGATGCCTTAGAGAAGGTAAAATTTATCTAGGAGAGACTTCGTACAGCTCAGTCGCGTCAGAAGAGTTATGCGGACCAAAAGGTTCGAGATTATTTTATATGGTGGGCGAGAAGGACTTGCAGAAGGCTTCGCCTATGAAAGTCGTTATGAGTTTTGGGAAGAAAGGAAATCTGAGTCTACGGTTCATTGGACCTTTTGAGATACTTAGAAGGATTGGGGAGGTGGCCTATATGCTTGTTTTGCCACCCAACTTGTCGGGAGTTCACCCGGTGTTCCATGATTTTATGCTCCGAAAGTATGTTGGGGCCCCGTCTCATGTGTTAGACTTCAGCACGATTCAGTTGGATAAGGACTTGACCTATGATGTGGAGCCAGTGGCTATTTGGGTCGTCAGGTTCGGAAGTTGAGATCTAAGGACATAGCTTCGGTGAAGGTGCAGTGGAGAGGTCGGCCCGTGGACGCGGTTTGGGAGACCGAGCAGGAGATGCGGAGCAGATATCCTCACTTATTTGAGACCCCAGGTATGTTCCTTGACTCGCTCGAGGACGAGCATTTGTTTTAGTTGGGGAGGATGTGATGACCCAGCACATTGTCACGTGATTTACCGCCCCATTTTCCCTCATGCTATGCTTCACTATGTTTCAATATTATTATTTAAGTTGGTCGGTTAGAATTGGATTGGTTTTAGTTGGAAATGAGACACTTAGTCTTTTAAAGGGAAGTTGTTTTGGAAAAAATCAATTGAAAGTTGACTATTCAGTTAAAGGGCTTGGATGTGAATTTTGATGATTCGGTTAGCTTCGGGGGATGATTTGTAACTTAGGAGCAAAATCGGAATTGAATTTGGAGGTCCGGTGTAGAATTAAGCTTGAATTGGCTAAGATTGAATTTTGGCGAATTTCCGTTGATAGGTGAGATCTTGATCTGAGGATCAGATTGGAATTTTGAGAATTTTAGCACCTCCGTTAGGTGATTTTGGATATGCGTGCAAAGTTTTAGGTCATTTGGAGGTGTTTACGTCGAGTTTTTTATTCAATATGCAACTAAGAAGTTGATAAGAAATTTAGGCTTTAATTTGATCATATTTGAGGATTTTCATGTTAACATTAGCGTTTTGATGATTTGAGAAAGTTTGAATGAAGTATTAGATCACGTCTGTGCCTTTGATTGAGGTACCGGGGGCCTCGGGATGAATTCGGATGATTGAACGGAGGTTTTTTGGAGTTGTTGCATGAAATTGAGTTCTGGTTTCTGTTGTTTCCACATCTGGGAAAAAGAGGCCGCATAGGCGGTTCCACAGATGCGGCTGTTGGACCGCATAAGGGCCTAAAGAGGTCTGGCTTGGTCCGCTAGCGCAGAAAGGAAACCGCATGAGCGGCTACCGCATAAGCGGTCTAGGCCCGTAGAAGAGGTTCCTGGCGAGTAAGTGAGACCGCATAAGCGGTCAGTTGGCCGCAGGTGCGGTGTCCGCAGATGCGGTGCATGGACTGCAGAAGCGGAAACCGCTGTTGGTAGAATGGTTTAAAACATTAATTCATTCCGCGAGTTCATTCATAACTTCCTCCATTTTTGACCATCTTGGGAGCTTTCTAGTAGAGATTGAAGAGGGTTTCAACGGGAATTAATTGGAGGTAAGTCTCGTGACTTAGAGACGTCATTCTAGTTAAGAATCAACCTTAAATTCATGGAAAATTTGGGAAAACATTGAAGAACTAGGGCTTGAGTTTTTGAATTCTATGCTGGACTTTGATGGCCCATTTGAGCTCTGAGTTTGGTAAATTTTATATGTACGGACTCGTGGAGAGATGAGGAATCCGGTGACATGACTTTTTAAATTTTTCGAGAAGTGGGCCTGGGGCTCGAGATATGCCAACTTCGTGATTTTAAGTGTTTTTCGAGTAATTTCAATTGGGTTATGTTTCTTTAGCGTATAGTAATGTATTCATTGTGTTTTTGACTAGATTCGACGCGCGATGGGGTCTATTCAAGAGGAAAGGGCATTGCAGACTAGTCTACGGCTGGCTTGAGGTGAGTAATAGATGTAGATGATGGCCTGAGGGTTTGAACCCCAGTATATCACACTGTGATGTTGTATTGAGGTGAGACACGTACTCTACGGTGAGTGGGGGGTCATTTGTGGATGGGACTATGGCTTAGTCCGTCCAAGTGATGTTCATATTGTGTTATTGGCTAGAAATTATTGGTACACATCCTACTTGGATTGTTATGAGCATATTTGGGATGCGTGTCGATTACTTGGATACCTTAGAGATTATTATCACTGTTTTCATGATGTTGAGCATGTTTCCATGATATCATTCCTGAGTTAAACAGTGTCTCGAAATGATTAGTAAACTTATAAGGTTTCAAAACACTTAATATATAATTCCTGATAAATGGAACTAAAAATGGTAAAGTTGATTGTGCATGTGTGGCTTGCATACATATAATTGGATTGATTGTGGATCGGGCTGCACGCCGCAGCGAATGCTACGATAATATTGCGCTTGGGCTATTGGATCCCCTCCGAAGTCTAAACCCCCACAGTGAGCGCGGGTACCCAAATGGATCGGGCTGTACGCCGCAGCGGTCATGTGCATTGCATTGAATTCATGCATTGACATCTATTTGTGTACCTGTCACTGATTTATTGTTGTTTCATCGTTAAATGTGCTAAGTTGTTAGTCCTAACCTTACAGAAACAGAATGAGCGGTAAGAACACCTCTGGTAATTCCTATCTATCCTGCGGGAATGATATGCATAACCGTTGCAGCACCGGAATTGAAACAGAAAAAGACACGGTAAGTCGAATAGACACTAATAAGATTTCCAAAAACAGGTTCAAAAACCAAACCAAGGTGATTCCGGATCCGATTGAAGGAGTTAGAAGAATATTGCCGGACCTTCCCGAAACTGAGGAGCAATACAAAGCTTCGAATAGAGGAAGACACGTTCATTCAATTGAAAGTCAAAAAATAGGTCTGGAGAGCAAGCGGAGTGATTCTTAGGTAATCCGAATCTAATCGCAAAAATCTAAAAAATAGGTCCGAGCAAAAGAGAAGTATGGTATTTTCTTCATGGGCTGGAAAAGATCTGATCTACCCGAACAGGTAATGAATTACCTTGCTAAATTTTAAAATTTCATAGGAGAAGAATGAATATTATGAGGAACATGGGTAAAACACCCACGAGATTTCTTACAAATATAGCACACCTATCAACTGAAAAAGAAAAAATAGCTGCGGGATGGAATAGACCACGAGGAAGGACGGTTCATTAATACCCTTGGATATATAATTATACAAATATTTTTGGAAGAAATCATTGAGCCGAAGGCATCAGAAGCCACAAGGTCAAATACTGAAGAACTAGAAATTATCATTGACTTCCCAAATATTAAGGATTACGTTGGTCGATACTCGACTGCCAGTACACCAAATTATCTTGGATGTCTCGTTAAATATATTTTTAATTCAAGAAGATACAGGTAAATGTTCTCCTATCTATTATATAATACTTTTAGATACGGAATCTACATATCTACATTTTGATAAGTTGGCATTAATTGTAGTTGCCCGAAATCTAAGGCTTTATTTTCAATGTCATTCAATTCCCGTAGTTACTATATTCTCATTACGCAATATTTTGCATAAACATGAACTATCAAGAAGGCCAGCTAAATGAGTAGTCGAACTAAGCAAATATGATATTATTTATCAGTCGCAGATTTCATGATTAATCTTAGCTCGAGTATATTACCTGAACATGTTACTTCTGGGATAATTTTAGGGATCTGGACCTTCTACACAATTAGGCCCACAAGTACTAATCTTTCCGAGTTAGGGACAATGCTTAATGCCTATCTGGAAAGTAGTTAGATATTCATAAAAATAATTTTATTACTAACAACAAATCCGAGAATGAAGCATATGCGACAAGTCTTAAATTAGCTTGGGGACTGAGAGTAAAAGTATTGATTTAATGCTTGATCAAATCCAAGAAAACTATGCAGCCCAAGAAAATCGAATTGGATGTGCTAGTCACAGATCTACTGCTGATATCACTAACTCCGAAAGAAACTTCAGGAACTTATTGAGAAATATCATTTCCGGATAAAACAGTCTTGGGATCGAACCATCTCTTATTTTGGAGAACCCTAATCTATCATCAATTAGAATGAAAATGAGATAAGTCTGACTAATTTAATTTGGAATTAGCATAATAAATTCATTTATTACTAGCAGAATGGGACATTACCCCAAGACAATCATGCTCTCGATAACTCTGAGTATGTCTCATCCTTTACTTCCTTATTGAAGGAGAATTATAAACAAAATATATGATGCGAGAAATTTATAAAGAAAGCAGCGAAAATTACTTTGATAATAAGGCTTTAAATCGATAACTCATCAAAGTCAGTATGAGTAGCTCAAATCAAGATATGGCACGATCCTCGATAATATTTTGAAACCTCCATAGTTCCCGGCCAGAGTACAAAATTTTAATAAAAAGAGCTTCGATATCGTCCCTATGCTGGAACTGGACCATCTGAAAGTCCATCAATATCGAAATTAATTATCCTACCAGGGACAATTAGACCACGCAGTTTCAAATTATGATCCTAGTGTTTGAGTTCTCATACCTCAAAACTCAAACACTAGGAAGATTACTTATACTTGAAGATTAGTCAATTTGACCTGACATTATAAGAAGTGATACAAGCAATTGATTGCCTTGGGAGTTAGAATTCCTAAGAGTATTCCGACATTATTTGCCAGCTCAACGCAATTAGTTGTATCACTCATGTCAAGCATAAATACTTCAAACGGTGTTGAATGAGTTCTTCAAAAATACATATACTACACATACACAAAAAGGATCAAGAACTCCATGTCAGAGTCAAGAATTCCACGATAAAAAACGAGAGTGTTACATCTAAGTCAAGATAAATGTATGCAAATAAACCATTAGAATAAAGTTCAATTTGAACAAACACGCGACTTATATTCAATCCAATAACGACCATTCAAGCTAAATATCTAAGCCCGTAAATCTCAAATATTATTTCGGACATGTATCCCCCTCTACTTGGAAGAACGTTCATATACTCCATTTTAGATTCAAAATCCAATCAGATTAAATGTCTCTTCAGGAAAAATCTACTAAGATATATATTTATTTGGGATCAGTGCTCCCTCAAACCCAATGTCTTACCGCGGTCAATACACCCAGAAATATTAGTGGGTTCAATACTCTAGTAAATCCTACAATAATTAATATTCCCTCAGATTGAAAGTCTACTCGAACCAATCAATCTATTTTACGCCTGAATAAAAAGGATGCATCCTCTTTATAGCGTTTAAAGTATATAAAAGAGCCCTATTTTATATAAAAGTTAGTCACCCAAGGGTGCAACATTGAGACATCGCACATATAACGATGCATCCAAATATATATTTTAAGTCTAAAAGACTAAGTATGAGCACTCAAATAATTTTTAGAGTACCAAAAAAAATTAGTACTCTGATAAATTCTCTAAAATATCAAATGATGATGTTAGACCCGAAAGTCACGAGGAACACTGTATTATTCCCAGTCTAGGTTACAAACCTTTTTATGAAAAAATGGGTTAAGCAATCGTCATCTAAATATATACTTCTAAGTCTCGTATGTGTTTCCTTTTCAGTAAATGGACCATATGGAAGTAATAACCAAATGCTCGAGATTTCATCTTTCAAAGCTCTAATACTTAGGAGGCTATATATATGGAAGGAAAGAAGTCTAGAAAAATCAAAATTAAAGTCAAGCCTAAGGTGTACCCAACAATTCAAGAGTTAAGAGCAAATTCACGAGCCAAAAAATACAAGGCTGAATCCAAACCTTTGAAAATATATTCGTAAATATAAACGAATATTTCATAAAAGGTTAAATGTAGAATATTAGTTACGGGTAAAAATACTCATCTTTGTACTTACTCAAAAACTGTTGTAACTGGAAGCAGAAGCATTATCCTTATATTCATTTAAAAATTGTTATCAATAAAAATAGTTATGGGTAAAAATTCATACCCTTATATTTACAATTATTGTAAAAAAAAATAGTTATCCCCTTGTACTAGTTCAAAAAACAATTTAAAAAAAAAAATAGTTACGAGTGCAAGCTTATATCAAATCCGTTAAAAGAAAAAATAGTTGCAAAATGAGTTATAGACGATACATAAACAAATGTAAAAACTTTCTACAAAATACTTTTAAAGAAAAAACATGTGAAAATTCCTATCTCTCTTTTATATATTTACACCATTATGAAGTTGAGACGTCTTCTTCATTAAGTGTCGATCATAAAAGGGCCCTCTTTCATAATTCGGGCTTATAAAAGTCACGAAACATTAAAGCATTTTTAATACAAAGTTAAAGGGTAAGATAAAAATTCAAACATTAAAGTAGACAAAAAATAAAGCCATATATATATATATATATATATATATATATATATATATATATATATATATATATATATATATATATATCAAACTTTGCAAATATAAGGCAAATATTTGCATTCAAACTCCTAAACAAGATAAGGGTAAACCAACCGATTATTGACGAAAGGAACATAAGGAGTTATCATCTGAATATCTAAGTTCTGCACTCTTTTTTCCTTCGTCCGATTTTTGTCTCTATTGAATTTTTCCGGCAAGGTTTTTAATGAGGCAGAGGCAAGGATGAAAAGGATAAAATCTTCCATTTCCCGGTCACATCATAGTGAGTAACCGAAAAGTGGGGGACTATATGTATTGGTTAAAATTAGACTCGACATGTGGGTCTATTAAATGGCGATACGTGTCAACAAAGTTTGAAGAAAAGTGAAGAATGACATGTAAAGATGATATGTGAAATATCCCTGGGACCGAACATACTCCTACACGGGTCTGTTAGCCTCGGAACTGACCATCATGTAATAGCCGGGATTAGGTGCGGGAAATATCTCATAAATACAAAAGAGGAAGAAATCAATTATTTCAGGATTATATGAGATTTACAATAATTATACCGCCAGTTATAAATAAATTATGTAACGTACAATAAATACAATAAATGATTGTAACGGTCAGAACAAGGCAATCAATTACAAGATTGACTTCAACAGGCACGCGATTGACTCAATAGGCAAGGGATTGACTCAACATGCACGGGATTGACTTAACAGGCACGAGATTGACTTATTAATTACAGAATTAACTCATTAATTATGGAATTAACTCATCAGTTACTGAATTCTAGCATTTACACAGTTGTTACAAGTTTTTCAAAGCAATGGATGGATCGAGTAAATGCTCATAATGGACCCATAATTCAAGGAGACTAGTTACTTAGATTTAGCCTTATAAATAGACATACTTTTACCACCAGATGCAGGAATTAGATTTTCTTCTCTACAATTCTATACATTATAATATCATAGCATATTGCTCCCAAGTTAGCCATAGTTCGACCCTTTAAACTCTGTTCGGCTAATTATCCTATGAAGGATTATCCAATAAAAATCCTTTCTTCTCTGATTTATTTTTATTATATTATCTGTCATTGAATTTATTTTTCACTTCTCTATTACGTTGTATTAACGAAATGTTATATCTTTTGGATTGAATCGGTTGCTTGTGGCCCGTCATATAAATATAAAAAATTTGACCGAAATATTATTTTTTTGGTTAAACAATATTACCCTCGGTTTTACCCGTATACATTGAAAAAAAATTATGAAAATAGATCAGGCAGTTAAAACTCACACTTGACAGAAGAAGAAAAGAAAAAAGGAATTATTTTAGCTTGTCAACATTTTGTTGCTAGCGATTATGCCTAGGGGTATGCATTCAATTTATCGATTCAATTTTGACCCTTCTCGATAATTACTTATCGATTATCGATTTGTACATATGTTTATCGTTATCGTTTCAATAAGATTTTGATTTTTTCGATTTTCGATTTATCAATTTTGGGGGCTTATCGATTCGGTTATCGATTACACCAATAAGAAAATTTGCGGGATTCCACAAAAAGTATATCGCTATAAACGTGCCTAACTAATATGGACAAAAAGAAGCTAAACTAAGATGAACACCATTTATAACATAACAATTGTATCAACAAGCACATGCAACAAAACTAAAGTAAGGGATCAAATGTATGACACCAACACTCCAACGGTATAAAGAAACAAAACAAAACAAAATACATCATCACGACTAATTTTATTTTCCATTAATTTGTACTTCATTCGCTTGATCATTAAATATGATCATTCCTTAAATGTGGTAGAGAAAATAATATGTTAAGGGACGTAGGGTAAAGGAAAGGGTATAGATTAGGGAAAATGATATTATATAGCCGCTTTCAAAATAGTAGCGGAATCGATTCGATTTTGAACCTTATCGATAATTACTTATTGATTATCAATTTGTACATATGCTTATCGTTATCATTTCAATCAGGTTTTGATTTTTTTTATTCCGATAACAAATAATCGATTCGATTTATCGATAAACCGATTCGAATGCACACCCCTAATCATTCCCATTCTTCATATCCAGTGGCTACTAATTATCTTTCGTTCTTGGTATATATGATGAATACAAGACAATTTGTTAATCTACTTCACTTTATATATTAGTTTTTTTACTGCTAAATTTTTAGGTTGTAGCGATGGACAAATTCTATAGCTAAACAGAAAAATCTATCGATAATTTCATTTAGCAACGGATTAGCAGCGAATTATAAAAAATCCTGCTATGTACAAGCGTTTTAACGATAAATTAACAACGATGTTGAAAGTGACCCGACATTGCAACTTGTACGTCACAATCAATAACTATATTGTGTCATGGATTATCGAACATGAAAGAGATTTTCTAAGGGCAAGATATGGAACAAAATATTAAACTTCGATTCACTATCTTTTTCTTCTTTTTTCTTTTGGTTCCAAAAAGCACCAAAAGGGAGAAATCTAATGTGTCACTACAGTACATCCTCTCAGAGAAAATAAAACATCATGTCTCTACTATTTCACACCAAGTGAAATGCCCTAAAGTGTCAATATTTCATAGCAGGCAATGCACAAAGTATTTCGCATTCATGCAGGGTGCGAAGAAGGGACACACCCCCAAAAATATGATATGGATAATTTGTCGTAATGCAAGCGTTAGTGGTTGCTTTCCCGACTCAAAATCAAAATTACATATCATACAAAAATAACTTTACCGTCAGAGGCGGATCTATCTTAGCCCAAAGCAATAAAAAGAATGAAGTGACACCACTTGTAATTATAAGATCTCTGAAAGATTCTATGTGAGACCGCGAGTGCGAACATTCATAAGATTATTTTATGATTTAATACTTTTATGCCTCACATAAAAAATTAAAAACTATGCGTGCCCAAAGGGATTTGAACCGCTAACCGTTGATGCTTCCTTTGAAAGTTGCATTTTCTTGTTGGTTGTGTTTTACAATATACTATTATATATATTTATTTATTTACTCACGTCTAATAATAACACCGATTACAAAAATCTTTATTTACGTCACTGTTATCGTTGCTCCAAGGATCCCAAAATATCAATAGCCCAATATTACTCCATAGAAAATGGAGGTAATCATATGTTACATGATATCTATCGTTTTCACACTACTCATGGGAAGGATTTAATGGCAAGTTTGGATATCTCTAGTCTTTTAATCCATCATCCCTCTTTATTTGGATGGGCAAACTATTTTTCTAGATCCTTCGAATTCCATTTTTTCAAAACAACAATAAATGCGCGTAACCTTTTATGGAATAGCATAGATATTCATTGTTTGTTAGTCAATAAATTTAATTTATTTGAAGTAGTTTGATTTGTTTTTTTTTATAATTAAAGCTTTTCATTAATTACTAATGAAGTAAAATTGAGTATAAGAAAAAATAAAATTTATATTTTAAGTTTTAAGCATATTATGAGATATTTGTGATATAAAAGTATATAATTAAGGGTAAAAATAAAAGGAAGATAAAAAGATATCACTCTTTTTTAAAGGACTAATTAAAGAATAATGACACATAAGATAAAAAGTTTCAATTGAAGATAAAGTGTTCCCTAGCAAAGACAATTTTATATTCGGTGCTCAGAATGAATTAGCTAGTACTTGTCAGTTTATCACACCTTGTTGGTGACCTTATAACAATTTCTCTTCTTAGTTGGAGAAAAAATAAGGTTAATGTCATATTAAGGTTACCATCAAAGGATATAGTGCATCGGATGGGTCTGCTCTTCCTTTAACTAGAAGTCTCGTGTTCGAGCCCTGAGTATGGAAAAATTCTTGGTACATAGAGTTTTTTCCTGAATGGTGCCCCACGTGACGCGAATTCGAATATAATCGGGCTCTAATACAAATACCGAACACCGGGTAAAAAATTTTAAAAAAATAATACTCAGGGTTGTTGCATAAATTTTAGGAAGAATGAAAGTTTAAGAGTAGCTTTCTTAGCACATTCTAATGCACTTCTTGAGTATTCAATTGTTAAAATAGTTAACTATTATGTTATACACATTTTCTTGGTATCCCTTAGGTTAAGGCTATTAAGTATAGTGTGATTGGCACAGGATTTTGATAGGAAGAAGGACAAAATAGACAAATAATGTCATTTTCGGGGGAAAAAATATCTGCTTTCAATGTTTATATATGCAAAATTAAATAATTAAATTATATACTTTATTAATTAAAGTGCTCATAAAGGTCTGCAAGATGCGTATCTTTGCATATCCAAATATAATGAATTTTTTGGTTATCTGATAGCATATAAAAAAAAAGACAATATTTATAGGTTAAACGTCACTGCTAATATGAAAGAGGAACCAACTACTCATCAAACACCTAATTATTATTTTTTAAATAAAAAAGGAAAATTTACTGTCCCATATAAGTTTCAACTTACTAACTTCTAGCTAATATTTTAAAAATCAAAACAAACAAAGAATTTTATTAAAAGGTATAGGCGGAATTCATTGAAAACATATAGATAAGTCAATATACAAAATTTGAGGAAGATTGGAGGTGATTTGGGCTGATTTTGTATCAAAATTCATAATTAAATCGATGTTAAAAAATATTTCTGTGACACATGTATCAAACATGTATCACGCATGTATCTCATACACAGATATACATGTGATACACAATCAATACAAATATGATACACAGTGTGATACACGTATCATTTTTTATATTCAGCTTTTACTTCGAATTTTCAATTTAACACCACCTCAAAACTTTATCAAATCATCCCAAAACTGAGATTCCTTAAGATATACTCAATCTATTCTAATAGCACCCATTCAAAAGAAAGTAAAATTTTGATATTTTTTTGCTATAAATAGTTAATTGGTTATTTTGGCTCATATTACTAATATTTTATTAATTAAATAACTTTTATAAGCTATTTCTAAATGGGCATAACTGGTAACTACTGGTAACTTCCGCAAGAAATAGACGAGTTTAGCTTGGATATCTATCAATTATTCGTTCGACTTTTGGGTCCAAAACTTTTTCCAAACCAATTTACTAGTGCAACATGTATAATCTTTCCTTTCACTTTCTCGTTACTTTTTTGTCTACTCTCATAGGCTGAGTTAAGATTTTATGGATTTTATAGCTACAATTAAATTCATTGCTTGTTTAGTTATTTGATTAGTAATTAAATATTTGTACGTATTTAATAAGTTTTTAATACATTATAAAAGGTAAGCGAAAATTGTTGAAGTTCGTCTGAACTTGTAAGCACAATACTCTACCTCTATCTATAGCTAACTTACTTTTGGAGAGTGACGGATTTGAAAATAGGAACAAGAAGCAAGAACTCGAAAAAGAAATTATGAGATTTGAATCCTACATCATCTAAATATAAAATGAAATTGCAATTGTCAGCTAACATTTTTCAAGTCACATAAAAGAAATCTGCTCACATTATATGCATATTTGTCGAAAAAAAATGTATGCATCCTTAGGGTGTGTTTGGTATAACGAAAAATATTTTAGAAAACAAGTAATAATCTTATTCATTTTCTAATGTTTGATACGTAAATTAAGAAAAAATAACCTCTCGAGAGTATTGTTGAGACTAGTGATGATTGTGGTGGTTAAGCTTCATTAGTTTGTTAGATTAGATATAACTAATTTACTTGGAGTTAGGTTAGTGTGTGTGTGTGTATATATATATATATATATATATACACACACAGTTGGTTAAGAAAGCAATAGAACAGTGCTTCTTCTTCCCAAAATATCTCGACATTTCCTTCTCTCTCTTTCTCTAAACTCAGATCTCCAGCTTCCAATCCATGGCAAACAACCATAGTAGCTAATTTCTTCATGGTATCAGAGCCGCACGACCATTAGTGTGGTCTTAGTTCCTTGCTCAATTCTGATTTCATGAAGCTCACTTGGAGGATCAGCAATGGCGACCATCAACAACACTGAACCGGAGAAGCTAGGTCATAATCACCATTTATACCTGAATTCTAATGACAATTCAAGAACAGTTTTGATTTCAATACAATTGAAAGGGCCAGAGTACTACTCTGTGTGGAGTCGAGCAATGCGGATCACAATTTTAGGTCGAAACAAGCTAGGATTCATCAACGGAACATGCAAAAGGAGAATTACGGTACGAATCTCACTGATCTTTGGGATCGATGTAATGCGATTGTTCTATCTTGGTTGATGAACTGTGTTTTACCGGAATTGCTAAGTGGTTTGGTGTATTCCTCAAATGCTAGTGAGGTTTGGGATGATTTAAAGGAACGTTTTGATAAAGTAGATTGCTCTAGAATTGTTCAGATACATAGGGAAATTGCTATAAATAGACAAGGTACTAGCTCAATTTCCACTTACTTCTCAAAATTGAGAGTACATTGGGCGGAATTTGACAGCTTAGCACTAATTCCTGGTCGAAATGATGCAAATTCATGTGACTTTGTTCAGTTTATGGAGCGTCAAAAGCTTTTGCAATTTCTGATGGGACTTAATGAGTCTTACAATCAAGCTCCTAGTCAGCTCCTGATGATAATGCCAGTACCATCTGTGAACAAGGCATATTCTATGCTGATGGAACGTGAGAGCCAAAGAACTATGGCAAGTGCTTCTGCTAGTTTGGACAATGCTGAAATGACAGTGTTAATGGCTAATAGGGTTGGAAACCAGCAGAAGACAAGGAGGAATTATAACATTTTCTGCCATTTGTGTAAAATGAAGGGACATACTAAGGACATTTGCTACAATATAGTGGGAT
This sequence comes from Nicotiana benthamiana, assembly GCA_034376525.1. Classification (NCBI taxonomy): domain Eukaryota; kingdom Viridiplantae; phylum Streptophyta; class Magnoliopsida; order Solanales; family Solanaceae; genus Nicotiana; species Nicotiana benthamiana. The sequence continues at coordinate 104,244,681 of CM067330.1, forward strand.
ATCCGAATGATAACAAGTTGAGGAAGAAGTACAACACACAAGCTGCAGCTAACATAGCAGTTAAACAGGCTGCACCTGCAGAATGCATGCCAGCCAAAACTCATGTTGCTGAAACCTTCACTTAAGAGCAATACCAACAAATTTTACAACTTCTGAATGGCAAGCCTATAGAGGTGAAAGCTAATGCAGCAGAATTTGAGTCAGGTAATATCAATTGTCTAATAACCTTTTTGAACCAGGAAGACTGAATCATAGATAGTGGAGCCTCAAATCACATGACTTCAACTATAGACTTGCTGAGTCATATTACTCTATTAGATAGTAGTAGTTCGTTCATTTACCAAATAGAACTCTGGCTAAAATTACTCATAGAGGATCAACTAATATTCTCAAATATTGCAGAATTAGTGATGTGCTTCACATTCCAAATTTTAAGTATAACCTATTGTCAGTTTCCAAACTTGCTAAGGAGTTGCAATGCTTGGCTGCATTTTTTCCTGATCTATGTGTCTTTCGGGACCTCTACACTGGCAAGCTGTTGGGGATTAGTAGTGAAGCTATTAGGACTATTGCAACGACCCGACCCATTGTCACGTGAGTTACCTCCCCGTTTTTCCCGTTTTATGATGCTATATGTTTCATTATATGTGTTTGGTAAATTTGAAGTATTTCGGACAGAATTCGGTTAGAAATGAGATAATTAGTCTTTTTAAGAGAAGGTTAGTTTGGAAAAAGTCAATCGGATGTTGACTTATGATTTAGAGGGATCGAAATAGATTTCCGTTGATTCGGCTAGTTTCGGGGGATGATTGAAGGCTTAGGAGCGCAATCGGAATTGAATTTGGAAGTCCGGTGTAGAATTAGGCTTGAAATGGCTAAGTTCGAATTTTGATGAATTCAGGTTGATAGGTGAGATTTTGATCCGAGGGTTGGAATGGAATTTCGAGAGTTACAGTAGCTCCGTTAGGTGATTTTGGATATGCGTGCAACGTTTCAGGTCATTCGGAGGTGTTTAGGTTAGGTTTTAAATCAAATGCAAGTTTTGAAAGTTTTAGTATGACTTAGGCTTGAATCCGTGGTAATTTGATAATTTTGATGCTTATGATAGTGTTTTTAATGCTACGAGCAAGTTTGAATGAAGTAATAGAACATATCAGTGCGTTTGGTTGAGGTCCCGAGGCCTCGGAGTGATTTCAGATGGCTAACGGGGAATTTTGACAGAGAAAGTGCAGCAGAAAAATGCAATAGAGAATTTACTCTATGCGATCGCATAGAAGGTTTTGGAGGAGCCATGGATTTTCCCTATGCTATCACGTGAGAGGTTGTACGACCGCCAAAGCCCAGGCCCACGAATCCCGGGACCCGATAAGCCCGTATGGAGGAAAATGCGATTGCACAAGAGGAATTTTACGGGGTCTGGACTTTGGCCTATGCGATCGCAATGGGGTGGATGCGATCGCATAGAGGAAAATCTGGGCAGACAGAATATTTTAAGGGTTAATTAATCCCCGACCCACTTAATATTTCTACCATTTTTACTCCACCAAGAGAGATTTTTTAGCTATTCGAAGAGGGTTTTCGACGGGTATTGATTGGAGGTAAGTCTCTTGACTTAGAAACACCATTTTTATGAAGAATCAACCCTCAAATCCATGAAAATAGGTTGAAATTGTGAAGAACTAGGGCTTGATTTTTTTATATGAATTTTGGGGATTTGAAAGGCCATTTGAACTGTGTTTTTGGTGAAATTTATATGTACGGTCTCGTGGCGATATGAGGAATTCGTTCGCATGATTTTCAAAATTTTTTGAGAAATGGTCATGGGGCTCGGGTATTACCAACTTCGTGAATTTTAGTACTTTTCGAGTATTTTTGAGTGGGTTATATTTCTTTAGCCCTATTTATGTATTCGTTGTGGTTTTGACTAGATTCGACGCATGTAGAGGGAGATTCAAGAGGAAAAGGCATTGCAGACCAGTTTACGGCCGGCTAGAGGTGAGTAGTTTGTATAGATGATGGCCTGAGGGTTTGAAACCCTGGTTTATCACATTGGGACACTATGTTAGGGCATGACTCACACCCCATGGTAGGTGCAGAATTGTTTATGACTAGGGATTGTAACTTGGTCCATCCCGAACAAGAATTATACTATATTGGCGACTGATACGCATCTTATACTGATTATATCTGGGATTATTGCCATGTTTGGGTACTTGTGTCGATCTGTAGCATCCTCCTAGGATGAATATCATTATGATAGCATGATTTGTATAATCATTGATCTCGGTCTTGTGTTTAATCATTGTTATAAAATGCCAACTCACCTTTTTCCTGAAAATTTAATAACTAAATTATATTCTTTTTAATAATTGGAAACTGGAAAATAAAGTGAATCTATACTGTGACTCATATGCATATTGTGGACTGAGTATGGATCAAGCTGCACGCCGCAATTGTGATATGATGATATTGTGCTTGGGCTGTAGGAGCCCCTCCGAAATCTGTACACACCCTCAGTGAGAGTCGTAGACGCTAAATGGATCGGGTTGTACGCCGCATCGGACATGTGCATTGCATTACATTGTTGCATTATACTTGTCTGATATACTTGATATTGTTTTGTTGTTGGTTTGTGCTTAAGGTGTCAGACTGTTAGTTTTAGCTTTACTTTGTAGTATTTCATGGATTTATTATCTTCAGTCATTTTATATGCTTATTACTCACTATGTCGATAGTACACACCCATACTCCCTGCACCTTGTAAGCAGATTCAGGTGTACCAGAGGCTTAGCCGAGCAGTCGTTGTCACCAGAGATTATCAGAGTTGTAAAGGTAGATGCTTGACGTTCGTAGGACCTGGCTACTCTTCCTATTTCAGATTTATATATATATATATATATATATATATATATATATATATATTATATATATATATATATATATATATATATATTTTCAGTCTTGTGTATTTCGTTCAGATATTGTTATCCAGTTTGTTTTAGAGGCTCTAGACTCGTGACCCCGGATCTGATGGGACTGTTTATTCAAATTTCGTATCTCTCCGTATTATTTTATTATAAATATTGAATTATTATTATTCTAAAACTATTACATTGTCCCTAAATTGTGGGTTTTGAGACTTATTGTTGAATTGATAGCGATTTTTTGTCAGGCTTGCCTAGCGTTATGGTTGGGCACCATAATGATCGGGTTTGGGTCGTGACAACTATACATTCTTAGAAGTTGTCTCAATAAGAGGCAAACTCCTACACCAACTATAAATACCAAAGCCATGCAGACTTCAACACAGAATAAGCAGGGCTCAATAAATCTGAGGATCTAGCATCAAAGACTTAGGACATATGCCCATGGAAGCCATTAAGAAGATTGAAAAGCTCAAGAAGAATTTTACAAAGGAAGGATCAGAGACAAGATGTTTTGATTGCTCTATCTGTCTATTAGCTAGGCAAACTAGATTACCATTTTCTGTTAGCATCAGTAAAACAAAGTGTCCATTTGAAATTTTACATGCAGATGTGTGGGGACCTTACAGGAAACCTAGTTATGATAATAAAAGATTTTTCCTTACTACTGTTGATGAATACGCTAGAAGCAGTTGGTTATTTCTAATGAACACCAAGATGAAACATGTTGGTTGATGAAAAGACTAATTTCCATGATTCATACACAGTTCAACTGGTTTGTTTAAGCTATTAGAACAGACAACGGATCAGAATTTGTCAATTCAGATGTAAGACACTTCTTGGAATCACAGGGGATCATTCATCAAACAACATGTGTATATACTCCACAACAGAATGGTGTTGTGGAAAGGAGGCACAGATATATTCTGGAGGTAGCACAGGCTTTAAGGTTTGAAGCTGTCATTCCTTTAAAATTCTGGGGTGAGTGTGTTCTCACAGCAGTGCACATCATAAACAGGCTGCCATCTACAGTACTAAAGGGTAAGTCTCCATATGAAAGGCTTTTCAATTCTGAACCTTCTTTGGACCACTTGAAGGTGTTTGGATGTCTATGCTATGCTGTCAATGTCAGAAGGCAGGACAAGTTCTCATCCAGAGCTTTACCTGTAGTGTTCATGGGATATACTCCAACAAAGAATGGCGACAAATTGTATGATTTTCAATCTAAACAGTTTGTTATTAGAAGGGATGTGATCTTTAAGGAACACATATTTCCATTCAGACAAATGAAGATGTCACCTGCTCCATTCTTTCCACCTCTTGAACCAGATGAAATGTCTAATGTTTTATATGTATCTGGTGAAGATTCAGAAACTGAATACACTACAGACCAAGGTAGTTATGGAGGACAAGAGTATTAAGCAGTTCCTGCAGAATCAGTATCTGCCCCTATACCAGTTGTTGGTGACATTACTTATGAAGTTGTACCACAGCTGAAACCTGAGTTCTCTCATTCACAAGATATGAATGATGATCTACCAATTGTAGTCAGAAAGCAACCTAGAATTGCAGGGCTACCAAAATGGATGCAGTACTTTGTATCCACATCTTGTGCATACCCTATGTTAGACTACTTGAGCAATGACAGATTATCTCCCTCCTATGTTAGATGTTTGTCAGCTCAATCCTCCATAGTTGAGACCAAGCATTATCATGAAGCTTCCAAAGATGCAAGATGGGTGGCTACCATTCAGGAAGACATCACAGCATTAGAAAAAAATAGCACCTGGGAAATTGTTAATTTTCCTGCTCATAAAGCTCATATAAGATGCAAGTGGGTATATAAAGTCAAGTACCATGCTGATGACAAAGTAGAGAGGTTTAAAGCTAGGCTTGTAGCTATGGGCTTCAGTCAAAAGGAAGGCCTAGATGACAAGGAGACATTCTCACCTGTAGCCAAGATGGTCACTGTTAGATCAGTGATAGCAGTAGCAGTATCCAAGCACTGGAACATTTACCAAATGGACGTGCACAATGCCTTTCTGCAATGTGATTTATTTAAAGAAGTTTACATGCAGCTGCCACAAGGGTAAAACATCAAGGGGAGTCCAAGAACAAAGCATGCAAACTAAAGAAATCACTCTATGGGTTGAAGCAGGCCTCAAGGAAATGGAACTTGAAATTGAGAGAAGCTCTTAAAGATTTGGGTTTTGTTCAAAGATATTTTGACTATTCCTTATTCACACAACAGAAAGGGTCAGCATTTGTGGTTATTCTAGTCTATGTAGATGATCTCCTAGTCAAAGGAAATGATCCTAATCTAATTCAGTGTGCCAGGGATAATCTGCAGAATAAGTTCAAGATGAAAGACTTGGGAGAGCTCACATTTTTCTAGGGCATAGAGTTTGCTCGCAACAAAACTGGCATCTTGATGAACCAAAGAAAGTATGCACTAGATTTGATAGCTAATTCTGGTATAGGGGGAGATAGGCCAATATCCACTCCATTGGAATGCAATCAGAGACTGACCACAGCAGAATTTGATGAATCCATTCTGGTTCCTCAAGACATTGCAAAAACAGGGGTGAAGGATGATGTATTACCTGATCCTGAACCTTATCAAAGGTTAGTAGGCAGGTTGCGATACTTGACCATGACAAGGCCTGACATAGCGTATGTAGTCCAGGTTCTCAGTCAATTCATGCATAGACCTAAAAGATCACATATAGATGTCGCATTAATGGTGATTAGGCATATCAAAAATGCACCAGGATTGGGGTTGTTGATGTCTTCACAGAAATCAGAAGGCTTGGTTGCATTTTGTTACTCAGATTGGGCTGCATGTCCACAGTCTAGAAAATCAGTCACAGGGCATTTGGTTAAATTTGGAGATTCCTTAAGATCATGAAAATCTAAGTAACAAAATACAGTTTTCAGAAGTTCAGCAGAGGGAGAATTTAGAAGCATGGCATCCACAGTGGCAGAAGTTCATGGTTAGTAGGATTATTCAAGGAGTTGAGTGTTCAGATATAGCTGCTTGTTCATTTGCGTGTGACAGCAAAGCAGCCATTCAAATAGCTGCAAATCCTATCTTTTAGCTAACTTACTTGGAGTTAGGTTAGTGTAACTGAGGTTAGCTTGGTTTAACTCTAGTTAGAATTAGAGTTAATGAATTATATATATATATATATATATATATATATATATATATATATATATATATATATATATATATATATATATATATATATTGTATTTGTATATATACAGTTGGTTAAGAAAGCAATAGAACAATACTTCTTTTTCCCAAAATATCTCGATATTTCTTTCTCTCTCTTTCTCTGAACTCAGATGTCCAGCTTCCAATCCATGGCAAACATCCATGGTAGCCGATTTCTTCAAGTATTCATATAGTATAATTTAGATACAATAAACATGAAGTAATAAATTTTCGAACCAATAACCTTTCGAACCCACAAATTTCATAAACTTCCGAAACAACAATGCTCCATTTATTTTATCGAGAACGGAGGTGTCCAAAGGTCTCGGTTTCACCCGTATATAAGTACTTTACATCTTTCAAAGGGATAGGCCCCTATTATTTACTAAAAATTTAATTCTTCTTTGATTAGCAATTTTTTATCTCATGGGGGGTATGTGTGCCTCAGTGCCTGGTCTACAATTTACCAAAGCACTTGAGAATTTATTGTGCCCTGTATAGCCGTATAATTTCGAGTTTTAAGTCAAAAAAATATAATTAAATACGTCCAATCGTCTGATTGCTATAGTAATTGGGAGATGGCGAAGAGGCTTATAGGCATTTAGATTTTAGATGATATTCACTTGACATTTAAAAAATTACTTTTTGTATAGGCCAAAATTTGATACGTGATAATTAATATAATTATTTCATAAGTATATTTGGACTAACAAATGGCATAACTAATCGCTAATAATAAGTACTCGAAGATCACTCAGCATAATCAATGAGGCCACGGCCTATCCATTATTGGCGGGCGTCCCCTCGAAATGACCACGGTCGTCCAACGCCAGCAGGCAAGGTGCACAACTATAAATACTAAGAGAAAGAACCATAAAAGGGGACTGCTTCTTTTCCTTCACCTCCACTTCTAAAAGAAGAAAATATCATTGTAAGGCTCTGAACCTCTCCATGGAGAGGTAGACCAAATCGATCTCATGAATAAAAGATCTCTACCCACCTCCCCCTTAATCAATAACTATTATCTCTTACGTTTTATTCTTTTGATTTTTTGATTTATTACGATCTGCTATGATTGGTCCTCCATTTATTTTAATTGATTTATGCTTATAAAGTGTATGAAAATTTTGAGTTAAATATGTTCTACTTATTTATTAAACATGAAAAAATAAATAAATAAATTCCACTTATTTTCTACGAAATTATAAGAGAAGATTCTGATTACTATAGGAATTTGCACCCTTTGACTACAAAAACCTAATACCTAACTTTTCTTCTCCTTGTTTTTCTGGTTTTAAATAAATTAATAACGTCTTTCGCGTGTGGAAAAAAAAATGGTGGCAATTATTTTAGGAAAAATGAAAGTTTAAGAGTAGCTTTCTTAGCACGATCTAATGCACTTCTTGAGTATTCAATTGTGAAAATAGTTAAGTATCATGTGATACACATTTTGTTGGTATCGTTTAGGTTAAGGCTATTAACTATAGCGTGACTGGCACGGGATTTTGATAGGAAGAAGACAAAATAGACAAATTTAGGTCATTTTCGGAAAAAGAAATTATATATTTCCACGGTTTATAATAAACCATCATCTTTCTTGAGGAATAAAAGTATGTAGTAGTATTCGAATTCTCCTACACGATGAGGGAAAAAAAAAGCATTCATGAACTCCTTATTAATATTTATAACAATAATAACTTTTGAATCTAAAAATTTTACTAGGCTTAAAGCCGACCCTTCTCACGGGGTGTGAGTCATTCATACTTCACCACGTGATGGGGAATCAAATTTCATTTTCCTCAATAGTAACAAAATAAAAAATAAAATATGAGTATCACACTAATATCTTTTTGTTTTGATTACTTTTTATTAAGGTTTGGATCCCAAAGATCATTGGACAAAATTAGACCACACCAAGAATCCAATGATATGCTTTTCTCCACCACTCAAATGTGTGTCAGCCTCACATCCACGCAACAAAAAGGGATTCCTTATTCGTAATTAGCGAAATGACTTCATTGTCACTTAAATTACAGTTGATTTTAGTTGATTTTAAAGTCGATATACGAGTATTGTATTTTCTTATTTAAATACTTAAACCTTTAAAATTTATAACTAATAAATATATATAATTGTGCGTGGTCTGCAAGCTTTATGATACAAATAACATATGACATGCTTATTTTCTTATTAATTACCTTATGTAATTTATGGGTCCCATTTTTAATAAAAATAATTTACTCACAAAGTTAAATTTATAATAGGAGTAGCAACCAGCAAAATTATTCCAGCGAAATTTCTACCTGAAAAAATGACAATCATTTTTTTCACTTGAATTCCAACCTTAAATGGAACGGCGACGAGAGTTGTTTTGGTCGTTTAAAGGGTTAGCAACGTTGTTGGACGTTTGGGGCTGGTCGACGACGTCACAATGGTGGTCGTCGAGCAGGAACAAGCAGTGGTGGGGTTATTGGTGTGACATTGGTCGGGCTGTTTGCTGGAGACGAGACTGTTGGTGCGTCGTTCAGTATGGTTGACGGACTGTTTGTCAATGACGGACGAACTAGACACGGGTTTGTGGTCGTGGGGCTTGTTTGGTTCGTTGGTGGCTGGACAGCTATGTCGTTTGGAGGTTTTGGGGGTTGTTTGGGAAGCTGGTGGTGGGAAGCTGGTGGCGGGCAGCAGCTGCGGTGGAGGTCGTTTGGGCAGTGAAGGTCGATTGGTGTCTTTGGCGATGGGAAGAAGGAGGACGACGAAAAGGGTGGGAATCAATTTATCTTTCTTTTTTTATTTTATAATTTTTAAATTAAATTAATTCATTCACGCGCCTAAGTAACGTGATTCACATATTGCCACGTCAACTATATAGTCGTCATGTAAGCATAGTCAACGGTCAAACGCGTTTATTCGTTATAGGTTTCAGGAGTTTGAGTGTTCAAATGAGAAAATATAAAGTTCGTGTATCGGGTTTAAAATTAGTTGCAAGTTTGAATGTCCAGGAACTCATTTTGCCTTTGTAATTTTAATAAGTTAATCTATTTTACTAAATTTGGGTTTAAATATAAATATGCTGTTTTGTTTCATTCAACCGTAAGTTTTAAATTATTACATTAGTATTTCCAAATACTTACTATTTATAAAATATAGTAGCCTAAGTAACTATTTAATACTTCATGCATGTCATTTAAAAGGTATCACATAAATTTTGCTTATTCTGGCTTTTGACCCCCTAAATGACATTAGGTCAAGTTCAGCTTCTTCTTTCCGTGGTTTTCGGGTGTCTCTTGCTTAACTAGTTGTATATATCGGGTCCCGCTATTTGAAGTCGAAAATATTACGGTTAGTTTCACGGGGTCCTGGAAACATGGCCGGTTTGTAATGCTTTTAGTGGTCCTGGTGGCGCTCGAAGTGGCGACCTAAAAAACTTTGTCCTCAGGCCTTTACCAATCGAGCTACCCTCAGGATTAGTTAAGCTTTTTTGGTTCCTTCTCAACTTGCTATTCCCACTTTTTTCATTCAAATAAAAAGCTTATTCTGTTTATAATAAAGAGAAAATATTGTTATAATAATAATATTAAAATATTCAAATAATTCAACTTGTTTGATAACTTCAAACAAGTTGCATTGATCTGAGAAAAAGAAAATACTAGAAAAATAGATCAGGTAGTTAAAACTCACACTTGACAGGAAAAAAAAGGATTTAACCTAATTTTCTTTATTGTCATGAGCATTAGAAAATTGTTAACCTACTTTGCTTCGTATTATCTGTTTTTTAAAATTTTATATACCCCTTACAAATATTAACTTTAAGTTATCCTTATATCTATTTTTAAATGTATCACTTATCTAATAGTTCATTAATTGAGATTTCAAACCTTACTTTAGAATTACACTGATTTGTTATTGTTGTTATTATTCATTAATTGAGACGAATTCAGAAAAAATGCAACAATGAACAAACATTTTTTGTCTCACAAAACGTCAACAAAACCAACTTGACTTTATGACCAATATTTGAGATGGAAGAAAGTACTCCCTCCCTTCTCTTTTACGAGTCCTATATTGACTAGGTACGTCCCTTGAGAAATTATATATTAAGAGCTTATTTTAAGAAATTACTCTCGTTAATTGTTATTAAAGTTATATTTTAATAAATCTTTATTGATTTACTAAAATAGATATAAAATATTAAAAAAAAACAGTAAAATAGATAATTTTTCACTTACAGTCTAGCACGATTCAGACGTAAAGTTTAAAGTGAAACTTCTTGCCAACAGAATATTAAGTAATTTTAATGGACGTTTCTTATTGAAAGTGACCCAATATTGCAATTTGTACATCACAGTCAACAACTAAACTACGTTATGGACCATTGAACATGAAAGAGATTTTCTAAAACAAGATATGAAACAAAATATTACATTACTTTGATTCACTATCTTTTTCTTTTTGGTTCCAAAAAGGGAGAAATCTAATGACATTGTATTACATCATCACAGGGAAAATCAAATATTTCTATGTCTCTTTCATTTCACACCAAGTGAAATGCCCTATAAGACATCACTTCCAATATTCGTGGCCCAATAATTCTCCACAGGAAATGGAGGTAATCATATGTTACTGTTGGGATATATATTATTACCCATAAGTTTGGTTTAGATATAGTATTTATTATGAAATAACTGTTTATTCAGTTTAATAAAGTTTTAAATAGATCATATATTAGTCTGTGTCCTTTGTTTACATAGTAGATGATTTAGTATATAGAGTTTAGCTTATACACGGAAGATTAAATCATCGGTTCATATAAGTATAAAGTTTGAGTTCACTATATAATGATGGAATTGGACAAACCATCAGGAATGATTGTAGTACAAGATTAAATATAATTTATCTTGATTATAGGAATGGTTTAATTCCAACTTCTTGTGCTAGTACATTTTGTATGTATTGAACGGACCAGGTAGAGATAAGTATTTTATACTGACTTAATAAAATAAATTCTCTAGCCTAAATATACTTATACTCTTAATCTTGATTTAATTATTATTAGCTATGTATATTATTATTGTTTTGATTTATTAAAAGGCGAGATTCTTTCGTGGGTCAATATGCCTGGTAAATTGGATAATAATAATGTACATTGGCGAAGTAATAGTTAGTTGATGGAATCCATGTCTCGGTTCAAATATTAATGATACACCTTTATGAAAGCTTATAAGTTTTCATGTGTAAACCCGACCAGTGGATTTTGTATCCGACACATGAAATAAGTTAAGCGAAAGTCTAAAGGAAATAATCAATAAACTAAATCGTCAGTAATTTAATTTATTTTATTAGTATCTTGGTCTTAACATGGGGAGTTAAATCAGATTTAATAGATGAATTTCGAAATTGGATAAGGAGTGAAATTAAGGATTTTTAGTGGAATAATTCGTAATTAATTATGGTAAATATTAATTTTGAAAATTAGAAATTAATTCCATAATTGGAGCCTTGTTAACTAAATTTTGTGGTCCCTATTGTGCCTAAATAATAGGAAATAAAGGAATTTTTTTCTGGTGGAAGATAAAACCGAACAGGTTTTGGAAAAGGGTCTTAACCCTTAAAAGTTGTACTATAAATACATAAGGTTTTCCATCTAGAGGGAGAAGAACATGGTGGCTGAAATTTTCAGCCACGTTTTCCTAGAAATTTCGCCCAACACGAAATTGTTATTTCCGGTATTATTTGGGTAACACAATAGAAGACCGTGGAACGTTCGAGCATCATGATGTGCGGGTGATGGAGATTCCATTGAGAAGTTATGAAACTGAAGGCTCACGTGGTAGAAGAGATATGTTCACGCTTCAAGAGGTAACCCTTGAAATCTCGTTTATGCTAGTTGTCTAGATTACATGTGATTTTGATACTGTTATTGCTTCCGCTGCTTATTATAATCCATAAATTGGTATCAGAGCCCACCCACATCTAATTAGATAACTAAGTTTTTCATGAAACGAGAATATGGTGTTTATGTGCGTTTTTTTTAATTACATAAATATGTGATTTTCTGAAAAACTGCACTCTATTTTGTGAATTAACTATGCAAAATTTTTAGATTATTCTTGTAATCATGAGATATATGTTTTCTTATTGATATTTGATTGAGATTATCTGAATTTTTTGGGGTAAATTTAGAAAAATGCAAAACCTGTTTTTGAGCGAATAGCCGCTATTTTCGGAGGTCAACGAATTTGACGGACTCTGATTGAGCTGAAATTTGGTGGGTCCATCGGAAACGAAGTGGTGAGAAAAAACTCACTACTTTAGCAGTGAACCATGGTATTTTTCAGCGTTTTGAGGTCGTTTGAAATGTATTTTGGACGTTTTTCTATTTGATGAAAATTATTTATTAATAATTTTAATTTCTTTTTAATTCAATGGTGGTGGGGGTGACTCCCCATGGTCCCCATGATTAAATACTAGTTATATAATATGTTTAAACATTGACTATTAGCAAATAGACGTGTTGTTATATTAGATTCAATAATAAATCTGTAGGATTTTATTGACTAGGTCTTACAAGGTATAATTGATATTGGGTGATAATATAATTATTTTGTAAGAAAGTAAATTCTCTATTTGATATCCTGGATGACTAATGATTGGAGGTTTGGCATATTTGCGCCTAAAAAAATTTCTCAAATTTAAGTTTATGTTTTCATGCCTACGTGATTACTAGTTTGGAATTTCGATGAAGAATTTTGTTCTCTGATTGGAGGTTCTAATTAAATGAAATATAACGGTATTTTGTATAGTTTTTATATTGTTTGTATGACTTTTAAGCTATGGTCTACCATAAAATAATTTTATGAGCTAAATATATATTCACTTGTAAATTGAAGATTTTATGAGTAATAAATAGTTACCGCTGAAGTGGTTTGTCTATTTGAACTCGTGAAAAATTCTTAGTAAATTGTACATGTGAAATTATATCTATTCATGGATTGAGCATTATGATTAATAAGTAGGATCCACAAAATGGTCTATTTATTTGAGTCATTGAAATATGTTTAATATACCATGTGAAAATTATCCTTAAGAAATCTACATTAATGGTGGAGGTTCTTAATTAGAAAAAGAGTTTTATCTTTGGGTACTAGTGAAACTAACTCCACCCATGAGAAGAGACATTGAGGTTTTCACCGAACGAAAAAAAATATTATATCTCGGGTTCTTATGTGTTTAATAAAAGAATAATTTATTGTAAAAGGAGATATTATATATCCTAGAAATAGGAAGAACATAATATATTCTTTAAGCTCATAGTGTAATTATAAGAAGAATGAACATCAATATCATATTTATTTTAATTCATGAGACTACTTAAAACGGTTATTTTTCGAGGTTGGTTACAGGCTGGTGGTTATGAATTTGACGGACTCCGATTGACCTGAAACTTAATGGGTACATCAAAAACGATCTAGTGAGAAACACTCACTACTATGCAGTGAATCATGTTATTTTTTGGTATTTTAAGGTCGTTTAGATGGGGTTTCAAGCAGTTTATTAAATTGAATTTGTTATAAATATGAAAAATTATTCCTTATATATAGGCTATATTGTGTTAAAGCTGAAACATGTGATTTAACTTGATATGATATATATGAAGAATGCAAATCCTACGCCAAAAATAATTTATTCGAATTTGGTACAGTTTTGGCGATCATGAATTTCAGGATCTTCAAACTTCTTGAAATTCGGTAGGATCATTGGAAACGGTCATTTAAAAAGAACTCACTCTATGCAGTGAATCATATCGTATTTTGATGATTCGGGATCGTTTAGGTGAGTTTTTTTGAGGTTTGACGGATTAAAATGCGATTTACATACGAAAAGTCATTCTTTCAATCATTTTATTTATGTCTAATCTGGAACATGATAACACATGTTGATTTGACATGAATTGATATATGATAAAAATAACATGTCATATTTTAAATTCTTAAAATGATAATTTTCTAAATTTGGTCGAAACTTTTGGAGACCGTGACTTTAACGATCTCGGATTGATATGAAATTTGGTAGATTTATCATAAACAGTTCAATGAACAATAATCACTGCTATGCAGTGTAAAATATTAAGTTTAGTATTTTAAGATTGTTTAAATGGGGTATTGAGTATTTTTTTAAAAATTGTGAAACTTAATACTTAGAGAAAAGTTTGTGGTAGTGATAAAGTGGTGATATGAATTAACCTCTATGGTCTCCATTTTTTTTATTTATAGTGAGATAGTAAATTTATGCGTTGACATTAGGTCTTCCTCCATATCGGATAAATTTATTATGAACTCACTGGATATAGTTACTAGTTATTGATAACCTATGTTAGCTCTCCATCTTAGTTTAAGAGTTAAATCAATTTTGTAACTAAAATACAATCATGATTAAATGGTGATAGAATTATATTTCTATGGTCTTTCACTATTAATTTCAAGTGAGTAATAAATTTACGCGTTGACTTTAGGTCTTCCTCCATATCCGATAAATTTATTATAAGCTCACTAGGTGAAATACTAGTACTTGATATCGTGTACTTACTCTCCATCTGAGTATACATGTTGGATCAATGGAACTAGAGGTATTAAAAATGATGTTCAATTGACTTAAATTAACAGTATACTCTCCATCTGAGTTGGGTCTTTTCAATTATTAGAGTGAATAATCTGACATTGCATATGTATGTTGCATGAATAGTTCTTTTCCATCGAAATTGCTATTCAAGATGCATGACATATATGTGTAGTGTGTTTAAAATTTTGTATTAAAAATTTATATACAATTGACTGAAAATAATAGTATGCACTCCATCTGAGTTGGTTCTATTTATTTTTGGATTGTATAATTCTTGTATTATATAATATACTTTGCATGAATGATTCTTTTCCATCGAAATTTATTATTCCAGATGCATGTATGTATATAATATTGAATGCAGTCTGAATTTTACTATTCAGTGTTTTGACTTATTATGATCTATTTAATGTTTTATCTCAATTCCACAATGATTTTATGCAAATGATCGTATTACTTGTTAAAAAAAAATTTAGTGATAAGGTATTAATTTTAAGGATGCAATATATGAACTTTTGTTAGAAGGAATTTAATTCCGGTTTCTGGGCAAAATAAGAGATGGATATTTGTTTTTATTTTTCGAATAACTCTTGAGTTATTGAGCTTAATAAACATTTTATCTCTTGTGGTGCATGAATGCATGACCCTGTTATTGTATATTGATGACTCTCCTGAACAAAATAATATTAGTCTACCTCATAAGAGAATATGTTCTTCAAATTGAGTAAAACCTATCTGTGCATTTTTGTCTAAGTCATATTAATCTGGATAGGATTTCAAATTGGTCAAGGATGGACCTTAAGGTTCATTGAAAGTAGAGGCACTACCAACTTGTGGATCCTATTTGGAAGGAAATTTGACTAAAAGATGTTTCTTTTTAAAAGGAAATAAAACTAGTGATAAGTTAGAATGAATCATTTCTGATTTGTATGGTTAAATGAACATACTTGTAAGAGATAGATTTTGAGTATTTTGTGACGTTCATAAATGATTACTCAAAATATTAATATATTTATATGATGCACTGTAAGTCTTAATGAATTAAGTAATTCAAGATTATTAAGACTTGAAACGGAGAAGAATCAAAGAAATATATTAAGTTACTACAATTTAATTGTAGTGGCGAGCACATCTCTAAGAAGTTCTTTTGTTACATATCAGAATAACGGATTACATCTCGATTGACTACTCTGTAAACTCCATAATAGAGTGGTGTAGTAGAAAGACGAAATAAGTCTCTTTTGGATATGGATAGACTAATGGCATGTTATGCAGATTTGCCTTATTTGTTTTTGGAATATTTTCTGGAAACTGCAAATTACATTCTGAATTTAGTTCCTTCTAAGCTAGTATCTGGGACATCTATAGAACTGTGGACTGAATGTAAACTTGGTCTGTGGCATGTTCAGATATAGGATAGTCCCACATATGTGCTGAAAGGGAAAGCAGATATGTACGTTGGAACTAGGAATGGATAGGTCCATGTTTATCGAATATCCAAGAAAACGAATGAAGCTTTATTTTATTGTCCTAAAGAAAATAAGACAATTGTTAAAATAATTGCATTTTTCTAGATAAAGATTATTTAATAAAATATGTTCTTAGAAATAAACTATTTTTACAGGAACTGGGCAAAGAAATAACTAGATGTTCAAGAACATCAAAACTCACACGTCAGAATTGATGTTCCATTGCATTTAAGTAATGGGAGAACGTTAATAGACATGATATGCCTTTATCGGGTGAGAGTGATGTTTGAACATTGAACACTATAGTAAGAAGTCACTAATATTCAATGTCGTGAGGTAATGAAGGTAATGTTAGGAGTACTTCGTCGTAATAGGAGAAAGCTAAAGAAAATCATAGTTCGGTGTACATTCTTGGGATAGTTTCGGTAACAGGATCCCTGAAGAGTTTAATACCAAATTAGATAGTTACGACAAAGAACTACATGACAAATATTGCATCAGATATAACTTGACAAGATTCTTTAAAAAAACCTTATTTGGTGAAGACTTTTAATAGTTATGTAAAAGAATGCGTGAGAAAGTTATAGATGCATGGTTACGAGTCTAAGTGGGAGATTGTTGGGACTTATACTATTAACCATGCATTTAGCTATAGATATTCTAATAATTATCATGGTTAAAAGTCTAAGCGGGAGATTGTTGGGATATATACTATTAACCATGAGATTGGTTTAGATATAGTATTTATTATGAAACAACTATTTAATCAGTTTTAATAAAGTTTTAAATAGATCATATATTAGTCTGTGTCCTTTTCTTACATAGTAGATGATTTAGTGTATAGAGTTTAGCTTATACACGGAAGATTAAATCATCGGTTCTTATAAGTACAAAGTTTGAGTTCACAATCTAATGATGGAATTGGACAAACCATCAGGAATGATTGTAGCACAAGATTAAATATAATTTATCTTGATTATGGAAATGGTTTAATTCCAACTTCTTGCGCTAGTACATTTTGTATGTATTGAACGGACCAGGTAGAGATAAGTATTTTATACTGAATTAATAAAATAAACCTCTAGCCATTAAATGTACTTATACTCTTAATCTTGATATAATTATTATTAGCTGTGTATATTATTATTGTTTTGATTTATTAAAAGGCAAGATTCTTTCGTGGGTCAATATGCCTGGTGAATTGGATAATAATAGTGTACATTGGCGAAGTAATAGTTAGTTGATGGAATCCATGTCTCGGTTTAGAGATTGATGATACACATTTATTAAAGCTTATAAGTTATCATGTGTAAACCCGGCCGGTGAATTTTGTATCCGACACATGAAATAAGTTAAGCGAAAGTCTAAAGGAAATAATCAATAAATTAAATCGTCAGTAATTTAATTTATTTGATTAGTATCTGAGTCTTAACATGGGAGTTAAATAAGATTTAATGGATGAATTTCGAAATTGGATAAGGAGTGCAATTAGAAATTTTTAGTGGAATAATTCGTAATTAATTATGGTAAATATTCATTTAGAAAATTAGAAATTAATTTCATAATTGGAGCCTTGTTATTAAATTCTGTGGTCCCTACTGTGCCTAAATAATAGGAAATAAAGGAATCATTTTTCTAGTGGAAGAGAAAACCGAACAGGTTTTGGAAAACTGTCTTAACCCTTAAAACTTGTGCTATAAATACATAAGGTTTTCCATCTAGAGGGAGAAGAACATGGTGGCTGAAATTTTCAGCCAAGTTTTCCTAGAAATTTCGCCCACACGAAATTGCTATTTCCGGTATTATTTGGGTAACACAGTAGAAGACCGAGGAATGTTCGAGGATCACGATTGTGCGGGTAATGGAGATTCCATTGAAAAGTTATGGAACTGAAGGCTCACGTGGTAGAAGAGATATGTTCACGCTTCAAGAGGTAACTCGTGAAATCTCGTTTATGCTAGTTGTCTAGATTACATGTGATTTTGATACTGGAATTACTTCCGCTGCTTATTATAATCCATCAATTACATCATATAAATATCTTTTACACTAACAATTGGAAGGATTTAATGGCAAATTTGGATTTGTGAAGTCCAAATCATCTCACTCCTATTATGGGCAAACTATTGTCTACGCTAGCATTTGGTCATAGATCCCAAATTTATTTTGAAAAATCTGATTTGGATGGAATTCGGTTTGAAGATGAAAATGTGTTTGGACATACGTTTTCAAAACATATTTTCCAACTTTATTTTGAAAAAACATGCTAAAAATTGTCAAGTTTTGATATTTTGGCCCAAATTCAGCTCAATAGCTGGATTTGGGATTTGAAAATTGTGATTTGAGATTTGGCCAAAATATAAGCAAAATTTATGACCAAACACGAGTTTTGAAAATAAATTTCAAAATTATTTTGGAAAAATATATGGTCAAACGGGGCCTACATCTCTCTCTTTTAACTTTAGTTGCATCAGGATTAACTCAGCATGAATTAATAAATTTTCTCTTTTGTTTGATTTTGAGATTAATAATATGATAATATAATTAATGGGAATTCGTATAATCGATTCTAACTCGAATTGTTGTCTTGTTTTATCGGAAGCAGCCCTTCTTTCAAAGAGAGGAGGAGGGGATCTTTTTCTTCCTTTTCTACTTAATTCTCAATACCCCATGCCCCTTAGAAAAAAAAGCTATCAGCTCAAACAAAAGAGATTAGTCTCTTGACTGAACGATTAATTAGCAATAAGGGCTGACGAATGGTAGAAAACGAAGGGCGTTTTCTGATCTCCCAGCTAAATAAAAAATAAAATTTATATAATTGATCCTAATTTATTTGGAATTTTTTTCCGAGTTATGATTTTATTGCCATTTGTGAGGAGTAAATTTGAGAAGGAGAGTATAGCAATGCCTTCTTTGTAAAATGTGTGTTTGCTAAGTTTAGTTAGTGATGTGAGGTCAACCTAACTAGTTTTCGAGTTTGTACCTGAATTATTTGAAATTGAGCACATTTTACCATTAGTATGAGCGGTAATGAATGATAAAGTTGTTCAATTTTTGATATATGTACATTGGACTGTATTTTCTTCTTCTGTTTTACCAGCAAGATCCTTAAATAAAAAGTAAACATACGTAGATCTCATTATTGCAAATTCAAATTATAATAATCGTGTAGGTAAACTGATAGTGGATAAGAAAATTAAATAGACAACATATGTAGGTTATAAACTCCACTGCTAATATGAAAGATGATCGTCAAACATTTATTTAATAGAGTTATTTGTTTCGATATTTTTTTAATGTTATATATAGTAAAGTCGAGTATATATGTACTAACTTTAATTAATATTCCTAGATCTAGGTCTTTTTTTAATATTTGTCTAAACTAATAAGACTCTTCAGCTAACTTTTACTTCTTTCCTAAAAGTTTAATTTGACTTTGATTAGCAATTTTTTATCTCATGATTGAGGGGTTTTTTTTGGGAGGGGGGGGGGGGGGGGGGGGGGGGGGGGGGTTTGTGTGCCTGTATAATTTACCAAAGCATTTAAGAATTTGCAGTGCCCTTTCTATTATTGGTATAGCAGCCGTATATTTTCGAGTTTTAAGTCAAAAAATTATAATTAAATAATCTTCCATTCGTCTGATTGCTACAATAATTGAGAGATGGCGAAGGGGCTTATAGGTATCATTTGACATAGAAAAAGAATATTATTGAGACAATATTTTCTACTTACTTATTAAACATTAAAAATAAATAAGAAAATTCCACTTATTTTCTGAGAAATTAGAAGAGAAGAGTCTGATTACTGTAGAAATTTTCACCCTTTGACTTCAAAAATCTACTACCTAACTTTTCTTCTCCTTTTTTTTTTTGTTCAGGCTTTAAATAAATTAATAATGTGTTTGCGTGTGGAAAAAAAATTGGTGGCAATTATTTGTATAGTTTCACAGCGTTTTTAAAATCAATTTTAATTGATAATTCAATTGAATTTACCACGTTTTTTCTCCCACTTCATTCCCCTTCCTCCCACTTCTAAATTCTTCTTTTACACTCTGTTTTTTATTATTAAATATTATGATTTTTGAGGGAGGATTATTTATTTTATTTATCTAACTAAATTCTTTTTTTCTTTTGGAGATAAACAAATTGCTGCAAAACTATGACATATTGATCATTGTTTTGGAAGTTCTCATTTAATAAAAACAAAAATCCACGTGTACCAGTGTTAACAAAAGTCTAATTTTTTTAAGTGGAAATAAGGTACACTAATTTAATGTCCCGAACTTTCTGGTAAGTTGGTATGAACCGACAATAAAATAAAAAATATCTATACCTAAAAAATCTCTAAAAAAAGCACAAAAAGAAAAATTCTTTTGTTTCACTGTTATATAGCCACGTTTTTCCTCATGAGAAAAATCTGGGATGGTATGTATTGTTATTATAAAAAGTATTTGTATATTATTTTATAAACAAATAAATTTATTATAATTATATTGTAATTAATAGGTTATTTGATAAAAATAGCAACTAATTATGTAATGTACATTAAATTAATCTTATCAGGCTAATCTACTTATGACTTCATCATACTTAAATAGCTTTGCCTTAGACATATATATACAAAAACTCTTTATATCATTACAAATAATAATTTTTATACTGATTAAATTAGATAGAATATGATAGAATCTGAATTCAAAATCCCATTTTCTAAATTTGTGTGCATATAACATAAAATACTTCATAATACTAACATGTTTCTCTTTTTACACATTCCTTAAGAAAGTATTTTTAACTCTTATATTCTTATTTAATATTCTTCTCTTTAGGTTTTCTATGTCGTCAATATGTTCACTTTGAAAAATATTTAATGCTAAGGCTAAAATAGAAAAAAAGAGTATTATATCCGATTCAAAATAAATAATTTTTCGATCTTTTTATTTTGATTTAAAATAAGCATTCTTTTATTATAATCAAGAATGGACTAACTTTAATTTTTAAAATTTGCCCTTATTTACATATCCAAAAATGTATCAAGTGAACAATATATCTCCAAAATTAGGATCATCTCGGCAATTTTATAAACTCTCGGAATATGCACAAAGAGATCAAATATACGATCTCCGAAATTTCATAAACATTCAAGATCCAAAATAAGTATTGTTACATGCTTCTTGATCATCAAACACATCAAGGAGATGCCTATAATCCTACATTCGAGAAAGACGCCGTTAAGGCCCTCGATTTACGGATAACAAGTTGAGGAAAGAATCAAGGGATAAACAAAGTTGTAACTTGCAGTATTTACCAATAAAACTCTTTTTCTTTTAAAAAGAAGTAAACAAAATACAAATTTTAGTTAAGGGTAATTTAGTAAAAAAATTACCTTTTTTATATTTTATTAAGGGTGTGCGATAGACCAAAAAGTCGCCTATTATGCACCGAAAGAAATAATTAAATATATCTTTTTTTCTAAGATAATACTAATTATTTTAGACCAGATATATTTAATAAGCATGACAATTAATATAGACAGGAGGAGCTATAACTTAAATCCAAAATTGATTTTATTATACTATACTAGAAAAAGTCTGTTATAAAATATTCTATTTTAGGTGAATGTTCATATTTAGAGAGATTCTAGGGTTTACTTCTTGGTGGCTAAGTCACCACCTCCCTATAAATAAAGGGGTTCTATTCCATTGTAAACCATCCCAAAGTATCAATAAGAATACTCCTCTCTCTACTTTTCTCTCTATTGTTCTTGTTCTTGTATTATTGTTCTTGTTCTTATATTATTTCATAATACGTTATCAGCACGAGACTCTACCGTCTCAAGAATCCTCTTGAGAAGATTAAGGTATTTCCCTTTTTCCGAATTTGGTTTTAATTATGTCTGATATTATGAAAAGAAAGTTCGTTGCCCTTGAAATTTCGGGCAAGAACTATATGACATGGGTGTTGGATGCTGAAATCCACTTAGATGCTATGGGTCTTGGAGACGCCATTAAAGACAGAGATAAAGCATCCACCCAAGACTGTGCTAAGGCCTTGATTTTCTTGCGCCATCACCTTGATGAAGGTTTGAAAATTGAATATCTCACAGTCAAAGATCCACTCATCTTGTGGAAAGGCTTAAAGGAGAGATATGACAACCTGAAGTTGGTCACTCTGCCACAAGCACGATATGATTGGGCTCATCTGAGGCTCCAAGACTTTAAGTATGTTTCTGAATATAATTCTGCAATGTTCAGAATTACTTCTAAATTGAAACTCTGTGAAGATAATATCTCTGATTATGATATGCTTGAAAAAATGTTTACAACGTTTCATGCCTCCAATATGGTACTGCAACAATAGTACAGAGAGAAAGGTTTCAAAAAGTACTCTGAACTGATTTCTCTTCTCCTTGTGGCTGAGCGAAACAATGACCTGCTCATGAGAAATCACGAAAATCGACCCACTGGGTCTACACCATTGCCTGAAGCAGATAAGGTGTATTCTCATTATGCCAAGCATGGAAAAGGCTATGGCTTTAATCATGGTCGTGGTCGTAATCGGGGTCACGGCCGTGGACGTAGACAAGGAAGAAATTTTCCTGATGTCCGTCACCCCCAAAGAGATATAACCACCAAAAGCAGAAACGGGATTATGAGGATCCAAAGGCAAATAGTTCAGAAACTATATGTTATCGTTGCGGTGGAAAAGAGCACTGGTCAAAAGCTTGCCGTGTACCAAGACATTTGGTTGATCTTTATCAAGCATCTCTAAAGAATAAAGGCCCTGAAACAAATTTTGTCTCTGACGACAATTTTGACATCACCCACCTGGATGTGGCAGACTTCTTTGAGCAACCCGAGGGGAAAATAGACCACTTAATCGGTGATGGATCTGTGATGAAGGAAGATGGAATTGTTTGATTTTATTTTACTTATTAGTATTAGTTAGTGAATAAACTAATAGTCATTAGTATCAGCTCGTATTAGTTAGTTTATGATATAATGTTAGTATTAGTTCTTTAGAATGTTTCAATATGCTTAAATTTCAAAGATATTTTTATTTTCCAGTAGAGTTAATCGATTAACCTAATAGTTAGTCGATTATCTAATATCGCATTAAAACTGGACTTTTCCGCAAGCTAAGTTAGTCGACTATCTGATTTAGTTAGTCGACTAACCTGATGACTGTTTACTAAGTTAGTCGACTATCAACTTAGTTAGTCGACTAACTAATATTTCGCATTAAAACTGGACTTTTCCGCAAGGCAAGATAGTCGACTATCTGATTTAGTTAGTCGGCTAACCTGATGACTGTTTACTAAGTTAGTCGACTATCAACTTAGTTAGTCGACTAACTAATATTTCGCATTAAAACTGGACTTTTCCGCAAGGCAAGATAGTCGACTATCTGATTTAGTTAGTCGACTAACCTAATGACTGCTTCCCAAGATAGTCGACTATCAACTAAGTTAATCGACTAATCTCAGCAGATTTTGAAAATATTATTTAAATGTGAAACAAACGGATTGAATTTGTTTATTCTCATGTTCGTGTATTTCTTTTGTATGTCAAACCATGGGAAAGCAAATATGGATATCTCACAAAGCAAGCTTGGATCAACGTCCAACTGTAAAAATATTTGTTTAGTTGATTCATGTACTACACATACGATACTCAAAGAAAAGAAATATTTCTCTCAACTAAGTATGTGTAAGGCAAATGTTACTACAGTCTCTGGTAGTAGTAAATTGATTGAAGGCTCCGGAAGAGCAACTATAGCTCTGCCTAGAGGAACAATGTTTATCATAGAGAATGCAATGTTCTCCTCCAAGTCTAAGAGAAACTTGTTGAGTTTTAAAAATATACGCCGGAATGGCTATCATATTGAGACAATAGATGAGAATAATCTTGAATATCTCATCATTACAAAGAATGTCTCTGGCCAAAAGAGGAATATTGAGAAATTCCCGTCTTTATCTTGTGGCCTGTATTGGACAAAAATTAGTGCAATTGAGGCACATTCAACAGTAAACCAAAAGGTTACTGATTCCAATACTTTTGTACTTTGGCATGATCGATTAGGACACCCTGGATCAATCATGATGAGACGGATTATAGAAAGCTCATATGGGCATCCGTTAAAGAATTTCAAGATTCTTTTAAATAATGAATTTTCTTGCACTTCTTGTTATCAAGGCAAGTTAATTATTAGACCATCACCAACAAAGGTTGGGACTGAGTCACCTACGTTTTTGGAACGTATACAAGGGGACATTTGTGGACCTATTCACCCACCTAGTGGGTCCTTTAGATATTTTATGGTCTTAATAGACGCATCCTGTAGATGATCTCATGTGTGCCTGTTGTCATCATGCAACCTTGCGTTTGCAAAACTAATGGCACAAATAATTTGACTACGAGCACAATTTCCTGATAATCCAATCAAGTCTATTAGACTGGATAATGCTGCTGAGTTTTCATCCCAAGCATTTAATGATTATTGCTTATCAATTGGGATAAAAGTGGAACATTCTGTAGCTCATTTTCACACTCAAAACGGTCTTGCAGAATCTTTAATTAAACGTCTGCAGTTGATTGCAAGACCATTACTCATGAAAACGAGGCTGCCCACCTCGGTATGGGGTCACGCCATTTTGCATGCAGCAATGCTAATTCGTCTCAGACCGACGAATTATCACAAATATTCCCCGTTGCAATTGGTTTTGGGTGATGAACCCAATATATCCCATTTAAGAATCTTTGGATGCGCAGTATATGTGCCTATAGCACCGCCATACCGCACCAAAATGGGTCCGCAAAGAAGGTTAGGAATATATGTTGGGTTTGAATCGCCCTCCATTATTCGCTACCTCGAAACATTAACAGGGGATTTGTTCACTGCACGATTTGCACACTGTCAATTTGATGAGACACTTTTCCCAAAATTAGGGGGAGAAGTTGGTGAAACCAAACGGGAAATTATGTGGAAAAATGCATCATTATCTCATCTTGATCCACATACTTCTATTTGTGAAAAAGAAGTGCAAAAGATTATCCATTTTCAAAGAATAGCAAATCAAATGCCTGACGCATTTACGGACTTGAAAAGGATAACAAAATCCCACATCCCCGCAGAGAATGTTCCAATCCGTATTGATGTCCTGTTGGACAATCATCTAGTGTCATATCCAATGAGTCGAATGCACGCCTGAAGCGTGGCAGGCCATTAGGTTCCAAAGATCGAAATCCTAGAAAGAGGAAAGCAAACGATCAAAATGACACTACGAAAGAATCTCATGAGGAAATTCATGATTTAATAAATTCTGAGATTCATAAAGAATCCATTGAGCCCGAGACTCAAGAAAATAAGGAACTATCAATAAATCCAATCGATATTGAGGCAAATTTTAATCGAGTGGATATAGTGGTGGATTATGTCTTTGCTTTTAATGTCGTATCTAGCATTATGCAAGAAAGTGAGGATCTGGAACCTCAATCTGTTGGAGAATGTCGAAAAAGACATGATTGGCCAAAATGGCAAGAAGCAATCCAATCAGAATTGAATTCACTGGCAAAACGTGAAGTTTTTGGTCCTATAGTTGAAACACCTAATGGTGTTAAGCCTGTTGGCTATAAATGGGTCTTTGTACGCAAGAGAAATGAGAAAAACGAGGTACAAAGATATAAGGCACGCCTTGTTGCACAAGGATTTTCTCAAAGGCCTGGTGTCGATTATGAAGAGACATATTCGCCTGTAATGGATGCCATAACTTTTCGTTATCTCATTAGTTTTGCTGTCCTTGAAAAGCTTGACATGCATTTAATGGATGTGGTTACTGCCTATCTTTATTGGCTCACTGGATAATGAGATATACATGAAAATTCCCGATGGACTCAAAATGCCAAACGCTCATAATTCAAAGTCCCGGGAAATATTTTCAATCAAATTGCAAAGATCCTTGTATGGTCTAAAGCAATCAGGACGAATGTGGTGTAATCGTCTTAGTGAGTATTTATTAAAAGAAGGCTATATAAATGATACCATTTGCCCGTGTGTTTTTATAAAGAAAACAACATCGGAATTTGTTGTACTTGTCGTATATGTCGATGACATAAACCTTATTGGAACCCCCATAGAACTCCAAAAGGCAATTGATTATCTAAAGAATGAATTCGAGATGAAAGATCTCGGAAAGACAAAATTATGTCTTGGTTTGCAAATTGAATATTTGGCAAACGAAATTTTTGTTTATTAATCTACCTATATAGAAAAGGTACTGAAATGGTTTTACATGGATGGAGCATATCCTTTAAGTACTCCGATGGTTGTTCAATCACTTGATGTGAATAAAGATCCATTCCGACCGCAAGAAAGGAATGAAGAGCTACTTGGTCCTGAAGTACCATATCTTAGTGCAATTGGCGCACTAATGTATCTTGCAAATACTACAAGGCCTGACATAACCTTTTCAGTTAATGTCTTAGCAAGGTATAGCTCGGCTCCCACAAGGAGACATTGGAATGGGATCAAACATATATTGCGGTACCTAAAAGGGACTACCGATATGGGCTTATTTTATAGCAATAATTGCAGTCCTGATCTTGTTGGTTATGATGATGCTGGATATTTATCCGACCCACACAAGGCTCGATCTCAAACGGGTTATGTGTTTACCTGTGGAGGCACCGCCATATCTTGGCGATCGACTAAGCAATCAATTGTGGCTACTTCATCTAATCATGCCGAGATAATCGCTATTTATGAAGCAAGTCGGGAGTGTGTGTGGTTGAGGTCTATAATACATCATATTCAAGACAAATGTGGTTTGAAGTGTAACAAACTACCCACGACTTTGTATGAAGACAATGCAGCATGTATAGCTCAATTGAAGGGAGGATTCATAAAAGGAGATAGAACAAAGCATATTTCACCAAAGTTATTTTTCACACATGATCTTCAAAAGAATGGTGATATCAATATGCAACAGATTCGTTCAAGCGATAATATGGCTGATTTGTTCACAAAATCTCTACCAACGTCAACCTTCAAGAAGCTGGTTCACAAGATCGGAATGCGAAGACTCAAGGATATGAATTGATGCTCTTTTCAGGGGGAGTTAATGCGCGTTGCACTCTTTTTCCCTTACAAGGTTTTGTCCCAATGGGTTTTCCTTACAAGGTTTTTAACGAGGCAACCAATAGGCGCATATTCAAACATGTGTACTTTTTCCTTTTCTTTAATTTTTTCCCATTGGATTTTGTTTTAGTTAAGGTTTTAACGAGGCACATTATTGAATAGACATTCAAGGGGGAGTGTTATAAAATATTCTATTTTAGGTGAATGTCCATATTTAGAGAGATTCTAGGGTTTACTTCTTGGTGGCTAAGTCACCACCTCCCAATAAATAAAGGGGTTCTATTCCATTGTAAATCATCCCAAAGTATCAATAAGAATACTCCTCTCTCTACTTTTTTCTCTATTGTTCTTGTTCTTGTATTATTGTTCTTGTTCTTATATTATTTCATAACAAAGTCTTAATTAAGTACAACTCTCCCTTCACTTATATTTAAAATAGGTTTTTGCTCTTAGATAAAAATATAAAATAAAACTGTATATAATAATATAAGATTGTATAAAATAAATTTTTATGATCCGACCTTATCTAAAACCGTTACTACCTTGAACTGTACTTTTTGGAGTAAATTGCAACCTATTATTTGAAGAAACCCATAATCACATATTCCCAAGAATCTTCTCTTTCAATCACAAATTCCACACTATATTCTCACTTGCTTTACTTTCCTCACTTTCAATTTCCAACAACTTGCTCAACATAAATAAAGTGATAATAAAACAACTCATTCTTCTTCTTGGTCTAAATATTCCATCTTTTCTTTTCTTGTTTCTTTTTTCTTTCCAATTAAATTGTGTTAAAACTAACTAACATGTGCATTCAAGACTCAGAACAAGTGAATGAGGGTATGGAGAATTTGGACATTTCAAAAACTGAAAACAATTTCAAGAACAAATCTTTGCTTACTGAAGCTGAATTACAACATACCCAGATTGAGAATTATGAAAAAATTACAACTTCTAGCCATTCTGTTATGAGAAACTCATTCCCTGTAAGGATTTTCTTTTTCTTTTTTTTTAATTGTATTATTTGCTTATATCAATTATTTTTTCTAGTTTTTAGGTAGTATTAATTGTATTCTAATTGGTATTAGTAGTTTTTAGTTTCATAAATGTTGGTTTAATTTGAAGTTTGGTTTATACTGTTTAAAGATTTGATTTTTATGGTGTAATCTTTGCTTATACCTATTAGTTTTTCCCCCCAGTTTTTATAGGGAGTATTGATTATATTCTTTTTTGGGTTATTGGGATTGGCTTTGTTGATTTGCACATGGATGTTGATTTGTAGTAATAGATTTTAATGTCATAAATATTAGGTAATTTTGACTTCTGTTGTAATGTTTAAAGATTTGATTTTTATGGTGTATTTATTATGTCTTAGTACAGTACTATGAAGCTATGGTTATTGGTCTGTTTTCATTTAATATCATGCTGAAATTTTATGTCAAGTACTGTTTGATCCATAATTTAACCTTGGTGGGTTTGATGTTTGAGTTTTTACCATTAAACCCACTGTGCTTTTGAAATTATGTGGTCAAAATTTAGTATTTGTTGAAATTTTAGTAATTAAATATTGCATTCAGCTGAACTTCGTAAACTAGGCTCCATCCACCTGTGTGTGTGTGTTTTTACAACTGTCTTCTGTTAGATGGTCATTTATGAATAAATTGTTGTCTTATGTTTTGTGATTTGGATTTCTTGATATTCTTTCATTTGGAGGAAGTATGAAACTGGCTGGATAAATTAGTAGATTGACTTTTATAACTTTTACATCTGAGCTACAGTGAACCTAAATGTTATATACATGTTTCTTTTCCCCTTTTTTGTGAACTTGCAAATTGTCGGATGATAATTTTCACTCATTGTCTTCTGAAAGATCTATTTCAAGATGTGTTCCGTATGGTCAGTGGCGGAGCCACCTTATCCAAAGGGTTGTCATCCGAAAAATAATGCTATGTAGCTCGGTAATTTTTTTTATATGTATATATTACTATATATTGACTTGACTTCTTCGTGCTTTTACTTCGTTATATTTTGGCACTCCTTAGTATAAGTCCTGGTACTGACACTGTGGACGGTCCTTCATAGAATCGTCTCGTTTGCTGACATACATAGTGAATGATTTAGAGTTTACATTAGCATTGATTTTGTGGTTCTGTTTCATAATCATGCTGTACAATCCTGATGCATATTTTCCTAAAACCCTAAACAGAGAATTCGCTCTGATATTCACTTCTATTGCCACATCTAAGCTAATTGTTCCTTGCATAGGACTTATTTCTTCGCCGTATAATTAATTTCTTTCCTTTTCTACAGCTGGAAAGTATTTCGGAAGACACAACTATTGTGGATCGGAAACAGATACTCTTCAATAACTTCCTCCCGGACCTTAGGTCTGGAGATTGGTCTGATATTGGAGGTCGCATTGACATGGAAGACACTCACATCTGTATTGCGGACCTAGCTAAGAATTTTGGCCATAATATACTTGGTGAGGAAGCTATTTCTTTTTATGGAGTAAGTTCTTTAACCTCATTGGACATCACATATATCGTTCTTGACTATACTCAATTTACTTGTACCGAATTTAACTCTCAGTGAAGTTTAGTATAGCCCTTTCTCAGTAAACATGGGAAGTGTGCTGGTATGTGTAGGAGCCATCTATTTTATAGGGCAAGCCTAGACGATTTCTGTAGATCTTGAAAATTTGCCAAGTTGCCAGCACTTTTACTGCTTCCTCCAACCAAAGGGAGAGAGTCTTCTGGGCAAGACTAAATTATGAAATAGATGTGCAGTAGCAAAGCTGGATATTTCCAATTTTAGAATGTTTCAATGTGAATTTGGTATCATCTCCATTTTTCTGGAATCATGTGATACAGGCTAAAGAAAGAAGAGTAAAATAGAATAACACTAGAGAGTGGACACAAACTAGAGAAGTGCTCTGATCGTCAGAGTTGCGAGATGCGCACATCTCTTCCGCATATAGGTGCTTCCTTCATGCTTTTGCCAAACAGGAGAACAACCATAGCTGCTTATCAAAGTAAAGTATGAAAAGCGTAGGTGACAACTTATGTTTAGAGCTCTCCAAACTAGTTGTATATTAGATAATCACATTACGAGGAACCACAAAAGAACTGAAGAGACCACCTCTCTCCAAAGTTGAAGCATAATACTACCCTTGAAATTTTGGGAGTCTTGTAAATGTACCTATTGAACAGCAGTAGGTAGAGCAGCACTAATTCAACTACTTCCGTCTGAAATGTGTATCTTATTTCCTACTTAGGACCATGCCTATGAAAAGGATTATTTTTTCTGTTTTGGTTTGGGGAGGGGGAGCAGAACGAGAGAGGGAAAGAGGTTAAAAGCCATGTTGTCTATACTTGGGAGTTTCTTCTATTTGATATTCTTATATCTTAGATGTCTAATGCGAACGGTTCTAATGAAAGGTCTTTGATGGACATGGTGGGAAGGGAGCATCACAATTTGTTCGTGACTACTTACCAAGGATCATTGTTGAAGATGCTGATTTTCCATTGGAACTTGAGAAAGTGGTCACTAGATCTTTCGTAGAGACAGATGCTGCCTTTGCCAAGTCATGCTCTCTTGATTCAGCCTTGTCCTCAGGCACTACTGCACTCACCGCAATGATATTTGGAAGGTTATTTATTCCTGTGCTTAATCCCTTTTCTCTTGTTTTTGTTTCTTTCCATTCACTATCTTCTTTTTATGTGTTAGATTTATGTCAATTGGGAAATGACAGGTTTTTGTTATTCGCTTATTCACAGCTAAGTAGTGATTTATACCGGAAGAATAATACTTCATTCAGCAAGGGGTATCATTAATTTTATTGAAATATCAAATCGTGGTTAACACTTATTAAGCTGACATTTCAGATGCATCTTTCTTTGACTAGTTTACTGTTTTGGTTGATATCATTGTTTGCCCTTGCGCAATTATCTCATTAAGCTACATTCAGAAATTTATGTTCTAAGATTGGCTGCTAGTATCAATTCTCTATACTGATATGTTGTCTTATGAACAGATCATTGCTTGTCGCAAATGCTGGTGATTGTCGAGCAGTTGTATCCCGGCGTGGACTGGCTATAGAAATGTCAAAGGATCACAGACCTTGTTGTATTAGTGAAAGAACTCGTATAGAGTCCATGGGTGGATTTGTTGATGATGGCTACTTGAATGGACAGCTAGGCGTGAGCCGGGCATTAGGTAACTGGCACATTAAAGGACTGAAGGAGGTTGAAAAGGGTGGGCCGTTGAGCGCTGAGCCTGAACTGAAACTGCTGACATTGACAAAGGAAGATGAGTTCCTGATTATCGGTAGTGATGGAATATGGGATGTTTTCAGAAGCCAAAATGCAGTGGATTTTGCTCGTCGGAGACTGCAAGAGCATAACAATGTGAAGTTATGCTGCAAGGAAATAGTAGACGAGGCAAAAAAGCGCGGTGCGATAGACAACTTAACAGTAGTCATGATATGTTTTCACGCGGAGCCTCCACCTCCAGTCGTTTTTCAAAGATCAAGAATAAGGAAAAGTATTTCCGCTGAAGGGCTTGAGAATCTAAGATCTTTGCTTGAAGGCTAGAACTGCAGTTTACTATACAATTTTTTTGCAGCCTTCATCATATCCACTTAAACAACAGCGATAATGACGATTAATTGGTTACTTCTGGACAACTTTGTAAATACATGAGAGGTAAGCTTATTTTCTTCCTTGTAATTCTCCCATCGAGTCCAAGTGCAAGATGAAATAAAGCTCAAGGGAGACAAGCAAATTATGGAGCCAAATTTTTGTACATAAATTAATCTATTCTTCAATTGTATGATTCCCTGACTAAAGGGCACTCAACTGAACCTCACCTTCTGGTGAGACAAAATTGATTGTTGGTTATGTTCCCACCTTTTTGGTGTCATAGCAAAGTTTGTGACATGCTGTATCTCTTGGTTGTGAATGTGTTAGTAGTTCTAAATCTTTATGCATGCGCCTCCATAAGAGTCTACTTTAGGCTCGGTTTGCTTTTTCAAGCTACCCTTTGTTTTAACCAATAGCAGTGACGAGCAGTGGCGGGCCCAGGATTTTAATGCGATGGGGCACCAGTATTCTGTTCAACCAACCCCTAATGGTTTTTAGTATTCAGGGTGCCAAGTTATTTGAAATAACTATTTTCAAGGTATACACATACATATACAAGATTTTGCCAAAGTTAGCAGGTTTTGGTGACTCCTAAGGTTATGCATAGGTCTGCCTCTGTTGACGAGCAAGAAAAAGGGTATGCTAAGGCATCTTTTGCTTAATTTCACAATGTAGTTTCTGCTGAATTGGTGCAAGTGTTATAATTATAAATTTTACATCTGCCACAAAGATCTAATATGGAGTTTGTTTAACCAAACAAAATATAATTTGGTCA
Source organism: Nicotiana benthamiana (assembly GCA_034376525.1). NCBI lineage: Eukaryota > Viridiplantae > Streptophyta > Magnoliopsida > Solanales > Solanaceae > Nicotiana > Nicotiana benthamiana. Next base: position 104,277,466 of record CM067330.1, read on the forward strand.
AAGCTTGAATTTTAGAGAAGAAATTGGGTTACTGATAATCAAAGAGACCGAAATATAATTGGCTTTCAAAGAATAAGAATAAAGCAATAAAAATTTGTATTTCAATATGATCTCAAGAGTGTTCTCTATCTACAAATGATAAAACTTTCTCCTTTTATAGTTGACAAGGAGTAACGGATTATTCTAAATAATAAAGAGCATTTAATGAGACGTTACATAATCATTGCTATTAAATAATGAATAACTAACGTATCATGTATTTAATAATGAATGTAGACTGCTTTTTATCATCAGATTCGTGTCTTTAATGCCCTTTTTATCCGTTGATATTGAATGCCTTGGATAGACACGAGAATCGTATCTAAGATTCCTTCTCGTGCCTATTTTCTTTTCTTCTACCGTGCATATTGTCTTCCGTGCCTTTTAATCATTTATTGCTCTTGAACTGTTCGACCAATCCACGTGTCATGCCACGTCACCTTTAATAAAAACTCAATGTTTTCCCAATACAAATAGTCCCCCCACTTCTCTCATTTATTTATCAATTAAATAATTGGGAAGTGGATCCTGAAAAAGAATTTTTGTCACAATCAATGTTATGTCAGTATCGACGTCTCTTCTGTCTTTCTCATTTAATACTCCGTACACGTGTTATCTTCTGGTTGGATCTGCAGTTTTGTTCCCATTTTTCTAGGCATGTTCAACTTCCTCTGTTTACGAAGTGATGGTTATCTTTAATATAGGTTTTCCATCATTACTTCCCTTAATTCTGACGGTTGTTCCCATATAAATTTTTAATTCACACTTTCTTTGTCTTTTTCTTCATCAACTTTCATCTAGCATTCGAATTTCCTTTCTTTCTTCTACTTTCTTCTAGACTATCCTGCAATGGCATCTCCAAACCCTAACCCTAGAAAAGTTTTGCTTCTTGATCAATTTCCTAATGCTCCTGCTCCTATCAGACATTCAAGAGGCAGAGGAGGAAGGCTATGAAGCATGGGTTCTACATGTGGAGGCTCAATTAGTTCTGGAATTAAAGGTTCTTCTTCTAAAACTCCATCTTCAAAAGGTAAAGAAAATTCAAAGCCTTCTCTAGAGCCCACGGTTGAAGAATTATTCCAAATAATTTGTCATTTGCAAGTGACAGAGCGTCCCTTCAAAAACAAATTGCAAAATTGGAAAAAATTGACGCATATCCCTCTCTTATAAATGAACTTAATATTCCCACCGTTAGGAAACATTGCAATTGGAAAGAGGGCGTCATTCGTTTATCCATTGCTTCTATTAGCCAAAGATTTCATCATACAGAAATGGGTATTCCTATGTTTATACCTATCCCTTCACTTTGGGGTTTAAGCCTATTGAAGACCCAGTTATCATAGATTTTTGTAGATTTTTCAACATTTGCTTAGCCCAGATTGGACCTTTAGTTTGGAGGGATGTAGCTTGTTTAAGGTTTTTATCCAATAAAGCAAAAGTTACCTTCACCTTCCCCCATCTCATCCACCTATACCACCCTAATCTACTACGCCATGGGGTTTTTACTCTAACTGCAAGGAGCGAAAGAGTTTTAGTAAACGCCGATGACGATAAAGATCGTGGGTGGTATCTGCGTTATATTGGTGTTCGCACGGTGGACTTATTGGGAGAATCAAATATTCCCTTCCCCGAGATGTGAAATTTTGCATGTAAGTTTTTGTTTTACTTTTTCCGTGCCTCTTTTATGAGATTTTGATCCTCTCTTTAAATTTATTCCCTGTTTTTTGTAGCAACCATGGGAGATGTGGAACCCGTTCCCAATTTTCGTGGTTTGGTATACTTCATTTTGAAAATTGTCTCTAAGGAAGATAGGAATTGGAAATTCATCTCTTCCTTACACGGGTGGACAGTAAAAACACACGGTACATATTTCTTTTCATGTATACTTTCTAGATACGTATACTGAATTTTGATAATGAACTCAAGCCCTTCTTTTTATCAGGATTTGGAATAAAAGGAATGATAGCAGAGGTTGCTATAGCTATGCGTACAACTGCCAACTCTGCCCTTGTCTTGGATAAGGCTAAAGCCCTTTTAGCCAAAAGAAAAGCTTTAGTAATGGAAGCTGAAAATGAAGAAGAAGATAATACCTCTTTGGTATCTAGGCCAAGAGCTAGGAGACGCGTTGTTTTGGACGATGAAATTGAAGATTCCCCTGCTCGTGCCTTTGCTGCAATTATTCTTCTATCGAGCCTGTATTAATCCAATCTGATGAGGAAATCGTGCCAAAAGCCACGAGTGTACCAACTCAACCTCCCTTGGATAGTGGTTTTTGGAGTGGTGAGCTCGAACCTGTTTTTGATGAAGCTCCCCTTTCTTCATTCATTCCTTATCCTTCCATTCCTTTGTCAATTGTAAGTACTTCATCACCAATAATTGCTTCCTTACCTTCATCAGTTGTGAATACCTCCATTCCTGTTCCTGAATCAGTTCCTATAGCTTCTCCTTCCCTTCCTGCTTCAACTTCAACGACCCCTATAGTATTTACTCTTTCTACTACGCCTCCTACTGTTGTTTCCTCTTCATCTGATCTTCCAGTAGAGGGTAGCTCTAGTGGTAGAAGCTTGGCTATGAGAAGTGTAACTCTTGAAGTTCCTGCTACTCAAAGCCTTTTGAAAAAATCTGGAGGTGCATATACATGGCTCGAGCCTCTTATTGGGGATATTGAGAAAAATAAAATGCAAAAGCCACAGCTGCTACACCTTGATGAATGACATAGTTCATTCAACTTTAAAGGTAATTTTCTTCACTTTGAAAAATATTTCCCCCCCCCCCCCTCCCTTTGTTTATTTGAGTCCTGACTTTCATGTTTCATAATTGTAGGCAAATCTCATTGGAATTGAGCTAATGGGGCGGATTTCTTTATTGGAGAGAAAGGATCGTGAGTCTACAAAGGCTATCTCCGAAGCTAGGAAGATAGCTGAGGATGCATTACTGGAAGCAGCAAATTGGAAGGACCAATATGAGAATGCTCAAGGGACTATAGAAGAGTTACAAGAAAACAAAGTCCACTTGGAGCAACTGAATCGTAACTTATCTTCAGAGTTAGGAGTTGCTAATGCTTCATGGGGACAACTTAAGAAATATAAAGAAATTTTGGAAGGTTCTTTATCTAACGCTTATGATGAAGTTAATGAGTTAAAGGCTCTTCTGGAGAAAAAAGAAGAATATGCAAAGAATTGGCGGAGAACTTATCTCGTGCTCAGAATGATTTAAGGATTTCCTCCGACAAGATTCATATGCTGGAGAGTTCTCGTGTCAACCTTCAATATTCCCTTGATTTCTACTTAGTTGAACATGAAACAATGAAGAACACTTTAGCTACTTGGGGAAGAGATTATGAAAACCTGGAGAAGGATTTCAACTATGAGGTCAACTGGGCCTTCTTGAAATCTTGTCGTGATACTTTAATGGAAGCTTCTCGGGAAAATTTTGACTTGCAATCTGAGTTAGCCAAAGTTTTAGACTTGATTGAGAAGAATGAGCAGCCAACCGAAACTCCTTCTCCTGACCAGGTAATTGACATCTCTTCTCCAACAGTGGAAATTCCTGGGGTTGAAGAGCCTTTGAACTTAGAGTCAACAGTTGAAGTTACTGAAGTTACAATTCTAGTAGACGAGGGTAACTTGCCTATAACACAACCTTTAGGAACGGAAATCCCCGTGTATACTGATTCTCATGAAAATGTTAGTACTTCAATTTCAGCTGAGACTGCCCCTGTTGCTGCTTCTTTAGAAGTTTCAACTGACCCTAATGAAGCTGCGAGTCCTACCACTCCAATCACCTCAGTGATCAATGAAGATGTTTAAGCTTACCTCTTTTTGTTTGATTTTGATGATGTGATGAAGTCCCCAGTTTCTATAATGGGGCATCTGTTTTAGAAAAATGTATTGTAATAGCTAAGTTTTTCCCTTAGCTTTTCATGTTAAGAAGTTTGTATAATACTTCTTCATTTTATCCTCGTCTACTTATTGCTTTAATTTTTGCAGAATGATTTTACCTTACCCTTTCCTATTTTTCTTGTTAGAACTTAGAGAATAAGTTAGCATTTTTTATCCTTTTCAAAAAATGCTTTCATAATTCTTCTCATGTGTTACCAACATGAGGAAAAATAAAAGAGGGCAATTTTATTTATTGACACATAATGAAGAAGACGTCTCAACTTCATAATGGTGTTAATATACGATGAAAGAGATAGGAACATACATGTTTCACATAAAACAACTTTTGTAAAGTTTTTATTCATGAACTTTGATAGGTTTCTTGAGTATTACATGTATTGAAGTACATCTATAACTTTCTCGCAACTGTTTTCTTTTAACAGATTTACAAAATATACAAGGTTTTTTGTTTTAACCTATTCTGATACATAGTCATGTCCCTGCCTTTTCATTCTTAGGAAGGGTTTAAGTAATGACTTCATTGTTCTAAGAAAGAAGTAACACTATGATAATTCTAATAACTTGAGTCGATATGAAAATCTTGAATTTTGCTCTGTCGTATCTATTTCTGCACATACTCATGTGTATATAGTACAATCCCCCAAGTGTTTGAGCGGTGAAGTATGAAGCCTCGAACACTTGTATATTTGCTGCAAATCTTTGGTCCTTTTCCTGAAATAGAAAAACATACGGGACTCGGAGGTGCGATTACAGATGAAGACTGCCTAACTCGTGTGTATTTCCATCAGATTATTGTAACCCTGGGCTAGGAATTTAAGAGTATTCCAATTTGCCGTGCAGGCTGTGACTCATCATATGGCACGAGTTAAGGTTTTTGCCTAGCATCTAAAAACGTTAGTATAATTTTAACAATTCAAAGAAACAATTCTAACTTGGCGATACCTGACCGTGGGTACTTTCTTTAGAAGTAATATCTCTTTAAGTGAACGGCATTCCAATGTGAAGGTAGAACCTTGCCCTCCATTTTCTCTAGCTCGTATGCTCCTTTGCCCGCAATTTCACAAATTTGATCAGGTCCTTCCCATGTTGGACTTAGCTTTCCTGAATTAACTGACTTTGTAGATTGAAAAACCTTTTTTAACACGAAGTCCACAACATTAAAAAACCTGAGGCGTGCTTTCCTGTTGTAATATCGTTTAATTACTTGCTTTTGAGTTGCCATCCTTATCAACGCAGCTTCTCTTCTCCCTTCAAGTAAGTCAAGATTTACTCGTAACTCTTCATTGTTCGAGTCTTCTTTTGTTGAATACGTCGTATACTAGGTTCACCTATCTCAACTGGTATCAATTCTTCTGCACCATAGACCATTGAAAATGGTGTCTCTCATGTACTTATTGTTGTCGTCGTTCGATATGCCCATAATACCGCTGGTAATACTTCAGGCCAATTGCCTTTTGATTCTTGTAACCTTTTCTTTAGGTTGTTGATAATTACCTTGTTTGTAGACTCTGCTTGCCCATTACCTACTGGATGCTATGATGTCGACGTAATTCTTTTGATTTGCCAACTTTGAAAGAATTCTGTGATTTGAGCTCCTATAAATTGTGTCCATTATCACAAACTATCTCTTTTGGAACACCAAAGCGGCAAATTATATTTCTCCAAATGAAATCTTTAACTTCTTTCTCTCGTACCTGTTTAAACGCTCCTGCTTCTACCCATTTAGTGAAATAATCAGTAAGTTTGAGTAGAAACTTTACCTGACCTTTTGCCTGAGGTAATGGTCCTACGATGTCCATTCCCCATTTCATGAAGGGCCAGGGAGCTATGACAGGATGTAATAACTCTGCTGGTCTATGCATGTTATTTGCATACCTTTGACATTTGCCACATTTAGATACGAAATCAATTGCATCTTCTTCCATTTTAGGCCAGTAATATCCCGCTCGAATTAATGTTTTAACCAGTGACCTGCCTCCTGCATGATTTCCACAATGCCCCTCATGTACTTATCTCATCACATATTCTGTTTGAAAAGGTCCGAGACACCTGGCTAATGGTCCACCAAACATTTTACGGTACAAGTTTCCTTGATACAAGCAGTAACGAGCGGCTTTCTTCCTTAATGCATGAGCCTTCACCTTGTCTTCAGGTACAATTCTGTGCTGCAAAAAAACACGATTTCATTTCTCCAATCCCAAGTTAAATGATTAAAATTTACCTTATTGTTTTATTGGTCAAGAACATAGTGGAACAAATGTATAATTGAGGCATTCGCATCTTTTTCTATATCTGCTGCAGATGTGAGGTTGGCTAAGGCGTTTGCTTCCAAATTCTCTTCTCTTGGGATTTGCATCACTTTCCAAGTTTGGAACTGTGTTATTAACTCTCGTACCTTTCCGTGGTATTCTTGCATTCGAGTTTCTCTAGCTACGTAAGTCCCCGGTATTTGATTGACTACTAACTGTGAATCACTTTTGATTACAATTTGCATGATACCAAGTTATAATGCTAGCTCCAAACCTGCAATCACAGGTTCATACTCTGCTTCATTATTAGTTACCGAGTTACATTTTATAGCTTGTCTAATTGTTTCACCCGTATGTGGTATAAGAACAATTCCTAAGCATGTCCCCTTTACATTAGATGAACCGTCGGTAAATAATAGCCAAGTCCCCGGATTAGCTCCGTTAAAAATTTGTAATTCTTTTTCTGCTTCTAGATGTATGCTTTGACTAAAATCAGCTACGAAATCAGCGAGTACTTGAGATTTGATAGCAGTTAGAGGTTGGTAAATTATTTCGTACTCACTTAATTATATAGCCCATTTTGCTAATCTTCCTGACAGTTCATGTTTATGCAATATATTTCTTAAATGAAAAGCAGTAACAACAACAATAGGATGACATTGAAAATAAGGTCGTAGTTTTCTAGATGCCATGATGAGAGCTAATGCTAATTTTTCTAGTTGTGGATACCTTGTCTCTGCATCTAATAAAGTTTTACTTACATAATAAATCGTAGATTACTTACCTTGGTCTTCTCGTACTAAAACGGCACTTACTGCTACTTCTGATACTGCTTGATAGATGAGTAACTTTTCACCTTCTTTAGGTTTAGCCAGTAAGGGAGGATTTGATAAATAAGCTTTCAAGTCCCTAAGTGCTCGTTGACAATCTTCATTCCACTCGAAATGGTCTTGCTTTTTTAGCGCAGAGAAAAATTTGAAGCATTTTTCTGATGATTTTGAAATAAACCTCCCTAAGGCCGCTATCCTTCCTGTTAACCTCTGAACTTCCTTTTTACTAGTAAGTACGTCAGGTATTTCTTCAATTGCTTTAATCTGGGAAGGATTCACTTCAATTCCATGGTTAGAGACAAGAAAACCTAAAAATTTACCAGATGCAACTCCAAATGTACATTTTTCAGGATTGAGTTTCACATTAAATTTTCGCAAAATTTCAAAAGTAACAGTTAAATGAGAAATATGGTCATGGGTATGCTGGGTTTTGACGAGCATGTCGTCTATATATACCTCTATTGTTTTTCCCAAATGTTCTTGAAATATTTTGGTAACTAACCTTTGATAGGTTGCTCCAGCATTTTTAGACCGAAGGCCATTACTTTGTAACAGTAAGTCCCCCGGTCTGTGATGAAAGAAGCTTTTTCTTCTTCACCGGGGTCCATTTTAATTTGATTATACCCCGAATATGCATCTAAAAACTTAAAAGTTCATGACCTGTAGTTGCATCAATCAATTGATCTATATTGGGTAATGGAAAAGAATCTTTTGGTCAAGCTTTATTTAGATCAGCGTAATCTATACAAACTCGCCACTTACCATTCTTTTTGGGTACGACCACCGTGTTAGCTAACCAATCAGGATATTTTACCTCGCGAATGGACCTGATTTTCAATAACATTTGGACCTCATCTTGAATTACTTGATTTTTGAAAGCTCCTTGCTTTCTTTTCTTTTGCTTAATTGGGGTGAAAGATGGGTCTTCGTTAAGCTTATGAGTCATCACATCCGGTGGAATACATGTCATATCAGCATGGGACCAGGCAAAACAATCTATGTTAGCTTTTAAAAATTCAATTAACTGACCTCGCATGCCGGGATTTAGATTGTCTCCTACGTAAACTTTTTTCTCTAACCATTGTTCAAATAACACCACAGCCTCGAGTTCTTCTATTGTCATTTTGATGTTCTCGTCTTCTTCAGGTTCTTGAATTACATCGGGCCTCGAATCTAAATCTATTGTCTCAGTTGAAGTTTGGTTACTGACACCTTCAACTGTTTATGATAATTGCTATTTCTCCTTACTTGTGGTGCTCGTTTCTGTTATTGCGTTTATACTCTTGGCTATTTGTTGATCCCCTCAAATTTGACATATCCCCCAAGGTGATGGAAATTTAATGACTTGATGTAAGGTTGATGGAACAGCATCCACATCATGGATCCAAGGTCTCCTCATGATTACATTGTATGATATTTCCAAATCTACTACCTGAAACTTAGTTTCTTTAACAACATCTGCAGCGTAAGTTGTCAGAGTTACCTCACCTTTTGTTACCACGCTTGAATTGTCGAAGCCTAACAAAGCATGCGCTTTTGGTAACATCTTGTCTTCAGCTTGCATTTCCCGCAACACTCTTAGTAGAATAATATTTACAGAACTACCTGGATCAATCAAAACTCATTTTGCATTAGTGTCAAATATAATTAAGATATTACCAGAGTGTCGTTATGCGGTGTAGTCACTCCTTCCGTATCTGCATCATCGAAGCTTATACTCTCATGTTCCAAGGTATATCGTACTCGCTTGCCGTGCATGATCGTCATTTTGGAAACTTTGTTCGAAGCCATATATGTTACTCCGTAAATATCTTCTCCTCCACTGATGACATTTACTATCCTCTTAGGTAAAGGTGGTTTTGGTGGCTCTTGCCTATTTTTCATGTAGGCTTGCTTTCCCTTTTCACTGAACAACTCCGTGAGGTAGCCTTGTTTAAACAAATGATCTACTTCACTTTGTAAAAATTTACATTCTGAAGTTTTATGCCCATGGTCGTTGTGAAATTCGCACCAATGGTCTGGGTTTCGTCTGTTTGGGTTTGACCGCATCTCTTTTGGCCACCGTACCTTATCTCCCATACTCCTTAGAATAGCTACGAGCTCGGAATTAGTTACATTAAAACTATGACCATCGTGCCATTAAACTTCTATCATCATCCCGTGGCTCTTGGTTGTCTCTATCACCTTTGAACCTGGATGAAGATCCGGTTCCCCTATCTCTCGACCTCTGATCATAATGTTGATTGTTTTGCCTAGAACGTGGGTCTTTTCCTGCAGGTCCCATATATGGATCGTACCTGACCTTTTATCGGCTTCAAATCTTCTGGATCCGCTTCTATGTTCTCGTTGAGGTTGAGATACGGTATCCTCTTCAATTCTGAGCTTCGTATTGTACCTGTTATAAACATCATTCCAAGTAGTTGCGGGAAATTCACGAAGGCTTTATTTAAGTCTTCTTGTGGCTTCTGAACTTTTGTCATTCAAATTGCTAGCAAAAGCTATTGCAGCCCAATTATCCGGTACATGGAGCATCATCATTCTTTCACGTTGGAATCTATCAACGAAATCTCTGAGCAATTGAGTGTTCCCTTGTTTAATTTTGAAAATATACTCCATTCTCTTTTCCACCTTTTGAGCTCCCGAATGTGTTTTTATGAAAGAATCTGCAAGCTCAGCAAAAGAATTTATAGAATTTTCAGGTAAGAGATAATACCAGGTTAATGCTCCCTTGGTGAGAGTTTCTCCAAACGTTTTGACCAACACTGATTCTATTTCTTGTTTGGTCAAATCGTTGCCTTTCACTCCCGTTGTAAATGCAATTACGTGATCACGAGGGTTCGTTGTACCATCATATTTTGGGATATCAGGCATTTTGAATTTCTTTGGTATCGGTAAAGGAGCAGCACTTGGTTTTCACGGTTGTTGTGAATATTTATCCACATCTACTCCTTTTATTACAGGTGGAACTCCAGGGATTTGCTCTATACGCTCGTTCTGCTCCTTGAGTTGTTTCTGCAAGGTTAGTACTAAATTTTGAAGATGAGAATTACATGTATTACCTGGTTCTCCATCTTGTGAGTTACTAGGAATTGCTCCATTGCCAGAATCAACTAGACCAGAGCGAGGGTTTTCCAACTGTTGTTATTTGGTGTTGCTGGTGCATCACAATTGATCAACTAGGGCTCGCAAGGCTTTGTTAATTCGTGAGTTGATTATTTTCTTTAGCAGTTCATCTCATGTTTCGGCTCCTCCATCATCATGTTCAGACATATTGTTTGGAGTTCCTTCATGAGATCCACGCTGAGAAGCATGAAGGTTAGCGTTATTGGGTTCCTCATCGTCAATTTGTTGATTCAAATTTGCCTGGTTGATGTGGTCATTGTTGTTCGACATAAGGTCCTTTGAGCTTCATCTATAGGACATTATAGGACCTTATGAATGAGGACCTTATCAAAACCGTCAGCCGACGGCTGCTAAAAAAATTTAGGATAATCAAACTGAGTCCTCTTGAGAAAACTAGTACTAGTAATTAATTTATTACATTTTCGTGTAGTAAACAAGTTAGCTAGCAGTGAATTTTCATATAATCTTTCAATATTTAGCTTACATAGTGGTTACATAAGTTAACCAAATATGAGACTCTCAGCCTGTAAAACTGGGATCAATTGTTACAAAACTCACCTAAAATAAAAAAGGAACTTCTGGCAAAGCTAAAACGAGTTCAACCTTTAGGCTACATAGAATCCAAAGAACGTGCTAAAAGAGGATAAAGTAAGAACTTGAACAAGTGCCCAGTATTCAATACGCCTAAGCTTACAGAAATCTCATACTCAATGCCAGTCGTGCGAGAACCTACCCTTTGACGGAGGAAACCACCACAAATACTCGAATGTTAAGAGCAACGGATTATTCCAACAAATAGATGAGCTCAAAGGGAGAGTTATGCAGGAACTATTCATGATCCTGGTATGCCAAATTTGTACTAGACTATCATTACATACTTCAAGAGGCTGTCGGCTGTCGGCTGTCGGCTGTCGGCTGTCGGCTGTCGGCTGTCGGCTGTCGGCTGTCGGCTGTCGGCTATAGGCTACAACATCTTTCAAGAGGCTGTCGGCTACATAACATACAAAACCACCTCAACTATGTGATATCTCCATCATCTGCAGGTGAAGATCAGCATCCTGCCGCGCAAGCTCCGCCATCATAGCCTCATCAAAGAATTTGTTGATGCTCACGTCTTCACTCATTCCCTAAAAGAAAAGGGATAGATCCATCATTTAAGACAAAATTCTTGGTCAATAGAGCTAAATAGCTACTTTTTGTAAGAGCCTGTAAGTCCAGCTTAGATTACCACGGTCCCCTTATATTTGTGTTATAAAAAAACCGAAAAAGATGAGAGTTGAAGCCTTAAATGGGAAACAAGGGATATGTGGAAGGGGGCTTGCACAAAGATCATAATAGAAGAGGGGAAACAAGGGACATCTGGAAGGGGGCAAGCACCACTTCAAATCAAGTGCTGTTCAAGAAACCTGAAGAATAAATAATCTCAAATTAACCCTGCTAGAATGTATACCTTTCTACGCCTTGTCTTCACCATGAACTCACGAGCCAGATGCTGAATTGGGGCAGGCTCTAGTGGTCGTAAAACGATGCTCTTGTCAAGAGGATCTCCAGGAACAATAGCCCAATGATCAAACACTGAAAGACAAAACGCTTGCCCTTGGGTGTGATACCTCAAGTCGGTTTCGAAACCAAAGGACTCGATAACAGGTAAAAATGCCTGGAGAAGGAACAAGTGTGCATATGAGAAAACCTGATGTTATAACATGAAAATATTATATAAAAAACCCAGGGTGCTATCTATATTTCGAAATCAAACCTTGACAATGTAGGCAGGGGTCCCAGGTTGAGGAACATCAGCAGTAACATGTCCACGCCTGCGAGACAACACGGTGTATATAGCAGAGAGGCAATCCATGGGTGTTTGGATCTGAATCAAGACATCAGAAAGTTAGCCCCAGTTTCACATAAGAAAACATCTTAAAGTCTATCTTTTTGTTCAAATTTCATCCCTATTTCTGTAAATAATTGAACCTAACTAAGACTTAACAATGTACTTATCTCATCATTTGAACATTGTAAAAACACGAGCAAGAACATTACCAATATCCTGTCATGATGGTTTCACTGTTAATTTTTTTCATAATATAAATGGGTATAGCTTAGCAGCTCTAATAGGTAAAATAATGTGTTCAATACAGCTTATAGGTCCAGTTCTAAACCCCTTTTGCTTTCTTTTCTTATATGATGATCTGAAGAACATAATAAACAGTTTATCGTAAATGACTTCACCAAAGTGTGCTCCAACCGACACCCAAAAAAAAAAAACTAACTTCAGACACACGAGTTATACCTCCACATAATACACAGGTTCCATTAGCCTGGGTGTCGCCATAAGGAAAGAAGAGTAGGCTACACGTCGTGCAGTTGGAATAATCTGACCTGTTCCACGATTAAGTGGCTCAACTGCAATCTTTGCATCAACTATTTTGAATTTAACATTTCTAATGGGCTCATCACATAGGGGTCCTTCCCGAGCTCCCCATTGAAACCTGTTAAAATTTTGTTAGTCCAATATCTCAGGAAGGAAAGAAAGCATAAAACTAAGATCAAGTTACCCCTGAACAATAGAATCTTTAACAGCATTCAACAAGCTCTTGTCCACTTCACTGGCGAGTGTATCATCCAATAAGATGTTAGGTCCCTGCAAATACATTTGAAGTGTCAAAACAGAAAACTTATGTTCAACTAAACAATAGAAGCAATCCATTAGAAAATGTTCAAAATAACCAAGTGGTAAAGCATCTAAGCCAATGCAACCCTGACCTGCTTATCAGGTCCAAATGCCCAAATAGATCGCGCAGCAAGCAGATCCCAGTCATATTTGGTTTGAAAAAAGTCACCAAGTTTCTTTCTAGGCCAATCTATGCTTACAACACTGTTCTCGATGTCCTCAGCAAGTCCTCTCTCTAATGGTTCCGCAATCTACACGCAATATAAGTGAGCAAGGAGGGAAACAATTTTCTCAGCTTGCACATATCAGAAAATTAATAGACTGTCTCACCATGGTGATTTTATTTTTCTTATTAGGTGTTTCAGCAAAACATTTCATTGAAGACGACTCCACTACTGTTTCGCAGAATGAAACAACTGGATCAGCCACCTGAATATTGCACACACAACGAAAATACACCTCGAGATCAGTCAAGTTTAACAAATGAATCCTTAATGTCAATAAAGTTTGGATTTGTCCTGAAACAAGCAAAGAACTGACCAAGGCAAATGTATGAAGAGAGTGTTATAAAGCACCTTCACTTCCACCTCGGAGTAAAGCTCCCTAAGGTCCTTCATTATGGAATCTAGATACAATTCACCAGTACCCAATATTGTGTGTTCACCAGACTCTTCAACCTTTGTGATTGCAAGAGGATAACTCTTGCTGATTTTCCTAAGCCCCTCCACCATTTTGGGCAACTCGCTAGCATTCAAAGGCTCAGTTGCTGTTTTCACCACAGGAAGAGTATTGAACTGAAGGGGCCGGAATATGTACACATCCTCGCCAAATTCCGAGTTACAAAGAGTAGCAGTTTTCATGATTGAAGCATCCACTCCTTCAATCAACACCCAAGCACCTGGAGGAGCCTTACTTATGGGTATCCTGTATCGAGCTTGATATACCCACAGCTTTGTGACTTCTTTTACAGTCATATCCTCCTCATCCTCAGGTGAATAGCCCTCTCCCAAAACGCGTACTGTCTGCCCTGTCATTATTTCCCCGCTGTAAACCCTACCAAAAGCATCAAAAACACTACAATCTGATTTCGGATACAGCTTGGTCACATTAACCATCAAAGGGCCCGCGGAGTCACAATTTTCCATTGCTTTGTAAATTGCTGAATCCTTTGGACCCGTGTATATGTGCTCCACTTTACTAGCTGCAGCAGCTTTAGCAGAAGGAATGTGATGAACCAACATGTCAGTAAAGCCAGTGGCAGTGCCAAAAACAGCACTGCAAGCCAGCCTCAGAAGAGGCCTAACATTTAGACGGTAAGCTGCATTGCTAAGCGTCACACCAAGTTCTGCCAGGGTTGCTTCAGCACTCTTCTTGTGCTCTCCAATCACTTGGCTATAGATTTTGTAAAGAGGTTCAAGAATGAACTGCACAAAAGATCTTTCGACCCCACTTGCAGGCGGTTTCTTCTTGAAACTTCTTGTGTCAGGATCAAAGTAGAAGTCCCCCCAAAGCCGCGAAGCAAACTTGTTGGCATCAAATGCAACTCCATGAAGCTTAACATACAGTTTGGCAAATGACTGCAGTGTGAATGACCATCCTGCTGTTGCACTTGCAAAGCAGACATTCCCTAACGCAGGATCGAATACTTGTGCATTTCCAGCTATGGACGAGGCAGCTGTAACTTGATTGTTGACAGCTTCAATTATGTGCTTTAATTTGAAGTAGGCGTCCTTTGGAGGCAATTTAAGCTCAGTTATCAGTCTGTCAACCTAAAAGGACAATAAAAATTATTAGAGGAAAATAAACTGTATCTCAACATTGCAAGACACTTAATATTTTCAGTAGTTTTATGTAATAGGCAAGATACCTTGTTAATCACAAGAACAATCGGAATACGTTCTTGAATCGCATGCCGAACGGCCCTTTCTGTATTTACCTGTCACTCGTGACACAAGCAACAATTGTAAGTGGTCTAGCTATCCAGTGCGCATATACAAGATCAAGTGCAAATAGAGCTCAATGATAGGAATACAGCTTTCAAAAATTAAATCGCAAGAAGAAACGACACAACTGCCCAGCTCATCTACCTGATTAAGATCCAACTAAACCCCACCCATCCCCCATATGAGCCCCAAAATTTTGATAATACATCTGCTTAAACTGCAAACTTCCCAGAAAACACACAGCTTTAGCAGCTTACATCAAGACGGAGAAATAATCACCCGTCATTTATATTTGCAAGTGCATTAATTGTAGAAATAAGAAGGAACTTACCATCACTCCTTCAACAGCATCAACAATCAAAACTGCACCATCAGAAAGTCTCAAAGCAGCTGTCATCTCATCCGAGAAGTTGACATGACCGGGAGCATCCATAATGTTGCAGAGGTAAGACTTTGAATTGCTGTCTTCCAGGACGAGTGACATAGGGACAGACTTAATTGATATCCTCCTTTCTTGCTCATCTATTCTTGTGTCTGTATACCTCATATGCTTCTCACTATTCTGATCAAAAGTAGATATATGGTGGGTTTGCTCAACCAGCATATCCATAAACAAAGTCTTCCCGTGATGCACGTGTCCCACTAAAGCAACATTTCGAACCAATGCTGGGTTCGACATCAGACCTAAGAGAAAATGAGTCGAAACATAGGTGGACGAATCCTTTATCCCAAGTTCAAACTTGAGATTCTTCACCGGTTTAATTATCGGCATTTCAAGAGGTTGTTCATCTTCATCCATCACCAATGTCTCGACCTCTTCACCGTAAACCTCTTCGGCTGTTGGGTAGTATTTCTTGTCTTCAGCAAGGACAACTTGGTTATCCATGTCAACACATCCTCTTGAGTGGCCAGCCATCCATTCGATGCACCAAATTGCTCGCCATCAGATGCAGCCCTCTCATCATCACTTCTCTCAGGGAGCTCCTCATCTTCCTCTTCCCTATCACTTTCCTGATCAGACTCAATTTCAGGACCGATATAGTTCCCAAATTCATCATATAAACTTTCATCCATTGATCTTTACTACCTAATTAGAAGAAAAAATCACCCATCTTATTAATTGTCCAACTAAAGCAAACAAAAAAATCAATGCAAAAAACACAAATTTCACCAAAACAAGCTATGCAATGGAGCATTTATGCACAGGTGAAACTTAGTGTCACACCTCCTTTTTTACACACCACCCCGAAGGATAGTATATAAGGGAGTTTTTTCAATTTAAGTGACATTATTCGAAATTGGATTATTTATTCAATTTATTCAGAATCGCCACTTGGGATAGGTTTGTTTCTGATATCCCAAGTCACCGGTTTATTTTAAATCCCAAATCGAGGAAGATTTCGACTTTCCTTTTGAAGTCTGCGAACCAGAAATTCTGAATAGGGAATTTTGTTAACCCGGAAAGGTGTTAGGCACCCCAGGATTCCATGATTCTAGTACGGTCGCTTAAACTAACACAATTGGCTTATTATCTACTTTTAATACATGTTATAACCTATAGTGCAATTTTAAATTATTTACCGCTTTTAATTAATTTTAAAGAAGATTTAACATCGTTATGTCTTTGGACCGCGTCACATGAAATGCACCTGCAATCCGAAATACATTTTATTCAATGTAGTAAGATTTAGAGTTGGGTCACATAAAATGCACACGCAAGTTTCGGAAGGTAATATTATTAATATACGTGCATAAAACAACTACGCGTTTTAACTTTGCAAATGCCATAGAAATTTGCTAAATGGCACGCCTCGAATTCTAAAGATTTTAAAATTAATTAAACAAGGGTCATGCGTTTTGAGATTTTATTTGGCATGGCACGCCTCAAATTATTCAAGATTACCTAATTGTATATATATGCTTGGGGTAGATATTCTTAACCTTTAATCATTTTTAATGAGGGAATTGGGCTAGCAATAACCCATTAGTCATTTGGTCAGGGAGTGGATTGGCAAGAAAATTGTTCAGTACATCATCACAATACCAAGGAAGAGCATGTACTTAAACTTAGCAAAATAACCAATTTGACGGCAATTGTCCATAGTGAAAGCAGTATAAATGGTGCCATTAACCAAAGAAAACCTACCAAGAGAAATAGTAAAGAATGTGGACAACTAGGAAAATGATGCACAAAGAGAGAGACATCAGGTCGCAAATAAAATTTAATTACAGTATAGTATCGGACCATAATTCCACGTTCACTAATCATATGAGAAAAATAATTTGTCATTGCAATATTATGTAAGACCGAATATGTCACAGGCTCAAATCACTTATTTAGAATTAAATATGCCCTTTCATTAGAATATTACTGGAGAATACATTGTTGTGAGACAGATTCAGTATTGTGCATCACTGATATGGCCAACAATTACAAACATCAAAAGCTATCAACCAACAGGTGAAGCCCTATAACAGTGTAACATAACATATGAATATTCTCACTGGCTTGAGACATAATCATAACAAAAACGCAGAGACCATAATTGAAACAAATAGATGAGAGCTCAAACAACTATGCTTTGGATCTTTTTCAAAACAAGATTAAAATACACTGCATTGGACCTAAAATCTAGAACAGAATAACAAAGATATTATAGTACTTTGAACATCCAACAGTAATCATTTTATTTAAGAAATGAAAGGAACCGCAAACATACCTCGACAGCAAAATACAACTCAAAATTTAGCCGAAGAAGCTGAAATGGAAGGCTAAAGCTTGAAGTGTTCAACAGAATATTCAACAGCAACTAAAACAGCGATTTCTTAAGCCCATGAGCAAATCTAGAAGCAAAACTCAAGAAGCTCCAGTCAACAAACAAAAACGAGCTCAAAATCAAGCAGTTCCAAACAGCTCTCAGCTTCGAAGCAATCTTTACAGCTTCATTAAGCTCCGAAATTCCCAGAAAATTTTGAAAAATAAAAAATAAAATTTCGAGGCTGAAAATCAGCTTCTTCACCTTCAAACTTCAGCTCTAGATTCTGCAATTTCCACTTGTTACCAGTGATTTCAGCGTGTGTGTGTTGATTGAATCAAAGGAAGAACGAGAGGGAAATTTGATGGGGAAGAGAGGAGCTGCGCCGATTTTGTTAAGGGGGAGGGTCAGGGATCTGATTTACAAGGTTAGGAAATATGGGTTTTAAAAGGAAGGGAGAAACGGGTCGGGTCAAAGGTTTGACCCGTTTCCTTGGGTTGGAGGTGGTGAGCACTCGGCTTGTCCGAATTGGGCACAATTTGGGTATATAGGATTAAGCCCAAATTAAAATTAAACTCTTTTTTCAAATTCTTCTTTTATTTTTCTAATTTTCCTTTTTTTAATTAAAAATCCTACAAATTAAAAATTCTAGATTATATAAAAATGAAAAATTGAACTAATTAGATAATTATAAAAATTATAAAAGCTACTTAGTCCTAAATTAAAAGAGAGAAAAAATCAAATAAAGGAAAGACTGTAAAAATAAAGCATTTTTTTGTGATTTTTAAATTTTTTATACAGAAAATAATTAATTAATTAATTCTAAAAATATAAAAATAAACCTAAATGCAATGCATGATAGTTTTGAAATTTTTTTATGATTTAAATAAAACTTAAACATGCACAAAATGCAAACAATTAAATAAAAATTCTACTAAATCCTATAAAATGGAAAATAATTCGAAAAAATCTATTTTCTTTGATTTTATAGGAGTATTTCGTATAGGGAAAAATATCATTTGCTTACACTTACCAAAACAAAATTCCCAAAACGTCTTATCAAGTTATTTCATTGTTAATTTTGTTATTCCAAGACGGGTTTAAGTTATTTATATGAATTCTAACCTGTGATATAGGTTGGTTATATTTTTTACTAGGTTACCAATTAATTTTGTATATTTTATATTATATGTGATAATATGTTAGTTGTTATAAAATAGAAGTCTATTTAGAGTGAATGTCTAAGAGTTTTAGCTTAAAGCTAAGTCATTCCTCTTCCTATAAATAGAGGGGTCTTACCCCATTGTAAATCACCCCAAGTATTAATAAGAATACTTCTCTCTCCCTATTCTCTCTCTATATTGTTCTTATTCTTGCATTATTGTTCTTGTCTTTATATTATTTCATAACACGTTATCAGCACGAGACTCTACCGTCTCAAGAACCATTCTCGAGAAATCTAAGGTATTTCCTTCTTCCTAATTTAATTTTCGATTATGTCTGACATTACGAAAAGAAAGTTCGTTGCCCTTGAAATTTCGGGCAAGAACTATATGACATGGGTGTTGGATGCTGAAATCCACTTAGATGCTATGGGTCTCGGAGACACCATCAAAGATAGAGAAAAAGCATCCACCCAAGAATGTGCGAAGGCCTTGATTTTCTTGCGCCACCACCTTGATGAAGGTTTGAAGATTGAATATCTCACTGTCAAGGATCCACTCGTCTTGTGGAACGGCTTAAAGGAGAGATATGACAACCTGAAGTTGGTCACTCTGCCACAAGCAC
This sequence comes from Nicotiana benthamiana, assembly GCA_034376525.1. NCBI lineage: Eukaryota > Viridiplantae > Streptophyta > Magnoliopsida > Solanales > Solanaceae > Nicotiana > Nicotiana benthamiana. Next base: position 104,296,767 of record CM067330.1, read on the forward strand.
GATATGATTGGACTCATCTGAGGCTCCAGGACTTTAAGTCCGTTTCTGAATATAATTCTGCTATGTTCAGAATTACTTCCAAATTGAAGCTATGCGGGGATAATATCTCCGATTATGATATGCTTGAGAAAACGTTTACAACGTTTAATGCCTCCAATATAGTACTGCAACAACAGTACAGAGAGAAAGGCTTAACAAAGTACTCTGAACTGATTTCTCTTCTACTAGTGGCTGAGCGAAATAATGACCTGCTCATGAGAAATCATGAAAATCGACCCACTGGGTCTACACCACTGCCTGAAGCAGATAAGGTGCACTCTCATTATGCCAAACATGAAAAGGACCATGGTCATGGTCGTAAACGGGGTCATAGCCAGGGACGTAGACAAGGAAGAAATTCCAATGAAGTCCGTCACCCCCCGAAGAGAGATAACCACCGAAAGCAGAAACGGGGTCATGAAGATCCTAAGGAAAATGGTTCAGAAACGATATGTTATCGTTGCGGTGGGAAAGGGCACTGGTCAAAGATTTGCCGTATACCAAGACACTTGGTTGACCTTTATCAAGCATCTCGAAAGAGAAAAGGCCCTGAAACAAATTTTGTCTATGACGACGATGAGGACATCACCCACCTGGATGTGGCAGACTTCTTTGAGCAACCCGATGGGAAAATAGGCCACCTAATCGGCGATGGATCCGTGATGAAAGAAGATGGAGTTATTTGATTTTGTTCTACTTATTTGTATTAGTTAGTGAATAAACTAATAGTCATTAGTATTAGCTCGTATTAGTTAGTTCATGATGCAATGTTAGCAGTAGTTCTTTAGAATATCTTCAATATGCTCAAATATCAATAAAACTTTTATTTTCCAGTGGGGGTAATCGACTAGCCTGAAAAACTAGTCGATTATCAACTATTTTCGCATTAAAGTTGAAAAACAATTGATCAACAATCGATTGTCGTTGACTAACAATCGATTGTCTTGAAACAGTGAGGTCTGGAATTTTTCAAAAATCATCCACAATCGATTGTCTTTGTCTAACAATCGATTGTCTTAAAACAGTGTGATCTGAAGTTTTTCAAAAATAACAAATAATCGATTGTGCGTGTTTAACAATCGATTGTCTATGTTCAAACAATCGATTGTGTGTTTAATAATCGATTGTCTTATGAAAAACGCTGAAATTTTTCAAACTGCAAAGTAATCAATTATGGATAACATATCTGATTTTGTTAGTCAACTGTTAGCAGCAGATTTTGAAAATATTATGTGACACAAACGAATTGAAGTTGTTTATTCTCATGTTCGTATATTTTCTTTTGTATATCAAACCATGGGAATTAAATTGATTGAAGGCTCCGGAAGAGCAACTGTAACTCTGCCCAAAGGCATGACGTTTATCTTAGAGAATGCAATATTCTCCTCCAAGTCTAAGAAGAACTTGTTGAGTTTTAATGATATCAATGTTCTCCTCCAAGTTTAAAAGGAACTTGTTGAGTTTTGAGAATCCATTTTAGAGAATGCAATATTCTCCTCCAAGTCTAAGAAGAACTTGTTGAGTTTTAAAGATATCATTCAAAATGGATATCATATTGAGACAATAGATGAGAATAATCTTGAATTCTTCATGAAAACGAGGCTGCCCATTTCGGTTTGGGTTCACGCCATTTTTCATGCAGCAATGCTAGTTAGTCGGCTGCCCACTTTGGTTTGGGTTCATGCCATTTTGCATGCAGCATTTTAGTTTGTCGGCTGCCCACTTCGGTTTGGGGTCACGCCATTTTGCATACAGCAATGCTAGTTCGTCTCTGACTGACGAATTGACACAAATATTTCCCGTTGCAATTGGTTTTGGGTCATGAACCCAATATATCCCATTTAAGGATTTTTTGGATGCGCAGTATATATGCCTATTGCACCGCCATCCCGCACCAAAATGGGTCTGCAAAGAAGGTTAAGAATATATGTTGGGTTTGAATCGCCCTCCATCATCCGCTACCTCGAAACATTGACAGGCGACTTGTTTACTGCACGATTTGCAGACTGTCGATTTGATGAGACACTTTTCCCAAAATTAGGGGGAGAAGTTGGTGAAACCAAACGGGAAATTTTGTGGAAAAATGCATCATTATCTCATCTTGATCCACACACCTCTATTTGTGAGAAAGAGGCACAAAAGATTATCCATTTGCAGAGAATAGCAAATCAAATGCCTGACGCATTTATAGATTTGAAAAGGATAACAAAATCACATATCCCTGAAGTGAATGTGACAACATCTGATCCACGAATACATATTCATTATTGGAAGAATATGAAGATGAAATTGGTATTAAATATACCACATTCACCCCTAGATGGAGGTTTGAGATGATACCACACTCACCCCTAGAAGGAGGTTTGAGATGATATATGGCATGAATGATCGTTGGTCACGTACCTATTGTACGCCAAAGTATTTTGGAAATATGACTATTAAAGGACAACGATAATGCAAGAAACATATCTTGCATATAAGTTTGACATGACCATAATGGTATAACTTTCTCTTTAAGAAAGATATTCACCACATGGATGTTGATGAATCTGTGGTAGTACAAAATTAATTTAGAGCTCTAGAAGAGCCAATTATTACTATGTTGGAGAAACACAATTGAGTATTGTGCTGTAGTAAGTCTCAAAGAAACTTATTCAGTTTCCAAAGTACACGCAAAAGCGATTGATTATATTGAGACTATAAATAAAGGAAGGCTTTAATATCTCCTATTACTACAACTTGTAGCGGGGTAATTTGCATATGAAAAGCTACCCGCTTCGTTCTCCAGTTTGTACTACACAAATGAAAGAATGCCACAATAAAGTGGATATCTATTGGTATAAAACCCATGTCATAATAAACCTGAAGTTTATTAAGTGCACATGTCATGGTGTAAATTTGAAGTTTACCAATATTGATAATTTATTCAGTTGACATTCGTGTTAGCCATCTCATTTTAAGTATGATGTGCAAATTCACATAGGTGAATATCAAAGAACTAGAAAGTTCTTTACGAATTCTCTTGTATCACTTGTTCTCATTAATGAACTGACCAACTAAAGAGTTCGGGTTGAAGCCCATAAATTCTGGAAATATCAAAGGTGAATATGGGCCCATTCACCTGCCATGTATACCACATATGATGCATCATGATATGGTTACATGCGCAATTGTTATTAACCCGCAGCCTGGCCGGTGCTTGCGAGGTAAATCGCTCAGTAATCTAACTTCGAGCATAATTTCCAGATTCTCTACTCAAGACAGTTCATCTTGATAAGTTGGTTTATATCAAAGTAAGTTTAGCAAGATAATTATTGAGTGCTTCCACTTAATAGCTAAACTGTTTCTTATGAGAATAAAGTTATATATATCAGTTTGATATACGTTGTATACGAGAGTATATTCTCCCCTCACAAGTGGTTCAAGGTCAGGAACCAAATAATCTCATCTTATTATTAATGTGTTGATAATGCACAAAGATGATTTCCCAAAGTTGAGGAAATAAGTTAGCTTTACTAACATGAGGGGGAGACATGATAAACACTTGAGAAAAGGTTACATGGGATGAATTATCATTTGTATATGTATATCCCCGAATATCATGATATGAACCTGAAGTTCATAAAAGGGATAATTCAATTGCAACATATTGCAAAGCATGCTATACGCATTTGCTGACCCAAAGAAAGTAACTAAATGGAAGAGATACAATTCAAGAAGAATTGATTCCATATGAAAGACATGTAGTTTTGAACCTATAGTTCAAATGCTTGAAAGTATAAAGTCAAAGGTATGTATAATCAGTTCTCAATATCTTATTTGTTTAGCATGACATGGAAAACTTGATATGCATCTAAAGTCTATTATATGGCTTATATGACTTAAATTGAAAGATTTAAGTTGCTTGAAGCATATGCAATTCGTGGTCCTGAAGTACCACATCCTAAGTGCAATTTGTGTACATATGTATCTTGCTATAACTATAAGCATGATGGCATTGAGAATGCATCTATGGAGATATTGAAGAGTTATTCCACGATATTATATGAAGATGTTCATATCTATCAAGAATGATGATTTCAAGGTACGGAATATTTATTCAAGTCAATATGGTTGATTTGTCAAATCTCTACCAAAGATCGTTTTGAAGATGATGCACAAGATTGGAATGCAAATGCTCAAGGATATAAATTGATGTACTCATTAGGGGGAGTCAATGCGCGTTGCACTCTTTTTCCCTTACAAGGTTTTTTCCCACTGGGTTTTCCTTGCAAGGTTTTTAACGAGGCAACCAATAGGCGCATATTCAAACATGTGTACTCTTTTTCCTTTCTTTAATTTTTCCCAATGGGTTTTGGTTTTAAGGTTTTATGAGGCACATTATTGAATAGACATTCAAGGGGGAGTGTTATAAAATAGAAGTCCATTTAGAGTGAATGTCTAAGAGTTTTAGCTTAAAGCTAAGTCATTCCTCTTCCTATAAATAGAGGGGTCTTACCCCATTGTAAATCACCCCAAGTATTAATAAGAATACTTCTCTCTCTCCCTATTCTCTCTATATTGTTCTTATTCTTGCATTATTGTTCTTGTCTTTATATTATTTCATAACATTAGTTACCATTTTTACTAGGTTATAAATTAATGACTATCATACAGATTTACCTATAATAACCTTATAAATGACATGATTGTATAAATACATTTTATATCGTTTCAAAGGCGAATCCAGGATTTAAATTCTATGGGTTCAACTTTTAAAGTTTTTAGCATTGAACCCGCTATATTTTTAAAGTTATGAATTCATATCTATTATATTTGTTTAATCTTAGTGAAATTTTACATATAAAATTTTACTTTGCGTCAAAAATTATAGGTTCAATTGAACTTATCGATACTACACTACGTACGCCACGGGCCGTCAATGCAACTATAGTGCAAACAAACAAAGTAATAGGATATCTACAAAGCTTAAACTATTTCTTAAAAGTCTAAAACTACAAATAGGGAATATTGTGGGCAGAAGTATAGAAACCGGAATCACATGTCTGTTTATTTTTTCTTCTAAGCTCAAATCAACTATCACGCTAACAATAAGGAGAAAAATAGTTTACCAAAATTTTTAGTATTAAGGGTGTGGCGTAGGGGTGGCTCAAGGGTAGATTAGTAAAGTATTTGCTTTAGGTCCCCTAAATTATGGGGCTCCAAAAATAATTGTGAATCTTTTCTTTTATTTTTGCTTAGACAATATTGAAGTTTATACAAACTTCTTATAAAAATAGAAATAAAGATTGTCTATTTTTAACAACAGAAATATTTTAGAATTTTGAATTAAGATACTCTTTATTTTCATATTGGTAAATAATATTTTTTTGCAAGGAGAATAACTTGAATTTTCTTACCAATATAAATATAAGTACTACGTATTATATTTTGTAAGATAACTAAATTACAGGGAAAAAAAGAAAAAAAAATTAAAGTAATATATTAGTATTAGAATTTGTAAGATAACTACTGTATAAACAAAAAAAATGCCTCTTTTTAAAATTTGGCTTTAGGCCACGAATTTTATTGAAGCGTTCTTGGTGTGACCTATTGATGAATGAAGTGGACTGAGAACCTGAGTTCTATAGTTCAAATCCCGATTCGGTGGATAGAGTAATCTGGTACATGTTAGTGGGAGTTACAGGTAGCTGTCCCAGACACCACAATTATCAAAAAACATAGTTTCCAAAATTTTGGTCATTTTTGTAGAGAGTTTTGGGAGAAGTTTTGGGAGAAGTGATTGGTTTGAGGCTTCTCACAAAATATATTGCTTACAAAGGTATATATAGAGTACAGGGAAATCAAAACCTACCAACTATAGGATTGTACAATAATGAAGGAAAATAAAAACCTACCAACTATAGGATTGGACAATTAATGAGAGAATATCCTACCAATAATAATTACACAAAAGATATTTACAATATTTCCTAATAATTTTAACTCATAAATAAAAACTAAAAATAAAATTATTATTTACAATTTAACTCATAAATTACTAATAAGTTGTTTTACCGGATATTGCTAGACTTGAACATCACATAGGGAATATTGTTAGAAGTTAAAACATATGGTTTTAAAGCGATTGAAATGCCGAGAACAGGACTGAAGAGTAATGAGTGATGCACAAGTTGTAGGAAGAAGGCGAAGAAGAGTAGTGTACCTTCAACTAGAAGAACTTTGCCGGAGATAAACGACGGACGACGGCAGCAGCAGTTTTCAAGCAGCTGCAAAGTGACCGCTTGTTATGTTGGAATTCGGTGCTATAAAATGGGCTTTTGAGTCTTTTACGCTCTTCTTTTTGTGGGGAGATTTTTTGTCTTTTTTCTTGAAGAGGTCGTAGCTTTGATCTGTGACGAGGGCTTGTATTGAGTCCACTCGAGCTTGATCGTGGGCCAAGATTTCGGTCAAAGTTGGGGCTTTTGCTCCCTTTTGGTTGAGTTGGGTATATGGGCCTTGCCTGTTGACTACCTCCAATGATGCCCCTCTTCTTTTACCTGGAATTATTTAAGAAGAAAAGAAGAAAATCTCTTGAATTAAAAATAACTGACGAATATATAATACATATATAATTATATACAATTAATATATAATTGATGCATACCGAATAAAAAAAGTAAACAGTAAATTTAGCCGACTATTTGAACAGTCCCTTAAGAAAAAGGGTCATTATTTGAATCAAAAGATATATATTAAATATTTATATATCGAAAATATCTTCTCTACATTTATAAGATAAGAGTAAAGTCTGTGCATGAACATTTTTTTCAAACCCCATTTGGAAAATTGCACTGTTGTATATTTATATACAATCCATACTAATGTTTGATTTTATTCACTTACATTTTTATTTTCAGTCCATGAAAAGAAGATGATATCTTTTTTGTATTTAAATATTATCTAAATTTAAATTTTTTATTAGACCCAAAAGCCCAAAATGAATCGGGTATGACCATGAATATTAACTACACTAGGTATCGTTTGGTTATGGAGATTTGGATTATAATTGAAAAAAATAACATTATATAGCCGCTATAAAAATAATAGTTGAAGACATGTATAAAATTTGTATATTTTTTATGTATATATATACTTTGTGTGTTATATATAAAAATTATACAAATTTTGAACATTTTCGTTTTGTGTTTTATATATAAAAATTATACAAATTGTAAACACTTTTTCTGCTACCAACTATAAATAGTTTCTGAGACAGGCTAAAAGTGATAATACCCCATAATAATTTAAAGAAAATATCACTTTATACCCATTAATTCATAACTATTTACCCTTTAATGCACTAGCCCAAACTATTTACTACTTCTACCCATACTCCCCAAACTATTTACCCGCCTTTCTTCTTTTTCCTCCTCATTTTACCTTCCTCACTTTATACTAATCGGCTTTTTTCCTATATAAAAAACAATGTGGTAACATGTTTGTATATCATACATAGAAAATAAATGGAAAGGTAAAGTTACTGCATATAACTGTCTATTTCAGCATCTCAAGGCAACCAAATTTTCGATTGGGCAATAAGCAGATTAGGAATTGCAACCACTATAGCTAAGGCTTTAGCTTTCATGCATGAAGGCCCCCAGAATGATGATATTCCTCGCGGAAACTTGAAATTCATCGATATGTGTATTTGAATATCCACTATTGTTGGGCTTGAAGCTCAATTTTATTTTTGAAGATTTCTTGTTTGATTCAAAGTGGGTGATGTTAAATATTGCTTATGGTACTTTATGGAATTTCATACTAAAATTTGATAGCATTTGGAGCTGGTTTGAGGTGATTGAGATTGAAATTTTCAGTTGAAAATGGAAGAAGAACACAACTAGAGTATACCGCTACGGTATACAATATGATGTAGGAGTATATAACTATACTACAACAATATACTATTATAGTTTACAATATACTACGGCGGTATATTGTAATAATCGAAGAAGAACACAGTTACCTAACAGTATTTTGCTATAGTATACAATATATTATAGGAGTATATAGTTATACTGCAACAATATACTATTATAATATACAATATATTGTTTTAGTATACTTATTACCCATAAATTCACTTATTTTTTCTCTTTTAATTTGCTTTAAGCTTTTACCCCGTGAGAGGCAAATTGAAATGCATATATACTATAGTACGTTATATAATGTACAGGTATACTCGTACAATTAGATCCTTCTAGATTTTTTCGAAATGTTTATTGGCAACTAATATTATTTCAGTTTAATAATTGAATTAAATTTTTTTAACTCTTTACATTCAATTGTATATCCTATTAGTATAACTATATATTATACTTGTATCAAATGTTAGTAAATATTTGGTTGTACTGGCAATATTTAATTGGTACACAGTTTGATTTTTTAGTAATAATATAAAAAATAATAAAAAATAATAAAAATAGTAAATGAAATTAGATTATGAAGGAAAAAATAATATAAAAAAAGTTAAATAAAGTTAGAATATGAATAAAGAAAAAATTAAGAAGAAAACGAGAAAAAAAGAAAAGGAGAACAAGAAAAAAAAGTATATAAATAAAAAAGAATTAAAGAACAAAGAGAAAATTTCGCACAAAACTTACTATGGGTAAGAAATATAATTAATTTATGGGTAAAAAATAAATTGGTAGACATGGGTAAATTACTTTATTTTGTGGGTGACTACATATGTTAAAACCTCTATAATTTATGGATAAAGTTTGGGATTGTATTTATTTTATGTTTGTTAAGGAATATTAACTAATCTTTTTATACCAAATTGATAGTGTTAATTGTCCCACATTGAATATGAGATACAATCCAGAATTATAATCCTAAGAATTAAGATTGTTAATCTTGTTTAGCTCAAAGTTATCATGTACTTTGCAAGCATAAAAATAATAGAAATAAATCAAGGGTCAATCATAGTAGATCGTAATAAATTAAAGGACCGAATAAAAAAAACAAGAAGAAAGCTTTTTGTATTAAGAAGAGATATATGGAGAGATTTTTATTGATGATATTGATTTTTCCTGCCTCTCCACAGAGAGGTTCGGAGCTTTACAGTGATATTCTCTCTTTTCTCGAGAATTATGAAGAAGAAGAAGAAGAAGAAGAAGAAGAAGAAAAAGCAGCAGCCCATTTTTCTAGGGTTCCTTCTCTTTGTAGTTATAGATATAATATGTATGAGCTGGCAATGACGGCCGTGACTATACTGAGGTTTCGTCCTTATGATGGCGGATAGGTCGTAGCTTGAATGATCGAATTGGCTGATAATCAGGTCTCGTAGTTAATGAGTGATCATATCATTTAGCAACTACGAGTTAGCTTAGGGTATAATTAATCTTGTTAATTATTTCGAGGTCATATTTTGACGCATAAAGTTAGTCTCTCCTCTTATCGAGGTTGTACCTTGATCGAGCTCAATGAGCGGACTTCTCCGGACGCAGTTTCGGTCAAGGTCAGTAAATGGCCTTAGCCGTTTTTATGTGGAAGATTATGGCGTTGAAGTGGATGGCCTTAGCCAATTTGTGTTGATAACCTTGACCATGCGAGTTACTTTGGCCGTAGTCGAGTCGCATGCATATATATTGGGAATGGCCGTAGCCAGTTATTCATTGGGGATGGTCGTAGCCTTAATACTGTAGACGGCCTTAGCCATTTGCATACTGGAGATGGCCATAACCTCAATACTGTGGACGGCCTTAACCGTAATGGAGTCAAGCTGGTGATATTGGTTATATTTTGTTGAGGGTCTTATCCATTCATTCATGGGAGAGGGTCGTAGCCGCGAATGCTTGAGGAATGGTCGTAGCCGTATATACATATATGGGGAATGGTCATAACTGTTTTCAACCGTGGCAGTATATTCAAATGGACGACCTTCGGCCTTGTGAGGTGTTAACCTTATCTTTGGTGGTCGATTCGTATGTCGTGCAGTCAAAAGGAATATAGGTGTACCTGGAACGCAACTTGGCATCATCCAAAGTTCGAAAGCATATGGAACGTCTTTTCGGTAACCTCAGGTCATTGTAACAATTTCGAAGGCAAAGCGTGAGTTTGCAACTGAAAATCCATTTCGTGGTGCACGTCATAATGACGCACGTTTCTGTAGAACTGATCCGCTTTGCGGTTGGTCAAGTAGTTAATGATAGTTATTGAAATTATTGAAAGACACGCGTGTTACCTATAAATAAGGGGTTGTATCATTCATCTCTTACGTTTACATCTTTTGCTTAAGTGAGATTTCTTGAAGAAGCTTCATGTTTATCAGTTCATCTTCTTTCTTGTTCTTCGTTGTTCTTCATTTGATACCATCTTCGCTTTCCTTTATGTGAATCTTATTCTGTTCCCGTTTATCTATCGACAAATGGCAAGCAATTCTCATACCACCCTTGCTCCGGTGACTATTCCGGTGGCTAAAGGGTCATCTACCGCAGAGAGAGCCACTAAATCAGCGAAAGTCGGTGGGGTCCCATCGGTGGATGATATCTTATCCTTGCCCGAAGGCCCGGTGACTGATTTCACCACCGATGAGGGGAGAAGATCGGGTGAATGAAGCCCCACTGATGGAGGAAGTGGATATTGATCAACTATAGGCGCAGTGGGGTATTCCCCGTTTCACCAATATATCCCTTGCTAGATGTGAGGATAGGGTCCACACCCCGTAAGGGGGTATTACGTTTTCTTCGCTTATATTGGGGTTTAGGATCCCCCTTCCGATGTTGGTGGTGGACTTTACAATCATTACAGGGTGTGTCCTGGCCAACTCATTCTTTCTCTTTAGGGTTTTGCCATGCTCATAAAATATGTTGAGTTGGCCCGGAGAGAGATCACGTTGCGGCACGTGCTGACCCTCTACGCCCACTTAGAGGGTCTGTTGTATGATGATTCAGGCCGTCCCTTGTGGGGCGAGGGGCTTGACCGCGTAGTCAGATGATGCGGTCGAGCCTCACACTTCTGAAAATTTCTTTTACATCAGGACTGAACATCTGGTGGCGTGTGCCACTGGATTCCTAGAGACGTGGAACCATGCACGTAAGTCTTTTTATTCGTCAGATTCTTCATTCCGTCTTTTTTGTCTTGTTCTGATAAGTGCTAACCTTACCTCTTGTTCGTAGCTGAACGACTATCACTGGCTCCACTGCCGGCATTCGCGAATGGGTCAAAGCCATGCTCCCTCACACAGGGGGGATTCGCACGTGGCCGTCTTTCTGGGAAAGGCACGGTTGTAGACCTGCTTCTGGTGAGAATTTTAGCTTCATTTTATCTTCGTTTTATTCTTGTTAGCTTCTTCTTAACTTTTGTTCTTTCATTGATTAGGAGGGCACGTTGCGTGAGGGCGCCTGAATTAGCCATTCACAGACCGGGCGCGATTGCATGACTTGTAACAATGTCGGCACCACGTCCAGTACCGAAGGCAACTTCGGTTGAATCCTCGGCGGCCCATTCCCCAACACGGTCTGCGCCCCGAGTCAAGAAGCCTTCGGGGACCGTACGCCCCAAAGAGGAGTAGCCTCTCAGCGAGGATGAGGAGGAAGATGAGAGGCCACTAGTTAGGCGTAGGGTCGCATTTACGCCAGCTCCGATGATGATAAACTTGGATTCCCCGCCATCGGACGTGGAGGAGAATCCAGTGGCGGTGCCTGCCCTTGAGGGGGGGTATTCAGTTGGGGTTGCGCCGGTTGGCTCAGGCCAACGTGACATTATCGCTTCGGTAGTTCAACTATCAGTTCCAGTTGCTGAGAGGAGAGGTAGTTCCTCAGCAACTGCTTTGGTTAGAGAATCAGGCGACATCGGGGGCAGGAGCCTCAACTTCCCAATCAGCGGGCAGATGGAGGGGCGCTGTGGGTGAAGGGTCAGACTATGAGTTCGACCTGACCCTAACGACATCCGCATGCTTCAGGATGGTCACACCCGCAAAACAATGCATACGAAAGGGAAGTTCCATTACATTGAGATCCCTACGGAGCAAAACTTGCTGCTTCGAGAGGAGAATCTGGTGCCGTTGTTCAAGGTGATGTGCTCAGAGGTGAAAAGTACGTCACTGATCTCAGATGTCGGTTTGATGGGTGAGGCGGCCGCACAGGGCCTGAAGGTAGGTGTAGTGATTTTTAATTCATATTTCTCTTTGTTTTACTTGGTCTGTTTTTTTTGTTCTGATTATTGCTTCTTTCTTCTAGCTCTTTCTGTTCGATGTGGAGAGCATCCGTCGAGCTAACGTCTGTTCGGGGATTTTCTTGCGACCGCTGGAAAAGTACCGTCATTACGGGGAACGGTGCCGCGAGATGCGTGAGCATATAAGGAACGACCCCCAGAATCGGGACTTTGTTGAAGAGCTGGCAAGGCGGGGACTTCAAACGCAACAGGCCCTTGGCAGGATCAACACTTTTAAGGAGCAGCTTCGTTGTAAAGACAAGGAGATAGAGGCCGAGAGAGGGCTGCTGCTGAGAGGGGACGCCAAGATCGGGCCAGGGTGGTAGAGGCCTTTGAAGCTTTGACTGGGCAGGTCGTCACTTTGGAGATCGAGGCTGCTGCCTTGAGGATGCAGGCAAGGGACATCGTATCGAGGGTCGTAATGTTGGAGACGGTGGACTGCGTTCATGAACGGGAATAGGAGCTAGAGAGCACTGTCGTGGACTTTTGAGAAGGAGCGCTGGAGAAGTGCATTGGTGTATAAACGTGATGCCCAGACTGCGGTGGACCGGATTACAGCCGTAGAGGCCGAGAATCAGCGCTTGAGGGATCAGGCTGCCTCTTTCGGCCCAACTCGTGATCTTTGGATGTTTGCCGAGGCTAAGCTCGACGTGTACAAAAGACTGTGGGAGGCCGAAATTGTGCCCGAAGCCTCTTTAGAAGAAGCCCATCAAAAGGCTCATGAGGCCCGCGTCGAATGCGGCTTTGATCCAGCTACACCAGGGGTTGGTGATGGCGATGAAGGCATCGGTGATGTTGATGGTGGCGCGGGGTGGCACCGAATGAAAAGGATTTGTTACACTTTTATTATTTCGTTGTCGTTTGGATATCTTTTTTCTTTTCTTTCTTTCTCATTTACCAGCCTTGGCCGGGTGTAAGCGGGGATGACTCGTTGTAATTGAAGATGTAAATATATGCGATTTTATTTTCCTTTGTTCTGCCTAGTGTTTATTTTGTACCTTTCCCCATGTTTTTGACCGTATGGTGGCAATGGCCTTGATCATGATAATGTTGGCTCCTTGGCTAGATAGGTGCCTTCGACTGTCGTCGAATCGTTTGTTTGCCTTAGTCATAGACTAGGCTGGCTGTTTAACAGTGACGGCCTTGGTTGTGATTAAGCGCTTTTTGTTTATCGCTTATTTTTTACTTGGTGTAAACCAGTTGTGGCCATTATTTGGCGATAGTGGCACTTAGCCTCAGTCCTAGTTTGGGCATGGTCGAACTACTGGTTGCGATGGTAGGAATTGCGGCCTTATACTTCGACCAGGGCCGAACTTTACGTGGCTCGAATTTTAGTTCGAGTTGGGTGTACTTACTTGAATGACGAGGGAACTTAACTTGTTTCTCTGTTCGTGGCTCTCCAGGCTTGAGGATGAAGGCGTTCGGCCATGTTGTTTGAGCAAGATTGGGACTATAATGGTAGAGGCATATGGCCCGAGTCGTTGGTCCACCGTAGTTGAGTCTTGCTATTTTTATTGGCGAAGGCATGCGGCCTGAGTCCCGGTCCAACTTATAATTGAACTTTTTGGTGAAGGCACGTAGCCTGAGTCATTGTTCAACTGTAGTTGAACATTGTAATTTTTGTTATCAAAGGCGCATAGCCTGAGTCCTAGTTCAACCTGTAGTTGAACCTTTTGGTGAAGGCACGTAGCCTGAGTCGTTGTTCAACCTTGTTGAACCTTGTAATTTTTTGTTGGCGAAGGTGCATATCCTGAGTCCCGGTTCAACTTGCAGTGGAACTTTTGGTGAAGGCATGTAGCCTGAATCGTTGTTCAACCGTAGTTGAACCTTGTAATTTTTTGTTGGTGAATGTGCATAGCTTGAGTCCCAGTTCAACTTGTAGTTGAACTTTTTTGTGAAGGCACGTAGCCTGAGTCGTTGTTCAACCATAGTTGAACCTTGTAATGTTTTATTGGCGAAGACGATTAGCCTGATTCCTAGTTCAACATGTAGTTGAACTTTTTGGTGAAGGCACGTAGCCTAAGTCATTGTTCAACCATAGTTGAACCTTGTAATTTTTTGTTGGCGAAGGCGCATAACCTGAGTCCCAGTTCAACTTGTAGTTGAACTTGTTGGTGAAGGCATGTGGCCTGATTCGTTGTTTAGTTGAACCTTGTAATTTTTTGTTGGCGAAGGCGCATAGCCTGAGTCCCAGTTCAACTTGTAGTTGAACTTTTTGATGAAGGCATGTATCCTGAGTCGTTGTTCAAATGTAGTTTAACCTTGTAATTTTTTGTTGGCGAAGGCGCATAGCCCGAGTCCCAGTTCAATTTGTAGTTGAACTTTTTGGTGAAGGCACGTAGCCTAAGTTGTCGTTGTTCAATCGTAGTTGAACCTTTTCATTTTTTGTTGACGAAGGCGCATAGCCTAAGTCCCAGTTCAACTATTAGTTGAACTCTTTGGTGAAGGCACGCAGCCTGAGTCGTTGTTCAACCGTAGTTGAACCTTGTAATTTTTTGTTGGCGAAGGCGCATAGCCTGAGTCCCAGTTCAACTGGTAATTGAACTTTTTTGTGAAGGCACGTAGCTTGATTCGTTGTTCAACCGTAGTTGAACCTTGTAATTTTTTGTTGGCGAAGGCGCATAGCCTGAGTCCGAGTTCAACTTGTAGTTGAACTTTTTGGTGAAGGCACGTAGCCTGAGTCGTTGTTCAACCGTAGTTGAACCTTGTAATTTTTTATTGGCGAATGCGCATAGCCCGAGTCCCAGTTCAACTTATAGTTGAACTTTTTGGTGAAGGCACGTAGCCTGAGTCGTTATTCAACTGCAGTTGAACCTTATATTTTTTTGTTGGCGAAGGCGCATAGCCTGAGTCCCAGTTCAACTTGTAGTTGAACTTTTTTATGAAGGCATGTAGCCTGAGTCGTTGTTCAAACGTAGGTGAACCTTGTAATTTTTTGTTGGTGAAGGCGCATAGCCTGAGTCCCAGTTCCACTTGTAGTTAAACTTTTTGGTGAAGGCACGTAGCATGAGTCGATGTTCAACCGTAGTTGAACATTGTAATTTTTTGTTGGAGAAGGCTCATAGCCTGAGTCCCTGTTCAACTCATGGTTGAACTTTTGTTGGACCTTTTCTCCCGCATGATCCATCGTCATGTGTATGCAGTGTTAGCCGTCAGTTTTGGGTTTAGATTTCGCACGGTTTAGGTGTTTTCTTCTCGATTACTTTACATAGGTTACTCCCCTGTGGATCTCGGTTTTGAGATGTCTTTGTGCCTTTTCCAGGTGGGTTCTTGCATCGGGGACACGGGAGTACTTCAGATGCATTTTTCCCGGGGGAGGGGGGCTTACTTCTTTTTCAATTTCTCCTTGCACTTATTTGATAATGGAGGGGTGAGGGGCTCAGGTTATTGTCGAAACCTTTGGGTTCCCTCCACCCGAGATGCTGCTTTGGCTCGTTCGATCTAAGCCACTTTGCTTTTTCGGCGTTTCTTACCTTTTGGTCCAAGAAGAACTACACGATTCTGCTATGAAATCCCTATAGACGGCGCCAAATTGTTTAGCTCAAAGTTATTATATACTTTGCAAGCATAAAAAAATCGAAATAAATAAAGGGCTAATCATAGCAAATCGTAATAAATCAAAGGACCGAATAAAAGAAACAATAAGAAAGTTTTTTGTACTAAGAAGAGATATATGGAGAGTTTTTATTGATGATATTGATTTTGTCTGCCTCTCCATGGAGAAGTTCAGAGCTTTACAATGATATTCTCTCTTTTTTCGAGAATCATGATGAAGAAGAAGAAGCCCCCTTTTATAGGGTTCCTTCACTTTGTATTATAGGTATAAGATGTATGAGCTGTCAATGATGGTCATGACTATGCTGAGGTTCCGTCCTTATGCTGGTGTATTGGCGTAGCTTAAATGATCGAATTGGCTGATAATCGGGTCTCGTAGTTAATGAGTGGTCATACCGTTTATTAACTACGAGTTCGCTTTGTAGAGAGATTTGGGAGAAGTGATTTTCTTGTATTGCTCACAAAAGTACATATAGAGTACAAAGAGGTATCAAATCCTACCAACTATAGGACTGTACAATAATGGAAGAAATTGAATCCTACCAACTATAGGGCTGTACAATAATGAAAGAATATTTTATCAATAATAAAAAGATACACAATATATTCAAATACGCTCCCTCAAGATGGAGGGCCGGAGGACACGCCAATCTTGGACATCAGCAGAAGAAGCCAAGGACGAGATAAGTCCTTGGTGAGAGCATCAGCAAGCTGATCAGCAGAGGATATGTGAGCAACACAAAGAGACCCATTCTGAACCAATTGATGAACAAAGTGATAATCAATGGAGATGTGTTTTATGCGCGAATGAAACACAGGGTTGGCACAGAGGTAAGTGGCACCAATGTTGTCGCTGTAAATGACAGGAGCAGCTGGAAGAGGGACATGAAGCTCGCGCAACAGAGAATGAAGCCAACGGACTTCAGCGGCAGCTGAAGCAATGGCACGATATTCAGCCTCAGTAGAAGATCGTGCAACGGAACGCTGCTTTTTGGAGCTCCAGAAAATAGGATTAGGCCCCCAGAAAGACAACATAGGCACCACTTGAGGAGCGATCATCACAGTTTCCACCCCAATCAGCATCAGAGAAACAATGCAGAGGTATAGCAGATGAAGGACGCAGCCAGACGCCAAAGTCACGCGTCCCATTCAGATACCGGAAGAGGCGCTTAACTGCACCCCAATGAGTGACAGTAGGAGCGTGCATGAACTGTGAGAGTTTATTCACAGCAAGGAGATATCAGGACGAGTGAAGGAAAGATACTGGAGGCCCCCAAGGGCCTGTAAATAGGCGGATGCGTCGGTAGGGGCCGAGCCGTCAGCCAGATGAAGGTGGGTTGACGCCGCTGTTGGCGTCTGAACAGGATTTGATTCCAACATATTATTACGAGTCAAAAGATAAACAACATATTTACGCTGAGAAAGAAAACACCCTTTGGAGCTACGCAGAACTTCAACACCAAGAAAGTAGCTGAGATCACCCATGTCTTTAAGAGAAAACTGAGTCCCAAGAGAGTCAATCACACGGTTCAAGAAAGCAGAATCATTGCCAGTCAATATGAGATCATCAACATATACTAAAAAATAGGCCGTAATACCAGAATGCTGAAAGACGAAGAGTGAAGTGTCAGAGGTAGTGTTGACGAAACCCATGGTCAGAAGACACTGGCGGAGCGCACTGTACTATGCCCGGGGTGCCTGTTTGAGACCATAAATAGTTTTCTGTAACTTACAGACATAAGATGGATAGGCTTTGTAAACAAAACCCGGTGGTTGTTCCATATAAACATCCTCTGTAAGCCTCCCGTGGAGAAAGGCATTGTTCACATCCATTTGACGAAGAGGCCAGCACTTGGATACAACTATACTGAGAACCAAACGCACAGTTGCCGGCTTAAAAACCGGACTGAAAGTCTCCTAGAAGTCTACACCTGGACGCTGATGAAAGCCCTTTGCGACAAGCCGGACTTTGAACTTATCCACAGTACTGTCAGGCTTTCGTTTGATACGATAAACCCACTTGCAACCCACAACATTCTGTGAAGAATCAGGCGGAACAAGATACCAGGTGCCATTTCGTAGCAGAGCATCAAACTCTGATGACATAACAGTGCGCCAGCGCTCATCAGACATAGCACTAGACAAAGTCTGAGGTTCAGTAACAGCTGGAGAGGTGACATCAGACATACCAAACATCTTGTTGGGCGTAAAGATGTTATTTTTGGTGCGAGTTTGCATATGATGACCACCCTGAGAGGATGCAAGTGGCAGCATAATGGGTGTAGCGGCGGCAGGGGCCGCTGGCGATGCCGGAAGGGGCGCTAGTGGCGCGAGCGTTGGCACCGGTAGTGCGTCCGGTGAAGGATCGCTAGTAGGAGCGGCGGCAGGTACCGGTGGCGGCAGCGGAATGAAATCTAGGGAGATCGGAATGGGTACAGGGGGAGACTCGGGGTTAGACAATTTGGAGAACGGGAAGACATCTTCATGGAAGGTGACGTGACGCGAGACGAAGATTTTATACGTGGAGGGATCAAAGCAAAGATAGGCGCTTTGAGTAGTAGAGTAGCCGAAGAGGACACAGGCACGAGATCTGGGTTCCATTTTGTGTGAGGTGTAGGGCAGAAGCCAAGGGAAGCATTGACAACCGAAGACACGTAGTTTGGCAAGGTTGGGGCGCTTATGGAAGAGAGACTTAAAGGAGGAGAGCATCGAGAGATTTGCCTTGGGAAGACGATTAATGAGATAGACTGCTGTAGCAAAGGCATAAGGCCAGTAAATGAGAGGTACATAGGCATGATGAAGGAGAGTGAGACCAGTATCGACAATATGACAGTGACGACGTTCAGCATAGCCATTGTGCTGAGGAGTATGAGGAGGTGAAGTGAGGTGTGAGATGCTATTGGAGGCAAGAAAAGAGCGTAAAGCGAGGAATTCACCCCCATTGTCAGAATACAGAGTAATGATTTTAGCAGAGAAATATTTTTCTACAATGGATTTAAAAGTGGGGAAGGTTTGTAAGACATCAGATTTACGGCGTAAAGGAAAAAACCAAACATACTTAGAAAAATGATCAACAAAGATGACATAATATTTAAATCCTTCATTAGAAATAATCGGAGAGGTCCATACATCGGAGAAAATAAGCTCCAGGGGAGCAGTAGAAGATAAACTTGACTCAGAAAAAGGTAACTTATGACATTTATGAAGCTTGCAAGAGACACAAGCAAGATCAGACACATTACTGGACGCTATAATTCTAGAAGACACTAAATGACACAGGATTTTAGCTGAGGGGTGACCAAACCGAGAATGCCACAAGGATGCAGAGAGCTTTTGTGCCATGAGGGCGGACGGGAGACTGGGAGCCGCCGGCCAGTAGTAGGTGTTGCCCCTAAGCGGGCCGCGAACGAGCGTTGCCCACGTGCGACGATCCTTCACCTGAAAATCAGTATCAGAAAGAATAACATTAACATTATTGTGACGACATAATTGGGCAACAGAGATCAAATTTTGACGCATATGTGGAACACAGAGAGGCCCAGGTAATAAAAGAGAGGAATGACTGTTAAGTTGTCCAGTATGTGTAATTGTCAAACATTCACCGTTACCAATAACCACATTGTCGAAGCCAGTGTAAGGACTGTGAAGAGACATGTTGGCAAGATCAGAGGTTATGTGATGGAGGCACCAGAGTCCAGGATCCAATCGGATGCAGAGGGAATCGTCGGAGAGTGATGGGCTGTGTGAGCAGCCGGATAAGGTGGCGAAGCATAAGCAGGCCGCGGCAGTGGTCCACCGTAAGGGGGCTGAGTGGCGCCGGAGATGGGATAGGACGGGCAGCGGCGCGCAGAGTGGTCAAATTCACTGCAGAGCTGGCACTTCCCGTTGTACCCGCGAGATTGGCCATTGCTGGAGTAACCACCGCGACCGGAGGCTGAACCACGGCTGCTATGGCTGCGCCCGCGGCTACCGAATCGGTTACGGCCTGGCTGCTGTCCGGCGACGAAGGCAGCCGACAGAGCCAAATCAGATGCGGTGGAGGTGGCCGGCACACGAGCAGTAATCTGAGCCTCCATGCTTAACAGCTTGTCATGTAATTCAGCAAAAGAGATGGGAGATTCGCGGGCTTTGATGGCATGAGAGAGTTCCATATATGGATCATCAAGACCATTTAGAACCTTAATGATAAGATCATCAGAATCAACAGTAACACCCAGGAGAGATAATTCATCCACAATTACGCGAATACCGTGCATAAAATCAGTAACAGATTTAGAACCTTTTACCGGATTATGGAGCTGCTGTTTGAGAGCCATGATACGACCACGAGAAGCAGTGCCGTATGTGCGCGCGAGGATGTCCCAGTCCTCTTTAGAGGTTTCCGCAGCGGCAATAAAGGAGATGATCGTCGGTGTGATCGACGAGATGATGGCACTGAGAATAAGATTGTCCTGGCGAATCCAGTAAGGATATGCTGGATTGGGGGAAGTCACGCCCTTGTCGATGATAGTGGCTGGTGGGCACGACATCGATCCATCCAAGAAGCCGAGGAGGTCGTAACCCGTAAGAAGGGTTCGAAATTAGAATTTCCATGCCAGGTAATTAGAGGAATCCAATTTGAGTGGGATTTGAGCCGATGCATTGATGGCAATCGGCTGGAGAGGCTTGGTTGACGTCGTAGCGGCCATGAAGCACGAGGCACAGGAGAGGAGGCGCTGAAAGACGTCGAGAAAAAAAAGAGGGCTGCCGATTAGTGCAGCGGTGGTGGCGGCACCGACGGGCTGCCGATAAGAGCGGCGGCGGCGCGGGTAGGTTAGAATTAGGGTTTGTTTGGCGATAAGCCACTGGCGTATGATACCATGTAGAGAGATTTGGGAGAAGTGATTTTCTTGTATTGCTCACAAAAGTATATATAGAGTACAAAGAGGTATCAAATTCTACCAACTATAGGACTGTACAATAATGGAAGTAATTGAATCTTACCAACTATAGGACTGTACAATAATGAAAGAATATTTTATCAATAATAAAAAGATACACAATATATTCTAATAAATTTAAGGTATAATTAATCTTGTTAATTATTTCGAGTTCATATTTTGACCCGTACAAATCCCTTGGATATCCCACTTTACAACCAAAATGACCCTATGAATATGATTATGATGAAACAATTTAGTCTTATATTTAAGTTGAGCGATTGTAGTAGAAAAAACATATTTTTCAATAATTATTACATTAATATATTCAAGCTGAGTCCTGGTATGGCTACTGGCTAGCGATTTTCATCTTATTTAGATGTAGAAACTTTTTATTTGATGCATTTTATGTTTTATGTAAAATATTTATGGCACTCAAGGGTAAGGCCTTGTGGGACAAAAATGAGGGAAAATTATGAGAGAGTACTCAAGTATTATTATTTTTAGACAAAATCCTTGATTAAGTACAGTCATGTTTGGAACGTTTAAAACCTTATTGATTAAATAGTTATTGAATATATTTATCGGTATTATTGCTTTTTGCACTACCAAGTACTATGCTCCCTCATTCCTTCTCCTTTTCCCGTATCTTTTTTAAATGATTGAAGGTCCTTGTATTGTCCACGCTTCAATTAACATGTCATGAAAGAGGAGATGAGACTCCTACATCAGCAGTGGGATAAGGAGACTTAATCTCTTTCTACGAACTTACATAATTCTTGCTCGTGACTTATTGAGTTAGGTCCAATATTTATTTCTTTATTATGGTATTAGAATTAGATTCATTTTAATTTACTTAATATTGGACCCTCATATTATATTGTTCATGCTTCAGTTTTCTATATGGACTTCTACTTCATGAACTGGCTTTTGAGGTTGAGTTACGTCCGCCATTCATTTCCTTGATAGTCCTTATATGATTCACGTTTGACTATAATTGGATTATCTTTAATTGTTCTTAGTAACTATTATTGTCTATAGTAGTGGTATCTAGGTATTCAATTATCCTTTTATATGATGTTACTAAGGAGGCTAACGTGGAAGTGAAGATGGATTCATAAATCATTCCTAAAAAGCTAGTTTCGAGTACCTTGGATCATATTCTAGTAGTAATATTATTTTAGTATTTCATATTCTTGGAATTTTATCACTACTTGATGTTGGTTTTGTTTTAGTTGTTCTGCTATCTTCTCGTTGTTATGCTTCCTTAACTCTTACACATTATATTTCTTCTCTATAATGTTGTGATTTTACATGTTTGCTGGGAGCCGATGGTCTATCAGAAACAATATGTATAAGGTAGGGGTAAATCCGCATAGTTGTATCTTACTACCATTCTCACACCTTACTTGTGGGATTACACTGGGATTGTTGTTATTATTGTTATTGTTGTGATGACGGAGATGATTATTTAGGGCTCTAGCTCAAGCAATCACCCTATCAATCTTACTCCAAGTAACACTAGCTCTAAGTTGCTCATGTGGTTTTGATCGGATCATACAATATGCAGCAGTAGAAATTAAAAATAACCAGATTTACAAGTGGTCATTTAAAATAGCCACAGTTTTAAAAGTAAACGAAATTTAACCACTTTTCATGTAAAGATAATTCTGAACCCAAACACTATTCAAAATCCAAAAAAATACTCCAGTATAATATACTGTAGTTATAGGATAATATTGTCACGACCCCAATCCCGGTCGTGATCGCGCCCAACACAAATGCTAGGCAAGCCCCACCAATTAACACTCTCAACTCAACTAGTCAACCCATTATTAATTTATAGCATTAAATTATCAAAATAATATAGTCTCAACCAGATATACAGAGGCTTTATAAAACTCGAAGCAACTACTAAATAAACTCTCAAAGACCTGGGGTCACGAATCTAGAGCCTCTAAGATAACAAAATAATAAATCCCCAGTAATACTGATGTTCAGAAATTCTGAAATAGTAAAGGTATAGGGGAGGAGTCGGGCCCTGCGAACGTCAGGAAGCTACCTCGACAACTCCGGAGAAACTCTGATACAACAAAGCTCAACTATGCTCCCGAGGTACCTGAGTCTGTACACATGGTACATGGAGTAAAGTGAGTACTTCCAACTCAGTGGTAATAGACATGTATAATGACTCAAAGTAAAAAAATCCCGAAAAGCCACAAAGTAAAGAACTAACCACTTAGCAAATTTAACAATGAATCACAGTAAACCAAAGCCAAATAGATAAATAGACATCAATGTATGAATGCAATGCAATGCACATGACTGATGCGGCGTACAACCCGATCCATTTGGGTACGCGCACTCACTGTGGGGGTTCAGACTCCGGAGGGGCTCCTATAGCCCAAGCGCAATATCATCGTAGCATTCACTGTGGCATACATCCCGATCCACAATCAGTTCAGATATATGCATGCAATACACACGGGCACAATCAAGTTTACCATTTTTAGTTCCATTTATCAGGTATTATAGCTTAAGTGTTTAAAGACCTTAGACGTTTACTAATCATTTCTAGATAGTATTTAACTCAGGATTGATATCATAGAAACATGCTCAATATCATGAAAACAGTGATAATAATCCCTAAGGGATCCATGTAATCGGCACTCAGTCCAAATATGCTCATAACGGTCAAAGCAGGATGTTTACTAATCAATGTCTAGTCATTAACACAATATGGACATCACTCGGACGGACTAAGCCATAGTCCCCATATCCAAACGACCCCCCACTCACCATAGAGTACGTGACTCGCCTCAATACAGTGTCACAGTGTGATATACCGGGGTTTCAAACCCTCAGGTCATCATTTACATCTATTACTCACCTCAAAACGACCAAAAGTCTACTCCGCGATGCCCTTGCCTTTCAGATTTGCTTCCTCGCGTGACGAATCTGCCAAAAAATCACACAAATATCGATGAAGTTTGATTTCTAAAAGATGGGGTTGAAATTCTTTCCCTTAATAATACTACAATGATGCAATACCGTTATGTAACTTCAATCTACAATACAACACCCAATAAGGCCAATATGACTAATAAATTTCATAACTTATCCATTTAGGCATATTATCAAACACCTTGTAGGCATACTATTTACACCTCCTAACTATAGTATTGGTTTATTCAACTGGTACCATTAACCAACAATTCATCGCATCATTATCCTTTGACAATTAATACTCTTAACATCACATGTATGATTAATCATTCACGCCTAAACCAATAAAAATTCTATCAAATAAATAAATTTAAATTCCTACCATGTTCATGTATTTAAATTGGGAATTTATGGCTTCCAACCACCATGTTATAAGTTGTAATACTTGATTCATACTCATATTCCCATAATATATCCATATATGTAAGTCTAAGGTGTAGGATTTACCTTTTGAACGAAATCTTGCAAAACCCTCCTTTGAGTTCTTGAAGGAATTTCTTAAAAATGTAAGGATTTTTAAGATCAATCTATGTTAATATAAGTGTTTAGGAGTAGTAATCAACTCAAAATATTCCAAAAATCTTGCCTTAGGAGTGCAGTTGAGTGCCTTGGTCGAATTGGGGGTATTGGGAAGCCCTAGGCTTGAGAAATGACTCAAAGTCCGTCATTTACCATCCTTAGGTGTATTTAGAGGCCCGATACTAGCGTGTCCATGCTAATCCCGCGCTAGTGAGACAGAAGAAAACTCAATTAGCGCGGGCTACGCGCTCCCGTGCTAAAGCCACGCTACTGACATATGTCCAGTAAAATGACCATAACCTTCTGTATACACCTCCAAATGACAAACGGTTTATTGCGTTAGAAATTAGACTCAAAGGGATTTAATTTGATAGGTTACGGGTCACACAACTCCTTATATAACGGGAGATATGATCGTTTAAAGTGAGCTCTTGTGCACACTCATTTACAACTTCATCTATTATGAAATCTTCCAACTTCAGAAGTTCCCGTTAGCCATCCGAAATCACCCCGAAACCCCCGGGACCTCAATAAAATACGCCAACATATCTCATAACATTATTCAAACTTGTTTCAATCAACAAAACACCTGAAACAATATCAAAACAATCAATTCACGTCGAATTCGAGACTAGGTTTTTCCAAAAACTTTCGAAACACGCATTTGATCAAAAACCCGACCAAATCACCTCCGAATGACATGAAATTTTGCGCACACATATCAAATCACATAATAAAGCTACATAAACTCTCGGAATTGCATTCCGACTTTCGCATCAAAATATCACCTATCAACCGAAAATCGCCAAAAATACTAACTTCGCCAAAATAGGCTAACTTCTTCACCGGACCTCCAAAATTACTTCCGATAGCGCTCCTAAGACTTAAATAATCCCCTGATACTAACCGAATCATAAAAAATTAATTCCAAACCTTCTATCTCACAAGTCAATTCCCGATTGACTTTTCTCAACTAACATTTCCTTAAAGAGACTAATTGTCCCATTTCTTATCAAAATCGCTCCAAATAAATTTTAATGCACCTAATACAGATAATGAAACATAAGGAAGAATAAAATGGGAAGAACGGGTAGAAACTCATTAGAAGATGGGTCGGGTCGTCAAATTTACTGGTCCAGCATAATATACTAGAGATTGGAGCATCGGTGCTCCAATATCCAGTATATTATATAACATAATATGCTGGGAGTTCATACACAGGTACACTGATCTCCAGTATATTATGCTGGAACTTTATATTTTGTGACAAAATATTGGCGATTTTCAATGACTTTGCAAACACTGACTATTTTTAGATGACCAGTTCGAAAATTGGCTAGCCCGTGCTATTTACTATGTGAACTTTATGTATTTGGTGACCCATTGTTCCACGAGGCCCATATGACATTTAAGTTATGAACTTTTACATTCTCATGCCATATAAAAAACTATATTACTCTTAATGTTTAAGGTTTGATATAATTATATTTAGTATATCTAATTACCAATTATATACCATTAGTAATTTTTAAGAGTATTAATTACACTAGTAATTTAATGGCATCATATATTCCTTCTAAAACCCCCCCCCCCCCCCCCCCCCCGTTTCTCTCTCCAATTCCCACACCTTCACCCACGTTTCCCTCCCAAACCCATGATTTCTTTATCAAAATCCCATTATTTCTTCCATAGCCAAGGCATTGTCGGCACCTCTACAATATTATCCCAATATTTTTGTGCCTGGGGAAGATGAGCACAAGCTTGGTCGATTTGATGGTTATGATTTTGGGTTCCTTCAGTAATATAAGATGAAAGGAAAAGAGAGCAGCAACTCCACCATTGATAATCATTAAAAAACTCTAAAACTTTGAATTCAAATTTGAGTTTTAAAAAATCCTTATTCGTTTGGATTGGGTATTATTGTAAATAATTGAGAATATGATTTGGAGTTTATATCTCAATTTTGAGGGGCTTTAGCGAAGATTAGACTTGATTTTGGCTGAATTTCAGATTGAAACTCGAATAATAATAATAATAATAATAATAATAATAGTAATAATAATAATAATAATACTAATAAGACATGACATACATAATATTGCAGCAATTGTAGATAATTATAGAAACATAATAAAATGTTGTTTATTTATTTTTGAGCTTTTGTATTTTTGTGTTAAAAGTTTTGATGGGAGTTTGTTATTCCACTTCATCTATTTTGGAGCTAACTTGTGCAGATGAGAATATGTTTTTAAAGTTATATATATTGCTATACTTTAGAAAGTATGATTGCGTTGTATTTAAAGAGGCGTAAATTTGTAGAATAGGTTGAATGTGAGGAATGAGTCAAATAAGACTTACAATGACTTGTTTTCTACATTTAATCTACAACAAAACTACATGTCATTTGAAAAATTAATATGAAAATACAAGAATTTAATATTTCTATAAATTATCTACAAAATTTCTACAAACTCTTCATAACAGATTTTATTTTTATTTTCATGCATGTTCGTCTGGAACACTAAAGCTACTTTATATGCCAACATCTTCCGTTATAGAGGAATACAACTTATCTACAATTTTCTACAACTTTCATACATATTTCCACCCACTTAAATATAACTACAATAACATAAAATTTGTGCTTTGTATTTTTGTGTTAAAAGTTTTGATGAGAGCTTGTTATTCCACTTTGTCTATTTTGGAGCTAACTTGTGCAGAGGAGAAACTGTTTTTAAGTTATGCTATATTGCTATGCCTTTAAATTCAAGAAAGTATGGTTGTATTGTATTTAAAGAGAGGTGAATTTGTAGAATAGGTTGAATGTGAGGAATGAGTCAAATAAGACTCACAATGACTTGTTTTTTACATTAATTCTACAATAGAACTGCATATCATTTGAAAAATTAATATGAAAATACAGAATTTCAATGTTTCTACAAATTATCTACATATTTTCTACAAACTGTTCATAACATAATTTATCTTTATTTTCATGCATGTTCATCTGGAACACTAAAGTTACTTGATATGCCAACATCTCCCGTTATAGAGGAATACAATTTATCTATAATTTTCTACAACTTTCACACATTATTTTCACCCAGTAAAATACAACTACAATAATTTAAAACTTACATAAAAATTTTATACAATATGTCTTTTGTATATTTTGTATCTGATTTATACATAGTAAAATATTTTTCATACAACTAATTATATATTGTACAACTTATCTACAAATTATCTACAATTTTCATACATTATTTCTACTAAGTTAACTATAACTACAATATAATACCACTTAAATATAATTTTTATACAATGTTATTCAGCTTTCATACAATGAATAAAAGAAAAATAAATAAACAACATAATACAAATTTTCTACAATTTATGCAATATAATGTATGTCATGTCTTCTTCTTCGAGTTTCATTGCGAAATAGCCAAAACTAAGTCTAATCTTCACCAAAACCCCTCAAAATTGAGATATAAACTCCAAACCATATTTCCAATTATTTGCAACAACACCCGATCCAAACAAAATAATAATTTTTGAAAACCCAAATTTGAATTCAAAACTTCAAAGTTTTTTAATGGGTGTTAATGGTGAAACTGCTGCTATCTTTTATTTGCTTTGTATTACTGAAATTTGGACCTAATTGCGTTTGATGTAGAAGAATTGTAGAAGATTTAGTCGTTTTTGATTTGTAAAATCAGAAAAAAGTTTGAAACATAGTGTATCGAAGCAGAGACGCCAAATTTGAAGCGAAACTGACGAAGAAGATTAATGTGCATGATTTGCGTCTGGAAAAATATTTAATCCTCCAATTTTAACGCGCCTAAATAAGGAATCCTAAAGCTACAATGATTCCTTATAATGCATTATCTATATTTTGTAAAAATACTATTAGCATGAAGGGTAATGTGCAAACTATAAACATATTTGGTAATATAATTTTATATATGGTATAGGAACGAAAATTTTTAAGTTCCGCTATAACAAAAAGGAGAGGAATGATTGGTGGTCTTATTTCAAAGTAATTGGTAATTTACAAAAAATCCAACAAAATAATAATTTGATGAATTTGAGCCCAAAATAGTCAACAACTTACTTGTCCTGGCATAAACATTACTAAATTCTGGAAGCTATACAAAACAAGTCAAATAAGACAAGACTAATAATAGGTAACATACCACAAGAATTCTTGTACAAAAGAACATACCACAAGAATTGATTACAACCATCACATTCAATATTAGGTCTTAACCACAAATCATTTTGAAAGCAACAAGTCATCACCTTAAGACTATAACATTGTTCCCTCTAGAAAAAGACCACATCACAGAACATAACAAAGGGGAAAAAATAATACAATAAAAATGGATTCTTGATTTTTAAGAACTTGAATGGGAGAGTGACTTTCCATCTGCTCTCTTTCTCTCTCTATATCTATCTGTTTATATCTATTTCTATCTCTCTCTTGAGGAAGAAGAGAAGGGGTGGTTGGGTCTAATGGGTTCAAGCAGTAGCCGTTTGGGGTCACACCCAAGTCGCCCAAATCGCACCAAATGCACATTTTCATCCATTTTCATATGTGGTGCTTCATCCTCTCGCTCAGCCATTGAGGTATTCAATTTCAAGATTTGTTTTTTATTGCTGAAAATAGAAGAAAAAAGGCACCCTTTTGATTATTTATTAAATGCAATTTCAAGATTTGATTTTTCTTGCCTTTTGATATTTCTGAAGCATCCTGTTTATGTGATTATTATAAATTTCTTGATAGACCGCTGAATTTTGATTTTGTTTTTAGTCGCCTTATAGTGCTTGATTTCATATTCTGTGATTTAATTGATGTATAGGGCTTGTTTTGTTGCATTTCTATTCAGTTCCTCAAAGGTACAGCCTAGTCATATATTTTGGTCCCTTTGAGAACATCCCATAAAATTGGATGACATGCACAAAAGGAAAATGGTCTACTAGAAACAGACTCTCTATCTTCATAAGATAGGGGTAGGGTTCGCATACACATTACCCTACCCAGACCCCTCTTGTGGGATTATACTGGATTTTTTGTTGTTGTTGCACAAAAAGAGAATGGTCTAAAGAAATTGATACTATGTTTTGGATAATGAAATATTATTTTGAGAATTGGCCTCCAAGGGTGTGGTTTAGCGTCAATGAAGTGGGTGAAACCCTTGGAGACCATGTTCATATTTCAGCTTCGAGTATATCACCTCATGCTCTTTTATCGATTGAAGGATGAATTTATTTCAAATTGCAGCTTTTAGTATGTGGCCTCATGCTCTTTTCTCCATTGGAAGATGAATGTATTTTATCAAGCAATGAGCTGATATTTGGGGTTGTTGTATTTCTCATTTTGTTTAAAGCTACACGACCATTTGGGCCATGTGCTTATATATCTTAACGAGAAGTTTGACCTAAAGTAGGTACTTTAGGTGTTTAAATTCAATTCATATTTTATATTTGTTAATCTGTAGATGGAAGATGATCCAGCTGAATTGCTGGTGGATTCTGCAGAACATGCTGACAAAGGAAAGCTCCAAAACCCTGAGAAGGGCACGTCAGCTGATTTTGTTCCCTCCCGAGCTGAGTGTGGAGCTTCATCTGCGAGCAATTTGGTAAATAGTGAAAAATCTACATCTGGAGATGCTAATGTTCAGGGAGGTAACCGAAGAGAAAACTCAACCAAAGACATGGAATTAGTCACTCGATATCGACCTGGAAGTACGGATTGTGAAACTGCTAGTACATCTCGAGACGACAGACCATTTCCCTATCCGCTTTCTTTAAACAAAAGGACAGAAAATGATGTTGTAAATAATGTTGATACTACAGCAAATGGAGATGTCTCTCAAATATTTGCCGGGTCCTCTCGTTCTAGCAGTCCATTGTATCACGTAAACGGAGAATCTTCATCAAGTGAAGATTTTGTTGTAAATCATACAAATGAAATCCTTATCTTCAATAATTCCGATTCTGTTTCTGTATCTGTTCTTTCGGATTCATCACTTACGCCACATTTGGCGGGAGATGATTTGCGTCAAGATACACCATCTTCAGGTCTCGAGTTTCTGGTGTCAGAAAGGGAAGAGAATTTAAGAGATGGAAGTATACTTCACGTTGATATGGCGAATGTCTCTCCCAATGTTTTCTCTAATAGTCCTGCTGAAATAACTAGTCGCGAAGCAAGACGGAATAGTAGAAGACTTTTTTGGGATTCTTTTTCAAGGAGAAGTCCTAGGAGGCGTGCGGATCCTCGGAATTTTCGTTTTCCAAATGATTATTCAGATGATGCAGCATCTCATGACAGGTTACTGCTGGACTTCAGCGATAATTCCCTTCATGAGGGGGCTGGAGGTAATTTTCCATCAAATGGAAGTCGGACTAGTGGGAGTAATGAACGGCGACGGCATTCCAGATCTGAGGTGACGTGATGTACTTTATTTTTTGCTGCAGTGGAAGGTCTGAGTGCTGCTCCACTAAGTTATGCCTATTATCTCTTTGCAGATGTGGGAAAGACTTCCTGGTGGTCTTATTGCTACTGATCATCGAAGTGCCACTTGTCCAACTGGGATTCACACCGATGGCCCATGTTCATGTGAGACAATTTTGATGAGTCGAGAAACTGGCAGTCGTGCAAGTATATCACGAATAGTTATGCTTGCTGAGGCATTGTTTGAGGTAATTTTTCATATTGCAACTTTTTAGTCTCTTTATGGCCTCTCCTGTATTGTTTAATATGTAGAGCAGTTTTCCCTATTAAGCGCTCAGCAGTCCATTGTTTCCCTCATTATCAATAAAAGTTCATTTTACTTTCTAAGGAAAAGGCTGTTTCAGTTAAGATTGTCACCTACTTAGTAGGAATATACTTTCTACCACGGTTTAGGGTCATCACGTATTATGACAGGTGGAAACAATTGGTACTACTGTTCTTTTCAGTTTGCCACGTTATACACTTCCATTTCATGTAATGCTATTTGACTAGGAGGGTATTTGGATGGGCTTAAAAGCTGCTCAAACTAGCTTTTAAGCCCTTTTTAGCTTGTTTTTGTTGTTTGGCAAGTTAAAAAGTGCTTAAACGTACTTGGCTTTTAAGCAAGCTAAAGCCATAAGTTGGGGGGTGCCCGAGTTATTGCCTTTTGGCTTAAATGCTGTCCATGTTTGGCCAAGTAATTTACTTTCGTATCCCTTATCTTTTGTATAATACCAAAATTAACCTTTCTTCCTCGTTCGTCGTCTTTCCTGTGTCATTTGTCCATCTCGTCTCTGTCTTCCTTCTAAGCTATCTTTCTGTTTCTTCTTTTATGTGGCTTATTCTTTCTTCCTCTAGGATAATTTTTAAATTTGGTTATAGCATAACCTGGTAGGTATACTGAGTAATTATTAACGGGATTTGTCGGCACTTCAAGGCTCCTTTCTTATTATCACCCAATAACATTATGCTCAAGAAAATTAGTGTGAAGAAACCTGCTGTAATTTCTATCGATTTGTGCCCTAGCATAGAGTTGGAATATATCTTTATTTTAATACGAGCTAAATATAGCATGGAATATATTTTGATGCAGTATGCAATTTTCATCAAAGAAACTCAAGTAGTTAGTACTCTAATTCTTCATTTCAATGGCTTCTACTGCATTTCGCTGGCTTCTATTCATTTAAAATGGACGGAATATAAAGTTTAATCCTAGAAAATTGATCTGATAAAGAAATGTAAGCAAAACAAATTAAAAATTTATCTAATCCATTTATATTGAAAATGGATTGAGATATAAATTAATTTGTATTTGAATTAATTTGGAACTAAAAGTCTGTGGTAATAAGCTCATTTATAGAGTTAATAGTTTTAAGGATGTTTCAGTTGTTTTAACCAAATATGTATTGATAAACACTTTTTACCAAACACTTCAACAACTTTTTTTTTCAATTTCTGTACTTCTATTCAAACACGTAATTGCTTATTTATAAAACCAACTCCAACACTTAAAAAATGCTTTTAAGCACTTGGTTCATTAAAAGCTACTTAATTCAGCAAATCCAAATGGGCTCTAGGTATGAAGCTTAATAAGGTAATTTGACTCGTTGATTGAATTGGTAGAAGAGAGCAAAAGACTAATGATCGAAAAGCTATGTGATGCGAAAACAACACGTCTTTGTATAAATTTAATTGTTTAAATGAATTTGAGTTGTTGGAAGAAAAAGAATTATATCTTAATAGTATAAGTATAAAACAATACTATGTGTAGGTTGAATTAAATTGGCACGTCTCACAATGGAAATTGGGTTTTATAAATAGGGAGGGAGAGAGTTTTTATGTTGGAAGGACCGAAAGAAGTACATGTAGAAATGGGTCATTGGCAGTAAATCTTTGTAAATGAAGGTGAATCCAACTTAAAGAACTAAGCCAATATTGAGTATTTAAAAGGTTCTCATGAATGGTAAAATCTTATGAACGGCCATAATAATAACAAACCGAGTGGATTCCCACAAGTGGGGGCTGGGGAGGGTGTGATGTACGCATCCTTACCCTACCTTGGGAGACAGAGAGGTTATTTCCGATAGACCCTCAATTAAAGAAAAGATGAAAGAAGCAGTGGTAACACGCAGTAATAACACAAGATATATAGAAAACCGAAGCCAAGATAACAATTATGAAAGACCACAATGAATGATAAAATCTTTTGGTAAATGCTAGTATCGTAAGAAGCCCAACAATCAGCTATTTCTAATTATGTTGCTCAGACTTCAAATATGCTGCTGCACAACAATCAGCTATTTCTAACTATGTTGCCCAGACTTCAAATATGCTGCTGCACCAGTGTTGTTCCTTCAAAATGCACCACTTTTGGAGTATCCAACACAAACCCGACAACATTTCTTGAAGAGTCTGAGCAACATATTTGAACAGAGATAAGGGAATGAGGTTGGGAGAGAGGAAGCTGTTGTAATGTTAGATTAATATCTACATAGGTCTGCTTAATCTGTTGCTAATGTAATACCCAATGCTTGGTATGTGGACCTGTTAAATACCCTTAATTTGCATGGTTTAGAGATACATTATATTACATTTAAGTTTTCTCTTTCTTCGACAGATTAATCATGTTCTAGCAGTGGTTTTCCATTCATTAGTGGAAGTCATCAACTATGTGACACTAATGGCAAATTGCAGGTACTGGATGAAATACATCGGCAACCGATGTCAGTGTCCTTATCTGTGTTATCACTTCCAGCTCCAGAGTCAGTTGTGGACTCGTTCCCAGTGAAGAGTTACTCAAAATCAGAGGAAGTAGATACTGGCAACAATGTCCCACAGTAAGTTTCTCTATCTCTATGTTTCACATTTTTGCTGCCTTGTTCTTGTAAAAGGAGAATTTATGTTGCTTTGTACAGAAAAATTTTGGTATTGTTGGACTACTTTTCTATTTCTTTAATATTCCGTTCTTTGTACCTGTAAAAACTACCCGCATTGTGCCCCCAACCCCCATCCACCCCCTTCCCCCCCCAAAAAAAAAAACGCCAATCTCATTTAACCATTTGGCATTGTAGAGACGAAGAGATGAATGTTTGGATTAGTTACCGCATTGAGTTTGGTAGAAAGTGTTTACAAATAGGAGTCTGCTTTGAGAAAAAACAGAGAGATTGTTTGAGAAGATGTCACCTGAAATCAAGAGGTTCTTTGAAAAAAAAAGGTTTAAGGAAAGAGGTTAAACTTTTTGGCACGGACATCCATTAAGAAAAAGCATTTCTTGAGACGAACTAATTAAAGCAGGTGAATGAAAATGGGTTGGAAGGAGTAGCATTATACGAAGACGAGTTAAAACCAGTTACTATGTGCAATAAGGCGTTATGATTTCAAGCAAGTTTTTTTCTGACAACTGATATGATATAGTTATGTGGTAGTAATTTTATATGTCAGACTATCATGGTTTTTGATGGTTTTAGTTTTGTAATTTATGATCATGTTATACAATTTGTAGGTGTCGCATATGCTTAGCCGAGTATGAGGACGGAGATAAAATACGAGTTCTACCTTGTCACCATGAGTTTCATGTATTTTGTGTTGATAAATGGCTCAAAGAGATACACGGGTAACATGAAACTGCACCTAACTGTTGATTTACGTTTCTGTACATTAGTTCTATTCTCTCACCGCTTTACTAACATGTTGTTTTTCCATATGTTGCCTCTTCACAGTGTATGTCCACTTTGCAGAGGAGATGTCCGAAATGGTTCTGTTGAAGGTTCAGTTTCTAACTCAGCAGCACCTTCTCTTTAAGGTATCTCTAGTGTAATAGAGAGGGAAAGGGAGGGGAAGAGGGAAAAGGAACGCACGCTAAAACCTGGCTTCATAATTTGTTATTTGGTAAATATAGCAAATGAAAGATTGTCGTATCACCTATTGGAGCACGTTGAACGTAGAAGGATCGGATGATGGGTAGCTTCAGTTCCCCAAGTTTTCTTCGTTCGCCTTATTCTCAACACAAGGTGAGAGAATAAGGGCCTCTTCCTTTTCTTCTTTCTGACTTTGCCCCATGCAATTTTGTGGAGAGCTTGTACAGATGTATATGGCAGATTTCGCTCTGCATGCACCCTTGTTAAGAAGGCACATTTTAATGTTTATCGAACAGATAATATTAGAATGCACATGCCACTGTACTTGGTGGAGGCTTAGGAAATAGGTGAATATATGTATTCTCATTAATGTATACAGATATGTCTCTAATAGGGGAAGTTCCATATCTATATATGATATTATAGTAGAGACTTTCATAGCCAAGATCTGGCTTGTCTTGCCTGCAATTGGAATCCTTGCTTGTTTTTTTGATCATTTTGAGATGGGAAGTCATATATTGATGCAGAAGTCTGTAAAGTAATGTCAGCAGACAATTTTCTGCATTCTCCCTCCATCCCCCCCTCCCCGCCGGATTGAGAGGGGCGAAATAGTGATATATAAGTAGTGGGCACCTTATATATAAAGCAGATTTTCGTTGAATCCAAAAGTGCACCTCCAATCTTCAAATCCTTGGGGTTCTCGCCTGGCGGAGTGTACTTGTGGCTATAGTACGAGTGTGTGCAAGCTAGTCTCGAAACCACTATTATAAAAAATATAAATTAGTACCTTAAAAAGTACTCCAAGTAACAAATCCTTATACATTAGTCGGGACATGATTGTAAAGTTGTAGGTAAGAAAGTTTTCTCAAATAGTATGAACCATATAGACAAGGAGGACAAAGATGTTACAACTTATGTTTTGGCACCATTCAATGTGGTTGTCAATCACATTTACTATGTATGCAACATGCCCAACATAAATATGTTGGAATAAATTCGACTATAAAAAATGTAGCCTTCATATCGAATTATTTGGAACTAAAACAAAAGCGGAAGCATACCTGAATCCATAGGTGGAAGCTCCTTGATCCGGCTTGGAGTTCGTCCGGGGTTTGGCTTTTCACTTGATGTGCAAGACAATGTAGAGTCTTTCTAAATTGTATGGGAAGAAGAAGAAAGAATGGTCTTGCATCAAATGGGAACCATAACCCCCTATTTATAAGCATGCAATATCAAAGGTCACATGTAACCTACATGTAACCCAAGAGTCTCATGCATGTAACCTTAGTTAGCCCATCATTAACTAAGGTTATTCTTTATGGGTATCTACACAAGAAATTATACCCTATACTTTATATGACAATGTATTGGCCTACCTAATAATAATATCCCAAAAGACCACTAATTTAGGCCAAACCAAAAGATAGCACATAACATATAATTAATCCACATATTGTCCATATGTATGTAGTATAAGTCCATATATCTAACAATCTCCCACTTGGACGATATACTCATGCATATGTACAAACCTTAGTATTATATGTTACATTATAACTTTATGAGCTCAGTATTGCTATCAAAATAAAATCGTCATGAACAATCCGGCCCATCAATCATATCAAAATAGGATCTAAGAGATCTTAGTTACTCTTGCGTAACTAGACCCAACATTGATCACGTATATAAATATAACCAACGACATGGATCAAGTATAGGTGTGTAGCATGGAAATAACATAAAGTGTGGTCTGAAATAGAATGTCTATTTCCAACTGGTTCACCTTATTGAGATCAATCATAAACCATAAGAGTACATAAAACTTTAAGACTGAATATGTGCAGATAAAACCTTAAAGACCGAATTACCGAATGTACTGGACAATACATAATTGTATAACACAAACTCTCACCAAAACTCATAATCCTCAAATGATTTGACACCCACGCGAGCAATATGCTCATGAAATACTTTGGGTGGCAATCCCCTAGTGAGCGGATCCGCAATCATGGAGTTTGTACGGATGTGCTCTATGCACAATTGTCCATTTTGTACTTTTTCTTTAACAACCCGAAATTTGACGTCCATATGCTTTGCCTTCGTCAAACTACTGTTATTGTTAGCATAAAGGACTGCTGATCTGTTGTCGCATAATAGCCTGAGTGGCCTTTTAATACTGTCTACTATGCGCAGTCCACTAACAAAATTTCGCAGCCATAATCCCTCATTGGATGCCTCATAACATGCCATGAATTCCGCTTCCATGGTGGAAGTCGCCGTAAGAGTTTGCTTGATGCTTCTCCAAGAGATAGCACCGCCAGCAAGCATGTAGATATAGCCTGATGTAGACTTCAGACTATTTTGACATCCAGCAAAATCGGAGTCGGTGTACCCGATGATCTCAAGCTGGTCCAATCTCCGATATGTGAGCATGTAATCCTTTGTTCTCTGTAAGTATCGCATGACCCTTTTGGCTGCCTTCCAATGGTCTATTCCCGGATTGCTGAGATATCTGCCCAGCATCCCAACAATGTATGCTATATCAGGTCGTGTGCATACCTGAGCATACATCAGACTCCCTACAGCCGAAGCATAAGGTGTCTTCTCCATTTCTATGGTTTCAAAACATTTTTTTGGGCACTGTTTGAGACTAAACTTGTCTCCCTTAGCAACAGGGGTGTCGCCTGGTTTACAATCCTGCATGCCAAATCTTTTAAGAACCTTATCGATATAGCCCTTTTGTGACAGACCGAGAACACCTTTGGAGCGATCTCGATGTATCTGAATTCCTAATACAAAAGAGGCATTACCAAGATCTTTCATTTCAAATTTCTTTGAAAGAAATTTCTTAGTTTCGCGTAATAATCATATATCGTTACTGGAAAGCAGTATGTCATCGACATATAAAACCAGAAAAATATGTTTGCTCCCACTGAACTTATGGTATATACAGTCATCAGCAATATTTGGTTCAAAACCAAAAGATGTAATGACTTCATGAAACTTGTGATAGCATTGACGGGAAGCTTGCTTGAGCCCATAGATGGATTTCTTTAATTTGCAAACCCTTTTCTTTGAGTCTCCCGAAACAAAGTTTTCAGGTTGCACCATATAAATTGATTCCTCATTGTCACCATTGAGAAACGCTGTCTTAACATCCATTTGATGAAGTTCAAGATCAAAATGTGCTACTAGTGCCATTATTGTCCTAAAAGAGTCTTTCAATGAAACTGGAGAGAAAGTCTCTTTATAATCAATGCCTTCCTTTTGAGTGTAGCCCTTTGCGACAAGGCGAGCTTTAAACCTAATGACATTGCCCTCTGAATCCTTCTTGGTTTTAAATATCCATTTGCAACCAATTGGTTTAACACATTCGGGCAATGAAACAAGCTCCCAAACGCCGTTATCGCTCATAGACTTCATCTCATCATTCATTGCATCAATCCACTTTTGAGAGTTAGAACCTTTCATGGCTTGACGGAAGTTGATTGGATCATCTTCCTCAAGTCCAATGTCACTTTCTTGTTCTTGGAGAAATACAACATAATCGTCCGGAATTGCACTTCTCCTCTCTCTAGTGGATCTCCTTAATGGCACTTCAGGTTCTTGAGGTTGTTGAGTTTGATTTTCATTAATGATATCAGGAACTTGATTAGGGAGATTATCAAGATTGTCTTGAACTGGAGTTGTGTGATCCGTGTCAGGAATGAGAACACCCTGATCAAGATCAACAACTGAAGGAAAGGACACATGTTCTTCCTCAAAGACAAAATTTCTAATTTTATCTCCCCACCCCCCAAACTCAATATCCTCAAATAACCGAGCATTACCCGTCTCAAATAGTTCTAGAAGTGGGATCATAGAACTTATACCCCCTGGATCTTTCAGAGTATCCAACAAAATAGCTACTAACCGTTTTAGAATCCAGTTTCTTTTCATTTGGCCTGTAAGGCCTTGCCTCAGCTGGACAACCCCAAATGTGTAAGTGCTTTATACTGCTTATGTCCAGTCCAAAGTTCATATGGGGTTTTGATTGTAGCTTTAGTTGGAACCCTATTAAGAATATATGCTGCGGTTTTCAATGCTTCTCCCCAGAGTGAGTCTGGCAAAGTAGTATGACAAATCATACTTCTCACCATGTCCTTTAGTGTCCGATTTCGTCACTCAGCTACACCATTCATAGTAGGACTGCCTGGCATAGTGTACTGAGGAACGATCCCACACTCATCTAGGAATTTGGCAAATGGCCCTGGACGTTGTTCACCTGAACCATCATATCTACCATAGTATTCACCACCACGGTCAGATCTAGCGGTTTTAATTCTTTTGCTTAGTTGATTTTCAACTTCGGCCTTATATTATTTGAACACGTCTATAGATTGGGACTTCTCATGAATGAGATATATGTATCCATAGCGAGAGTAATCGTCTATAAATGTGAGAAAGTATTGTTGACCATTTCTACAAGGTGTAGGGAATGACCCACAAATATCCGTATGTATCAATTCTAAGACATCTGAAGCTCTCTGGGCACCTAATCTCGTCTTGTTTGTTTGTTTGACACACTCAATGCAAATATCCGAATTTGAGGAATCAAGAGAATCAAGAATTCCATCTGACACGAGTTTCTGAATTCTTTGTTTGGATATGTGACCTAAACGCTTGTGCCAGAGTGATAAAGAATTCTCATTAGATAATTTTCTTTTGGTACCACTAGAACTTGTATGCAAAGTTTCGTTATGTGAGGTTATTATGTCAAACAAATATAGGCTATCATATGCTGATAAAAGACCAGTACCAATAAGATTTGAACCTTGAAAAAGTCTTACTTTATTGTTACCAAATGAACAAGAATAACCGGATATGTCCAATTTGGGAACAGAAATTAAATTCCGTCTAAAAGACGGTACAACAAAAGTCTCATTCAAATCCAAATAAAAACCAGTCTTAAATAATAGCCTAAAATTTCCAATAGCCTCAACTTCAACCCTTTTGCCGTCACCGACATAGATGTATCTTTCACCATCACTTGGTTTTCGGCAGTTCAGGCAACCTTTTCTCGCACGCCAAGTGTGGTATTTGGTATAATCTTTCTTCTTGTGATTAGTACCCTTACAGAAAAAGCAACCCGATTCTGTAGTTTCAACCTTAATTTCCTTATGTTGCTTCTTCTGGGGCCTTGAGACCGGAACTTCCTTATTTTTCCTTTTCTTGTTGTCTTTAGAAAATGATGCCAAATGAGCACTTTCTGTCTTATCTTGCTTTATTCTTTCTTCCTCTTGTACACAATGTGAAATGAGTCCATTAAGAGTCCATTTCTCCTTTAGGCAGTTGTAACTGACCTTAAACTGATTAAATTGTGCAGGGAGAGAGATCAAAACTAAGTACACAAGCAGTTCCTCAGGTAATTCCAACTTGAGTGACTTTAGTTTCGAAGCAATATGAGACATTTCTAAAATGTACTCCCTTATGTTTCCTTTGCCTTTATACCTCATGGAAACAAGTTTACTCAAAAGAGTACTAGTTTCCGCATTTTCGTTTTGTACAAAACGCTTTTCAAGGTCCTCAAGGAAAACTTTGGCATTATTTTCTTCAGTCATAGTGCCCCTAAAAGATTCTGGAATTGCACATTTCATGATCATAAGACTCATGCGATTTTGAGCGTTCCCACTTCTCCATCTCCTTCTTCTCATCAGAAGAAGATGTATCTTGAAGAGTAGTAGGTTTCTCAATCTGAAGTGCAAGGTCTAGATCCATGCAACCGAGAACTATCATAATGTTTTCTTTCCATTCCTTAAAATTTCTGCCATTAAGCACAAGGATGCTGTTAATGTTCGCAGATATTGTAGCAGCTGAAGAATTCACTGAAAATAGAACAAGGACAACTTAAAACATGCTTACAATTATTTGATTTTAACTTTAGTATACAGATTCAAAAATAGGCAAATCCCATTACAAGATACCTAGCACAACATTGACTTTAGTCTTTGGACAGAAAATCAACTTGTAGTTGGTACTCTTGGTGTAGTAATCAAATATTGACAATAAACTCCTGTCAAATATCAAGCCTTCCTTTGGGCCGACTTAATATTCACATGAAAAACTTAATAATTGTCACATATTTATCACCACAAGCATGCTCGAATTCTTGCCAAATAACAACCTTCCTTTGGGCCGGTATTAAACACATGAAATACGAACATACATAGTCATCTTATATCTTAAAATTAATCAATCTTCACAAAAGAGGTTACTTTGGTAACATAATATTTCAATTGATTAATTTAAAATATGAGATGCAAAATTAATTAGTTCTTTAAGCCATATATTGAATCTCAATCGAAAATTACATGTTTATAATATTATAATCTGAATATTAATGGACAAAACATTAATATTAAAAATTGAATATTAATGGACAAAACATTAATAAAAAAAAACTGAATATTAATGGACAAAACATTAATGTACAATTAAAATCTGAAAACTTAAAACGTTTCTTTAATAATGAAAAACGTTTCTTTAATTAATGAAAAATGTTTCTTTAATTAATTTTACTTAATGTCTTAATTAAAAAAAAACGTTTCTTTAATAATGGAAAAAAACGTTTCTTTAATTAATTGTCTTCATTAATGTCTTAATTAAAAAAAAACATTTCTTTAATAATGGAAAAAAATGTTTCTTTAATTAATTGTCTTCATTAATATCTTAATTAAAAAAAAAACGTTTCTTTAATAATGAAAAAAAAACATTTCTTTAATTAATTGTCTTCATTAATGTCTTAATTAAAAAAAAAATGTTTCTCTTTAGTAATGGAAAAAACGTTTCTTTAATTAATTTTACATTAATGTCTTAATTAAAAAAAACGTTTCTCTCTTAAATTGCCAGAATTAATCTACAACAGTGACCTCAACAAGTTATCCAATACATTCTGAATCCATGGATTAAAAGCTGGCTAAATACAACCTTAAATTAAATCATGATTTTAAAAAGATTATCTGAATCCATAATTTAATTGTAAAATTCAACTGTTGACAAAATTTACACATGAACTATAGAAATAGTTGAATAAAACAATTCATAATCATGCAATCAAAACATAACAAACCAAAGCATGTATGGATCTTATATACATGAATTTCTTAAAATAATCAGAGAAACAAACAATTGCAAGATTTTATTTTCTTAAAGCTTAATTCGTGTAAACGATGGCAACCCAAGTAAAATTTCATTTTGTTTTTCATAACCAGAAAATAATCTTCCCACAAGATTATTCTGAAATTATCTAGAATCGTATCCAAAATTCTACGGATTAAATTTTTGCGGATTATTTTAAAAGGAATAAGCAGCAGGAACATAATACCATATGTAAATTGTAATCCATAAAATTATGGCAGTTTCAACTTTAAGAACTCCACACCCAAACCGAATACATGATGTCAATCAAATCACTATTTTGAATGATTTATATGCCATTCAAGAATCAATAAAATATTAAATCATGTCATCATATAATAAAATCCAAAACGTAGGCATGCAGTAAACTTAATTGGTTGATTGGGTTCTAAAAAAAAACAAAGTCCACGAACAATCCTAGATCAAACTTTAACAATTGATTTTACAAGCAATTTGATTTCCAAGTAATCCAATATGAAGTTGGCTCTGATACCAATTATTGGAATAAATCCGACTATAAAAAATGTAGCCTTCATATCGAATTATTTGGAACTAAAACATAAGCGGAAGCGTACCTGAATCCATAGGTGGAAGCTCCTTGATCCGGCTTGGAGTTCGTCCGGGGTTTGGCTTTCCACTTGATGTGCAAGACAATGTAGAGTGGTCTTGTATGGTCTTGCATCAAATGGGAACCATAACCCCCTATTTATAAGCATGCAATATCAAAGGTCATACATGTAACCCAAGAGTCTCATGCATGTAACCTTAGTTAGCCCATCATTAACTCAGGTTACTCTTTATGGGTGCAATATCAAAGGTCATATATGTAACCCAAGAGTCTCATGCATGTAACCTTAGTTAGCCCATCATTAACTAAGGTTACTCTTTATGGGTATCTACACAAGAAATTATACCCTATACTTTATATGACAATGTATTGGCCTACTTAATAATAATATCCCAAAAGACCACTAATTTAGGCCAAACCAAAAGATAGCACATAACATATAATTAATCCACATATTGTCCATATGTATGTAGTACAAGTCCATATATCTAACAAAATAAACAGGAAAAAACCATCCAAAGATGATTTACTTTAATGTTAATCACATATTTAAAGGTTTGAGTAAAGGAATAAATTAATAAACATATCTCTGGTAGAGCACAACCATTTGGAGGCTACAGCCATAAGTAGAATCCATTACAAAGAAAGCTGATTAGTTCTCAGCTTTCTTTCATTGTCCAAATGACTTTACTTTTACACATCAAAGAAAGGGTTATATTTGAGGCCCTTATCAATGCTACTATTAACATAAACTTGACCACTTTTCAAAGGAGGAGTGAGTTTGGCTTGTTTAGAAGGAAATGCATGATGTTCTTGTTGAGGTGCAAATAGATTTGGATGGCAATTTTCATCATCACTTTCATCAAATGTTGTCCATCTTTTTGAGTTGTTCTTCTTCTCCCTTGTTATAATACCACCACCTCCTCTTAAGTTTCCCATTTCTCCAACATGATTCTTGAATTCCTTCCTTACAACATCCAAAACAACGTCTCCATATCGATCACACCATGTTCTGAAATCGCCAAAGGAAAAAGTACAGAAAAATTAGTGTTAACTAATGTCTGATTTCGCGTACATAAAGCAGTAGAAAAGTGTGCTTACTTAGGGAAGAACTTTTTAAGGTCAGCCTTGTCAACTGGAAGCCTAGTTGAAATTGCTTCAATCTGATCATCTCTGTAGTGTGATAACAATTAGGAAAAATCCAACTCCAACAAGTCTAACAAGGCTGTTTGCTTAGAAAGAGTAACATAAGGAAATATTTTGCTTACGTTAACTCAACACTTGAATTTTTGGCGCCAAGTTCTGTTTGAATTCTTGACAGTTCTTTCTTGATACTGTCTCCTAAAACCTGCAAATATGCAACAAAAACATGCAGATTAGATCTCAAACAGGATCACAGATAAGTATATACCTACTTTTTTTCAATAAATGTGTTTGTAAGAGACCTTATCGACAAAGAAATCCGAAGGTGCACCGTTAGGATGCAGCTTTCTTTTAATCTGCTTAGCATCTGGACCTTCTCCAACAGGTTCTGCAGCAAGCTGACCTAAGTAAGTTCCACCATCCGATTTCTCATCAAGCGACAGTGGAGCCGTTTCATCTTCACAATCATTTTTCTTCCACTTCTTGAATCCATCAAATCCCCACTGTTTCTTCCCTGATTTCGATTTCCCTTCAGATTCAGGCTCAGCACGTTGATGATCATCGCTCTGCCCTTCGTTTTGTTCTCTTAAAAACAGACCTTTAAAAGGTTTCTTTCTTGATTTGTCACCTCCACTTTGCTTCTTTACCTTCATTGGTTCATTAGGTAAACTCTCTACCATAAGAATAGACTTAGTTTCACTATCTTTTTCCTTCAAATGGGTATTCCAAAAAGGGTTTTCTGTCGAAACTCCTAATTCATTTCTTTCATATTTAGAATCTTGCTTACAATTTTCACTAAGTATGCCTCTTTCTTCTTTGATCTTTCCATTTTTATTCGACGATGCAAAGCCAAAAACTGAAGCAGCCCCTCCTTTGATTTGCTTGATAGCTGAGTTTTGCTTTAGCTTCGAACTCGAATTCTCTTTGCCAAGATAGGATTTTTCATCCTTCAAATCTATAACAGACCATCCATCATCTGTGCTTTCTTTCTTTGATCCAACAACTACATGTTTTGCCTCAATCTCAGCTCCTTGAACTGCTAGCCTTTGCAATAATGGCCTCTTTGATGTATGATACTCTTCCTCTGATATACATTTTGCATACAGTAGCTCCTTCAAGAAGAAACACCATAAAAAATTTAAGCTTTACATGAAAAACCAAATATTTATTTA
Source organism: Nicotiana benthamiana (assembly GCA_034376525.1). Lineage (NCBI taxonomy): Eukaryota > Viridiplantae > Streptophyta > Magnoliopsida > Solanales > Solanaceae > Nicotiana > Nicotiana benthamiana. Next base: position 104,341,418 of record CM067330.1, read on the forward strand.
AAAAAAAAGCAAAAGGTACCAAACTCCCACAAGCTGAAATTTCAGTTTAATTTGGGAGCATGAACAACCTTAAAAAAGATTAAAGCTTTACAGGAAAAACAAAAAGTCATAAAAAAAATAAAATAAACACAACCGAAAAAATTCCAACTCCCGAAAGCTAAAATTTCAGTTCAATCTTGAAAATTTAATTGAAACTACAAATAAATGTAGCTATCTATGGTTCATCTTAAATTATGATAAAAAATCAACAATCACTTCACCAAAGGACACAAATTGCAATAATTGAGACCAAATAAAAAGAAAAAATCCCAACTTTATAGAAAAATTCATGCTTTACAAGAAAAACCAAAAAATTATAAATAAATAAAAAACTTATAACCTTAATAAAAAGAAAAATCCAACTCCCAAAAGCTCAAATTTCAGTTTAATTTGGAAAATGTACTTGACTAATTCCTTAAAGACGAACAACTAAAAATTTAAGCTTTACATGAAAAGCCAAAATTTTATAAAAAATAAAAACAACCAAAAGAAAAAGAAAAACACCCCAGCTCCCAAAAGCTGAAATTTCAGTTCAACTTGGAAAATGTACTTGTAATTACAAATAAATTGAGTTATCTATTATTTTTTCATCAAATGACACAAATTGAAAAATTGAGACAAACTGAAAAAGGGAAAAATTACCTGCAAGAAGATCAACTTATCCCTTAAGATAGAAGAATGTTCATGATCAGCAGGAGACGCGATAAGGGTATCGAGCAGATGTGATCTGAAAGCAGAAACTTCAGATTCAGCCAAGATTCCTTCTTTACAAAGACCCATCAAGTTAAGAATTTGATGAAAAGATTCTTGTTGCCATTTAAGGTTGTCTGATTGCTGCTTCGACAACCTTTGCTCAGCAGCTACAATAGCGGGTAATCGCCTTTTCTTGAAAGGAAATGGAAGAATGGTTTTACAAAGAGAAGTGATTGAATCATGAAGTGAGCTGTAGTATGTTGGTGTGTATGAATAAACCATTCTTGAATTCAAAAAAAGAAGTCTTTTTTTTTTGTATGTGAGGATTTGATTTGAGAATTTAAGGTATGAATTGATCCTATTTGTATTTTGAATATGAAAATTTTCTTGTATATTTTGATGGTGAAAGGTTTTGTTGTAATGAACAGAGGTTCCAAACGGTCAGTGGAAAAACTAGCCGTTGAAGTTTTAAAACGTTGGGCTAGTATGAAAACGATGTCGTGTCATTTTCTAATGTTTCAACTGTTCCTGGTTTTATTGGATGCGTTTGGGCCCTGTTTGGACAAATTATAAGCCCAATCATGGAAAGCCCAGATACTTTTTGGGAAGCAAGTGCACAAATAGCCATTCTCAGGGATGTTCTTTAAAGAGTAGCAGTACTTATTTTGTCCTGAAATTTTAAGTTGAAAATTTTAACTTAAGGACAAATCAGGACATTTTTGTCCTTAAAATTAAACTGAAAACTAAAATTTAGGATGTGCTAGCTAATTCTTAGATAGCAACCCTTTAGAGTGGCTACCTGATGGCATTTCACAACGGTAAAAATTGTACGGGGCACCCTATTTGGCCGCCCCCATTTAACCTATACTCATTTTTTAAAATTTTTTTAACTTGTGCTCACTTTTTAAACAACTTCAGCCCCTTTTCTCCTCCGCTATCTCATCCTCAAAGTTATGTCTGCCCTCAATACCGATAGTTCCATAAGAAGAAATTCAAAGCTTTTCAGCTTTTTTCTTGTTCTCTCCTGCAGCAGAGGCTTGACGATCTAATGAATTCATATGTTACAACAGATTAGAGAATTTAGTCAATCAAAACATGTAATTTCTATTAAATTTGGAAGAAATAATTGATAAAAGAGTATACTGAAAAACAAAAGGACATAAAGAAGAGACAAACCGTCCAACATGCTGAAAGATATATGGAGCATTCACAATGTAGTAGGCTGAAGTTCAACTCTAAGAAGGTTAAAGTTCGCCAGTTACAAATAAAAATCAGTTACAAACAAAAACTTTAGCTCTAGAGCTGATGTTCGATACAAAACAAAAACTTCAGCTTTAGAGCTGAAGTTCGCCAGTTACAAAACAAAAATTTTAGTTCTAGAATTGAAGTTCTTCAGCTACCAAAACAAAGATGCTACTTAAGTCTCGTCTACTAAAATGTTGAAGTTTTGCGTGATTGCCTTTGCTACTTCAGCCCCATATGCTGAAGTTACGTGAAAAAGTTGGAACACTTGCAATTTTTTTTTTGCAAAACGGACACAATTTAAAATGTAACTCAAAAAGCAAGTATAGATACAAATGCCCCATAGCAGGTGGTTAGTCCTCTTTTAGGGTTAGTGTTTGGATTTTGTCCATATTTTTAAAGGTCGTACAAATATAACTCAAGGGAATTAATCCCTTCTGGACACTGTTAGACCTTTGTCTAATATTTGCTCATCGTTATAAATAGAATTCTATTTATGGTAAATGTCTATATTTAGAGAGATTCTAGGGTTTATTACTTGGTGGCTAAGTCACTCTCTCCCTAAAAATAGAGGTTTCTATTCCATTGTAATTCGTCCCAAAATTCAATAAGAATTCCCCCCCCCCCCCCCCCCCCCTCTTTCTCTGCAATATTGCTCATATTCTTTTATTATTTTCATAATATGTTATTAGCACGAGACTCTAACCAATTGAATAGAAACTTTGGAATTGAGCATAATGATTGTCAATTGTTCTATGAACTTCCTTCATAATTAAATCCTGAATTTAAGGCAAGTATTTTACTTTATTTTTCTCTTTTAAGTTCTTGAAATTCTATAATTTGATTTTATATACAAGCAAAGACAATAAAGTTTGATTATAACTCTAACAGAGTTTGTAAGAAACTACACCCACCTAAAGTGATAAAATTTCTATGCCTTACCATGATCAAAATCATGTATGATTGTGGGCAAAGAATTGAAAACCCATCCCATTGAATTTGCTTCATTCTCATTCCCTTTAGAGAATGTGATTGCAGTATGTGATAAGTCTGAAAGAAGATAAAATTATTATTGTGAAGGTATCAATGCATGTGGACGCGGTAATAGACGAAATTATAATTGTCATCATTGTGATAATGGGAAAAATAAGGATTCTCAAAATAATCCTTCACTCTGTGAAAGTAATATTTGTCATAAATTTGACAATATGAGTTTTTATAAAGCGTATATAGATGATTATGGTCCATTCATGAAGTGAGTGTGACAAAATCTAATTTATGAATACATATTCATTCTTGTAAGAATATGAACGTGCTAGTGGTAGTGAATATACTACACTCACATCTAGAAGGAGGTTTGAGATGATATAAGAGAATAATGTCATTATTACGGCATGAATGACCACTGGTCACGTACCTGTTGTACGCCAAAATATTTTGGCAAGGTGATTATTAAAAGACAATAATAATGCAAGAAACATATCTTGCATAAAATTTTGACCATGATCATAATGGTATAACTTTCTCTTTAAAAGAGAAATTCACCATATGGATGTTGATGAATATGTGGTAGTACCAAATTAATTGAGAACTCTGTAAGAGCCATTATATTATTTTGGAGAAACACAATTAATTACCAATAAAGTATTGTGTTGTAGTAAGTCTCATAGAAACTTATTCAGTTTCCAAAGTATACGCGAAAGCGGTTGATTATATTGAGACTATAAATAAAGGAAATATGTGATATCTTCTATTACTACAACTTGTAGCGGGATAATATGTATGTGAAAAGCTACCCGCTTTATTCTCCAGTTTGTACTACACAAACAAAAGAATACCACAATAAAGTGGATGTTTATTGATATAAAAACCATATCATAATAAACATGGAGTTTATTGATAATTGCACATGTCATGGTGTAAACATGAACTTATCAATAACTGATAATTTATTCAGTTGGCATAATCAGTTTAGCCATATCAATTTAAATATGATGTGCAAAAATAATAGAGAATTCACATGGGTAAATATTAAAGAACTAGAAATTTCTTTACGAATTCTCTTATATTGCTTTTTTCCTTAATTAATAGGCCAACTAAAATTGGGATTGAATCCCATGAATCCTGAAAATATTAAAGGTATATGGACCCATTCACCTGCCATGTATACCACATAAGATGCATCTATGAGATGGTTACATGTGCGATTATTATTAACTCGCAACCTGATGTTTGCGAGGTAAGTTGCTCAAGAATTTAATTTAGAACATAATTTCCAGATTTTCTATCCAAGAAGTTCATTTTGTTAAGCTAGTTTACATCACAGTTGGCTTAACAAAATAATTTGTTGAGTGCCTCTACTTAATAGCTAAATAATTGCTTATGAGAACAAAATTTTGTGTATTCTCCCTTCACAAGTGGTTCAGGGTCAGGAACCAAATAATTCCATCTTATTATTATTGATGTGCAGTGTATATTAATACGATAATGCATAAAGATGGATTCCTAAAGTTGAGAAAACAAGTTAGTTTTCTAACATGAGCGAAAGACATGATAAACAATTGAGAAAAAGTTACGTGGAATGGATTATCATTTGTATATATAAATCCACGAATATCATAATATGAACTTGAAGTTCATAAAAAGATGATTCGTTTGCAATATATTGCAAAGCATGCCATACGTATTTGCTGACCTAAAGAAAGTAACTATATTCTTATTGCAAATGCTCATATTAAGTCCTGGAAGGACAAAGTCTACGGTACGCTTAAAGCGTATAGATAAATCGGTTTCAAATAAACTTCTTGATAAGGAAGATGAGCAAATGATCAAAGTGATCATAATAAGGAGGCAAGTGATCTAGAGGATTACATGACATAACACTTCATAAAATCTCATGAGAGATTTAGGTACCTGAATATATGAATGAAGAGATCTCTATGTTATGTCTTTATGAAAAAATAATATTGTAATCGATATAAAATGTTCGTCGACGACATATATGATAGCACTAAATATATGAGGATCTTAAGTCTAGAGAAACAATTCAAGTAGAATTGGTTTCATATGAAAGACATGTTGTTTTGGACCTACAATTCAAACACTTGAAAGTATAAAGTCAATAGTGTGCGCAATCACTTTTACTTATCTTATATATCTAGCATGACATGAAAAGTTGATATGCATCTAAAGTATCTTTAAATGGCTTATTTGACTATACTTATATGACAATCCCCAAAGGATTTAAACTGCTTAAAGCATATATAATTCTTGATCTTAAAGTACCACTTTCTCAGTGCAATTTGTCTACAAATGTATCTTGCTATAACTATAAGCATGATAAGATGATAGCGAGGATACCTTTATGGAGATATTGAAGAGCCATTCCACGATATTTGTGAAGAAATTATATATCTATCATGACTGATGATTTCAAGATGCAAAATATTCATTCAAGTTAATATCGCTGATTTATTTATCAAATCTCTACGAACGATCTCTTGAAGATGGTGCACAAGATTGGAATGTGAAGGCTCAAGGATGTGAATTGATGCTCTCATTACGGGGAGTTAATGCGCATTGCACTCTTTTTCCCTTACAAGGTTTTGTCCCACTGAGTTTTTCTTGTTTTTAACGAGGCAACCAAATGGCGTTTTGTTAGATATGTGTACTCCTTTTTCCTTCTATAAATTTTTTTCCCATTGGGTATTGTTTTAATTAAGGTTTGAACGAGGCACATTATCTGTTGAATAGACATTCAAGGGGGAGTTTTATAAATAAAATTCTATTTTATGATGAATGTCTATATTTAGAGAGATTCTAGGGTTTATTACTTGGTGGCTAAGTCACTCTCTCCCTATAAATAGAGGGTTCTATTCCATTGTAATTCATCCCATAATTCAATAATAATTCTCTCTCTCTCTTTTTCTGCAATATTGCTCTTGTTCTTTTATTATTTTCATAACACTCATATAATTTTTAGTTTGGTTATAAAACATTAGACTGGTGTAAGTTTGTAATAACTAATAGAATTTTAGACTGTTCTAACATTTTCTCATAAGATTTTCAGTTTGCTAAAAGAAAAATCTATAGACCATGGTTTAAAAGGTCCATCAGTTGCAAGAGAAATGAAAAAAGCCATTCACTAAACAATTGACATAAAAAGAGACAAACGACGAATATTTCACGAAAATCACATGTGATTACGGTAGTGTAGTTTCTTTTTTTCTTCTTTTCATTTTGTCATACGATTGAGTTATTAACAATATTTGCACCATATCAACTATGCAAATTACAATCTAGTAAAGGACAACACTAACAGATGAGCCAAACAACTTTGCATTTTTAATGATAATGACCCTTTGATCTTAGACACATATCTTAAGTTGTAAACACATTAATATGTGGAAGATAGATCGTTCATACAACAAACAACAACAACAACCCAGTATAATCTCACAAGACGATAGTGTGTACGTAGACCTTACTCTTACTCCAGTGGGATAGAAAGGTTGTTTTAGATAGAATCTCGGCTCAAGAATACGAAAAAAGACAATATATCGGTAATAGTAACAAGGGCCATAAAGAAAATATCAGCATAGTAAGAACCGGAAAATAGATGGAAAATCAATATCAATAATCAATAACAACTAACAACGGCAAGGTACTAATGAAGATAGACTGTTGGTGAGACTATAAAACGCCTTTTCCTACCCTGTTCCAAATCTGTAATAAAGAATATGCATTTGTAGAATAATAAGAATATTAATCATTTTAATTAAGGCTAAGTATAGGCAAGACAGAAGGCTCATTTATAGCTCCGCACCATCCGAAATGATACACAAAATAAAAAACATAGCAACTGGTGGAAAAATAAGCTTATAGTTAACCTACCATTACTAAAAGTGATTGAGAAAAGAATTTTAAATGAGCCAATAGTGTCAACTCCTTCTATCCATATCATAGAAGAGGAGCCTAGACGTTACTGGTAAAATTGCTGCCATGTGACCAGGAGGTCACGGGTTCAAGCCGTGAAAATAACATCTTATAGAAATGCAGGGTAAGGCTTTGCATAATAGAAATTTGTGGTCCGGCCCTTCCCCAAACTCCGCACATAGCAGGAGCTTAGTAACCGGGCTGCCTTCTAAGCAGTGAACAAACTTGGTCGTTTAAACTTTCAGCAGATACAACTACAAGAATTGCACAGCAAAAGCCAAGAAGGCGGCAAAATCACAGCTTGTTGCAAGAAGATTCCCACTCCCCTTTTTCAGTGTAGATTTCTGCATCTTCCTAGTGGAAACCTGCAGAAATCAAGACGATGCTAGAGAAGGAATGATGAAATGCAATATTACCAAAACAACAGCAAACACTGCTATATATAACACAAGGATTCAAACGATATAATTTCTAAATATAGTATAATACGTTAATGAACCACTGAATCTCACTTCTCAACGAATCAACCATTGACTTATTTAAGACACAAACGGTTGGACTACTTGATCCAATGATACAATCAATCATCTTATCTAAAACTTCATCTGTACAAACTCATATCTTCGTAAGGTAGCGGTAAGGTTTGCGTACACACTACTCTCCCCAAACCCCACTTGTGGGTTACAGGGGGTTTGTTGTTCTTATTGTTGTTATCTGTACAAACTCTACCCAACCAATTTTTCAAGTGGCAATGTCCATTCTGCAGCAAGGGCAATAGGCATGATTCTCTAACCATGGAACCAAACAACAGGAATGAAACTTGTGGTCACATTGCAAATGCATTAGGTTATCTCCAACCTTGAATTGGTCCAAGCAAATGGTGCATTCAACCTTGTCTGAATCCTTCCATTGCTGTACTACCGTGCTAAATGTCTTTATTCCATTTTGCTTCAATCTAAACATCTCTGAATTCTTCTGCAAAGTATTTGATTCTAGTTCCCCGTTTTCGACATCATTAACTCTTTCTTCTTTACTTGTCCTGTATTCAGAAACCACAATGAAAGTATTAACTCACCGACACCACATTAACATAGAATGTTTTAACTCCGCACCGAATATGAGGATTTAATATTGAGATGCATGCCTTAGGAAAAACAATCACATGGTTGTTGGTATGGAAAAAACTTATTGATACCTGGTGTTTGTACTGAATCAATGAATACATGACATGTACTTTTCACATAGTACAATTTATCAAATAACTATGAGTCTATGATAAAGAAATGTAGTTCCGTGTAAAACAACGAGTTTGAGTAGGTATTTTCCATTATTGCTATCCAATAAGCGACAGAATCCTTTATCAACGAAATATTATAAGTGCTTGCGTATCTATAATTTCATTGGCCTAACTCAACCCCAAAAGCTAGCTTATGAGGTGAGGATTGCCCAAGCCATATAAGGAGACCAAGGACCTCAAATTCCTCCGATGTGGGACAACTCAACACCCCCCTCACGCCCAGATCTCTGGAGCGTGGACAACATAAATGGGGGCCCAACATCGGTAACAATAATTGGGACGGGCCTGGCTCTGATACCATGATAAGAATGGACCTTGGGCCTAACTCAACCCCAAAAGCTAGCTTTTGGGGTTGAGTTAGGCCCAAGGTCCATTCTTATCAATAACAAAGCTAAAAAGAGTGGAACTTCGGACAAGAATGTTCCTATAATTAGCATGACATGCAAGTTTTACTTAAATTTTTAGCCAAAATTATCCGTCATGTTTGAAGATGGGTCAAAATAGTCCCCCATTTATATTCTGAGCATCCTTTATCCTTTCAATAAGAAACATTCGAGCGGATTTGGTGCAATTTTCTGAAAAAAACTAACAGACAACGCAAAGAAACAGAAGCTCACATATGAAAGCCACATGAGAGGCAAAAAGAACGCCCAACTCTGTACTTCACCCCATCCCATACAACTGATGAAACCCAACCAGCAAATACATAACAGTGCACTGATGATTAATCTTCTCCCCAGCCACACCACCCCGGGCTCAGAGACGCCCCAGAGAAAATTAGTAAAATAAAAATTATGAGCTCATGACTAGGAGAAACAAATTACTAGAATGCCAAAAGCAGAGTTTGTACTTGGGAGGATGATCAAACAGAATCTTTATAGATACTGTATGTCTTAAGCACAATATATTAAGTCAATTAACAGAAGAGAAGTTCCTTTTAAGGGCAGTAGCCAGATGTGAAAAAAGGATAAAAACCTCCACCAAATTCCTCATTTTTCACATTATCCCACCATCCGTCATTGGACAACTTCCGAAGGCAAGCTCAAAACAAGATGCTTCTTCAAATCCCACAAGTTAAAATTCATTCGCATCAAGAGGCCAACTTTCCGTCAGAAAACGGATTTAGGACTTCGTATACAGAAGATCAAACCAGTATTTCCAACAGAGAATGACAACCGCACATAAGTTTTGAATACCCTTGCGTGTTATCGCAAAGTTGACGAGTAGGAGCAAAGTAATTCTAACATCATTTAAGTACATATAATCTCTATTCATTACAGAGTTAAATACAACAACAAAGTGACAAGCTGAGTTATGCATAGATGCCTGTTATTGAAAATAACTATATCTGTGAAAATTTAGAATGGACGAAACTTGTTATCGCCCTCTCATGGGCAAGTCACTTGCGGTTTGTCCACTAGTTTTTAACTTCTCTTTAGTTCATTCCATTACTCAAACTAAATTCGCTCAAGTTTTGGAAAGCTAAAGAATTAAAGGGGCGCAAGGTTGTATATGGATGCCGCCTTTTTACCTACCCAAACATACAACAACAACAACTCAGCAAAATCCCACTAGTGGGGTCTGGGGAGAGTAGTGTGTACGCAGACCTTACCTTTACCCAAAAGGAGTAGAGAGACTGTTTCCGAAAGACCCTCAGCTCAAGAAGACAAAAAGACAAAGGGAGACAATTATATATATATATATATATGACAAATAGAAACAACATCAAAATAAAAGGAAGCTATAAAGCAAAAGCAAAATAGTATCCCTACCAAGTTAGTCTCCCAAAGTTATGACACAAGGCAAAACTCAACTACCTCCTATCCTATAACCCTAATACTCGACCTCCACGTATTCCTATCAAGTGCCATGTCCTCATAAATCTGAAGCATCGCCATATCCTGCCTAATCACCTCCCCCCAATACTTCTTGGGCCGCCCTCTACCTCTTCTCGAGCCCTCCACAACCAGTCGTTCGCACCTTCTTACTGGAGCATCTAGGCTTCTTCTCTGAACGTGCCCAAACCACCTGAGCCTTGCTTCCCACATCTTGTCAAACATAAGGGATAATTTTAGCTAAAAGCTTAGTTTTACATTATCTTGAAGAAGTGAGAATGTTCTTTCTTTACATTAGAGTAGGGAAAAATATCTAGACTACAAGCAAAATATGCTCCCCTGATTACATTTGGAGTCTTATAAGCTAACATTGAGTAGACCATATATTCATTACACGCATTCAGATTAGTCCAGCCAGTTCGTTCCAGATACCAAATGGTTAACTAAAAAGATGAAAATATAGTATGGAAAAATCTCTACAGGACAAGCAAAATAAGCTCTCCGAATCAGAGGGCCGACCTAAGATTTGAAGGTGGCGGAGATAGATGAGCAAACTAGTCAACCAGAGTCCCCGTCAGACTTTTGATCTTAAGGGTTCTAAACAAAATAGTATAGGACCGCTTTCAATATATATACCCATATATTCAGAAGTTTTGCTGAAATTAACGGAATCGGGTAACCCCACTTCTTCAAGCATTGCCTCTGCCCCTAATAAGATTTTGGAGTCTTATGAGTTCACATTTAGTGCAGAGAGACGCTTATGACCTTCCCTAAAAATTACCCAAACACAATTTCACGATTTTTTTGAATTACAGAACGAAACAACACAAAAAGATTTTTTTTTTTTTTAAATTAGAAAAGAGCAGATACATATTTATAGAGTACCATGATTAGCATAGCAATTAACCTAGATCTGTTGTCCAACATGTGAAATGAAAACTATTACCTAAATTTACGTAGTAAACTAAAAGTAAGCAAAATAAGAAAAATTATCACAGATCAGCTGAAATTACCTTCTTAGCTTGTGATCCAATCTTTGCTTGGCTTCTCTAGCTTTTTCACCTAGCTCCTCATCCTTGTATCCATGGTTTCCTACACTAATTCTTTGTTCTTTCTGTTCATTCAAAAGCAAAAATAAGAAATATATAAATTTATTATTTTAACTAAATTCACATAAAAAAAAATCACAAGATTTGAGTACAAATACCTGGGAAGAAGCAGAAGAGGAAAGTGAATCGAATGATCGGAGCTGAAAACCCCTTTTTGTAATACACAGAATTCCAACAAATAAACCTGACATTTAATGTGGTTGTGATCTTGATTGGAGAAATTGAGAGAACAAAAATGTCAATTTACAACTTTATAAGAACATGGTCTCTTGAATTTCTGTAGAATGTTTGTCCTTTGGGAAGATATTAGGAATCTAATAGTAGTAGATAAGTTTTCCAGAAAAAAAAGAAAAGGAATCTTTAGGAATTAAGGAAGTGTTAATATAGTTAAAACGGTTAAGGTTCAGATTTGTTCATGTACTATGAAAAATATGTCTTATTTATCCTCCGTTTGAGTTTCTTATAAAAAATATACCTCCTGTTATACTTATGGGTCAAATTTATACTTCAATCGTTAAATATACTTACAAGTTTAAAATAGACGCGTATCATTGGACCTGATTAAAAAATTTTAAAGCATTTTTATTAAAAACTAGAAAAGAATTATAAAAATAGAAAAATATTTTAATAAAATATTTTTATTTTTTAAAAAACTGAAAAAATATTTTCAACAAAATATTATTTCAGTTTTTTAAATGGCTGCTTTTTTAAAAAACTTTTTTTTTTGTTTTCTTCATTTTATTTTTTTTTAAAAAAATACTTTCTTTTTAAAAAAATTGAAAAAATGAAATAAAACGAAATGCTATAAAACTGAAAAAAATAAAATAAAATATTTTAAAAACGAAAATATTTTGTTGAAAATATTTTTTTCAGTTTTTAAAAAAATAAAAATATTTTATTAAAACATTTTTTTCTATTTTTATAATTCTTTTCTAGTTTTTAATAAAAATGCTTTAAATTTTTTTAATCAGGTCCAATGACATGCTGCCACGTGTCTATTATAAACTTGTAAATTATATTTAACGGTTGAAGGGTAAATTTGACCCTAAAGTATAACAGCAGGGATATATTTTATAAGAAACTCAAACAGAGGATAAATAAGGCCCATTTTTCATAGTACATGGGCAAATCTGACCCTTAACCGTAGCTAAAATATCATGATATAACCAGCTTTTACCGTCGTCAATCAAAAATAACTAGTGTTTACCAAGTCAATAAAAAATTGCCATTATTTTACTGCAATAAGGATCGGTCCAGTATAATATAAGGGAATTCTGGTGCATTGTGCGAACTCTAGCATATTATGCTGGACCAGTATACTTTGCTAACTCTTGTAAAATTTGTGGGAGACTGAAGCACCAGTGCTCCAAACTCCAGTATATTATACTGGACGTTTACACTTGCTAGAACACCCGTAAAATTTACGGGAGTTCCAGCATAATTATGCTTGAACTCCTGTAAAATTTGCGGGAGTTCCAGCATGGTTATCCTGGAACTCCCGTAAAATTTGCGGGAGTTCAAGCATACTTATGCAGGAACTCCCGTAAAATTTGCGGGTGTATTTTCCGAATTTTGAATAGTATTTTTCGCTCAGATTTATATTTATATAAAAAGTGGCTAAATTTCGATAACTTTTGAAATTCGGCTATTTTTCAACGACCAATAATACATTTGGCTATTTTTAAATTTCTCACGTTAATATATATAGTAAAGCAGGACAATCTTTTGACTTCTCTTAAATTAGTCAGCATTTTATGCTTGTTCAGGATTAAGTTGATCAATTTTCGAAGCTAAATGGGATAGCTTAATTTGAATGATTATTATATTCTCTTCATAAGGATCATGTTCGGGTGGGCATGGTTGGTTCGGTTCGATTTTGAATATTATCGGTTTTTCCTTTTGGTTATTGGTTTACAAATATCATAAACCGTTAACCAAACCAATAAGATTTTTTAGTTATTGGTTAGTCGGTTATCGATCATCATCGGTTCGGTTGTCGGTTTATCCGATAAGATAAAATAAGTTATACAATTCTCGCAATATAAAAAACTGTCGAGTTCTCAATTATTTTGAGCCAGAAGTCAAGAAATAGACCAGATTTCTGTTGTCTTTGACAACTTTCTAATGCATAAATATAGGATTATAAAGGTCGAATGGAATATGATTGTATTGTTAATAAAACATGGTCTTGCATCCTTAAGAACCATTAAACAGAAGTTTACTGCTTAGGATTCTTAAAATTTCAACAAGAGAAATACTTGTTAAAATTATAAGTGGATAATGGAACAACACCTAATTTATACATTTCTTGTCAAAGCCATTTCATTTCTCATAAAACAGGATCTCCAAAAATGTTTAAAGACTAGACAAATGATTAGAACAAATCCCAAACAATAGCAGCGCGCACACACACAACATACCCCCCCCCCCCCCCCCCAAAAAAAATTCTAGAGCCAAAATTCTTTCAAATAAACTAAGAAAAAGATAAAGATGAAGCAACTAAAAACTCACACGCCGACCTGAGTCTTGATGGGATGACTGGTGAGGACGTGATGCGACTGATTAGTGACGCCGGCCTGAGGCTTGACGGGATGACTGGTGACCGGTGAGGGCGTGAGGCAGAGAACTAGTGAGGGCGTGAGCCGTGGTGAGGCGGAGAACTGGTGAGGTTAGGCCGTAGGGTGCGGGGAAAAATTGAGAAGTTGAGAAAGAGAAACTAACTTACTGAGAACTGAGAAAGAATAGGAAAAACCAATCATGAAACCCTAGTATAGTATGTATATTTTTTAGGGTAAACTAGTAAATTAGTTAGTTCTTATTAGGTTATCGGGTTTTTACCCAATAACATAATTACAAAACGAGCCTGAACCAATAACCCAATAAAAAAATAAACCCGTTACCGAACCGTTAACCGAATAACCAATATCGATAATCCAATAAATAATTAACGGTTCGGATTATTGGTTTTACCCAATATATGCCCGCCCTTAGATCATGTTGCATTGTATTATATTATTTTGGTGAAGATAAAATTTGGGTGAATTGTATTAAAAAAAGTTATATAATACGAAAAATAAACTTATAATATAAAAAAAAATTGAGTATGAAGTAAAATTATTATATAAAAAAAGGGTAAAAAATGGTAAGTCCAACAAATTCTGTTCAAGACAGAGAAAGGCTTAACTCTCTCTAACTTGACACTAACCACCCAGCAACTCAAGAATGGCCATATCCCCACTCCAAAATAGTGATCCACCCATCAGAAAACCACCGGAACCCACGATATATCAATCTAGATCCAAGATGTTCTATGGATGGGGATAACACTGGAAAAAATTATTTCAAAGAAGTCTTATTAGATAAAAATCTAATTTCCTCAACAACCTACGATCCACACCAACCCGGATTGCAAACACGGGCTTTTGACTAAACCTGGAGATCATACTAATACCACCATCGATAGAAGACAAAATAATGCTCTATAAACCTTGGAAATATTCCATGATTATAAAATTGTTTGGGAAAGAAATCCCACACCATATATTCAAGGCTAAACTCTTCAATTTATAGAAACCAAACGAACCACTCACCCTAATTGATTGAGGATGAGACCTTTTCATTGCTAAATTCAGCACGGAGGAGAGTATGAGCAAGATCATAAGCGAGGGGCCATGAATTATAGCTAGGAACTTCTAATGAATCCGCAGATGGGAATCTAACTTTGTTCCAGCGAAATCAAAATTAACCATAACGACAGATTGGATAAGGCTCCCACAGTTGCTAACGGAATCTTATGACAAGGAAATTCTAGAACAAGTGGGAAACAGAGTGGGTAAGCTGCCGAAGATTGATACATGTACCTCGTCTACACTAAGAGGAAGGTACGCCAGAATATGTGTACAGGTTCCATTAGATATTCGAATAATCACGAACGTCACTATTGGCACTCACAACCAATCGCCCGTGTACGAAGAGGAAATAATATTATGTAAAGGATGTGGGAGAATTGGCTACACCCTAAGAAGTTGAGAGTTCATTTCCATCCCCACTTAAGATAACCGTCAAGCAACATCCACCAGCGGCTCCAGCAGTGATGATACCATAAAGGACCAAACCTCACAATGGCGCACTGTCCCCTTCTTCAAATACAGACACCATCTAACCAAAGTCACCCAAGAAAACACCCAGGTAAAGACGTTCAATGCCTTCTCAGGTACATTCCTTTATCTCAACCAAAAATCGGCCATGGATTACGGCGAAGGCAGCCCAAAAAAAAGAGGGGGCCCAATAGGAAGCCATCTAACCCAACAAAAATGGGCAAAGAGGTGGGCCAAACAATGGACCTGTCTCACTATGGCCCATTACCTAAAAGCACCACAAGGAACACACATGCTAGCTCACAACAAAAATACTTTAGGATAAAACGATAATTACACGCGTCTGACCCAATGGATGAAAGATACTTTTTTGAGAAAATGGGATTCACCTTAAACCCTCCTAAAGATACCTTTCAGGGAGAAGGGGAAAGGGTGGAGCCCACCCAAATCTTGGTCAATGCCCCCCTCCCCAAATCAAGTAATCTCACTAAGTCAGAAGGCTTCCCAGATTTTTGTAATTATAGTCTGATAAACCCAAAAAAGTTTGCGAATGTAGGCCACCTCTCAACCTCAACGATCCATCCCAGATCTATCCCAAACCCACACTGCAACCATACCCCCACTTTCTCCAACTACGCCTCTCTCAATAGAGGCAAACAATTATCTGGGAAAAGTCAACCACACCGTCTCAATCATGAAGTGACACTAAGTGTCAATCCTTCATGATCGAGCAAAGATCTCAAACGTCTCAGCATGAATTCCAATAGCTACCAAACAAATTATAACCATGCAACTGAAGAGATGCCTCTGTTTTCAAGCATAACCGGCAGCCTTCCTAAAAATTCCCTTAGCGATGAACCCAAGCAACCCCAGCTATCAACAAAACACCACGTCCTAACGATGTCAACCCAGCAACTACTACCAGAATTGTTGACAGAATCTAGGCTGGAGATGGCTCTGCAGGGCTATTTGCAGTCACTATTGATGATGGTTGGGCCAGTCCCAGTATCCATCACTAAGGCTGCTCATTCGGATCGGATATCCAAAATACGAACCGCTCCATTCAATTTCGAATTGGATTGGATTTTGGATTTCGTATCGAATTGATATATTTTAATCGGATCCGATCCAATATCCAAAATTATTAGGGCATGTATAAATACTACACTTTAATTTCGGATAGTCAGTACTTCCTTTACATCAACCTCCAAGTTATTACCTTTACAATTACTAGATTTAGCTATATTGGCACCATAGTACTCTCAAAATTGCATAAATATGAATTTTTCTTAATGTATTGCGTTTGTTTACAAAGAATATATATATAACTTTGAGCCATAATAATAAATTCAAAGTTCGATAAGATCCAAACTTTAAAATCTGATCCAATTCGATATAATTCGGATCGAATTCAGATTGTATTTTCTAAAATCCGAAATTCAAAATTCAAATTCGAAATGTGCTAAGTCCGATCCGATCCGTGCACAACCCTATCTATCACCATCCAAGACCCACGCTACCTAGCACCTTTAGTGACTCACCTTCTTCACCAAAGCTTGTCAAACTTCGGCCACCAACTTTGGTTGTCTACTCTCATCCAAGCCCAATACATGGGCACCAAACAAACCCTATCACTGGAGGAGCTCAAAAACCTTATGAAGTTGTCAAAGAATTCCCTTTTTTCCACTCATGGACCTGAACACACCTCTCCCATCACCTATCTTCACCATGTGGCAACAGGTAAACCAACCTATTTCCCACTACTGAATCAGTCTACATTAATGGAACAACCAATAAAAGAGAAGAACCAGACCCTAGTATACCTCAAGGAGTCCAACATAGATCTAGAAAACATCATGGAAAAACTAGGAGTCCCAAAATCAAAAGTACTCCTCATGAAAAAAGCTCAAGTGATAGAGTTCAAAGATCCATTCGGAGAAATGCTTATTGCTCTTTGCCCCAGAAAATTAACAAGTTGCAAACTAAAATCCACATTCCCTCATCCTCAAACTTAAGAAACTCGGTATGGCCTAAGCCCAATGTTGGGAAGAGAGAAAGTGACCCCTTTGGGAAAGGGGAAGGGCCTTATGAGGAAAGCCCCATCTCAAAACCCTTTAATAATGAACTTCATCTATGAAATGCGTAGGGAGCCAAAAGTGCTGAGTTTTGCAGAATCTGTGCCTCCATGGTCAAGCATCCCAATCCTGCTGTTCTAGTTCTCCTTAAGACAAGAATGGTGACAATACACATTTGACTGCAGAGCTTCAGTTCACAACTCAATTTCAATCCCCAGCCATTGGGAAATCTGGAGGCATTGTTGTTATGTGCAATGATGACCTAGTGAAGCTTGAAGTAGTCTGTACCACACCCCAAGGAGTGCATGTCATGGTTAAGGTAACCCCCGATGACTCTAAATGGCTTTTCTCTGCTATTTGTGCAAGTAGTCGCCTTTATGGTAGAATAAGATTATGGCAATCCCTTGAGGACATGGCCTTTGTTTATAAAGGTAGCTGGCTTGTAGGAGGAGTCTTCAGTGAAGTCCTAAAATCCAAGGACAAATTTAGGGGCACCAACATCAATAATAGTAAAAGCAATCATTTTTTAAACTGTTTGAGCCAATGTAGACTAGTTGACTTAGGCTTCAAGGGCTCAAAATACACTTGGTCTAATAAAAGATAATTTAATAAGCAAGACCTTAGACTATAGAGTCTGGATAGGCGGCCTACGTCCAATCCACACTCAATAATGAGTAAAAACAGTCATTGGAAGAATAGTACCCAACAAGAGTCGTGATCGAATTCAACAGAGATTTGCAATGGGTGTTAGGAGTATGCACTTGATGAGAGTGAATGGATTAACTAAATTTGCACTTCCACAAATAGTTTTGATTTCTGCTTCTACTTTTACTCTAATAATTATACGCTATGAAAAAAAACTAGAAGCGAATGAATGTTTTTGGTGTTTTTCTAAATAGTTAAAAGACCTAGGGATATGAACACAAATTAGGCGTTTTCCTATTAGGTTCAATATGTTAATACTTGATTTGTTGATTGGGGTTTATTATAGATCTCAACTCTACATTACCTACTCAATACCTCTCGGATAAAGAGTGATTTTTCCCAATTCGACTTTCTCTAGTTCAAACGTAAATCAAACAAATTAGTTGATATTGGCTCAAGTCAGTTTCTTACTATATCTAGTTTGAACTCTTTGATTAGGCTAATCAAACTCTGAATTAACTCAATTCCTTATTAGCCAAGTTAACCTGGACTATATCCCTCTTTCTCAAGTAGAGACTAAGTCAAAATGGCATGAATCAATGCTTGCAACCATTGATTCTAGAATTGAAGCATAAAATAAGCTAAATAATTAGTATCCAATCATAAACAAACGTTAAATTAAATACCCATAAGGTTTACACATTAGGGTTAGGTCAATACCTTAATAAAATCTAGGTACTCATAATGGGAATTAAAGAAAATAAAGAAGAAATACTAATTAAACTCATAATCAAAGATTAGAATGGTAAAAGATCGTGTTTAAACACTAAAATGGTAGAAAACTTCCTAAAAAAATGGTACTCCATCTGTTCCAATTTATGTGAATCTATTTCCTTTTTGATCCGTTTAATAAAGGAACCTTTCTAAATTTAGTAATAATTTAGCTTAAACTTACAACTCTACCCTTAATGAGAAGCTTTTATAACCACACAAATATTCTGGGCCCCATTTGGACTTCTTTAGGACTAAAAATTCCAAAAGTTTTCATTTTTTCTTAAACTCCGTGCCCAGTCAAACAGGTTCACATAAATTAAAACAGAGGGAGTAAAAGGTAATGGTTACAGCAGCTCAAACTTCAAAAACTTGACCTAAAATTATGAAACCTATCTATTTATAGTGGGAAAAAATTCGCTGAAAAAATACCCCTCGTGAGGTTTTGCAACTGCACAATTTCATGTGCGGTCCGTAGATTGCTTCACTTGACAAGAGGTTGAATTCTGCAGACACACATTTTTGGATTGTGCTACGAAGTATCTTTTGTGGCTGCACAATTCTTGTGCGGTCCGCACTTCAGTAAGGCTTAGTACTTGGTCTTTTGCACACTCTCTCAACTTAAAACCATTTGTCAATGCAGACACTGTTCTGCGACCGCAATATTCATGTGTGGTCCGCACATTGGCCAAAGTTTAGCCAGGTGCATGTACTTGGTTTGTGACCGCAGATGGAATTCTACAGTCCGCACATTCTTCCACTGCCACATAAATCCTTCTGCGGACTGCACTTCTTTGGTTCTTCGCCCTTTATTGTCTTGTGATTCGGAACATTTCTTTTTTAGTCGAATTTCATCATGGGAGACCGAACTTCCAATATTCCTACAATTTGCGTACTTTCATTAATTTTGAG
Source organism: Nicotiana benthamiana (assembly GCA_034376525.1). NCBI lineage: Eukaryota > Viridiplantae > Streptophyta > Magnoliopsida > Solanales > Solanaceae > Nicotiana > Nicotiana benthamiana. The sequence goes on from CM067330.1 coordinate 104,361,068, forward strand.
AACATAAATCAATTCTTCGGACTGAGACACGAGTAAAAAGGTGCTAATAAGTAGTCAAAATTTCCCTTATCAACTCCCTCAAACTAAGTATCAGCTTTTTCTCAAGCAAATAAATTAGTTCCTACCTCCTAGATTTAAGGGTCATTTCACCGAGTCAAATGTGAGCCATTCACACATCAGTTGGAAGCAATAATTTCCTACACTACTCACGTATTATCAACAAGGTGATAAGTCAAATATTCATGTACGTATAGTTCTAATGTGACATTTAAGCTTCAAGAATTGACTTTACTCATCATGGACTTGTTCTATCATGTAGGCTATGGTGGACTCCAAACTATTTCTCATCTACTTATTATTTCCCAAGCTTACTTAAGAAATTAACACTTAATCCAAATATTCACGAAAGGTTCACACATCTCTAACAAGAGAATATCACAAGTACGACTTCAAGTACCATGGCTTACCCCTCATGCAGATCGCCAATAATGTAAGCTCACTCAGGTTGAAATGAATACTTTTGGGTTAGGGTAAGATACTGCATGGGAACGTGGTTGCACCTTTCCTTAAGCACTCCATCTTTCATTTCTCGGTGCACAATTATCCAATTTTTAGAGGCACTTTCTTTTCATTGGGGACTAGAGAGACTTAACATCACTCTTTCTCGATCATTTCATTCTTTTTCTCCTTTTTTGATTCTCAATGCTTGGGGATAATTACCTCTTTTTTGAATCCGTCAACCTTCCACTTATTCAGCTATTGCATTTTTTTCTTGCCTTCTCTTTCATAGAGATCATTTCTTTTCTCTCTTTTTTGCCTTGATACCTTTTTCGAATTCCTCTTCTCTTCCCCAAACTTATGTTTTAAGACATTTATTTCACAAGAGTGTTTAGGAAAATTTGGTGCCAAGAGAGGGTAACGACAAAATGTTTAAAGGCTTATAACATGGTTATCAAATGAGAAAGGTAGGGGCTCAAATGGGTTGACTAAGGATAACGACATTGGTTGGCAATAGAAAGCTCAAATGGGCCAAGGAAAACCTACAATCACTTCTCAAACCAAACAAAGCTAAGGATTTTTCCTTGATACATATTCAGGGCAAGTTCTAGACCCTTCGCACGGATACTTGGACTAACAACAATTTGTCTCACCCCTCATGCAACTAGATTTTAAAAGTGGATAGAGTCGAGATCCTACAACGACCACATTCAAGTTTAATGATTAGTATGGTCCAATTAAACTACTCGATGATTACTAAAGTCAACTAAAGAATCACAAAGTCACTAATTAGAGCTATTTCTTTCAAAAATCTTGTCTCTTACCATAAGCACGTAGTTAAGTGTGTTGGTGCCAATTGAAGCATGGTTGACTCTTCGATCATGGCTTAATTAGGTCTTATTATTCATTACTACTACTATTATTAGCTAATAAAAAAAATTCATTCTCTTAAGAAGGTTGTTACGCCATCCATCGTTGGGGCGAGTCATCCTGTTCACACAACAACTACCTTTGGAAAGAACCGTGACGTTAAGAAAACCAAAGGCTTATTATCTATTAAAGTATATAAAGAAACTACTTAACCAAATAAGAACTAATATTGAAAAGATAAAGAACTAATAAGTAACAACTACTAAATAACTAAAGATAGAATGAATATACATAGCAAGAGAGAGAAAAGATAGATAAATACAAATAAGGAAAAGAAGAATATCATAGAATTATTATAGACCAAGTGTATCAGAGTGTACTAGTGTATCAAATAAACTAAACTTCACCCCCTAAATAAAAGTAAGCATTGTTCCCAATACTTAGCAAAATAAGAGTAAAAGAGGAGAGGGTGAAGAAAAACTCAATATGGATCCTTGGACATCTCGGTGTCCCTAGCAATGTCAGTTCCCTCAGGCTCGACTAACTGCATCTCATCGTCATCAAATATAGCTGTGGTTGGGTTGGCAAACATCTCACGCACTACCTCAGCAGTATTGGTAGTAAGGTCTATCTCGTCAGACTGGCCAGTCGGTGCTACCGATGTAGTGCTGAAGGATCTGGAGAAGACTGGTGCAGGTCAAACAACATATGGAAGGGAAGGTATCTGGGTGTATCAATTCTGCTCACCTTCTCCAAAGCTTATCCATTGATTTCTTGTTGGCCTGGACTTTCTCATCTTCTTTAATTCCTTTCCCAGCTCTTCAGTTACTGACCCGTGTTGTACCAAGGTAGCCATGATCATTTTCTGGTTCTCCAAAAGCTTTTTCAGTGTCTCATCAATGGTATAGGGCGCCTCAGGTGCCTGAAAAGCGGACTGCATTGCAATAGTACTGGACAAGTCATACAACTTTGCAGTAGCTATCTGCATCCAGTTGGTGAGACTCGCCAATATTTGGGAGAGTCGCATCGTAGATAGTGGGGCAGTAGGCAGGGGCACTGGCCTCAGATATGTGGTGGGTATTGTGGCATGAACTGTAGTAGGGGTTGCAGATGATAGCGGAGGCATAGCTGCAGCATTGAAGGAAGGCTCGGCCAAAGTGGATGGAATATCAACTGTCTCAAAAACTACCATTCCTGGCTCATCAGACTGGCCTATGGTGGTAGGAGGCTGAACTTTTTCGGATTTCTTGCATCCATATGTGAATACCAATCGATGGTATTCTTCGCCTTCACCTTGGTATCAAAATCCTTTGGCTCTACCTTGGCGTCAATAAAATACTCTGTAATAATGTTAGGATACAAGTAGGACGAGCTATCCTGCCATGCTATCAAAGAAATGTTTTCCGACATCATGACACCCATATTAATTGGGTACCCAGCCATGATGGAACCACTGAAAATAAAGGTATGCCACCCCTTCGCCTCAAAACTAGAGTGCTCCAGTGGATGGGAAACCCAATGGCAATCCATAGGGGTGGTGGACCTAGTGGTGCTAGAATCTCAGCTAGCCAAGGACGGACTTCCTCCTTTAGTGAACACTTCTCCAAATACTCCTTCGGCTCAACATCCTCAAAGACCAAGTATGATTTTAGCGTATGCTGATCAAAGCTCACCTTGAGGTTGCGTACTTTGGTCACCTTCATCCCTTTCTTTATGTGATCCATATTGGCATAGAATTTGCGGATGAGGTATTCTTTGGCATCCTCTACCCTCTGGGTGAACAACATCCACCCCTTTTGTGTCCTGAACTGTCTTAGTATGGCTGGGTTATATCTCTTCAAATCCTTCAACAGAAACTATCGCTCAAGAGTTGGCGACCTCATTGGCCACCACATATGGAAACTGATGTAGGCAGACAAGTTGAAAAAACGATATTCCCAAACCTCCTCCTTCTTTGATCTCTCCAAACATGTAGTGGTGGTGTCTCCCCCTCTGCCATCATCAGAGATGTCACAAACTGGTACAGGAACCTGTGCCTTAGGAACGGGTGTAGTCAATGGCTCAGAAGCCTAACTAGCACTCTCCTATCCCTCGAAAGTGTTGTGAGATAAAGATGGCTCGTCCCTGAGCTGGTATCTCCCTTGCAACCTCGATTGTATGGTCGGCCGCTCCTAAATAGAGGCTAAGTTGCACTTTGACACTTCCCTAAATAGGATATAGGAGCTAGATTTGGAGAGGTATGCACCTCTCCCTCTGTCGGCTATTGCTTTCTTTCTTATAGTCTTTGGCTGGCTAAGAGGCAAGCCGGTTTTTCCTCGACCCCGAGAAGGTTCATCTCTCCCCTTTGAAGTGTTACCTCGTCCTCTAGATCGAACTATTGTCTATATCAAGAAAAGAGATTGTTAGTTGCAATTTAATATTCAAACACATATAGGAAACATGTGAGAAAAGAAGAAACCATAAGACACAGTGGGAGTGGACAATTAAATCAAACTTGCAGGGAAAGTGATATGCGGTCTGCACAATTTCACTCGCGGCCGCAAATGGGGACTTGCGGACCGCACATTTTGATTGTGCGTCTGCAAAAGTGAAGTGCGGCCCACACTTTTGTGATTGCGGCCGCATGCCACACTTCTAAGGCTAAAAAATGGTAACTCTTTGATGATAGAGAATTGGTTAATCTCTGACCGCAAGAAGTTTTCCGCGTCCACACAATTAGACTTGTGATCGCATATTCGTCCTCAATGGGAATTATGCAGCCCACACATTTTAATTTGTATCCGTAGATTTCTTATTCATTTAGTTGCCCAATTTAATATTTTCGGACCATACAAATTCAAGTGCGGCTGCAGATTTCAAAATTACGAATATAACCAAAATTTCTACTTAGGTTTTTCAAATTCTCGCACAATTAGACATGACAATATTATAAAAACATGAAATTTCACTAACCCAATCCCCGTAGAGAATGTATCAATTTAATCTAGTTCAGATGTAACTCATATGGACACACAATTGAACTCTAATAACAAATGGCCTAAAAAGAACTAAAAATTTACAAACTAAACTATCTAAAAAGAGTAACGTAAGATTGAAGCATGCTAGATAGAGTGAGTTTAATGAGTAAATGATCAATGTGGTTGTGTGTGTGGACATATAGAAATCTTAAAGAAAATTCAACAGAGGATAATTTTTTGTTCAGAGAGTGAAAAGTGTTAAATGGGCCTTGTTCCTCTATTTATACTAAATGTTCGATAAAGGGAAAAAAAGACAAGTGTGGCCACACATTTGCATGTGCGGTCCGCACTCTATCGTCCGGGGGACTCAACTCAGAACTTCATCTGCGGTCCACACAATTTCATGTGCGGATGCATATTTCACGTGCGGTTGCAGATCGACCTCTGCACTCACAAGCTTAAACTTCAAAGAGATAGTATTTTTAACATCTCACTTGTGCGGTCTGCAAGATAAATGTGTGGCCGCAATGATCTTGTTTTATAACACCAACAAATGTGTAGTTCACACAAATCAAATACGATTTGCATTCCTTAAAATACTTAACAATATTTTTGTCCACAATTTTTGTAATTTACACGCACCCTTGTAGCACACTTCAAATCGACTTAGAAAAAAAATAGCACGTATCTACTAAAGAAAAAGGAAAAGAATATGGGTTGCCTCCCAAGAAGCGCTTGATTTAATGTCCGACATGATGTAGAATACCCTAAATGAAATGAATGACCATCACGATGTGGTTTTCTCCAGTCTTTCCCAAATAGTACTTCATCCGGTGACCATTGACTCGGAATAATTCATTATTTTTGTTCTTCAAGTCTAATGCACCAAAAGATTTCACACCCACAATTTCAAAAGGACCACTCCATTTAGATCTTATCTTCCCGAGAAACATCCTCAACTTTGAGTTAAACAATAATACACTATCACCTATCCTGAACTCTTTATTCCAAAAGTATTTGTCATGAAGATATTTCATCTTTTCTTTGTACAAGGACAAACTTGCATAAGCATGGGTATCAGAACTCATCCAATTCATTCAAATATGGAACCCTTAAGTTAGCTGCTACATCCCAATCAAGTTTCAACTTCTTTAGTGCCCACATGGCCTTGTGCTCTAGCTCAATCGGAAGATGACAAGCTTTTCGAACACCAAGCAGTATGATGATATTTTGATGATGTTTAGTAAATTGTCCTATAAGCCCATGATGCAAGTTTCTTGGACTAATCCATCTGATTAGCATTCACCGTTATGGAAAAAGATGCTCTTTATCTCCTGTTTAGATACTTCCACTTGCCCACTAGCTTGTGGGTGATAGGGAGTCATGACTTTTTGAGTAACGCCATATTTTCCAAGTAAAGTATCGAAAGCCTTGTTGCAAAAATGTGACCCCTCATCACTTATAATTGCACGTGGAGTATCAAACCTTATGAATATATTCTTCTTAAGAACGCCACCATACTTCTCGCCTATTGTTGGGTAAAGAAATTGCCTCAACCTATTTGTACACATAATATACCGCGACCAGATGTAGGTGATTCCACAAGAACTCACAAAAGGGCCCATGAAGTCAATACCCTACACATAAAAAATATCAATCTCCAAAATAGTAGTGAGAGACATTCATTTTTCTTTGAAATTTCACCGGCCCGTTGACACTCATCACATCTTTTCACTAACTCACTTGCATCCTTGTAAAGAGTAGGCCAATAGAAACCACAGCTAAGAACTTTGGTTTCCGTTCTCATTCCACCATGATGACCACCTTATGACGAACAATGACTAGCCCCAAGAATTTACCTTGCTCTTCTTCCGGTACACATCTTCTAATCATTTCATTCATACATATTCAGAAGAGGTATGGTTCTTCCCAATAATAATTTTGACAATCCCGTTTGAGCTTCCTCATTTGGTTTGAAGAGAACTCATCAGGGGTGATTCCATACACAAGGAAATTTGCTAAATCCGCGAACATAACACCTATTTCATTAAAATTTCCAATAGTTTCTCATCGGGGAAAGAGTCATTGATTATAAGGCCATCATGCGACCTTCCCTCCTCCTCCAAATAAGACAAGTGGTCCACAACTTGGTTTTCACTGCCTTTTCTATCTTGGATGTCAATATCAAACTCTTGCTACAAGAGCTCCTATCTCATCAACCAAGCTTTGGAGTCCTTTTTACTCATAAGATAACGAAGTGTCGCATGATCTGTATGGACAATGACCTTTGCACCCATCAAGTCCTAAAATGGTTACAAATTTCCTAAAATGGTAAAAGGTAACGCTACAACAACTCAAACTTCGATAACTTGACCTAAAATTGTGAAACTCGTCTATCTACAGTGGGCCAAAATTTTCGGACAAAAATACCTCCCGAGAGGTTTTTCGGTCGAACAATTCCATGTACGGTCTGCAGATTTCTTCAATTGATAGAAGGTTGAGTTCTGCAGCCGCACATTTCTAGATTGCGGCTACAAAGTATCTTTTGCGGCCGCACAATTCTTTGTAGTCCGTACTTCAACAAGGCTTCTGGACTTGGTCTTTTGCACACTCTCTTAACTTGGAATCATTTTACACTTCGGACATTGTCCAAAGTTCTTTTGGGTGCTTGCTTGCGGTTTCAGATGGAATTCTGTGGTCCGTAGAAATCTGCGGACCGCACTTCTTTGATTCTTCGTCCTTTATTACTCTATGATTTGGAACACTCCTTTTTTAGTTGGATTTTATTATGGGAGATCTAATTGCCAACATTCCTACAATTTTCATATTCTCATTAATTTTAGGAACATAAATCAATATTTTCGAACAAAGAGAAAAGAAAAAAGATGCTAATAAGTAGTCAAAATTCCCAATTATCAATATGTGTTTTGCTATTGATGACTAGATCGAGTCATACTTGGAATCAACAGTTATTCACCTAAATAGTACAATGATCATAGAATGACCTTTAGATTCGAGTCAATGTGGTGTAATCATCCTCATTTTCCCTTCATTGTTCAAAACAACTTCCACTCCACAAATGATATGATGGGTGACATTGTTTGGGAACATCTTCCATAAGAAGAAACACATTTTGGCTAGGTTTAATGACATCCAAATTCTAATGCTTACACTTTCAGCACCTGCCTCCAGGACTTAGAATCTAACCTCCAAGTTGAGTTATCAGCTATTCTTAAGAATGAGGAGGAATTTTTGAAGCTAAAATCCAAAATTATCTGGCTGTGTGAAGGAGAAACCAATACTAGATTGTTATAAACAACTACCCTTAACATATAAATGAGAAATATGATCCTTAGCTTAATAGATAAAGTAGGTAATTAAATCAAAGACCCCCATCTCATCAAAGAAACCACCAGAGGCTACTTTACAAACCTTTTTACCACATCTCATTCCTCATCCACCTATAAAATTTGATGTAGTGAGGACACTCCGCTAGTCCTTATTGATAACAAGAGAGCATCCCTTGATCAACATATTAGGTACTTTGAAATCAAGAAGACCATGGACTGTTTCAAGCCCTTTAATGAACTTGGACCTGATGGGCTATACCCTTTCTTCTACTAAAAATACCAGAACATCCTATCTACTCAAGTCAGCAACTTCTATCAGAAGGTATTCACCATCTCGAGTCTCAACCACGCCCCCAGATGTCAATTGGACTCTCCTGTGCTTGATCCCTAAATTCCAAAATATTACTATATTTAAGAGCTTTAGACCAATTGGGCTATGCAACACTATGTTCAAGCTTATTACTAAGATCATAATGAACATGATAAAGCCCTTACTCTAGACCATAATTGGTCCAACGCATGCTAGTTTCCTATCTAACAAAAGGGATACTAATAATTCCATAATTGTCCAAGAATACATCACCCACTTCCAAAAGATGAAAGTTAAGAATGCTAGCATGGTCCTAAAGATAGACTTAGAGAAAGCCTTTGACAAAATTGAGTGGTCTTTCATCATGGACTCCTTAATGTTCTTCAAGTTTCCACCTAAATTGATCAATCTGATCCTCTCATATATCTCCACTAGCTGAAAATCCATCTTGGCCAATGAGAGCCAAACTAAGCCTTTCAACCCTCCTAGAGGAATATGGAAAGGTGACCCCATCTCCCCTTACCTATTCATTATATGCATGGAAATGTCTCAAGGAATATTGACCTTGTAGTCCTGAGAAAGGACTGGTTCCCTATTACCATCAACAGGAATGGCCCCAAAACTTCCCATATTTTCTTTGGTGGTGATCTCACACTCTTTGTTAGAGCAAATAAGAAGAACTGTAATGCTATCTTGGCAACCTTAGAAAAGTTTAACATTGCCTTAGGCCAAAAGGGTAACTTCTATAAATCCAATGTTATCTTTTCAACCAATTGCAAAGAGGATTGGGCTAATAGCTGCAGCTCTCTGCTAGGAATTAGGTAAAGATATGATTTTGGTAAGTATATAGGTTTCCTCATTTTCCACGAAATTCCTAGTAATAGAGACTTTCAATTTATTATTGGTAGCATAAATACTAGACTGGCTGGAAAACAAAAATATTAAACATGGCTGGCCGCATAATATTAACAAAAGCTAACTTGGGAATCATCCCAAACCATGCGATGAATTATATAAAGTCACCCTCCCACATCACCAACCAGATAGATAAAATCTAAAAGAAATATTAAATAGGGCATAATAATTGAGAAAAGGAAACTGAATATGATCAAATAGGATACTACTACCAGGCCAAAGAACGGGGGAGGGGAAGGGAGGATGGTGGTGGTATGGGTCTTTAGCAAGCCCACATGGAAAACAAAGCAAGCCTGAATGATCTAGCTTTGAGATTATACCAGAATGACACAATATGGCTTATGGTCCTAACGGGGAAGCCTATAGTGGTAACCAAGTTAGAGCTAAACCTAAGACTAGAACTTGAAAATGCATTCAAGAAGGTTGGAAGGTTTTTATCAATGCCTCTAGATGAGTTGTCCATAAAGGGGATATAATCAACCTCCTTATTGACAACTAGATTCCCGATGCATATCTCCTTAATTCAATCCTCCATGGGCCTTGGCATATCTCTAACTTGACCCTAAAAATAAGCTCCATCATTCACAACTGAGAGTAGAACCTTGATATTGTTCACTACCACATCCCCATGGACATTAAAAGTGTTCTACACTCCACCTTCATCCCTGTTTCTAGAAACTCTGAGGATAAACTTATCTGGAACCTCAATGGAAATGGGCTTTTTTAGCTTCAAATCAGCCTACAACCTTATTAGTTCTGAGGTAAACCCCATTATTAGCCAAGATAATTATTTCGTATGGATTTGGAAGCTAAAAGTCCCTAATAAGATAAAAAAAATTTACTTGGATAATACAATACAACATAATTCCCATTGCCAAGCACCTAACAACATAATCTTAAATGTAAACCCAATATGTCATTTCTGCTCCTCTGGAGTAGAAGGCATAAACCACATCTTTTTTAAATATACCAATACAAGAACATTCAAGTTGTCCCTATGCCTGGAGTGTGAAAACCAGGTTTTTCATCCACACACTGTGTTTTCAATGGTTCATTGAGAGGAAACATGGCACAAGGTCAAAAACATGTGCTTCAATGATGCTATTGACTGGAAGTCCCTTATTCCCTTATGCTTTTGGAGCCTATGGATTTCAAGAAAAGATAATCTTTTTGACAAGAAGAACTTCACCCTTGTTAAACAAACCATTGACAGAGCTACTAAATACTATCATGTAGTTGTCCAACGCAAGGACAAAGGAGAAATCACTGCAATATACATTAAATGGGAGCCCCCATCTAAAAGCTCTTATAAGCTAAACAGTGATGGGGATGTGTGCCAGAAAACAGGACTATGAGGGGCTGGGAGTGTTTTCGTGAACCACATGGGTGACTAGGTGTTAGGATACATAAGAGGCTAACCACATACCACCAATTTAGAGGTTGAACTCCATGCATTTTGGAAGAGCCTCAAAATAGCCCTTGACCACAACTTTAAACCTCTACAAATTTGTACTAATTTTGAACAAGTTGTAAGGATTCTAAATAAGGAAAACCTCCACTATAACTCTATTATCTTTGAATGAAGGTCATTGATGGAGCAACTGGGGAATCGAACATTGTTGAATCAGGTGGCGGATTTTCTCGCAAAAGAAGGAGCAGCAGTGAAGTCGTTTGGCAGGACAGATGTGTAACACCCCAGATTACAGAATTATAGGCAGAGTCCCACATCGGCAAAATATAAGAGGGATACTGGATATATAATATAACAGCCCAGCCCGGTAGTGATATTGTCCGCTCTGGGCCTAGGCCTTCACATGTATAAAATGCGTCACTAGGGTCTAGGGTTTGTTAACTTATATACCCATCATACCTATTATATTTTGCAAATGTGAGACTCTGTCTATAGTCTGGGGTGTTACATACACCCCCACAAGGGTGACTCTGATACCATCTATAACAGTCTGGACCTCTAGTGATATTGTCCGCTTTGGGCCTAGGCCCTCACGGGTTTAAAATACATCACTAGAGTTTAAGGCTTGTTAACTTATATACCTAGCATCCTTATTGTGTTTTGCTGATGTAGGACTTTGTTTATAGTCTGGGGTGTTACATACACCCCCTCTTATGGACTCAGCGTCCTCGCTGAGGTTTGCCCCGCCGCATGGGATTTGCCTAGGCTCAGCACTGAGGTTTGCCCCGCCTAACCGGGATTTGCCTAAACTCAGTTGAACTCTGACCCACCATCAGCAAGGCTGACACAAGAGTGGCTCTGATACCATATGTAACTCCCCAACCTGTTGTGATATTGTCCTCTCTGGGCCTAGGCCCTCATGGGTTTAAAATGTGCCACTAGAGTCTAGGGCTTGTTAATTTATATACGTAGCATCCCTCTTGTGTTTTGTCGATGTGGCACTTTGTCTATAATCTGGGGTGTTACAAGATGTTTTGACAGTTCCTACGGTATTAGTAAATAAGACCCAATGGGCAGACATCTTAGGAACTGTTTTTATACATAACATCAGGAGAAATCACTTTGTAATGCAAAACAATGACAATGAAACTCTTGAGAGCAGCATCTCTCAAACAATGGTGTAACTATTTTTGATATATTTATATAATTATCCAGTTTACAAAAGAAAAAAGGAAGGGTAAAGGCTAAAACATAATCATTGAATAATAAAAAGGATAAAATGAATGGAAAAATAAGGTACCAATTGATCACACCAAATCATTTCGCTATATAAATAGGCACTTTTCGGCGTTATAGAATGATGAATTTAACGATACGATATAATAAAATTTAAATGATAATTAAAATAAATATTGCATTTAAAGTAAAAATATGATACAATATAATACAATACAATATGTAACAAATATCACACTGCTATAAATAGAATCCTATTTAAGGTGAATGTCTATATTTAGAGAGATTCTAGGATTTACTACTTGGTGGCTAAGTCACCACCTCCCTATAAATAAAGGGGTTCTATTCCATTGTAAACTATCCCAAAGTATCAATAAGAATACTCCTCTCTCTACTTTTCTCTATATTGTTCTTGTTCTTGTATTATTGTTCTTGTTCTTATATTATTTCATAACACGTTATCAGCACGAGACTCTACCGTCTCAAGAATCCTCTTGAGAAAATTAAGGTATTTCCCTTTTTCCGAATTTGGTTTTAATTATGTCTGATATTATGAAAACAAAGTTCGTTGCCCTTGAAATTTCGGGCAAGAACTATATGACATGTGTGTTGGATGCTGAAATCCAGTTAGATGCTATGGGTCTTGGAGACGCCATTAAAGACAGAGATAAAGCATCAACCCAAGACTGTGCTAAGGCCTTGATTTTCTTGCGCCATCACCTTGATGAAGGTTTGAAAATTGAATATCTCACAGTCAAAGATCCACTCATCTTGTGGAATGGCTTAAAGGAGAGAGATGACAACCTGAAGTTGGTCACTCTGCCACAAGCACGATATGATTGGGCTCATCTGAGGCTCCAAGACTTTAAGTCTGTTTCTGAATATAATTCTGCAATGTTCAGAATTACTTCTAAATTGAAACTCTGTGGAGATAATATCACTGATTATGATATGCTTGAAAAAACGTTTACAACGTTTCATGCCTCCAATATGGTACTGAAACAACAGTACAGAGAGAAAGGTTTCAAAAAGTACTCTGAACTGATTTCTCTTCTCCTTGTGGCTGAGCGAAACAATGACCTGCTCATGAGAAATCACGAAAATCGACCCACTGGGTCTACACCATTGCCTGAAGCAGATAAGGTGTATTCTCATTATGCCAAGCATGGAAAAGGCCATGGATCTAATCATGGTCGTGGTCGTAATCGGGGTCATGGCCGTGGACGTAGACAAGGAAGAAATTTCCCTGATGTCCGTCACCCCCCAAAGAGATATAACCACCAAAAGCAGAAACGTGATTATGAGGATCCAAAGGCAAATAGTTCAGAAACTATATGTTATCGTTGCGGTGGAAAAGGGCACTGGTCAAAAGCTTGCCGTGTACCAAGACATTTGGTTGACCTTTATCAAGCATCTCTAAAGAATAAAGGCCCTGAAACAAATTTTGTCTCTGACGACAATTTTGACATCACCCACCTGGATGTGGCAGACTTCTTTGAGCAACGCGAGGGGAAAATAGACCACTTGATCGGTGATGGATCTGTGATGAAGGATGATGGAATTGTTTGATTTTATTTTACTTATTTGTATTAGTTAGTGAATAAACTAATAGTCATTAGTATCAGCTCGTATTAGTTAGTTTATGATATAATGTTAGTATTAGTTCTTTAGAATGTTTCAATATGCTTAAATTTCAAAGATATTTTTATTTTCCAGTAGAGTTAATCGACTAACCTAACAGTTAGTCGATTATCTAATATTTCGCATTAAAACTGGATTTTTCCGCAAGCTAAGATAGTCGACTATCTGTTTAGATAGTCGACTAACCTGATGACTGTTTACTAAGATAGTCGACTATCAACTTAGTTAGTCGACTAACCAATATTTCGCATTAAAACTGGACTTTTCCGCAAGGCAAGATAGTCGACTATCTGATTTAGATAGTCGACTAACCTAATGACTGCTTCCCAAGATAGTCGACTATCAACTAAGTTAGTCGAATAACCTCAGCAGATTTTTAAAATATTGTTTAAATGTGAAACAAACGGATTGAATTTGTTTATTCTCATGTTCGTGTATTTCTTTTGTATGTCAAACCATGGGAAAGCAAATATGGATATCTCACAAAGCAAGCTTGGATCAACATCCAACTGTAAAAATATTTGTTTAGTTGATTCATGTACTACACATATGATACTCAAAGAAAAGAAATATTTCTCTCAACTAGGTATGTGTAGGGCAGATGTTACTACAATCTCTGGTAGTAGTAAATTGCTTGAAGGCTCCGGAAGAGCAACTATAACTCTGCCTAGAGGAACAATGTTTATCATAGAGAATGCAATGTTCTCCTCCAAGTCTAAGAGAAACTTATTAAGTTTTAAAGATATACGCCGGAATGGCTATCATATTGAGACAATAGATGAGAATAATCTTGAATATCTCATCATTACAAAGAATGTCTCTGGCCAAAAGAGGGTTATTGAGAAATTCTTGTCTTTATCTTGTGGCCTGTATTGGACAAAAATTAGTGCAATTGAGGCACATTCAACAGTAAACCAAAAGGTTACTGATTCCAATACTTTTGTACTTTGATCGATTGGGACACCCTGGATCAATCATGATGAGACAGATTATAGAAAGCTCATATGGGAATCCGTTAAAGAATTTCAAGATTCTTTTAAATAATGAATTTTCTTGCACTTCTTGTTATCAAGGCAAGTTAATTATTAGACCATCACCAACAAAGGTTGGGACTGAGTCACCTACGTTTTTGGAACGTATACAAGGGGACATTTGTGGACCTATTCACCCACCTAGTGGGTCCTTTAGATATTTTATGGTCTTAATAGACGCATCCTGTAGATGGTCTCATGTGTGCCTGTTGTCATCACGCTACCTTGCGTTTGCAAAACTAATGGCACAAATAATTCGACTACGAGCACAATTTCCTGATAATCCAATCAAGTCTATTAGACTGGATAATGCTGCTGAGTTTTCATCCCAAGAATTTAATGATTATTGCTTATCAATTGGGATAAAAGTGGAACATTCTGTAGCTCATGTTCATACTCAAAGCGGTCTTGCAGAATCTTTAATTAAACGCCTGCAGTTGATTGCAAGACCATTACTCATGAAAACGAGGCTGCCCACTTCGGTATGGGATCACGCCATTTTGCATGCAGCAATGCTAATTCGTCTCAGACCGACGAATTATCACAAATATTCCCCGTTGCAATTGGTTTTGGGTCATGAACCCAATATATCCCATTTAAGAATCTTTGGATGCGCAGTATATGTGCCTATAGCACCGCCATACCGCACCAAAATGGGTCCGCAAAGAAGGTTAGGAATATATGTTGGGTTTGAATCGCCCTCCATTATTCGCTACCTCGAAACATTGACAGGGGATTTGTTCACTGCACGATTTGCAGACTGTCAATTTGATGAGACACTTTTCCCAAAATTAGGGGGAGAAGTTGGTGAAACCAAACGGGAAATTTTGTGGAAAAATGCATCATTATCTCATCTTGATCCACATACCTCTATTTGTGAAAAAGAGGTGCAAAAGATTATCCATTTGCAAAGAATAGCTAATCAAATGCCTGACGCATTTACGAACTTGAAAAGGATAACAAAATCCCACATCCCCGCAGAGAATGTTCCAATCCGTATTGATGTCCCTGTTGGACAATCATCTAGTGTCATATCCAATGAGTCGAATGCACGCCTGAAGCGTGGCAGGCCATTAGGTTCCAAAGATCGAAATCCTAGAAAGAGGAAAGCAAACGATCAAAATGACACTACGAAAGAATCTCATGAGGAAATTCATGATTTAATAAATTCTGAGATTCATGAAGAATCCATTGAGCCCGAGACTCAGGAAAATAAGGAACTATCCATAAATCCAATCGATATTGAGGCAAATATTAATCGAGTGGATATAGTGGTGCATTATGTCTTTGCTTATAATGTCGCATCTAGCATTATGCAAGAAAGTGAGGATCTTGAACCTCAATCTGTTGGAGAATGTCGAAAAAGACATGATTGGCCAAAATGGCAAGAAACAATCCAATCAGAATTGAATTCGCTGGCAAAACGTGAAGTTTTTGGCCCTATAGTTGAAACACCTAATGGTGTTAAGCCTGTTGGCTATAAATGGGTCTTTGTACGCAAGAGAAATGAGAAAAACGAGGTACAAAGATATAAGGCACGCCTTGTTGCACAAGGATTTTCTCAAAGGCCTGGTGTCGATTATGAAGAGACATATTCGCCTGTAATGGATGCCATAACTTTTCGTTATCTCATTAGTTTTGTTGTCCTTGAAAAGCTTGACATGCATTTAATGGATGTGGTTACTGCCTATCTTTATGGCTCACTGGATAATGAGATATACATGAAAATTCCCGATGGACTCAAAATGCCAAACGCTCATAATTCAAAGTCCCGGGAAATATTTTCAATCAAATTGCAAAGATCCTTGTATGGTCTAAAGCAATCAGGACGAATGTGGTATAATCGTCTTAGTGAGTATTTATTAAAAGAAGGCTATATAAATGATGCCATTTGCCCGTGTGTTTTTATAAAGAAAACAACATCGGAATTTGTTGTACTTGCCGTATATGTCGATGACATAAACCTTATTGGAACCCCCATAGAACTCCAAAAGGCAATTGATTATCTAAAGAATGAATTCGAGATGAAAGATCTCGGAAAGACAAAATTATGTCTTGGTTTGCAAATTGAATATTTGGCAAACGGAACTTTTGTTCATCAATCTACCTATATAGAAAAGGTACTGAAACGGTCTTACATGGATGGAGCACATCCTTTAAGTACTCCGATGGTTGTTCGATCACTTGATGTGAATAAAGATCCATTCCGACCGCAAGAAAGGAATGAAGAGCTACTTGGTCCTGAAGTACCATATCTTAGTGCAATTGGCGCACTAATGTACCTTGCAAATACTACAAGGCCTGACATAACCTTTTCAGTTAATGTCTTAGCAAGGTATAGCTCGGCTCCCACAAGGAGACATTGGAATGGGATCAAACATATATTGCGGTACCTAAAAGGGACTACCGATATGGGCTTATTTTATAGCAATAATCGCAGTCCTGATCTTGTTGGTTATGCTGATGCTGGATATTTATCCGACCCACACAAGGCTCGATCTCAAACGGGTTATGTGTTTACCTGTGGAGGCACCGCCATATCTTGGCGATCGACTAAGCAATCAATTGTGGCTACTTCATCTAATCATGCCGAGATAATCGCTATTCATGAAGCAAGTCGGGAGTGTGTGTGGTTGAGGTCTATCATACATCATATTCAAGACAAATGTGATTTGAAGTGTAACAAACTACCCACGACTTTGTATGAAGACAATGCAGCATGTATAGCTCAATTGAAGGGAGGATTCATAAAAGGAGATAGAACAAAGCGTATTTCACCAAAGTTATTTTTTACACATGATCTTCAAAAGAATGGTGATATCAATGTGCAACAGATTCGTTCAAGCGATAATATGGCTGATTTGTTCACAAAATCTCTACCAACGTCAACCTTCAAGAAAATGGTTCACAAGATTGGAATGCGAAGACTCAAGGATATGAATTGATGCTCTTTTCAGGGGGAGTTAATGCGCGTTGCACTCTTTTTCCCTTACAAGGTTTTGTCCCAATGGGTTTTCCTTGCAAGGTTTTTAACGAGGCAACCAATAGGCGCATATTCAAAAATGTGTACTCTTTTTCCTTTTCTTTAATTTTTTCCCATTGGGTTTTGTTTTAGTTAAGGTTTTAACGAGGCACATTATTGAATAGACATTCAAGGGGGAGTGTTATAAATAGAATCATATTTAAGGTGAATGTCTATATCTAGAGAGATTCTAGGGTTTACTACTTGGTGGCTAAGTCACCACCTCCCTATTAATAAAGGGGTTCTATTCCATTGTAAACCATCCCAAAGTATCAATAAGAATACTCCTCTCTCTACTTCTCTCTATATTGTTCTTGTTCTTGTATTATTGTTCTTGTTCTTATATTATTTCATAACACACACTGTTAATCAACTATTTTAAAATTAAAATTAAAATATTCTGAAGAAACAAAAATATAATAAGTAACTAATTTGGACAGAGTGATTAACAATTTGGTAATCGGAATCAATCACTGTTGGACTAATTCAGGTTTGCGTGCATACCAAAGCTTAATTAACGTGCCGAGAGAAGTTATTATTTGAGACTTGGACGTAATTTATATTTGAGACTTGGACGTAAATTGTTGGTTAATTGACCTACCGATTCAAGCTTTAGAGTTTAGACAATGGTAAATAATAGTGGAGGCAGTAGAAGCGGATTTAGAATTTTTAAAATATGTGTGCATCACTAAACAAAAGAGAAAAAAATTATAAAGTAAAAATCTATCTCTATTCCTTTAGATAAATAACATAGTAGTTAATCAAGTGCACCATTTAGCCTTTTTGGAACATGAGTATCACTCGATAATATTAGATCAATTCCAAAAAATACATATATAAAATATGTAATTTGGCGAAAAGACTATGAGTTCACATGTCCCATAATCTAGCTTGTAAATCTGCCTATGGCTAAGCGAGTTAAAAATAGATAAAAAAAATGGTAGATTGTGGAATTGAACCAATAACTTTACAAAGTTTTGAACCTCTTATTTACTAAACTATACTTTTAGATTGTATCAAAGAAATTCAAAACTAAAACTTTTTAAATTTTATATTATATATACAATATAATTTTTTGGGAAAGGGGGTTCGGGTGAACCCCTCCCGCCCCTAAATCCGCTGACAAGCACAAATGCTTATCTGAATCGGCCTTAACTGTGGCGCGAGGCCAACCTTTATATGTAGGATTAAATACTCTTCTAATATAATGAATCCAAGCAGGATTAGAAGCAAAAGAATAAGGCAAACACATAACAGTAATCATTTTAGCTAGTTCTTCACGATCCTTATTTGGATCGTAATACAATATACCTCCGGTGACTGTATTTATTCCTGGTTGGACTAGATTTGAACCAGTACTTGGGTTAACAGTAGAATCAGGACTTGTCCTCCCCTCTTGTTGCGCTTTCAATTGGATATATCTAGCCTTATCTCTAGGGTGTAATTTTATATGTTTAACTAAACTACCTGTGCCGCTACGGTCTCCAGTATACCTATGCACAAGTAATTTCCCACAAGATTTACACTTAGCCTTATTTTGTTCTATTAGTTGAATAAAAAATTGCCAAACTAATGAAGTTTCTGAACGTTTAGGAGGTTGTCTACTAAAAGTGGGAGTTTGTACGGGTGGGTGTTCCGGTTCATTAGTAGCAGGACTAGTAGGTGTATCATCTAAATCTACCGGAGCTTGGGTTTCGTCATCATCATCATCCTCATTTCCCTCTAATATTGGTGCATTAGGATAAATCATATTCATAATATCATCATCTATTCTATCACCGACTGCTACATCATGTAGAAAATCAACATCGCTAAATTGAAAACACGGGTAATTACTATCAAGTATTCCGAAGTTTTCATTAGTATTTCTAGGTTGGCTACTAGTTTCAACTTGTTTATCTTTTCTAGGTCGGGGAGCCGGGGGAGGGGTAGTATTTTGGCGACTACTTTCACCGGCTTTATTTTTTCCTTTTCCGAACATATTTTTCAATGAAAATGCCATATTAATTATAATTAAGCAAAATAACAACACACAAAAATATTCTAATCACGTAAGAGTTGAAACGAGTTTACCGGATGGACGAACAACTTCTTGAAAATTGAAAATCGTTGAAATCGAACACTTGAAAACTTCAATTCAACAACTTCACAATGTTTCACGAATTGCAACAATAAATTAAGCACTTGCACTAGAAAGATTGAAAGAGAGCTTGAGAGAGATTGAGATATATTGATGAATTTGTGAATTAAAATGAAAGAATGAGGGGGTATTTATAGTTGATAAATGAGAAATTGTGTAATTATATAAAGTTTGGGGGGTTAAATGGCTATTTTTGAAAATTCCAAACGGCTAATTTTGTAAAAGAGCCGTTTGAAATTAAAATTTTTTTTTTTTAAAAAATTTCAAACGAACCGGAACCGTTTGGAACCGGTTGGAACCGCCTGAACCGGTCCGGTTTCGGTTCTGGCGGTTCCGGTTCTAGCGGGTGGAACCGCTCAATCACGATTCCGGGGAACCGCCAGACCCGGAACCGCGGAACCGGAACCGCCGGAACCGCCAGAACCGCGGTTCCGGTCCGGTTCCGAACCGGGCCACTTCCAGCCTTACTTTTTATGGGATGATATCTAATTAAGCATCAAGTTTAAGATATTCATTTGAAATTCAATACTCCCTATAAAATATTTTTGTGTTTTTATGTTTGAACTCGAGATGTTTGAGAAAAAAAGTGTATTTCAACTAGGGGTAACAAATAGACTGGTCGGATCAGATATGAGCAGGTTAAAACAAGTAATTTAAAAAACGGATAAACTATTCGACTCGACCTGACCCGTATTTGAGACGGACAAAAACGATTTTATCCGGCGGAAAATATGGATTTTCATATTATTCATGGTTTCTTAAATATGATCACATATGAGAGAATTCCTAGTCTTCCAAACTTGAGGAACTCCAATTTGAGGCTTTACAAATGTAAAAGTTAAACATATTAGTTAACCATTTTCTAAGTGAATACTATGTTTTTTATCCATATTCGACCCGTTTTTAAATAGTTCATTATCCAACCCATTTTTTGATAAATAATATGGGTGAATCATTATTTTCTTTTAACTATTTTTGCCACCTCTAATTTCAACTAAATGAAAAGTTTTTTTTAAGGAAATTTTTATATTTTCAAAAGTCGAAAATTCCATGAGAAATCACAATTGTCCCACCACATGTCCTTAGATGAAGAAACATGATAAAGAAGAAAAACCAAACATGGCTAAAAAGGTTATATTAGGGACTTGGGACATAAATTATTGATTAGTGCCTTAGTGGTTTATTTACCTACCAACTCAAACTAGATAATGGCAAAATCAGGAGCACAAATGCTTAGATGAGTCATAATTGTTTTTTATGGGATTATATTTAATTAAAATCATGTATACTTCCTCCCTCTCCGAGTCATTTTATGGTCTAGAATCTTTGATTTTTAGATATCAAGAAGAAATTATTTTTTTTAAAAATTATCCTTGAAGTAAAAAAGCTTAGAGTAATTATTAAATTTTTAATGAACAAATTAAGATTAATATGATCAATTTTATTGTTAATACACGTTAAAAGGTGAATTATTAAAGTGGACCATAAGAAGCATTAATTTGAATATTTATTATATAAACAAGTCCAAAATATTTTTCCTGCTTCAATTTACGAATACTAACTCCTACTAATTCTTATTCGGTCCCAATTTCATTTATTTTAGATAGTTTTGTAATGAATGAAATATAAACTTGCAACAGTATATATATGAGATCAAGTAAAGCATTATTTTTGGTCATTCATACTAGTTGAAACAAACAAAAAAAAATTCAGAATTAAATAAGGGTAGACCGATGCACAAGGGATGCGCACACACAAGGTAGGAGGTAGGTCTTCGCCCTATGGGATGTGATGTAATTGCACAAGGCATCTCGTGCTCACGCAAGGTGGGAGGTAGGCCTGTACCCTAAGGGGTGTCATGTAGATAGTCTAACCCTATGCAAGCAGGGGCGGTCCCAAGAGGAGAAAAGTGAGTTCAACTGAACCCGTTTCATCAAAAAATAATACTGTGTATATGTATAAATTATGGCTAAAGCAAGGTAAATTTTGTATAAAATTTATTTTTGAACCCGCTTATACGGCTTATACCACTTATGTTAGTTATAGACTTCTCCGACTAAACCTGCTTTCACAAAATCCTAAATCCGCCATTATATACAAGCATTAGTATCTGCTTCCATAACTCGAACCCTGACTTATAATCACGCAAAATCGACTTTACCGTTACCGAGCCCCCTTAAGACCAAAAGAAAAAAGGTAAAGTTTATATGGAAAAAAACATATCGTCGACATGATTTTCGAGAAATATAATGCTTAGAACTTTTTCCATCAAACGCATATAAAAGATAGCTAAGCAATATCCTCAAATATAAATGGGACAATAGTTTATTTTATCATCTTCACCATCGGCAAATTCTTTTTAGTTGGATCACATAATTAGTACTAATTTAATTGTTACTATCCCATGTGTTACCTAAAATGTTTTGGCATACCAAGTGCTAATACCAACAATCCACCAAACAAGAATTTTTGTTCGATTTATTGTGTCACGAGAGTTTACATCAGTTATTAATTGAATCAAGAATCACAAGCTAATTAATTAGTTCCTAATCGTACAAGTAAAGTCGCTAAAGGTCTAATGTTAAATTAGATTTATTTTTTTGAATTGTGTATAAGTTTCAGTTTTTGATGGAGAGTTTTAGACCAATAGTAAAGTTGTCTCTGTGTATCTATAGGTCACGGATTCGAACAGTAAAATTAGATATTAATATTTGCGTTAGGACAGAATACCAACATCACACTCCCTTGGGATGTGGCCCATTTTGTAAGCTAGACCTATAGGTCATGTTCGAACAGTAAATCAATCATTGAATGCTTGTATCGAAATAGACTGCTTATATCACACACCCTTAAAAGTGTAAGCCTTTTTCAAACCCTATATTAACGCAGAATACCTTGTGCATCGGTTGCCCATTCATAAGTTTCAATTTGATTTGAGTTGGTGAATGTCACTTCGATTCATAATTCAAATAAATGAAGAAGTGAACTCTATATATATAATATCGTAGAAATAGTGGAGTTTCCCTGTTCATGTTTCATGCCAACTTACTAAAGAGTCATTATTATATAGGACCAGAAAAGGCAGTGAAAACTAGTTGAATTATTGCAACTGTTTTTCATGGTGGGATTTAGAATAGGTCAGATAGTGATCTTTGGTTCGATTAAAATCACTTGTTTCATACGGAAATTTTCACAAAATTCAACAAATGTATTATGTACTTTTTTTTATCTTCTTGTAATCTATTATTCAGAAGTTTTTAAGACAAAAAACTTCTTGAACTTTTTTAGCGAGAAAATTAGTCTTTTTTAACATAAATTTTCAATATTGTGCAGATATACTACAGAGCTCTTCTTATTTTAACATAAACTTGCACGTTCACGAGATAATAAATATTTAACAAAATAGTTGAGATACGTACAAATTAAGCAAACATCGTCACTAAAAAAAGGGAGAACCAAACAAACATAACTCCTCCTCCACCCCCACTCCCCCACCCATGGCTCTCACAAATCCCAAGCCACCAACCAGTGGCGCGAAGCTAGGGAGCGATAAGGGTCCATTCAAATTTTCTTGGTCAGAAAATTATACCATCTATGTAAGATATACAAAATATTTAAATTTGACTTCTCCGCATGTTTAAATTATTTATTTTATTTTTGAATCCCGTAATGGAAAATTCTGGTTCCGCCGTCGCCACCAATTATTAAATTCCAGTGGAGGACAGGGGGAAGGCTGACTATAAATTTTGTGTTGGTGGTTGCTTGTGAATTTATGAACTAAAGTGATGTGTGGCAAAGCCTTTTTCAACTACCTTGATTTTTTTCTCTCTATATTTTTGGCAAATGAACTAGTTTTCCTTTGACGTAAGTAGGGATTTTAATCATCGTTGAAAATTTTAATTACAATTCACAACTTTTTATGTGGAGTCTATATCGAAAATAACCTCCTTACCTTTATAAGATAGGAATAAAATTTGCGTGTATAATTCTGTCAAGAACTTACTTGTGAGACTACGATGGGTATGTTGTAACCAATTTTTCCCACATATATGATTTCTTGAAAAACCAAATAGTCAATAGGCTTAATTACAAGAAATCTATTGTCTATTTTGTACAATTTCTTGAGCACCGATACAAGGTGAAAAAGACAGATGCAATTTCCTTTCAATTTCTCATAATTATGGAGCAGTATTAGAGACAAGAGAGATTGCTCTGATGGTAAGCAACCCCCACTTCCAATCGAGAGATTGTGAGTTCGAGTCTCCCCAAGAACAAGGTGGAAAGTTCTTGGAGGTAAGAATGTCGGGGGTCTATTTGGAAACAGCCTCTCTACGTAAGGGTAGGGTAAGGCCTGCGTATATACTACCCTCCCCATACCCCACTAAGTTGGATTATACTGGGTTGTTGTTGTTGTATGGAGCAGTACTAGTCAAAACTGCCATTCTACAACATGGACAATGTGCATTAGACTCTAGCCATGGAACCAAACACTTGGAATGGAACCTATGGGCACATTGCAATTGCATTAGGTTATCACCAACCTTAAATTGGTTCAAGCAAATAGCACATTCATCTTGTTCTGAAGATTTCCAAATCATCTTTGCCCAATTGAACTTCTTTGATCCACTCTTCTTTAGTCCAGAAAACACTTCTTGTTGCAATTTATCCACACCCATACTTGGCCTATTTTCCACCATTCCTTGCCTTTGGTTTTGTTGTCCATTATTGACACTCCTGAATTTAATTACACAAAAAGCAAAACACAATCAGTAAGATGAGAATATAGGGGTTAAACATATGGTTGGGATTGCAAGTTAGAACTCATATAGTTTTCCTAAAAGATTTAAGGTATATATACTGACTGAAATATATTTTAAATTATTAGTATAATTTAATCTGTTATCTTAGTTTTGAACTTCTTTGTATCTTGTTATTCCTCCTACTTGTCATTCCTGTTACTTCTTTTTTATCATTTTTTAAGCCGAGGGTCTACCGAAAATAACCTCTCTGCCTTTTCAGGGTAGGGGTAAGGCTGCGTTCATCTTACCTTCCTCATACCTTACTCGTAGGAACTCACGGGATTTGTTGTTGTAATTGTAGTTGTTGTTGTGTAGTTTAATATGTGATGGCAGGTTAGTATACCATTTTTACCATGTATCCATTAATATTTATCATAGAGATATACTTGTAATTGCCTCATAAATAATCTAATTGCATAAATACTTACACCTTCATATAACTTTAAAACTCTTTGTAATTAACATGAGCCTATATCAAGAAAGGAGAAGTGAGATTTTCACCTCTTATTTTTTGATTTCCATTTTGCACTAAGCCTCTCATCCAACCTTTGCCTGGCTTCTCTAGCAGCTTCACCTAGTTTCTCATCTTGGTATGCTTGGCTTGTTGCGCTCCTTTGCTGTTAATTCAATCACGCCAAAAAAACACACACACACACAAGATTTAGTCTATAACAATAACAATTACACTTCCATCCCTAGTAAATTTGAATTTACTATATGAATCGTAGTTGTCCGTGTCGCTTCATTTAAACTCATCCTACTCTTATATTAGTATGTGGACTACCTAGGTCATACTCCTTGAGTGCGAACTTTTCCCCAATCCTATATGATATTTCATGTACCGAACTTCCTTTTTCGCTCTTATATCAATATTATCCAGAAAAAAAATCCTAACACTGGTATATGAAAATTTAAAGGGCATCCCGATATATAAGGTATCTCGCGTTCATGCAGGGTCCGGGGAAAGGCTGCACTCAAGTGGTATGATAGGTGTGATATAAACAGCCTAACCAAATATTAACGGCTGCTTATATGACTCGAATCTGTGACCTATAAGTCACACGGAGACAACTTTAGCGTGCTCCAAAATTTCCCTTCTCATAGATGAAAATTTGCCTATGCATAATTAATAAACAAAACAAAAATGGAGGGAGTATAATTAGTATATACCTTAGAAGAGCTTGAGTTGAGAGGGTATTCATGGCTACTAGTGTAGAGACAAAAAGAAGACCTTCTTGTGGATGAAAAACCAGAGGTATGAGATGAATCTAACCATCCACTGCTTTGATGAAACCTTCTCCTCCTAGCACATTCAACCCCAGGAAGCATGCCTGCCATTTTTATACACAAAACTCAAGAGGAAAGGGAGAAGGAAACAATATTGAAAAACCAAAAACAATAACTACATAGTCCTAATTAAATACTCTATTCAACTTTTCAATATCTCCATATATTCTTTATAAATTAGCAAGAGTTGGTTTCCTTCCTTAGTAACTTGAAAACTTGTGTCAATGTTATTGTTTTTGTTGTTTTATAATGATAGAAAAGACCACTCCTCAATGCAGAAGTTTCTTTGAAAGTGAAACTTTTAATTTATTTATTTGAATTTTGAAAAGAAAGGGCCAAAAATGAAAGTTTTGGACTAAAGTTCTTTGGCATACAAAAGAGGGTCCCCACCATTTCATTCATTTTCTGATAAGCTCTCATTTTCAGCTTCACTTTGACGAGTGTCACAACCTTGGAGCAACGATAAAGTTATTTTCGTGTGACTTTTAAGTTACAGGTTTAAGTCGTGGAATCAGCCAATAATACGTATATCATATACGACCTATATTACACCCTTTGGGTGCAACCTTTCCCCATCTTGTGTGAACGCGGAATAATTTATACACTGAGCCGACTTTTTTTGCCACTTAAATAGAAGGACGTGGCCGGTAGGCAGGACATGACCTTTTCCTTCTCTTTTTTTAAAATTTTTGCCCCTTGCACTCTTCTTGTTCTTAACAATCCAGATTATAATAGAGAAAGGGTAAAAAAAAAAAACAAGATAATTCTATCATCAAACTCTCTGTTGCAAATTGAGAGAGGATAAACACTCACAATCACTCACGATAATTGATACCTAAGCATTTATATGGGATTTTTCTAACATATATACCTACAATTTTATATGTATCATAATTTAACTTTAGATTTTTACTATACATTCGTACATTAATTTCTCAATACATGAGTTAAGTAACTTCATGTACTCCAGATGAAATTAGTTGTTTATATACTATACTATGATGTGATTATATTTTATTGATAGATTATCTAATCTGATAATCATTTTGGGTGCATTTAAGTGTGTTGTAAGTTACTTTTCAGGAGAATCATTCTCTATTACTTCTCTAACTTATGGGCGAACGTTATTTTTCTTATGAATTATAACCAATATTTTAAGAGGCGGGGGCGTGATGTGGGACGTTTTACCTCTGATGAGGCGAGCCGTAATCCCTGACACATTGGATATAAGTCCCACGAATCTTTAAAGTTTATTAATAGATGGTATAAAATTAAAAAATAATTATAAAAATTACAATAGCATTACAGAACTATAACAAATAATGTATTTAAAATATTTATAAATTATAATTCAACTATTAATAATATGAAAAGTATGACATATATCATAATATGCAAATTAGTTGCAACATCGCTATAAATCAAACATCAAAAGTAATGTATTTGATACGAAATCTTATATGTATCTCTGAATTTTGAAAGAATTTCGATATTATAATTTGATATATTTTTTAAATACTTCTTTTATTTGATATGCTTTCTATTTGAAAGAGAATTTATATAAAAACATAATTAACTTTAAATATGATTCTCTAGCATCATTTATTTTATAGTTTCAACAAGTTAATAAAGTAACACATAATTCACCATGATAACTAATTATTTGTAAGTAGTTACTTGCTAATAATGAGCTACTAAATTAATAAGTATTGTATCTTGCCAACGCGAAAAAATAATATTTAAAAAAATAATTATAAAAAAATTATGGACTATTATATAATAAAGGCATAACAAAAGTTACTAAATAATACTTTTAAATGAAAAAATTGTTTAAAATTTACTATCATAGAAGTCTTAATGGATAACGTGCAATAATTTATTTTTAATTATGACATAAAATATTCTTAATTTAATGATTAATGATTAATGATTAAGTAAAAACTAGTTTTGAATAGTCAACAACTTATTAAGAAATTTGATGATTTACAAGGTTAGTTAGTTACATACAATTGCGCATAGTTTTATTAGGCGAGCCTAGTACGTTGGGCATTGGGCGTGTCCGGGTCACAAGCCCCAAGAGCCGATTCGTAAGTCTAACGGAACTAAGCCCCACACATAAGCCCAAGGTCGTTTTACGAGTGCTCCACCCCAGAACGAGTTCAAATTCTACCTTTTAAATTAGAGATTACAACTACTTCAAATTTTCAACTAATATCCAGATAGTATAATATATATCTAGTAACCAAAAGTAATATGAAACAGTTTTTGATTTTCTATTATATTATATTTTGTGTTTCCATTCTTGTAGCTTAACAACAAACTTACCAGACAAGAAGGGGCTAGTCACTAGTGTACAAAGCGAGCCACTTGACTAACCTAACGACCAAACATTATCATCCACAAACTGTACACATGATGAATATACATGTGTTGTGTCGTTGAGTAATTAAAAAAGATAATGCATAAGGACTTCATTAAAATTGTTTGGAAAAATTATTTACATATCTTAATTTTATGAGTGTCTTAACACCCTATTATTTTTATCTAGATTAAATTTAGTATTTCCTTCAAAATACCGAATCATTCTTATGGTGGGCTGTGTTTAACACGCGCCATGTACTGCAGTATTTCATTTTTTATTTATTGTTTCTATCTTTTTTTCATTTTATATTCTCCACCTTCCTTCATTATTATTCTAGCAGCCCGCCACCATAGAAGATAGTCACAGCAACAACCTCTGTTAAACCCATAAACTATATCTTTAAAAAATTAAAATCACCTCCCCCTACCACTCCACACCCAGATCTAAAAGAAAAGGAGAGAAAATTTCTTTTACGAAAAATGGTATTGCCGAAGATCAAGCTCTCCAATCAAGTGTTAAAACTGTTTCAACTTAAATTCACGATCCAATTGCTTAAGAGAACTTATATTTCTATCAAATCGAGGTGATTAAAGAAAGAACGTATGAGCAATGAAATGGAGTTTGTAAAGGTCAGTGAATGTAGTGGGGGAAAAGTGGAGTGTGAATATAGATTCAACAATAAAAGAGAAGCAAAAAATAAAATATGACTAGTTTCAAAGCATCGTGAGAAAGAGAATGACAGGAGATGATTATGGCAGGCCAGCCATGGTTCTGTAAAAAAGAAGAAAGAAAAAAATAAATGAAAAAGAAAAGAAAAAATGAATAAGAAAAGATAAAAAAGTTAGTATTAAGTTTCATTAGTTAGAGTATCTAATAGGAAAGCAACACTTGGACAATTACATTAGTTTTAAGTATTTTTTTTTTGCCTTCACGCGCAACTACAAAGTGAACTACACGTCTTGTGCCAGGTTATCACTGAAGGGGGTATTAATTTCACTTATGTTTAGAATAGTAGGGTAAGAGATCGCCCGTAAAGTTTAGCTGTGTAAACAATTTTTTCAGACAAGTTTAATGGGAACTTTATGCATTCTCTCTAATTAAAATATGAACAAGGAAAAATATAACAAAAAAAAATCTCATTAAATAGTTTTTCAAATTAGACTCACTACTTTTATTAGTTTCTCATCATACTTATTTTAGAGTTTGATTAATTCGAATTCACGTAGCCTAAGATTTATTAAAAAAATATTTCTTATTTAAAAAAAATTCATTCTTATGCATTATGAATTCTGTTCGAGTTAATACATAAATTACCCATCAAACTTATTTGGAAAAATCATTTACACACCTTAACTTTAGTGGCAACCTATGTCTCCCCATTCTTGTTTGGGGTGAATTTAAGACCATCCTAAATGGTGACGTGGCAAAGAGAGTAGCTTCACTCTCCCAATCTCGCATGTAAGAGGGAAATTTTTATATTGTGTGGGTCCCTTTTCGTTTACTTCTTCTTTTCTTATTTTTCTCTTTTGGTTTTCTCTCTCCACCTTTTCTTCTTCCTCTCACATTTGCAAAAATCATTTTTTTTTACCAATTTTTTTTTTGTGTAAAAACTGATTTTTTTTTATCATGACCCAAATTTTATACCCGTCGTGATGGCGCATCTCGTGAAGACAAGGCCAGCCAACAACCCCAAATCCTCTTTAAGCAGCTATTAAACACAAATGAATGAAAATACTACTTAATAACATTTAACTATGAAATTTTATTCCAATACAACCCGACCGGTGTGTCACAAGTCACGAGCATCTAATGAGTAAGGACACTACTATTGAAACAACAAAAGAATATATATACAAGGTATAACTGGAACTCAAAGTCGGAATGTGGTGCCGCGAACGCTGGCGGTCACCTTGCTCAATTACCAAAATATGGCCTTCGGTCCTGCTAATAACCCGTTACCGGGTGAATAATACCTGCAACTGCATGCAAGGTGCAGGGAGTAAAGTAAGTACTTCCAACTCAGTGGTAATAAGAGAGAATAATATCTAAGCGATAAGAAAACACGTACGAGCACACCAAATTGCTATAAAAGATAGAACAACTCTTTTTGAGAAAAACCGAAATACTGTGGAAAATCCCTTTAGAAAATCTCAAGATCGGTTCAATATCTCTTTTGAAAATATGCCTTTTCGACAGTTGCAAAGATAATTTCAACAAGTAGGAAGTAATCATAAACCTGCCCCTCGGGCTCAATATCAACCTTTCAGTATAGTATCAACCCCGCATGCTCACAACCAATTCACAACATACAAAAGCAGCCTCTCGGGCTCAGCACTCCTTAACATATAACACCAGGGTATCTGGTCAACATGGCAAGTAACAGTATGTATGCCAATAATATATGAGTGCTAAATGTCATGCCACATAGTACAAACATGAATGAATGCGTGAATGCAATGCAATGCAATAAGCGCTACGTCGCGTAGCCCGATCCATGGGTACCATGTGCTCACTAGGGGTGTGTACAGACTACGGAGGGGCTCCTACAGCCCAAGTGCAATAATACTGCGGTGTGCAATCCGATCCATATGATATACTACTGCGGCATGCAGTCCGATACATCCAACATGCTACTGCGGCGTGCTATCCGATCCATGCAATATGCTACTGCGGCGTGCAGTCCGATCCATGCATGTATATGCACATGCACACATAATACTCAAGGCATTCAAGCCTCCTCGCATCATCTTCATGCCCTCACATATGACCCTCAGCCTCAATCAGTCCAAAATAGTCAAAAGCCACTTCGGGCATCCGTAAAATAATAATACTCAACTCAAATAATAGTTCAAATTTCAGTTAAAACTCCAAGTTTGAGAAAAATGTAGCTGAATTCATAAAATAGTGTAAATCACACGGATTGAGTTCAATGATAGTTCAAATAGTGAGGAAAATAGTGATGATAGTTCAACAAGAGTTCAAATAATCGGCAATTATCCCCAAGTATGGCAATGAGCCCAAGTCATAGTGATAACAACAAATCATTTAAAATTTCGCGGTAAAAACCAACAACCGGGACGGACCAAGTCACAATCCCCAACGGTGCTCTACCCACGCTCAGGTCCAGCGTGCATGTCACCACAATACAGCACTAGGATATGCAAATTCGGGGTTTCAAACTCTCAGGATATCATTCCTAAATATTACTCACCTCGAGCCGGCAAAACTCTAGCTCCTGACGCCTTCGCCCGTCGAATTGGCCTCCACATGCGTCGAATCTAGCCAAAAACAGAGTGAATACATCACAATATACAAATGAGACAATACCCAATTGAAAACAATCGAATTATAACAAGAACCTCGAGTTCATACATACCAAGAACTCCCAAATCCGAGCTCAAATGACCTATCAAATTCCAATTTGAAATATCACCACTCAAGCCCTAACTTTAGCCCCTTTTTAATGAATTCAACCAAGATTCCATGTTAATTCTTCCATAAACTTGAATAATTAGGCCAAGGAAACTATCTCCCTTTAATTCCCTTCGAAGCCCTCTTCATTTGCTCCCAAAACCTCTCAAAATCCTCAACAATGGTAGAAAAATGACTTAAACTCGCGGAGGAAATGATATTCTACCCAGCTCGATTTCCGCTTCTGCGGTCATACCTCCGCTTATGCGGCTCTCGCTTCTGCGTCCTTTCGACCGCTTTTGCGAACCATCCTTTTCTCCCAGGGACCGCTTACGCAATCACTGCCTATGCGATTATCCTTTCGCATCCACGATCCAGGCCAACTCCCCCATTGGCCGCTTTTGCGACCTCACGTCCGCTTCTGCGGACCCGTTTACGCGGACTCTTGTCCGCTTTTGCGGAAATGACATAACCAAAAATTCCAAAACATGCAACAAACTCCAAACTTTTCGATAACCGTCCGAAATCACCCCGAGGCCCCCGGGGCATCAACCAAAAGAACAAACATGACCTATTAGCCATAAGAACACTATCATTAACCTCGAAAATCACCAAATTCCTCAAATCCAAGCCTAAATTTCTTAAGAACTTCCGAAATGCGCATACGATAAAAAACCCAACCAAACAACGTCCGAATGACCTAAAAATTTGCAAACATATCAAAAATCACCTAACGAAGCCACTGCAACTCTCGAAATTCCATTCCAACCCTTGGATCAAAATCTCACCTATCAACCGGAATTCGCCAAAATTCAAACTTCGCCAATTCAAGCCTAATTCTACACCGGACCTCCAAATTCAATTCTGACCGCTCTCCTAAGCCACAAATCATCTCCTGAAGCTAACCGAAGCATCAGAAATCACATTCGAGCCTTTTAACTGACAAGTCAACTTCCGGTTGACTTTTCCAAAACAAGCTTCCTTTTAAGAGGCCATGTGCCTATTTTCAACCAAAACTAATTCAATTACACCCGATCGACTCTAATACTAATATTGAAACATAAAGTCACCCAATAAGGGGAAAATGAGGCAGTAACACATAAGACGACGGTTCGGGTCGTCACATTTTTTGTAAAAAAGAATTTTTTAAAGTTTTTAATAAAATATTTTCGTTTTTTAAAAACTAAAAAAATTTCAAAAAAATTATTTTCGAAGGTTTTTTTCTTCATTTTATCAATTTTTTAAAGATTTTTATTTTGTAAAAACTGAAAAACAAACTTGTAAAATTTTTTTGTTTTTTGTAAAAGTAGAAAAAATCATTTTTTTTACAAAATATCTTTGTTTTTTGAAAACTAAAAAAATTGTTTTCAACAAAATATTTTCGTTTTTGAAAAATAATTTTTTTATTTTTTTAGTTTTAAAAGAATTTTACTTTATAAAAACTAGAAAAACAAATGTGTAAAATTATCTTATTTTCTGAAAAAAATTGAAAAAATTATTTTTAACAAAATATCTTTATTTTTTAAAAACTGAATAAATTATTTTCGACAAAATATTTTCATTTTTGAAAAATATTATCTTTATTTTTTCAGTATTTTAAAAGAATTTTATTTTGTAAAAACTGGAAAAATAATTTTGTAAATACTATTTTTTTTGAAAAATTAAAAATCATTTTTAACAAAATATCTTTGTTTTTTAAAAACTGAAAAAATTATTTTTATTAAAATATTTTTCGTTGTTGAAAAATATTATTTTTATTTTTTCAGTTTTTCAAAAGGATTTTATTTTGTAAAAACTTAAAAAATAAATTTGTAAAAACTAATTTTTTTTGTAAAAGTAGAAAAAATTTTGTTTTTGAGCAGATATTGACATATGGCGCATGTATATTACACACCCGTGCAAGATTGATTTAATGTTATCTCTGTGGTATTAAATTCACCCCAAACAAGAATATGGTGGATATAGGTCGCCCATAATAAGGTGTGCAAATAATTTTTCCGAACAAGTTTGATGGATAATTAATTTATGTATTATCTCGATTCTGTTCATCCCATAACATTTTGTGATCGTTAATTAGGTCCCTTACATTTAAAGTAATTAATTATGAATTATAACATCAAGGAATAGCACAGAACGAAAGGTACTCTTTTATTATATTTTTTTAAATTAGCTTTAACCTGTGTGAAGGAGTTTTATTATAAAATTTAGTCAGTCTTTTCATAATAAACCACTAACTTGTATGACCAAATTTTCGTATGAAATATTGGTCAATGGTCATTTGTTTCATTATTCTAATCGGTATGATCAAAGTTGAGATTACGTAATAAAAGATTCTATATTTAAATAAAAGAGCTGCGCTGTCAAAATCTAATAAAATATAAAAGCTGTCAATCAAGAAAATTAAAAATTGGAGAAAAGGATATGTTATAACCTTTTAGAAAGATTTAAAGTAAATGAAACCTTTTCTCTTTAATAAAACAAACAAAAATTTAGGATAATTTACGCGGTATGCCCATTGAAAACATCAGTTAACACCATGTTGAGATATATATAGGCGATGATGATAAACCTCCGTTAAGGGTCAATAAGGGAGTCATATCTGAGCCTAATAGCTACTTATGTAATTAGGCTACTCTTGTAATTAGCTTATTTTCTGTAGTTAGGCTATATGTGTAAGTAGGCTATTTCTGTAATTGATTAGGCTACATTTGCAAAGGCTATATTTAATATATAGTCTTAGGGGTCATTTGGACAGGGCTGAGGGGTCATTTGATGAAATAATATCTTCTCTTCTTCTTCGAGAGTCTTCCGAAACTCTCCTCCTTCTCTCTACTTTCTCTCTCTAAATTTCTTCGATATTGAGCATGTTTTCATGGTATCAGAGCCTGTATAATGATCCGATGATGCTCTTGTGTGAATCAATGGTTCATTTTCTGATAAAAAATTCAAGGTTTTTCTGAGATCGAAAGATCGATGGTGTTTTTGACCCTATTAGGGTTCTTCCGAGTCTCTACCTTCACGATCTATGACTGTTCCTTCTCTATTGAACGGTTCAATCGTCTATTGTGAAATTTTCGGAGATTTTCCAGTGAGTTTTCAACCTCTAGGGTTTTCTGGTGGTCAAATCGGTTGTTTGATTGCCATCCGGTGGTTTGATACTCATTTTGCTGAGGTTTTGGTTATTGTCGGTACTGTTGCGACATCATTGACGGTATTTGCGGTAAAGTTTTGACGGTTACTCCTAGGGTTCATACCTAGGGTTTTATCTGTTGTTAAAGGCCGATCTTCTCCGGTTGCGAAGAAGGACGGTAACCTCGTTCCTATTCTTTGGTTGTGATTCTTTGACTGTGTGTGTGATTGTTTGATTCTAGCTGTGAATAACCTCTTTGAGTTGTGAGTACTGATTGTGTAGATTGTGAATATTGATTTTGGTGATATTTGCAAAAGGTTTAATTCATTTGAGCATGGCTGCTAACATGAATGCTGGTGGTTCTGGTGGTAGCTCTGGTTCTATCGATCCTTCCAGTCCTTTGTTTGTACATTCTTCTGATGTGCCTGGTGCATGCCTTGTTCCCACTCCTTTCTCAGGTAGTGGGTATGGAGGTTGGAAACGTAAGATGACTATGGCTTTATCTGCTAAAAATAAAATTTGTTTCATTGATGGTTCCTTTTCCCGACCTAGTAATAATGTGAGCCAATAGAGGTTGTGGGATAGATGTAACATGCTAGTTATGTCATGGTTAACTTCTTCTGTGTCATCTCAAATAGCTGATAGCGTTCAATATTCTGACACTGCTCAAAGCATGTGGTCTCAACTTGAGAAAAGATATGGTACCCCTAATAAAACCAAAATCTTTGAGATTGAAAGGGAACTTTCTCAGACATCCCAAGGCTCCCTTGATATAGCCTCATACTTCAACAAACTCAAAAGTTTGTGGGATGAATTGGGGACAATGTGCCCAAACCATGGACAGAGGTGCACTTGTGCTGCCAAGAATGGTATTATTGAGGAAGATGATGAAAACAAGATTTATCAGTTTCTTATGGGATTGAATGAGACATATTTGGGAGTAAGGAGTAATTTGTTAATGATGCAACAATTTCCTTCCCTTGACAGTGTTTATAATATTGTGCTCAATGATGAGAAACAGAGACAAGTCAAGTCTGTCTCTCATATCAGCCCAGACTCTATGTCTTTTAATGTTCACGCTGACAGGCCTCCTGCTGGGTCCAACCAGGGTAAATTGACTGGTTCTAATTTCAGACCTAGAGTCAACTTTGAGCAAAATAGAGGAAACTTATTTTGCAGATATTGCAAGAAGTCTGGACACTTAATTGATAAGTGTTTCAAGCTCCATGGTTTTCCTCAAAACAACTCTTACACCAAGGGAAGGAAATCTGCAGCTGCTCATCTTTCTACTAGTCCTGATTGTGTGTCTGATGATACAGGAAACTCAAGTCTGTCTGTTCCTCTAGGGGATCCTATTGCCAGCCAACCTGTGATACCAGGGTTGAGCAGACAGCAATGTGCTCAGATTGTGAATTTGATTCAACAGACTCTTTCAAAGGATTCTAGTGATCAAGCTTCTTCTCCCATGTGTTCTGCTAATTTTGCTGGTACTATGATGTCTGAGAGTCTTGTTTCTGATTCCAAATTGTGCTTGCTTACAAACATAAATTCTACTACCTGGATCATTGATTCAGGGGCTTCTAATCATATGACTTATGATAAAAATCTACTTTTTGATATTATACCCTTAGCTATCCCTTACCTTGTTTCCCTTCCTAATGGTTATAAAGTAAAGGTAACTTGTACAGGATCATTTGCATTGACTTCTTCTCTTACTCTTCACAATGTGCTCTTGGTCCCTTCTTTCAAACATAATTTGATTTCTGTTCATAAGTTGATGAAACAATTGAATTGCTTGGTTCTGTTCACACCAACCTCATGTCTCCTTTACCTGTTACAGGACCTTTCTCTAAAGAGGCTTCTGGATCTTGGTAAAGAGGAGGCTGGTCTGTACAAGTACTCTTGGTCACCTCCTTCCTCTTCTGCCTCTTCCAAGCCCTCTTCTCCTTTTGAGCATATTGTTTCAAATGTTTGTAATGATGATGTTGTTTCTGATAGCAAACATTTTAGCTCAATTGTGCAATCTTCCAGTTGTAATAATGCTGCTAATGCTGATATGAACTATATTTGGCATTTGCGATTAGCTCACACTTCCTTTGCTAATATGAAACATGTTTCTGGTTTACCTTTTTCTTTTGCTGCTAAACAACCTTTTCCTTGTTCTATTTGTCCTATGGCAAAACAAACCAGACTGCCTTTCCTTGATAGTAGCATTAGCACTACTAAACTCTTCCAACTTATACATGTAGATACTTGGGGCCCTTATCATACTTCCACTTCCCTT
This sequence comes from Nicotiana benthamiana, assembly GCA_034376525.1. NCBI lineage: Eukaryota > Viridiplantae > Streptophyta > Magnoliopsida > Solanales > Solanaceae > Nicotiana > Nicotiana benthamiana. The sequence goes on from CM067330.1 coordinate 104,397,722, forward strand.
GGCAGTAAATACTTTCTCACCATAGTTGATGATTTTTCTAGGGCCACCTGGACACACCTGATGGGTTCTAAAAGTAATGCCTTCCCTCTACTTAAACCTTTTATCTCCTATGTTCAGACTCAGTTCCATTCCATGGTCCAGGTTGTCAGGAGTGATAATGCCCTGGAACCGGAGAAAATCGGCCTTTAACAACAGATAAAACCCTAGGTATGAACCCTAGGAGTAACCGTCAAAAATTTACCGCAAATACCGTCAATGATGTCGCAACAGTACCGACAATAACCAAAACCTCAGCAAAATGAGTATCAAACCACCGGATGGCAATCAAACAACCGATTTGACCACCAGAAAACCCTAGAGGTTGAAAACTCACCGGAAAATCTCCGAAAATTTCACAATAGACGATTGAACCGTTCAATAGAGAAGGAACAGTCATAGATCGTGAAGGTAGAGACTCGGAAGAACCCTAATAGGGTCAAAAACATCATCGATCTTTCGATCTCAGAAAAACCTCGAATTTTTCATCAGAACATACAAATTAGAACATTGTAGTACATTTGGTTTGGATACAGTATTCCAAATTAGAATAGTGTAGTATGTTTTGTTAGAATATTATGGTATGTTTAGTTTGGATACTGTATTCTTCATTAGAATATTAGGGTAAGCTAGGTTTAGATTTTTCGAATTAGAATATTGTGGTATCTTTAATTTGAATAATATATTCCAAATTAAAGTATATGGTCTGTTCAATTAGAATATTTTATTCCAAATTAGTATATATGGTAAATTAAATTTGGATTGTATTCCAAAGTAGAATAGTGATATGTTTTAGAATATATGGAGGTATAGCGTGTAATATTTTTGGAATATTTGATGTAATTTCAAAACTTAGGTATATTATGAAAGTGAGTTTTATAAACGGATATACCATGTAATTTTCCCAAAATTTTAACCCAAAAAAAAAAAGACAAATTAACAAAGGGGTTAGGTAATATAGGTGATGATTTGCAGAAAAAATTAGGTTATTTTATTCTTTTGTAGGAAGGTGAGATTGGTTTTATATTAGCGATTGATTAGAGAGAAAAGTTGGCAGCATTCCTAATTCACTTTGTAATATTTGGTTTCTCATACTTAATTGGGATTTGAATTTTATCTCTCCTGTTTTTTCGCTATTACATTGGAGATTTTTTTTTTTAAAAAAAAACAATAAGGAGGAAAACTCAATTAAGAATTGTGCAGAATATAATAATAATGTTATAAAATAATACAAGAACAAGAACAATATTGCAGAGCAAGGTAGGGAGAGGAGAATTCTTATTGATATTTTTGGGATGATCTACAATGGGGTAATACCCCTCTATTTATAGGAGGAAAAATAACTTAGCCTCAAAGTAAAACTCTTCTATAAGATAGACATTCACTCTAATTAGAGTTCTATTCTTAACACTCCCTCTTGAATGTCTACTCAATAAATAATGTGCCTCGTTAAAACCTTAACTGAAATAAAACCCAATGGAAAAAAAATTCTAGAAAAGGGAAAAGAGTACACATATTTAGAAATGCACCTATTGGTTGCCTCGTTAAAAACCTTGCAAGGAAAACCCAGTGGGACAAAACCTTGTAAGGGAAAAAGAGTGCAACGCGCATTAACTCCCCCTGAAGAGAGCATCAATTCACATCCTTGAGTCTTCGCATCCCAATCTTGTGCACTAGCTTCAAGAGATCGTTAGTAGAGATTTGATAAATAAATCAGCCATATTAACTATAATGAATATTTGCACCTTGAAATCATAACTCGTGATAGATATATAATGTCTTCACAAATATCGTGGAATGGCTCTTCAATAATTCCATAGAGATATCCTCGCCATCATATTATCATAGTAATAGCAAGATATATTTGTGCATAATTTGCATTAATGAAGTGGTACCTCAAGATCAAGAATTGTAGATTCTTCAAGCAACTTAAATCCTTCATGGGTTGTTATATAAGTTAAGTCATATAAGTCATATAATTGACTTTAGATGCATATCAAGTTTTCATGTCATGCTAAACAAATAAGATATCGAAAACTGATTACACATACCATTGACTTTATACTTTCAAGTATTCGAACTACATGTCCAAAATTACATGTCTTTCATATGGAATCAATTCTACTTGAATTGTATCTCTTCCATTTGGCCAATATTTTTGTTTGTATTCGACAAACATAAGATCCTCATCGATATTTAGCGCTATCATAGATGTCGTCGACGAACATTTTATATCGGTTCCAGTAAATTTTCATAAATACATAACATGGAGATCTCTTCATTCATACATTCAGGTACCTGAATCTCTCATGAGATTTTATGAAGCGTTATCTCATGTGATCTTCTAGAGCACTTGCCTCCTTATTGTGATCACTTTGATCATTTGATCATCTTCTTTACTAAGAAGTTCTTTGAAACCGATTTGTCTATACACTTTAAGCGTATCAAAGACTTTGTCCTTCTAGGACTTAATATGAGCATTTGCAGTGAGAATATAGTTACTTTCTTTGGGTCAGCAAATGCGTATGGCATGCTTTGCAATATGTTGCAATTGAATTATCCTTTTATGAACTTCAGGTTCATATTATGATATTCGAGGATCTATATATACAAATGATAATTCATCCCATGTAACCTTTTCTCAAGTGTTTATCATGTCTCCCCCTCATGTTAGGAAAACTAACTTGTTTTCTCAACTTTGGGAAATCATCTTTGTGCATTATCATGTTAATATACACAGCACATTAATAATAATAAGATGAAATTATTTGGTTCCTGACCCTGAACCACTTGTGAGGGGAGAATATAATATACTCTCGTGTATAGCGTATATCAAATTGATATAGATAACTTTGTTCTCATAAGCAATAATTTAGCTATTAAATGGAGGCACTCAATAAATTATTTTGCTAAACCAACTATGATGTAAACCAACTTATCAAGATGAACTATCTTGAATAGAAAATCTGGAAATTATACTCGAAATTAGATTACTGAGCAATTTACCTCGCAAGCACCGGCCAGGCTGCAGGTTAATAATAATCGCACATGTAACCATATCATAGATGCATCATACGTGGTATACATGGCAGGCGAATGGGCCCATATTCACCTTTGATATTTCCAGAATTTATGGGATTCAACCCCAACTTTAGTTGGTCAATTAATTTAATGAGAACAAGTAATACAAGAAAATTCGTAAAGAACTTTCTAGTTCTTTAATATTTACCCATGTGAATTCTCTATTATTGTTGCACATCATACTTAAATTGATATGGCTAACCCGAATGCCAATTGAATAAATTATCAATATTGATAAGTTCATGTTTATACCATGACATGTGCAATTCTCAATAAACTCCAAGTTTATTATAATATGGATTTTTATATCAATTAACATCCACTTTATTGTGGCATTCTTTTGTTTGTGTAGTACAAACTGGAGAATAAAACGGGTAGCTTTTCATAGACAGATTATCCCGCTACAAGTTGTAGTAATAGAAGATATCAAATCTCTTCTTTATTTATTGTCTCAATATAATCAACCGCTTTCACATATACTTTGGAAACTGAATAAGTTTCTTTGAGACTTACTACAACACAATACCTTATTGGTAATCAATTGTGTTTCTCCAACATAGTAATAATTGGCTCTTCTAGAGCTCTCAATTAATTTTGTACTACCACAAATTCATCAACATCCATGTGGTGAATATCTCTTTTAAAGAGAAAGTTATACCATTATGGTCATGGTCAAAATTATATGCAAGATATGTTTCTTGTATTATCGTTGTCCTTTAATAATCCTATTTCCAAAATATTTTGGCGTACAATAGGTACGTGACCAATGATCCTTCATGCCATAATAATGACATTATTTTCATATATCATCTCAAACCTCCTTCTAGAGGTGATGTGATATATTCACTACCACTAGCACGTTCATATTCTTCCAAGAATGAATATGTATTCATAAATCATATGTTGTTATATTCACACCATGAATGGATCATAATCATCTGTATGTGCTATATAAAATCTCATGTCAAATATTACTTTCATAAAGTGAAAGATTATTTTGAGAATCTTTATTATTCTCATTATCACAATGATGACGATTATAATTCCGTCTATTGACACGTCCATATTCATTGATACCTTCACGGTAATAATTTTATCTTCTTTCAGACTTATCACATACTGCTATCACATTCTCTGCGGGGATATGTAATTTTGTTATCCTTTTCAAGTCCGTGAATGCGTCAGGCATTTGATTTGCTATTCTTTGCAAATGGATAATATTTTGCACCTCTTTTTCACAAATAGAGGTATGTGGATCAAGATGAGATAATGATGGATTTTTCCACAAAATTTTCCGTTTGTTTTCACCACCAACTTCTCCCCCTAATTTTGGAAAAAGTGTATCATCGAATCGACAGTCTGCAAATCGGATCCATTTTGGTGTGATATGGCGGTGCTACAGGCACATATACTGCGCATCCAAAAATTCTTAAATGGGATATATTTGGTTCATGACCCAAAACTAATTGCAACTGCATGCAAAATGGCGTGACCCCAAACCGAAGTGGGCAACCTCATTTTCATGAGTAATGGTCTTGCAATCAACTGCAGACGTTTAATTAAAGATTCTGCAAGACCATTTTGAGTGTGAACATGAGCTACAGGATGTTCCACTTTTATCCCAATTGAACATTGCATTCTCTATGATAAATATTGTTCCTTTAGGCAGAGTTATAGTTGCTCTTCCGGAGCCTTCAATCAATTTACTACTACCAGAAATTATAGTAACATCTGCCTTACACATACTTAAATGAGAGAAATATTTCTTCTCTTTGAGTATCGTATGTATGGTACATGAATCAATTAAATAAATATTTTTACAGTTGGACGTTGATCCAAGCTTGCTTTGTGAGATATCCATATTTGCTTCCCATGGTTTGACATACAAAAGAAATATAATGCTGTGTGTATAATACTTAACAATATGATTGGTTGTATAAACATTGGTGTTTACAAAAGTCATACTAACACATCGTCTTTTCACCAGAACAACTTTATTAATAGAATTCATGTACACAATATTTACACATAACTTAGTTGAGATATGGTGTAAACGTAATAATATGTACTTTATATAGACATAATTACACTACTGATGCAAAATTTAAACTACAATGCATACGGGACTAGAATATTCTTTGCTGCATGTTCATATAAACTGTATCACATGAGATTAGTAGTGTTTCATTCACAATAGAATTGCTATATGACGCAACATACGTCATTTGAAATCTATGTAAGTACACCAACTTTTATTACGTGATACACAGTATAATGCAACTGGAAACTAACTGAAATACAAGTAAAATAGTGGAAGAAATACGATCATAGAATTAACACCCCAAATAACAAAAGAGTTATTTATTAGAGTATGTCCTACCCGCAAGCGTCTTAATTTTATTATTACAATTATGCAGAAAAGTAACACAGAAACTATTGCACAAAGAAGAAAGCATAAAATGATTACAACAAGAGATATGACAAATGTGTTACTTTGATAAACTTGACAATTTGTAATAAAGTAAGTACATAGTTTCTTAACATACACTAGTTATGTGCAAAAATGCTAGGATGGGTTGGTGGCATATTATTCGAATCGTATGATAACATTTGCACAACAAACCATAAGTAAATAATAATATTATTTGTCACTGTAGCATGATTTATAGTCTTTCGATGACAAGATGACTATATTTATACCAACAAACTTATTAAATTGTTGTTAAATGTTGGATTATATTAATTCATGGAAATGCAACAACTTATGGCAAACCATGTACATCAATGTAAATTTATTGCAGAATTATATTCAGAAACAGACTTAAAGTCTTGGAGCCTCAGATGAGCCCAATCATATCGTGCTTGTGGCAGAGTGACCAACTTCAGGTTGTCATATCTCTCCTTTAAGCCATTCCACAAGATAAGTGGATCTTTGACTGTGAGATATTCAATTTTCAAACCTTCATCAAGATGATGGCGCAAGAAAATCAAGGCCTTAGCACAGTCTTGGGTGGATGCATTATCTCTATCTTTAATGGCGTCTCCAAGACCCATTGCATCCAAATGGATTTCAGCATCCAATACCCATGTCATGTAGTTCTTGCCCGAAATTTCAAGGGCAACGAACTTTCTTTTCATAATGTCGGACATAGTTATTACACACCTAATATTTTTTTTTAATCATTATAATAACACTAGTTATTTAATGTTCACTTTATTCCTCTTTTAAAATAAAGGAAGGAGTTACTGCAAAGAGGTATTCAATGAAATTTCAATACCTGATCGTATACTTACAGTGCTATACTCAACCACCAGCAATTCCAAGGAATTTCTTCCGTTGATTCTTTTTCTTCTCAAATATAACCCTTAATTTTCTCAAAGAGATTCTTGAGATAGTAGAGCTTCGTGCTGATAACGTGTTATAAAATAATACAAGAACAAGAACAATATTGCAGAGCAAGGTAGGGAGAGGAGAATTCTTATTGATATTTTTGGGATGATCTACAATGGGGTAATACCCCTCTATTTATAGGAGGAAAAATGACTTAGCCTCAAAGTAAAACTCTTCTATAAGATAGACATTCTCTCTAATTAGAGTTCTATTCTTAACAAATAACATAAATCCAGTAATATTCCACAACGTACAAGAATTGCGTAGAATATTCAATTTATATAGAAGCATCTTTTACAAAACTTGAATTTCTACCTATGGCATGCACAACCTTCTTTTTGAAGTCGATTTAAATTTATATTACGATAAATTAGGAAAAAAGAAAGAGGATTATGTGATTCTATAGAAAATAAATTCAACGGAAATTATTGACATACGGTTCGAGCAGTTTTTTTCTCCTCATTTTTTTTCTTCTTGCCCTTATAGTTTATTTTCTGATAGATTTTGCTCTATAGTTAATGGCTGAGAAATAAAAACATACAAACTTGTAACGACCCGGCCGGTCGTCATGTGAGTTATCGCCCTATTTCCCTCATATTATGTTTCCCTATGCTTCATTATCGGTATTTGAGGTGATCGAGTAGAATTTGGATTGTTTTTAGATGGAAATGAGACACTTAGTCTCTTAAAGGGAAGCTTGTTTTGGAAAAGTCAACAGGAAGTTGACTATGTAGTTAGAGGGCTCAGATGTGAATTCTGATGTTTCGGTTAGCTTCGGGGGATGATTTGTGACTTAGGAGTGCGATCAGAATTGATTTTGGAGGTTCGGTGTATAATTAGGCTTGAATTGGCGAAGTTAGTATTTTGGCGAAATCCGGTGGATATGTTAGATTTTGATCCGAGGCTCGGAATGGAATTTCGAGAGTTACAGTAGCTCCGTTAGGTGATTTTAGATATGCGTGCAAAGTTTCAGGTCATTCAGAGGTGTTTAGGTAAGGTTTTTTATCGAATGTGCAATTCGGAAGTTTTTAAGAAACTTAGGCTTTGATTTAATTATAATTAAGGATTTTGATGTTAACGATAGTGTTTTGAAGATTTAAGCAAGTTTGAATAAGGTATTAGATCATGTCTGTGTTTTTGGCTGAGGTCCCGGGGGCCTCGAGGTGAGATCGGGTGTTAAAACGAGAAGTTTTTGAGTTTGGATTCAGGTTTGTATTGCGTTATTTCTGCATATGCGAAAAAGGGACCGCATAAGCGGTTCCGCGGATGCAGTATATTGGTCGCAGAATCGGTCCTTGAAGGACCAGGGCTTTCCGCAGAAGCGGACAAAAATTCGCAAATGCGGTGACCGCAAAAGCGATTCTAGACCGCAAAAGCAGTCCGGTGGATTTTAAATGAGAACGCATAAGCGGTCGTTTGGTCGCAAATGTGGTGACCGCAGGTGCGACATAATAACCGCAGAAGCGGCAACCGGTCTGGGTTAAGTGAACAGTGGTTCAGGATTTTGAAAGAGAAGAAAAATATTTTGGACTTTGACATGGGCGGTTTCTTGGGCGGTTTTGAAGAGAATTCGAAGGGGTTTCACCATGTATGAATTATTGGACTCTGATTATGTTATTATGGTGTAAAAATATGAACTAACCACTAAATTCCAAATAATTAAAGGTTAAAAATGGAGGTTAGGGCTTGAAACTTAATAGAGCTTAAATGTGGGTTTTGAAGGGGCAATTGAACTCCGATTTTAGTAAATTTAATATGTATATATTCGTGGAGAGATGAGGAGTCTGTTGATATAAATTTTGTAATTTTTTCGAGAAGTGGCACCGGGACTCGGATTTTGCCAACTTTGTGATTTTTGGCATTTTTCGAGTCTTTTCGATTGGGTTGTGGTTTTTGCCAGATTCGATGCGCGAGGAGGTCGATTCGAGAGGAAGGGCATTGCGGGCTAGTCTTCGGCCGGCTTTAGGTGAGTAATAGATGTAGATGATGACCTGAGGGTTTGAAACCCTGGCATATCACATTGTGATGCTATATTGAGGCGAGACATGCACTCCATGACGAGTGTGGGGTTAATTGGGGGTTATGGTTTAGTCCGCCCTGAACAGTGTCCAAGCTAAGCTTTGGATTATAGATTGATTGATAAACATCCTACTTGGATTGTTATGACATATTTGTACTGTGTGCCGACTATTTTAATCCCTTGGCGATTATTATCACTGCTTCCATGATATTCAGCATGCTATATGACCCCCGTCCTGAGTTTTAAACACTGTTTCGAAATACTTAGTCACCTTTGTTTTAAAGACTTAAACGGCAGTTTTCCTTATAATTGGAACTGAGAATTAAAATCTAACTTTGTTGTATAACTCAGATGCATATTCTGGACTGAGTGTGGATCGGGCTGCACGCCGCAACGATGTCATGATGATATTACGCTTTGGCTGTAGGAGCCCCTCCGGAGTCTGAACCCCCACAGTGATTGCGTGTACCCAAATGAATCGGGCTGTGTGCCGCAATGGTCATGTGCATTGCATTGCATTCATGCTTTGTTGTTATCTAATTTATCTGGTTCTATTTTGTTGTCATTTCACCGTTAATTATGCTAATTTAGTTTTAGCTTTACATTGTGGTATTTTCTAGATTTCTTACTTTCAGCTATTATATATGTCTATTACCACTGAGTTGGAAGTACTCACTTTACTCCCTGCACCATGTGTGCAGATTCAGGAGCATCGGGAGCTTAGTCGAGCTGTTTGCTGTTTCCAGATTTATTACGGAGTTGTCGAGGTAGCTGCCAGGCGTCCGTAGAAACCGACTCCTCCCGTATCACATTGTTTTTCCGCATCTTTGACTCTCATTTGTTTGGATTTGCTACTCAATTGTAATTAGAGGCTCTAGACTCGTGATCCCAGATCTGTTGGGAGTCGTATTGGCACTTGTTATCGTTTTCGTACTATTTCTGTCTATTATCACTATTTAAAACTGTATTATCTGATATTTTAACTCTATTAATTGAAAATTGATTTTCGTACTTGAGTTGAGAGTTTTCCAATGGTCGGGCTTGCCTAGCAATTGTTGTTGGGTGCCATCACGATCGGGATTGGGGTCGTGACAAATTGGTATCAGAGCCTAGGTTACTAGGCTTCATGAGTCATGAGCCGGTTAGTAGAGTCTCGTGAATTGGTACGGAGACGTCTGTATTAATCCTCGAGAGGCTGCAAAACCATTAGGAAAACCCTTCATATTCTTGAACTCTTGTCAAGCAACTTTGTTGTTCTGAAACCTAAACTTATGTATTCTATTCTCTCGTAGATGGCGAGAACCCGTGCTACCGAACGTGACGGACGACCACCATTTCTACCCGCTAGAGGCCGTGGTCGTGGTCGAGGGAGACCAGAGAGGGCACCACTTGCAGATCCACTAGCTGCCGAGGTTCAGGACTAGCCTCAGTTGTAGATGCTCCAGCAGCACCTGTTTAGGTATCGGCAGTGCCCATCGTGATTCCTGGTCTCCAGAAGGCTTTAGCTCACATCTTATCTGTCTGCACTAGCCTGGTCAGGCAGTCTCAGCGACCACTGAAGCAGCTACTTCTCAGACCGGGGGTGGTCAACAGACCCCCGCTTCTCGCACACCGGAGCAGGGTGTTCAGGGATTGCAGACATCGGGAGCAGCTCCGACTCAGCCAGTTGCACCAGTTGCCCCAGTTGCGAAAGTCGCACCTGCTCCCGACTTTTGGTTCTAGCTATGCCAGACGAGGAGCAACATGGAGGTGGATTTTACTACTTTCCAGTTCTCAGGACCTACATTTACATAATGGGAGGAGTTTGAGAGGTGTAGGCATGTTGGAGCAACGCCCCTTACTTGGTAGCAGTTATCCACTCTCTTTCTGTAGAAGTATGTACTGTAGTCTCGCAGGGAGGAGCTGCTTCGTCAATTTTAATGGTTGGTTCAGGGAGGCATGACTGTGACCCAGTATGAGTTGAGGTTTACGCAGCTAGCTCGGCATGCTACTTGGATGATCCCCACATATAGGGAGAGGATTAGGAGGTTCGTGGATGGTCTCAACTATCCCGTCCACATTTTGATGACTAGAGAGAGGGTTGTGGCCGCCTCATTTGAGAAGTTAGTTGATATGGTTTGACAGATTTAGACAAATCACCGTCGGGAGCGTGAGGAGAGGGAGGCCAAAAGTCCTAGAGGTTCAGGTAGCTTCAATGGTGCTCCGTCTAGGGGTTAGTTCCAGTGTGACAGAGATCGTTCCTTCAGACCTCCTCTATCAGGTTGTACAGAGTCCAGTGGGTCTTTTTCAGGCAGTGGTTATTAGGGTTATCAGCACGGCCAGTCTTCACTTAGCGCCCTTCCAGCTCAAAGCTCTACTTCTGCCTCTTCAGCCTCGGGTTCGTCTCCAGCGAGGGGTTCCCTTCAGTCCCCTTATCCACCTCTGATCGTTGCTATGAGTGCGGTGAGTTTGGTCACATGAGGAGACAGTGTCCTCAGCTTCGTGGTGGTCAATCTCAGTAGAAGGATCAGCCCTCATCTTCTGCTCCTGTTTAACCAGCACCCACTCAGTCAGCTTGGGGTGGAGGCCAGGTAGCCAGAGGCCGCCCCAGGGGTGGAGACCAAACTGGCGGTGGTTAGACACGATTCTATGCTCTTCCAGATATGAGGGACGCCATTGCATCAGATGATGTTATCACATGTATTATCTCAGTCTGCCATATGGATGCCTCTGTTTGGTTTGATCCCGGATCTACCTATTCCTATGTATCTTCATATTTTTCTCATCACTTGGGTATGACCCGTTGTTGTCTCGCCTTACCTGCGCATGTATCTACCTCGATGGGTGATACTGTTATTGCGCATCATGTAGATCGATCGTGTCTGGTGGCTATTGGGGGTCTGGAGACCCGAGTTGACTTGTTATTGTTGGGCATGGTAGATTTTAACGTGATTCTGGATATGGATTGGCTATCCCTGTACCATGCTATTCTGGACTGTCATGCCAAGACAATTACATTGTCTATTCCGAGTGTTCCAAGGATCTAGTGGCGAGGTATGACTGATTATGTGCCCAGCAAGGTGATTTCTTTCTTAAAGGCCCAGCGGATGGTTGGGAAGGATTGTTTATCATATTTCGATTTTGTGAGAGATGTCAGAGCTGAGACTCCTAGTCTTGATTCGGTTCCCCTTGTGAGGGATTTTCCTAATATGTTTCAAGCAAACCTTTATGGCATGCTGTTAGACGGGGACATTGATTTCGGTATTGATCTAGTGCCTGGCACTCAGCCCATCTCTGTTTCTCCATATCATATGGCGCCAACTGAGTTAAAGGACTTGAAGGAGCAGCTTCAGGAACTCCTACATAAGGGGTTCATTCGCCCGAGTGTGTCACCGTGGGGTGCACCGGTCATATTTGTGATGAAGAAGGATGGCACGATGAGAATGTGCATTGACTACAAACAGTTGAACAAGGTGACAGTGAAGAACAAGTATCCAATACCCCGTATTGAGGATTTGATCTCCGTTCAGGCTATCACCAGCTGAAGATTAGGGATTCAGATATTATGAAGATGGCTTTGAGGACGAGATATGGGCACTATGAGTTTCTGGTTATGTCGTTTGGGTTGACTAATGCCCTAGCCGCGTTCATGCACTTTATGAACAGTGTATTTAGACCGTATATGGATTCATTTGTGATTGGGTTTATTAATGATATCCTGGTGTACTCGCATAGCCAAGAGGAGCACACACATCATTTGAGGGTGGTATTGCAGAGACTGAGAGAGGAGAAGCTCTATATACAGTTCTCCAAGTGTGAGTTCTGGCTTAGTTCTGTGTCTTTTCTGGGAAACATGGTGTCCAGTGATGGTATTCAGGTTGATCCAAAGAAGATTGAGGCGGTGCAGAATTGTCCTAGATCACCCTCAACCATTGAAATTCGGAGTTTCCTCAGTTTGGCGGGTTATTATCGCAAGTTCGTTCAAGGTTTTTCCTCTATTGCTTCACCTTTGAACAAGTTAACGCAGAAGAAAGATCTATTTGGTTAGTCAGATGAGTGTGAGGAGAGCTTTCAGAAGCTCAAGACATCTTTGACCACAACTCTGGTATTAGTATTGCCATCTGCTTCAGGTTCTTACACGGTGTGTTGTGATGTTTCGAGAGTTGGAATCTGGTATGTATTGATGCATGGGGTAGAGTTATTGCTTATGCTTCTCGTTAGTTGAAGCTCCATGAGAAGAACTACCCTGTTCATGACTTAGAGTTGGCTGCTATAGTTCATGTTTTGAAGATTTGAAGGCATTATTTATATGGCGTGTCTTGTGAGGTATTCACGGACCATAGCAGTCTTCAGCACTTGTTCAAGCAAAAGGATCTTAATTTGAAGCATCAAAGGTGGATTGAGTTACTCAAGGACTATGATATTACCATTTTGTATCACCTGGGGAAGGCTAACGTAGTGGCTGATGCTTTGAGCCGAAAGAAGATTAGTATGGGTAGTTTGGCGTACATTCCAATTGGGGAGAATACCTTTGCAGTGGATGTCCAGGATTTGGACAATCAGATGGTGAGATTGGATATTTTTGAGCCTAGTCAGGTGTTGGCTTGTGTGATTTCTCGATCTTCCCTGTATTACCGCATTAGAGAGCGCTAGTATGATGACCCGCATTTGCTTGTCCTGAAAGACAGGGTTCAACATGATGATGCCAGAGATGTGACTATTGGTGATGATGGTGTGTTGAGAATGCAGGGCCGGATTTGCGTGCCCAATGTGGATGGGCTTCGGGAGTTGATATTGGAGGAGGCCCACATCTCGCGGTATTCCATTCATCCTGGTGTCGCGAAGATGTATGAGTATTTGAGGTAGAATTACTGGTGGAGGAGAATGAAAAAGGATATTGTGAGTTATATAGCTCGGTGTCTCAATTGCAGCAGGTCAAATATGAGCATCAGAGGCCCGGTGGTGTATTTCAGCGGATGGATATTCCAGAGTGGAAATGGGGGAAGATTACTATAGATTTTTTGATTGGTCTCCCTCGTACCTTGAAGAAGTTCGATTCGATTTGGGTGAATCTGGATAGGCTGACCAAGTCAGCCTACTTCATTCCAGTGTGTACTACCTATTCTTTGGAGCGGTTAGCAGAGATTTTCATCCGGAAGATTGTACGGTTGCATGGGGTTCCAGTTTCCATTGTCTCATATAGGGGTACCCAGTTTACTTCCCAGTTCTGGATGACTTTTCATCGAGAGTTGGATACTCACATAGAGTAAAGCACAGTTTTTCATCCTCAGATGGACGGGCAGTCCGAGCGTACTATCGAGATAATGGAGGACATGTTGCGTGCCTGTGTTATTGATTTTGGAGGTTCTTGGGCTGATTTCTTGCCACTTGTAAGAGTTTGCTTACAATAACATCCACCAATCCAGTATTCAGATGGCGCCGTATGAGGTCTTATATGGGAGATAGTGTAGATCTATGGTTGGTTTGTTTGAGCCTGGCGAGGCTAGACTATTGGGGACAGAATTAGTTAAGGACGCCTTAGAGAAGGTGAAAGTGATCCAGGAGAAGCTTCGTACAGCTCAGTCGCGTCAGAAGAGTTATGCGGACTGGAAGGTTCAAGATGTATCTTATATGGTGGGCGAGAAGGTCTTGTTGAATGTTTTGCCTATGAAGGGCGTTATGAGGTTTGGAAAGAAAGGGAAGCTGAGTCCACGGTTCATTGGACCTTTTGAGATACTTAGGAGGATTAGGGAGGTGGCATATATGCTTGCTTTGCCACCTGGTTTGTCGAGAGTTCATCTGGTGTTCCATGTTTCTCTGCTCCGGAAGTATGTTGAGGACCATTTTATGTGTTAGACTTCAGCACGATCCAGTTGGATGAGGACTTGACCTTTGATGTGGAGCCAGTGGCTATTTTGGGTCGTCAGGTTCGGAAGTTGAGATCTAAGGATATAGCTTCGCTGAAGGTGCAGTGGAGAGGTCGGCCCGTAGAGGAGGCCACTTGGGAGACCGAGTAGGAGATGCGGAGCAGATATCCTCAAATATTTGAGACTTTAGGTATATTTCTTGACCCGATCAAGGATGAGTGTTTGTTTTAGTTGGAGAGGATATGACGACCTGGCCCGTCGCCACATGAGTTACCGCCCCGTTTCCCTCATATTATGTTTCCCTATTCTTCATTATCGGTATCTGAGACACTTAGATGGAATTTGGACTACTTTTAGATGGAAATGAGACGTTTAGTCTCTTAAAGGGAAGCTTATTTTGGAAAAGTCAATAGGAAGTTGACTATGTAGTTAGAGGTCTCAGATGTGAATTCTGATGTTTCTGTTAGCTTCGGTGGATGATTTGTGACTTCGGAGTACGATCGAAATTGATTTTGGAGGTCCGATGTAGAATAAGGCTTGAATTGGCGAAGTTAGTATTTTAGCGAAATCCGGTGAATAGGTGAGATTTTGAACGGAGGGTCGGAATGGAATCCGAGAGTTGAAGTAGCTCCGTTAGGTTATTTTGGATATGCATGCAAAGTTTCGGGCCATTCAGAGGTGCTTAGGTCGGGTTTTTGATCGAATGTGCAATCGAAAGTTTTTAAGAAACTTAGGCTTTGATTTGATGATGATTGAAGATTTTGATGTTAACGATAGTGTTTTTGAAGGTTGGAGCAAGTTTGAATAAGGTATTAGATCATGTCCGTATTTTTGGTTGAGGTCCCGCGGGCCTCGGGGTGAGATCGTGTGTTATAACGAGAAGCTTTTGAGTTTGGCTTCAGGTTTGTATTGCTGGTTCTGTTGTTTCCGCATCTGCGGAAAATGGACCGCATAAGCGGTTCCGCAGATGCAGCGTATTGGTTGCAGAAGCGGTCCTTTAAGGACCAGGGCTTTTCACAGAAGCGAACAAAAATCCTCAAATGCGGCGACCGCAAAAGCGGTCCGATGGATTTTAAGTGAGACCGCATAAGAAGTTGTTTAGTTGCAAACGCGGTGACCGCATGTACGACATAATAACTGCAGAAGCGGAAACCAGTATGGGTTAAGTGAACGGTGGTTCACGATTTTGAAAGAGAAGAAAAATATTTTGGACTTCGACTTAGGCGATTTCTTGGGAGATTTTGAAGAGAATTCGAAGGGGTTTCACCATGTATGATATTATTGGACTCGAATTATGTTATTATGGTGTAAAAACATGGATTAATTACTGAATTTCAAAGAATTAAAGGTTAAAATGGAGGTTAGGGCTTGAAACTTAAGAGAGTTTAAATGTGGGTTTTAAAGGGGAAATTGAACTCTGATTTTCGCAAATTTGATATGTATAGACTCCTGGCGAGACGAGGAGTCGGGTGATGTAAATTTTGTAATTTTTTCGAGAAATTGGCCCGAGACTCGGGTTTTGCCAACTTCTTCAAGTCTTTTCGATTTGGTTACGTTTTATTAGCCTACTGTAACGTAATCATTGTGGTTTTGGCAAGATTCGACGCGTGAGGATGTCGATTTGAGAGGAAAGGGTGTTGCGGGCTAGTCTTCAGCCGGCTTGAGGTGAATAATAGATGTAAATGATGACATGGGGGTTTGAATCCCTTGTATATCACACTGTAATGATATATTGAGGCGAGACATGCACTCCATGACGAGTGCGGGGTCATTTGTGATTGGGGATTATGGTTTAGTCCGCCCAGAATGGTGTCCAAGCTGTGCTTTGGACTATAGATTGATTGGTAAACATCCTTCTTGGATGGTCATGATATATTTTGGCTGTGTGCCGACTATTTGAATCCCTTGGGGATTATTATCACTGCTTCCATGATATTCAGCATGCTATATGACCCCAATCATGAGTTTTAAACACTGATTCGAAATACTTAGTCACCTTCCAAAGGTTTTAAAGACTTAAACGATAGTTTTCCTAATAATTGGAAATGAGAACTAAAATCTGACTTTGCTGTATAACTCACATGCATATTCTGGACTAGGTGTGGATCGGATTACACGGCGCAGCGATGTCACGATGATATTGCGCTTGGGCTGTAGGAGCCCCTTCAGAGTCTGAACCTCCACAGTGAGCGCGGGTACCCAAATGGATCGGGCTGTACACCGCACCGGCCATGTGCATTGCATTACATTCATGCTTTGTTGTTATCTGATTATGTTATGTTGCTATTTCACCGTTAATTATGCCAAATTATTAGTTTGAGCTTTACATTGTGGTATTTTCGAGATTTCTTACTTTCAGCCATTATATATGTCTATTACCACTGAGTTGGAAGTACTCACTTTACTCCCTGCACCATGTGTGCAGATTCAGGAGCATCGGGAGCTTAGTCGAGCTGTTTGCTATTTCTAGATTTATCCCGGAGTTGTCGAGGTAGCTGCATAAAATGATTTTAACCTTTGAATGCAATTTTTTTTTCAGAAGCTCCACGCATTCTTTATATTGGGAATGAACTCCTGCAAGATTAGTCAAGCTAATTGGACTTAGAAAGGAATGTGATTTAGAAAACTTATGGAAAATAAATAATTTAAACGGATAAATTATTTTGGTAACTATCTCAAACTTGTCAATCGAAATAATATAGAGGGATGTTACTGACACTTAGTTTATCATATAAAGTTAGTTGTTGCATATAAATATTGGTACATAATATTAATTTATCTCAGATAAACCTTCATAACATTCAATA
Organism: Nicotiana benthamiana; assembly: GCA_034376525.1. Taxonomy (NCBI): domain Eukaryota; kingdom Viridiplantae; phylum Streptophyta; class Magnoliopsida; order Solanales; family Solanaceae; genus Nicotiana; species Nicotiana benthamiana. The sequence goes on from CM067330.1 coordinate 104,414,903, forward strand.
GAAAATCTATCCAAAGCATATGACAATATCACAATTCTCACAACATTTTAAAAGATCTATTCTTCTCCCTAAGATATAATTTATATATTAAAAACTCATCAACAACAATGTATTTCAGAAACTTTAGTACATCTCCAATTTTTGCAAAGCAGCTATAAAGATATTATTCATTCATCCAAAACTGCAGATGTCCAATTCAAAGTGTCTGGATATCATCAGTACTGGTTGACTGAACCGATTCCATGTAACCTCCAACACAAACCATGTTATACGCTTCTAATAATTTTAGCATGACGATAACCATTTGTTGAGGATTTATTCCCTCAAGTTTGCGTTGCTCAATTTTAATTCAAAATTAAAAGCTTCAAAATCAGCCTCTAACACAACAATGAGAAGGACGCCTTTAATTTTTATGTTTCTACGTCTCTGTCGATAAACAGAGAAAATAAATCGATGTAAATGGGACATATAAAAATTATTAAAGCAAAAGCAGTTTTAAACAAAAGTGTCTTGAAAGTAAAAAGTCAAATATAACTAAATAAAAAATAATTATTAAGCCTCACAAAGTTACTTGTTGTATCTCGAAAAGTTATTCATAATACATAATAACTGAACTTGTATATAAGTAAGAAAGACGTAGATTTGAGGCTTACGTTTGTCAACATTATCATCACGTCTAAAATATAAGGTAAGTGATATGCTTGTAGAAATATAATGAATAAACTTTCATAATGTTCAAAGTACATATGCTAAAATCAAGTAAAAAATGGAAAAATCTAATAATAATGAATATTAATCTGGTTGCAAAACGTAAAAAGCTAATGAAGTTCTGTCATGAGGTGCATCTTCCTCAAATACAACTGTGTGCATCTGAATGTCCTTAAGACAGTGTAAATATCTAGTTTAAAAAATCCCTAAATTTTGGACAAAATTTTAATAAATTAACAAAACAGAGGCCAGAACATATTCAAAAAGACATGAATTTCCTCAAGTACAACTTTGTGTATCTGAATGTCCCTAAGTAAGAAAAAAGAAGCCCCACATTTTGGATAAAACTTTAATAAAATAATGAAAAATATGCCAGACTATATGCGGAGATAATCTTTACATACCAAGAAGGGAATGTTGTAACATGATAAACTGCTTAATTTCTAGTTACTTTCCTTTGCATTGCGTTCCACTGCCAGAAGGGGTCAACTCTGTAGCAGGCACAAATGATGCAGACCTAAAATAAATGTGGGAAATAATTTACTGAAAAATATTATGTTTTCATGATCTGGAGAGAATGATTAACACATTTATATACCTTAGTTTATCTTTTATTCACTTGTTATGTTGTCTTATTACATCCTAGATGATTTGTTAACATATATATGAAATGTTGGTTCAAATGATATATATTACCAAAGTAGAATATTATCAAGACATAAAATGCAGGTTCAAGGTTATAATACAGTTAGCAGCAAGGATTGAAACCAACCATAAGTCTATCTTATGGGTTTTGGTTCTCTTTTTGTCGCTAGGTCCTAAAAGGATGGAGTTGTAAAGTAACATTTTTTAGCTTTGCTTCTATGATGGTCAGAAAGAGAAATAATAAAATGATTGTTCATGATCACATTGGTGGTCCAACAAATAAAAAGGCTGGGTCAAAAATTAGATATATTACTTTCTTTTATCCTTAATTGCGTTCAACGATATTGATCATCTTGAAGAAAATGGTTATAATTAATAAATTGATGATGCTAACTATTCCTTTTTTATCAATTGACATTCTGAAAAATCTTAATGCGAAATAGTGAATCTCCTAAAATACCACAAGCTAGAAATTAATAATGGCAGCGAGCAATCCAAAAACACATCATTCATTGCATTTACATTGGAAAAGGCAAGTTTTCAACAGATCATTCTAAACTCAGCTTTTTCCTATTCTTTATGTCGCTCTAGTTCTAAAGACCAAGACTTGATGTTTAATCTTACCCAAAAAGAAAAAGAAAAAGAAAAGAAAAAAAGTTAATGTTTAATCCAAGCTAACCAATAAAGTTACTTTGAAGGTAAACATGCTAAATTAAAATACCAAAAAACACAATCTAATGACTAAATTTTACATTCAAAATCTTTTCAAAATAAAGCAACAGTAACGACAGTAGAGGAGCTTACTTGAGATGCTCCCTAGACCACCCAACATATGTTGGTGAGCTTTTTATAGCACTAATTCATCTTGATCTTTGTATGTCACAAATCAGTCATGTGCAACCCCCGGGAAAGTCTTCACAGATGCATGCTTACAACTGCTATGAGGTTTGACTTGTTGGTTGATATAGTGACATCTTATTAGTCAAATATTTTTTAAATAAAATTACTTGGAACATTACAATACTAATTTTTCTTCTACTTGTTTGAACTTGTAACTTATATTGAACATCACAGAGTGGCCTTAAAGGCTCCACAAATTTACTATCACATTCATATTCACGCACAACTAATACAGAAAGTATATGAACGCAAACCTTTTCTTCATAAGGAGATGCAATAAAATTGCAAATTTCTCTATACATATACAATTCAGTTTAAACCATTGCCTATTCGGTGATTTCATAAAATATTTACTCGTCAACCTCTTTCTCACCTATTTTCGTGATTGTTCAGTCACATCTTTCGACCGAACAACCTTATTTACCATAGCACTATCACGCCACTTCATAGTTTAGCATTATAATGCCACTTCATAGTTTAGCGATTCAAACCATTTTTCCTTTTTCGCACATAAAACATCAATCACTAATTTGAAATGGGGGCATCTTAATATCACTTGTTTTTTTTCTACTTGTATAGCGGAAAGCATAGATTCGAGGCATTTTATGAAATACAGTTAAAATATGTTGATTCTAAAGAATTTTTTTTATCTCTTACCTTGTTACTATGACCTTCACATGAGTCTCTTCTTGCACTCACAATATTAATGTGCCACATTGCTCCTGTATTAGTTTTAAGAAGTTGAACTTGCCAATTCATAAAAAAAATAACTATTTTTGTTATTGCCATAAACGTATAAATCAATATACAACAAATATATAAGAAATCAAAAGCGTACCTTGTTACCACGACCTTCACATGAGTATCTTCTTGCATTCACAATGTTAGTGTACCACATCGCACATGTATTAGTTTTAGAAGTTGAACCTGCCAATTGATAAAAATAAATAACCATTTTTGTTATTGCCATAAATGGACAAATCAATGTACGACAAATATATAAGAAATCAAAAGCGTACAATAAAGGTAAATCTATATCTCCATTTTTTTCTTTTTAGATTTAAATATCCAAGAAAACTTCAAATACATTTTTTGAGGTTAATTTGGTGAATGATTGGGCCAATTAAGATATACGAAAGGACATATAAATTTTCAAGATCAAAACTAATAGGAGTTAAAACAAATAATATATTTTTTGCACACCTAACTGATTAGAGAAACAAATGCTTATATATATATATATATATATATATATATATATATATATATATATATATATATATATATTAAACCGTTCATTCCAAACTGCTCGACGTGATGACCTACACACTGGTATCAGTTCAAATAGGTTTGAGATTCTTGCTGCTGCTGAGGATCCAGAAGTTGAGGTAACAGATGGAAACAATCAAAGGAATTCCAAACAACTTGTTCCAAGGCCCAGTAATGATCAAGGAGGGCAAGACAGTATTGGATTGGATGCAAATCTGGATGTTCGACGAAAGGATTCAAAGAACAATTTGAGTGCTGAACCAATTGGCCTCCAAGCCCATAGTTCGAATGCACCTACGTTGCACTTTTCCAATCCTCAGGTTGAACAAATCATCAAGAACGTCCAGAATGAGATGATGATGAAGAATACTATGTCTAAACAACCATTGGTCACCTTGAACACATCCGTATTTGATGTCCCCTCCCAATCAGTGGAGTCCTTTCGTGAGTTTGAAGCTGAATCTGGGCAGTTAATGCTGTCAACTGGAAATAACAATGAGATCAAACAAGCAAACGTGAGGGAGATGGTTATCAATTCCAAGCTATGGAAAGAACAATGGGAGGAAGATGATGATGAGGACTGGTCTGGAAATGCAGGATACTCATCAGAAGAAACAGACAAAGAGGAGGATCATGATAGTGCTGGTGAATACATTGATTCAACAACATTGTCAAAGCATAAGGTGCAGCAAATACCAGGACCAAATTGAATTTAAATGCTCCTGAGTTCATCCCCAGAAACTCTCCAACTGCTGCTAGGCAAAAAACAGTAACTGGAAGCTTTGATCACAAAGCAGCAAAGAATATTGGGCAGCCCAGTCCAATTGGCACCTCAAGTCAAAAAGCAGAATCAAGTACACCTCTGATGCAGCAGCAACAATTCACCTTAACTACTGTAGCTGGAATGCATGACTCTTGTTCCAAAACCAACCTGTGCAGCTTGCCGAAGCTGTAATTTCAAAGCTTAAATCTAATATTTTATACATTAATAAAACCTGAATCGAGCAAGCAAAAGCTTACAAACTAATCACCAAAACACCACTTACCAGGTGGAGTGATGCTACCGAGTCCTTGGGTAAAGCAAAAGTAACAAAATACTCTTTAAGGTACACCTATTACTTCAGGTTTTAAACCTATAATAGAAAGCTTATCCTATACATAGTCTAGATTCCAAAAACAGACTGTCGTCGAGAATGCATAACAGAATCAAGAAATACCCAAGAAACTACCAACCACTGAAGTTACTTTGACCACCGGTGCAAGACAGTAATAGTCTTAAAACAACAATAATATTTTGACATCAAGCAAGATAGAGAGGAAGCAAAAATTCTTCCGAAACACATACCAACACAAGCAAATTCAGCCTTTTAACCACCAAATCAATTAACTATATTGATGATCGAAAAGCAGCAGCAACATTAGAAGCTGGGCAAACAGCAGCAGCAGGAAAGTTGGATCAGACTGTAGAACACAAGCAAGCCACTCCAGTGACACTCCAAACGACGGGACAGCAGCAAATGGTTACAACAAATCCAGTTATCTCGGTAGAGGAAAGGAAACTATTGGATGCAATGGTAAGATGCAATCCAATTAATTCTTTAAATCCTACTGTTGGTAGTACTGGACGCATGCGTAGAAGCAAAAACAAAATGCAACTCACAGAACAAAAACAAAGCAAGGCAATAGTGGATAAATCTCAGGATGGAATTGCATTGGCGTCATTTGGTATCGACCAATACTTACCACAACCAGTGCACTTGGGGAGAGACTAAAAACCATTCCACCAAAAAAAAAGAGAGACTAAAAACCAACAAAAATTTGCTTAAGCTATATAGCAAATTATAGAGTGACAATCAATCAATGGAATACCATCACAGGAATGCACCAAATGAATCTCTAGCCAGCAATATATGAGCATGCGTATAGCAAAAGGTAAATGCTTAGCCACTACATAGGGCAACTATCTTGAAGAAAATGCAATGCCTACCTAGTAGCAATTCAAAGGCTATTTTTTCTTAGTCCAGGAGAATTATTGAGTCAACTAACTTGCATTTATCAACTTTCTGGTTCAAGCGAGTGTGAAATCAACAAATATATTATCACTAAATGGTAAAAGATCCACTGAGCATTTGTACACGGCAGATAACAAACAAAATCGGATGAAGAGCCTCATTCAATAAAAGAACACTAGTACTTTGTAAAAATCCCCCAATCACTTAAACTTATACAACAACAACAATAACCCAGTATAATTCCACTTAGTGGGGTCTGGGGAGGGTAGTATGTACGCAGACCTTAACCCTACCCTTGGGTAGAGAGGCTGTTTCCAAATAGAAACCGGCATCCTTCCCTCCAAGAACTTACCACCTTGCTCTTGGGGAGACTCGAACTCACAACCTCTCGGTTGGAAGTGGGGGTTGCTTACCATCAGATCACTTAAACTTATATCAATGAAATACATTTATCAAAATATATGTAACAGAAGATACACGAACGGATAGATTGTGAAGTGATGTTTGAGGAGAAATACTCTGATTCTCTGAACAACTTTCTTCATTCGTCTTCTATCCCTTTCTCTGTTATATCATTGAATCATTTCAACTCAATTTTTTGTGCAAAAAGTCAAAATTGTGTACCAAATTGATTTGAATATACTAAAATTCGATTCAAATTTCAAATGGAAGATAAATCAAATTTGTAAAAAGCAGAAGAAAGAACCTGGTTTCTATTTGAAAAACTTAAAGATTTCGTCCCTACAACCACCAATTGGGTCGTCTTCTTTTGCAATCGGAATTGTTGGTTCTTCGATATATTCATCATTTATATAAATCTTCTGCCGTTCATATCAATGAAAATAGTAGAACAATCTATGGTTCTTCGATCTGGTCATCTTGATGAAATTAGAGGAATAATTCCGATGAATTATTCAATTTTTTAACTTTAATAGACCATATGCATTTTGTTGAATCTCTGTAGCAACTACAACAACAATAACAACTACCCACTATACTCCCACCAGGTGGGGTCTGGGCAACGTAATATGTAGACAGCCTTACCCCTACCCAAAAGGGCAGAGAGGCTGCTTCCAAGCGACCCCCGGCGCATAGGACAAAACACAATAACAAAACAAAGCATAAATAATCCTGCAGAAATAACGTAAATGATTATGTAAACATAAGAAACATAAATACCGTCGCATGCGACAATAACAAGCGACAACTATCATATTACCAACCAAGAGGGGAGCTACGCTAAAACACTAGTCATCTACGGGTAACCCTACTATCCCACACCCAACCCCGGGTGGGGCGAACGAAGGACTCTAAGAGCCCCTAGCCTGCAACCCTGATTCTAGACCTCCAGACTCCCCTATCAAGGATCAAGTCCTCGGTAACCTGCATACTAGTCATGTCCTGCCTAATCACCTCTCCCCAATGCTTCCTAGCCTCCCTCTACCCCGCCGACCACCAACAATCTCCAGCCGCTCGCAGCTCCTCACCGGCGCATCGGGACCCTTCCTCCGTACATGCCCGAACCACCTCAACCTCGCTTCCCGCATCTTCTCGTCCACTGGGGCCACCTCTACTTTCTGTCGAATAACTTCATTCTTAATCTTATCTAGCCTGGTGTGCCCACACATCCACCTAAGCATCCTCATCTCAGCAACCTTCATTCTCTGAACATGGGAGTTCATCACGGGCCAGCACTCTACCCCATACAACATCGCAGGTCTAACCACGGCTCTGTAGAATTTCCCCTTGAGTTTGTGTGGGATTTTCTTGTCACACAGGACCCCAGAAGCAAGCCTCCACTTCGACCACCCTGCTCCTATCCGATGGGTGACGTCCCCGTCAATCTCTCCGTTCCCCTGAATCACAGACCCAAGATATCGGACACTGTCCCTCTTGGCGATGGCCTGAGAACCAAGCATCACATCCCTGCCCACCCCACTCGGCTCGTCGCTGAACTTGCACTCCAGATATTCTGTCTTAGATCTGCTTATTCTGAAACCTTTAGACTCGAGGGTCTGTCTCCATACCTCTAACCTTTCACTAACACCGACGCTCGTCTCGTCTATCAATATTATATCATCAGCAAAGAGCATACACCAAGGCACACCCCCTTGGATATGACGGGTTAGAGCATAGGCGAACAACAGGGGGCTCAGCGCCGATCCTTGATGGAGCCCCATTACCACAGGAAAATGGTCTGAATCGCCACCACCGTCCTCACCCTAGTCTCTAGCAACTAAACAATAACAATATATCCCAAAATATTTGCTTACAATATGCTTACAATATTGCTGTTATGCAGCTTATTTTCGTTAGTGTTTGTAGCATATAAAAATTCAGAAGAAGTAATAAGAAAACATATGTAAAATACCTTTACAACCAATTCAATCGTCAATATATTATCGGAATTAAAACGATCCGGTACTTTCTACAAACAGACAACACAAACTTTTAACTTCCATTATATCTTCGAAATTGTTATATCCTTAATGAAATCCGTAGCCATATTTTGCAAAAGCGATAAGTTTTCTTGAAAACTTTATAGAAAAAGGAACTTTAGAATAGAAGAACATGCAGTTGAGGAAGAAATATAAATACATCTAAGCTTGAGCAGTTGATACCAAGTATGAGCAGTTAAAACCCAGTATTGCATAGGTGGTCTAAGCAGTTGAATCAAACGTGATTTTGCAGAGAAAATATAGGTAAAGTTATGTGAATTAAAAGACCTGCTGAAATAAAACGATTTAATATAATATAAAAAAATTTAAGAAAAAGATAATTAATAACAATTGGAACGGTTAAAAACTGGAAAGAAGGCCCGCTAGGCAGTTGGTTTTTTGAGAAACCCAGCGTTTTTTATGGTTAGTATGCCAAGCGTGGTCTCTTCGGTTACTGCATTTGTTTTTTCTAAATAGAAACATTTAATAGTTGAAATAAAATTGAAATTTAATAGCAGAAATAAAATTGGAAATAGAAAAACTGCACAGCAGTTTTTATGTTTGATTAGTTATAATTCAATTTGAATTTAAATTTCAAAAATATAGGAGGTATGTCTTAACACTATACGTGGAAAAAAGTGTGACGCCAAGTGGCTTAATGAGGAGCTTTTAGCCTTGGCTATATATATACCCTAGTTCTTTTGACATATGATAAATTTACTTTTACACGTAAGAAATTTTTTTTTTATACATAAGAGATCTAAAAAGATTTTTTTTTTTAAAATTAAAATTGTAAAGAGACACGATCTACTTTCGTAAACTAATTTTCAGTTCTTACGCGTAACTATTATGATTTTCAGAAAAATTACCAAAATGGTTGCTTTTGAATTTACTATCCTTACCTTTGTCCCTTCTGAATTTACTATTCTTACCTTTGTCTTTTTTTTTGTATTGAGTAAATTTGGTTCCTCACGTCCATACGCTATCCACATACGAACTCACTAGAAAAAGCGGCCTTGGTAAGGTCGACCCAAGCAGGGCCGACTTCAGCCAACAAACGAACTGATTGACAAGACTCGCTGCAACGTCACATCAAGCTCTGACACTCGTATACCGAGGCCACTAACTCTCGTACTTTCTTTGTATTATTTTGTGGAAGGTCCCTTAATATATAAATGGGACCTTCCCTTTTGTAAAGATTCATGTGTATTTCATTACTGAAAATATACAACTCTCTCTCTATCTGATTCTCTCTCTCCGGTGTAAAATCTACTATTTGTTTCATTGTTCTTATATCTTAGTTATTCCACAATCTCTAGACCATATTACATTTGATTCCGATTGACTCAAATTATTTTTAAGGGAAAAGGGTCAGAACTGCCCCTAACGTATTGACTTCAGGTTAAAAATGCCCTCCGTTAACCTATTTTGAAGAAAATGCCCCTACCGTTAAAAATGTGGCATATTTGTGCCCCTAAGTCTAACAACTGACTGTACTTATATTTAAAACGGTAGGGGCATTTTTTTCAAAATAGGTTAACGGTAGGGGCATTTTTAAACTGGAGTCAATACGTTAGGGGCACAAATATGCCAGAATTTTAACGGTCGGGGCATTTTCTTCAAAATAGGTTAACGGAGGGCATTTTTAACCTGGCGTCAATATGTTAGGGGCAGTTCTGACCATTTTCCGTATTTTTAATTGTTTTCAAGCTATATAAAATGTTCGAATAACTTTTTAGCCAAATATTTTTCTATTTCACTTTTATTTTTATCTTGAAATCAATAAAAATTATTCAACAGGTTTACCTACTTCAATAATTAATCTATCTACAAAGTGAATTTTGATTGTTTCGGTCTTAAATTTTGATAAAACATGAAAGTACATTTGTTCAAATTATTTTAAAACAAAACAGAAAAAAAAAAGCGATCAAACCCTACGTGTCTTACCCGACATTACTTATATGAATAGCCATCGTCATCTTTTACTGAACCCACTTATATAATATTCTGGGACTTGGATAGGCGGAGGGAGGATTTCTATGAAGGGGTTCAAAATAATTTTTTTTTACCCAGTGGGAATTGAACTCATGATTTTATGTAGATTTTGAACCCCTTTGACCACTAAACTATATTTTTGGATTTTGTTAAGGTTGTTCAAAATTTAATATATAGAAATAAAAAATAAATTTTACCTTATATATATATTGTAATTTTTTGGCCAAAGGGTGTTCTCCCTAAATCCGCCCCTGGATACCATGCTTAAATGATATGTATTCTTACTTTATTTTTTAACTGCTACACTTAAATTACTTAGCTTAATTAGCTTGGCTTAAATATCTGGGGTAAGTAATTACCATGGTTGGCAGATCATAACTTTTTTCTTTTTTTGCTAAAATTTCTCTTGTCCATTAAATCAACATGAAATTATAAGCTTTGCATAAGGCGAGAAGAATTAGTTGTTTCCTTTTTTCCCTGCAGGCAAATAAAAAGCGCATAACATAAAATTCTCCAGCCTACAATAATACCACATGTTAAATCAACAAAAGACAGAAGGGAGAGAACTGATATAAAAGTAGAAGGCCGTGCACAAGTTAAAGCATACCTTTCTCGTCCTTTTAGCTAAGTGCAGTATCTGTTGTATCAATTTAATATCTAATATGTGAGTTATCGACTTACACAATATTAACTCAATTTTTTTAGAGGGAGGGTCCATTAAGGTAGCTTGCTACCTGAACCTTCGTATGTCGCTTTGGTGCTGTACTACAACCAAAGCCTGACGCACCCCACCAAAACAAGTCCAAATTTCTGCACTGGCCTTGTATCGGGGCCATTGCGCATTGCTTTGGTGTTGCACTACAGCATAAAGCTTGGCACACCCCACCAAATCAAGTTCAAATTTCTGCACTGGCGTTGCTTTTATGTTAGTTTAATTAATGTATTTCACATTAATTAAATCCTTTATTCATGTCATTATCCACTTCTCTAGCCATTTAAAGAATCCATAGTCAAAGTGAAGTTACAAAACTTGTTTCATTTCCATGTAGTGGTGAAGTCGAGGGTGGTCAGTTTATGTTAACCCATCATCTTTGATATTAAATATAGATATAAAACGTAAAGGGTTCAATTATAAGAACTTTTTTAAGATTGAATTGAATATGTCAGCTTAAGTTCTGAATTCGTCTCTGTAAGGGCACATGAGAAGAGGTCAAGAGGGTGAAACTAGTAGTACATTTCATTGGAAAGGCTTCAGCTATTATTTTTTCTTGTTGTTCCTTCTTAGTTGAATGAATATGAAAGATATTTTCAATGTAACTTAGGCAGTGCTCATTGTTTATATCGAAAATAAAATACTGGAAAGATTACTAAATTAATTATGCCTTGATATGAGTTGCGTCACGTTTGGTTTAGAGTCTTTGTCCCAACTTTGGACAAAGACATCCATTGAAAGAAAGTTGAAACGTTGCATTCTTATTTAGCCTCCATTATACAAATGATAGGACAGGAGAAATTTCTTAATTGAAACTCACTATTTTGACTAATTCAAATTTGCGTATTTGTTCTAAAGCTTGAATTTGAGATCTCGAATGAAAGATGAAGGAATTTCACTTGTATCACTATTGTGACTAATTCAACTTCGTGCATTTGTTCTAAAGCTTAAATTTGAGATCTCAAATTAAAAATGAAGGAATTTCACTAGTAAAACCCCGTAAATTCGTAAAATTGACCCGCATTATTTATATAAGTTTGAGAGGGTAATAGAGTCAATCTCGGAGTTTGTGCGGACCCATTAGGAAATAGTAGTGATAGAAGATGGTAATTTAAGTATAATTCAAGTTGAGGTGGTTGGGAGTGTCAATATAGCAAAAGGAAATAAAAATATAAAGTTTGAAAAGTTGGTTGAAATTGGCAAAAACAACGCATTTGGGCACTAATCAGCACTCGGCGCACGAAAGGAAAACAGAGTTTGCAAGGAATAAACCAGCACATTTAGTTTTTAATGCACGCTCATCGTGCGCTAGGAAATGTTGCTTGAGCAGTGATAACTCACAATTCGCGCCCGCACACGCCCACCGCGAGGTGATCCCGTATAATATTAGAAGTACATGAGCACGGAGAGACAAAAATAAAAGGATTTCAATACTATGGCCTTTCTCTCCATCACCCATCCGACCAAGGCTTTCCATTTATACTTAAGGTGAGTTTTTAAGAGTGTTTTTATGATGATTTCACTTCTCAATTATTAGTTGTCGCGCCACCCTTTTCTATGGTCGAAATCGGGCTTGTGATACTTTGAAGAACAACTCGTTTCCGTTTGGGAATTAGATTTTTGGGTTTGAAGAATCTCCACCTAATGATTAAGTGCATTAGGAAACTTAAATGGGTTTGAGTTAGAAGAAACCATAGTTTGGGTAAGGGCTAGAAATTATCTCGAGGGAAGGTGTTAGGCACCCTTCAAGATCCACTAGTGTGGTTCCCGACCATGTTATAATTGTGACTTCATGTAATCAAATAAGCAATTAAAGGCTCAAATAAAGGGACAGTATTGCAAATAAGTTGAAACTTTTAAAGAAGGCAGAAATTTATGAAAAATGATTCAAGCAATTATGGAGAAACCAAATAAAAAGCAAGTAATGGGACGGAAAATCCTAGGTTTATGATTTATATGGATCACGTCAATGCAATATCTAGTAATCACTCCTCGAAAGAGGGGCACATGAGATATTAGCGCACCGCTCATCATCTTTATATCTACCCTTTTCACCCGTTGGATATTAAAGCGCGGAATGGTATCGTTGCATATTACATGCTATTACCCGTCCTAATCCTATAAGTATCGGAGGCATTGAGACTACTAATCCTAAAAGGGAGGGAGTTGAGACTTTTCAGAGTTTTCAAAAGGATAAAAATCTAAGCGACAAGCAATAACAAGTAGCACTTAAAAGGGAAACAAACAACAGTTAGGGCTCAGATAGGCCTCCTTATTCAAAGCAGCAAATCAATTAGCATGACTTACAAGTAACGGTTTGGTCTGAATTAAATTTAAAGCGTATGATAGGCTGACTCATCACATATATCTCATATGAGGAGTCCAAATTAGCCTTGTCTAGATGTAGTTGTCAAATACTAACACAACTGATTAATTACCTAATAGTTTGCCTAGGTGAGGCCTATAGGCATGACATCTAACAGAGTTGTATTAGCTTTAAAGAAAATTTTACTGATTTTAGAAGAGGGATCTACATACTCAAAACTGATTTTAGATTCGCTGATTCAGTTAATTGATAATATAGGCATGATTTTTAAGTGTCATTGATTTTAACAATTGCAATAATCCTATAGACAAGATCTCTAAATGAATTGATTATTATTATTAGGTCCAAAGTTATTTTCCTGGTGGCGTATATATGCAGAAGTACTGAAAGACTTATAGGCATGCTTTCTAGATGCTGAAATGCAGAATTATAAAGGTCCTATAGGCAGGTTTTCTAAGTGCAGGAATGCAGAATTATAAAAGACCTATAGGCAGATTTTTTAAGTGCAGAATGTAAATTTGTAGAAGACTTATAGGCAGATTTTCTAAGTGCAGAAATGCAAAATTGTAGAAGACCAATAGACAAATTTTCTAAGAGCAGAAATGCAAAATTGTAGAATACCTACAAACATGTTTTCTACCCTTTGCATGCATTCATTCATATCCTTTTTTTACTATCCATCCCATTTAATTATTACAAATTATTGCAGACTAAATGAATCATCAAACTACATCAGTAGTTACAGCTACATCTAAACGGCCTAATTCCGACTCAAAGTCCAACAATATGAGATAAGCCAACCTCCAGGATCAGATTTCCAAAAGTCTTTCTCATATTTGGAGTGTCTCAAAGTTTTCAAGAGTCTCAAAAGGACTCCGGGCAATGCTTACACCCCAAAACAATCCAGAATTAAGATTATAGTGCAGTGTGAAAGAGTCAGCCCTTAAATGTCCAAGTTTAGAGCGAACTCATTGTCCCCAAATCATGGCGCATAAGAGGGGGATAGAACTTAGAATCTAAGAGTAAGTGTATGTGCATAGAGGGGGATTAGGGAAGGTCATGTCAGGCTGGTGGTCATGCCCAGCAATTTAAGAGTGATGGCACACCCCTGGCTAGCATGTCAGCCAAAATTGAGAGTTAGGATCCATTGAGGATCAGGTTTGGACCACGGAAGTAATTTGAATATTGCCAGGCCATGAACCTTAACTCAAACATATAGAAAGGGAATAGGGGTAGGGACTCATAGTAGAAAATATATGCAAGGAAAGCATATACATAGTTAACATTAATCATGAACAATAAGGTAAACAAGATTGCAAAAAAATTGTAAATAAACACATATGGGTGAGGCAGGAAAGCTAAATCAAAACATATCAGTTTCAGGGAAAACAAACAAGTAAAAGTAGTCTTGAAAAAAGAGCCAAGTTGCAAGCAAAAGTTTCAAAAGATCCCAGAAAAGAGCAGAATATTGTAAGGATATTGAACTTAAAGCAATAAAGTGGGTAAGTAAGTTGAAAATATTGAACTAATAGTTCGAGGTATTGAATTCGGAGTGGTCTCTAAAGTGCAGATGGTTGGTCCCTTTTATAGTGCAGAAAACAAGTAAAAAAGGAAAGGAAATAACTTTGAAATCAGTCTCATATGATCTCCCTTCAGTTAAGAGATTTAATTTCAAAATGGGTAGAATACAATTAAGGAAAGAAATTTGATTAAAATCTTTTCACAGCAGCATAAAAAGGGTAAATACATAGAGTTTATTTAAGGTAAAAGTCTATTGGTACTTGGTTCGTAAAGAAAAAGGAAAGGGAATCAATCAGACAACCAGCAAAATCAAAGTGACAAGCTCCGTTCGAATGAACCAAGTCGAGAAAAGGTAATGACGGTTAAATTAGAGGAAATCAATAACAATCAATCAGGACTCATTAAAAGGAATTCGAAATAAATTAATTAGTTGGTAAAGGCCTCTTGAAAGAAGAGTTCTCATATATAAAGCACACAAACATGTGAATCCAGAAGTTTATTTAGAAGAGAGTTTAATCAAAGAGAGGTCGAGAGTCATAAATAAGAAAGGCTGCAAGTCCAGTTTGTAGATTTACAATGAGTTTGAGAGTCCAGGGTCCCAAAGTGAAACCCTAACTCGCACAAAAATCGAAATTGCCAAAGGAAACCCTAAATACTGGGGTTTCAAGATGAATCAGACAATAGAGATGAGAATGCAACCCATCCGATAGAGGCTCATAAGTCTTTTTCAAAGACTTATGAGAAACAAATAGACACGACACACAATTAAGAGCATGGAGAACACGTTTTGAAAAAAACTCAGAACTTAAATAAGTTCAGAAGAAAAAGTGATACAAACTTAGGAAAAAGAGTTGAATCATACTTAGTAAGAACATAAACATAGTTCAGTAAAGCCAACAATATCAAATAACTCACAATAAACACATACAGTAAAAGAGTAAGGGAAACATAACGAGGATTAACAGGAGTAACGAGTATAGTAGAAAAAGAAAATTAGAAGAATAGTACACACAAAGTAAAAGAAGGCATACGAGCATAACACATACAAACACACAAAAAGAATAAGAAATATACTTTTTGAAAAACCTTTCAGAAACCCTAAATCGAAATTAAATGATTTTGAAAAGAGAATTTGGGGAAAACCTTTAAAAAGTTCAATAGAACACATACATTTTCCAGATCTAAGAAAATAAGCAAGTAAGGAACCTCGGACAGCTGAGGGTTTCAGAGAAAATCCTAGGAATGAGAAAGGTCTTGAGAAAAGTTAGATCATGAGTCAAAAGGCTCATAGTGCTTGAATATGTTGGAGTAATGGCCGGAGAAGCCATAGATCTACAGATCTGAGAAGGATCTGAAGAAGAGCCATCGAGGTCAGGACTTGAAGCTTCGAACAACCATGGTTTATCGATGGAAGGGATTGAGAACCAACTATCCATGGCCTGAGAAGCCATGGATTCTGGTAGAGTGGTGGTTAAAGAGGGGTAAAAGGGGGCTAGGGTTTCGAAGAGTTTGAGAGAATTTGAGAGGCAAGATGTGTCAAAGGCGGCTAAGAGATGGAAAATAAGGGATTAGGCTAGTCATTTGGAGGTAAAAAAGGTAAGGGTGTTTTATGGACGTTGATCAAAATGATCAACGGCCTGGATCAATAGTAGGAACCAGGCTTGTCGTTTGGAATTGGGTCGTAGGTTCCAAATGGAATCGGGATGGTTTAATTGAATCAAATTAAGGGCTACAATTGAAATGTAATAGGGCTGTTATTGAAATAAAAATAGGGCTAAATATTAAATAGCCACTTTTCCTATTTATTTTATAAAAATAGTGAAGATAATTTTAAAAGTAAACTAAAAGTACTAAAATAATTAATAGTATATAAATATTGAATTAAAAAAACTGGTCCCAATTTTACAATTATAAAATGCTATTTATCTTAAAGTAGACTACAGTTGCAAATATATGCAATTTAGTCTTTTAAATACCAAATAAATTTATAAAAATATACAAAAATAACCTTAACTATATATTAGTATAATTATAGAAATAAAATAAATTATTCGTCAAAATTGATAATTTTGGAAGTAATTATTTGCCTTTATACTACTAAAATAGATAATAAATTAATTTTAAAAATCCTTAAAAATTAGGAAAAAATACAAAAATACTTGGGCGTACTTATAGATGCATATATATGTTATTTTAAAAATATTTTGTACATAAAAATACATAAAAAAGATTGAATATCAACACTAGTTACAATAATA
The DNA here is from genome assembly GCA_034376525.1 of Nicotiana benthamiana. Classification (NCBI taxonomy): domain Eukaryota; kingdom Viridiplantae; phylum Streptophyta; class Magnoliopsida; order Solanales; family Solanaceae; genus Nicotiana; species Nicotiana benthamiana. The sequence continues at coordinate 104,431,687 of CM067330.1, forward strand.
TTTTATTTTAGATTCCATAGAATTTCTTCAAAATTTCAAAAAACACCAAAAGTTGGCTTTGAAGATTTGGGCCGCAAGAAGTAATCCTGCACTCATAAACCTACATGCATAGATCTTTAGTGAATATATGATCAAGAAAGAAGTAATATCATTTATGGGAGGGTGATTGAAGGTCATAAGTGCTTAACCTAGATTATTGGGTGTTGTAGAGATTTTGTAATGTTTTAATTAGTAAAATTTGGTGGATGTAGGTTTGTTGATGAATATAATGGTACCAAAGAAGACAGTTTGTACGAATGTTGTAGTATCTCTGGTTGGTGGGAAAGAGGGATTGTTGGATGAAGAAACACCATTACTAGAGGTAGTAGACTACTATGCTCTCTAGGTATTTGATAAAATGCCTAAATAACCTAAAATCTAAATTTTTTTGCTAATATTGGTCCAATTAAATTATGTGATGTAGATTGAATTTGTAAGAGTATGGGGAAGATTTAATATCACTAAAGAGCTTAATTAAGGTATGTTGGCTAAACTCCTGTTCTATAATCGGAATCCATGGGTTCTTCGTAAATTCTAAATGTAGTTTGACCAATCTCTTTTCCAACAGTTTCAAATTACTACACTCAAGTCATGTTTAAATTTCACTTACCATATTATGCTCCCCTTAGTGGAAAAATATTCAAATACAGTTGTTTTAACTAATGCATATGATTTGAATCCATTGTTCAATCGTAAATTATCATGCTCTACTTTGAAAGTATTTCCAATGTGTTGAGTTTTTACATACTCATGAGTTGAAACTATATGTTGTCCTTTGGGAAAGCTTTTCAATAATAAATGGTAGTTACTCGTTTATGATTTTAATTTTACTTCGATTGCTAGTCATTTTGCTCCATTATTTCGAACGAAATCCATTGTGTTTAAAGCCTTTATTTCTAATGCATTTAAAGTTATTATTTATGAAATATTCTATTTGTGGGTGTTTATGATAATACTTGAAAGTAAGGAAATGTAAGCATGAGATATGAAATAAGGTCATCATGCCATGAACGAAAACTTTATGTACGACCAAGAGAGCCAATAAAATGATGATGTTGTAAGTGTTTAGAAATACTAATGAAGCTATATATGATATGAAAGGTTATGAGATGAATGAATTTATATTTTTATTTTATTTGTTTACAAAAATAATTTGGGAGTATCATTAGCGAGCCGAGGGAGGGTGGACTGTAACGGCCCACAACTGAAACTACATATGCCAGTGTACATGTGTAGGAATTGATTGAGATTATTGCCCTTAATTAGATTAGAATGATGTGTTGAGATTATTCCACTTAATTTGGATGAGATTGTTGTTGGTCTTGGATTGGAAGTCCACTCATACGACATATGTAGGAGATAATCTAGTCAATCGAATGGTGATGGGATCATATCGCACATATGGTAGTTACTCCCTTTTGGTATCACCTTTTATTCGCATCACTATGTCAATCCACATTGTTTCATGGAGAGATGGTTCAATCGATCGAGTTTGTGATCGGATTCTATGCCTCGTGTATGGTGTGATGATCGGAAGCTAATGATCTCCTAACCAAAAATGTAAATTTCTTATTATGAAAATTGTTATGTTTTAACATGGTTTTTGGATATCATTGATTTTCCTTGTTGCTTTCATGATTATTCCCTTTTATTGGCATTCTATTTCATAAGAGGGTATTTATCTTTACATACCAGTACTATTCCATATGTACTAACGTCCCTTTTGCCGGGGGCGCTACATCTTTAATGGATGCAGGTGATTACTCAGCAAGTGGTTCAGATCCTCGTTAGCAGTTAAGCTCTACTTAACAGACTTGGTGAGCCCTGTTCCACTTCGGGCCTTATGTCATTTAATTTTGCATATTGTGTTTTGAGGTATATCAGTAGCCCTGTCACCGGCACATTCATACTACTCTTCTAGTATATTTAGAGGCTCCATAGACGGACTGTGGATAATGTTTGGTTCTCGGTAATGAACTAAAAATATTTGTATTTGTTAAACATGTTTTCCTCTTGTAACTATGAACTTGTAATATTTTGAAAATTTTAAATGAAGGTTCATAAGTAATGGATAAGGATATGGTACACTTACTTTTATTATGTGTATTTCTTGTTGCTTATTCTTAAATTGATCATGAATAAGGTTTGAGTAGAAGGCATCAAGCATGCTTGCTTGACTGGGATGTCTCGTCGAGCGCCGATTATGCTCCCCAAGGTCGGGGCATAAGATCTCTCGTTTCATACACCCTTTAGTGATACAAACAATTTCGCGCATAGTAGCAAAAGTTCATAGCATAAAGAAACACAATTTGTAGGAAGATCATACTTTAAGCAAATTAAGTAGAATCACACTATGTTTTTTAGAATGCCACGAATCAGCTAATTCCTTATTAGCCATTAAGAAAACACAGTTTTTGATTATTTTTTTCTATCTTATTTTACCTTTTTTTCAAGAGAGGAATACTATGGAAACATACGCACCTATATGCAAGTTAATCCATTAATAAAATAGGTCAACGAGAGAGGAAGAAACTGTATAAAAAAAAAAAGTAGAGATCAAGAAAATATATATACACTCTAGTAATCAAAATTTCCATAGTGAATTGATCCTAGCAACTGACACATTCATTTTTCATATGAACCCTTAAAAACAGTTTTTTCTCAACTGCAACTTCTTTGATCCAGCATTTGTGGATCAGCAAATCATCCCCCTCCATTGTCCTAGCCTTTTCAATCCCTTAACACCCCTGAATTCAGTTACACACACACACACACAGAAAAAAAAACACAATCAGCATCAAAAGGGTCAAAGACAAGCATGGGGGAGTAGTGGGGTAGGTGGGGGGAGGGGGCGCAAGTCAGCAACCAGTATGAGGTTCTGCTAAAGTGCGCCATCAAAAAATTTAGAACAAGATTTTTCACCTCTTATCTTGTGATTTCCATTGGGCACTTAGCCTCTCATCTAGCCTTTGCTTAGCTTCTCTAGCAACTTTTCCTAGTTTCTCATCTTCATATTCTTGGCTTGTTTCACTTCTTTCCTATTGGTTTACAAATCACAATTTATATCATGCCCTCACAAAAGGTGAATTCAAGATCCAGATGCCGTGAATTCAAAATGAATGTGATCTTATTATATATATAAGATCTGAATGTGAATTTTATATATATATATAGTTTGAAAAGAAAGAAATGAATTCAATTCGTCTTAGATTCGATTTTATATGTACATACGATTCAGTTAGACAAAAGAAATACAAAATGGGAGAAGGAATTATACCTATATATATAGGTATAATTTTTTAGCGAAAGGTGTTCGACTACAGTAACTCGGTAGGGTAGGAAAGGAATTAGTACCTTGGAAAAGCTTGAGCTAAGAATATGTTCATGGCTGCTTGTGTAGAGACAAAGAAAAGATTTCCTTGTAGATGAAAAACCAGATGTATTATATGATGAATCTAATAAACCACTATTTTGGTGAAACTTTCTTCTTCAAGCACATTCAACACCAGCAAGCATACCTGCCATCTTTTACTCAAAACTCAAATAAGAAAAATTAACTCTTGTCTATAGTGTATTGTTTTCTTCCTCTTTCATTTGGTAGATGTAATAAAGTTTATTAAATAGAACTATGAAAGGAAGGATGTAGGAAACTTCATAGTAGGACTTTTAGTTCAATTTCTTTATTGCTTCTTCTTTTAAAATATTGGTTTAATCATTGAGGTAATATGTACTTTATTTTAAAATAATACCTTTTTCTATCATTAGTCTTCTTGTTTGATTTTAAAAAATATATTTTTTTTGCATGTCTAATCATCATGAATATGGAAGAAAATTCCAATATAACTGAGCAGTGTAGATTTTTCATATGTTTAGGAAAATAAATAAATAAAAGGGATTATTACATAAATAGCCGCCCAATTTTACTATTTTTTTAATCGATATACATATTATATATTAATTACATATAGTTATACACATATAATTTATATATTATACATGTATTATATAACTATTCGTTATTTTTAATTTAAGAAATTAAATAGACGGCTATTTGTATTAATTCTTCCAATTAAAAGAAAAGATGTGTGGACTGAGTTCTCTCGAAAGAGAATTTGGGCCAGATCTGCTGCAGTGAACTTTTGGGCGGCTTAAATGGTGAGAGAGAAATCTGAAATTAGCATGGCATGACCCCTAGAGGGGCTGGTCTTGGCGGGTAGAAATTTAAAAATAGCCAGATTTACAATCGGTCGTTGAAAAATAGTCAAGTTTCAGAAGATATCGAAATTTAGCCACTTTTTATGTAAAGATAAATTTGAGCGAAAATATTGTTCAAAATCCGAAAAGATACTCAAGTATATTATACTGGAGTTCCGATACAAGTATGCTTGAATTCCAACATATTATACTGGAGTTCCAGGATAGTATGCTGGAACTCCAGCATAATATGATGGAGTTCCAGCATAAAAACACTAGAACTCCAGCATAATATACTGGAGTTCTAGCAAGTATAATTGTCCAGTATAATATACTGAAGTTTGGAGTACTAGTGCTCTAGTCTCCCGTAAATTTACGGGAGTTCCAGCAAGTATAATTGTCCAATATAATATACTGGAGTTTGGAGCACTGGTGCTCCAGTCTCCCGTAAATTTTACAGGAGTGAGCAAAATATATTGGTCTAGTATAATATGCTGGAGTTCGTACAAAAATGCACCAGAACTCCCGTATATTATACTGGATCGGTCCCTGTGCAGCAAAATAGTGACTATTTTTCATTGATTTGGTAAACGCTGGCTATTTTTCATTGACTAGTGTATAAACTGGCTATACCACGATATTTTAACGTCTTGGCGTAGTGTTCTCATTTTTTTATGGTCGTAGCAGCATGTCCCTTTTTAACTTTAACATCATAGCTTTTTAATTTTAAAGCTTGAAATTCTTGTTTGGCGGCGGAAAATAAAAGTTAATAATCGATTATTTTTAAAATCATTTGAATGTTGATAATTTGTACTTGACTTTTAGTTCTAATACAGATTTTAGTGATTTACCATAGAAATATCCAAACCCTATTTTTAGATCATAGAAAGTGTTGAAAAAGACAAAAGTAGAATTTTTTTATTTGGTGTTATTCGACTAAATTGATAATGGAGGATTGTTTGTGTTGGTACTTGAAAGCTCTGTTTCAAGTTAAAGATTATTTGAGCAGGTTTGTGATGATTTCATCGAAATTAAAGTTGTAAATTTGAAAAATACTTTGTTGAAACAACTGATAAAAAGTGTGTCAATCCGGTAGACTTCGATGAATAACTTAACAGTTGAGTAAAGAAATATATCATCAGCTCTACCAACCCGATGGATAAATACCATAAGAGCATAATCATGACAATCCAGTAATCGTTAATGAACAATTTAACATACAGGTAGAGTAATAAAAGCATCAACTATACCAATTCGGTAGCGAAATCTTAAAGAAAATAAGTATGACAATCCGATATACTTTGATAAATAATTTAATCCGGTAGAGGAACTCCTATAGAGTTGTGTACGATTTTGAGGTCATATTTTAAATATCCCCAATTTTAGAAAATATTTCCCTAAGACCAGCCCCAAAAATATTCTTTTTGAATCAATCACGCCGGAGAAATTGGCCGTAAATATAGCACGGACTAGCCTGTTTTCGGACCGTAGATTCAAAAATAGTTAGCGTTTGCAAATTCATTGAAAATAGCCACTATTTTACTGCAACACAAAAAGTTCAAGCATAATATACTGAAGATTGGTGTACCTGTGTTTGAACTTTTAGCATATTATGATGGAACTCCAACACACGGAAAGTTCCAACATAATATATTGGAGAATGGAGCACCAGCCAACACACGGAAAGTTCCAGTATAATATACTAGAGATTAGAGCACTGGTGCTCCAATCTCCAATATATTATGTTGGACCGGTATATTATGCTAGAACTTCAATATAAAAAACTGGAGTTTATTATACCGGAGTTCTAGTATAATATATCGGTCTAGTATAATATGCTTGAATTGTAGTATATTATACTATATTATTCTTTTCCAATTTTGAATGACCTTTTCGTTCAGATTAATCTTTCCATGACAAGTGGATAAATTTCGATTATTTTTGAATGACCTTTGATAAATTTGACAAATTTTGAATTTCTCCCAAATTGGCCAAGCTGTTTGTTGGGCCAAATATAGGGCCAACTGCTGTTTATCCAACTATGGATCTCTATCTCTCTCTATGAACACATTGTATAAAAAAATTTGACATAGGGTGACAACACATAATAGAAATTGGTAAATAGCATTAGATTAAGTTTGACAAAAAAAGGCCAAAAAAGATTGGCATTCTATAGCCATATCCCATAAAACACGATTTTATAACCTCCCAAATACCAACATATTAGGGATATTATGAAGATTTTGTAAATGTATCTCTCATCTCCCTTTCTCTCTCTCTCTCTCTCTATATCTATTCTTTCATATCTTACCTCCAAAAACATCTCCCCCTCTCTCAATATATGTATTACATCCTCTTTTCCCCCCTAACCTTGGCATTAGCCAGAACTTTGATAAATTTGATGACGAGGGCATATAACCTGAGTCCGAGTTCAACTTGTAGTTGAAATTATAATTTTTAATGGAGAAGGCGCACAGCCTGTCTTGGTTCAATCATAGTAGAACTTTTTATTTTTGATGGCGAAGGCGCGTAGCCTATCTTGGTTCAACCGTAGTTGAACTTTTTATTTTTGATGGCGAAGGCGTGTAACCTGTCTTGGTTCAACCGTAGTTGAACTTGTTATTTTCGATGGCGAAGGCGCATAACCTGTCTTGTTTCAACCGCAGTTGAACTTGTTATTTTCGATGTCGAAGGTGCATAGCTTGAGTCCCGGTTCAACTTGTAGTTGAACTTTTTATTTTTGATGGAGAAGGCGCTCAGCCTGAGTCCCGGTTCAACTTGTAGTTGAACTTTGATAAATTTGATGGCGATGGCGCATAGCCTGAGTCCCGTTTCAACTTGTAGTTGAACTTTTTATTTTTGATGGCGAAGGCGCGCAGCCTGAGTCTCGATTCAACTTGTAGTTGAACTTTTTATTTTTGATGGCGAAGGCGTGTAGCCTGTCTTGGTTCAACCGTAGTTGAACTTTTTATTTTTGATGGCGAAGGTGCATAGCTTGAGTCCCGCTTCAAATTGTAGTTGAACTTTTTAGTTTTGATGGCGAAGGCGCGTAGCATGGATCTTGTTATGTCGGTGTTTGGGAGCTGAAGCTTGGTTTTGATTTGAGGTCTTAAACAGCTCACGCGCTATCTTCTCAATCGAAGTATGTTGGCTGGCTTGAGGTAACACTCAGTTCGAGATATTTTCATGCCGATTTTCGGCTGGATCCCGTGTCAGGGATGCGTGAGATGCCTTATTGAGATCCTCCCTCCCGGGGGGGGGGCTACTTCTTCTTATTTTCACTTTCCGAGGGAGGAGCGACAGATGAGTTGGATCTCAGTTCGAGATCTTCGAATTCCCTTGTCCGATATACCGCTTTAACTTGTTTGAGCAGTGAAGTTCTTTGGCATTTCTTTCTTTTTGGTCCGGGGAAAAACTATGCGATTCTGCTATGAAATCCTCACAGACGGTGCCAAATTGTTTATGCTCAAAGTTATCATATACTTTGCAAGCATAAAACATTCAAAATAATTCGAGGTTCAATCATAGAAGATCGTAATAAATCAAGGGAGCAAATGAAAGAAATGAGAAGCCAATATTATTCATTAAGGAGAAATGTGTAAAGAGCTTTTATTGACATAATTGATTTGGTCTGCCTCTCCATGGAGGGGTTCAGAGCCTTACAATGATCTTCTCCTTTTTATTGAGAGTAATGATGAAGAAGAAGAAGAAGCACCCCTTTTAGAGTTACTTCTCTTAGTATTTATAGCTATAAGCTGTATGAGCTAGCAATGAATGGCCATGACCATGTTGAGGTTTCGTCCTTGTGATAGCGTATGGACCGTGGTCTTGTTGATCGAGACGAATGACTATCCGGTATCGTGGTTAATAAGTGGTCATTCCACTTATTAACTGAGAATTAAACTAAGATATAATTACTTTCGTTAATTATTATGCGGTCATATTCTGACCCGTGCACCTGGTATTTTTGAACTTCCATTGTTACTGTTATTTTTCTTAAGACAATCCACAGTTTACTCCATAATATTCAATCAAATAAGATAATTTAGTTATGTTCTCTATCTTTTCCGTTTCTATTCAAATATTTCGACGATTTGGGTTAAAGTTTTGAATCATCATTTGGGAGGAGAAAGTTTTGAACCTCCATTGTTGGGGTTTCTTGAGTTTTCGGATCGGCACTTGGGTGGAGAAATCTTGCAATAATGTTGGAAATTGTTTGGACCAAATTGTTAAGCTTGTTTACTGAATTAAACTTTTGTTGCTGTTTTGAAATTGATTTTAACTTGTGGTGGTCACCCGCGATAATACGCAAGCAGAAGAGATGGAGAGCAGAGAGTTGGGTGGGGAGTCCTTCTCTTTTTTTTTTTATTTTTTTTACATAAAACTTAAATGAATTCTTTTTATTTTTCTAGTTTTAATTAAGTTAGTGACACGTGTCACATCCTTATTCATGCGTCACAAACATATTTAGAAAAAGTGGTCAAACACAGAAATGGTGTGTCATTGACACACTTCTAAAAGGTTGGGTGTGTAAAAGTTGTAGACACGTGATTCTTGACCCTCCCCAAAATTTCACCCATTTTAGCGCAAAATATTTAGTTTAGGGTTAATATAGTTATTTTAACTAATTTTGACTCTTTTACATTATTGTTATCATAAAATCAAAAAAATACAAAAATAGTTTCATTTTTTTCTATTTAATTCAGTATCAGGCATTGTTGGAAAGACATATTACTTTTAACCTATTTTTATTTTAATATAATCCTTTAAAATGTTAAAAATAGTTCCAACTATAATTGATAGTTTTATTTTAATATAAATAGTTTATCAAAACTAGTGTAGAGTTTTTATATGTATTTAATTTGAATTTTCAGTCGGCTCAATTTTTACATAATTTTAAGGCCCAAATACAAAGCCCAAGACGCATGACCCATATTCCCTTCTTCTTCAACTTATTACATAAGACATAATAGAAAAAGCCCTAGATAGACACAACCAAGAGAATCACACCCATGACTTCTTCATCTTCTAACACAAGCTAACGCTAGATCTGCTTCCTCAAGAACAAGACAACAATAGAGGACTTCGTCTTCTTCTTCAACATGGACCAACAAAAACCCTAGGAGCCAAAACACCTAGTCAGCCACCAGCCCTTCCGCTGTCAACTCCATCCTCAGCCGCCGGACAACCACCCGCCAAACACCCTTTCATCGCTGCTTCTTCTTCTTCTCCATGAAGACAAGGCAAAACCCTAGAGAACTTCTATCTTCAAGCCCACCTCTTGCTACCGGAATTCCTCCATAACCTACCACCCTTTAACCAGCTTGTCGGAAACACCACCCCGTCACCAGAAATCAGCCACGAGCCACCTTCTTCTCAACCTTGGAACAAAACAGAATCCTAACGCACCCTCAACCAAATGAGAAACAGCCGCCAGCCATCTTGAACCCAAGCAGCTCGCCGGAGCCGCTCACTCTATCGTCAACCAGCGGACCCCAAGCTTCTGCCGCCAGAACTCAACCCCATAACCACCGTAGCTCCCTCAACCACCAAAATATCACAGTTAAAACCATTCTGTTCATCATTCAAATCTCTGAGATTTTGAACTATTCTTTGCAAAAACTACATCAACTTCTGTTGAAATAACTGAGATTCTTTTCTGCTAAGTCGTATAGGAGTTGGGACATTGAGGGCGTTCGATATTCCGTCGGGGTTTTCCGTCCTAATTTCCACTCATATACGGCTACTGTTATTGAAAAGTTGTCACTCTTTGAGGTCAATTTCTTTTCTCTGATTTTAAATTTCCTCTTTATTAATCTTTAATGACTATGAATGTCGTGTGATTGTTTTGTTGTTCCGTTGTTTGGCGAAAACTTTCTTAAATTTGTTTTATTTATGTTAAGTTTTCATTGATACAGTATTTGGAAACAAACATAAATTAGTTAGTTTATTTTATTTACTTAGCTTTATGAACTATATGCTTTGTATGTGAATTGGTTTTGGGGATGTTGGGTTAAAACTAAATAGGAATTTGCTACCATTGGATTACTGGTAGAAACATTATGTTTTGGTGAGTATTTTGGACGTAACAACAATTTGAGCTGTGAAAGATTTTCTTTGTCATGTCTTTATTTTGTGTTACATTATCCAGTAGTAGCATGATTAGGTGAGAGGTTGTTCTATAGCTAAATTTATTCGGGGAATGCCTCAAAGAATTAGTATATATTATTATACGGGGTATGCTTCGAAGAACTATGTAAATATTTTGGAGGCCTTGGCGGGCATGGTGGAGAGTCGTAGTATAGGTTAGCTTAGGATTTTTCTTTTCTTTTCCTTTTCATTTTCTTTCATTTAGAGCCTCTTGTGTGTTTATTTTATTTCTGTGTGTTTTACCTCAATTTGAATGTTTTAAAAGCCAACTAGATCGAGTACGCAACCATGACCTTTACGGGACTTGGGGAGTGCCTAACACCTTCTCCCCGAGTCAAATGAATCCCCTTACCCTTATCTCTGGTGTAGACTTAGTTTAGGGTTCAAAGTGTTTTGAAAGGCAACTTATTATTTTTTATAAAAAAAAGGTGGCCTGACACACCAAAATTAGATGGCAGGTGGCGAGTCTGAGTTAAATCCTTTTGAACACAATTTTGTCACTTTTCAAATTGAAAACCCTTTTCAAGCTTCACTAAATCTATTTATTTATTTTAAGAGGGTTTAGCAGAAGTTTGTTTTTAAAAAAAGGTGTGACATCTCTGGCGACTCTGCTGGGGACACTTATGGGTTCGAGCCAGTACTTGATTTTGTTGGCTTTTAGAATATTCGGTTGAGGTTTTAATGTTTTTTCATTAGCTTCACTTAATTTTTATTATGTTTTTATATTTTTGTCATTATTTTCTAATTGATTATGTGTTTACAATTTTTGCTTTATGTGTATATTGCTATATAACTGTTTTCATTTGTATAATCCCGAGTATTCTTTCTGCAACAAGTCTTCAGGAGTACGTTTGAGCATACACGACCTTTTTGTGAGTCACTCATGTCTTTAGGGGGTGGCATGGGATCGTGGAGTGGGAGGAATGCTAGAGCAGCCGCTATCGAACGTGTGCCACCCCAAATTGCCTTGTCTAGTGAACCTCAATCGTAGGTCAGCCTTTAGGTCATACTGATGTGCATCATATCATTTAAACCTTGCAAGGTTCCGTCGCAGGCATTGTATCCCGTCGTAGGGGGCCTATCCAAATTATGTAAAAATGGGATTGTGACCCAAAAAAGATATTTATTCATTCCTATGTGCTACATGTTGCATTTTTAGGGGTAAAAGGGTCATCTGACGGACCAAGGATATTTGAGGGTGAAGCATAAAATGAAGTAGGTAATTTTACATTTTCCCTTTTATTTTCCAAAAATAAAGAGAAAATCCAAAAAGTTTTTTTATCCATTTTTCCATTATTTTCTAAAGAAAAAAATTGAAAATAGAAAATACAAAAAGATTTTACATTTTTATTATTTTTCTAATTTCAAAAAAAGGAGAAAAAAGAAAATCCAAAAAGAGGTTGTATTTTCCATCATTTCTTCAAAAAGACAAAAAATAGTTTTTTTTTTCAAATTAGACGCATGCTTCTTGAATTCTATCTTATATTTAATCTTCCCGGACTACACGAACCTGATTCCTATTTTCTGGGGCGAGAAACGTAGGCAACCCACATAGGGTCCGGTCTTCCTAGTGTTAGGTTCTTTGCTTTGCAGGGTCTTAGCCAATTCTTGTATGTCTAACCACTGGTGGCTACATCGGTCATCTTGCAAAATAGGGTTATTTCTTCAAAAGTGGTTCAATAACCTATGAGTTAGGATCTTCAGTCCACAACTAAGTATAATACTATTTTAAGGCTCATCTTTTTTTAAGTTTGCATATTTAGCCACTTCTGGCCAAATCAGCAATTTTTACAAAATGGGTCATTTGTACAAATCAATTTTGGGTCATGATTTTTGAAAGTTAGAATACATATAGGCTTTATTGAGGTATTCCCATGTCATTAAGGTCACCTTTTTGAGTTTGTATTTTTAGCCGCTTTCGGGCCCTTCGCCATTTTGCGAAAATTTCCCAACCGTCTCCTAGGAAATATTGTGGTGTCACATAGTGATTTGAGTCACTAACCGCATTTTTTCCCATTCAGGTATGGATCCACTCACCAACGCTAGAGTATCAATGGTGGTCAAAGTCCCTAGAAGGCTAGCAAAATAGTGGAATATGTTCACATTACTTGAGTATCGTGATTTGATGGGAAAATTAGGGACTCTTATTTCTTTGATGGACATCACTCCCCGTCCCGGCCTTGTAGAAGCACTGTTAACGCTTTGGGACCCATAGGTAATGGTATTCAAGTTTGAGGATCTTGAAATGACACCCACCTTAGCTAAGATAGCAGGGTTAACCCGCCTGCCATACCTGGACAAGAATTTGATTTACATAAGGGCTCATTCAAGCAACAAGTTCCTTAAGATCATGGGGATGGATTTGGAATATCATATGGGGTGTCTAGATCAATCTTGGGTACCTTTGGACTTTTTATTCGAGAGGTTTGCTCATTCTATTGGGTATGAGACCTTCGCAGATGAATTTTCCATATCATATGATTATTGGAAGAAGAGGCGTCCTATGGTCTTCGGTATTGCATTATTGGGTCTCCTGGTATTTCCTCTGGAGGTAAGGCTGTAAATGGGGCGTTTCCGAACCGGAACCGCGGCCCTGACGGTTCTGCCGGTTCCAGTGGCCCGGTTCCGGCGGTTCCGGTTCTAGCGGTTCCCCGTAACCGTGGCGGGGCGGTTCTACCTGTTAGAAACACGTTCTCAATGCAATATACTAAACGTGTACTCTTTTGTAGGTTTTGATGAATGACAAACGAAGCAAAAATTGATATATGACGGAATTCAAGTACAAGCGTACAATGGTTGCGAATAAGGTTGAAGTTCAAGATATAGCTTTTAATTGTTATTGAGTTGTTCTAAATTGTAATCTCGATCCTATAACTTGACTCATAGTATGGCCTCTCTCATAAAACTATTTTCCAAAATCATGCATATTTAATTCTGTGTCAAAAAGATTTTAAATCATGCATATTTACATTAGACAAAATGTTTTCTAAACATGCCTCAAAAATCTGGGCTAAAATAATCGATTATGTACTTATGATAATCGATTGTTTCTGAGCCAAGACTGCATGACAATCGATTATGAATTAATGGTAATCGATTGTGAGTAAGACAGTGAACATCAGGTTTTTCCAAATCTGCATGATAATCGATTGTGAACAAATGACAATCGATTGTTGTTGAGGTAAAGTTTTTCAATACTCAAAATAATCGATTATGAACTAATGGTGATCGATTGTGTTGAGTTGATGTCTTCCAGTGATTTTAAATTTAATTAAATAATCGATTATGTCTTTAGATAATCGATTATCACTGAGACAGTAAGTTTTATGATTTTCAGAAAATAACAAGTAATCGATTGTTGCAAAGGACAATCGATTGTTGAAGCTGGCCGTTGTCAAATGATTTTCAAATACCATGAAGTAATCGATTATTGATTTTATATAATCGATGTTCTGCTTAAAATCTGGAAATGATTTTTAGAACGTTGCTGAAGTAATCGATTATTGATTTTATATAATCGATGTTTTGCTTAAAATCTGGAAATGACTTTTAGAACGTTGCTAAAGTAATCGATTATAGATTATGTATAATCGATTGTGAAGCGTAAAATCTGGGATTGATTTTTAAACTGACTGGCAGATAATCGATTGTTTGGTCTCAATAATCGATTATCACTGAGTAATTTCAGCAACTCTTAATTGGCAATTAGACAACGGTTGAACCAACTTTTTCAACTATAAATACAGCTTCATTTCAGTGTTTTAAATACAACAACATACAAAAACTGATCATTACATTGATATAAGCTTTCATTCAATTGTTCTTCATTTTCTACTCATTTCATAAAGCTTTTGAGAGCCATATTATTGCTTAAAGTTGTTGTGATCTTGAACATATTCTTTTACTCATATCTACTCAATAAGGAGTACTTTAGTTAAGTGAGTGTCCAAGTATTTGATATACTTGTAAGAGAATTGCGATTCTCTTGTTTCAAGGAACTTGCGTTTCCTTGGGTGAAGTCTTTGAGATTGCGATCTCCGAGCAACTGTTTGAGGCTTGTGTCCTCAAGTGTGTAACGGTTTGTTGAGCACCCTTAAGCTTAACAAGATAGTGAAAAATCTCGAGAGAGTCTCTCGGGGACTGGACTAACCACGTTGGTGGCCAACCAGTATACATCTCTGTGTAAGTTTATTTTTCTGCATTTACTTTACTTCCTGCAAAGTTTAAATTCCGCAAGAAAACGCTAAATTCTATTAATACGCTATTCACCCCCCCTCTAGCGTAAAGCGTAGTTTCTAACACTACCCGTTGGAACCGCCAGAACCGGAATCGAAACCGGACCGGTTTCGGCGGTTCCAAACGGTTCCGGCGGTTCTGTAACGGTAATTTTTCAAAAAAAAAAATTTTTTTTTAAAATAATTTCCAAACGGCTCTTTTTCAAAAGTAGCCGTTTGAAAGTTTAAAAAATAGCCATTTGGCCCCCAAACTTTAATTTAACCCCAAATTTTATATAATTACACTATTTCCCATTTCTCAACTATAAATACTCCCTCATTCTTTCATTTTTATTCACCAATTCATCATTATCTCTCAATCTCTCTCAATCTCTCTCAAGCTCTCTTACAATCTTTCTAGTGCAAGTGCTTAATTTATTATTGCAAATTCGTGAAACATTGTGAAGTTGTTGAATTGAAGTTTTCAAGTGTTCAATTTCAATGATTTTCAATTTTTAAGAAGTTATTCGTCAATCCGGTAAACTCGTTTCAACTCTTACGTGCTAAGAATATTTTTGTGTGTTGTTAGTTTGCTTAATTATAATTATTATGGCATTTTCTTTGAAAGAAATGTTCGGTAAAGGAAAAGCTAAAACCGGTGAAAGTAGTGGCCAAAATACCACCCCTCCCCCGGCTCCCCGACCTAGAAAAGATAAGCAAGTTCAAAGTAGTAGCCAACCTAGAAATCCTAAAGAACCCTTCGGAATCCTTGATAGTGATCACCCGTGTTTTCAATTTAGCGATATTGATTTTCTACATGATGTAGCAGTTGGTGATAGAATAGACGATGATATTATGAATGCTCTTTATCCCAATGCTCCTATCTTAGAGGGAAATGAGGATGATGATGATGATGAAACCCAAGCTCCAGTAGATTTAGATGATACACCTACTAGTCCTGCTCATAACTTAGGTGATGAACCGGCACACCCACCCGTACAAACTCCCACTTTTAGTAGACAACCTCCTAAATGTACAGAAACATCATTAGTTTGACAATTTTTTATTCAACTAAGAGAACAAGATAAGGCAAAGTGTAAATCTTGTGGGAAATTACTTGTTCATAGGTATACTGGAGATCGTAGTGGCACGGGTAGTTTAGTTAAGCATATAAGATTACACCCTAGCGATAAGGCTAGATATTTGAAATTGAAAGCGCAACAAGAGGGGAGGACAAGTGCTGATTCTACAGTTAACCCAAGTACTGGTTCAAATCTAGTTCAACCAGGAATAAACAAAGTCACCTGAGGTATATTATATTACGATCCAAATAAGGATCGTGAAGAATTACCTAAGATAATTAATGTTATGTGTTTGCCTTATTCTTTTGCTTCTAATCCTGCATGGATTCATTATATTAGAAGAGTATTTAATCCTACGTATAAAGGTTGGCCTCGCGCCACAGTTAAGGCCGATATTTATAAATACAAGCATGAATATGAACAATACTTGCGCTATTTATTTACCCATATAACTAATCGTATGTCTATTACAACTGATATTGGTAGAAGTAGTAATGATTGTGATTATCTAATCGTAACCAGTCATTGGATAGACGAAGACTGGACAATGCAAAAACGCATTATTGCATATAGGATAATTAATTCACGGCACACGGGTAGGTTTATTGCTAACACTGTTTCAGATGTATGCATATATTTTTGTTTTAGTGATAAAATAATGTCAATTTCTATGGATAACGCTTCTAGCAACACTAGTGCAATAGGTATGCTAACTACAACACATAAACCTGCTTTTACTAATATTTTCCATGTTAGATGTATATGTCATATTTATCATTTAATTGTTGGTGATGGTATGAGAATATTAAACTTAGAAATTGAAAAGGTTAAAATGGCTCTTAATTGGCTATTTTATTCAAACCGTAGAAGTAGACTTAGAGAATATTTTAAAAAGTGTGACGAATATGGCCTTAGAGAAAGAAAGGTTCCTAAACCTTGCCCGACTAGGTGGAATTACATGTACGAAAGTTTAGTAGTAGCGTACAAATATAGAAACCCAATTAACGCTACGCATAATTCTCGGGATTGTGGTGAGGACGATATTGACATGCTAACTACACAAGATTGGACTAACGTTAAAATTCTTTTAGATTTTTTAGAACATTTTCATGTGGCTGCAAATGCTTTATCTGGCCAATATTATCCAACTATTTCTAACTGTTTAGTTTATATTGCCGCACTTGCTAATTTGTTTGTTGATTTTAGTTTATGAAATTGCAATAACTGAAATGAAAAAGAAGTTTAAAAAATATGTTTTTCCAATCCCTCCTATATATGGTGTGTCTGCTATGTTAAATCCAACTATGAAATTAGGAGGTCCTAACTTTTGGTATTCTACTATTTATCAATCTTTAGATCTTTCAGAAGTAGAAATTGCTACACTAGCTGATGCGAAATCATCAATTAAAGTTAATGCTCAAATTGTTTATAATGCTTATAAACAGGCGTTAGAGCATGCTAGGCCTAATATTCCAACCCCTACTTCGTCTACATCACAGTCGTCTAAAAGAGCTGCTGGCTTAACAGCTCTTAAACCGTGGACGGAGTTCAGGGGTACTCAAGGGGATAATTTAGATGAAATTTCCCATCTAAATGAGCTTCAAATTTATTTGTCGCAGGGACTAGAGAATGAGAATCCAGACGGCTCTTTCGACCTTTTGGATTGGTGGAAGACAAGGGAAAAGCATTTTCCCGTTCTTGCAAGGATGGCTCGGGATGTTCTGTCGATTCAAGCGTCAACTGTTGCATCGGAGAGCGCTTTTAGTCAAGCAAGACTACAAATAGGTGATCACAGAGCATCGATGCGGGACAGCTTGGAAAAATTAGTGCTTTTTCGAGATTGGATCCGCGCAGAAAGAAGGAACTTTGGCCTAGCTGAATCACAACCAGAAATAGATGAGTGCTATGAAGAAATGATAGCAGAACTTGCTCAGGAAGAAACTTCACCCGGAAGTGGTGATGAACAAGCTTCATTTCCACCACCGCCAACACAACCACCTCCAAACCTTGAAGGTTTTATGAGATTTGTTAGAAATAATGCATAAATTATGATGTATCTTGTACATTGGCATGTCTTCTTTTAGTTTTTTTTATTTTTAATGGTGGTATTAGTACCATGTTGTGCTCATTCCATTGGGAGAAGGAAGACTATGAAAGATATGCCATTTTGGTCAATAAATATGCTCTTTATCATATCCTTGAATATCTTTTGTCTCAATATTTCTTTGTCTTTACTTCTATATCAATCCTTGAATATTTATATAAAATACAATATATTACATATAACATACAATATACTAATGACAACATTCTTTTATCAATATATACTACTTATATACAATTTATACTAATTACTAACTACAACACAATATACACTACTTATATACAATATATACTACTTAAATACAATATTTACTACTTATATACAAAATATACACTACTTATACACAATATATACTAATTACCAAACACAATATATACTATACTAATAACATAGTACACCATATAAAATATATTCTACAATATACTAATGACTACTATACAAGATATTGATTTAAAAAAAAATTCAGAACCGTCGGGAACCGCCGGAAGCGGAACCGCCAGAACCGGAAACGGATGGTACCCGGAACCGGATGGTAGCGGTTCCGGGTCTGGAACCACCAGAACCGCCAAAAACGGAACCATAGACCCAAATAGAGCCAGAACCGGAACCGAATACAGCCTTATCTGGAGGGTAGACATATTAGCACGTGTTTGGGGTCAATAGCCTTTGCACTCTTCCATGATAAACACAGTAGTAAAGTCACCTTGGTTCCGACAATTTTAGCAGAGATCTATCATGCTTCAACCAATATTTGAGAAGGTGGGGGGTTCTTTGAGGGAAGCAACTTGTTGTTACAGTTGTGGATGATGGAACATTTATATCCCGCCATGATGTTTGAGAAAGATGTGATTGACCGTTTTCTGAGAGATCGAGTGAAGTGCATCGAGCATAG
Source organism: Nicotiana benthamiana (assembly GCA_034376525.1). Classification (NCBI taxonomy): domain Eukaryota; kingdom Viridiplantae; phylum Streptophyta; class Magnoliopsida; order Solanales; family Solanaceae; genus Nicotiana; species Nicotiana benthamiana. The sequence goes on from CM067330.1 coordinate 104,450,362, forward strand.
TATGACGTTCGATAAGTTTTCCTTACCACTCGCAGTTCAAGACTGGGTTGATTATTTGGGGTCCCTGACTGAAGAGAAGATTTTGTAGTCGTACCTATGGATTGATTTAGACGTGATCTTAGCAGAATCTCGTGTGCAAGACTTCTTGGTGCGGATAGGACTTTGGTGTACTAGACCATATACCCCTGGTAGAGTGATGCGTCAGTTAGGGAGGTGAAAAGAAGTCCCTTACATTCTTAATTCTCATGACTTAATTAGGGAATTTGACACTATGCCGCATAGAGAGGTCGACATCCAGACCTATTGGCGTCATGCAATGAAGATGGGTGGGGATACTTTAGCACCTGACCCACATTCACCCGGGCATAGCCATGAGTACTTCATATGGCTACAGTCTACTCGAGGGGGGGTTAGCATGCCATTGCCCCGACGTGTTAGAGGAATATTTGATGAGGACGCCACCTCACAAATATTCCTTAGATAGTTGATGGTTTGATTTACCCAGGCAGAGGAGGCCCATGCAGCAGAAAGGGTTGGGGTTCGAACTACACTTCAGTCTTTGAGATCACAGTTGGTAGGGTTGGTTGAGAACATGGGACAGCACCGTGTGTACCTTACTAGAGTCAGCCTTCCAGATGCAGGCACAGATTACAGGATTCTCATTCCCAGCTTCGAGGTTTCCTTGCACGGTATAATACAGAGCTTATATTCGACTAGATTGACGAGGCCATCCGTATCTTCATCAGACCCGCTCCAGCCGGAACCGTCGCATTTAGTAGCAGCTTGAGAGTCATTCTGTCTAGATGTTTTGAGATTGTCTTATGTTGTCTTATACTTTAGCGCCCTGTCTAGGAGCATTGAGTCCTTTAGGAAGTGTCAAAGTCTGTCGTAGTATAGTTGGGTCTGCTAGGTCTTTCATTACCGTAATTCCTATTTTATTTAATATCAAAAAGTTTTTAAATGAAAATCCCAAAAGAAGTTTATTTTGGTTTTCATGATACATAGGCAACCTACATCAGGTTCGATCAAATTATTTTTGCTTAAAATAAAATAAAATAAAAAGAAAAAAATGGAAAGGAGAAAATGGCGATAAGAGGTGTTGGAAAAGAAATAGAAGGAAGGATAGAAATGAGTAAATTGGGATGATGCCATATGACCCTGCTACCCTCAAAGCCATATTAGAACCGTTAATTATTCCTATGTACATTGCACGTAATGTGATATTATCATATGACAAATGCCCTAATGCTAACATAGTGGTATTTCGTTGGTTCTCCTTGTTACTTTTATTTAATTTCAGGAAGGTGGTTAGTTTGTTGGCATCCTGGCAAGTCGTCCTTACAACACTCCATCAAAATGTCAAACAGTCATGGCTAGCAATGAAACAGACACTGCAGTTGTAGACCCACCAAGGGAGATTGTTGAGTCGGAGTCATTATTGCAAGAGGAGGTCCGAAGGCTGAAGCGTCAGATGGTGAAAATGTGCCAAGCCTTGATTAAGGGACACCTTCCACAAACAAAAAAAAGAAAAAAAAAAGGGACACCTTCCACCCTCCTTCCCTACTAACTACATAGAAAATCCTGTTTCCATTCCACCCTCTCAATCCCAAATGCCCAACACCATTGATATTTCCCCAAAACATGCTCTTGGTTTTATCTCTAGCCACAACTACCTCGGCACTTCCTCCCAAACCTTTCACGCTCCACCAGCCAAAACAGTTTTGTACCCCTGCTCCGACATCTGCTCCTATTTTGTACCCCCTCCACAAGCTACCCTCCACCGATCCTATAGTGAGCCCGCATTCCCCACTCCAGATACCCACTATTATGAACCAGAGCCCACTTTCAAAGTCCCAGATCCTTACCCTTACACTCCCCAATTTGACCCTCATGTTGAAACTGTCATACCACCCAAGAACGTAGAGCAAGAAGAGATATTTAGGAAGGTACAGAGTTCGGAGAAATCATTGAGAAATATGCAAGGGTTAGGTAACCAGGTGAGTGTAGCCTATAAGGATTTATGTTTGTTCCCCGATGTCCAACTGCATGCCGGTCTTAAAATGCCTAAGTTCAACTTGTATGACGGACATGGGGATCCTGTGGCTCATCTGCGGGGTTATTTTAGCAAATGAGAGGTGCGGGAGGAAAAGACAAATTGCTAATGGCATACTTCAACTAATGTCTAAGTGGGGCAGCTCTACAATGGTACACCTGCCAGGACACCAGCGGATGGTACACATGGGACAATATGGCTCAGGCCTTCGCCCGAAACTTTCAGTACAATATAGATATTGTCCCGGATCAACTTATTTCTGACCAACGTGGGAAAGAAACCCACTGAAAGCTTTAGAGAATATGGGTTCCGATGGAGGGAGCAAGCTGCACGAGTCAATCCTCCGATGGAAGAAGACGAGATGGTTAAATACTTTCTTCAAGCCCTGGAGCCCACTTACTATAGTCATTTGATCTCATCCATTGGCAAGCCTTTCAGTGATGTGGTAAAGATGGGAGAAATGGTGGAAGAGGGATTGAAGTCAATCAACATCATGAGCTATTCTACCTTAAAAGCCACAACATGGGCAATTCAGAATGATACATGAAGATTTCCGGGTCAGAAGAAACATGATGATATTGCTATGGTTGTCTCAGGATAACGACATAGCCGAGCGGGTCCGCCTTACCAATATACTCAGCCTCGACCCCGACCCCAACTCTAAACCTATCCTCGAGCTCCACATAATCCACCTCAATATTGTCCTCCGAACAACATCCAGTCATTTTTCAACCAATGGGTCACCCCAGAAGGCGAGCGCCAGCACTGCAAAATCTTCACTAGCCTCCACAAATTTTCAAGTGCCCCATAATCCACATCTAAGCCGGTGGTGTAGAGGTAAATAAAGGTTGAAGATGATTTTACACAGATAGGAGAGTCATATAAAAACTTGTTTGAGAAACTAAAGCATTATGATCTGATTCCACCTATTCCTCCAAATCATATGGACAAGCATGCAAGAAGCTTGACCCTTCTAAAAGGTGTAAATACCATTCTAATTCCTAGGGGCACAATGTTGAAAGTTGTCGGGATTTGAAAAGAGAGATAGAAAGAATGATTCTTGAAGGGATAATTGTGATCCGGGACAGTGACACACAGAACATTGCACATAATGCTTTATCTGCACATGATTATGCACACTTTGGTGACATGCTGACTGAAGTTAACGATATTGAGATTGGTGAAGGTCCCAGCAATTTTGATGTGCAACCCAGTGGTTAAGATGTCGAGCTTGGTAATTGGAAAGACACTCCTTTCTTGGCTAGCCAAAGAGGAGTTTTGGTGGTTTATTTTGTTGTCATTCTGTTTGTCCGGGTTATTTTAGGGTTGTAATCCAGATATTGTCCTGTGGCTCAAACTTCTCTTCTTCTCCTTTTTCTTGTTCTCTTAGTTGTAGTAACTCGTCTAGCGTTTTCTAGGATAGTTCCAAGGATGTAACCCATGTCTATTTTGCTTGTTTTGTTCAAACCCTTTTTCATCATCTATCTAATGCAATCTTTTTTTCCCGTTAGTTCCAGTCAGCTTTTGTTTAGGTCAATTTTCTTTATAGTTCTTTTCACACTGACTCTAATGACGCGATATGCACGCATAATTGTCAGCCTGGTCTTGAAAGTTAGTCTAATCATGAAGCAATGATACAGTTTTGAACATGATAAAAAAGGTATTTGAGGAAGAAGTGGAGATTCACGCATTCTGAGATGATCCGAAGCTTAAATTGAGTGAAACTGAGGCAGTTGGTCTGGAAAATCAAGAGATTGATAAGAGAATACAACAAGAAAATGTCTCTCGAGCAGTTGAGGTAAATCAGTTAGTGCTGGAGCGCATTCTTCCACATCAAGATAAGGTTGAGTCAAGTCCGCTTCGAAATGCAAGGGTCATTCATTGGGACAAAGGTATTTCCCATGGGCACTTTTTGTTTATGTTTATGCCATCAATAGATACTATATGCGATTATTTGTTTATCTTCAATTACATGTTTGTACTTGACATTTTTAAGTTTGGTATGACGAAGGCATTTTATTCTGCTACCCAAAAACTTTTATCATTTGCTACCCATTTTGAGCCTTATTTTTTGTTTCATACCCCTCTTTTGGAATCAGAAATAGAGTTAGGAACTAGAAAAAAAAAGAAGGAAAAAAGAAAAACAAAAAAAGGGAAGGAAAAAAAAAGGAGAAAAGAAAAACAGAAAAAGGAAAAAAAAGAAAAAGGAAAAAAGAACAACTTTGTCTTTTGAACTACGTTTGAGCTGATTCTTGTTACCACAAGATACGTAGGCAGCCTCACGGTTCGGTCACACAAAATAAAATATTTCGTAATCCCCCCAAGGCAATAGTGGGGCATTTTTCTTGAAAATCCCATCAAAATAAAAATTCAGAAAAAGTTCCCCAAACTCCAAGAAATTAGGGCAGAAGTTTTAATTTTGCCAAAAGGCCAAATTCCAAAAGTTGTAATTTTGAACCCTTTTATCTTTAATTATTTTGAGCTTTCATGCCACCTTTTTTTAACCCTGTCCAAAAGCCTACATTACGGTCCAAAGAAATACCGTATGACCAATCTTTGATGATGTCAAATCAAATGTGTGGCAAAAGTATGATCTTCTTGCGTCATGTGTAATATATTTGTTCTATGCACAAAGAGAGAAACTGATAAAATGAGATAGCCTTATTGGTGAAAACCCTTAGGGCACCGTAAGGCAATGATGAGATAAGTAAAAGAGCAAAATGAGAGAGGTTTGGTGGTGAAAACTCTTCAGGGCACTACAAGTCGACTGAGGATTGCGGATTATATGGGACAATTGAAGCGCTGAAGCCTAGTTTCACAGCGAAGAGGTACAACAAGAGTTAAATATTATACTTGCTTGAGAGATCAGGCCGGCTAATCCAAAATGCATGTCATGGTCAGTGGAGATGGCCTTCAAATCAGATTAGTTTCTTCTTTGTTCTTTTTCCTAGGTAATAATATTTTATTGTTAGATACCATCTTTTCTCGTTTTCCCCTTATTTTTTTCCTCTTGTATTGTTTAAAACCCTTTTGAGTCAGTTTTATAGAAACAAGTGAGAAATGACTTCAAAATTTTCCACCAGATTTCCAATTGCACAAAGCCGAGTCTGGCAAGCACATCAAAATAGCACAAGATACAGGAGAATAGTGTGTGCACTGAGTTGGTGATAATAGATGTTCTTTGGGATTGATGTAAAATGCAAAGATTGGATGAATATCAGAACACTAGTGCAATGGATCATGTATAAGGTATTGGACTTGAACGGATCAGGAATATTTCTTTATGATAAGGGTTGAAAGAAAATGGGTAGTCGACAACGTTCAAGGTCGTCCAAGTTGAAATCAAAGTTACCTCGGCGAGTGTAGAAGCAGTCGCCCTCAAGGTCAAGGCCACAAACTAACCACCACATTCAAACTCACAAGTTTTCTTTGTTTGAAACAGGAACAAAGAAGTGCAACCAAGCCAGTTCAAAAACCAAAAAGAAAAAAGAAAGAAAAGAAAAAAAAGAGAAGAAAGAAGAATATAAGAGCTGACAAAGGGAAGTTTCTCAAATCTTTGCCCTTACCTGTCTTGCTAGTGTGCATAAATGTTGCCATTGCTCTTCATATTTTTCCTCCAAGGGCAAAATAGACCTAGTTGATGAATTTTCTCCTAGGATCAAAATCTTAGTCTGATGAATATTTTCCCTAAGAAAGAAGACCTAGTCTGACGAATTTTCTCCTAGGATCAAAATCTTAGTATTATGAATCTTTCTCCTAAGATAAAAAAGAAGAAGGAGGAATTAGTCAGATGAATTTTCTCCTAGGATCGATATCTTAGTCTGATGAATATTTCTCCTAAGATAGAAGACCTTGTCTGATGAATTTGTTAGTCAAATGTTCTTGGTTTATTTCGCAGAAGAAGCACATCCTAGTCAAGTCTTTAGTTTTACTCTCATTATTGCATCAGTAGCATAAGAAGTTTACAGTTTTGATAACAACTCACCGATCTTCCTAGTGCAAAATAGGGCAGAAAATTTTGTTTGTTTTATTTTTGATAGGCACCCACCTGGAAAATGGGGAAGGACATTTCAGAGTTTATTTCAGAATCAGCTCAAGTTTCAAGTCAGTAGCATGCACCCACCTGAAGAACAAGGGAAGTCATTTCAGAATTCAATTCAAGTTAGAAGTAGAAGAAAAAGGAAAAAAATTTTTTAAAAAAAAGTGAATCCAAAATGCAGAACCCAAGACAAGAGGTGGATTGATCAAGAAATGACTAAAGTCACAAGCATGGGGTGTCCGGTTCTAAACTGAAAAGCTGAAGAAGAATGAACTAGCACCTGCAGCTATTGAGCGTCAAGGTTCAGATCTGAAGACTGCATGAAGAACTATTCAAGATTCAAGACCAAGCTTCAGAAGTCTTATAGATAGGAATTTTGTAACTCATAGTTGACAGGCTTAGTTAGTATTTTTGATTTTTGATTTTGATGTAATAACAGGAGCGCGGATCGGAACCTCGACGGCACCTCAATCGGCTCTCCACCTCGGTACACTCCATCACTGTTCCTACTTCTGAACTACACGTGACCTGATTCCTTTATAGCCAATTATATGCAGGCAGCTTAGATACCAGGGCTCAGTCACATTCCCTTTTATCTTAAGTTTAGTCTCTCCAAATAAGGATCGGATCAAAAAACATGTCTAGTCGTTCTTTGACTGAAAGTACTTCATATTTCCAGCCAAAGAGGGGCAACTGTAGACACGTGATTTTTAGCCCTCCCCAAAATTTTACCCATTTTAACATAAAATATTTAATTTAGGGTTAATATAGTTACTTTAACTAATTTTGACTCTTTACATTATTTTTATCATAAAATCGAAAAATACAAAAATAGTCTCATTTTTTTCTATTTAATTCAGTATTAGCTATTTTTAGAAAGATATATTGCTTTTGTTTATTTTAATATAATCCTTGAAAATGTCAAAAATAGTTCCAACTATAATTGTTAGTTTTATTTTAATATAAATAGTTTATCAAAATTAGTGTAGAGTTTTTATAGGTATTTAATTTGAATTTTCAATCGTTTTAGACTCAACTTTTGCATAATTTTAGACCCAAATACAAAGCCCAAGACCTATGATCCATCTTCCCTTCTTCTTCAACTTATTACATAAGACATAATAGAAAAAACCCTAGCTAGACACAACCAAGAGAACAAAACCCATGTCTTCTTCATCTTCTAACACAAGCTAACCCTAGATACGCTTCCTCAAGAACAAGACAATAATGGAGGACTTCATCTTCTTCTTCAACATGGAAGAACAAATATCCTAGGACCCGAAACACCTAATCAGCCGCCAGCCCCGCCGCCGTCAACTCCACCCTCAGCCGCCGGACAACCACCCGCCAAACACCCTTTCATGGCTACCTCTTCTTCTTCTCCATGAAGACAAGGCAATACCCTAGAGAACTTCTATCTTCAACCCCACCCTTTGCTACCGGAATTCCTCCATTACCCACCACCCTTTAACTAGCTTGTCGGAAACACCACCCCGTCACCAGAAATCAGCCACGAGCCACCTTCTTCTCAACCTTGGAACAAAACAGAACCCTAACGCACCCTCAACCAAAAGAGAAATAGCCGCTAGCCATCTTGAACCCAAGCAGCTCACCGGAGCCGCTCACTCTATCGTCAACCAGCTGCACCCCAAGCTTCTACCGCCGGAACTCAACCCCATAACCACCATAGCTCCCTCAACCACCAAAATATCACAGTCAAAACCATTCCGTTCATCATTCGAATCTCTAAGATTTTGAACTATTCTTTGCAAAAAAACTGCATCAACTTCTGTTGATATAACTGAGATTCTTTTCTGCTAAGTCGTATTGGAGTTGGGACATTGAGGGCTTTTGAGGTTGTTCGATATTTCGTCGGGGTTTTTCGTCCTGGTTTCCACTCATATACGGCTACTGTTATTGAAAAGTTTTCACTCTTCGAGGTCAATTTCTTTTCTCTGATTTTAAATTTCCTCTTTATTAATCTTTAATGACTATGAATGTCGTGTGATTGTTCTGTTGTTCCGTTGTTTGGCGAAAACTTTCTTAATTTGGTTTATTTATGTTAAAGTTTTCATTGATACAGTATTTGGAAACAAACACAAATTAGTTAGTTTATTTAATTTACTTAGCTTTATGAACTATATGCTTTGTATGTGAATTGGTTTTGGGGATGTTGGGTTAAAACTAAATAGGAATTTGTTACCATGGGATTACTAGTAGAAACATTATGTTTTGGTGAGTATTTTGGACGTAGCAACAACTTGAGCTGTGAAAGATTTTTTTTTTGTCATGTCTTTATTTTGTGTTACATTATCCGCTAGTAGCATGATTAGGCTGAAATACTGGGTAGGCAAACTCTAGGATTTTTCATTTTGTTTTCAGTTTCGAGGTGAGAGGTTATCTCATAGCTAAATTTATTCGGGGAATACCCCGAAGAATCTGTATATATTATTATCCAGGGTATGCGCCGAAGAACTATATAAATATTTTGAAGGCCTTGGCGAGCATTGTGGAGAAGTCGTAGTATAGGTTAGCTAAGGATTTTCCTTTTCCTTTTCTTTTCCTTTTCGTTTTCTTTCATTTAGGTGGAGACGACCTCGAGCCTCTTGTGTATTTATTTTATTTCTGTGTGTTTTACCTCAATTTGAATATTTTAAAAGACAACTAGATCGAGTACGCAACCGTGACCTTCACGGGACTTGGGGAGTGCCTAACACCTTCTCCCCGAGTCAAATGAACCCCCTTACCTTTATCTCTGGTGTAGACTTAGTTTAGAGTTCAAAGTGTTTTGAAAGGAAAATTATTATTTTTTAAAAAAAATAGTGACCTGACACACCGAAATTAAATGTCAGGTGGCGACTCTGTGTTTAATCCTTTTGAACACAATTTTTTTCACTTTTCAAATTGAAAACTCTTTTCAACCTTCACTAAATCTTTTTATTTATTTTAAGAGAGTTTAGTAGAAGTTGTTTTAAAAAAAAGGGTGTGACAAAAGATTATCCGTAATAAAGAGTTGTGTAACAGGGTTTGGGTAGGGGTGTTCATGGTTCGGTTGGGATCGGTTTTACCCTATAAAAAAAAATCAAACCAAGTAAATCAGTTTTTCAAATATTAGAACTAAACCAAACCAATTAAGTTGGCTTTTCTCGATTTGGTTTGTGTCGGTTTTTCGGTTTTTTCGGTTATTTGTCAGTTTTTATAAATATAAGAACATACACAACCAAACACATATTCCGGCAATCACACTTTCAATGTAACACTATCAAATCAATTGCCTTGAGAAATCAATTATTAACGAAGATATATTGATGATAATTGAATCAAATAGTGATGAACAACTTAAGGACTCAATTAAAATATGTTATTTTTAACACAATTGATTCTTGTACCCCAAAAAAACTGTCAATCAAACTAGAATGTAAAGGTAAAGAACTATATTAAAAGTGTAAATTATTAACATTTACCATAAATTTTTTGAAACTTTGTATGTGTATATATATATATATATATATATGTGTGTGTGTGTGTGTGTAATAATAAATTTGAAACAGTTACTCTCGTAGTCGGTTTGTTTCGATTTTTTTATGATTAAAACCAAAACCAAACCAAGTTTGGTCGGTTTTTAATATTCAAAATCAAAACCAAACCAAACCAAAAAGTATCCGTTTTTTTATCGGTGTGGTTTAATTTTCGGTTTGGTTCAGATTTCGATTTTTTATGAACACACCTAGATTTGGATGCAAGATCAAACTCTGTATTTCGCCAATTGAATATAAGCTATCTAATTACAATGTATGTGTGTGAATTGTGTTTATGCGTAATTGCAAACTCACTTTAATTTGGTTGTTAGTCTAAAGAACTATTGTATTTCCCAAAATAAGGGGGTACAAATTTGGGAAAAAGAATATAGTGAAAATAAATCCCCATAGAAATAAATCAAACTGAAGCCCTATACAATACTCCACGCTCTTTTCCTCACAAATCACAAGTTCTACACTCTCTACTATTCTAATGGAAGACGACGAATTCACCACATCACCGCTCTCTCTCAAGCAAAAACTCAAAAACTCTCTCTGTTTCTCATGCTGTATCCCCCACCACCCCCGTAGCAACACGACCACCCCCACCACCAAACTCCACTCCCTCGACTACCGTCCGCCTCCTCCTCCGCCGTCCTCCCATGAAAACCCGTCGCTAATTTGGACCAAGAACGACTTCCCTGATATCAAAGACAAGTGCCGTACAATTTTCAATTTCATCGGTAACGGTAACGGGAACCGACACAAACGGCGTTCTTCCGCTGAGTTCCGTTACAACCCGTTAAGTTATGCGTTGAATTTTGAAGATGGGTATGAGGATGATGAATCCCCTTTGAGGAATTTCTCTTCTAGACTCCCTCCTCCGCCTCCTTCTCCACCGTTTCCGTCGGTGAAGGCTTTGTCTCTCACGGCGGCGAGCGTGTGAGTAATGGTTGTGGTTACTGGTGAGAGTTTGTTTTTGTTTTTTTGGGCGGGGGAGGAGTATTTTAGCTCTATATTTTCTTTTTCTTTTTTAATATTTCTGGAAATGTATTATAATAGGGGATAAAATTACAGTTTCTGAGCTTTGGTAATTTTGGTAAAAATGTGGGCTGATATTTACACTAAGTCAATAAATATACGTTTTATTTTGTACGTACATAGTCAAAGTTAAATATCTTTTTGGCACTTTAGTGAGTTTAGTGTAATAAAATAAAAGTTGTGTGAGTGACTGTCCAGAAATTTTACCCTAATACTAATAGAATTAGCTTCTTATTAATGAAATTTTGAAAGATATTTCTATGAATTAAATGAACAGAAAAATGTATGGATTACTGCAGTGGAATTTAGATGAGAAATAGATTGCAGTTATTTTAATATGAGTAAAATTCACTTTACCCTAGCCTTTAGGGTTGGGAAACAATATCTCCTTCACATTTTGAATGAGAAAGAGAACATTATGCAATAATTTATCGGTGAAATAATTTTTTTTACTTTTTTGAGTAGATAACTTCTTGAATAACCAAGTTCTTTCATTGTATGAAAAATAATTTAGATCTATATAATTTATGGAGTTCCCTTTAGACTTCTTCTTGTATAGTTTAAGATATGATGTAATGAAAAAAAATAAAAATGCCTCCATAATGAATTTTTAAATGTGATACTATCAATTATAATTCCAGTTCAATTAAGATATTTTTAAAATAAAGTTAAGTTTAATAATTGGTTTAGTGTAATAATTTAATATACAAAGAAAATACATAACTAATTTAATACTCATAGCAGCAATTCTTTCATCTAATATATATGTCAGAAAATTGACTATTTCAATGTATTTTTTACCTTCAAATAGAAATGCTGAAGTATCCATGGTGAATGTGCGTTTATCATATTTCTTGAATTTTGTGTGCAAGTTTTTTTTTTATTAGCAAAATTTTTAATGACGACATCAATATAGCCTCAATATACAACAACAACCCAGTATAATCTCATTTAATGGGATCTGGGGAGGGTAGTGTGTACGCAGACCTTATCCCTACCCTGGAATAGAGAGGCTGTTTTCAAATAGATCCCCGGTATCCTTTCCTCCAAAAACTTCCCACTTTGCTCTTGAGGAGACTCGAACTCACAACCTCTCGATTGGAAGTGAGGATTGTTTACCATCAAAGCAACCCCTATTGTCTCTTAATAGAAAAATATCTTAAATTTTACAAGTAATGAAGACAAAATTCAAATATTGGTTTGGATGAAATTATACTTCACCTTGGAAAGAATAGAAAGAGAGAGAAAATATTCTAAATATAAAAACCCGACCACAAAAATATAGCATAAAGAGGTTCCCTTTCACGTGAGGAGGTATTATTTTCAAAACCTTAAAGGTTAAGGAGGTCAAGTGGGTTTTAGAGCCCGTTTGGCTTAGCTAATTTAGAGTAGTTGATAAGCATTATGTGTTGGAAAGCACTTTTAAGTGCTGAAGTTGATTTAAAAAATAAACAGTTACGTGTTTGGATAAAAGTGTAACTGATGATAAACAAACGAAGAACTGGGTATACGAAGAGTTTTATTTTTAAAAAAAGTATTTTCAGGATAGAATAGTAAATATTTGGTCAAACCTAAAGTGCTTATAAGCTGAAATTTGATAAGTTGGGAGAAACCAACTTATGACTTTTGGCTTATTTTTGGCTTATAAGCACTTTTAATTTTACCAAACGCGTAGATAAGTCAAAAAGTCCTTATAGCCAATTTGACCAGCCTATAAGCTTAGAAAAATACCCTCTTACTCTTTTAATATTCTTTGTTAATCCCATGTGTGCAGTTATTTAGCAAATATTTAGTAATAATTACTACTCTTTTCGATTCAAAATAAGTTACTCCCTCCGGTTCACCAATAGGTGACTAGTTTACCCTTTTATTTTAGTTCAAAATAAGTGTCCGGATAGGTAATCAAGAAAAAAAAATTTTTACTCATTTACCCTTACGTGCATATCCTAAAAGATTTTCTCACTCCTCACTATAACTATGTGACCAATATTTAATAAGGGTAGTTTAGTCATACTAGGTATTTTTGTATATGATTTAGCATTTTCTTAATGGGCGTGCTAAAAGGAAACTGGTCACTTATTGTGAACCGGAGGGCGTACCATTTTATCTTTGGTATATCCATTAAGGAAATACGAGCTCCTAGAGAAAAATCTCTGTATTCATTATAATTAATTATTACCTTGACACATTAAAATATGTAAATAAAGATAAATATTAAAAAAAATTAATTGTTTTTGATATGTAAATAAATAATTATTTTGAATCAAAATAAAAAAATAAAAGAGTAACCGAAGGAAAGTAACTATTTTCACAATTGAATTATTTTTCCATGGTTGTTGGTTGTTACATTTGGTAAAAACCAATTATTTGGGAATTTCAAGATTTTGTTGGTGCAGTCAAAATGATAACAGACAGGATGAATCGTAAAGTAATAAATTATGATTATATTTATGATTTATGTGAAAGATTCTTTTATTCCGACCCTAGTCTCATAGCTAAAGGTTTCATAGATCTCACAAACCTGGAAGCTGCTTTGATGAGATATTTTTCAACACAGATGAAAATACAAATTACTCAATATTGGAGAGGTGGTAACTGTAGAGAGTTTTGGGAGAATTAATTTTCTCGTATTGCTCACAAGTATATATATAGAGTATAGAGAGGTATCAAATCCTACCAACTATAGGACTGTACAATAATGAAAGAAATCAAATCCTACCAACTATAGGACTGTACAATAATGAAAGAATATTCTACCAATAATAAAAATATACACACAATATATTCTAATACACCCCCTCAAGATGGAGGGCCGGAGGACACGCCAATCTTGGACATCAGCAAAAGAAGTCGAGGACGAGATAAGTGCTTGGTGAGAGCATCAGCAAGCTGATCAGCAGAGGATACGTGAGCAACACGAAGAGATCCATTCTGAACCAGTTGACGAACAAAGTGATAATCAATGGAGATATGTTTCATGCGCGAATGAAACACAGGGTTGGCACAGAGGTAAGTGGCGCAAAAGTTGTCGCTGTAAATGACAGGAGCAGCTGGAAGAGGGACATGAAGCTCGCGCAGCAGTGAATGAAGCCAACGGACTTCAGCGGCAGCAGAAGCAATGGCACGATATTCAGCCTTAGTAGAAGATCGTGCAACGGAACGCTGCTTTTTGGAGCTCCAGGAAATAGGATTAGGCCCCAGAAAGACAACATAGGCACCAGTTGAGGAGCGGTCATCACAGTTTCCACCACAATCAGCATCAGAGAAACAATGCAGAGGTATAGCAGATGAAAGACGCAGCCAGACTCCGAAGTCACGCGTCCCATTCATATACCAGAAGAGGCGCTTAACTGCACCCCAATGAGTGACAGTAGGACCGTGCATGAACTGTGAGAGTTTATTCACAGCAAAGGAGATATCAGGACGACTGAAGGAGAGATACTGGAGGCCCCCAAGGGCCTGGCGATAGACGGACACGTCGGCAGGAGCCGAGCCGTCGGCCAGATGAAGGCGGGTTGACGCCGCTGTTGGCGTCTGAACAGGGTTGGATTCCAGCATATTATGACGAGTCAAAAGATCAACAACATATTTACGCTGAGAAAGAAAACACCCCTTGGAGCTGCGCAGAACTTCAACACCAAGAAAGTAGCTTAGATCACCCATGTCTTTAAGAGAAAATTGAGTCTCAAGAGAGTCAATCACACGGTTCAAGAAAGTAGAATCATTACCAGTCAGTATGAGATCATCAACATATACCAAAAAATAGGCCGTAATACCAGAATGCTGAAAGACGAAGAGCAAAGTGTCAGAAGTAGTGTTGACGAAACCCATGGTCAGAAGGCATTGGCGGAGCGCACTGTACCATGCCTGGGGTGCCTATTTGAGACCATAAATAGCTTTCTGTAACTTACAGACATAAGATGGATAGGCTTTGTCGACAAAAACCGGTGGTTGTGCCATATAAACATCCTTCGTAAGCTTCCCGTGGAGAAAGGCATTGTTCACATCCATTTGACGAAGAGGCCACTTGGATACAGCTAGACTGAGAACCAAACGCACAGTTGCCGGCTTAATAACCGGACTGAAAGTCTCCTGGAAGTCTACACCTGGACGCTGATGAAAGCCCTTCGCAACAAGCCGGGCTTTGAACTTATCCACAGTACCGTCAGGCTTTCGTTTGATACGATAAACCCACTTGCAACCCACAATATTCTGTGAAGAATCAGGCGGAACAAGATCCCAGGTGCCATTCCGTAGCAGAGCATCAAAATCTGATGACATAGCAGCGCGCCAACGCTCATCAGACGTAGCACTAGACAGAGTCTGAGATTCAATAACAGCTGGAGAGGTGACAACAGACATACCAAACTTCTTGTTGGGCGTAAAGATGTTAATTTTGCTGCGAGTTTGCATATGATGACCACCCTGAGAGGATGTAGGTGGCGGCATAATGGGTGTAGCGGCGGTAGGGGCCGCTGGCGGTGCCGGAAGGGGCGTTGGTGGCGCGGGCAGTGGCACCGGCAGTGCGTCAGGTGAAGGATTGCTAGTGGGAGCGGCGGCAGGTACTGGTGGCAGCAGCGGAAGGACTTCTAGGGAGACCGGAATGGGTACAGGGGAGACTCGGGGTTAGAAAATTTGGAGAACGGGAAAACGTCTTCATGGAAGGTGACATGACGCGAGACGAAGATTTTAGACGTTGAGGGATCAAAGCATAGATAGGCGCTTTGAGTAGTAGAGTAGCCGATGAGGATACAGGCACGAGATCTGGGTTCCATTTTATGTGAGGTGTAGGGCCAAAGCGAAGGGAAGCATTGACAGCCGAAGACACGTAGTTTGGCAAGGTTGGGGCGCTTATGGAAGAGAGACTCAAAGGAGGAGAGCATCGAGAGATTTGTCTTGGGAAGACGATTAATGAGATAGACCGCTGTGGCAAAGGCATAAGGCCAGTAAATGAGAGGAACAGAGGCATAATGAAGGAGGGTGAGACCAGTATCGACCATATGACGATGACGGCGTTCAGCATAGCCATTGTGTTGAGGTGTATGAGGAGGTGAAGTGAGATGTGATATGCCATGGGAGGCAAGAAAAGAGCGTAAAGCTAGGAATTCACCCCCATTATCAGTATACAAAGTAATAATTTTACTACAGAAGTATTTTTCGACAATGGACTTAAAAGTGGGGAAGGTTTGTAAAATATCAGATTTATGGCGTAAAGGGAAAAATCAAACGTACTTAGAAAAATTATCAATAAAAATGACATAATATTTAAATCCTTCATTAGAAATAATTGGAGAGGTCCATACATCAGAAAAAATAAGCTCCAGCGGAGCAGTAGAACATAAACTTGACTCGGAGAAAGGTAACTTATGACACTTATGAAGCTTGCAAGAGACAAAAGCAAAATCAGACACACTACTGGACGCTATACTGCTAGAAGACACAAAATGACGTAGGATTTTAGCTGACGGATGACCAAACCGAGAATGCCACAATGACGCAGGGAGTTTTTGTGCCGTGAGGGCGGACGGTAGACGGGAAGCCGCCGGCCAGTAGTAGGCGTCGTTCCTACGTGGGCCGCTGACGAGTGTTGCCCACGTGCGATGATCCTTCACCTGAAAATCAGTATCAGAAAAAACAACATTAACATTATTGTGACGACATAATTGAGCAACAGAGATCAAATTTTTACGAATATGTGGAACACAGAGAGCCCCAGGCAATAAAAGACATGAATAACTGAAAAGTTGGCCAGTATGTGTAATTTTTAAACCTTCACCGTTACCAATAACCACATCATCGAAACCAGTGTAGGGACTGTGAAGAGACATCTTGGCAAGATTATTGGTTATGTGATGAGTGGCACCAGAGTCCAGGATCCAATCAGATGGAGAGTGACGGGCTGTGTGAGCAGCCGGATAAGATGACGCAGCGTATGCTGGTCGCGGTTGTGGTCCACCGTAAGGGGGCTGATTTGCACTGGAAATAGGATAGGACGGACAGCGGCACGCGGAGTGGCCAAATTCACTGCAGAGCTGGAACTTCCCATTGTACTCGCGAGATTGGCCATTATTGAAGTAACCACCACGGCCGGAGGATAGACCACAGCTGCCACGGCCGCGCCCGCGGTCACCGAAGTGGTTACGGCCGGACTGCTGTCCGGCGACGAAGGCAGCCGACGGAGCCAAATCAGATGCGACGGAGGTGGCCGGCGCACGGGCAGTAATCTGAGCCTCCATGCTTAACAACTTGTCATGTAATTCAGCAAAAGAGATTGGAGATTCACGGGCTTGGGTAGCATGAGAGAGCTCCATATATGGATCATCAAGACCACTTAGAACCTTAATGACAAGATCCTCAGAATCAACAGTAACACCCAGGAGATATAATTCATCCACAATCACGCGAATACCGTGCATAAAATCAGTAACAGATTTAGAACCTTTTACCGGATTATGGAGCTGCTGTTTGAGAGCCATGATACGACCACGAGAAGCAGTGTCGTATGTGCGTGCGAGGATGTCCGAGGCCTCTTTAGAGGTTTCCACAGCGGCTATAAAGGAGATGATCGTCGATGTGATCGACGAGATGATGGCACTGAGAATAAGATTGTCCTCGCGAATCCAGTAAGGATATGCTGGATTGGGGGAAGTTACCTCGTTGTCGACGATAGTGGCTGGTGGGCATGGCTTCGATCCGTCCAAGAAGCCGAGGATGTCGTAACCCGTAAGAAGAGTTCGGAACTAGAATTTCCACGCCAGGTAATTACTAGAATCCAATTTAAGTGGGATCTGAGCCGATGCATTGATGGCAGTCGGCTGGAGAAGATCGTTGGATGTCGTAGCGGCCATGGAGCGCGAGGCAGAGGAGGCGCTGATCGACGTCGAGAGAGAGAGGGCTGCGAGTTAGTGCAGCGATGGCGCGGAAAGACGCCGGAGAGAAGCGGTGGACCGAGAAGGTCGGCGGCGGCGGGCTGCCGATTAGTGCAGGGACGGCGGCGGTGCGGGGAAGAATTAGGTTTTTTTGGCGATAAGCCACTGGCGTATGATACCATGTAGAGAGTTTTGGGAGAATTAATTTTCTCGTATTGCTCACAAGTATATATAGAGTACAGAGAGGTATCAAATCCTACCAACTATAGGAGTGTACAATAATGAAAGAAATCAAATCCTACCAACTATAGGACTGTACAATAATGAAAGAATATTCTACCAATAATAAAAAGAGACACACAATATATTCTAATAGTAACTACCTGCGGATTTTATGTTTCTAGAATATCGGTGCACAAAAAAAAAAAGAGAAAAATCATATTACCTCCTTCGATCCACTTTATGTATTTATTTATTTTGATCTTTTTATGATCCATAATATTTATTTTTTCAGATATTATGAAGAAATTAACTTTTTTTCTTCTCTAAAGTTTTTCTTAGAGTAAGGAGGCAAGGAGAATTTATTATATTTTTAATGAATAAATTAAGGTTAATTTAGACAATTTTATTGTTAATTAATGCTAAAGATGAATTCCTTAATATGTGTAAAAATAACAACAACAAAAAATCAATCAAAATTGACAAGAGAGGGTAACAGCTTGTTTGGATGGGGTTATCTGTTGTATCGTATTGTTACTTTAAATACAATGTTTGTTTTGATTGTTACTTAAATTTTATTGTATCATATCATTAAATTCATCGTTACATAATAGCAAAAAGTGTCATTTTATGGAACGACTGATTTGGTGTGGTCGTGTCGCTACCTTATATATTTTTTCCCATCTTGCCCTTTTTTTTATTACTAAACAATCCTATTTTATCATATACCCTACCGTTTTATATAATAATATTACCTCGTACCATACTTTTTCTTCATAATATTGTAATTTTATTCTTTATATTGTTGGTGCATGACATCTTGACACCAACAAACAATACAATCTATCGAAACATTATATACATAAAAACAATACAGTAAAATACAATACAATATGATATATTATGAAACGACACACAACAACTATCCAAATAAGTTGCAAGTAAGAATCAGTCTCCGTTCCTCGATTAAATATCTTAGTATTCAACTAGGTGTACCATTCAGCATTTTTAAAATACAAAGGCCAACAAATTATATGAGATCGATTTAAATAGATACGTACATAAAATATTTAATTTGACTGAGTAGTCATGGGTTCATTTGCCCCATTATCTAGGCTATAAATTTTCCTCTGGTGGTAATACTTTGAAAAAACTTTAAAATATGAAATTAAAATTAAAACTCACAAATAACCAAGTTTCAGATAAACGTTTGAAGCGTTAAGGTCTATGTTGCTCGAATACGCTAAAAATACCATTACATTTATGTCAAATTTTAAAAATGCATCAATTTTTGAAGAGTTGGGGTGAGGGAGTCTATGAGGCATTTTTGGAACATCCAAACGATATTGGTTGAGGTTTAGCTTTGGTACTCTTACCATATTGCAACTTTTTTTAATTCCCCTTCTCTTTAATTTTCTTTTACCGAAGTTGTTGTTCTTTTGATAACTCGAACCTAGTTAAGATCCTGAAATCATAACCAGGAGTACCGCTGATCTTCTGAGCAATCTCCTCTTGTCAATCCTAATGCATTGGGGATTTTGTTTAAAGGGCTAATGTCCTGGTCCAAGTTGGTCTCTAGTCAGTATCAAAGAGTATTTATGCTTTCGTGTTGAACTTACCAGCCTTCACTATAAAATAAAGAACGAAAAAAACAAAAGTTTGCCAGTTTATTGAGTATGATTATGATGTGGATTTGATATAGGTTAGATTTGTTGTCATTTTCACTATGGTCTTTTCCTGCCCCAGTATAGATAATATGGCATATTTTTTTCCCAAAAATGTATTCCTTTGTAATATCTCAATACCAAATTTGCATGGTGTAAAATATCTATGCGTTTTCAGTAGAAATTATTTTCACTTTTGCAGCTCCTACAGCCCATTTTAATACACCTTTTCCTTTTTTATCTTGTTATACGTTGGTCACTAAATGGTGGTTTAAGGTAATGTAGAATCATTTTTGTTTTTCACCTAAAAAGAAGGCAGAAGACAATAGAAATGTAATACATCAATGGTAAATTTTCATATTTGAATAAGATTATCATATGAAGATTAGATCTAGCTATTCCCCCCCCCCCCCCCCCCCCCCCCCCAAAAAAATGATGAATCTACAACTCACACTTCTTAGTCCGAGTCTTCTGTAGAAGCACTAGATATATAAAGTATGATATAAAATTTAAATTTGATGAGTTCGGTTTTTAAAATTCTTGATTAGAGGAAATATCAAAATTATGTGTTTAAAATATAAGATTTATTAAAATTTTATATTTAATACGAAATTTGGTTGAACCACGTAGGTAATAAGCTATATCGAACACTTGGAGATACTAATTTGGCTTTGGTCGGATAAGAAAAAGGGAGAAAAAAGAAGGAAATAAAAATTAAAGAGTAGATGACAAAGAAAGATTTTCACAAAAATAGCTTTAGTGGTGATGTGGGGGCTTGATTCAGCATCTATAAGGAATTCTTAAACCTAATCAGTGACTTCATCATCATTTTCTCACATTAACAAGAGTTTTAACCAAAATATTTATGTTCAGTAAACTAATAGTGGATAAGTAATATTTAAGTATCAAGTAAAATTGAAAACGATAATAAAATTATATCAATGTGTAATATGATAATTCAGAAACTTATAAATTTTGACGCTTTCCCCAAAAATTGCAGTGGGATGAATGACATCCATAATGGTTTCGATATCGAGCTATGATTATGAATTTTTTTGATAAAAAATGCGTTTATTTTTAAGAAGTTTTGTAAACATCGAGATTAAACCGATGAATCATGAAAATTATAGAGAGAGAAAGTAGAGAGAAGGAGGAGTATGTGAGAAGTCTCTGGAACTCAGAGAGATTGTATTAAACCGAGAATGAAAAATATACAAATGAAGTCCGGGGGGTCCCAAAATATCTAGGGACCCCAATATAAACACATACACTGGATCGGGTCAAAGGACCCAAAATAAATGGGGCTCAGATATGACTCAAGTGTGAAGTGGGCTCGGAGTGGCCCAAATATGACAATCATCACAGCCCAGCTATTGTATACCAAAAATACAATAAATATACACTGTGTATACACTTCATATAATCATGTAACATCTTGTATCTCAACACCCCCCCTCAAGTTGGAGGGGGGAACCACCTGCAACTTTGTGAGCAGCGGAACCAGCAAAGTGCCCGGCAGAGGCTTGGTGAGCAAGTCTGCCAGCTGACGAGAAGTAGGCACATGAAGCAACTTGATAAAACCAGAAAGCAACAAGTCCCGAACAAAATGGCAATCCAGCTCGATATGTTTCGTACGTTCATGGAAAACAGGATTGTTAGCAATGTGAACAGCAGCCATACTATCACAATAAACAGAAAAAGGAGATGAAACAGGGACCCCAAGATCAACCAACAAGCGAGAGAGCCAAGTCAATTCAGTAACAATCTTGCTTAAGGCTCGGTATTCTGCCTCAGCAGAGGGAAGAGAAACAACCGGCTGTTTCTTCAATTTCCAACTGATCAAACAGCCACCCAAGAGCACACAAAAGCCAGTAACAGAGCGCCTAGTATCAGGGCAGGCAGCTCAGTCACTATCAGAATACCCAGCAACAGAAACATCAGCATGATCAGAATAAAACAAACCCAAGAAGGGAGAGCCTTTGAGGTATCTCAGAACATGCAGGGCAGCAGTCATATGGGGAAGTCTGGGGGATTTTAGAAATTGACTCAGGTGCTGGACTGCATAACAGATGTCGAGCCTAGTGTGAGTCAAGAAGAGCATCTTGCCAACAAGGCTTCTGTACTGATCAGGAGAGGGCAAGAGGTCACCAGAATCAGCATGAAGTTTGACATTGATGTCCAAAGGGGACACAACAGAGGAAACATTGACACAGTCAAACTGGTGCAGCAAATCAGAGATATACTTGTGCTGATTAAGGTGCATCCCACCAGGGACAGCAGACACTTCAAGGCCCAAAAAATAATGCAAGGACCCTAAATCCTTGATATGAAACTGTGCAT
Source organism: Nicotiana benthamiana (assembly GCA_034376525.1). Taxonomy (NCBI): domain Eukaryota; kingdom Viridiplantae; phylum Streptophyta; class Magnoliopsida; order Solanales; family Solanaceae; genus Nicotiana; species Nicotiana benthamiana. The sequence goes on from CM067330.1 coordinate 104,472,105, forward strand.
CCAGAAACAGTTTCAGAGTAGTCAGTTCATCACTGTCATCCCCAGTGAGAATTATATCATCCACATAGACAGCTACCACCACAAAGGAGCCAGGTTTACCTTTGATGAATAAGGAGTAGTCATTCAAAGAATGAGTATACCCTCTGGAATAAAGAGCAGAAGACAATTTGGCATACCATTGTCTGGATGCTTGTCTCAGCCCATACAAAGACTTGTTGAGTTTGCAGACCAGAGGAGGAGAAGGAGAAGAAGAAGAAGAAACAGAACTGGAAGGAGAAGGGGAGACTGTCAAACCTGGAGGGAGTTTCATGTAAACATCCTCATCCAAATCACCATGAAGAAAGGCATTATTGACATCAAGCTGAAAAAGAGGCCAGTGATTCTTGACAGCCACAACAATAAGGCACTTTACAGAAGTCATTTTTATCACTGGAGAGAAAGTTTCAGTAAAATCAATCCCCTCAACCTGTGTGTCACCCCTAATAACCAACCTGGCTTTATACCATTCAACACTGCCATCTGCCTGTATTTAATTTTTTAAACCCATTTGCAACCAATGGGTTTCTTACCAGGAGGAAGAGGAACAACATCCCAAGTATAGTTAGTATCCAAAGCTTCAAACTCCTGTCTCATGGCAACTTTCCAAGCTGGAACAGATGCTGCCTGAGAATATTATAGAGGCTCAGATTCCAAAGATGAGGGAGATGAGCCAGAGAAGGCAGGGAGTTGGCATACATAATCTTTAAGATAGGAAGGAGGATTATGTTGTGTGTTAGACTTCCTGGGAGCAGGAACAGAGGGAGAAGGAATTAGAACAGGAGGTGAACCAACAGGACTGAGAGGAGCAGAAAAGGGCATTTGTACAGATGTGGTAGAAAAGGGAGGAGAGATTGGAATGGGAGAATCATATATATCATCATTTTCTCCAGAGGGAATAAAGGGAAAAGAAGAAATAGGAGGAGGAGCAGAGGGAGATACAGGTTTAAAAGGAAAAATTGATTCATGAAATAGAACATCCTTGGAGACCAAATACTTCCTAGATGCAAGATCATATAACCTATAACCCTTTTTGCCAAAAGGATAACCCAGGAAAACACAAGGAATGGCTCTTGGTTTTAATTTGTTCCTTTGAGGGATGGGAACAGTGGCATAGGCCAGGCAACCAAAAACCCTCAAGTGAGTATAGGAAGGAATTTTACCATACAAAATTTCATGAGAAGACTTATTATGAAGCAATCTGGTGGGTATTCTGTTAAGAAGATAGGTGGCAGTCAACAAGCAGTCCCCCCAGAAAGATACTGGCAAGCCAGATTCAAAGAGCAATGCTCTATAGGTTTCAAGAAGAGTTCTATGCTTTCTCTCAACAATACCATTTTGTTGAGGGGTATGAGGGCAGGAGGTTTGATGTATGATTCCCTGACTGCTAAAGAAAGAAATTCCCTCATTGCTAGAGCCCAATTCTAAGGCATTGTCACTTCTAACAGTCTGAACCACATCATTAAATTGGGTTCTGACCATAGCAAGAAATGACTTAAGCATAGAAAAGGCATTACTTTTGGATCCCAATAAGTGTGTCTAGGTTGCCCTTGAAAAATCATCAACAATTGTAAGGAAATATTTGCAACCAGATGAGGTTGGAGTATGATAAGGTCCCCAAGTGTCCACATGAATCAGTTGAAAAGGCCTAGAGGTTCTAATGGAGCTATCAGGGAAAGGAAGCCTAGTCTGTCTGGCCTGGGACAGACTGTACAGGGAAAAGATTGTTTGGAAGCAAAGGAAAAAGACAAACCAGAAATGCATTACATGTTTGCAAAAGGAATATGTGCAAGTCTTAAGTGCCAAATGTAATTCATATCAGATGTAAGATCATTATTACAAGTGGAACTATTTACATGAGAATGCAAAGAAACAGCCTTGTTATCAGACAAGATGTCATCATTACAAGAAGACACAGAAGGCAATGCAACAACTTTGTTATCATTACAAGAAGCAGACACAGGACAAACAGAAGTAGAAGAACAATGAATAGAGGGAGAAGGGGATGAAGGAACCCAAGCTAGTTTGTACAGGCCAGCAGCTTCTCTACCAAGATCCAGTGGCCTCCTCAGAGAAGGGTCCTGTATCATGTGTAGTAAGCAGGAATGTTCAGTGAACATAACTATACAATGTAACTGCTTCACTAACTTGTGAACAGAAATCAAGTTGTGTTTAAAAGAAGGAACTAGCAGTACATTGTGAAGAGTAATGGAAGGAGTTAAGGCAAAGGACACAGTGCAAGTCACTTTCACTTTATAGCCATTTGGAAGAGTGGCAAGATATGGTAGAGTTAGAGGCATAATGTTAAAAAGTAGTTGTTTATCATGTGTCATGTGATTAGAGGCACCTGAATCTATGATCCAGGTGACAGAATTAATGTGAGTAAGCAAGCAAAGTTTGGAATCAGAAATAGGGTTCTCAGTTAACAAAGTACCAGCAAAGTTTGCAGCATATATGGGAGGAGGAGTTTGAGCAATGGATTCCCCCAACTTGGTCTGGTGTAATAGGTTCATCAACTGGTCATAATCATGTTTGCTCAACCCTGGAATCACAGAGCTTTGACCATCTAGGCTTGCAACAGATTGATGGTTAGCAGAAGGATTCCCTTGAGGAACAGACAACAGTCCATCAGAAATAGAAGAATCCATACCAGTACTCAGATGAGCAGCAGCAGGCCTCCTTCCCTTGTTAAATGTGGGACTTTGTGGATACACATGGATCTTGAAGCACTTATCAATTAAGTGTCCAGATTTTTTTACAGTATCTACAAAATAAAGGTCCCCTGGTTTGATCAAAATTGACTCTCTGTCTAAAAGGAGGAGGAGGAACAGACACTGTGGCCTTGTTAAATCCAATAGGCTGCCTGTTTGTATGTACATTGAAAGAGACAGAGGTTGGATCAAAGTGAGAGGAAGACTGAACTTGTCCTTGCTTCTCATCATTGAGGACAATATTATAGACATTGTCAAGGGAAGGAGGAGGCTGCATCATCAAAATATTACTCCTGACTCCCATATACACCTCATTTAGACCCATTAAAAACTGAAAAACCTTATTATCATCACATTCCTGAACTATACCATCTTTTGCAGCACATACACACCTTAGACCATGATTAGCACACATAGAATCAAGTTCATCCCACAGACCTTTCAGCTTGTTGAAATAAGAAGCTATATCTGAGGACCCTTGAGAGGTGTGAGACAACTCTCTTTTCAATTCAAAGATTTTGGTCCTGTTTGCAGTGCCATATCTGGCCTGGAGTTGAGACCATATGCTATGTGCAGTGTCAGCATACTGCACAGATTCAGCAATTGCAGGGGAAAGGGAAGCAATCAACCAAGAGATCACCATGCTATTGCACCTATCCCACAACCTTTGTTGAGCCAGATTGGTGGTAGGTCGGGTGTATGTGCCATCAACAAAATTGATTTTGTTTTTGGCTGTTAAGGCAACAATCATTTTACGTCTCCAGCCCCCATAACCACTACCCGAGAAGGGAGTGGGAACAAGTGATACCCCAGGGACATCAGACGAGTACACAAAAAGGGGACTAGAAGAGTCTACAGCAGGAGAGGCACCAATGTTTGTGCTAGAAGCCATAGTTAATGAACCGGCTTAAATGAATAACTTTTCAACAAACAGAATACTACCAAAACAGGTATTCAAACACAACAACCAACAAACAGACTACAGTCAGGTCAAGTATTCACAGACAACACCAGATGCTCATAAGAACAGAGTCAAATAATCATACATAATATCGAAGATAAGGACAGAGTTACCCTCCTTCTTCGCGACCGGAGAAGATCGGCCTTCAAACAACAGAGAAACCCTAGGTATCAAACCCTAGGTGTGACCTTGAAAACAAACTTTACCGGAAATCTGGTCAGGAACGTCGGAAATGCACCCAAAGCATCCACAAAGTGACAATTGAGCCACCGGAATACAGTAAAACCTCAGGTTAAACCGTCAGAAACCCTAGAAGCCGATAAGTCACCCAAAATCAACCAACCAAAATCATCATAAAATCTTTCCAGAATGTTCAGGAGAGGAAAATACACTCGGATATCACGATGAGACACTCAGAAAGGTCTCCGATAGGTTGAAATCTTCATCGACCATGCGGTCTCAGAAATCACCCCCAAAAACCTCGAAACAGACTTCATCCAAGACCACGAAGCACACAGAAACATGATCGAATCTTCGTCCAGGCTCTGATACCATGTAAACATCGAGATTAAACCGATGAATCATGAAAATTATAGAGAGAGAAAGTAGAGAGTGTTAGAAAATACGCTTAACGCTAGAGGGGGGTGAATAGCGTTATAATAAAATTTAGCGTAAACTTGCGGAAATTAAAATTTGCAGGAAGTAAATAAGTGCGATAAATAATAACTTACACACAGATATATCCTGGTTTACCACAACGTGTGGCTAGTCCAGTCCCTGAGAGACTCTCTCGAGATTTTCCACTAACTTGTCAAGCTTCCGGGTGCTTAACAAACCTTTACAACTTGAGGACGCGAGCCTCAACACCTTTGCTCGGAGTTACAACACTCCAAGACTTCAACCAAGGAAACACAAGTTCCTTACAACAAGAGAATCACAATTCTCTTCCAAGTGTACAAATACTAAAACACTCAAACAATATACTCATTTATGAGTAGGTATGAGTAAAAGAAATAAGCTCTAGATCACAACAACTTTGGACAAGAATATGGCTCTCAAAAGCTTTATGAAATTGAATATAAAATGATAAACAAAAGTATGCAAGCTTATAGCAATGTAATGATCAGTTGTAGTATGTTGTTGTGTTTAAAACACTGAAATGAAGCTGTATTTATAGTTGAAAAACTTGGCATTACCGTTGCCTAATTGCCAATTAAGAGTTACTGATTTTACTCACTGACAATCGATTGTCAAACTCCAAGAATCGATTGTCTGCCAGTCAGACCAAAATTCAATCCCAGATTTTACGCTTGATAATCGATTACTTACAATCCATAATCGATTACTGGCAACGTTCAAAAAATCCTTTCCAGATTTTACCACAAACAATCGATTGTCCAGAATCAACAATCGATTACTCAGCAACGTTCAAAAAATCTTTTCCGGATTTTAATCAAAATAATCGATTATACAAAATCAATAATCGATTACCCAATAACGTTCAAAAAATCTTTTCCGGATTTTAATCAAAACAATCGATTATACAGAATCAATAATCGATTACCTGACGGTATTTGAAAACTTTACGACAACGGTCAGCTTCACAATCGATTGCACAAAGTCAACAATCGATTACTTATCAGTTTTTGAAAAACATTTTAGACACTGTCTCTTTGACAATCGATTGGCCAATGTAACAATCGATTATTTAATAAATTTGAAAATCACTAGAAGACACTGTCTCAACATAATCGATTACCATTAGTTCATAATCGATTATTCTGAGTTTTGAAAAACTTTGATGGACACTGCCTCAGTCACAATCGATTGTCATTAGTTCACAATCGATTGTCATGCAGGTTTGAAAAACCTGATGCTCACTGTCTTACTCACAATCGATTTTCATTAGTTCACAATCGATTGTCATGCAGTCTTGGCTTAAAACAATCGATTATCATAAGTACATAATCGATTATCTTAGTCCAGATTTTTAAGGCATGTCTAAAAATTATTTTGACTACTGTAAATATGCATGATTTAAAATCATTTGACATTAAATTAAATATGCATGATTTTGGAAAATAGTTTTATGAGAGAATCCATGTTACGAGTCAAGTTGTAGGATCAAGATCACAATTAAGAATGACTCAATTAAACTATAAAACTTTGTCTTGAGCTTGAATCTCGTTGTATATCAATTGTGCGCTTGTTTCTTGAACTTCGTCATATATCAATTTTCGCTTCGTTTGTCATTCATCAAAACCTATACAAAAGAACACACGTTTTAGTATATTGCATTGAGAACGTGTTTCCAACAGAGAGAAGGAGGAGTAGGTGAGAAGTCTCTGGAACTCAGGGAGATTGTATTAAACCGAGAATGAAAAATATACAAATGAAGTCGGGGGGGGGGGGGGGGGGGGGGGGCCCAAAAAAACAAGGGACCCCAATATATACACATACATTGGATCGGGTCAAAGGACCCAAAATAAATGGGGCTCAGATATGACTCAAGTGTGAAGTAGGCTCGCAGTGGTCCAAATAAGACAATCATCACAGCCCAGCTATTGTATACCAAAAATACAATAAATATATACTGTGTATACACTTCATATAATCATGTAACATCTTGTATCTCAACAAGTTTTACATAACGCGAAATCAAATTAGTTGGAACTGAGCCGTTATGAATACGTAGCATCAAATTTGAGATAAACGAGAAGTGAACAATTACTCAGATTTGATTCTTCACCTGGTATTCTGTATTAGGTGTCGGGTAATTTGAATCGTGTCGCGTAAAGCTCATTAAAACGGAAGTGATCTCCTATTAAGGGCTCACATCGAAAACTCTAATTCAAGATGAAGGGTTCATATTCATTTCTAGTTTCTTTTAGCATGTGATATAGTATGTATTTTGAATTGATAAAGACGAGAAAGACTGTTTTAGGGTTTTATTTAGTTCTCCTTGTGGATTAGTTTGACGTTGATATGCTATTTTTAACCATCCGATATTCACAACTCTTAGCTTCCAAATATAATTGTTACTTGTTTGCAGTATGGCATATAGACCTTATTTTTAGAAGAATGTTGATAATTCTGGAAAAGGAAACTGAGAAACGAGAGGGGAATTATGAGTAGAAATTGACCAATACCTAGAAAATAAGAAGGAAAAAAAAAGATAGCGAAGTGTGCAATTTTATTTAGTAGTACTAATTGAATAATGGTTTGAACTAACGCACTTTATTTCTCCTATTGCGTGTATGTAGGCCATATATCCTATAATCACTTAGGTCTCGGTTCTATTATGGTGTAATACTTCTAAACTTTATTTTATGTGATCGAGAATTTCAAAAAGTTTAACAATGTTGCATCATAGAGAAACGGGGAGAGCAAAGGGTTAATAACTAACTTTATGCAATGCGAATCTGAATAAATTTAAATTTTGTATATAAATATCAAACACCGAACAGAAAACAAAACGATTCATTCAGTGCTAAAGGATTTCTTTATTTCCTCGGGCAGAGGTAAGGTCTGCTACATACTATCCTCCCCAGATCCCACTAATGAAATTTCACTGGTTCGTTATTAGAGTTGTTAGTTCTAATGGGGCCATTGCTCCATTCCCACATGATGCTCCACCGCGACCTCCTCATGTGGATAAAATGAATGATGTGTGGGTCAGAATTAGACCCGTGGTAATTAGCACGTCTAATTATCTCTTAAACTTGTTGAGGCTAATAAACATTATGAAGGTATAATCATTCGCTGACTAAGGCGCTTCGAAGTCACTTAACCTAATTAATGAGATCACGGGCCACTTAGTACTCATGGACGTCCCTTCAGCGTGGTTACGACCGTCTCCCGCCAGTTGGGAAATATCATAGCTATAAATACTAAGAGAAAGAACTTCCAAAGGGGGCTGCTTCTTCTCTCTCTTCATACCTACTTCCAAGGGAAGAGAATACACATCATTGTAAGGCTCTGAACCTCTCCATGGAGAAACAGACCTAACCAATTTCATTAATAAAAGATCTTCACCCTCTTTCCCTTAATCATTAACTGTTGTCTCTTGCATTTTTCATTTGGTTTATTGATTTTATTACTATCTGCTATGATTGGCCCTCCATCTATTTTAATTGATTTATGCTTATAAAGTGTATGAGAACTTTGAGCTAAACAATTTGGCGGCGTCCGTGGGGATCTCATAGCAGAATCACGTAGTTCATCCTTAGACCAAAAATGAAAGGAAAGAGACCAACCCAGCTCGAACAAGCCAAAACGGCATGTCGGGCGAAAAAGGAGTAAAAAGCCTCGAGACGAGTTTGCTTCCACATATCGCGTCTCCGACTAAGAGGAAGAAGAAGGAGAAGAAGTAGATCCCCCATCCCCAGGGGAAAATGCGCATAAGGTACCTCCCCCCCCCCCCCTTCACACGAGATCTCGCCAAAAGGGAGGTAAGCACAAGAGCATCTCGGACCGAGATCTATAACGGGGCAACCTGTGCGAACCAGTCGAGAAGACTACCAGCGAGAGTTGGGCAAGACCCGAATCCACAAACAAATCCTAACGCCCGGCAATGCGGGCTGTGAGGGAAAACACAAAGGTTCAACTACGGTTAAGCCGGGACTCAGGCTATGTGCCTTCGACTTCAAAAATTACAAAGGTTCAACACGGTTGAACAACAGTTCTGGCTACATGCCTTCACACAAAGGTTAAACTACGGTTGAGCCAGGACTCAGGCTATGTGCCTTCGACTTCAAAAATTACAAAGGTTATGTGCCTTCACCCAGAGGTTCAACTATGGTTGAACTAGGACTCAAGCAACACACCTCCGTCAGAAAAGTCACAAAATCAACCACGGACGAATCAAAACCAAGAACATACGTCCCCGCGGCCATGAGCCGAGTCGCAATTGGGCGAGGCCAAGTTCCCCCGCCATTCAAGTAAGTACGGTTGAGTCAAAACTAAAGTTTCGGCCCACGTAGAGTTCAGTCCAAGTTGAACTACAAGGCTGTGCTTTTCATTAACACAGCCAGCAGTCTGACTGAGCCCAAACTGGGACTAAGGCCATGTGCCGCCACTGTCCGAACACGGCTACAACCCACTCCCACCAAGTGAAGGAAGGTGACGGCCAAAAGCGTCTATGTATGGCCAAGGCCATCTACACCAATTTTCCCTTAAGTCAAGGAGTCAATTAGACCATGGTCGAAACCGCCTAACCGGTCAAGACCACTAACATGCTCGTTAGAGAAACTCTAGGACAAGGCCCTCTCAAACAAGCACAAAGAAGAAACACACGAAATTAATACAAAATAAAAAGAAAGAAAACCACATATATTTACAATATTCACAAGGGGTCGCCCCCAATTACATCGGCCCGGGGCCAGCAACAAAAAAAATGAAAATTAAACAAATATTACAAACTCTCTTCTTGTTTATTCAGCGCCAGCAGCGCCCTCTTAAACATTGTCAGCGCCCTCGGCGCCATCATCGCCCCGGGTATGGACGGGTCAAAACCACAGTCGAGGCAGGTTTCACGAGCCTTCTGGCATTCCTCCTTATAGGTAACCTCAGGCACAATGCCGGCTTCCCACAACCTCCTATACACGTCAAGCTGGGCCTCGGCGTACGTCCAAAGCTCACAATCAGGACCGAAGGAAGCGGCCCGATCCCTCAGGCGCTAGTTCTATGCTTCCAAGGCCGCAATCTGGTCCATCGCAGCACGGAAGTCCTGCTCACAAACAGCAATGTGCCCCTCCAATGCTCTCTCTCAGAAATTAGCAGCGGTCCTCTCCAGTCCGCGTTCTCTTTCTTGGGCGCGGTTGGTCGCTTGCAATGTTTCGACCCTCGCCAGGGCATCCTCTGTTTGCTTCCTCAAAGCATCATTCTCTGTCTGTAGAGCGGCCACCTGCCTGGTCAAGGCCTCAGCGGCCTCCACTGCCGTAGCCCGGGTTTGGCGCTCTCTCTCAGCGGCCACCCTCCTTTCAGCATCCATCTCCTCTATTTTTTAACGGAGCTGCCCTTCAAGAGTGTTTACCCGGTTAAGGGTCTGCTGCATATGAAGCTCCCTCCTCGCCAGCTCCTCTACCAGCTCTCGGTTCAGCGGGTCGTTCCTTAGGCGTTCACGCAGTTCACGACATAGATTCCGGTAGTAGCGGTACTTCTCCAACAACCTCATGAAGACAGCCGAGCGAACGTTGGCCTAGCGAACACTCTCCACCTCCAACAAGAATGAGTGCGACAAGCAGGACAACAGTTAATACGAGAAGATACAGAAAGGGAGGAGATATACTAAAGCTTTACACCTACCTTTATTCTCAGAGCGGCCACCTCACCCATAAACCTGACGTCCGAGATGCCCCTCAAGGACTCACTCTCCGCCTCTGAGCACAGAACCCCGAACAATGTCACCAGATTCTCCTCCTCGAGCAACAGATTCAAGTCATTAGGGATCTCCAAATAGTTGTAATCCCCCTCAGCCTGCACCGCTGGGCGGGTATACCCCTCCTAAAACAGACGGACATCCTCAGGATCCCTGTCAGACTCTGAATCATCCCCCTCTCCTGAGGCGCCCCTTCCTTCCGCCACCTTGGAAGTTGAGGCCTCCGCCGCTCGGGATGTCGAAGTGCCCGCATTCGCAAAAACATCGGCACTTGTATCCTCCGCCAAAACAGTTGCTGAGGAACTACCTTCCCTCTCAGCAACAGGAACTGGAATTTGAATCGCCGTAGCGATTGTATCACCTTGGCCTAAGCCAACCAGGGCATCCCCTACGGAATTCTCTCTGGGGAGGGACCCGCCACGTCCTCTTTCGCTTCCGATGGCGAAGAATCCAAACTAATAACCACCAGAAGGACCGGGGTGAATGCCACCCTACGCCAAACCAGCAGCCTCTCCACTCCCTCCTCGTCTTGATTTGATGGCGACTCTGCCCTGGAGCGTTCGACCCTTGAAGGTTCTTCAAATCGGTGCACAGACTGCGTCGGAGAGTGAGCCGCTGAGGATTGAACTGAGGTCGCCCTCGAGACCGTGCGAGGCACCGGCATTGCGATCAATCGGGTAGTCGTCCCTAACCTACGAAAAGAAAGCTGGGGAGCCCTCCTACGACGTGGTCGTCCTAAACAACAAAAGAAGAAGGGTCAAGGATACGAAACTGAAAACTACCACAGAAGAATGATACAGCAAGCCAGATTCTTACCAGCGACTGCTCTACGGCCATGGACCTCCCAGAAAGATGCCCACGCGCGAATTCCCGCTGTAACAGGGAGCACGGCCTCAACCCACTCACGGATGCCAGAAGCGGTGCTGGTGGCGCACCTCCAGCTACGGCACCAGAAGAAGATCAGTACGTAAGAACATAAAACAGGGCATTTAACCAATTGAAGTCAAGACCAACGTAAAAGAAGCTTACGTGCTCGGTCCAGATGTAGAAAAAGTGCTCATAAGGACGGGTGTCAACCTTCTCATCAAGCTTCGCGGTTAAGCCGTCAGGCCTACGAGGAACCAACCGATTCATGGTACCTCGTACCCTCTGGGGAGCATAGAGAGTTAGTACGTGCCCAAGGATGATCTCCCTTCGAGCCAACCCCGCATACTTTATCAATATCGCCGGTAACTTGTAGCAGGAGGGGACGAGCTGACCATGGCATACCCTGTAGTAGCGACAGAAGTTCACTACTAACATTGGGAAAGGAAGTTTAAATCCTAGCTTGAAAGGGTAGGAGTAGAAAATGCAGTACCCTCGATGGTCGAAGTGAACCCTCTTCTCACTCCCGGCGAGGACGATGTCAGAAAAATGGGGAATGTCACATTGGTCCCTCAGCTGGGCGAGGCACACCTCCCCCATAAGAGGGGTTTCATCCACTTAGTCTTCTCCTTCGGGGTAGGAGAAATCAGTCGTCGGGCCGCCGGGCAGAGAAAGAATGTCGGTCACCGACGGGAGCCTGTTAGTACTAGCCGAATCGGCGGTTCTCACCACTGCAGATGGGACCTCGGCTGTCGGAACCACCACCGGAGCAATATCGGAGCGGGAACTACTTGCTATTGTCAGTATATTAAAAAAAATGTGCAGAGTTCACCGAAAAAGCAAGGAAAGACGGAAACCTGATGATAAACGATAAAGAACGGAATAACGAAGAAGCCAAAGGCGAATTAACCTGAGAACAAGAAAGTTATCTCTCCGAACTTCACTCAAACGAATATCAGAAAAGTAAGAACTGAAGGATACAACCCCCTATTTATAGACGAGTCATGAATGGCTTTCACGAATCCTAAAGGTCACCATTAACTGCCTGACCAACCGCAAAACGGTTCAGGCCTACAGTAACGGCCACCATTATGACAGATACCACGGAACAGCCGTTCGACCGACGGTCGGCACATCGCCCGTGAAATGGTCGTAACGTCCCTACGGCACCCAAAAGCATGCCCCGTGCGTCACTAAGTGTATGACGTCTTTCCTATGCGCGGAAAGCCCAGTCGTATCCCTACCAAATGCGGGTATTCGGCTACGGCCATCTCTAGACCAACAGTGGCTACGGCCATCTTCGAAATAATTCAGGTCATGACCGTCCCCGAAAGTGATATCGATTACATCCATCTCGAAAGCATAAACGGTTACGGCCATCTCCAAAGTATAAATGTTTACGGCCATCTCAAGAGTATAAATGGTTACGATCATCATAAATGATTACAGCCATCTCCAAAGTATAAATGGTCACGACCATTATAAAAGAATAAAGGGCTACGGCTATCTTCAAGGAAAAGGTGGTTACAGCCGTCTCCAAAGCGTAGACAGCTATGGCTATCGGTAAAGTCCGCTCATCGAGCTTGGCCAGATCCCGACCTCAATAAGCGGAGGGACTATCTGTGTGGGTCAGAAATAGACCCGTGGTAATTAGCACGTCTAATTATCTCTTAAACTTGTTCAGGATAATAAGCATTATGAAGGTATAATAATTCGCTGACTAAGGCGCTCAGAAGTCACTCAACCTAATTAATGAGATCACGGCCCACTCAGTACTCATGGACGTCCCTTCGGCGTGGTTACAACCGTCTCCCGCCAGCTGGGAAAGATCATAGCTATAAGTACTAAGAGAAAGAACTCCCAAAGGGGCCTGCTTCTTCTCTCTCTTCATACCTACTTCCAAGAGAAGAGAATACACATCATTGTAAGGCTCTGAACCTCTCCATGGAGAGGCAGACCTAACTAGTATCGTTAATAAAAGATCTTATCCCTCTTCCCCTTTATCATTAACTGTTGTCTCTTGCATTTTATTCATTTGGTTTATTGATTTATTACGATCTGCTATGATTGGCCCTCCGTCGATTTTAATTGATTTATGCTTATAAAGTGTATGAGAACTTTGAGCTAAACAAATGACACCATTTCTTTTCTGCAGTCTGAAACATAGTTCTTTAATTAAGAAAATCTATCGTATTAATAGATTAAGATAATTTTATTAATTGATTAGGGTTTGTGGTTTAAATATAAATAAAAATATATGTCGTGTATTTATTAGCTTAGTGCAAATATCATACGTGAGTTTAGGGCATAGGCTAGGCTGTCTTCCGTTCTTTTATATTCCATTTCGTCACTAAATTTAAGTCTAACAACAACAACAACAACAACAACAACAATAACAATAACAACAACCCAGTATAATTCTATTAGTTGGATTTGGGTAGGGTAGTGCGTACGCACACCTTACCCCTATTCTACAAAGATAGAGAAGCTGTCTCCGAAAGTCCCTCGACTCACATTAAATATAATTCTAACGCGTGATATGAAATACTGCGAAAAAACACTTCGAAAAGATTTGAGATGTTATTCCTCCGATTAGAAGAACACGACTAGAAGATTTGAGATGGATGCTATTCGGTGCTCATATCCACTTTAAGGTTTGATTAATTCAAATTTGACGAGAAGTCTCACTTTGTGAGAGTAAAATATTTTTTATCAAAGGCGATTTTATCTTTAAGACTCGAATGCATCGAATAAAAAAATTAAAAAATATTTACTAACACTACTACAGTTCTTCGTAATAATAATCTTGAATTTTATGATATCGATACACACAAGTTAACATTTAAAATCAATAAGTAACTTCATCGTTGTCTTCCAACATTAACAAGCAAACTTTGACAGAATTTAATGACTCTACACATACACAAAAACAAAAGGTAAGTAATGAAGAATAGATAAAATGGCTTCCTGACAACTTAAACTTACAGTCGATTTTAAAGCCGATACACCAGCTTACAAGTTTCCCATTTGAACACTCAAACTAATGATACCCTTGACTAATAAACACGTTGGACCCTTGACCATCTGCGCGTGTATCACACTTCTGCTAACGTGTCCGCCCAGTCAGCACTGAGCCAATTAAAACATTACACGTCAGACTCCCAACCCTTTTACCATTCTCATTTGCCTTTCTCTCTCTATCAGTGGAAATCCAAAATCAAAGACTTCATTTTTACTCTGTAGTTGAGCTTTGTAGTGCTCATTCATAAAAAAAACCTCAGATCAAGAATTTCTTTTTAACTATACATCCAAAAAGAGGTTTTTGATCTTTTTAAAGTTTGGAATTCCTTACCTTCTATATTTTTCCCCCTTAAAACAAAAAGGTACTGCAAATTAACCAATCTCCATAATAGTTCCAGGTTGTTGTCTCAATCCAGTTTCAACATCCGAGGATATCGTTATGTTCTGTTTCAGTAAAGATTGTCGGCAATTCGGACAAGAAGAATGTAAAGCCAAACAAATATCTATGTAGTTAACATGAAAACCATGGTGACATCTCGGCAAAACTCTCACTTTCCCACCATCCATAAATTAGCCTAGACAAATTGGACAATCCGTCGCCAGAATATTAACTCCTGATCCATAAACTGTCACCGGAAGTTGCCTAAGCATACTCTTTTTCAGCCATGTCGCAGCTAAGCGAGCAACCGTAGCATTTTCCGACTCGAACGCAAATCTCCGGCTACAACGCAAAGCTAATTTCACAATTGTGTGAGAATTTTGCTGGGAAGACCAAAGAATTGGAGGGGAAGGAGAGAGAAGAGGAAGGGAAATGTATTTTTTTTTAAATTTTTTTATTCATATTTTATTCTAATTCTAATTATTTTTGTTAAAAACAATATCATTCACACGCCTTGGCAGCGTGATTTGCACACAGTTTGCCATGTCAGCTGCAATGCTTCTACATAGGCATGGTTAATGGTCAAAAGTGTTTATTAGTACTTATTTTTTTAAGTTTGGATGTTCAAATAGAAAACTTGTAAGTTGATGTATCGGCTTTAAAATCGACTGCAAGTTTGAGTGTCTAGGAAGCTATTTCGCCCAAAGAATACCTCTACACTTGCTAGTCAATTATCCCTATGACTTTTAGATGTCATCTATGTCTTAGTCAAGCAAAGACAAAATTTGGTGCTTGCCTTTTCTCTCATTCGGACTATAAACAATAAGATCTTATTTTATTCTACCATATCCAGACACCAAAAGAAATCAAGGATGACATCATATCGCCCTTACCAATTTATTTTAAAAACACTTCCTACATCATGGAGAGGCGGGAAAATGAAAATGGACTGATACGTTATTGATGGGTTTGAATTAGTAATTTTATCTTTTATAGCAAAGGTATACATCCTATTTATTATAAGCTAAAATTATTTTAAAATATTATTTTTTTATTATTATCTTTTATATTTTATACAAAATAAATATTTATGGTATATACTACCATTGAGGTATGAAATACGCCATTTATATTTTTTCTCTCTCTTAGCAGCTGGACATACATGCGCGTATAACTAGATTGCCCTGATTTTCGACGCTTTTTATGCTATATTCATGAATACAACAGTGGGAATACCTGTGAATACATGCCTGTATAACTGGACTGCCCTTATTTTAGGCGTTTTTTGCTATTGTATATTCATGAATTCATGGCACGAATACATGTGAATACATGTGCGTACAACTGGACTACCTGATTTTAGGCGCTTTTTACTGTTGTATTCATGAATACAGTATCACGAATATATGTCAATACATGCTCGCATAGCTGGACTGCCCTGATTTCAGGTGTTTTTTGCTGTTGTATTCATGAATACATGGAGCGAATACATGTGAATACATGTGCATACAATTGGAATGCCCTAATTTTTTGTTGTTGTTGTATTCATGAATACAGCAGCGAGAATATAAGTGAATAATGCGCATATAGTTGGACCTCTATGATTTTAGGCATTTTTTATGTATTCATGAATACATGGCGCGAATACATGTGAATACATGCTCGTACACCTGGGGTGCCCTGAATATTAGGCACTTTTTGCTCCTGTATTTGTAGATATCGAAATTTTAATGGATCAAGCTAAATCCTAAATTGAAGATACTATAAGACTCTTGAAATTCTAGGAGTCTATAAGGATTTCTTGGAGGTTACTCTACTTTAAACCCTAACGTACACCTATATAAAGGAATACATATTCCTTTAAAGAGGCATATCAGCAATTCCATAAACTCTCGGAATATACACAAAGAGATCAAATTTGAGATCTTCGAAATTCCATGAAACTCTTGAGATATTCATTAAGATATCAAAAACATGTCAAATATGTCTCGAGGGAAGAATCAAGGAATAAACAGAGTTTTAACCTAGAATGTTTATCAACAAAATCCTTTTTTCTTTATAGTTATTTGTGGTTGTAATTTTATTTTTCTCTGTATAAATTTGTTGCAAATAAATGGGCACGCCCATTGGGACGAGTTCTACCCTTCATCTCTTCCTCCTGTAAATCGAAATCTCCAAGTTTCAAAAGCAGTGGTTTTATGGTCGAGTAGTTCAAGTCTTGTCTTCAAGTTTCGGCAAGCCTATACGCCGACAAATCTTGAAGTAGGGGGCATTTGTAGACATCAAAATTTTAATGGATAGTTACATCCTAAATTCAAGAAATTAAAAGACTCTTGAAATCTAGTAGTCTATTAGGGTTTCTTGGAGGTTACTCTACTCTAAATCCTAACACACATCTATATAAAGGAATATATATTCCTTTGAAGAGACATCTCAGCAATTCCATAAATTCTTGGAGTATGCACAAATAGATCAAATATGAGATCTCTGAAATTCCACGAAACTCTTGGAATATTCATTAAGAGATCAAAGACATATCAAATATGTCTTGAGGGAAGAATCAAGGGATAAACCTAGTTGTAACCTACAATGTTTATCAATAAAATACTTTTTCTTTATAGTTGTTTGTGATTGTAATTTTATTTTTCTCTGCATAAATTTGTTGCAAATAGTATTCATTAATACAACAACACGAATACAACGAATATACTACCATAACAACTGAATAGTAGCTATAGAAAGTAATTATGTATATGGTTGCTATAGGAAGTTAATAGCCGTGGTTTCCGAAAATTTCTTTTTGAATTATCCACCTCAAATGGAAGACCGAAAAACACTTATAAATAAATATATAAATGTAAATTCGTTGTGTAGCAGTACGAAATACAGACCATATGGACATAGATAAATGTAATTTCAACATGTTTAATAAAACTCAATATTTTTCATGCGAAGCATATATGTGTGTAATATATATATCACTAAAATTTTAATAAAAACTGAACACATAATTACAAAAATACAACAAATGTCACAGATTTTAGATCAGCGCAAATTGAAGAGACAAAAGCTCATGGCATTTGCTTTGACCAAGAATATACAGAGCATCAAATTCAGCAACTGCTGAATGCTACATTTCTTGTCAAATCTTTGTATGTACTTCTTTCACGGGTCCATTTCTCTCATTAATTTCTCTCTTGCCTTCATCCTTCACCACAAGGTCCACAATGTAGTCATGTTGAGTGCGTAGCGAGTAGTAATGGAGTAAGGATTTTTATTAAGGTAGATTAAAATATAAAGAAATAAATTTAAGAAGAAGTTAAGGAGTGTCAATATGTAGCATATATATAGACAATACTATAATTTTCCAAAGAATATGTGTCGGTTGACATTCCTTGAGTACATGCAGCTTTGTCACTGATAGTGCGTACTTACTCTTTTCTTATTCTAATCAAACTTTGTTTTATAAAATTTCTCAAGCGTCAACCCAGGAATAATGAGAAAAAAGTATTTCGCTAACTAAAATTATGGGGGTTTTATTAGTGAGATCCAATGGTGAAAAACTCCTCAAAAGAAAAACCGCTAAAGTCCAAGAACCTATAGTACTTTTCTCTACCCCGAACTAATATCCAGAGGCGGACCTACCCTTTGGCCAGGAGGTCATAGGCCTCCGGTAATTTCAGATTTTATATATATACACATTCTAAGATTTAAATTTTTGGCAGTTGCATTGATCGATTTGTGGAGCTCAACTTAACTTTTAATAATGCACTGCATAGGTTTGACTACTACTCCAGTATTTACTCAAACTTTATTCAAACAATGATGATCTAGTCACTTTTAAATCCTGGATCATCCTTTACCGATAATCTTCGCCAAGCATGACCGGGCTCTTTTATTGATTACCACTAATTAGCTGAAAGAGACTACAATAGTCAATCATTAATCATTCTGCTATTGCGTGATATTCCATGATATATTCAGAGACGAAGATAGAATTTGAAGCAAATGGATTCAAGGTTTTAGTCTTTTGAAGCTATTGGGTTCTAAATTAATAATTTGTATATTTTTAATGAATTTCTTTAGACAAATATAAGGAGCGAATCGAAGTTACTGAGTTCACCGAACTTATAGCGTGCATGGTAGCTCTGCCCTGGGATATATTGATTAACAAAAATGACACCAAGAGTATATAAGAGTGATACAATTATGAGGTTATGTTAAAGGGACCCTACCATCAGCACTTGAGCCCAAATGGGACATCGGGTTGTCCCTCGCTGTTGTGTTCTTTTAAGCTATGGAATAAAAAACGAAGATAATTGAATGAAAAATAAGCTACACGTGCCAATGATGTTGATTTTGCCTCTTAAAGCTATTGTGCAATTAGGATAAGACCTATTCAACTGGCGGATGGTCCTTTTTTGGGCCCACATAATTATTTTAACTGATACATAACAATAATTTAAAATTATAAAATGCAGTATTTTATTGTGAATTCATTTGAAAAATTCTACGTCCCGAGCTTGGACTTGCCTTATTTATAGGCGTTTGATTTTCATGAACATTCATTCAATAAACTTCTCCCTTCTTCTTATCAATCTTCATGTTTCCTTATTATGATTATTACGCTACAAGGCTCTATATTTTACTATGGTACAAGGCTCTAAAAAGCTCTACATTTTTACTACGCTAAAAGGCTATATTTTATTTAGCTAAAAGGCTATATTTTACTACGCTACAAGTCACTATATTTTACTACAGTACAAGGAACTATATTTATAACAAAAAATATACATTCTTTCAGGATTATAAATCAAATATAATACATAAATTTGGGTATCAAATAAATCAATTCGGGTATATTAAAGAACACAAAGATAATATAAATTCACATGTAAACTACTAAACAATACTAATATGCATAAATATACGAGTTTAGCCATAAAGTAAATAGAAATACCTCGATGTGAATTTTTTGGAATTCAAAATTTTGAACCCGAAATACGCAATCGAGATCAACCAATAGTATGTGGGACCTACACTCCTTGTTATTTAGTCTGGGTGAAGCCGAGTTTTTTTTTTATATAACGACGTGGGTAGGGGGACCAGAAATATTTTTGTGTCTATAAAAATGGTGGACTCATTGAATGAGGAAGAAGACTGCTATATTTAAATGAATATTTCGCACTAAATTACTGCAAATTAGCCTAAATCGCAATAATTTACTGCGAAATATAGACGCCTCGTTTAACAAAAATTTGCAGTAATTTACTGCGAATTGTATTTTTAAAAAAATAATCAATTCGCAGTAAATTATTGTGAATTAGGTTAAAGAAAAAAATTTCGTTAATCTAATTTGCAGTAATTTATTGCGAAATAAGTAGAAATAAAACTTTTTTTAATATTAAAAAACACTTTGAATCCAAAAAATTATCATTTCGGTTTCAGACTCCAACTAGCCACGTCCTATTGATATTATTTGCCTGTCCAGAACTTTTACATGGAGGTTAAATGGTTAATGGTTTGCTGATATAGTGGCATCCTATTAAAAAGTTTTCTTTACTTTTTTAGCAATTTTTTCTCAATTTGGATGTACTGAAGTAAAATGTTATCTTTTACAGATAAAATGTCTTTTATAGTGACTCTATGTCAGATTTTGCGCTCTTTATTGAGTTTTGATATAGGGATTTTTACCTATCTATACCATATAGTAAACTTTATTATCAAAAATGTTCATAATATTATATTTACCCGCCTAGTCCATCGTTTTGCTATAAAATCTGTACCAAACCAAAAATAGATAGATTCTACCCTAAAAAGGCGCCAAATTTGTAGGAATCAGATTTAATGGTGATTTTATCACCATTAATTTCGAAATTTAAAATGGAAGAAAATTCATTGTAGCGTAATTCTCTCCTTCTCCATATATTTTCCACCATTGATAGCCATTAAAAAGATTGAAAGCTTTGAATTCAAATTTGGATTTTCAAAAATCATTATTTGTTTGGATTGGGTGTTGTTGTAAATAATTCGAAATATGTTTAGGAGTTTATATCTCAATTTTGAGGGGTTTTGGTGAAGATTAGACTTGGTTTTGACTGAATTTCAGATTGAAACTCGTCGAAGAAGAAGAAGACATATTTTTCCAGAAATTGTAGTTAAATTATAGAATTGTAGATAAAATGTAGATAATTTGTAGATAAATTGTAGATTTGGAAGACTAAAACTTCTACAAGTCTTCTACAGTTATGTCAAAAATACCAATTATGCTACAATTTAAATGAGAATTGGAATATTAAAATTCAATGTATTCAGTTTGTAGATACAATTTCTACAAATAAACTACAAATCAGTTTAAGTATTGTATAAAGTTGTATTGTTACATTTATACTACAATTAAACTACAATTCGAAATATGTTTAGGAGTTTCTATCTCAATTTTGAGGGGTTTTGGTGAAGATTAGACTTGGTTTTGACTGAATTTCAAATTGAAACTCATCGAAGAAGAAGAAGATATATTTTTTCAGAAATTGTAGTTAAATTGTAGAATTGTAAATAAATTATAGATAAAATATAGATAAATTGTAGATTGGGAAGACTAAAACTTCTACAAGTCTTCTACAATTATGTCGAAAATGTCAATTATGCTACAATTGAATGAGAATTGGAATATTAAAATTCAATGTATTTAGTTTGTAGATACAATTTCTACAAATAAACTACAAATCAGATTAAGTATTGTATAAAGTTGTATTGTAACATTTATACTACAATCTTGTGTCAAAAAAATTTAAGCATACCAGATTTCAATTATTTACCATAATTCAAATTAAGGGTATACTTATTGCTTCATTTATTCTAGGCATGATTTTAGGAGCATATATTCACTTTAGGTGTATATTTAACTTATACCTTCAAGACTTATTCTTTTGGATAGTTCAAAGTAGAGCTTATCGTAGGATAATCTCCATTTTTAATCTGAATCTAATTCCTAATAACTTACTAAGGATTAATACAATAGGCGTTTGGACAATATTTGGTAAAAGCTGAAATTTAAAGTTGACAATAAAAAGAGTATTTGTAAATTTGAGCTTACATACAATACAAATATCACTTGAAAAACAATGAGTAATTAATTTTCTGTTCATTCGAAATAAAATATTGTAATTTTGGTAACTTATACACCTAATGAATTTAATAGCGATTACCGTAGATTAAGGTGGAGGAAACATAAGGAAAGAGAAGAGGAGGAAAAAAAGGAAAAGGAATATGTGCTCCTAAAATCATGCCTAGAATAAATGAAGCAATAATTATACCCTTACTTTTAAATTATGGTACATAAATTGAAATTTGGTATGCTTAAATGTAATAAACACAAACCTTAAACATGGGAGGTAATAAGGTTTGCTATATGATATAGACAGGTAAAAATCCCTTTGATATATTGGACATGTCAGCGTTTCATTTTTGTATGACCAAGACATTATCAGGTGAATTTAAAAAATAGCCAGATTTAAAAGTGATAATTGTAAAATAGTTACAGTTTTCAAAGTAATTAAAATTTAGTCACTTTTTATATAAAGATAAATTTAAATGAAAATATTGTTCAAAATCGAAAAATATTCCAGTTTAATATATTGGAGTTCAAATTTTTTTATATGTGAATTTTCAGCATATTATATTGGAGTTCCAGCATAATGTGCTGGAAGTTCATATACATGTGCATCAATCACCAGTATATTATGCTGAAACTTTCCTTGTTGAAATAAAATAGTTGCTATTTTTGAATTACTTTACAAACACTGGCTATTTTTCAGTTATCATTTCAAAACTGACTAATCTGTGCTATTTTCACCACATTATGCTCTAGTTTATTTTTTTTTCTTTCTTAAGGGAATTCAGAATGGGCCATAAGCCCATACAAAATTGGATCAAATATCTGGGCCACCTCAATACGACATTTGGTTTCAAGTGCTGATGGTTTAATCAATATGTATTATTTTCTTATGAGTTGTATAATTATTAATTTTTTTTTACTTATATGGTCATATATAACATATCAAATAAAGAAGAATTCTTCCTAAAATATTTTGGCAAAATTACTCATAGTTCAATATGGGCTAAAAATCGGCCCAATTTTAATGAATTAAGATGGGTGTAGTTAAAATGAGCCGAGCCAACAAATGGGCGGGTCAATAACAGCCAAACCTCGGATGAGTTGGTCTGGACATTTGGTCTTGGGCCAAATTTGACAGCCCTTATTGTCGACATGCACTCTTTTTAGCGTTTTAAGTTTAATACTAGGCAGACAGTAGGTACTTCCACGACTTTTTTATGGGAAACTTACACAAATGCAAAAATCACCTTCCATATTTTTAAGCGTGATTAGCAATATTAGATACAAGACGAAAAGAAAATTTCATGGACGGGGTAGCAAATAATGTGATGAAATATAAAAATCTATACAATATTCAAAAAATCTAAACAAAAAAGGAACTTTTTCAATGGGTATATTTGAAATTCATTAAAAATATACAGATAAGTCAATATACAAAATTTGAGGAAGATTAGAGGTGATTTGGACTAGTTTTGTGTCCAAATTTATAATTAAATCGAGTTCAAAAAAGTCTTCCGCGACACATGTATCAAACATGTATCACGCAGGTATCTCACACACAAGTATACATGAATTTACATGTGATACACAATTTATTCAAATATGATACGTATGTGATACACAAATGATACACATATCATTTTTTTTCATGTTCAGTTTTTATTTCGAATTTTCAATTCAAACCACCTAAAACTTCACCAAATCATCCCAAAATTGAGATTCAAGCTCCTTGGATTGTGCCCAATCTATTCTAATAACATCCACTCAAAACAAAACAAAAATTTAATATTTTTTGCTACAAATAGCTAATTGGTTAGTTTCGCTAATATTAATAATATTTTATCAACTGATCAATTTTATAATGAGCTACTTATAAATAAACATAGCTGAAAATTTCCCCTTTTTGATCAGGTGCCTACTAATTTAACAAATTGAATTCAACGGCATTCAAGATTGTTGTTCCTCACCTTTCTTACTTTGTTTTTGGGCTTTAAATCTTTGGAGTCATAAATACTCCATATCTAAAGATGACTAAATAACCGAGATAGAATTAGGCCCAAATATAATATTGTGAATATGTTATTTTTGAGATGATGATTTATCGTTAAAATATCATGGTATAGCCAGTTTTTATATTGGTAAACGAAAAATAGCTAGCGTTTACCAAGTCAATAAAAAATAGCTACTATTTTGCTGCAACAGGGACTGGTCCAGTATAATATACGGGAATTCTGGTGCATTTGTGTACGAACTCCAGCGTATTATGCTGGACCGATATATTTTGCTAATTTCTGTAAAATTTGCGGGAGACTGGAGCACCGGTGCTCCAAATTCAAGTATATTATATTGGATAATTATAATTGTTGGAACTCCCGTAAAATTTGCGGGAGTTCTAGCATAATTATACTTGAACTCCCGTAAAATTTGCGGGAGTTCCAACGTAGTTATTTTGAAACTCGTTCAAGCATACTTATGCTGGGACTCCCGTAAAATTTACGGGCGTATTTTTTTCGGATTTTGAATATTGTTTTTGCTCAGATTTAAAGTGACTAATTTTCGATGACTTTTGAAGACTATTTTTCAACGACCAGTGATAAATCTGACTATTTTTAAATTTCTCGCTGATTTACCAGTAGTCAGTACTAGTTTTTCTACCTTTACAAGTAAAGTTAAAATTGTGCATACACTATCCTTCAAATCTCGTTTATAAAATTATATTAAATTTATTATTGTTATTGTTATTATATATTGGAGTTTCAATTGACCTGAATAGAAATTAACCTCTCAATATATGAAAGTGACTCGAAGTCAAGTCTAACAAGATCTCTTTACCAGAATTTAATGTTACTAAAAAAATTTCTTTCTCCAGTTAAGGAATATCACGATATCATGGGTCCCCTTTGAAAAATGCTTTTCCTAGAGTTTGAAAAATCTTAGAAAATGAAGAATAGAAAACAAATTCAAACAGAAATTTAGGAACAATCTCTTTCAAAAATCAAGATGATGTTAGGTGTTTGAAATGTGAAAATGACAACTTGTACTATTATCAAGAATCCCAATAACCTGACAAAAATAGGGTCCACTTTAACAATAAAAAATAATTATTTTTTATTTTTTTTAATTTCATTTTTTCTTTTACTGCCCCCTCCCCCAAAACCCTCCCCCGCCCGCACAAAATTTTTTTTTTTTTTTGTAATTTCAATTTTGTATTTTTTTTCGTTTTACTGCCCCGCCCCCACTCGGAAAAAAAATTTAAAAATAGTTTCCAGTTTTAATTTTATTATTTATCGGCTTAAAGGCTCAAAATTTTATAAGTTTCAAAATTATATGCTCGGAGGTTTATGTGTTTGGAAGTTTACGGGTTAAGAAATTATAAAGTTTACGGGTTTGAAATTTCGCGATATTGAAAGTTTAGCGGTTCGAAAGTATATGAAATTTGTGGGTACGGAAGGTTGTTGGTTTGAAAGTTTATGGCTTCATCTTTATTATAACTAAATTATTTATGAATACTCTTGAGAAGTCATTTTCCTTAATTTGCATACCAAACACCGAAAAATAAATAAGATTATTACTTATTTTTCAAGAAAATATTTTTAATAGAAAATATTTTCCGTAATACCAAACAGACTTTTAATGAAATAAAATATTAAATGAGGTCCATCTACAGTCTAGTCAAACCTACAACAACAACAACAACCCAGTATAATCTTATTTAGTGGGATCTGGGGAGGGTAGTGTGTACGCAGATCATACCCATACACATACCCTGGGGTAGAGAGGCTGTTTCCAAATAGATCCCCGGCATTCTTTCCTCCAAGAACTTCCCACCTTGCTCTTGGGTAGATTCTAGGGGTGTTCAAAACCGATCCGAAATCGAAAACCGATCCAAACCGAAGCTTAACGGTTTACTGGTAACGGCTTAACGGACGGGGAACGGATTGAATTTTTTTTATTAACGGCTTATCGGTTTGGGGATGGATTATTCAATTTTCTTAACGGCTAATCCGTTAACCCGTTAAGAATATAAATATATTATATATATATATATATATATATATATATATATATATATATATATATATATATATATATATATATATATATATATATATATATATATATATATATATATATATATATATATATATTAAATATAAAAAAAAACTAAAACCCGTGAAAATGATTAACAAAAGTTTATTTCTACTTTTAAGCATTTTTTATCTCGGGATCTAGAAATTTTTTTGTTCTATTTTTAATTTATTTTTTGTTGTAATCCTCCTGTTTGGCAACATGCCGGAGATGGTAAAGCTAATTTCCTAATCACGGGAATCAAATTGAGTGGCTCTGGCAAAGAAAATTGAATGCATCATATTGCCTCTAAAATATTATTTTTTATGGCAATTCATTATTTCTAAGACGAGGAGAATAAGAGATATTTAGTAAACATGTATGTTAGGCCGATAAGCCGCCCAATAACCGCCCTATAAGAGCTAACCCGATACCAACCCGCCCGATATCTTATCGGGTGGCTAACGGATTAATACATTTAAAAGCCGATAACCGTTAAGCCAAACCGTTAAGAGTAAAAAGCCGCCCAATCCGCCCGATGAACACCCCTAGTAAATTCGAACTCACAATCTCTCGATTGAAAGTGGGGGTTGCTTACCATCAGAGCAACCCCTCATGTCTAGTCTAGTCTAGTCAAACCTACAATCCCTTAAATATCTTTTTTGTTTCTTCCTCGGTATTTCGTACCATTTTAGAATCTCGTCTAATCGGAATTCACGTCTAAAATATGAAATATCATGTTAAAAGGAAAGATCTTATCCATTTTACTGTAACTATTTTTAATGAAAAAACGTTATATTCCCTCTCTTTTTTCTTCTTCTCTTGATTCTTTTGACTAGAAAGCAGAAGCATCATTTTCTTCTAATAAAATAAATTGATTGACGAGGAAAGTAACATATTGTCAAAGAAAAGTGGAGTAAAATCTGGAGTAACATTTGAAAATTTCGAAATAGGATTAGATAAAATCCAATTTTAACGTCAATGTTCTCGAGCCTAACCTTAATTATAACTAATGAAAGCAACATAACTAGCCTAATTAACTATTGCCAATAAAAGCAAATTCAACTTCCATGAAACGACGACATAACAAATAATTTCACGCCACAACAAATATTACAATTCTTTTATCAGATCATCTAGTAAAAGCAACATCTAAAATTGCACTATTAAAAGTTAATAGGGGGATGGATATGTAAGATATATGGATTTATATCTAGATATATGGACTTATATCTATACACATATGAACAATACATGAATAATTATATGTTATGTGCTATCTTAAGGTTTGGCCTAATTATGTGGTCATATGGACATTATGTTAAGGGGGCCAATGTATTGTCATACTAAAGTGTAGGACTAATGTGTAGATACCCAAAAGTGTAACCTTAGTTTATGATGGGCTAACTAAGGTTACATATGTAACTATGGTTACATGAATGCTTGTGACTCTTGGGTTTGTAACTCTTGCAAGACATAACTCAAGACATAACTTTTGTCTTGTAACTCTTGTCTCTTGGGTTATGTAACTCCTAGAGTTATAAAGTGGGGTTATGGTTCCCATTCTTTAACAAGACAAGTTCTTTCTCTACCCATTGAAGTAAGAACCATTTGTCCATTGTCTTGCAAATAGAGTGGAAAACCATAAGCCAAAACCTTGATCATTGTCATAATACTATTTTTTAAACCTTTCATATATTGTTATTGTTGAGGATTCATTCTTGTGGTAACATACAAACCACAAGTCATTCTTGAAGAAATAATCAAGAGGTTCAAAAGCTCAAGGACAATCATCAAGAAGGAGGCTCAACTTTTCCACATATGGATTCAGGTTAGCTTCCGCTCATGTAGTTGTAAATCCGATTATTCAAATGAAGGTTGTTGTCTTTAGTAGGAATCATAATCCTAACAATTGGTATCAGGGCCGCCCTTCATTTTGGATAATTTGGATGATCATAAGGTTTATGTTATTTAAGAAATCATGTTTAAGTTTACTTAGAACTTTGTTCAAGAAATTCTACCATGAAATAGCATGATCTTATGATTGTTATGATGATGATGTATTTGTTTATTATATCATTGATTCAGCATGATTTTAGTAGGTTGACAACATGTTTATTATTTTTAAGATCCATGTTGAAAATCATGTGTTATTCAGAAATTTTTTTGTCACAACTAGTCAGACAATCGATTGTCAGGCTAGACAATCGATTGTCTGAATCGTTTAAAATTCTGGCAGTTAACTTTTGTGAGTTGAAACGTTTCCAGACTGAAAAATTTTTCCAGAAAAAATTCAAACAATCGATTGTCTAGCCTGACAATCGATTGTTGGGTGATCCACACTTAGAAAAATTTTTCCTTGTCAATTACAGAGACTTAAAAAGTTTTTCAGAAAAAACCAAACAATCGATTGTCTGGTTTGACAATCGATTGTCTGGTCTAAACACAGTATTTTTCAGAAAACGTCAAACAATCGATTGTCTGTTTTGACAATCGATTGTCTTGCCCAAATGACTTAGAAAAATTTTTCCTCGTGACTTCCAGTGACTTAAAAAATTTTCAGAAAATGTCAGACAATCGATTGTCTGTTTTGACAATCGATTGTCTGGTCCAGTAATGTTTAAGAAAAATGTTTCAACTCTCTTAAGTTTCAGTGAATGTTAATTGTTTAATAGTCCATCAATTCTTATATATCTAGAATTGTCCTATCAAGCAATCAACAATTAATATTCAAGTGTTACACATCTAATCTTGTAACACATTAAGTTGAGATTCATAAAATGGCTTAAGGAACTAAAATTGATAGCATCTTATATTTTAGTTTTTCAATTGAAGCATTAAGTTGCCAAAGTAACCTCTATTGTGTAGATTGATTAATTTTAAAATATGAGATGACTGTGGATGTTAGTCTTCCATGCGTTTAACATCGGCCCAAAGGAAGGTGTTATTTGGCAGGAATTCGAACATTCTTGTGGTGGTAAATATGAGACGATTATTTGGTTTTCCATGTGAATATTAAATCGGCCCAAAGGAAGGTTTAATGTTTGACAGGAGTTTATTGTCTATGTTTGATCACTACACCAAGAGTACCACTTGCAAGTTGTTTTTCTGTCCAAAGACTAAAAGCAATGTTGTGCTAGGTATCTTGTAATGGGAATTGCCTAATTTTGAATCTATAAAGTTAAAGTTCAAGTTTATGTAAGCATGTATTTAGTAATCCTTTTGTTCTATTTTCAGTAAACTCTTCTGCTTCTACGGTCTCTGCCAATATCAATAGCATCCCAGTGCTAAACGGCACTAATTTTAAGGAATGGAAAGAGAATGTATTAATCGTTCTCGGTTGCATGGATCTTGACTTATCCCTTCGGATTGAGCAACCCACTCCTCTTGAGGATACATCCTCTCCTGATGATAGGAGAGCGACGGAGAAGTGGGAACGCTCGAATAGGATAAGTCTCATGATCATGAAGCGTGCAATTCCAGAGTCATTCAGGGGCACTATGAATGATGAACCTGTTGCCAAAGTTTTCCTTGATAACCTCGAACAGCGTTTTATTCAAAACGAAAAGGCGGAAACAAGTACACTATTGAGTAAACTTGTTTCCATGAGGTATAAGGGCAAGGGAAACATTAGGGAGTACATTATGGAAATGTCTCATCTTGCTTCGAAACTAAAGTCACTCAAGCTGGATTTACCTGAGGAACTGCTTGTGTACTTTGTTTTGATATCTCTTCCGGCACACTTTAATCAGTTTAAGGTCAGTTATAACTGCCTGAAGGAGAAATGGACTCTTAATGAGCTCATTTCACATTGTGTGCAAGAAGAGGAAAGGCTGAAGCAAGATAAGGCAGAAAGTGCTCACTTGGCATCTTCTTCTAAGGCATCCTCTTCAAGGGTTTCTAAGAAGAGGAAAGGTAAAAAAGTTGCGGTGGCAAGGCCCAAGATTAAGCAACATAAGGAACCTAAGGTTGAAATTACTGAATTAGGTTGCTTTCTTTGTAATGGGACTGATCATGTAAAGAGAGATTGTACCAAGTACCATGCCTGGCGTGCGAAAAAAGGTACATTTCTGTCTCTTGTTTGTTCTGAAGTTAATATAATTTCGGTACCTAAGGATAATTGGTGGGTAAGTTATGCTGCTCACATAAGGATATCTATGCAGGGTTGCCTGAACTGCCGAAAACCAAAAGATGGTGAAAGATACATCTATGAGGGTGACGGCAAGAAGGTGCCAGTTGAAGCTATTGGCAAAATTAGGCTGTTGTTTAAGACCGGTTTTCATTTAGATTTGAATGAGACTTTTGTTGTACCGTTTTTTAGACGGAATTTAATTTCAGTTCCCCAATTGCACATATCCGGTTATAAATGTACATTTGGGGACAATAAAGTTAGTCTCTTTCGGAATTCAAATCTTATTGGTACTGGTGTTTTATCAACATTTGATAGCTTATATTTGGTTGATACAATAACTTCAAATAAAGAAACTTTGCATACAAGTTTAATGGTACCAAAAGTTAACTAATGAGAATTCTATTTCACTCTGGCATAAACGTTTGGGTCATATATCCATTCAAAGAATTCAGAAACTCGTGTCAGAAGGAATTCTTGATCCTCTTGATTCCTCAAATTCGGAAATTTTGTATTGAGTGTATCAAGGGAAAACAAACAAACAAGAACTAGATTAGGTGCTAAGAGAGATTCGGACGTCTTAGAATTGATACATACGGATATTTGTGGGCCATTTCCTACTCCTTGTCGGAATGGTCAACAATACTTTATCACATTCATAGACGATTACTCTCGTTATGGGAACCTGTATCTTATTCATGAAAAGTCCCAATCCATATTAAAAACCGTAGCTTATATTCTTAATAGAGTTCCAACTGCAGCTACAATAAAAACCCCATATGAACTTTGGACTGGGCATAAACCCGGTATTCGGCATTTTCACATTTGGGGTTGTCCAGCTGAGGCAAGGCCTTATAGGCCAACTAAAAAGAAACTGGACGCTAAGACGGTTAGTAGCTATTTTGTTGGATACTCTGGAAAATTCAGGGGTTTTAAGTTTTATGATCCCACATCACGAACTATTTTTGAGACGGGAAATGCTAGGTTCTTTGAGGATATTGAGTTTGGGGGGTGGGGAGATAAAGTTGTTAGAGATTTTGTCTTTGAGGAAGAACATGTGTCTTTCCCTCAAGTTGTTGAAACAACTCCGGTTCAAGACAATCTCGAAAATCTCCCCCATCAGGACCCTTATATAACTAATGAAAATCAAACTCAACAACCTCAAGAAACTGAAATGCCATTAAGGAGATCCACTAGAGAGAGGAGAAATGCAATTTCGCATGATTATTATGTATTTCTCCAAGAACAAGAAAGTGATATTGGACTTGAGGAAGATGATCCAATCAACTTCCGTCAAGTCATTAAGTGTTCTAACTCTCAAAAGTGGATTGATGCCATGAATGATGAGATGAAGTCTATGAGCGATAATGACGTTTGGGAGCTTGTTACATTGCCCGAAGGTATTAAACCTATTGGTTGTAAATGGATTTTTAAAACCAAAAGGGATTCAGGGGGCAATGTTATTAAGTACAAAGCTCGTCTTGTCGCAAAAGACTACACTCAGAAAGAAGGCATTGATTATAAAGAGACTTTCTCTCCAGTTTCATCGAAAGACTCTTTCAGGACTATAATGGCATTAGTAGCACATTTTGATCTTGAGCTTCATCAAATGGATGTTAAGACTGCTTTTCTCAATGGTGACATTGAGGAAACAATTTATATGTGCAACCTGAAAACTTTGTTTCGGATGAATCAAAGAAAAAGGTTTGCAAATTAAAGAAATCCATCTATGGGCTCAAGCAAGCTTCTCGTCAATGGTATTTTAAGTTTCATGCAGTCGTTACATCTTTTGGTTTTGAACCGAATATTGCTGATGACTGTATATACCATAAGTTCAGTGGGAGGAAGTATATTTTTCTGGTTTTATATGTCGATGACATACTGCTTGCCTGTAAAGATATAGCATTATTACTTGAAACTAAGAAATTTCTTTCAAAGAAATTTGAAATGAAAGATCTTGGTGAAGCTTCTTTTGTATTAGGAATTCAGATTCTGAGAGATCGCTCAAAAGGCGTTCTCGGTCTGTCACAAAAGGGCTATATCGATAAAGTTCTGAAAAGATTTGGCATGCAGGATTGTAAACCATTCAACACCCCTGTTGCTAAGGGAGACAAATTTAGTCTCAAACAGTGCCCAGACAGTACTTATGAAATTTCGGAAATGGAGAAGACACCTTATGCTTCGGTGGTAGGTAGTCTGATGTATGCTCAGGTATGTACACGACCTGATATAGTATACATCGTTGGGATGTTAGGCAGATATCTAAGCAATCCGGGTATGGACCATTGGTAGGCAGCCAAAAGGGTCATGAGGAACATACATAGAACAAAGGATTACATGCTTACATATCGGAGTTCGGACCAGTTTGAGATCATCAGGTATACCGACTCCAATTTTGCCATTTATGCTAATAACATATGTAACCATAGTTGCATATGTTAATAACAACAGTAATTTGACGAAAGCAAAACATAAGGACGTCAAATTTCGGGTTGTTAAAGAAAGAGTACAAAATGGACAATTGTGCATTAAGTACATAAGTACAAACTCCATGCTTGCGGATCCGCTAACTAAGGGATTGACATCAAAAGTTTTTCATGAGCATGTTGCTTGTATGGGTGTCAAATCAGATAAGGATTATGTATTTTAGTGGGAGTTTTGTATTGCACATTTTTGTAATTGTTCATTATATTCAGAAATTCAGTAATTCAGTTATATCTGCAGATATTCAGTTTTAAAGTTTATTGTACTCTTACAGTTTCTGTTTGATCTCAATTAAGTGAACCAGTTGGTAAATAGACATACTATTGACCACACTTTATGTTATTTCCATGCTACATACCCACACTTGATCCATGTCGTTGGTTATATTGATATACGTGATCTATGATTGATTCTAGTTACGAATGAGTAACGACGAGCCCTTAGGTCCTATGTTGGTATGATTGATGGACCGGATTGTTCATGACAATTTTATTGTGATAGCAATTTTGCGCAACTAAGGTTTGTAACTTATAATATCAAGGATTGTACATATGTTTGTATATCTCGTCCAAGTGGGAGATTGTAAGATATATGGATTTATATCTAGATATATGGACTTATATCTATACACATATGAACAATACATGAATAATTATATGTTATGTGCTATCTTAAGGTTTGGCCTAATTATGTGGTCTTATGGACATTATGTTAAGGGGGCCAATGTATTGTCATACTAAAGTGTAGAACTAATGTGTAGATACCCAAAAGTGTAACCTTAGTTTATGATGGGCTAACTAAGGTTACATATGTAACTATGGTTACATGAATGCTTGTGACTCTTGGGTTTGTAACTCTTGCAAGACATAACTCAAGACATAACTTTTGTCTTGTAACTCTTGTCTCTTGGGTTATGTAACTCCTAGAGTTATAAAGTGGGGTTATGGTTCCCATTCTTTAACAAGACAAGTTCTTTCTCTACCCATTGAAGTAAGAACCATTTGTCCATTGTCTTGCAAATAGAGTGGAAAACCATAAGCCAAAACCTTGATCATTGTCATAATACTATTTTTTAAACCTTTCATATATTGTTATTGTTGAGGATTCATTCTTGTGGTAACATACAAACCACAAGTCATTCTTGAAGAAATAATCAAGAGGTTCAAAAGCTCAAGGACAATCATCAAGAAGGAGGCTCAACTTTTCCACATATGGATTCAGGTTAGCTTCCGCTCATGTAGTTGTAAATCCGATTATTCAAATGAAGGTTGTTGTCTTTAGTAGGAATCATAATCCTAACAGGATAGACCTCTGTCACTAAATAGATCTCAAGTTCGAGTCCTATAAATAAAAAATATAATTATAAATAAGTTAGTTTTAGTGGGTCATGGGCTCAACATATTATCTCCTTCTACGACATCAATTAAAGGCGAAATACATAGTTTACCCATCCAACTTACACTTAAATCTTTGTTACACACCTGTTGACCACGAATATAACTTTACATACCAAAGCTTTCAAATGTGTGTTAGTTACACACTACTTTTGATCAGCCTTTGAGACGTGCGAACCACGATAAATGCGGCGTATGAAAAATTATTTTATGTCTCACCTGACAAGTTACAAATGCTAATTACTGGAATTGGACCCAATATGGAGAAAATATATTGGAATTCGTGCCAACAAATCTTATCCATCTTCAAAAGACTTTTTAAAAAAAGAAAGACAATAATCTTTTTTGTGTGTGGGGGTGTGTGTGTGGGGGGGGGGGGGGGGACCAAATTGATTAATTAACATATAACTAATCACATATAGACAAAAGTATTAAACAGTTTGTTGAATTGTTATTAGAAAAAGTGCTTTTTCCATTTCCGAAAGTTCAGCTGATTAGACTAATTTGTCGATTTAGATTTTTTTAATCAAACAAAATTCGAAAAGAAAAATAATTAGAAAGTGTTTTAACTAACTACGCTTTTAGTATGAATTAGAGGTTCACACTACTATACATCCTCATAATTTGGGAAGGGTTTAACCAAAAAAAAGGTTCAGACTTGATGACAAAATATCTGGAACTAAAAGGAGTATTAATTGAATTATTTTAACTTTTTTTATTTCTTGCTTTACTTAAATGTAACCAGTTAAATATCAATTTGCATTCTACTACTTAAATGCAATTACTCAAGCAAATCAAGAAATTAAATTAGTTATAGATAACGAGTAACTTGTTAGAGTACTTTCACATATATTGAGTGTAAGGATTTTCTTAATCCGAATTAGTTTTCTTGTGAGGGGATTATATTCAATTTTATAAAACAAACAGCCCCTAGTCAAAAAAAAAATCAAATTGTGTAGGTAATAAGGGGCACTTTGCAAGTAAAAATTGCACGGGGCGTCTTATTTGGTCGCCCCCATTTAAGTTATATCCATTTTTTTTAAATTTTAACTTGTATCCGCTTTTTAAACAACTTCAGCCCCCTTTCTCCATCTTCATTTTCTTAAAATATTTTCAGTACGATAACACAGGTTAGCATCTGGTCATCATTTCAGATGTATTTCTTTGGACGATAGCTTAGATAAGAAGCATCAACTCTTACCCTCTTATGATAGTTGCTAAAAAGTTACAAAAAGCCGTCTCTCTCAAATCCTCTCGGCGCACGTTAGCATAACGTACGCCGAGCTTTGTGGCAATGGCGAAAGGCGGAGCACGAGGAAGGGGACGCCCACGGAAAATTCCAATCGACACTTTTGACAAACTAAATCTATTGATTATGGAGAAGAACAGTTCTAAGGAGGTGCAGAACTTACCCCCAACGCAAACCCTAGGCACCATGAAAGCCGGCGAGCAAGCTTCTGAAACAGCGATAGCACAACCAGTTGCTCTAGTAGAAACGATTATGGAAACACCGAAGACACCAAAGGTTGAAGGGATTTCAACCACTCCGAGTACAATGGAAGCAGCTCCTGTCACAGAGACAACCATGCAACCAACAATGCCACCAGAGGATCAACCAGGAACTACCAAAATCACAGTAGAGGAACCTAAGAAGAGCTGGTCAACCCTCTTTCAGAAGAATCGCTTTGCGACACATGGTATGGCCCTTGATTACATTCCCCCAACGATAGTCGATGAAAAGCCTATGGTACAACTGGAAAAAGCTGAAGTGGAGGAGGAGGAAGCTAAATGGAAGTGTGCCTTAGTGGTATACATCCTAGGTGATGGCCCTGGCTTCAATGTAATGAGGAGATTCATTAGTCACCATTGGTCCCATGTCCCCGAACCAGATTTGTACTACCATGATGAAGGGTACTACATTGTGAAATTCAAGGCTGTGGCTGATGCCAAAGAGATACTGTGTGCTGGTCCATACTCAACAGCCAATAGGCCTATGATACTCAAACAATGGACACCTGATTTCGACTTCTCAGAAGAGTTTCCAACTGAAGTTCCCTTGTGGGTAAAGTTTCCAAAATTACCAATGTCTTGCTGGGGGATGAGGTCTCTTAGCAGAATTGCTAGTGGATTGGGAAAGCCAATATTTGTAGATGAATGTACCACAAAACAGACACGGATATCCTATGCCAGAATGCTCATAGAGGTGACTGTCACCAAAGAACTACCTACGGAGATATGGGTTATGGACCCAAATGGTAAGAAGTTCTTTCAAGATGTGGAGTATGAATGGAAGCCTTCCTATTGTGAGAAGTGCCAAACAATAGGGCACAATTGTGCAGTGCAGCAAAAGCAAATCCCAAAACAGCCTACACAAGTGCGGAAGCCAAAGGTAGTTCAGGAATGGAGAACCAAATGCCCTGTTAGGCCAGTACAGCAGCAACCTTTAACACAACATACTGAATCTACTGGGTCTCCTCATGAAGCCAGGACAGTCCATAATCACAGGGTTGATAAGGGCAGTGACAAAGGGAAAAAACCCTAGAGCCCAGCACTCAACATCACCAATTTCCCACCCTTGTCCCCCATCACTGTGAGTAACAGATTTGCAGCAGTTTCTGGTAGTAAGATGACCCTCCAGGGGAGGTAGAGGGATCAACATCAACATCTTACAAAGAAGTGGTTAGTATGGAATATTAGGGGTGTAAATAAAAGGTACAAGCAGAAAGAGGTTAGGGAATATATTAGAAAAAACAATATTAACCTAGTTGGATTAGTAGAAACTAAGGTTAAACAAGTACATGCTAGCAGAATTGCAAACCTGCTAGCTCCAGGCTGGGGTGTCCTAACAAACAATATCTCTGGTGAAAAGGGTAGAGTATGGATCCTATGGAATCCAAAAATTTTCACAGTCACTAGTGTTCTAGAGGAAAGCCAGTTGATCCACAGCAGGGTTTCCAGCAGAACAGGGGAATTCACAGGTTTCCTCACTGTGGTGTATGGTTTCAATGAACTGGAACAGAGAATATCCTTATGGACCAGCTTACAAGCATTGGCAGCAGGAATACAGGATCCATGGGTTGTTGCTGGGGACTTTAATGCAGTTTTATGTGACAAAGATAGACAATCTTGCAAGCCAGTCAGACTCCCTGAAACTCTAGAATTTAACAAATGTCTACAACAAGCTGGACTGACTGAATTGCCTTGGAGTGGGGAATACTACACATGGACAAACAAACAAACTGGTGTGGACAGAGTATGCAGTAGGCTAGATAGAGTCTTTGGTAACTATGATTGGATGATCAAATGGAACCAGGTGGTTATTGATTATGATTTGCCCTTAATCTCATACCATAACCCCATGGTGTTGACACTGTCTTCAACTTCCTGGCATGGAAAGAAGAATTTCAAATTCTTAAATGTTTGGGCTAAACATGAGAACTTCCAACAGATTGTGTAAAGAGTGTGGCAGGATGGAAATGCAGACACAATGAAAGCAATATGTGGTAAACTTAAAGCATTGAAGAACCCTTTGAAGACCCTGAATAGTAAAGAATTCAAGACAATTTCACAGAGAATTCAGCAGTGTTGACAGGATCTGTACACAGTGCAAGCCCAGATGCACCATGCCTACACTGATGACCTACAACAGAAGGAGAAGGAGCTGGTCCTGAACTTGGAAAAATAGTCACTTATTGAGGAGAGTGTTCTGCAACAGAAGGCAAGAGCTAAATGGATACAACTTGGGGACTCCAACACCAAGTATTTCTCTGCAGTAATGAAGAAAAGAAACCAACACAACCAGATTACTGAACTTACCAATGCAGTGGGCACCAAACTCACTACAGCTGAAGAGATCAAAGAGGAAGTCATGGGGTTCTACAAGGCACTGATGGGCACATACGCAAGAAACCTGCCTGCTATAAACCAAATGTATATGTCGAATGGGCCAAAGCTGACACAGCAACAGAGACAGGATCTATGTGCAGTAGTTACTGATATAGAAATAGCAGAGAGTCTTAAGGCTATGGAGATGACAAAGCACCTAGGATTGATGGTTACAATGCGGTCTTCTTCAAAAAGAGCTGGGGTATCATTGGTAATCAAGTCACCACTGCCATTAAGTAGTTTTTCACATCAGCTAGGATGTGCAAACCAATCAACTGTGCAACTATCACCCTCATCCCTAAACTGTCAAAACCAACTACAGTCAAAGAGTATAGGCCTATTGCCGGCTGTTCTGTCCTATACAAAATCATCTCAAAAATACTGGCTAATAGGCTGCAGAAGGTAATGGCAAGTATTATCAGTGAAGCTCATGCAGGTTTCATCCCAAGAAGAAAGATTCAGGACAACATCATCCTAGCACATGAGCTTTTCAAAAGCTATGCTAGACAGCATGTATACCCTAGATGCATGATAAAAATAGACCTCCAGAGAGCATATGACTCAGTTGAATGGGTATTTCTACAGCAGGTTATGGAGCAGATTGGCTTCCCCAGCATCTTCACAAAATGGATCATGGAATTTATCTCAACAGTCAGTTTCTCTGTGTTAGTTAATGGTGAACCCACTATGCCTTTTGCAGCTGCCAGAGGACTGAGACAAGGGAACCCCATCTCCCCCTTTCTATTTGCCTTGGTCATGGAGTATTTAAGCAGATCCTGCACTTCACTAAAGGATGATCCAGCCTACACATTCCACCCCATATGCAAAAAACTGGCCATTACACATATGTGCTTTGCTGATGATTTACTTTTGTTTGCCAAAGGAGACCTTAACTCTGTCAAGGCTCTGTCCAAATGCTTCTCACAGTTCTCAGCAGCTTCAGGACTGCAGGCCAATCTGAGCAAGAGCTCAGTCTATTTTGGAGCAGTACCATTGCCTATACAGCAACAGATCCTTGATCACCTGGGCTATGAACAAGGCCAATTGCCTTTTAAGTATCTTGGTGTTCCACTGTCCACCAAGAAAATCACACTGCTGCAATGGCAACGATTAGTGGACACAATCACTGCCAAGATCACATCCTGGACTGCCAGGACACTGTCTTATCCTGGGAGGATACAACTAGTACAATCTGTTATCTTTGGTGTCCAAGCTTACTGGGCACAGCAGTTTATATTGCCTGTGAAAGTACTCAAAATGATTGAAGTCATCTGTAGGAGTTTTATTTGGTCCGGGATGAACACTGTAACTAAGAAAACATACATCTCTTGGGACAAAATGTGTACCCCAAAATCAGTTGGTGGGATGAGCCTCACTAACCTAAAGCTCTGGAACAAAGCTGCCATTGCAAAGACCTGCTGGGACCTAGCCCATAAAAAGGACAAGTTGTGGATTAGGTGGATCACTGTATATTACATCAAAGACAGACCAATAGAATCCATTTGATTCATGCCCAAGCTAGTTGGATGGTGAGAAAGATAATCCAAGCCAGAGATATTCTACAAAGGATTCAGAATTGGAAGGAACAGAAGTGCTCGACTAGACAGTTGTACCATTCACAGATGCAAACAGTGCCGAGAGTCCCATGGAAGAATTTAATCATACAGAACCAAGCAACGCCAAAAGCAACTTTCAACCTATGGCTATTCCTCCAGGATAGACTCCCAACAAAGGACAGACTACATAGCTGGGGAATGAATATTGATCAACAATGCACCTTGTGCCAAACCCACCCGGAAACAAGAGATCATCTGTTAATGAACTGCCATGTCACTGTGGATTTATGGGAAAGAACAATGAACTGGTTATAGGAAACCTACACACCCAGTTCTGATTGGAACCAGAAAATACAGTGGTTGATTAGTAAAGCCAAAGGTCGAACAGTTCGAGCTGCCACTTTCAAATTGGTTACAGCTGAATTTGCATATGCTGTCTGGCTGGAAAGGAATGCAAGAGTCTTCAACAAAATATTTCGATGTAATACTGCCTTACTAAGAGATATAGTGTATAATTGTAATGTTAGAGGTACCCCACAAATTAGACAAATATTACAACACCTTCGCATATAGTAGTGCTAGATAGTTAGGAAAGTAGATATAGTTTATATGTTAGCCCCTAGACAGTCAGCTATGTTGAAGCTCGACTGTGGTTTTGTAAAGCTACTTCATTGGTGATTAATGAAAATCCTTAATTACCAAAAAAAAAAACTCTTACCCTCTTGAATTATCTT
This sequence comes from Nicotiana benthamiana, assembly GCA_034376525.1. Classification (NCBI taxonomy): domain Eukaryota; kingdom Viridiplantae; phylum Streptophyta; class Magnoliopsida; order Solanales; family Solanaceae; genus Nicotiana; species Nicotiana benthamiana. Next base: position 104,511,823 of record CM067330.1, read on the forward strand.
AAAGCAGCACTACTGGACCATGTAATTCATCAAATATTGTTTTTAAATAGCATTTTAATTTATGGATACAACAAAATGGTTCCATTTTCCTATTGAAGTAGGGCTGTGCATTTGGATCGGATATCCGAAATCGAATCTGATCCGATCCACTCTATTTCAAATTTCAGATTTTCGGATTGGATACAAATTGTGTTTTATAAATTTTTGGATTTTCGGATTGAATTTGGAACGGTATGATTTTAATCTGATCCGATTCGAAATTATATGTACCTATATAAATACTACACTAAAATTTTAGGGTTAGGCTTATTCATTTTTCACACCCCCTCACTCACTTGGATTTTTCCGCCTCTTTTCTCTTCAGTGAAGATGAAAGAGTCTCAAAAACTCAAAGTCCAAACTTCTCATTTTACTTTGATTTTTATGTCTCTTTCTTCCGCCTTTCTTCTTTTATGTTCCGTCTTTTATGTCTCTTTCATGTTCTATTCTTCAACTTTAGATTTTACTTCTCTTTTTTTGGTAGATGGAAGATGAGGCAGCGATACCAAATGAACTTCAAATTATTGAAAACTTTGGTGAAAGTGTTGCTTCAACTGATTTCCCAACCAACAACAATGAATCTCAATCTGATTGAACGTTGTTTTACGAGATGAATGATGTTTATTTACTCAATTTTTTTGATTCTGATTGAGCACAGTTTAGGAGATGAATAGTTTTTTCTGATTGAATGGTGTTTTAGGAGATGAATGGTCCTAAGTCCTAACCATCAATTTTGTGACAATCCGATCCGACAATTCGAAAAGTTATTCGATCCCAAGTTTAGTGGAATTTTACTGGGTTGTTGTTGTTGTATTCGATCCAAAGTTTAAAATTCGATCTGATCCAATGTTAATTTGGATCGGATTCGAATTAGCCTTTTTCAGAACTCAAAACCCAAAATTCAAATTCAAAATATTCTAAATTCGATCCGATCCGATCCGTGCACAACCCTACATTGAAGTGGACGTGTGTGTCCTTTAAACCATCACTTTCTTTGCAATTGACATTGCATGTCAATTAGTTAAACCAATCACACTTTGAGTTATATGCGCCTACTTTTTACATGAGTTATGTGCACCTCGGATCAATATAGTAGAATCCTACTGGAAGTCTAATAGCTTTGGTAGGTTTTGCTTGGCATTAAATAGCTAAATCACTGCCTCACAGTGACCTTTCCAAATTGGAGAAAATGTTTAGAAATAAGAAAAGAAAACGAAGATCCAATATAGTGATTATATGACAAAAAAAATTATTTAAGTTTTTTAAAAAACTTCAGCTTATATAGTGTTGAAGTTTTTATAAATGAACTACATAATTTTAGTATTTTTTATTGATGTTTTTGAAAAAGCTTATCCATGTCAAAAATCCTTCAGCTTATGTAGTGCTAAGCTGAAGTTTTACAAATGAACTAAATAACTTCAGCATCTTCTGCTGAAGTTCGTATTGCCTTTGCCACTTCAAGCCCGTCTACTAGAATGTTGAAGTTTTGCGTGATTACCTTTGCTATTTCAGCCTCGTATGCTGATGTTACGCGAAAAAATAAGTACACTTTCAAATTTATTTGCATGACCCAAAAGTGGATCTAGATGCAAATGCCCCAACAAGTTGTCAACTTGAATTATTTTTATACTTTAGTTTCCTGTAATTATAACTCAAACAAATATTTTTAGAATAGGCATATCGTTGCATTTTTTTTCTTTTGGTTTTAGAAACTAAAATAAAATGAAGATATATGTCATTGTTATGAAAATAATTATATTGTGGATGTTTATTTAATACTCCGTTATAAATAATCTTTCGGAAGAAAACTATCCATTTAGTACTCTGTTGAATTTTATCTACAATTAGCTGATGCAGGCAGGTTGCAAGTAACTCACAACGAAATGATTTGCAACAAGTTCTTATTAAACAGGCAGGTTCAAGCAACTCATGCAAACAACTGAAGAAAATCCTCGCAACTGCTTCATTTCTTCTATAAATAGAGGAGTTTTTAATTTATTATGTACATCAGTTTGAAGTGGAATAAAAATATCAATCTCCCTCTATACTTGTCTTTCGTTTATTTACTTTACAGTCTTTATTTTATAACACGTTATTAGCACGAGACTCCGCCATTTTGAGCACTTATTTCGAATTTGATTTTTCTATCTCAAGTGAATGGTAGAGCTTTAAAGTTAAGTAGGTTCTAACCAATTGAGGTGTCGAGATGCTGGCAGTAACGTCCTTCCCGGCTGAAGATATGTGTTCCAACAAAAGTCACGCTCTTGGTTACGATGATTTCATGAACATCACCGTCTACCATGTATAAAACAGAAACACCACTTTTTATTTGGTCAAAAAGGAAAATTTGTATTTCAACCAGTATAAATGTACATCAATTGTTCTTTGGGACACAAACACCACTTTAAAAGCATTTCATGCTTATAATGGGTTTTACCTTATATTGAAGTCTTATAACTTGATTCTAAATGTGAGCAAAGACAATAAGTTTGCTTGCAACTCTGGTAGAGTTTGAATGTAATATACAACTACCAGAAGTGGTTATGTTTCATATATAACACTGTAACTAAATTTTGGTAACCACCAGAAGTGGTATATGCTTTTGACCACCAGAAGTGATAATTTAAGCTTTCTATGATTACAATTGAAGATAAATTAGAGAAAATTTCTCTACATTACTTGCATGCCTCGATTTGCTCCTGAAATAGCAATATCTTAAAAGAGGTTCTAAGACGTCACACAATTTGGTGTGATTAATTCACATTCAAATAATTATGTTTAGTTTTCTGAGGGATGAGATAAAAAACAGAATAGTTTCCACGTCGACGAGTAAAAAGGGACTGCCTGGGATTGAAGAAAACCAGCATCCAGTAAAGCAGAAGAAAATTTTTCAAACTCATTTCGGGACGCTTGTCGAAAGGAGAAACTGTCATCCCAGTCAATCCAATTGTGGTTTCATCTTTCTTCCATTTTTATCAATTGGATATTTAATTTTTGCAAAAAAAAAATAAGTACTTTCATTAGTCTTCATAGTTAATAAACAAGAGTTTTTCTTAACTCCTGTTATATCCTTGATCAGATATTTCTCTATGAAAAATATAAATCGGAGTTTGAAGAAGGGGAGGCATGGTCGGATATAGGGCCACGGACATAAGTCGCACCCCCTCCGGCTATATTTGATTGTCTTGGTCGGAAAATTAGCTTCTCAACTTTACCGATCTTTTTGACATTCCATATAAGGACCTTCATGTGGAACTATTGATGTTTTTACATTCCCCTCGCACCTTAGCGCTACCTCTGGTTTTTTGTCTTGTGCAGCCCTTATTTGTCTTTTGTTCTTTGGCCTTTAATTTCCTTTTAATATATATTAATCCATTTCCCGAAGTGAATGTGACAATATTAATAAAGCTCGTAAAATGAACGCGCTTTTGATGTGAATATATTACAATTCATCTCCAGAAGAGATAATATATTTGAGGGAATATATATTCAATATTTTGTATTTTAAATTTGTTCCCGAAGAAGCAACATAATTGAAATTTTCTCCTGAATCAGAAAAATATTATGAAACTATATCTTTCTGTGCTTAAACAAAATAATAAGCTATTCAAAGTTATTTTTGAAGCATATTTTCATTCCCTGGAGTGAATGACCCAATACCACAACTCACCTTCTAAAGAGGTAGAATAACAAAGGATTTAAATATTATTTTTGTGGTATAAAGATCAATATTGCACGTACATGTTGTACGAAAAACATCTTGAATAATTTTATCAAGTATCATTCTAAGGCAAAATCATTCTTGTAGAATGTTTTCTACTACAACCATATTAATATATTATGGTTAGTTATCGAGTTCCCCGAAGGAAATAACAACTAGTGTATCTATCCCTGAAGGATGTAATAACTATGTGGTTACCGCTTTGATATGAAATATTCAGATTGCATTTCTCCCTGAAGGAGACATTTGTCACAAAGTTAGTGGATACCAAAAGTGTCTGAGCAATATTTGATAGTACAAAATGTATCAACAACTCCTGAAGAGCTAACTGTTTGTCTAGAAGACACATGACACCAGTAGTGTCCGATAAATATTAGATTGTAGATAATAAATAAAGTCTCTCGAAGAGCTTATATACAAACATGTCAGTCATATTATATGACTATGGCCAAAACATATGTTGTAGTAAACCTAAGTTTACTAATATAAATGACAATCATAGTGAGACTACAAATGATTGGAAGATTGAAAATCTTCATGTTTCCACAATCATTGGGGGTAAAATAATATGTATATGATATTTACCCGCCTTATTCTTCAATTTTATACTATATCACGTATCATAGTAAACTAGAAGTTTAATAATACAAAAGTAGCTACAGTAAATCAGAAGTTTACTAATGCAAAAGGTTTATGTCATAGTAAACCAGAAGTTTACTAAATGATAGCGCATGATATGATAAAGTTGAAGTTTTTATTTGCCATTTTTAAATGAGCTATTTGAGAATTCAGATAAACATATACTGAAGAACTAGAAGATTCTTCAAGAATTTTCATGCGTTGCTTGTTCTTATAATAAATTGATTATACTAGCTAAAGTTGGAACTAAGACCCCTGATTCTGAAATATATAAAATATGAATATGGGCTCATTCACCTATCATGTAAACCACTTATAGATGCATATATAATATGGTTACATGTGTGTTCATCGTCAACCTGCAATTTGACATTTGAAATTATTTTTCTCAACTAAGAGCAGCACTTTCAGATTATGAAATCAAGACAGTTCATCTTGATAATGCTGGTTTGCATTCAAACTGGTTTATCATTGAATACCTCCTATTAATGGTTAAACCATTGCTTATGAGAACAAAACTTCATGTGCTGCTCTAAGATTTTCTAAATTGCATATAGCAGCTCTTGTATGCATCAGACCAACAATATATGATAAGTCCTCCCCTCACAGTTGGTTTAGGATCAGAAACCAAATATTTTTACTATCTTTTGATGTGTGGTTTATGATTAATTTCTCTACCACAATGCACAAAAATATGTTTTCCGGAGAAGATTGGGAATATATGTTAGTTTTCTAACATTTGGGCGATGGAACAAACAGCTGAAAATATGCTATATGAATCGAATTATCATTAATATGATCCTCAATTAGAAGATAATTCAAATCAAATGCCAGAAGCATTTACTGATCCAAAATAAAATATCATATTTCAGATGCAAATGCTCCTATTAGAATTTAGTCTCTGAAGGATAAAGTTTACTATACGCATGACGCATAGTAGACCAATCGCTTCTGAAGGAAAAAATCCTTCAAAATGATAAGGTGCTAATGATCAAAATGATCATAATGAGGAGGAAATGAGCTCTAGAAGAGCCCATGACATAACATTTCATGAAACTCCAGGAGAAGTTCAGCTACCTGAAAATAAAGAAAGTAATGAGTTATAAACAAGTCATATCGCTTGCGAACAGATACAATACGATATATTTGATACAATATAGTTCACAATATTGTAAAAAATTATAAATATCGGACCAATAGTCCAGACATCTGAAGATGTCATGCTATTTAAATGCGAGTCATAACTTATATGACTCATTTGATCAAATCTCTATAAAGATCCCTGAATGATTTAAAATGCCTGAAGCATATTTACAATCTCAGGAAATGTACTCAATTAGATTATGTCACGAACCAGATTTCACACCATCGGGAGTCTGATAAGTTGGTATCAGAGCACTAGGTTACATAGGTCTCACGACTCATGGACAAACTCGGTAGAGTCTACGGGATCGGTATGAAGACGTTTTATTTATCCCCAGAGACTACAAAGTTAGAATATTTTCACTTTTGTTTTTTCTTGTCGTGCGATTCTCTTTCTCAAATATTGATTGTCTTTCTACTATTTTCTTTCGCAGATGGCGAGAACACGTGCCTCCTCTTCTAGTGCACAGCAACCCGAGCCCCAAGCAGCAGCTCCTATGAGGGGCAGAGGGCGAGGCCGTGCTAGAGGCCTAGGCATGGGCAGAGCTCAGCCCCGGGCAGAATTCCCTGAGGTGGAGCCTCATGTTGATTATGATGAGGAAGTTCCTGCCCCAGCAACTCCGGTGGTCCTAGCTCAGGTCCTAGAGGGGTTCATAGCCACCCATGTTCTTCAAAACGCTTTGGTCAGATTGGTAGGCTTCGTGGATAGCGTCATTAGTGCGGGTTTGATTCTAGTAGCACCATCCACTTCTCAAGCTGGGGAAGGAGTTTAGACTCCCGCTACACATACTTCATAGCTGGTAGCTCCTTAGGCTCAGGTTCCAGCTATTCAGCCGGTTGTGGCAGTTCAGCCGGGTATTACGGACCGACGAAGGAACGGCTATGTCCGCGGGTGCTTTATTGAGGCTTGATAGGTTCACCAAGATCTCCACCACCACATTCAGCGGTGCTTCTACAGAGGACCCCAGGACTCTTATTCAGCTGCCATAAGGTTCTCCGGACTATGGTTATTGTGGAAACCAATGGGGCCGACTTCGCCACCTTTTGACTAGAAGGATCAACCAAGACTTGGTGGAGGGACTATTGTCTATCTATATCAGCTAGATCACCATCATTGACTTGGGACCAGTTTGCAGAGTTATTTTTTGAGAAGTTTCTCCCAGTCACTCAGTGAGAGGCTCTTCGTAGGTAGTTTGAGTGCCTCCAGCAAGGCTCTATGACAGTCATGCAGTGTGAGACCTGGTTCATTGATCTGGCACGCCATGCTATTGTGATACTCCCCACCGAGAGGGAAATAGAAGGTGTGTAGGTTTATTAATGGATTAATTCAGCCGATCCGTCTACAAATAGTTATGGGATCCAGGAGTGAGATTTCTTTTCAAGAGGCGGCCAATGCGTCCCGTAGAGTTGAGATGGCTCTTGCACGGGGAGGTGGACATGGGTCGGACAAGAGGCCCCGATACTCAGGCGGATTCAGTGGTTCCTCATTTGGAAGTAGGGATTCTAATGGTAGAGGCCCTACTCTTAGGCCCTTTCAGTCAGCTCTACAGGTCTCTCATGGTACTTTGGGTGATCGTGGTTCTCAGCACATTATTCTGACCAGCAGCCTATCAGTGCACCATTGCTTCAAAGCTCCCGAGGTAGTCATTCAGGTCAACAGGGTCAACCTCAGTTATCTTGGCCGCAACATTGAGGCGGGTGCTATGAGTGTAGTGAGTATGGTCACAACAGGAGGTCTGGCCTGAGGTTGAGGGGTGCACAGTCATAGCAGCAGGTTTCTCGATCTATGATTTAGGCACTAGAGGCTCCATAGGCAGCCCAGCCAGCTAGATGTAGGGGTAGAGGCCATAGAGGTAGAGGTAGCGATCATAGAGATGGAGCTTAGACCGCCAGAGGTAGATACCAGCCAGTAGTCGATCGTCTCAGAGATATGATTCAGGGGATAGGGCCTAGCCCTGTGTTATGCTCTTTCAACCTGGCCAGAGGCTGAGTCTTCTGATGCAGTTATTACTGGTACTATTCTGGTCTGTGATATAGGTGCTTCAGTGCTATTTGACCCTGGGTCTACATATTCATATGTGTCATCCTATGGTCTACCGAGTGCATTATTCCTGTGTGGTAGTGTTTGAGGGTCTGGAGACCCATGTTGACTTATTGCTCTTATATATGGTGGGTTTCGACATCATATTGGGGATGGATTGGTTGTCCCTGTATCATGCAATCTTGGATTGTCACGCCAAGATCGTGACCTTGGCTTTGCCAGATTTTCCCTGACTAGAGTGGAGAAGGACTCTAGGTCATGCCACCCGCAATGTTATTTCACACGTTAAAGCTCGACGCATGGTCGAGAAGGGTGTTTAGCTTATCTGGTGTACGTTCCCGATTCCATCGCAGAGGTCCCTTCTATTGATTTTGTCCTATTGTTCGGGTGTTCCCTGAGGTTTTCCCTTCAGACATGCCAAGTATGTCACCCGACAGGGATATTGATTTTTGTATTGATCTGGCTCCGGGCACGCAGCCCATTTCCATTCATCCGTATCACATGGACCTGCCATAGTTGAAGGAGTTAAAGGATCATTTGCAGGATTTTCTTGAGAAGGGCTTCATTAGACCTAGAATTTTTCCTTGGGGTGCGCCAGTGTTATTTGTGAAGAAAAAGGATGGTTCGATGAGGATGTGCATTAATTACAGGCAATTGAACAAAGTGACGATTAAGAACAAGTATCCACTATCGAGAATCGAGGATTAGAGTGTCTGATGTCCCTAAGGCCGCATTCCGCACTCGGTAACGGCATTATGAGTTCCTGGTCATGTCATTTGGGTTGACCAATGCCCTAGCATCATTTATGGAGTTGATGAACTGAGTGTTCAGGACTTATTTGGGTTTGTTCGTGATTGTTTTCATTGATGATATTCTGATATACTCCCCCACTCAGGAGGAGCACGAGCAGCACCTTAAAGTGGTTCCTCAGACTCTGAAGGATAGTCAATTATATGCCAAGTTTTTGAAGTGCGAGTTATGGTTGAGTTCAATTGTATTTCTGGGTCAGGTTGTATCATCAGAGGGTATTCAGGTGGACCAAAAGAAGATTGAGGCAGTTAAGAACTGGCCTCGACAAGATTCAGCTACAGACACTCAGAGTTTCTTGGGATTAAAAGGTTACTATCGTTGGTTCGTCGAGGGGTTTTCATATATTGCAGCCCTAATGACCAGATTAACCTAGAAGGGTGCCCAGTTCAGATGGTCAGGTGAGTGTAAGGCGAGCTTCCAGAGGCTCAAGACAGATCTGACTACAGAGCCGGTATTGGTTTGGCCCATGGGTTTAGGGCGTTATATGGTTTATTGCAATGTTTCCCGTATTGGACTTGGTGCAGTATTGATGCAGGATAGCATAGTCAATTGCCTATGCTTCGAGGCAGTTGAAGATCCACGATAAGAATTATCCTGTTTAAGATCTAGAGTTGACAGCCATTGTTCATGCTTTGAAGATTTGGAGGCATTATCTGTATGGTGTGACGTGTGAGGTGTACACGGATCACAAGAGTCTTCAGTACTTGTTCAAGTAAAAGGAGTTGAATTTGAGGCAGAGAAGGTTGTTGGAGTTGTTGAAAAGCTATTATGTTACTATCTTATGCCACCCGGGGAAGGCCAATGTGGTGGCCGATGCATTGAGTAGGAAGTCCGCAGCATAGGTAGTCTTGCTTATATTCCAGTTAGCCAGAGACCGCTTGCTTTGGATGTTCAGGCCTTGGCCAATCGATTTGTGAGGTTGGATATTTCTGAGCCTAGCAGGGTGTTACCTTGCATTGTCGCCCGTTCTTCGTTGTTGGAGCGTATCCGTGAGCGGCAGTTTGATGATTCCCATTTGTGTGTCCTGAGAGACACAGTGCAACGTGGAGGTGCAGAGAAGGTGAACTTAGATGGTGATGGAGTTTTTAGATTGTAGGGGCGAGTCTGTATCCCAATATTGATGTGATTCAAGAGTTTATCTTAGCGAAGGCCCATAGTTCTTGGTATTCTATTCATACCGGGCGCCGCGAAGATGTATCAGGATCTAAGGCAGCACTATTGGTGGCTCAAAATGAAGAGATATATTGTTGCATATGTGGCTCGATGTTTGAACTATCAACAGGTTAAGTATGTGCATCAGAGGCCTGAAGGTTTATTTCATAGGATTGAGCTTCCCGAGTGGAAGTGGGAGAGGATTACTATGGATTTTGTTATTGGACTTCCGATGACTCGGAAGAAGTTTGATGCTTTTAGGTCATTGTTGATAGGCTGACCAAGTCAACACATTTTTTTCCTGTTGCGGCCACTTATTCATATGAGAGGTTAGCTGAGATCTTTATGAGAGAGATCGTTCGCCTTCATGGGGTACCGGTATCTATCATTTCGGACCGGGGTACGCAATTTACCTCGCGCATCAGGAGAGCAGTCCAGCAGGAGTTGGGCACCCAGGTTGAGTTGAGCACAGTATTCCATCCTCAGATGGACGGTCAGTCCGAGCGAACGATTCACATATTGGAGGATATGCTCTGAGCCTGTGTCATTGATTTTTTTTCTTATGGGACCAACTTTTGTCTTTAGCAGAGTTTGTATACATCAACAGCTACCAGTCGAGCATTCAAATGGCTCCATATGAGGCATTGTATGGTAGGCGATGTCGGTCTCCAATTGGATGTTTTGATCCGGAAGAGGGTCGGTTATTGGGTACAGATTTAGTTCAGGAGGCCTTGGATAAGGTCAAGATCATTTAGGATAGACTTTGGATAGCTCAGTCTAGGCAGTAGGGTTATGCAGACCGCAAGGTTCGAGATGTGACTTTGATGGTTGATGAGCGAGTACTGCTCCGTGTGTCGCATATGAAGGGCGTAATGCAATTTGGGAAGAAGGGCAAGCTTAGTCATAGGTACATTGGTCCATTCAAGATTCTCTATCATGCGGGAGATGTGGCTTATAGACTTGCCTTGCCCCCTAGCTTGTCAGTAGTGTATCCAGTTTTTCATGCATCCATGCTTCGGGGGTATCATGGCGATCCAACCCACGCGTTAGATTTCAGCACTGTCCAGTTGGACAAGGATCTCTTTTATGAGTAAGGGCCGGTAGCTATTCTAGACCGGCAAGTTCGACAGTTGAGATCGAAGAGTTTTTCTTAAGTGCGTGTTTAGTGGAGAGGTCAGCCTCCTGAGACATCGACGTGGGAGTCCGAGTCTGATATGCGGAGGCGTTATTCTCATCTATTTCCCGACTCAGGTACTTTTTTCTTTAATTCATTCGAGGACAAACAGTTATCTTAGAGGTGGAGAATGTGACGACCCAAAGGGTCATTACCTGATTTCTCATTCATTTTGTGTCTCCAAGGCCTCAAAAACCTCATTTAGGGTTGCCTCGATTTGCATGCACAGTCCAGACGTAACCAGAAAGGTGAAACAGACCCGGACCCGTGATTTTACTGTCCCGGAGGGTCCATAAGAAAATATGGGACTTGGGTGTATGCCAGGAATCAAGTTCCGAGTCCCAAGCACGAGAAATGAATTTTTGTTTGATATTTGTTTTTTAATTAAGGAAATTGGAAAAGAAAATTGATCAGAAGACTATGGTATTGGGCTTGTATTTTGGTTCCGACACCCGGTACAAGTCTTATATATATGTTAAGCTTCTGTAAAGTTTGATGGAAAAAGGACGTCATTTGACGCGTTTTGGGCTTAAAATGGAAAATTAGAGTTTTATGAAAGTTGAAAGCGAATCATGTGTTTTGAGGCTTGATTCTATGTATATGATGTTATTTCAGCGATTTGATCGCACGAGTAAGTCCGTAAGATATTTTTGAAGTTGTGTGTATGTTTGGTTTGGATCTCCGGGGGCTCAGGAGAGTTTTGGATAGGCCGCGAGTGCATTTCAACCTTTGAAAAACCAATTGAGCATTTCTGAACTGCAGGCTTCGCAAATGCGAAGCCAATCTCTCAAATGCGAGCAGTCGATCACAAATGCGAAGAATGACCTGGGCATGCCTGATCGCAAATGGAACCACTGGTTCGCAAATGCGAAGGCCCAGTAGCAAATGTGATGGCTTAGGTCGCAAATGTGAAAACTGGGGGGAAAAAAAGAGTTCGCAAATGCGAACATTTCCTTCGCATTTCTCATACCTGCAGGGTTCGCAATTGCGAACCCATGTTCGCATTTTCCACACTTGCACCTGCAACTTTTCATACTTGGACGATTTTAAGTCTCATTTTTCATATTTCTCAATCCCAAACACCCATTGGCGATTTTTCAAGAACTCTCCCTTCTCCAATTCATTTGTAAATTGATTTTCACGTAATTACTTCAATATTAAACATCATTTATCATGTTTCATCTTAAAAATCAAGGATTTTCATGGATGAAAATGGGGATTTTGGGTAGAACCTAGTTTATCTTAAACTTGGGGATTTGGGCCTCAATTTGAGGTCCGATTTCAATATAAATCATAGATATGAACTCTTGGGGGAATGGGTAACCGGGTTTCTCCACGTGGGCTGGGGGCATTTTGGGAAATTTCGAGTAAAAATTTGGGAATTTCATTTCCATGCATTCAAATTGATTCAATTAGAATTTGTTGATACATTCAAGTAATTTTTGACTAGATTCGAGCAGTATTGTGGTGAATTCGAGGGGTAAAGCTATACTAGATGCTTGAGTTGAGCTTGGATCATTCGAGGTAAGTGTTTGGTCTAACTTTGGCTTGAGGGAATATGAGTAGAGTCTTAATTGCTAACTAGTACTTGTCGAATCTGGTGTATAGGCATGGTGACGAGTATCTATACACTGGTGTCAACCATGATTGTGGGTCCTTACTTGTACTTATTCTGATATTGTTGTAGCTCTTCCATGTTCAATTGATGATTTTATGTAATGTGAAGAGTATGAGGAATAATTATAAATTATAAACTCTTTGGAGCATTGGCTCGAACTATAAAAAGACTATTGATTAAGAAATGAAAGAAATAGAAAGAGACGTGACTAATCCATTGCCGGAATATTTTGAATATATTGGTTATCTCCCTTGCCGGGATGTGAGAGTTATTATTGTTGCTCCCTTGCCGGGAGGTTTTATTGGTTTACTCCCTTGCCGGGACTTAGTTGTGTTGTTAAGTTCCCTTGCCGGGATTCCTTCACTTGATATTCTTCTTTTACCCCTTGTTTGTGGATGTTGTCTGGGTAAGGTTGTGCTATACACATATGGATCGAGTTGCACGCCGCAATAATGATGAATGTGGGTCGGGTTGCACGCCGCAACAACACTAAACGATATGGGTCGGGTTGCATGCCGCAACAATACTATAAATATATGGATCGGGTTGCACGCTACAACAATGATAATTGAGTATCAGGTTGCGCACCGCAACAGTATTGTTATGAGTTTAGAGCGGGTTGCACGACGCAACGAATTATAGATTGAGTGTGTTATTTCCGGATTTAAGTTTTTGTTGGCTGCTCTCTCTTGGAATTTAAGTTTCTTGTTTGTGACTGTTACCTCCCCACAACATGTTTCCCCTCCCTTATGAACTAATTATTTTCTATTTATTTTTCTCAATATATTTCATAACTGTACAGGTTTATCTGGAAGTTTGGTCTAGCCTTGTCACTACTTCGTCGAGGTTAAGCTAGGCACTTACCAGCACATGGGGTCAGTTTGTGCTGATGTTGCACTCTGTACATCTTGTTGTCCAGATCCAGGAGTAGCTTTTGGGACCTAAACAGTAGGATTTATTGGGAGCAAACTTCATTCCATGGACTTTTGAGGTAGCATGCCGACGTTCGCAGGCCGGAGTTCCTTTCTATGTCATTTAGTTTGTTTTTCCTTGTACCAGAACAGACATTTTATACTTCTATTCAGACTTTTTATTTAGCACTCATTAGATGTTTGTGAGTTAGTGACACCAGATCGGGGTAGAATTGTACAAAAACTTCCGCACTTGCTTCTAGTTATTTATGTTTTTAGACTTCTGCTTTTGTATCGCATATCTTGTTTTTCCTTATATTGTTGATATTTATTAAAGAAAGTATTAAATGATTGGCTTGCCTAGCTCTTATTAGTAGGCACCATTACAACTTCCAATGGTGGAAAATTCGGGTCCGCCATCACGACTCCTGATGGTGGAAAATCAGGGTCGTGATAGATTACAAAGATCTTTGTACGGTTTAAAGGAATCTGGGCGAAAGTGTTATTATCGCCTCAGTGAATATTTGCTAAAGGAATGTTACATAAGTGATGTTATTTGTCCATATATTTTTATAAAGAAAATGGATTCAGAATTTGTTATACTTTCCGTTTATGTTGATGACATAAATCTTGTTTGAACTCCAGAAAAGCTCCAAAAGGCAATAAATTATCTTAAGAAAGAATTTGAGATGAAAGATCTTGGGAAGATAAAACTTTATCTTGGTCTGCAAATTGAAAATTTAGAAGAAGAGATCTTTATCCATCAATTTTTCTATACAGCAAGGATCTTAAAGCGCTTTTACATGGACAATGAGCACCCATTGAGTATACAAATGGTTGTTTGATCACTTGAAGTGTATAAGGATTTGTTCTGACCTCCAGAAGAGGAACTCCTTGGTCCCAAAGTACCCTATCTCAGTGAAATTGATGCACTAATGTATCTTGCTAATGTTACAAAGCCTCACATAGCATTTTATCTTAATTTACTAGCAAGATATAATTCTTCTCTTACACGGACTAAAGATCCGACCTTACCTCCAGAAGAGAATGATGAATTCCTTGGTCCAGATATACCCAAGTCTCTGCTCTATATTCTCTTTTGCTTATTTGAGTTTTTTTTCCTATCGGGTTTTTCCTGGTAAGGTTTCTAATGAGGCAACTTGCAATGCATATTATTAGTGCTCTTTTTCCTTGATTAGGATTTTTTTCCCACGAGATTTTTTCTAGTAAGGTTTTAACGAGGCACATAATAATGAACATCTAAGGGGGAACATTATAGGTATATATTATATTAGGGATGCTCATTTAATACTCCCTTGTACATAAGCTTCCTGAAGAAGCTTATCCATCCGTAAATATGATTATCTATTTAGTACTTTATTGGAAATAAGCTTCCTAGAAGCTTATCATTTCGGTTGTCCGTTATGGATAAATATTACATCGACAGAAGATTATCTATATCTTGTACAATAGCAGCTTACAAGCAACTTACAAGCGGCATATATAACAGGTTACCATAGCAGCTTACAAGTAGCTTACACAAGCAGCTTGCAGTAGCAACTTACACAACAACTTCATTTCATTCGAAAAAAATATGGTTTGAAATGTGACAAAAGATCCACAATTTTCTACAGAGACAATGCTGCTTGCATAGCCCAATTGAAGGGAGAATTTATAAAAGGAAATAGAACAAAGCACATTTTACCAAAATTATTCTACACACATAATCTTCAGAAAAAGGGTGACATTGATGTATAACAAATCCGTTTAAGTGATAATCCGGCAAATTTGTTCCCTAAATCTTTTCCAACTTCAACTTTTGAGAAGATGGTATAAGTAATTGGAATGCGAGACTCGGATATTTGAAACAAGGTTTTCATCAGGGGGAGTGAATATGCATGTCACGACCCAGATTTTCCACCATCGAGAGTCGTGATGGAGCCTACTATCGGAGCTAGGCAAGCCAAACCATACAACATTTCTACTGCTTTATTTTAAACAATTATAACAAACTGAAATGATAATCAAATGCGGAAGACTTATAAATACTTAGTTAACTGCAAATGGAAAATACGAAAGTTTCATAGTTCACCTCTATCCAGTATCTGGTGTCACTACTCATGGACTACTACAGAATACTACAAACAAAGTCTGGAAAAGAAATACATAGTGTTTGCCTGATACAAGATGAACAAAGAAAAGTAAAGAAAGGGACTTCGGCCTGCGAACGCCAGCTATGCTACCTCGAGAGTCCCTGGACTGAAGATAGCTCTCAGAAAATCCTACCGCTGTAGTCCGTAAGCTGCGTCCTGATCTATGCACAAAAATGCACAGAGTGTAGCATCAGCACAACCGATCCCATATGCTGGTAAGTGCTTGGCCTAACCCCGGCGAAATAGTGACGATGCTAGACAGGACCTACCAAAATTAACCTGTGCAGATATATATACATGTATAAAACAACGGAAATAACAACAAGGAAATACCAACAACAAAGGGAGAAAAAGAACATGCTCAAGGGGATACAGTAAAGAACAAATCAACAGATATAACAATGTAACCATCTCAATACTATAACTCGTATATATATATATATATATATATATATATATATATATATATATATATATATATATATATATATATATATATATATATATATATATATATATATTATACTATGTGGACGACGCGCCACACGATCCCATTTATCAGTGTATAAGTGGTCGGCGTGCTACACGATCCCAATTCATATTTTATAGGTGGACGGCATGCCACATGATCCCATATTATCATTCATAAGTGGTCAGCCTGCCACA
Source organism: Nicotiana benthamiana (assembly GCA_034376525.1). NCBI lineage: Eukaryota > Viridiplantae > Streptophyta > Magnoliopsida > Solanales > Solanaceae > Nicotiana > Nicotiana benthamiana. The sequence goes on from CM067330.1 coordinate 104,527,890, forward strand.
CGATCCCATTATATAATTCATAAGTGGTCGGCGTGCCACACGATCCCATATTATAATGAATAGCACAAATACTCTGTCCAAATGAGGTTCCATTAGGGGGAAAACAATAAGATAACAGTTTAACTCGGTAAGGGTACAACTAACATCCATAATATCCCGGCAAGGGAGAATTCAATAGTAGCAGTCTTCTCGTCCCAGCAAGGGAATCATTGCATCACAAAATCTTTTAGTTCATTTCGTTCTTATCTAACACTTTACATGGAAATTATCAATTTAACAAGACAGTTGTGTCATATCTTTCGAATTAAAAGCATTTAAGACTCACGGTCATGCTAGACACCGGTGTATAGATACTCATCACCATGCCTATACACCGTACTCGATCATTTAGCAAATAGCAATCAAAACACTCTAATCTTATTCCCTCAATCCAAAGTTAGATCAAACACTTATCTCAGTCCGAAAATAGAAATCAAGCATCTAACACCGCATTTCCTCTAGAATCCAACTCCGAAACAACGATATCTAGCCTAGAAATGAATTTCCTATCATTCTTCCTAAAATACCAAAATCCTTCCCCGGGAACACATGGTCCAAACTCGAGGCTCGAACCAAAACTCAATCATCCATAACCCTACGAGTTCAAATATGTAAATTGTTATAAGATTCGACCTCGAATTGAGGTTGAATTGCCCGAAATCCTAAAAGCCCCAGTTCTACCCAAATATCCCATTTTCTTCCTTGAATTCATGCTTTAGAGCTAGGAAGTTAAAGATTACTGGAAGTGTTAGAATATACGCTTAACGCTAGAGGGGGGGTGAATAGCATTATAATAAAAAACAATATAAACTTGCGGAATTAAAAATTGCAGAATTGAAATAAGTGCGGAAAATAAATAACAAGGAAAGAACGCACCAAAGTTATCCTGGTTCACCACAACTTGTGGCTAGTCCAGTCCCCGAGAGACTCTCTCGAGATTCCACTAACTCCGTTAAGCTTACGGGTGCTTAACAAACCGTTACAAACTGAGAACTTGAGTCGCACAAGCCTCAACAACCTTTGCTCGAAGATACCACACTTCAAGACTTCAACCGAAGGAATGAAAACATTCCTTCTTACAACCACAAGGGATTAACACTTCCCTTCAAGTGTATACAAACACTTAGCACCCAAGACAAGACTCTCTTTAAGAGTAGATATGAGTAAAATAAATACGCTCAAGAACACAACAACTTTCCTCAAGAGTTTGGCTCTCAAAAACTTATGAAATGAGTATAAAATGATGTATATGAGAGTATGCAAGCTTTAGCAAGAATATGATCAGTTGTTGTACTTAGAAGACTGATTTTGAGTTGTATTTATAGTGTTCAAAACCCCCCACAACCGTTGCCTAATTGCCAATCAAGAATTGCTGATTTTGTGCTAAGATAATCGATTATCTGATTTGCATAATCGATTATTTTCCAATCGTTCAAAAATCATTCCCAGATTTAAGCAGAATAATCGATTATCCAAATCGTATAATCGATTACCTGACAACGTTCAAAAAATCACATTCACATTTTACTTAGCATAATCGATTATCAGATTGTGTATAATCGATTACCTGACAACGTTCAAAAAATCATATGCAGATTTTACTTAGCATAATCGATTATCAGATAGTGTATAATCGATTATCTTTCAGAGTTTAAAAATACTTTGGCAACGGTCATTTGCATAATCAATTATGCTATAAGAATAATCGATTATCTTTTATATTTTGAAAACTTCGGACTACACTGTCTTAACATAATCGATTATCATAAAGTACATAATCGGTTATTTTACAGTCTTGTAAAATTTGATAGACATTGCCTCAACATAATCGATTATCATAATGTGCATAATCGATTATTTTATAGCTTTGAAAAATCTGATGGACACTGCCTCAACATAATCGATTATCATAAGGTACATAATCGATTATCTTGTAGCTTTGAAACATCTGATGGACATTGCCTCAACATAATCGATTATCATAAGGTACATAATCGATTATCTTGTAGCTTTGAAAAATCTAATGTACACTTCCTTAACATAATTGATTATCATAAGGTACATAATCGATTATTGTTCAGCTTTGTAAATCTGGTGTACATTGTCTTAACAATATCGATTATCATAAAGTACATAATCGATTATCTTTGTCCAGATTTGAGAGGCATGTTTAAAAATTATTTTGGCTAAAATAAAATGTTTGAAAATCATTTTGCTTTAAATTAAATATGCATGATTTGATAAAAATGATTTTACGAGAGAAGCCAAGTCTTGAGTCAATTGTCGGATCAAGATCACAATTAAAGAGCGACTCATGTATAACTTGATTTCTTTGCTTGATCATGATCTTTGTTCGTCTTGTGCTTGAACCTCGTTATGTGTCAATTGCGCGCTTGTGCTTGGACCTCGTCATATGTCCATTGCGCGTCGTTTGTCATTTATCAAAACCTACAAATATGAACACACGTTTAGTATGTATTGAGAACGTGTTTCAACAATTTCCCCCTTTTTGATAATGGCAAACCAATATCGGGATATGCATATTAGATAATTCATAATGACGATCCAAGACAAGTATATAGATATGCAATTAGTTCCCCCTCAACATATGAATTTCCCCTCAATTTATGCCAATAAATATTAAGTGCATAGCCCTTATTCTTCCCCCTTTTGACATTAGCAAAAAAAATAAGTAAATAACTAGTTTAATGATTAACCAATATTGTAATTATAAAAGGGACAATATAATGTCAACATAATCGATTATTGATACTTGATAATCGATTATGTACTTAAGAGAAATCGATTATTCTTAAAAGAGATCGATTATTCTGCACCAGTGCTTTATAATTCCCCCTGTCTTTGGGGCGATACCTGCAAAACTGAATTAGGCGCCTCCGACGCTCAAGTTAGTAATGAAAAGAAAAAAATGCAATGCATGACTTAGATCAACGTGGAGTCAAGAATCCCGAGTTCACTACAAATTCGGAAAAAGGACTCTTTCTCTAAAGGCTTTGTGAAAATGTCGGCCAATTGAGATTTGGTTTTGACAAACTCAATTTCGACATCACCTTTGAGAACGTGATCTCTTATAAAGTGGTGCCTAATTTCAATGTGTTTTGTTCTTGAATGAAGAACGGGGTTCTTCGTCATGCGTATGGCGCTAGTATTATCACATCTAAGAGGGATATGATCGATACTTAGTCCATAGTCCGAGAGTTGTTGTTTCATCCAAAGGATTTGAGCACAACAACTCCCCGCGGCTACTTATTCAGCCTCGGTTGTGGACAACGCAACACTTACCTGTTTCTTACTAAACCAAGAGACAAGAGAGCTACCGAGCAAATGGCAAGTGCCACTAGTGCTCTTTCGGTCCAATTTGCAACCCGCAAAATCGGAGTCGGAATAGCCAAGAAGTTGGCATGAAGAACCTTTTGGATACCATAGTCCCACATTTATAGTACCAACAAGATACTTCATTATCCGCTTAACCGCAGTTAGGTGCGACTCCTTCGGACATGATTGATATCGAGCGCATAAACATACGCTAAACATTATGTTCGGTCTACTAGCAGTAAGATAAAGAAGGGATCCGATCATACCTCGATACTTCTTGGTGTCGACTTCCTTACCTTTCTCATCTTTGTCTCTTTGGCGTTGCTCATTTCAAATCGTTTTAGCAACTCTTTGCAATATTTAGATTGACAAATGAAAGTTCCTTCTTTCATTTGTTTCACTTGCAACCCCAAGAAGAAGGTTAGCTCACCCATCATAGACATCTCAAATTCGCTTGTCATTAGATCAGAAAATTCCTTGCACAAAGCATTGTTAGTAGCACCAAAAATAATATCATCCACATAGATTTGAACTAATAAAATATTATTGTTTTTATGCTTAATAAATAGTGTGGTGTCAACTTTCCCCCTAATGAACTCATTGTCCAAAAGAAATTTGCTCAATCGTTCATACCAAGCTCGGGGAGCTTGTTTAAGACCATAAAGGGCTTTCTTAAGTGTGAAAACATGATCGGGAGATTTAAAATCTTCAAAGCCCGGGGGTTGTTCAACATAAACTTCTTCTTGAATAAAACCATTTAGAAAAGCACTCTTTACATCCATTTGATATAAATTGAAATTCATAGAAGAGGCAAAAGCAAGTAATAAACGAATAGCTTCTAACCTTGCTACGGGTGCATACGTTTCTTCATAGTCAATTCCTTCTTCTTGATTGTAACCTTTTGCTACAAGCCTAGCTTTGTTTCTAGTGATTACACCATTTTCATCTAATTTATTTCGAAAAACCCATTTCGTACCAATTATGGTATGATTGTCGGGTCTTGGCACCAATTCCCAAACGTCATTTCGTTTGAATTGGTTAAGCTCCTCTTGCATTGCCAAGGTCCAATGCTCATCCCCAATTGCTTCCGAAATGGTTGAGGGTTCAATTTGAGAAACGAAAGCAGTATGTCCTAAGGTGTTCTTAAGATTGATTCGAGTACTTACCTTTTGTTCAATGTCGCCAATTACCTTGTCGAGAGGATGGTCTTTGATTGTCCTCCACGCGTTGGGCAGTTTCGTTTCTTTCTCCAGTGGTGGCGCTTCCTCAGATGATTGTTCCAAGATTTCATCTTGAATTTCCTTTGGATTTTCCTCTTGTGCTTTGTCTTGAGGACTTATTGTGTTTAAAATACCTGCAGGATCAAAACCAGAATCCATTCTCGCCAAGCGAGCATTATTTTCGGAAAACACAATATGAGGGGATTCCTCAACAGTTTCGGTTCTATTATTGAATACTCTATGTGCTTTGCTACGTGATGAATAACCAAGAAAAATTCCTTCATCCGATTTGGCATCAAATTTTCCCAAATTATCTTTTGCGTTGTTATGAATAAAGCATTTACAATCGAATACTCTAAGATGGGAGAGATTAGGTTTCTTCCCTTATAGAGTTCATAGGGAGTTTTCATGAGTATTGGTCTTATGAATACTCTGTTTAAAACGTAGCATGCGGTACTCACGGCATCCGCCCAAAATTGTTTGGGAATCTTAGCCTCATCGAGCATGGTTCTAGCCATCTCTTCGAGACACCTATTTTTCCGTTCCACCACTCCATTTTGTTGTGGTGTACGTGGAGCAGAGAAGGTGTGCTCAATACCGAGTTCGTCACAAAAGTCTGCAAAGAGATTGTGATCGAACTCTCCCCCATGATCGCTTCTTATGGAAGTGACGGTTGTGTTCTTTTCATTTTGAACACGTTTAAGAAAACATTTAAAATTTTGAAAAGCCTCACTTTTGTGAGCAAGAAATAGTGTCCATGTAAATCTAGAATAATCATCAACAATAACAAAAGCATAACGATTTCTACCAAGACTTTCAATGCGAGATGGTCCAAAGAGATCCATGTGAAGAAGTTGCAAAAGTCTTGTAGTTGAAACAATATTCTTAGATTTAACAGATGCTTTTGTTTGCTTCCCTTTTTGACAAGAATCACAAATAGTGTCATTTTCAAATTTCAAATTTGGAAGACCAATAACTAAATTTTGTGAAACCAATTTGTTTAAAAGATGCATGTTGATATGAGCTACTCTACGATGTCATAACCACATATCATCTTCTTTACTCATAAGACAATTCACATACTCTGAAGAAGAGTTTTCAAGATCAACCATATAGATGTTGTCAATTCTAAAACCACGAAGAATAATTTTAAAATCACTACGACGAAAAACTAAGCATTCTTCCGAATCAAACAAAACAAGATTTCCCTTGTCACATAATTGACTTATGCTCAAGAGATTATGTTTTAGACCTTTAACTAGCAATATATGCTTAATGGAAGAAGATTCCATTCTTACCGACCGAGCCAATGCCGATAATTTTTCCCTTACACTTGATCCCTTCAAACATACCTACAAGACAAATTAATGAGTTTTTGGTACCCAAGCTGTTTTGGGTCCTTGAGAGTAAGGTGTAAAATGCTGTTGTGCTTGACATGCAGTTAAGTGTTTGTGTCTAGTAAAACATGCAGGAGCAATATGTCCTATTCGACTACAATAATGACAAATGACATTAGGATTATGCATTCTTCTAGGTTGGTAGTAGTTGGAGGTACGAAAATCGTTTGCTCTATTTTTGACAATATGGCTATTGCGCAATCCTTGAAAATTATTTCTCCTACTGTTTGTTCTGGGATATGCAGCGTTTCTAGAATAATTGTTTCTAGGTCGAGTATGTCTAGGTTGCGATTGTTGAAGGCCATTTCTAGACGTTCTAAAATGTTCAAAGTTTCTTCTAGTGTTTGGTCTAGGATGCATATTGATTCTAGGATGGTTATTTCTGTTGAAACACGTTCTCAAGGCATTAAACTAAACGTGTGTTCATATTTGTAGGTTTTGATAAATGACAAACGATGCGCAATTGACATATGACGAGGTCCAAGCACAAGCGCAAATGTCACGTAACGAAGTTCAAGCACAAGACAAACAAAGATCAAGATTAAACAAAGTTATACATGAGTCGCTCTTTAATTGTGATCTTGATCCAACAATTTAACTCAAGACTTGGCTTCTCTCGTAAAAACATTTTTATCAAATCATGCATATTTAATTTAGAGCAAAATGATTTTAAATCATGCATATTTATTTAAACAAAATGATTTTTAAACATGCCTCTAAAATCTGGACAAAGATAATCGATTATGTACTTATGATAATTGATTATGTTAAGGCAGCTGCAAGACAATTGATTGTGTACCTTATGACAATCGATTGTGTTGAGGCAGTGTCCATCAGATTTTTGAAATCTGCATGACAATCGATTGTGTACCTTATGACAATCGATTGTGTTAAGACAGTGTCCATCAGATTTTTTAAAGCTACAAAATAATCGATTGTGAACTTTATGACAATCGATTGTGTTGAGGAAGTGTCTATCAGATTTTTCAAAGATACCAAATAATCGATTGTGAACCTTATGACAATCGATTGTGTTGAGGCAGTGTCTATTAGATTTTTCAAGACTGAAAAATAATCGATTGTCCATATAGCATAATCGATTATGTAAATGACCGTTGCCAAAATATTTTCAAACTCCGTCAGATAATCGATTATAGGATTTTAATAATCGATTGTTTTAAGTAAAATCTGGAAAAGATTTTTTGAACGTTGCCAAGTAATCGGTTGTATATTTCTAATAATCAATTGCTTTAAGCAAAATCTGGAAAAGATTTTTTGAACGTTGCCAAGTAATCGATTGTATATTTCTGATAATCGATTGTTTTAAGTAAAATCTGGAAATGATTTTTGGAACGTTGCCAGTAATCGATTATACGTCTCAGATAAACGATTATGCTGCGTAAAATCTGGGAATGATTTTTGGAACGATAGGAAAATAATCGATTGTGCCAATTAGACAATCGATTGTCGTAGTACAAAATCAGCAATTCTTAATTGGCAATTAGGCAACGGTTATCCATGTTTTTGACACTATAAATACATCTTCAAATCAGTCTTCTAAACACAACAACTGATCATATTATTGCTAAAGCTTGCATACTCTCTTATTCATCATTTTCTATTCATTACATAAGTTTTTGAGAGCCAAATTCTTGACGAAAGTTGTTGCGTTCTTGAGCGTATTTATTTTACTCATATCTACTCTTGAGGAGAGTCTTGTTTTGAGTGCAAAGTGTTTTTTATACACTTGAAGGGAAGTGTTAATCCCTTGTATTGTAAGAAGGAACGTTGTGATTCCTTTGGTTGAAGTCTTGAAGTGTTGTATCTTCGAGCAAAGGTTGTTGAGGCTTGTGTGACTCAAGTTCTCAGTTTGTAATTGTTTGTTAAGCACCCGTAAGCTTAACGAAGTTAGTGGAAATCTCGAGAGAGTCTCTCGTGGACTGGACTAGCCACGGGTTGTGGTGAACCAGGAAAACATCGGCGCGTTCGTTCTTTATTATTTACTTATCGCACTTATTTCATTCCTGCAATTTTTAAATTCCGCAAGTTTACGCTGTTTTTTATTATAACGCTATTCACCCCCTCTAGCGTTAAGCGTATATTCTAACAATTGGTATCAAAGCCCAACTCTCTGAAAAACTTAACCGTTTGAGAGAAACAATCCATGGCTTCTACTCGTGATTCTTTTGCAGGAATAGGTGAAGGACAATGCTCCACCCGACCACCACTATTCGATGGCACAAACTATACGTACTGGAAGGAAAGGATGAGAATATTCATTCAATCGAATAGTTTTCACCTGTGGAAGGTTATAATGAAGGGAGAACAAATTCCAACCAAAAAGGTTGAAAATGAATGGGTTCCAAAATCCGAAGATGAATACGATGCGGATGATATCCGAAAAGTGCAGAACAACGCTAAAGCGATCAACTTATTATATTGTGCTGTAAACGCTGATGATTACAGAAAAATATCATGTTGCACAACGGCGAAGCAAATGTGGGATAAGCTGGAAATCACGTACGAAGGTACGGACCAGGTAAGAGAGGATAAAGTTGATTTTCTAACCCATGCATATGAACTGTTTCACATGAAGGAAGGCGAAAGGGTCGATGACATGTTCGAACGATTTTCAAAAATCGTTAATGACTTACATGCTCATAAGAAGACCTTCACGGATAAGGAACTTGTCCGAAAAATTCTCCGAAGTCTCACTCCGGAATGGCGCTCCAAGGCCGACGCGATTCAAGAGTCTATTGGCATTTCAAATGTCACCATCGACGGATTAAGAGGTAACCTTAAAACTTATGAATCTACTATGCTTAACCCTCTTGTTAATGATCAAAGGAAACAAAGAATCGCCCTCAAGGCAAGCACAAGTCAACCTCAAAATGATTAGGACGGAGATAACGAGTTCGGACTCGTTATTAAGAGATTTCAAAAGTTCATGCGAAAAGAGTATGAACGAAAGGCAAACAACAAGGAGATCAAGTAAAGTGCTATGGATGCGGAGAAATCGGGCACATTAAATCAAATTGCCCAAATGTCAAAAAGGAGAAGAAACCCTTCAAGAAACAACGAGCATACATATCTTGGGGAGGCGACTCCGGAGACGAGTCGAGTGAGGAAGAAGAAGACGAAACCGCAAATCTCTGTCTCATGGCTCACGAAAACAATCAAGAAGAGGTATGTCAAATTTCTTCCAAAAACTTCTATTCTCTTGAGAAAATGCAAAATGCCTTTGATGAGTTGTATAGTGAATTCATTAAAGCTTCCAAAACTGTTAAAAACATTAAGGAAAATGCTTCTTTGAAAGAAAAAGGTTTTGAAAAACAACTCTCTTTGAAAGAAAAGGATTTGGAAAAACTGATTTTGAAAAATGAGAAGTTGAAAGAAGAAAACAATTTTTTCGGCAAAAGAAGCGCCGACAAACCCGAGAGTTCTAGTAAAAATTGTACTTCTTGCATGCATCTAAAAGATGAGGTATAAAGACTTAAGGGCACGTTAGATAAGTTCAATTCTTCTCATAAAAATTTGAATGAAGTTCTTGTTAATTTGAAATCGACCAAACATGGGATAGGTTTTAAAAACGAGCCTAAAGAAAAAGTTGAAGCCAAACCCCAACCACCTAAGGCTCAACCTAGAATAAATAAAACAAATGTTCATCCTAGAAATAACAATCCTAGAATCAACATGCATGCTAGACCAAACACTAGAAGAAACTTTGAACATTTTAGGACACCTAGAAATGGCCTTCAACCTAGAAATAACTATTCTAGAAATGATGCATATTCTAGACCAAACACTAGAAGAAACTTTGAACATTTTAGGACACCTAGAAATGGCTTTCAACCTAGAAATAACTATTCTAGAAATACTGCATATCCTAGAACAAATAGTAGGAGAAATGATTTTCATGAAATGCGCAATAGTCATATTGTCGAAAATAGAGTAAACAAATTTCGTCCGTCCAACTACTATCAACCTAGACGAATGCATAATCCTAATGTCATTTGTCATTATTGCAATCGAATTGGACATATTGCTCCTTCTTGCTTCACTAGACATAGACACTTAACTGCATGTCAAGCACAACAGCATGTTACACCTAACTCTCAAGGACCCAAAACAGCTTGGGTACCAAAGACTCATTAATTTGTCTTGTAGGCATGTTTGAAGGGATCAAGTGTACTTTGGTACCTTGATAGTGGATGCTCCAAACACATGACCGGAGACGAATCCAAGTTCCTTCAACTAGAACACAAGGAAGGAGGAAGCGTTATTTTTGGAGATAACAACAAGGGAAAAATTATCGGCATTGGATCGGTCGGTAAGGATGAACCTTCTTCCATTAAGCATATATTGCTAGTTAAAGGCCTAAAAATAATCTCTTGAGCATAAGTCAATTATGTGACAAGGGAAATCTTGTTTTATTTGATTCGGATGAATGCTTAGTTTTTCGCCGTAGCGATTTTAAAATTATCCTTCGTGGTTTTAGAATGGATAACATCTATATGGTTGATCTCGAAAATTCTTCATCTGAGTATGTGAATTGTCATATGAGCAAAGAAGATGATATGTGGTTATGGCATCGTAGAGTAGCTCACATCAACATGCATCTCTTAAACAAATTGGTTTCACAAAATTTAGTTATTGGTCTTCCAAATTTGAAATTTGAAAAAGACTCCATTTGCGATTCTTGTCAAAAAGGGAAGCAAACAAAAGCATCTTTTAAATCGAAAATAATTGTTTCAACTACTAGACCATTGCAACTTCTTTTCATGGACTTATTTGGACCATCTCGCATTGAAAGTCTTGGTAGAAATCGTTATGCTTTTGTTATTGTTGATGATTATTCTAGATTTACATGGACACTATTTCTTGCCCATAAAAGTGAAGCTTTTCATAATTTTAAATGTTTTCTTAAACGTGTTCAAAATGAAAAGGACACAACCGTCACTTCAATAAGAAGTGATCATGGGGGAGAGTTCGATCACAATCTCTTCGCGGATTTTTGTGACGAACTCGGTATCGAGCACACCTTCTCTGCTCCACGCACACCACAACAAAATGGAGTGGTGGAAAGGAAAAATAGGTGTCTCGAAGAGATGGCTAGAACCATGCTCGATGAGGCAAAGATTCCCAAACATTTTTGGGCGGATGGCGTGAGTGTTGGAAACACGTTCTCAAGGCTTTATACTAAAATGTGTGTTCTTATATGTAGGTTTTGATGAATGACAAACAAGCGCAAATTGATATATGCGAAGTTTAAGTACAAGCGCATAATTGGTTTTGATGAATGACAAACAAGCGCAAATTGATATATGCGAAGTTCAAGTACAAGCGTACAATTGGTAGATAACGAGATTCAAGCACAAGACAAAGTTTTATAGTTTAAATGAGTCGTTCTTAATTGTGATCTTGATCCGACAACTTGACTCATGACATGGCTTCTCTCGTAAAATTATTTTTCCAAAATCATGCATATTTAATTTAATGCTAAATGATTTTAAGTCATGCATATTTTCATTAGTCAAAATGATTTTTATACATGCCTCTAAAAAAACTGGACTAAGATAATCGATTATGTACTTATGATAATCGATTATGTTAAGCCAAGACTGCATGACAATCGATTGTGAACTAATGACAATCGATTGTGTTAAGGCAGTGAGCATCAGGTTTTTCAAACCTGCATGACAATCGGTTGTGAACCTTATGACAATCGATTGTGATGAGGCAGTGTACATCAAAGTTTTTCAAAACTCAGAATAATCGATTATGAAGCTAATGACAATCGATTGTGAAGAGACAGTGACCTTAAGATTTTCAAAAGTCACAAAATAATCGATTGTGAATATATGATAATCGATTGTGTTGAGGCAGTGACTTCCAGACTTTTTCAAAGTTATTAAATAATCGATTGTGAGTATATAACAATCGATTGTCACGAGGCAGTGTCTAAAATGATTTTCAAAGTCTGATAAAAAATCGATTGTTAACATTGCACAATCGATTGTGAAGCTGACCGTTGTCGTAAAGTTTTCAAATACCGTCAGGTAATCGATTGTTGATTTTGTACAATCGATTGTTGATATTAAAATCTGGAAAAGATTTTTTGAACGTTGCTGAATAATCGGTTGTTGTTTTTGTACAATCGATTGTTGAAATTAAAATCTGGAAAGGATTTTTTGAACGTTGCTGAATAATCGATTATTGATTTGGTATAATCGATTGTTTTACGTAAAATCTGGAAATGATTTTTTGAACGTTGCCAATAATCGATCGTTGATCTTGGACAATCGATTGTTAAGCGTAAAATCTGGGATTGATTTTTGGAACGATTGGCAAACAATCGATTGTGGCTTCCTGACAATCGATTGTCACAGAGTCAGCAACTCTTAATTGGCAATTAGGCAACGGTAATGCCAAGTTTTTCAACTATAAATACAGCTTCATTTCAGTGTTTTAAATACAACAACACACAACAACTGATCATTCTATTGCTATAAGCTTGCATACTATTGTTTATCATTTTATATTCATTTCATAAAGCTTTTGAGAGCTAAAGTCTTGTCCATAGTTGTTGTGATCTTGAGCTTACTTCTTTTACTCATATCTACTCATTAAGGAGTGCTTTGTTTGAGTGTTTAGTGTTTTGTACACTTGTAAGAGAATTGTGATTCTCTTGTTGTAAGGAACTTGTGTTTCCATGGTTGAAGTCTTGGAGTGTTGTATCTCCGAGCAAAGGTGTTAAGGCTTGCGTCCTTAAGTTGTAAAGGTTGGTTAGGCACCCATAAGCTTAACAGTGAAGTCTTGGAGTGTTGTATCTCCGAGCAAAGGTGTTAAGGCTTGTGTCCTTAAGTTGTAAAGGTTGGTTAGGCACCCGTAAGCTTAACAGTGAAGTCTTGGAGTGTTGTATCTCTGAGCAAAGGTGTTAAGGCTTGTGTCCATAAGCTGTAAAGGTTTGTTGAGCACCCGTAAGCTTGACAAGTTAGTGGAAAATCTCGAGAGAGTCTCTCGGGGACTGGACTAGCCACGTGTTGTGGTGAACCAGAATACATCGGTGCGTACTTTATTATTTATCGCACTTATTTACTTCCTGCAATTTTTTAATTCCGCAAAGTTTACATCATGAATGAAAAACATGTGTTCTTATGTGTCCTTAAGTTGTAAAGGTTGGTTAGGCACCCGTAAGCTTAACAGTGAAGTCTTGGGAGTGTTGTATCTCCGAGCAAAGGTGTTAAGGCTTGTGTCCTTAAGTTGTAAAGGTTGGTTAGGCACCCGTAAGCTTAACAGTGAAGTCTTGGAGTGTTGTACCTCCGAGCAAAGGTGTTAAGGCTTGTGTCCTTAAGCTGTAAAGGTTTGTTGAGCACCCGTAAGCTTGACAAGTTAGTGGAAAATCTCGAGAGAGTCTCTCGGGGACTGGACTAGCCACGTGTTGTGGTGAACCAGAATACATCGGTGCGTACTTTATCATTTATCGCACTTATTTACTTCCTGCAATTTTTTAATTCCGCAAAGTTTACGCTAATTTTTATTATAACGCTATTCACCCCCCCCCCTCTAGCGTTAAGCGTATTAACTAACAATTGGTATTAGAGCCCAACTCTCTGAAGACTTAACAGTTTGAGAGAACCATCCATGGCTTCTACTCGTGACTTTTTTGCAGGAATAGGTGAAGGTGATTTTAACATGTTGCCTCCAATATTTGATGGAAATAATTACTCATATTGGAAAGATCGGATGAGAATTTTCATCACAGCCAACAACTCCTATGGCAAATCATCAAGCATGGTGATCAAATGATAACGAAAGTTGGGAAAGCCAAGGTAAGTGAATACAACACTAATGCAATAAATATGTTGTATAATGCCTTGAATCAGGAAGACTATCAGAAAATTTCCCACTACAAAACCGCCAAAGAGATGTGGGATAAGCTGGAGGAAATGTATTAAAGCATGCCTCAAAAAGCGGACAGCTCATATGATGAATCAACTGGCCAATGTCTCATGGCAAACGAAGAAGAAGAGGTAAGTACGTCCAACTCTCACTCGCTTGAAGAAATGCAAAATGCTTATAATAAATTACATAGTGAGTTTGTTGATGCTTCCAAGACTATTAAAGATTTGCAGAAAACTCTGTCGTTGCAAGAAAAAGATTTTCAAAAACAACTTTCTCTAAAAGAAAAAGATTTTGAAAAACTGGTTTTAGAAAATGAGAAGTTGAAAGAGGAAAACAAGTTTTTCGGAAAAAGAAGCGCCAATAAGCCCGAAAGCTCTATTAGAAAGTGTACTTCTTGCTTGCATCTCAAAAATGAAGTAGAAAGGCTTAAAGGCACATTAGATAAGTTTAATTCTTCGCACAAAAATTTGAATGATGTTCTTGATAATTTGAAGTCAACCAAGCATGGCATAGGGTTTACGAATGAGCCTAAAGAAAAGGTTGAAGCTAAACCCCAACAACCTAAGGCTCAACCTAGGACTAATAATAAAAATGCTTATCCTAGAAATATCAATCCAAGAACCAATATGCATGCTAGACTAAATGTTGAACATTTTAGAAGACCTAGCAATGACTTACCACCTAGAAATAACTACCCTAGAAATGATGCATATTATAGGCCAATTACTAGAAGGAATTTTGAACCCTTCAGAGCACCTAGAAATGATTTCCAACGTAGAAATAATTATTCTAGAAATGCTGCTCATAGTAGGAGAAATGATGTTCATAAAGCGCGCAATAGTCATAATGCTGAAAATAGAGTAAACCATTTTCGTCCGTCAAGTTACTATGAACCTAGAAGGATGCATAACCCCAACATGACCTGTCATTATTGTAGACGTATTGGTCATATTGCTCCTGCATGTTTTACACGACATAGACATATCACTCAATCGCATCATTATGATATGCCTAACCCTCATGGACCCAAAATGGCATGGGTACCGAAAGATCATTAATCTATTTTGCAGGTGTGCTTGAAAGGCTACAGTATTTTAGTAGATGCACCGAGCACGACACCCTCATTGCATCAAGAGGAAATTTCGGTTAGTTATCCTTTTTGACAAAAACCGAATTGTTGATATGTGCTAGAAACCAATATTAACTTATTTGTTGTTAATTTGGTTCCCCTATTGTTGAATCTTTGATAAGCTTAGTCGTAATAGTTTATGTGCGTTAACAA
This sequence comes from Nicotiana benthamiana, assembly GCA_034376525.1. Taxonomy (NCBI): domain Eukaryota; kingdom Viridiplantae; phylum Streptophyta; class Magnoliopsida; order Solanales; family Solanaceae; genus Nicotiana; species Nicotiana benthamiana. Next base: position 104,543,069 of record CM067330.1, read on the forward strand.
TTGAGATATCCTTGTCAACAATCAATATCAATTAGCTTTGTTGATTCATATGTTGAAAACGTGTCGTTAAATGACAATTGGTGTCAATTAGTTTACTTGTTAGTTATCTGCTTTTAAAAGATCAAAACTGTTGATATGTATTAACAGTTAGCTTAATAGAATCATTTCATTCATGATTTGATAATTGCTATCTGTGGTTTAAATAACTGTTAGTATACTGTGTGGTGTGTATTATCTATTAGCATATTCTTCAAAAAAGTTTTCACTCACGTTTTTTATGAATGCTATCCTCAGTTTTGAAAAATAATTGAGATGTCTCATGTTTCTAACAATTGACAAAAATCCTTCTGTTAAAAATCGTCTCTTGATGAGCATATCCTTTGGTCTGGATAATGGTTGGTATGCTCTTCAAAATTCGATGTATAGTTGACCTGTAAACAGTCAACACTCGTTTGTAATATGCTTTACTAAAAATAATAATTTGTATCACTGTTAATAAAATAACTTTTGGTACACTTGTTATGTCATCCAACAAATGGGTTTATCATTGTTTTATAACAATTGGTATATCTATGTCTTGTTGGTATGTCTTGATAAATTCCTGATTAAGGGGAAATAGATTGCATGAAGTTTACTATCTTTTTGATGACAGAATCTCAAAACAACTCTCTATATTGGCAATGTTTTTTCTTTAAACTCTCATGCCACTAATATCTTGCATTCCAAATCTTGTGGAAAATGATATCTTAGAAAATATTTGTATTACTTCGGAGCAACTAATAAGTGTCATGCAAGGAATCTGTAAATCGCATTTGAGATATCATTGATAGACAAGCTAAATTTCTTCTTGGAGCTGCAAATTAAGCAAATGAAAGAGGGAACTTTCATTTGTCCATCTAAATGTCGCAAGGAGTTGCCAAATCAATTCGAAAAGAGCAACACCAAACCAATGGTCACTTCAATGAATTTAGATGACCATCTTGACAGAAATGTGAAAGGTAAGACGAGCAATACCAAGAACTACACAGGTATGATCGTTCCTCACTTTACATTATTGCTAGTAGACTTGATAAAATATTTAGCGTTTAATGTCGTGCTAAATATAAATCATGTCCAAATGAAGTATTGAATGCGGGTAAACGTTGATCTAAACGCATACATTTTAAGTTGCATTTATATTTTAATTACTGACTTGAGCGTCGGAGACGTTTAATTCTATTTTGCAGGTATCACCCTAAAGGTAGGGGGAATTATTAAGTTTTGGCACAGAACAATCGATTGTTCCAAGCAAATAATCGATTATCTTACTGTGCAGAAAATTGATTAGCAGTATCACTAATCGATTGTTTATGGTTTATGTTTATTATGCAGTTTTTGTTAAATAATCGATTCTTAAACTGCGCAATTGATTTTCGTCTCAGCCTTTCAGCAATGCTTTTCCAAAACAATCGATTGTTTCAAAATATAATCGATTATTCTCAAAATCAGAAAATTTCTGTGCTCACTGTAACATAACAATCGATTACCATATTTTGACAATCGATTATTTCATGTCAGAAATTCAAAATTGTTACCGTTTGGTTCTGCAATCGATTTGTGTCAGTTCCGAGATTCAGTCAAATCTTAATGACAATCGATTATCTCATCCCAACAATCGATTGTCTAACGGTCAGTAAGATTTATTTTTACCGTTTCTGACTGTTTCAGCTTTCAATTTTCTGCAGATTTCTTCCATTAATGAAATGCCTTTCTCCCCTTTATAAATAGGCTCCATATATGTTCATTTTATTCACTCAAGCATCAATTTTAGCTCTCAAACTATCAAAAATCTTTCAAGACTCTTGCAAATTCCAGCAACACTTAGTAAAAATGTCGGGCCATCACTCCAAACATTCCCGTTCTGCTAGGCATGGTGCATCCTCCTCTGCTGCTCCAAACTATCCTTACCAAGATGGTTCCGTTCTTTATTTTAATTCTGACATCGAGCTTACTCGATTTTTTACAAAATTTGAAAAGCGCGACATTCTTCCTCCTCGCTTTTCAACCAACAAGTATCTTGAATCTTATGGCCCTGCTGCAAATATGCTCAAAAATTGTCAACTTCTTGACTTCCTACTTCTTACCCATCCTTACATCAATACTACATTGATTCAAGCAATTTACTCCAACCTTCATGAGGATGATGACGGTGAGCTTGTGACAAATATAAATGGTGTTCAAATTCTTCTTTCCTATGAAAACTTTCATACCATTTCCCGTCTTCCTCATAATGGTGAAGACATTTTTCGGTACATTGGAGAGGCCGGAGCCCTTTTTGATGAAACAGCCCTCCTACATCAAACCGGACTTACTTCTTATGATCCAAATCTTTCTTCCCGTCGTCCTACAATTACGGGAATGGATCCAAATTATCGGTTGATTTTCTATTTCATCGCCCGAGTCCTCAAGCCTCGTAAGCATAACCATACCACCATTTCCCAAGAGGACACCAAGCTCATGCATGCCATAATAACCGGAGCTAACATCAATTGGTGTCGGTTCGTCAAGATTCACATGCGTGACGCTATCGGAGATGATAGGCCTCTTCCTTATGCTCTCCTCATCATGAATTTTCTTGAAGCCTCCGGATTCATCACTTCCAAGGGTCCTCTCAAAAAGAGTACCAAGAAGTGGGAAATTTCAGAATCCTCCTTTCATCATGACGGTGATCATGCAGCCTCTGCTCCTCCTCCAACCCGTCGAACTCGTCCGCCTCAAGAGCCTACCCTCCAATCAATTTCCGACCAAATTGCTTCATTGACCTCCTCTTTTGGTCAATTAACTCATGAGATCCATGGATATTTTGACCATGTTCATTATCCATATGCGGGTCTTGTTCCATATGAAGCAGCGCCGGATGATGAGGCGGGAGATGATGGAAATGAATAATTTCTTTGCTTGTTGTTTTTAAGTTTGTTTTTATATGTTGCTGTAATCTTGGTATCAGAGCAAGATTACAGCAACATATAAAAACAAACTTAAAAACAACAAGCAAAGAAATTATTCATTTCCATCATCTCCCGCCTCATCATCCGGCGATGCTTCATATGGAACAAGACCCGCATATGGATAATGAACATGGTCAAAATATCCATGGATCTCATGATTTAATTGACCAAAAGAGGAGGTCAATGAAGCAATTTGGTCGCACTTATTTACTTCCTGCAATTTTTTAATTCCGCAAAGTTTACGCTAATGTTTATTATAACGCTATTCACCCCCCTCTAGCGTTAAGCGTATTAACTAACAGTGAGTACCGCATGCTACGTTTTAAACAGAGTAGTCATAAGGCCAATACTCATGAAAACTCCCTATGAACTCTACAAGGGAAGGAAACCAAATATCTCCCATCTTAGAGTATTCGGTTGTAAATGTTTTATTCATAACAATGGTAAAGATAATTTGGGAAAGTTTGATGCCAAATCCGATGAAGGAATTTTTATTGGTTATTCTTCACGTAGCAAAGCATATAGTATTCAATAATAGAACCGAAACTGTGGAGGAATCCCCTTTTCCGAAAATAATGCTCGCCTGGTGAGAAAGGATTCTGGCTTTGAACTTGCAAGTAGTTTAAACTCAATGAGTCCTCAAGACAAAGTACAAGAGGAAACTCCTAAGGAAATTCAAGATGAAATCTTGGAACAATTATCGGAGGAAGCGCCACAACTGGAAAAAGAAACGAAGCTGCCTAACGCGTGGAGGACAATCAAAGACCATCCTCTCGAACAGGTAATTGGCGACATTGAACAACAGGTAAGTACTCGAAACACTCTTAAGAACACCTTAGGACATACTTCTTTCATTTCTCAAATTGAACCTTCAACCATCTCCGAAGCAATTGGGGATGAATTTTAGACCTTGGCAATGCAAGAGGAGCTTAACCAATTCAAACGAAATGACGTTTGGGATTTGGTGCCAAGACCCGAAAATCATACCATAATTGGTACGAAATGGGTTTTCCGAAACAAACTAGATGAAAATGGCGTAATCACTAGAAACAAAGCTAGGCTTGTAGCAAAAGGCTATAATCAAGAAGAGGGAATTGACTATGAAGAAACATATGCACCCGTAGCAAGGTTAGAAGCTATTCGTTTATTGCTTGCTTTTGCCTCTTCTATGAATTTCAATTTATATCAAATGGATGTAAAAAGTGCTTTTCTAAATGGTGTTATTCAAGAAGAAGTGTATGTAGAACAACCCCCGGGCTTTGAAGATTTTAAATCTCCCAATCATGTATTCAAACTTAAAAAGGCGCTTTATGGTCTCAAACAAGCTCCCCGAGCCTGGTATGAATGATTGAGCAAATTTCTTTTGGAAAATGAATTCATTAGGGGGAAAGTTGACACCACTCTATTTGTTAAGCATAAAAACAATGATATTTTATTAGTTCAAATCTATGTGGATGATACTATTTTTGGTGCTACTAACAATGCTTTGTGCAAGGAATTTTCTGATTTAATGACAAGCGAATTTGAAATGTCTATGATGGGTGGGCTAACCTTCTTTTTGGGCTGCAAGTAAAGCAAATGAAAGAAGGAACCTTCATTTGTCAAGCTAAATATTGCAAAGAATTGCTAAAACGATTTGAAATGAGCAACGCAAAAGCAATGGCCACTCCCATGAGCACATCCGACCATCTAGACAAAGATGAGAAAGGTAAGGAAGTCGACACCAAGAAGTATCGAGGTATGATTGGATCTCTCCTTTATCTTACTGCTAGTAGACCGGACATCATGTTTAGCTTGTGCTTATGCGCTCGTTATCAATCATGTCCTAAGGAGTCTCACCTAACTGCGATGAAACGGACATTGAAGTATCTTGTTGGTACTGTAAATACGGGTCTATGGTACCCCAAAGGCTCTTCATGCCAACTTGTTGGCTATTCCGATTCCGATTTCGCTGGATGCAAATTGGACCGCAAGAGCACTAGTGGCACTTGCCATTTGCTCGGTAGCTCTCTAGTTTCTTGGTTTAGCAAGAAACAAGTAAGTGTTGCGTTGTCCACAACCGAGGCTGAATATGTAGCCGCGGGGAGTTGTTGCGCTCAAATCCTTTGGATGAAACAGCAACTCTTGGACTATGGCCTAAGTATCGATCATATCCCTCTTAGATGTGATAATACTAGCACCATATGCTTGACGAAGAACCCCGTTCTTCATTCAAGAACAAAACACATTGAAATTAGGCATCACTTTATAAGATATCACATTCTCAAAGGTGATGTCGAAATTGAATTTGTTGAAACCAAAGATCAATTGGCCGACATCTTCTCAAAACCTTTAGAGAAAGAGTCCTTCTTCCGAATTCGTAGTGAACTCGGGATTCTTGACTCCACATTGATCCAAGTCATGCATTGCATTTTCCCTTTCACATGATTACTAACTTGAGCGTCGGAGGCGTCTAACGTATTTTTGCAGGTATCGCCCTAAAAGCAGGGGGAATTATAAAGACTGGTGCAGAATAATCGATTCCTCTTTAGAATAATCGATTTCTCTTTAGTATATAATGGATTATCAAGTATCAACAATCGATTATGTTGACATTATTTGCTTTATTATCCCTTTTATGAAGTTCAAATTTTTGATTAATCAATAAACAAGTTATTTACCAATTTTTTGCTAATGTCAAAAGGGGGAAGAATAAGGGCTATGCACTTAATACTTATTAGCACAAATTGAGGGGAAATTCATATGTTGAGGGGGAACAAATTGCATATATATATACTTGTCTTGGATCGTCATTATGAATTACCTAATATGCATATCCAGATTAAGGTTTGCCATTATCAAAAAGGGGGAAATTGTTGAAACACGTTCTCAAGGCACTAAACTAAACGTGTGTTCATATTTGTAGGTTTTGATAAATGACAAACGATGTGCAATTGAAATATGACGAGGTCCAAGCACAAGCGCGCAAATGTCACGTAACGAAGTTCAAGCACAAGACAAACAAAGATCAAGATTAAACAAAGTTATACATGAGTCGCTCTTTAATTGTGATCTTGATCCGACAATTTAACTCAAGACTTGGCTTCTCTCGTAAAAATATTTTTATCAAATCATGCATTTTTAATTTAGAGCAAAATGATTTTAAATCATGCATATTTATTTTAACAAAATGATTTTTAAACATGCCTCTAAAATCTGGACAAAGATAATCGATTATGTACTTATGATAATCGATTATGTTAAGGCAGCTGCAAGACAATCAATTGTGTTCCTTATGACAATCGATTGTGTTGAGGCAGTGTCCATCAGATTTTTGAAATCCGCAAGACAATCAATTGTGTACCTTATGGCAATCGATTGTGTTGAGACAGTGTCCATCAGATTTTTCAAAGCTACAAATAAGCGATTGTGAACTTTATGACAATCGATTGTGTTGAGGCAGTGTCTATCAGATTTTTCAAAGATACAAAATAATCGATTGTGAACCTTATGACAATCGATTGCGTTGAGGCAGTGTCTGTTAGATTTTTCAAGACTGAAAAACAATCGATTGTCCATATAGCATAATCGATTATGTAAATGACCGTCGCCAAAATATTTTCAAACTCCGTCAGATAATCGATTATAGGATTTTAATAATCGATTGTTTTAAGTAAAATCTGGAAAAGATTTTTTGAACGTTGCCAAGTAATCGGTTGTATATTTCTAATAATCAATTGCTTTAACAAAATCTGGAAAAGATTTTTTGAACGTTGCCAAGTAATCGATTGTATATTTCTGATAATCGATTGTTTTAAGTAAAATCTGGAAATGATTTTTTAAACGTTGCCAGTAATCGATTATACGTCTCAGATAATCGATTATGCTACGTAAAATCTAGGAATGATTTTTGGAACGATTGGAAAACAATCGATTGTGCCAATTAGACAATCGATTGTCGTAGCACAAAATCAGCAATTCTTAATTGGCAATTAGGCAACAGTTATGCATGTTTTTGACACTATAAATACATCTTCAAATCCGTCTTCTAAACACAACAACTGATCATATTATTTCTAAAGCTTGCATACTCTCTTATTCATCATTTTCTATTCATTACATAAGTTTTTGAGAGCCAAATTCTTGACGAAAGTTGTTGCGTTCTTGAGCGTATTTATTTTACTCATATCTACTCTTGAGGAGAGTCTTGTTTTGAGTGCATAGTGTTTTTATACACTTGAAGGGAAGTGTTAATCCCTTGTATTGTAAGATGGAACGTTGTGATTCCTTTGGTTGAAGTCTTGAAGTGTTGTATCTTCGAGCAAAGGTTGTTGAGGCTTGTGTGACTCAAGTTCTCAGTTTGTAACGGTTTGTTAAGCACCCGTAAGCTTAACGAAGTTAGTGGAAATCTCGAGAGAGTCTCTCGGGGACTGGACTAGCCACGGGTTGTGGTGAACCAGGATAACATCGGTGCGTTCGTTCTTTATTATTTACTTATCGCACTTATTTCATTCCTGCAATTTTTAAATTCCGCAAGTTTACGCTGTTTTTTATTATAACGCTATTCACCCAGCTCTAGCGTTAAACGTATATTCTAACAATTTCTAGGATGAATGTTTATTTTATTTATCCTAGGTTGAGCCTTGGGTTGTTGGGGGATGGCTTCAACTTTTTCTTTAGGCTCGTTTTTGAAACCTATGCCATGTTTGGTCGATTTCAAATTGACAAGAACATCATTCAAATTTTTATGAGAAGAATTGAACTTATCTAGGGTGCCCTTAAGTCTTTCTACTTCATCTTTTAGATGCATGCAAGAAATACAATTTCTACTACAACTCTCGGGTTTGTCGGCGCTTCTCTTGCGAAAAATTTGTTTTCTTCTTTCAACTTCTCATTTTCCAAAATCAATTTTTCCAAATCTTTTTCTTTCAAAGAGAGTTGTTTTTCAAAATCTTTTTCCTTCAAAGAAGAATTTTTCTTTACGTCTCTAACAGTTTCGGAAGCTCTAGTGAATTCACTATACAATTCATCAAAAGCATTTTGCATTTCCTCAAGAGAAAAATTTTTAGAAGAAATTTGACGTACCTCTTCTTGATTGTCTTCGTGCGCCATGAGACAAAGATTTGCGGTTTCGTCTTCTTCTTCCTCACTTGACTCGTCTCCGGAGTCACCTCCCCAAGATATGTATGCTCGTTGTTTCTTGAAGGGTTTCTTCTCCTTTTTGACATTTGGGCAATTTGATTTAATGTGCCCGATTTCTCCGCATCCATAGCACTTTACTTGATCTCCTTGTTGTTTGCCTTTTCGTTCATACTCTTTTCACGTGAACTTTTGAAACCTCTTAATAACGAGTCCGAACTCGTTATCTCCGTTGTTTGAGTCCTCATCATTTTGAGGCTGAGCCGTGCTTGCTTTGAGGGCGATTCTTTGTTTCCTTTGATCATTAAACGGAGGGTTAAGTATAGTAGATTCATAGGTTTTAAGATTACCTCTTAGTCCGTTGATGGTGACATTTGAAACGCCGATAGACTCTTGAATCGCGTCGGCCTTGGAGCTCCATTCCGGAGTGAGACTTCGGAGAATTTTTCAGACAAGTTCCTTATCCGTGAAGGTCTTCTTAAGAGCATGTAGGTCATTGACGATTTTTGAAAATCGTTCGAACATGTCATCGATCCTCTCGCTTTCCTTCATGTGAAACAGTTCATATGCATGGGTTAGAAAATCAATTTTAGCTTCTCTTACCTGGTCCATACCTTCGTACGTGATTTCCAGCTTATCCCACATTTGCTTAGCCGTTGTGAAACATGATATTTTTCTGTAATCATCAGCATTTACAGCACAATATAATAAGTTGATGGCTCTAGCGTTGTTCTGCACTTTTCGGATATCATCCGCATCGTATTCATCTTCAGATTTTGGAACCCATTCATTTTCAACCTTTTTGGTTGGAATTTGTTCTCCCTTCGTTATAACCTTCCATATATGAAAATTATTCGATTGGATGAATATTCTCATCCTCTCCTTCCAGTACGTATAGTTTGTGCCATTGAATAGTGGTGGTCTGGTGGAGCATTGTCCTTCACCTATTCCTGCATTAAAGTCATGAGTAGAAGCCATGGATTGTTTCTCTCAAACGGTTAAGTCTTTCAGAGAGTTGAGCTCTGATACCAATTGTTAGAATATACGCTTAACGCTAGAGGGGGGGTGAATAGCATTATAATAAAAAACAATATAAAAACTTGCGGAATTAAAAATTGCAGGATTGAAATAAGTGCGGAAAATAAATAACAAGGAAAGAACGCACCAAAGTTATCCTGGTTCACCACAACTTGTGGCTAGTCCAGTCCCCGAGAGACTCTCTCGAGATTCCACTAACTCCGTTAAGCTTACGGGTGCTTAACAAACCGTTACAAACTGAGAACTTGAGTCACACAAGCCTCAACAACCTTTGCTCGAAGATACCACACTTCAAGACTTCAACCGAAGGAATGAAAACGTTCCTTCTTACAACCACAAGGGATTAACACTTCCCTTCAAGTGTATACAAATACTTAGCACTCAAGACAAGACTCTCTTTAAAAGTAGATATGAGTAAAATAAATACGCTCAAGAACACAACAACTTTCCTCAAGAGTTTGGCTCTCAAAAACTTATGAAATGAGTATATAATGATGTATATGAGAGTATGCAAGCTTTAGCAAGAATATGATCATTTGTTGTACTTAGAAGACTGATTTTGAGTTGTATTTATAGTGTTCAAAACCCCCACAACCGTTGCCTAATTGCCAATCAAGAATTGCTGATTTTGTGCTAAGATAATTGATTATCTGATTTGCATATTCGATTATTTTCCAATCGTTCAAAAATCATTCCCAGATTTTAAGCAGAATAATCGATTGTCCAAATCGTATAATCGATTACCTGACAACGTTCAAAAAATCATATTCAGATTTTACTTAGCATAATCGATTATCAGATTGTGTATAATCGATTACCTGACAACGTTCAAAAAATCATATGCAGATTTTACTTAGCATAATCGATTATCAGATTGTGTATAATCGATTATCTTCCAGAGTTTAAAAATACTTTGGCAACGGTCATTTGCATAATCGATTATGCTATAAGGATAATCGATTATCTTTTATATTTTGAAAACTTCGGACTACACTGTCTTAACATAATCGATTATCATAAAGTACATAATCGATTATTTTACAGTCTTGTAAAATTTGATAGACACTGCCTCAACATAATTGATTATCATAATGTGCATAATCGATTATTTTATAGCTTTGAAAAATCTGATGGACACTGCCTCAACATAATCGATTATCATAAGGTACATAATCGATTATCTTGTAGCTTTGAAACATCTGATGGACACTGCCTAAACATAATCGATTATCATAAGGTACATAATCGATTATCTTGTAGCTTTGAAAAATCTAATGTACACTGCCTTAACATAATCGATTATCATAAGGTACATAATCGATTATTGTTCAGCTTTGTAAATCTGGTGTACATTGTCTTAACATAATCGATTATCATAAAGTACATAATCGATTATCTTTGTCCAGATTTGAGAGGCATGTTTAAAAATCATTTTGGCTAAAATAAAATGTTTGAAAATCATTTTGCTTTAAATTAAATATGCATGATTTGATAAAAATGATTTTACGAGAGAAGCCAAGTCTTGAGTCAATTATCGGATCAAGATCACAATTAAAGAGCGACTCATGTATAACTTTATTTCTTTGCTTGATCATGATCTTTGTTCGTCTTGTGCTTGAACCTCGTTATGTGTCAATTGCGCGCTTGTGCTTGGACCTCGTCATATATCAATTGCGCGTCGTTTGTCATTTATCAAAACCTATAAATATGAACACATGTTTAGTATGTATTGAGAACGTGTTTCAACAGGAAGAAATTAAGAGGAAAAGGAGTTAACAATACTTACCCAAGAGATCATGGAGAAGAAATGGTTGAGAATCGTCTATGGAGAGTTTTATGGAAGAGCTCGTGTGAGAATTTGAGAGAAACACTAATGGGAAAATGCTAGAATTTAAATATTTCACTGAAGAAACTAAAGCTACGCGAACGCGTGATGAGGCTGTGTTTGCGATGAAGAAGGGCGGGCAGGCTTCGCGTTCGCGTGGTCAGGTCGCGAATGCGTAGCTCTTCACTTGACTTATGCGAACAAGGAGAGGAACCGCGAAAGCATAGAAGAAACTGGCAGGGGTTCCTGGGTAAGCTTATGCGAATGCAGAGAGGGAACGCGAACACGAAGGAGCGGAGGGACTGAGCTATGCGAACGCGACTGTAGATCGCGAACGCGTAGGGAAAAATGGTCTGCAACACTTCTAAATTATCTGATGTGCTTTTAAGTCCTAAAACATCCCGAACCAACTCTGAAATCAATCCCGAGCCATCGGGGCTCCCAACCAAACACACACACTAACTCAATAACATCCTACGAACCTAGTCGAGCGATTAAATCGCCAAAATAACATCAAATTCAATGAATTAAACCCCAAAATCATCATTTACCATTTCAAAGTTCATAAACCTTAACTTTAGATATTTAGGTCCGAAACACGTCAAACGACGTCCGATTTTGACCAAATTTCACCGAAAGCGCTTAACGCTCATTTAAGACCTATATCGGGTGTCGGAACCAAAATACGAGCCCAGTACCTATATTTCTACCTCATTTTTATTTCAATTTTTCATATCATTTTCAGATAAATAATTACTTTCAAAAATTTTGTACTCGGACTTGGGACCTCGGATTTCGATTCAGGAAATACGCCCGAGTCCCATATTTTCCTACGGACCTCCCGGGACCGTCACTTCATGGGTCCGGGTCCATTTGTCCAAAATATTGACCAAAGTCAACTACATCAATATTAATATCAAAATTCTTCAAATTTCCCACAGAATTCACATTTTTTAACATTAAAAAATTTCAGCTTCACCCCCGGACTGCACACGCAAATCGAAGCAACTAAAAGTGAGGTTTTCAAGGCCTCGAAAGCGTGGAGAAAGGAAAAACTACGGTGATGACCCTTTGGGTCGTCACAATGCATTGTACTCTTTTTCCCTTACTAAGATTTTTCCCATGGGCATTTTCTTGTAGATTTTTAATGAGACAGCTAGAAATGCGTATTACTAAATATGTGTACTCTTTTTTCTTGACTAGAATTTTTTTCATTGAATTTTTCTAGTAAGGTTTTAACGAGGCACAATATCTTTTAATGAGCATCTAAGGAGTAGTGTTATGAAAATAATTATATTATGAATATTCATTTAACACTCCATTATAGATAATATTTCGGAAAAAGATTATCCATTTAGTACTCTGTTGAAGTTTATCTACAAGCAGCCGATACATGCAGGCTGCAAGTAACTCAATGAAATGATTTGCAGCAGCTTCTTATTAAACAGGTAGGTTGCAAGCAGATCATGCAGACAGCTGAAGAAAAGCCTCGCATCTGCTTCATTTCTTCTATAAATAGAAGAGTTTTCAGTTCATTAGATACATCAATTTAAAATGGAATAAAAATATCAATCTCCCTCTATTCTTATCTTTCGTTTATTTACTTTACAACTTTTATTTTATGACATTCACTAAAGATTGTTAATTTGTTGACATGGTGAATACTGAATAAAGTACTAAAACAAATCAGAAGAAGAACAACTTGAGCGGAACCAAAGTCTTAAACATGATCAACATTTATCATTTTTAAGAACTTGCACTTTAATTTAAGTATTTATTTTTCAACTCAAACACATGCTTTGAGTATTAAGTATGTTCTTTTTTAAAAAAACTTATTTTCATCAGTATAGGGTACATGCGCAACATGGCTACCCTATGGATAATTAGATAGAAAACTTCAAATACATAATTTCTCAATATATAATACACTTATGAATGATAAAGAATGAATATATTGTCAATTACAATTTTAATTCCAAATTTAAATCTCTACTTCCATTTTTGTAAAAAGTTCTCATTTAAGAAGGGTGATAGTGGAAATGAACACACATATATTGTGGGATGCTACTGTTTTGATGGATGTTCCGCCCTATACACTCTCAAAGCGTTTGTGATTGTAGGTTTTTCGTTAGCGGACCTAGAATTTTACACAAGCAAGTTTAATTAAAAATGATATTAACCAATATGATAGTTGTGCTGATAAGCAGAATTTGCTTGCACTTTTTTGGGGTATATTCATAAGGGTATCTTAAAATGAATAATTAAATAATAATAATAATAATAATAATAATAATAATAATAATAATAATAATAATAATAATAATAATAATAATAATAATAATAATAATAATAATAAGAGGTCCGAATTCTGTTTCTCTTTCAAAAAAATACGGCATGAAACTTAAAACGTTTAACAAAAACTAATCACCTTAACAAAAAATATTAGCAATTACTTAGTTTTACATATTTATTTAAACTTAAAAAAATATTCTGTTTACCCAATTTATATTTTAGAGTTTTATTAAACTCTAAATAAATAAAAAAATAAAATTATTAATTTACAAAAAATAATAGGACACAAAAAATAAAGAGTTATAACTTAAAATAAACTAGTACAAACTATAAAAGAAGATAGCTTATAAAGTGAACTAACAAGTTAATTGTAACAAAAATAAACAATTTAGGATAACCTAATTTAATATGAACTAATACATTACGAATAATTTCAAGATATGCACTTGCATATTTTAGCAAAAAACACTGTAAGATTTCATCTACTGAAGTTAAATAAATCGTAGATTAATTCATATTGGATTTCATTAGGAGATCAAATATAAAATAAAATAGATATAAATAAGAAAATAGAGATAAAAAAAAAAAAAAAAAAGAAGGAACAAACTAGTGTACTGAAGGAATACAGGAAGAAAACTAAAAGAGTGCCATACTCGGGACCTAAAAGTTAACCTTGAACCCACTGGACCGCTTCCTCTACCGGATGAATTTGTACGAACAACAACAACGACTATCCAGTATAGTCCTACGAATTGGGATCTGGGGAGGTTAATATGTAGACGAGTCTTACCCCTACCAGAAAAGACAGAGAGGCTATTTCCAATCGACCATCGGCTCAGTGAAGGAAAGGAAAAACAAAAACAAAACAATATATTAACATGCGCAAAACATCAAAACTTTCAACGAAGCAGATTCAATTCATTTGAACCCGCTTGACCCTATAAGGGTCCATCCCTGGTTTTTTTCTTCCTTTTTTTTTTTTGAGGAGGAGGGAATGAAAAGGTACTGGGGATGGGTAAAGTTACGATGATGAGGTGGTATACACATTCATCTCACTCAAATGTAATAAACATTTAGGTTTTTAGTAGCCAAAGTGGATATCCGTTAGAAATAGAATCATACGTGATAAAAATTTGTAACGAGTGTTTTATTAAAGTATAAAAAAAACTAAACGTAAATAAGTTTTGAAAGGAGAGGGATAAATCAGACGATTTTCCCTTCTCTAATATACTTGAAGCAAAATAAAGTCAAGATGGGTACCCCTCTCCAATTTATGATCGAACTTTCCACTAAAAAATTTTCCCTTTCGGTGTCCTATTACCCCTTATACTATCTTAGAGTATAATTAATTACACCATAAAGGCTTAGAGTGTAGAATGTGTGTATATCTCTCTCTGAGAGAGTGAGAAGAAAAAATAAAATATTATTTTCTTACATTTATTAAAATAAAAAATATACATTTTTACTTTTCCTTTTTCTTTATCTTTTTCTTTTTCTCCTCTACTTCACTATTCCCGTCAACAACATACAACACTTGACGACAACTTTTATGACCTACTTATTTAATTTTTTTGGTCAGTTTTCTTCCTCTCTAGCCCTCTCGAAGGCACAAATTATACTTTTATAAAAAATTATACAAATTTAAAGCAAAACCACTCAGATCTGAAACATCCATCACCAAAAACTCTTTTTTCTGCCGGAAAAAATGGTATTTTTGAAATTTAGAACTGAAAGAACCCTTTTTTCTTACCCAGCACATACACATATATTCACCATCAATCGCCTCTAAATTATAAGAGCCACCATTTTTATGCCCCCACAATCACCGATGATACAAACCATCCAAAAAACTTTCACCACAATAGCCATTTAAAGACCTCATGCCTAGCTTAGCAACAAAGAAAGAAGAAGAAAAAGATTAGGGGCCAAAAATTAGAATATGGGGTGAAAACTTTACTGTTCAGTTTGGTGGTGATAAGAGTAAATGAAAAAGAATTATCCTATAATTTAGTGTCGAGGAAAACTCTCTCTCTCTCAAAACCAGTACCGTAACAAACGGAACCACCTCAAATCAAACCCCCTTCCACCGGAATCACCGGATAAGTCAACTCAAATGGAGGTACAAATGTCAAAGCATAGCTACAAGGAAACACTCCTAGATAAACAAAATTGCAACAAAGATAGTTATTACGATATGGAAACCCCCAGAAGGGTGCAAAGGTAAGCACATTAAAGGAGCAATCCCTCTATCACCTGAGGACAAAAAAAGGTTACACAAGCCATGAAAATTCTAAGTTATTATCAAAATATATAAAAGGAAAATGCCTCATCACATAATGCGTTCTAAACTAATTGAACTATGGAAACCATCCGAACAGTTAATCTTGATTGACCTAGGATGGGATTTCTTCATAGTAAAATTTAATCTAGAGGACAGTATGGTGAAGGCACTCCACTAAGGCCCATGGTTCATAGCTGGTCACTTCCTCTCAGTCAGAAAATGGGAACCAAAGTTTGTTCTACAAGAAGCAGCGCTTACCTCCACTGCCATCTGGATAAGGCTTCCACAACTCCCCACAGAATTTTATGATAAAGTAATTTTGGAAAAAATTTGGAGAAAGCTTGGGAAGCTCTTAAAAATCGA
Organism: Nicotiana benthamiana; assembly: GCA_034376525.1. Classification (NCBI taxonomy): domain Eukaryota; kingdom Viridiplantae; phylum Streptophyta; class Magnoliopsida; order Solanales; family Solanaceae; genus Nicotiana; species Nicotiana benthamiana. Next base: position 104,558,973 of record CM067330.1, read on the forward strand.
TCAATGCACTTCCTCCACATTAAGCAGGAGGTATGCACGTATCTGCATCCAGGTCCCATTGGAGTCTCCAGTGGAAACCTTAGTGATTATTGGTGAGCATAAACAAATAGTAATTTACGAAGGGTAAGGAACTCTCTGTACTAACTGTGGAAGAATAGAACACACAATAGCGTCATGCTCTTTCAGCCAAAGCCAAACATCGGCAACCAATGACCAGCAGCCCCACAGTCAGTAAAGCTCTACCCCAGAAGAGAGTCAATGGAAAACAGTAACATTTCAAAGGAGACAGAGACATGTTCAATCAAAAGCACATCCAAATGCAGAAGGTCAGCCCAGAAGAAAGTTTACCAACAAACAAGCGGAGGCAAGTTAGGTAAACATTCACGATGAGCTCCCAAGTAACCCTCCAATAATTTTTAAATTTAACGAACAAAATCAATTAAACAAAACTAAAAAAAGAATCAGTAAGAGGCAACAAGGCCCAATTACAAAGGACAACGGTGGCCCAAAAGGGACAAGGCACGTGTCTGACCCAAGCCCACATGACATACAAAATGTTGGGTCCAAGAGAAAAGCGGGTCTCAGCAATGATTACACCACCTGCAGTACCAATCAGCCCAAAACACAAGTGGGATTGATCCCAAATCACAATGCCTCAACTATCACCCCTGACTCTGTGACCAATGGGGCCATACACACGCTGCAACACGATCTAGAAAAATTAGGCCCCAAGACCTATGTCACCCCTACCATATCTACTGTAAACTCATCTAATGGAGAAATTCCAATCAACATAAATGGAAATCGAGTGCCTTGTCTGCAATATCTCCCCTCAACATTTGACAAGACCCCAAAGGTCACCAACGTTACATCCGTCATTAATAACCGGCAAAATTCCCTACTCCCAATACAAGCCACCCCATCCACTTTCCAAGATGTGACACTGGAAAGTTTTATGATGGAAAATCAAACACCTTCCCACAATCCTTTCCTTTCCTATTCTAGTAAAGCAAAAAAAAACCCCAAAAATGGAAAAATATCTGCCACCATCAATCATCACCACCCTACCGCTTCCGTCGGATCACCAATCAGCCTCCTGTCTAGAGGTTTCACTACAGGGTCGGGGACTGTCCTACGACTTCTCGATCAACAACAACAAAGTCACTCTAATAGTGCAGAACCCGGCTCACTTAGCGAGGGTCACAGTATAAGCCCTGAACAAAGCGTTGTCGGCATTTGGACCCCTCCTATGGCAGTCAATGGCCAATAACGATAGTGGGAACCCAATAATGGATCCCCAAGCCCTAAATAACCACCTCTTCCAAAGTTACCAAACACTACCCTTCTTCCCGGACTTGTCGAAGGAGGATCAGGCAACAGAGCACTCCTTCATGCTACTACCAAATCCAACTCCAAACAAGTCTCCACCAATGAAGTATACCCCTCCATCATCTCCGCTGAAGCACATCCACAGAGAAATATCCACAGATCTGGAGATTCTCAAGGGGAGCAATGCAATTAATGAGTCAGAGCAGAGCTACACAGTCACAGCCATAGACTCCTTACTCCTAGTCTCTGTGAGGTCGATCAATTTCAGTACCCAGATGAGCGAAGTTATTGTGATTCTATGTCCCAGGGTGATGTCCAAATGTGGACTGATTCTAGCCCTAGCACAATCCCAAGGCCAGCTGAAATAGATTTTGAAACTAAACCCTTTCGTGAACTTGGAAAGGAAATCTCCTCCACCTCAAGTGCCCAACATGCAAAGCCCTCCGAGCCCATAAGAGGTGGAACCACCATCAGCCAACTCCACCCTTTTAATGAATTACATCATATGGAATGTTGGGGGGGTTACGGAGTAGAGTTCAAAAGGCACTGTTTGGAAATGGTAAAGCTTCATAACACGGCTATACTTGTGCTTCTTGAAACCAAAATGGCCAACCACCAAGCCCTGGCCCAAGCTCTGGGGTTCGAGATAATCATCCAGTCTCCAGTAATAGGCTTATCAGGAGGAATCGTGTTCATGTGGAACGAGGAGTTGGTGATTGTGGATGAAGTGGCCACTAATCCCCAAGGAATTCATGTTATGGTGAAGGTAAATCCCGATAACCCTCCCTGGCTTTTCTCTGCTATATATGCGAGTAATCACATTTCTAGTAGAAAGCTTTTGTGGGAGCAACTTCAAACCATAGCTAGTACCACTAGTGATAATTGGTTCATTGGAGGGGACTTCAATGAAGTCCTGAAAGCCAGAGATAAGCTTGGGGGCAACCCTATAAACTTAAACCGTAGTAACCTGTTTTGGAAATATATCAATAGATGTAAACCTTATTGACTTAGGGTACAAGGGTAGTAAGTTCACTTGGTCCAATAAAAGATACACAAGCCGTAGTACCCTAATCCTGGAAAGGATTGATAGGTTCTTTGCAAACGATGGGTGGATCAAACAACCCCCTGAGGCTACTGTACTACACCTACCTAGGACCCACTCAGACCACTGCCCCCTGAAAATCCAATTGGAAGGGCCCCCAATAAATAATCTCTCTAGGCCCTTCAGGTTTGAAACTATGTAGGGTAGTCACCTTGACTTTCCTAACACCATTAACAAAGCCTTCCAATGAAGGCCAGCCTGCTCCATTCCATTAATGACTTTAAAAAATTGGCAACCATTTGGAATAAGGAGATTTTTGGCAACATCTTCTGTCAAAAAAAGAGGCTCCTTGCCAGAATTGGTAGAATCCAAAAATTCAACATCTACCAATTCAGTACCTTTCTCCAAACCTTGGAAACTAACTTGAACAATGAGCTGAACCTCATCCTTAGTAATGAGGAGGACTTCTGGAAATTGAAGTCCAGAATCAGCTGGCTCCAAGAGGGAGATGACAACACAAAATTCTTCCACACGTCTACTTTAAATAGAAGAATAAGAAATAGAATCCTCTCCGAAAAAGAGAAAATTAAAGAAAAAAACAAGAGGAAGAAAAGAAAAATATTTTTTTTAATAAAATATACATTTGTCTAAAGTGTATAGTTCACTCCCCGCAGAAATCTGGTTTGTAGCATTTGTAGGGTGAATTTATTCTTTTTTAAAATAGTTCAGGGGTGATATGATCACCCCTGAAAATCAAAGAAATGTGTCTACTTAGAACTGCAGTCATAGGCCTAGAGGTACTTATACTTTTTCCCTAAGAAGAATGTAATAGTTAACACATCCTAGCATAACCTTTTGCTTTTTGTTGAACAACAACCGAGACAAATTCTCAAAGACGAATTAAAATTTCATTTAATTTCTTGCTCCACAAGCAATGTGTTTGCTCAACTTTAATCAACTAGTTTAATTAAGCAAGCTAAAATTAGGTTTAAGTATAGTTGTGCGATCGTGTAAATTATAACCAAATTTCGTATTACGAAAATCCCATTAATTATTCTAAAATAATTAACGTATTGGAGACTGATATGGTTAAACCAAACTTTTACTCAACCTCTCAAACAAGAAAAAGACTTGTAACTGCTCATGTTTTATGGAGATTTGTACGTGCATTTTTTGTGTCAATTAAAATTTATTTAATAAGCATGAAATTTCAGAGAAAGATGCATTTGTTCTACTCTACTTTTCTTAAAATCAAAACTACAGAAACCTTAAACTGGCAAAACCTCTGAACAACTATTGTTAGTAATTTTTTATTTTTGTCGATGACTCTGAGAACAGGAGAAAGAAAAGGGAAGGACTTAGATTTTCTACACTTAAATAATTCGTGATGAAATTTTAACGATATTGCACGATTAATTTTTTTGGGTTCCTTATTTGGTGTTCCGTATCTGCGGAGTAGATCAATCCAATTTTGCATCGGGAAAGGGGAACCCATTTTTGAGGCTCGAACCTAAGATGGTACTTGCTTGAGCTATATTCAAAATTTGAAGTTTTGGGTCCTTATAACAATCTCAAATTAATACTATAATAATAACTAAATTCTTAATTAAATAATTATAAATATTTAGTGGATTTCATTATATATATATATATATATATATATATATATATATATATATATATATATATATATATATATGAGATATGGTAAAAATTAGTGAGTTCACGTGATCCTGCAACCGACACATTAGATGTGTCCCCGATAGTTATCTGTATTGGGCAAATTTGGTTCTCTACGTTCCTACGCTATCTACATACGTCCTTGATGAAGAAAGCGACCTAATTATGGTCGACTCGAGTAAGGGCGGCCTCAGGTAGTAGGCGGACCGAGTGACATGACTCATTGCGACGTCGTTTCGAGCTCTGACACCCGTACACTGAGGCCACCAACCCTTGTACTCTTCTTTGTTATTTCGAGGAAGGTCCCTTACTATATAAATGGGACCTTCCCTTTGTAAAGATTCATGTGTATTTTACTATTAAAAAGATACAACTCTCTCTCTATTTTTCTCTCTTGTGTAAAGCTCACTACTTGTCTTATTGTTCTTATATCTCAAATTATTTACACTATAGTCACAAATCTCGATCATACTATACTCTCTAGTCCATATTACTCTCGATTCTGATTAACCTCTATTATTTTGATTGTTTTAGAGCTATTTAAGTACTTGCATAACTTTTCAACCAAACAATTTGGCGCCGCCTGTGGGGATTTCGAGAATCAAAGCTGTAGTTTGCTTCTAGAGATCCTTCAAAAAATCACTCTCTACGGCCTAAAATGGCTGAGAACAACGAAAGAATGAAAGTTATCTTGGAAGTTAGAACAGATCTCACCGGCCCTCTCAATGTGGCTGTTGAAGGAGATGCCCTGCACACAACCCCCAGTACCTTGATAAGCGTGGAAAACCTACCTTCCCCATTAGAAGATCTGGCGGTTCCACGAGAAAGAGAGGCTTCGACATCTACAACTAAGAAGCACCCCTGGAGGTAAAAAGGTTACTGGAAGAATGGATGACAATCTCTAAGCGGTCTAGCCAAAAGCCTCCTCAAAATGATAGATGGATCCCACCAACAAATCATGTGGAAGCTGAAGATGAACTCGATGTCACGAGAACGAACAACGTGCCCGTCGATGCTCAAGCTAACAGCGGCACACTCACAGCCATCCTAAAAAAGATGAAAGAAATGGAAAACAAGAATAGGTCGCTTCGCGACCAGATGAAGGAGCACCAAGAAAGGGTAGATAAAATCCAGGGGCGCCTAAGTTGCTGCCAAAGCGAGACGTAGGGAGGTTCGTTGAACAACCTACACGGAAGGAGATGCGCCATACCCCATCTCGAAGACCTTCAAAATACCCCCATACTTGAAGGTATATGACGAGACCACAGATCCCGAGGACCACCTGATTCACTATGTTACATCCGTCAAAGGCAATGATCTATCGAGAGAGCAGGTACCATCCGTACATCTGAAGAAGTTTGGTGAAATGCTAACAGGAGGAGCCCTAACGTGGTACTCACAGCTTCTTGCCAAAAGCATCTCCACATTCGAGGAAATGGCGGATAAATTTGCCACCGCCCACGCAGGAGCTAGGAAGGCGGAAGCACGGGTCAACGACATTTTTGCTGTATGACAAACCCCAGGAGAAGGGATCAAGGAGTTCTTAGCTAGGTTCAACAGAGTCAGAATGAGCTTCCCAAACGTGCCCGAAGGCATGGCAGTCGCAACCTTTTAGAACGGACTCAGAAGAGACGGCTCAAGGGCGACCAAGAAACTTCTCAGTCGTCTCTTGAAATATCCCCCCACCACCTGGGAAGAGATATACAACGCCTACTGTGCCGAGGTGCGTGGAGACGACGATGACCTTAACGGCCCAACCCGGCGGTTGACAACGGTGCACCCAGAAATCCGAAGGGACCGACGCAGTGAGAACGACGGGAACAAGTCCCATGCCCCAATAGAGAAAGACACCAACCATACATCATATCCTCGTATCCGCCACCGCCAAGGCACGCAGACGCCCTACAACGTCATGTCGCCCCATTGAGGAACAAAAGCAGTATGCCCCCTTCATTATCTTCACATAACTTTTGTGTTCTCCTTCAGAAGTAGTGTATGCACTGGAAAAATTGGGCAACAAAGTACAATGGCCAGCAAAGATGAAGTCTGACCCCGCCATAGAAAATCAAACGCCCTATGCAAGATCCACCTGGAACGGGGGTACAGAACAGAATACTGCGTAAGGATCCGACAGGAGGTGGTCCGAATGCTGAACCAAGGGTTATTGAAAGAATTACTAAGCGACAAAGGAAAGCTCAACTTCGCACGCGGACAGGAAAAACCTCACGGTCCGCCAAGCCCGCCCTCACCAACACGCATCATCAACATGATCATTGGGGACGACAATAATTCAACGATCAATCACGTCAAATTGACCACCACTCACAAGTTAAAGCGAACCATCGCTCACGAACGGTATGATGACTTCGAAGATAGTATCACCTTCGATAAGTCTGATGCTGACAGTTTGTGTTTTCCTCATTATGATGCCTTAGTTATTACTTTACGTATAGTAGATACTGATGTTAAAAGGATCATGGTTGATGACGGCACCGACGCATGTATCATTCATCCAAGAGTCCTTGCACTTATGGGACTCGGGGATAAGATAATTCCATGCGGCATAACACTAACAAGGTTTTAATTATTCAGTGGAAAGAACCTCTGGCGAGGCAACACTGCTCGTTCTGGAGGGAGGAGTTACAATGGAAACCACTTTTCACGTAATGAACCAAAAAACGACATACAACGCCATTATAGGACGCCCGTGAATACATGCCATGAGGGAAGTCCCCTCTAGTTTCTATCAAGTGATCAAATTCCCAACACCACGGGGAGTGCACAACATACGGGGTGAGCCGCGCACCACCCAAGAATGCTATAAAATAGCTCAAGAATACAAGCACACCAAGCAACTCAAGGGAGCAAATGCTGAAGCATAGCAATCAGCCCTGTTGGAGACTAAGGTCTGCCCGACAGAGAGCGCCATCAAAGATCCCGATGACATCGAGGCTAGCAAGGCTATGGTCGAGGACCTCGACCACGTCCTGCTAAGCGTCTGCGATCCCGCGAAGAAAGATTACATAGGCCACGGCCGATCAAATCCAGGTAAGTACCGTGAATTTTTATCTAACCATGCGGACCTGTTCGCTTTTTCCCATGCAGATATGCCAGGAATTCCACGAGAAATTGCCTCCCATAAACTGAACGTCGACCAATTATACTCGCCCGTGTGGCAGGGAGAAGAAAATTCAACAAAAAAACGAAGCGGTGAGTGAAGAAGTAGACAAGTTGCTGACTAATGGCTCCATTAGAGAATCAAAATAACCGGAGTGGGTCGCCAATGTAGTAATGGTCAAAAAGAAAAATGGGAAGTGGCAGATGTGTATAGACTTCACCGATCTAAACAAAGCATGCCCAAAAGACGCATTCCCACTACCCCGCATCGATCAGCTGATAGACGCAACGACAGAACATGAGCTGCTGAACTTCCTTGATGCGTATTCCTGCTACAATCAGATCATGATACTCGAGGAGGATCGGGAGAAAACAACTTTCATCACTCACCAGGTGACATACTGATATAAGGTAATGCCCTTTGGGCTTAAGAACGCAGGGGACACTTACCAAAGATTGGTGACTACGATGTTCAAAGAACAACCCAGCAAGACGATGGAGGTCAACATCGACGACACGCTGGTCAAGTCATCAAAAAAGGAAGACTACCTCACCCACCTGAAAGAAGCCTTCAAAATATTAAGGAGGTACGGTATGAAACTGAATCTCGAAAAATGCGCTTTTGGCGTAGCCTCGAGTAAGTTCCTAGGATTTCTGGTATCACAAAGGGGCATCGAAGTCAACCCAGACCAGATCAAGGCTATAGAAGCCATCCCAGAAATGCTAAGCAGCAAAAAGCAAGTGGAGAAGCTGAAGGGTCGGATAGCCGCCCTCTCCAGGTTCATCTCACGCTCCTCCGACAGGTGCCACAAATTCTTCGATGTATTGAAGAAAGACCAGGGACTACAGTGGAACGAAGAATGTGTAGAGGCTTTGAAGAACGCGAAAGCATATTTTTCATCACCACCCCTACTAGTGAAAGCCAACCTAGGCGTGTTGTTGTTGGTATATTTGGCCATATCAGGAGTTGCAGTCTGCGCCGTCCTAGTGCGCGAAAACAAAGGTATGCAATTTCCTATTTATTATATTAGCAAAACGTTGGTGGACGTCGAAACCCGATACCCCCACCTCGAGAGGCTAGCATTGGCACTCGTAGTAGCTTCACGAAAGCTACGACCCTATTTCCAATGCCATCCCATAAGGGTAATAACGACCTTCCCTTTAAGGAGTGTCCTACACAAACCCGAACTCTCAGGGCGACTAGCCAGATGGGCCGTTGAGCTTAGCGAGAATGATATCATGTACCTTCCAAGGACCGCCATAAAGTCGCAGGTCCTAGCTGACTTTATTGCCAACTTCAGCGCGGAAGTCCTACCAAAGGCAGAACTCGAGGCACAACGTGCATCCTCCAAAAATGACCTATAGGTCCTTTATACGGATGTCGCCGCAAACGCATCGGGACTGGGACTCGTTCTTGAGGTCCCCAAGGGCAAAAAAATTTGCTAGCCCATACGATGCCCAAAAATGACTAACAATGAGGGCGAGTATGAGGCTGTTATTGCAGGCATGAAACTGGCCGCCAAGTCTGGGGCTCGCCGAATACTCCTCCACTGTGACTCCCAACTCATGGTAAACCAAGTCACTGGGACTCACCAAATCAAAGAGCAGAGGCTGCAAAAGTATCAGACAGAAATACGCAAACTAATGCCCACTTTCGGCGAATGCTTCGAACAAATTCCCAGAGCACGGAACATCGAAGCTGACGGCCTGGCAAAGTTGGTCGCCGCCACCAAAAATATCAGCGAAGAAAGTATGGTCATACTCCTCCACTTAGCCATTGATCACACCAAGGTACTTTCCTTAAACCTGACTCGGGACTGGTGCAACCAGTTCATATCTTATTTGCAGGATGGAACGTTTCCCCCTGATAAAAAGGAGGCGAAAAAGCTTCACATACAGGCCGCTCGATATTGCATGATCAACAACCTTTATAAAAGGACGTTCGGTGCCAAGTGCTTAGGGCCGCAACAAACAATGCCGGTACTCGAAGAATTACACGAAGGCCATTTCGGCGCCCATACTGGCAATCGCGCCCTTGTGTGATGCATCATACACGCCGACTACTACTGGCCCGCCATGAAGAAAGAGGCAGCTGAATATGTTCGCCCGAGCAATGCCAAAAGTACGCCCCAATGATACACCAACCAGGAGAACCCCTCCATTCCGTCACCTCCATGTGGCCATTCATCAACTGGGGAATAGATATAGTCAGCTCGCTACCCGCGGGACGAGGAAAGGTACGGGTTTTACTTGTTTTAACTGACTATTTTTCCAAGTGGGTGGAAGCAGGTGCGTACACACATATACGTGAACACGAGGCCATCACCTTCATATGAACACGAGGGACTATCTGTATTGGGCAAATTTGGTTCCCTATGTTCCTACGATGTCTACATACGTCCTTGATGAAGAAAGTGGCCTAACTATGGTCGACTCGAGTAAGGCCGACCTCAGTTAGTAGGAGGACCGAGTGACATGACTCACTACGACGTCGTTTCGAGCTCTGACACTCGTACACTGAGGCCACCAACCCTTGTACTCTTCTTTGATTATTTCGAGGAAGGTCCCTCAGTATATAAAGGGGGCATTCCCTTTGTAAAGATTCATGTGTATTCTGCTATTAAAATGATACAGCTCTCTCTCTCTATCTTTCTCTCTTGTGTAAAGCGCACTACTTGTCTTATTGTTCTTATATCTCGAATTATTTACACTATAGTCACAAATCTTGATCATACTATACTCTCTAGTCCATATTACTCTTGATTTCGATTAACCCCTATTATTTTTTATTGTTTTATGGCTATTTAAGTATTTGCATAACTTTTTTGCCAAACATAATCACTTACCACCACGCCACAACCTTTGATAGTATACTGCACAACCATTTAATCCATGGTTAATATAGTTTGCTTGTTTTTATATTAACGCATCTTCTCCTCACAATTTCAAAACCATGCAATAGAGGTCTACAAGTGAGTTAGGTTTCAAATTAGACCAACCGAATACATAGTTAACTAACAAAAATAAATTTTTAGTGTAAACATTCCTCAGAGTTATAATATTAGTATAAATTAAACCCTTTAATTTGTACTTTCAAATGACACTAATCTTGAATTCTGGGTCGAAAATATCGTCATTATTGTGTTTAAATATTAAGCCAGGTCATGTGCCCCCTTCCCCTCAGATACCATAATCAGCTCCACCTCTTGTTAATATGTGCCAATTGATTTAAATTATGTACTTTTTTATTCAAACATGAGTAAACTCATATCAAATATAATTTTTAAATTAATTATTCCTTATCGTTCGTACCAAAAGAACCCTTATTATTTTATGCATCAGAAACACAAAACAGTTAAATCATTTTCCTCCAAAAACATAACAAATTTATGCATCCAAAAAAAAAGTTCCATTATTTTCTTAAAATGGAAGCAGGGGAGGATCTAGAAGTTTGTGTAGGGTTCGATAGAAATTAGTAGTTGCTCATACACTATAATTGTTATTAAAAATTCTGTTAAATATATAAATATATTAAATTTAGAATCTATTATTTAAAATTTAGAACTTATACAATTAAAATTCTAGTTTTGCAAAATAAATGAATAATTCAATGTACATAATATCTCGTATTCAGCAGCATAAGGAAAGCTGCCCCAATGGAAGAAAGAAAAGGAAAGTAATTTCAATTAACAAATGATGAAATCCAATTCTTCTTGTTTTGTTCCTAGTTCCATCCAAACATAAAATATTACTTGTCACATGTTTAGAAGTAGTTCTATTTGTAATATATATTTACATTTCAAAATTTTGGTTAATTTTTTTAAATGGAAAAATTAAAATTTGAAAAGAAAAAAAATAGAGTGGCCAGATCACTTCTAGGCATATTACTGAAGCAAATAAATAATCGTATTGTATTAACACTTTTAGCATATGCTAGAAACTATTTACATTTGGTAGCCGAAAAATCATATAAAATTTATATAACTCTTGTATATTAATATCACGCCCCAAATATGGGGAGGCGTAGCTGCCACCCGGTATCGTGCTGGCCCGAGCAAGTCACTCTGTAACTCATGATCGTCCAACCAAAACTAGAACGTAATAGGTCGGGTTAGTTGGACTCACTCTTTTTGTAACTATCATTCGCTCACATGGCCACAACTCATAATGTACAACTTATAAGTGGAAAAATTGTATCACTAAACTATTTTTCTTAAAACATAAATATATATGGGCCGTCAAGACATCTAACATACTGTACAAAATGAACCTCTGTCTATAAAGCCTCTAAGATTATTTGACTAAATGGGATAGCGTACCGACCTACCTATAAGTTTGTAGCAAAACTCTAATACAATGACTCATAGACTCGGCTGCACTCCAATGAGGTGGAGTCTTACCGATCCTTCGTTGAATGCCAATCCCATCTTCTACGAGGGCTCGTCAAACTGTTATCTATACCTGCAGGCATGAATGCAGTGTCTCCAACAAAATAACGTCCGTACGAAAAATGTACTGAGTATATAAAGCAGTACTGAAACATAACAATAAATCAACATTAATTGAAGACATATAAAAATTAACCTGAATCTCTGAAGTGCCATCATATATGCATACTTATCATACTTACACAGACACGCGCGCGCATATATATATATATATATATATATATATATATATATATATATATATATATATATATATATATATATATATATATATAATGCTTCTCTTTGAGACTATTATCCATAGATATGATGCATGACTGCCCACCTGATCAGTGGTAACTGCCCGACCAGTCGTCGCATGGTGGTAAATGTATGATTCCCCGACCGGTCGTATCTCTATGGTAAATGAATATGCATGAATGTCCAACCGGTGGTAAATAATATTATATAACTGCCAAATCGGTGGTAACTGCCTGACCGGCCTTAGCCCGGTGCTAAATGCATGTCTGCTCAATGGACCGTAGCACGATAGCGTGTAACTACCCAACCGACCGTGGCTCGGTAGTAAATGCATATGCATGAAAATGCATGTATTATTATATTATAAATATTAACATCTTTGTCATATACCTCAATAGAGACTTAGGAACATACTTAGACATGCTTGAATATCACTTTACATAAATAAATAATATAGTCATTATTAACTGCTAAGAGCAGAACCACTTATGTAATAATATTATGTTTACGTACCATTACTTATATCGTACTAGAAGGATTATTCTTAATATATTTGAAGTATGAAAAAAATTTAAATAATATTCTTGGATAAAATTATGCCGTACTTTCTTAAAATCGTAAAATCTCACGTAACTTAAAACGCTATGAATTCAAGTGCTCCATCGTGGGTTATTTTGGTGTTGTACCAGGAAAAGTTTATTTGTTTTCTTAATACATTCTAACTTGTGTTTGTAATGGAAAGAACATTATGAAATTAATCACTTAAACATTCTAAGACCAAATGAAGCAAAATGCATATGCATGTCTTTACACATAAATGAAGAATGTGGTGTCTTGTGTATAAGACTTTATTTTGCCACCTTTCAACAAATTTTGTGAGTCATTTAGTTAATCATATAGGGCTGCCACGTTTGGGGGCTCGAAAATTTATCCAAAATTTTATAATTAACTAATTATTTTTTCACAAAAATTATTAATTATTCATATAATTAATAATTATTTTAAATTACTTAAATACTCCTCTTTTTTAACACACTTTATATAACTTGTTAACATGATCATGTGGTACCATATAAAATTAATACATATATTATTATTTGATTAAAATATTTATGTAAAAATACATATATTTTCTCTAACTTATAATTTTTCTAATCTCATATAAAAAGTAAAACAATTTATATGCTTAATTTTTAAAATGGTAAGAAGATATCCTTCTTATCTTGTGAGAAAATAATTTCTATCTTTACAACAGATAAATCTCATAAACTTTCTTATACTATGTGTATAATTAAAAGTAGTAATATACAATCATATTTTTTAAAACTGATTTACAAAAATATTTTACTTAAAATACCATATCAATATGTATATAACGGTATCAAGATTGTTAAATTTACGGGATCTTACAATAATATAGTCAGAAATCCTCTATAATCTCATGAATGTTCTTAATTCCTTCAAGCTCATATGTATTACTACGACTCATTCTAATATTAAAGCATAGGTGTGATGATCCAAAAGGTCATCACTTATTTTTAAATTGAATTCTGCACTCTAAGGCATTAAAAACTTCTTTTAGCATTATCTTGATTTGTGTGTGCAGTCCGGGCACATAGCCAGAAAGCGTATATGTAAAAAATAATAAATTTTGACTATAAAATGAGTTAATTAAAATTCGGTCAACATTTTGGGTAAACAGACCCGAACCCATAATTTGACGGTCCCGGAGGGTTAGTAGGAAAATATGAGACTTGGGTATATGCCTGGAATCGAATTTTGAGGTCCCAAGCCCGAGAAATAAAGTTTAAAAAAAATATTTTCTGAAATTTTTTAAAGAAATTTGAAATGAATTTTGATTAGAAGATGTTGGAATGGGGCCCGTATTTTGGTTCCGGCGCTCGATACAGATCTTATATATGATTGAAGATAACTCTGTGAAATTTGGTAAGAAACAAAATCCGCTCGACGTGATTCGGACCGTGAATACAAAGTTTGATGCTTTAAGAAGTTTTGAAATATCCATGGACTTTGAGGTTTAATTCGTTATTAATGATGCTATTTTGGTGATTCGATCACACGGATAAGTTTATATGATATTTTTGAGTTAGTATGTATGTTTGGTTTAGAGCTCCGAGGGCTAGGTTGTATTTCGAATGTGTTTTGGAAGGTTATAAACTTATAAAAAATTATATGTTTTTGTTGTACAGTGCCCGGGGATTTTGTTCTTCGCGTTCGTGTGCGCCCTCCCGCGAACGTGTAAGGCAAATCTCCCAGGTGCTAAACTTCTTCTTCGCAAACGTGAAGCTGGAGTTGCGAAAGCGAGGCTAAGAGGGGATACCCTTCGCGAACGTGATACAGCACACGCGAACGTGATGGCTTGTGAGCCTGGCAGGGGGAGGGGTATTAAACCCACGCGAATGCAGCCACCTGGATGTGAACGCGAAGGCTCGAGGAGTTTCTTCTCCATGAATGCGAGCCATCTTCCACGAACTTGAAGGCTTATCAGGCCTAACCTATCGCGAATGCGGTGGACCTATCACGAACACTATGACCAATTCCTCCTAGTTATTTTAAGTTTCAAAAACAAAATGCCATACGTGATTTTCATTATTTTTCACAAACTTCATCTTCTCTACACCTCTTGGAGATTTTTGAAGAATAACTTCACCATATCTTTATAGGTATATAATCCTATGCTCGTTTTCTTTCATTTTTATCAACATCCACTATATTTTTAGGCCAAAAATATGTGATTAAGGGTAGAAAATTAGGGATTTGGGTAGATTTACGATTTTTTGATTATTAGGGAATTCGACCTTGTTTTGGGATTGGATTTCAAAATAAATTATATATTCGGACTCGTGGGTGAATGGATGATAGAGTTTTGGTCTGAACCTCGTGTTTTGACCAATTGAGCATGGGATCATTTTTTGACTTTTTGGGAAGAATGATTAGAAAGATACAATTAAGCAATGAATTTGATTGTTTAGCATTTATAGATGCTATGAAGTCAATTATGTCTAGATACAATTGATTTGGAACTGAATTCAAAAGGAAAAGCGGTGTTTGAGTCTTGAGTTGGCCGTGGAAATTCAAGGTAAGTGTTTGGTCTAACCTTAGCTTGAGGGATTAGGAGTTGTGTCTATTTGCTACGTGTTAATTATGGAGTGCAGCGTATAGGCATGGTGACGAGTATCTATACGTAGGTGTCAAGCATGCATGTGAGTCTTGTATTATAAATTGTTATGGCTCCGTTGTGGTTTATTGTGCCTCACATGTTATTATCATCATTGTTCCATTGCCGGAATATTTGTCTGATATTATTGTTCCCTTACCGGGATATTGTTGAGATATTATTGTTCCCTTTCCGGGATATAGTTGTGAAATTATTGTCCCTTTGTCGGGATAATGTTGAGATATCATTGTTCCCTTTCCGAGATGTTTGTTTGATACTACTGTTCCCATGCCGGAATTCTTTGTGATTATTGCTGACTTGTAAATGGGAGTAGGTGGTATGCCTACCACAAGATAAATGAAATGGGAGGGGGTGGTACGCCTATCACGAGATAAATAAAAAGGGAGTGGGTGGTACACCTACCACAAGATACATGAAATGGGAGCGGGTGGCACGCCTGCCACGAGACACAGGAAATGGGATCGGGTTGATGCCTACAACAATATGTGAAAATAAAGTGAGATATTCCTTTGTTTTACTTATTCTTGTTAGTGGTTGGATTTGATTCCTTTATAATCCTTTTGATATTCTGTCTTACATGCTATTCCCAGAAGCATGTTTCCCCTCCCATCCTTACTTGTTTGTTTCTGTATTTCTTTCCCGCTGTATATATTTGAACTGCACAGATTTATCTGGAGTTTGGTCCTAACCTCATCACTACCTCGCCGGGATTAGGCCTGGCACTTACCAGCACATGGGGTTGGTTGCGCTGATGCTACACGGTGCACTCTACGCAGATACAAGCATCGGGACAGTAGCACTTGAGGAGCCAGCCTTCAGTCTATCCAAAGATCCCGAGGTAGTCCTGCAAGCGTCCGCAGGCCCGGCGTTCTCTTTTATTTATTTGCATGTTCTGTTTTCACTTGTTTTTGAGACATGATGTATTTCCTTTTTCAGACATTTGTATGTAGTATTCATAGACACTCCTTGAATATTATGACACCAGATTCTGGGTAGAGGAGTGTCACGACCCGAATTTTTTACCCTCGGGGGTCGTGATGGCGCTTACTAACAGGAGCTAGGAAAACCAAACTTAATTATATTTTCACAATTAATAATGATAACATGACATATTTGAATTTAAATAATAAAGCAGAAGTCTTAATATTAAAGAAAACTGGATAAAACTGCGGAAGTTCAACATAATCCTCTACCCAAAACCTGGTGTCACATAACTCACGAACTGCTAAGATTTACTAAATACAATGTCTGAAAGAAGTTGTGAAATATTATCTCGAAATACAAGAGATAACAAACTGGAAAAAAATAAGATAAAGGAGATTTTGGGCCCGCGAATGTCTGCAAGGCTAGCTCGGTGTCTCTGGACTGAAGGCTCACTCCCGGGCTACTGCTGCCACTCAAATGCTGCTCCAACACCTGGATTTGTGCAAAAGAGCACAGAGCGTAGCATCAGCGCAACCGACCCCATGTGCTGGTAAGTGTCTGGCCTAACCCCGCTGAGGTAGTGATAGAGCTAGGACCAGACTCCAGATAAACTTGTGCAGTTATATTATATACGGCGAAGGAAATAATAAGTAACAATCAAGTAAATCTAGGGAGGGGAAACATGCTATAGGATAGCAAAATAAAAAAGATTCTCAGAAGTGTCAAAGGAACCAACTATAAAGCTATTAATACAGATAAGAATAGATAAAACAACTTTCACTTTTAATGGTCATCTTGTTGCAGGCGTGCAACCCGATCCTATTTCTCAATATCTCGTTGTAGGCGTACCACCCGCTCCCATTTTATCATGACTCACGGTAGGCATACCACCCGCTCCCATTTCAATCAATATCTTGTGGTAGGTGTACCACCCACTCCCATTTTAATATCTTATTGTAGGCGTACCATCCACTCCCATTTCAATATCTTTTGTGGTAGGCGTACCACCCGCTCCCATTTCAATATCTTGTGGTAGGCATATAACCCGCTCTCATTTTAATATCTTGTGGTAGGCGTACCAATCGTTCCCATTTCTTTCAACACAACACACAATATAATCCCGCCAAGGGAGAGAGACAATGTAATAACTTCCAAGCAAGGGAAACAACAACAACAAATCAAATATCTCGGCAAGTGAGAGTTAGCTATAGCCAATCCTATCCAATTTCTATTTAGCACAGTTAAAACTAATACTCTGTATCAAGGCTCATCAAACAAGTCTTTCATAAAATAAATTAAGAATACACGATTATCAATTTAAGACCCACGGCCATGCTCGACACTAATATATGGATACTCGTCACCATGCCCATACGTCGTACACAACACATAACAAGTAGCAATTATGACTCAACTCCTAATCCCTCAAGTCAAAGTTAGACCAAACACTTACCTCGATGTTTTAAACTCAACTCAAGCTTCAACTATGCTTTGCCCCTCGATTCAACCAGAAAACCGCTCAAATTTAGTCATAAATTACTTAAATACATCAACAGTGCTAAATGAATCATTTGAATGCACAAAAATGAAATTCCTAAAAGTTTGCCCTAAAACTCCAAAAATTCCCTCGGGCCCACGTGGTCAAAACCCGAGGCTCAAATCAAAACGTGATTACCCATTCCCCCACGAATCCTTATCTATGACTCATACCCCCCACGAATACATATCTATTATTTGTTTTGAAATCGGACCTCAAATTGAGGTCCAAATCCCCCATTTTAGAAAAACCTAAGTTCCACCCAGAATCTCCAATTTCACCTTTAAAATCTTTGATTTTAAGTTGAAAACATGTTAAATAATGTTAATAATTGAAAGAACTAATTAAAAATTGACTTACAAATGATTTGGAATGAAACTTGTTCTTGAAAAATCGCCTAAGGAGCATGAGTTTTTAAAGAATGGTGAAAATTCGACTAAGTAGAAAATTTGTTGGGCCTCAAATATGGGATTTGCGAACTGAGATTCGCAATTGAGAACCCCGACCATTTGTGGGAATTGCGAAGCTGGGAAACCTTTCCCATTTTTTTCAGTTATCGCATTTGCGAAGGGAAAGTCGCATTTTCGACCACCCTACTTTCACATTTGCGGATTCAAAGATTGCATTTGCGATCAGTGCCAAAATCCCATAATTCGCAATTGCAATTCAAAGCTTGTATTTGCAAGCTCGCAATTGCGAGATGATATTCACAAATGCGAAAATCACAGAGCTGAGCATACTAGATTTTACAAAGTTTAAAAAATTGATTTATGGCCTATCCAAAACTCACACAAGCCCTCGGGGCTCCAAATCAAATATATACACAACCTCAAAAATATTCTAGAGACTTACTCTTGCGATCAAATCGCCGAAATAACATCATATGCATCGAATTAAGCCTCAGAACTCATGATTTCTTCCGAATTTTCATAAAACATCAAATTTTCATTTTTAAGTCTGAAACATGTCAAACGACGTATGTTTTAAACCAAACTTTACAGAATGTGCTTACATCATATATAAAACTTGTACCGGGCGCCGGAACCAAAACAAGTGTCTGATACCCTAGTCTTCTATTCAAATTTCATTTCTATTTTTTCTTAATTAAATTTCAAAAAACAATTTCACTCAAAAATTCATTTTTCGGGATTGGGACCTCGCAATTCGATTCTGGGCACACGCCCAAGTCCTATATTTTCATACAGACCCCCAGGACCGCCAATTTACGAGCCCGGGTCCGTTTATCTAAAATATTGACCGAAGTTAAATTTAATCATTTTAATATCAAAATTTAGCATTTTTCTCATAAAATTTATATTTAAGATTTCTGGCTATGTGCCCGGACTGTGCACACAAATCGAGTCAACCCTAAATGAGGTTTTCAAGGCCTCGAAGACACATAATGAATAAGGAAAAAGGTGATGATCCTTTGGTCATCACGTTCTCCACCTCTAAAACAACTGTTCGTCCTCAAACGGACAAAAGAAAGAAGTACTTGAGCCAGGAAATAGATGAGGATAACGGCTCTGCATATCAGACTCGGACTCCCAGGTCGAAGCCTCAAGAGGCTGACCTCTCCACTGAACACGCTCAGAAGGAAAACTCTTTGACCTCAACTGTCGAACATACCGGTCTAGATTGACCACTGGCTCCTCCTCATAAGACAGATCCTTGTCCAACCGGACAGTGCTAAAATCAAACATGTGCGATGGATCGTCGTGATACTTCCAAAGCATGGATACATGGAACATTGGATGCACGATGGATAAGCTAGGTGGCAGTGCAAGTCAATAAGCTACCTCTCCCACTCGATCAAGAATCTCAAATGGACCAATGAACCTAGGGCTAAGCTTGACCTTCTTCCCGAACCTCATCACGCCTTTCATAGGTGACATTTGCAGTCTACATAAGTCTTGTGCCTGGATTGGGCTGTACGAAGCCTATATTGAATAATCCAGACCTTATCCAAGGACTCCTGAACCAGATACGTACGCAATAATTGATCCTCTCACGGCTCAAACCATCTAACCGGAAACCGACACCGCCTGCCATACAATGCCTCATAAGGAGCCATCTGAATGCTGGATTGGTAGCTGTTGTTGTAGGCAAACTCCACTAAGGGAAAAAACTGATCCCATGAACATCCAAAGTCAACAACATAAGCTCGGAGCATGTCCTCTAATATATGAATAGTTCACTCGGGCTGCCCATCTGTTTGAGGATGAAATGTTGTGCTCAACTCAACCTGGGTGCCTACCTCTCACTGAACTTCTTTCTAGAAATGTGAGGTAAAATGCGTGTCTCGGTCCAAAATGATAGATACCGGCACACCATGAATGCAAACAATCTCCTCGATATAGATCTCAGTTAACCTCTCGGATGAATAGGAGACTGCCACATGAATGAAATGCACTGACTTGGTCAGCCTATCAACAATGACCCAAACTGCATCGTATTTATTTCGGGTCAATGGAAGTCCCGTAACGAAGTCCATAGTAATGCTCTCCCACTTCCACTCGGGAAGCTCGATCCTCTGAAACAATCCACCAGGCCTCTGACGCTCATACTTAACATGCTGACAATTCAAACACCGAGCATATATATCATAATATCTTTCTTCATTATACGCCACTAATAATACTACTGCAAATCCTGATATATATTCGCGGTGCCTGGGTGAATAGAATATCGAGAACTATGGGCCTCCGTTAAGATCAACTCTTGAATCCCATCAACATTGGGCATGCACACTCGCCCCTGCAATCTCAAACACCATCATTATCTAAGGTCACCTGCTTGGCACCTCCATGTTGTACCGTGTCTCTAAAGACACAAAAATGGGGATCATCAAACCGCTGATCACAGATATCCTCTAATAATGAAGAACGAGCGACCGTGCAAGCTAACATCCAACTAGGCTCAGAAATATCCAACCTCACAAATCGATTAGCCAAGGCCTGAACATCCAAAGCAAAGCGGTCTCTGGCTGACAGGAATATAAGCAAGACTGCCCATATTGGTTGACTTCCTACTCAAAGCATCGGCCACCACATTGGACTTCCCCGGGTAATACAAGATAATAACATCATAATCTTTCAAAAACTCCAACCACCTCATCCGCCTCAAATTCAACTCTTTTTTTCTTAAATAAGTATTGAAGGCTCTTGTGACCAGTGTACACCTCATACGTTATACCATATAGAGAATGCCTCAAAATCTCCAATGTATGAACAATGGTTGCCAACTCTAGATCATGAACCATATAATTTTTCTCGTGGATCTTCAACTGCCTCGAAACATAGGCAATGGCCCTTCCATCTTGCATGAATACTGCACCAAGCCTAATATGGGAAGCATCACAATAGACTGTATAAGGCCCTGAACATGTGGGCAAAACTAATACCAGTGCCGTAGTTAGAGCTGTCTTGAGCTTCTGAAAGCTCGCTTCACACCTATCCGACCATCTGAACTAGGAACTCTTTTGGGTCAACCTGGTAATTGGGGCTGCAATAGACGAGAACACCTCCACGAATTGACGATAGTAGCCTGCCAACCCTAAGAATCTCCGAATATCTATGGATGATGCTGGTCGAGGCCCATTATTGACTGCCTCAATCTTCTTCGGATACCCTCTACTGATACAACGTGACCCAGAAATGCAACTAAACTCAACTAAAACTCACACTTCTAGAACTTAGCATATAACTGGCTATCCTTCAGAGTCTGCAGAACCACTCTGAGGTGCTACTCGTGCTCCTTCTGGCTGTGGGATTATATCAGAATATCATCAATAAAGACTATCACGAATAAGTCTTAATAAGTTATGAACGCTCGGTTCATCAACTCCATAAATGTTGCTGGGGCATTGGTCAATCCAAATGATATGACCATGAACTCATAATGACGGTACCGAGTGCGGAAAGCTGCCTTAGGGACATCAGATGCCCTAATCTTCAACTGATGGTAGCTAGATCTCAAGTCTATCTTTGAAAATACCTTGGCAGCCTGAAGTTGGTCGAACAAATCATCAATACTCGGTAATAGATACTTACTCGGTAATAGATACTTATTCTTGATAGTCACCTTATTCAATTGCTGGTAATCAATGCACATCCTCAACGAACCATCATTTTTCTTCACAAATAACACCGATGCACCCCAAGGCGAAATGTTGGGTCTGATGAAACCCTTCTCAAGAAAATCCTGCAATTGATCCTTTAACTCTTTCAACTCTAGCAGGGCCACGTGATATGGCGGGATAGAAATAGGTTGCGTTCCCAGAGCCAGATCAATACAAAAGTCAATATCCCTGTCGGGCGGCATACCCGACATGTCTGAAGGGAAAACCTCATGGAACTCTCGAACAATAGGAACATAATCAATAAAAGAGACCTCAGCACTAGAATCATGAACATGAGACAAATAGGCCAGACACCCCTTCTCGACCATACGTCAAGCCTTGCATACGAGATAACACTGCGAGTCGAATGACTAGGAGTCCCTCTCTACTCTAAATGGGGCATATCTGGTAAGGCTAAGGTCACGGTCCTAGCATATCAATCTAAGATAGCATGATACAGAGATAACCAATCTATCCTTAATATGACATCGAAGTCGACCACGTCTAAAAGCAACAAATCAACACGGGTCCCAAGACCCCCAAACACTACAATATGAGAATGATGAACTCAGTCGACCATAATAGAATCACCTACTGGTATAGACACATATACAGGAATACTCAATGAATTACTAGGCATGACCAGGTACGGTGCAAAATAAGATAACACATATGAATACATAGACCTTGAGTCAAACAATACTGAAGCATCTCTATCACAAACCAGAATAGTACCTGTGATGGCTGTATCTGAAGATTCAGCCTCTAGCCTAGCTGGAAGAGCATAACATCGGGGTTAGGCCCCACCTCCCTGAACTGCCTCTCTGGGATGACTTGTGCAGGCTGGCCTCCACCTCTGGCGGCCTGATCTCCACCTATATGACCTCTACCTCCACCTCTAAAACCCCTTCCACCCCTCTAGCTAGCTGGGCAAGCTGTGGAACCTCTGGTGCCTGAACTATAGCACGAGAACTCTGATGCTGAGAACTGCTCGAAGCTTGAGGGCAATACCTGGCTATGTGCCTCGTGTCTCCACAAGTGAAACAAGCCCTCGGTTGCTAGGGATGACAACCCTAGAAACTCTAAAGTGGTGGTGTACTGATAGGTTGATGATCAGAGTATTGTACTAGAGGACAACGACTACCTGAAGCGCCGTGAGAAACCTGAAGAGCTGACTGAAAGAGCCTAGGAGGATGGTGTCTACTATAAGAATCTCTACCTCCAAACGAGGTACCACTAAATCTGCCTGAATGATGGGGCCCACCTCCATGTGACAGAACCAACTCAACTTTGCGGGCCACATTGGCTGCCTCCTGAAAGATGATCTCGCTCTAGTCTCCCTAACTATTTGAAGACAAATCAGCTGAATCAAACCGTCAATAAACCTCCTCACCCTCTCTCTCTATCTCTTTATCGGTAGGAAGTATGACAAGAGCATGGCAAGCTAGATCGATGAACCTGATCTCATACTAAGTGACTGTCATGGAGCCCTGCTGGAGTCACTCAAATTGCCTCCGATAGGCCTCTCCCTGAGTAACGGGAAGGAACTTTCCCAGAAATAAATCTGAAAACTGTTCCCAAGTCAAAGACAGTGACCCTACTAATATGGCTAAGCAATAGTCTCCCACCAAGTCTTGGCAGATCCAGATAGGCGAAAATCAGAAAAATCAACTCCATTGGTATCAACAATACCCATGTCCGAAGAACCTCGTGGCAACAATAGAAGAAATCATGGGAGACCTCAATGGAAGCATCGCTGAATGTAGATGTGAAGAGCTTGGTGAACCTATCCAGCCTCCACAAAGCATCTACGGACATAGCTGCTCATTCGCCGGTCTAAGTCACTACACCCAGCTGAACTCTCATAGCTGGCTGTACCAACGGGACCTGAACCTGGGGAGCTAACTGCTTCGGAGTATGAGTAGCAGGAGTCTGAACCGCTCCCCCAGCCTGCGAGGCTGCTGGTGCTACTGGAAGTAATCCCGCTCGGGTGACACTCTCCATGAGGCCCACCAATCGAACCAGAGTGTCCTGAAGAACTGGGGTGGCAATAAACCCCTCTAGACCTGAGCTGGGCCCATCAGAGATACTGGGGCTGGAACCTCCTCGTCAAAATCAACATGAGGCTCCGCCACTGGGGCTGCTGCTCGGGTCTGAGCTTTGCCCCTGCCTTGGCCTCTAGCACAACCTCGGCCTCGGCCTCGTCCTTTTCCCCTCAAGGAATATTCTGCTAGGGGCTCGGGCTGCTGAGCGGTAGATGAGGAAGCACGTGTTCTCGCCATCTGCGAGAGAACATAGTAGAAAGACAATCAGTATTTGCGAAACAGAAACACATGACAATAAAGAACAAATATGAAGTTTTCCCAACTCTGTAGCCTTTGGGAATAAATACAGACGTCTCCATACCGATCCATCAGACTCTACTAAGTTTATCTGTGAGTTGTGAGACCTATGTAACCTAGTGCTCTGATACCAACTTGTCACGATCCACATTTTCTACCCTCGGGGGTCGTGATGGCGCCTACTAATAGGATCTAGGTAAGCCAAACTTAATTATCTTTTCACAATTGATAATGATAACACAAAACATTTGAATTTAAATAATAAAGCTGAAGTCTTAATAGTAAAGAAAACTAGATAAAGCTGCGAAAGTTCAACATAATCCTCTACCCAAAACCTGGTGTCACATAACTCACGAACTGCTAAGATTTACTAAATATAATGTCTGAAAGAAGTTGTGAAATATTTGTCTCGGAATATAAGGGATAACAAACTGAAAAAAATAAGATAAAGGAGACGTCTTGCCCGCGGACGTCTTCAAGGCTACCTCGGTGTCTCTGGACTGAAGGCTCATTCCCAGGCTACTGCTGCTGCAGAAATGCTGCTCCAACACCTGGATCTGTGCATAAGAGCACAGAGTGTAGCATCAGCACAACTGACCCCATGTGCTGGTAAGTGTCTGGCCTAACCCTGGTGAGGTATTAATGAGGTTAGAACCAGACTCTAGATAAAACTATGCACTTATACAATATACGACGAATGAAATAACAGGAAACAAAAAAGTAAATTTAGGGAGGGTAAACATGCTCTAGGTCTAGAAAAATAAATAAGATTATAAGAACTGTCAATGTAACCAACTATAAAGCTATTAACACATATAAGAATAGATACAACAACTTTCACTTTTAATGTTAATCTTCTTGTAGGCGTGCAACCTGATCCCATTTCTCAATATCTCGTGGTACGCGTACCACCCACTCCTATTTCATCATGACTCGTGGTAGGCGTATGTCACGACCTAAAATCTAACCACGGTCGTGATGGCGCCTATCATGTTACAAGGCAAAGCTCATTCCCAAAGTATTACTACTTATTTGATTATAAGAATTTAATAAAACATTTTCAATAATTTAATTCCTGATAAACTAAACCAACTCTAAATAATGTAAAATATGAAAACGAGTCCCAAACATTGGGTTGTCACCAAGTGAGGAGCGTCTAAAACTATGAACAAAGAAATATAGCTGTCTAACTGTCCAAAATAAGAAATGAAAAGACGAGTAACAAGGTCCTACAAATGCTGGCAGCTACCTTGCAATCCCCACAGATAGCCAGCCTGAAAGCAACGATCGTCGCACTTTAACTCACCTGGATCTGCACATAAAGTGCAGGGTGTAGTATGAGTACAACCACCTCACCAGTAAAAGAAATAACTAAGGAACTGAGCAGTAGTGACGAGCTAAGTAAAACAATCAAATTATTTATTTTCACAATTTAAAAAAATAAACATGAATAAACAGGTAATTTCCATAACTCAGTAAATACCGCAAAGAAATTTAACAGATAAACGCAACAACAATAAAAGTAAATACAACTTCATAGCAATGTCACTCCATCACTCAGCACTCGTACTCAACACTCAATACAATTTGCGCTCACTGGGGGTTGTGTACAGACTACGGAGGGGCTCCCAAAGCCTAAGCTCTAAGCACGGACAACTCACGTGCACCATATCATTACCTAGATCCGCATGGTCAACTAACGTGCTACACGGACAACTCACGCGCTATGGTATCAATACCTAGACCCGCATGCTCAACTAACATGCTACGCGGACAACTCATGCGCTATGGTATTAATATCCTCAGAACAAGGCCCTCGGGCTCACTCAATCATGTACCTCGCTAGCCTCACCATCATCAACAAATAAGGGGATACAACCCAAATCAAGTATCATAGCATATTAGCAAATAATAGAGACTCATGCAACACATGTACAATAATTTCTATGACTGAGTACAAATAATGTGAGCATGAACAAAGCCTAAGCATGATATCTAACATGAAGGTAGACAAGCTTAACAACAAGTAACTACGTAAATACAAATGATGGCCATCAGGCCTCACAGGATGGACCAAGTCTCCATCTCTTGAGGTATACACCCATACGCCCATCACCTAGCGTGAGTATCACCTCCAAACAATCACACGTTATCAAATTCTCCATGTTTATACCCTCAAACCAAAGAGTTAAAACTATTACTTACCTTAACCGCATAAAAACTTACTCCGGGATGCCCTCATCTCTAGACTCGATCTCAAAAAGCTCTGAGTCTAACCATAATCAAATTACTACTATCAAAATATTCTAAAGAATTGAATTCCACAATAAAAACTATAAAATATAAAAAATACGAAATCGGCCAAAACCTGACCCCCGAGCCCAAGTCTCAGAATCATTCAAAAATGGCAGAATCATAAACCATGTTCTCTCCCAAGTCTAACCATATAAAATTTATCAAAATCGGACTCAGTATGGTCCCTCAAATCCTCATTTAAAACTCTCAAAATTCAAACCGTAACTCCCTCAATTTTACTTTGAAATCATTAATTAAATCTCAAAAATGATGATGGAATCATGAAATATAACAAAAAAAGACTAGAGAATACTTACCCCAATCCACATGGTGAAAATTGCCTAGAAAATCGTCCAAATCCGAGCTACCCAACTCAAAATATGACCGAATGAACAAACCCTAGTTTTTTATATATTTTTCTGTCAGCTATTCTACCTTGTTTCTCATGCCAAACGATCCCAAAACTCGTAGTTTGTATCTCCAATGGATTCCTTGTGAAATTATAGTCAAGTTAGACTTTTGAATCACTCAATTTGACTTTATAGTGAATGAGGTATGTAGATTTTAATATTTGCAAATATTGCAGATTTTTAAATACGCCGCAAGTGGCAATTTCATAATTAAACTGAAAAATCTGGCAACCTAATTCTTAGTAAAATAATCTTAAAATTCGCGTACGATGCCTAAATTCGATCATTCTTTTTGCAACAGGTCCATAATTACGATATCGATCTAATGCTTCAATCAAAAAAAGAAATAACAACTCGTTTGTTCAATATGATATCATTTATGCTTGAAGAAACATCGTCGAAACATAAGAAAAATGAGCGCAACACAATCCAAACCTATTCAAAACTCACCCGAGGTCCTCGGGACCTCAACCAATAATTTAATAAATCATATATCACTACTCAAACTTAGTCGAACCTCCAGAACACCCAAAACAATATCAAAACACCAAATCAACCTCGAATTCAAGCTAAAGAATTTCTAAACTTCCAACTTTCGCCAATTCAAACCTAATTCTACCACGGACCTCCAAATTATATTTCGGATATACTTCTAAGTCTAAAATCACCCAAAGAAGCTAATCCAATCATAAAAGTTCAAATCCGAATTCGTTTACTCATAAGTCAACTGCCGATTGACTTTTCTAACATAGCTTTTTAACTAAGAGACTAAGTATTCATTTCACTTCAATACTAATTCGAACCCAAACCTACCAACTCGATACAGCTAAACAAAACTGATAAATAAGCATAGATGTGGGAAATAAGGCTATAATTCTCAGGACGAATGACCAAGTCATTACATTCTCCCCCTCTTAATTAAACGTTCGTCCTCGAACGAGTCTTAAAACATACCTGGAGTCTCAAATGATATCTTCTCGTCACATTCAAGTGATATGAACTCATCTCGCGGTCATATCATACTCATCATGTATCCATCCAGCCACTATTTTCACTAATAGGGACACTACCAAGCATATAAGTCCACAAGCACGCGCTCACACAATCAGCACCTTAGTGCTCAATCTACTGTCAAAACCCGGCCTCAAATCCTCCAGACTTGCCCAGCACCAACACACAGAAATCACATCTCGCACCTCATCTAGGGAATCACAATTCGTTCATACACAATTGATACCGAGCATTCATGTGCACATACGAGTGCGTGGAAGGAATTCAAAGAGTTACACTTCAAGCTGAATCAATACCGCATGATAAGAATTCAAGAAAGTGAAATTTTCCTAAAGGATTTGCAGTCTCTCGAAGATAAGTATAGACATCACGACCCAAAATCTAACCACGGTCGTGATAGAGCCTATCGTGTTACAAGGCAAGCCCATTCCCAAAATATTACTACTTATTTGATTATAAGAAGTTAATAAAATGTTTTCAATAATTTAATTCCTGATAAACTAAACCAACTCTAAATATAAATAATATAAAATACGAAAATAAGTCCCAAACATTGGGGTGTCACCAAGTCACGAGCGTCTAAAATTATGAACTAAGAAATATAACTGTCTAACTGTCCAAAATAAGAAATGAGAAGAGGAGTAACAAGGTACTGCAAACACTGGCAGCTACCTTGCAATCCCCATATATAGCCGGCCTGAAATCAACAATCGCTACGCTCTAACTCACCTGGATTTGTACATAAAGTGCAGGGTGTAGTATGAGCACAACCACCTTAGCAGTAACAGAAATAACTAAGGAACTGAGCAGCAGTGACGAGCTAAGTAAAACAGTCAAATTATTTATTTTCACAAATTAAAAAACATAAACATGAATAAACAGTAAATTTCATAACTCAGTAAATACCACAAAGAAACTTAACAGATAAATGCAGCAACATCAAAATTAAATGCAAGTTCACAGCTATGTTACTCCATCACTCAGCACTCGTATTCAGCACTCTACACTCAATACGCTCTACGCTCACTGGGGGTGTGTACAGACTTCGAAAGGGCTCCCAAAGCCCAAGCGCTAAGCACGGACAACTCACGTGCTACCATATCAATACCTAGATCCGCACGGTCAAATCACCTGCTACACGGACATCGCACGTGCTATGGTATCAATACCTAAACCCGTACGGTCAACTCAAGTACTACGCGGACAATTCACGCGCTATGATATTAATATCCTCACAACAAGGCCCTCGGTCTCACTCAATCATATACCTCACTAGCCTCACTATCATCAATAAATAAGGGGACACAACCCAAATCAAGTATCATAACATATTAGAAAATAATAAAGACTCGGGCAAACATGTACAATAATTTCTATGACTGAGTATAAATAATGTGAGCTTGAACAAAGCCTAAGCATGATCTCTAACATGAAGGTAGACAAGTTCAACAACAAGTAACTAAATAAATACAAATGGTGGCCAAGAGGCCTCACGAGACGAACTAAGTCTCCATCCCTCTAGGTATACACCCACACGCCCGTCACCTAGCTTGGGTATCACCTCCAAACAATCACATTTTATTAAATTTTCTGTGTTTATACCCTCAAAACCAGAGTTAAAACTGTTACTTACCTCAACCGCATAAAATCCTACTCCGGGATGCCCTCGTCTCTAGAATCGGTCTCCAACATCTTCGAGTCAAACCATAATCAGATTACTACTATCAACATAGTCTAAAGAATTGAATTCCACAATAAAAATACAAAATATTTAAAAAATCCGCCAAAACCCGGCCCTAGGCCCAAGTCTTAGAATCAGTCAGAAATGGCAGAATCATAAACCTCGTTCTCTCCCGAGTCTAACCATATAAAGTTTATCAAAATCGAACTTCATTTGGTCCCTCAAATCCTCATTAAAACTCTCCAAAACTCAAACCCTAACTGCCTCATTTTCACTTTGAAATCATTAACTAGATCTCAAAAACGATAATGGAATCATGAAATATAACCAAAATGGAATAGAGAATACTTACCAAAATCCATATGGTGAAAATCGCCTCGAAATCGTCCAAATCCAAACTCCCCAACTCAAAATATGACCGAACGAATAAGCCCTAATTTTTTTTTTATATTTTTCTGTCAGCTATTCTTCCTCGTTTCTCATGCCAAACGATCCCGAAACTCGTATTTTGTGTCCCCAATGAATTCCTTGTGAAATTCTAGTCAAGTTAGGCTTTTAAATCACTCCATTTGACCTTATAATGAATGAGGTATGTAGGTTTTAATATTTGTAAATATTGCAGATTTTTAAATATGCTGCTATTGGCAATTTCGTAATTAAACTGAAAAAATCTGACAACCTAATTCTTAGTAAAATGACCTTAAAACTCCCATACCATGCCCAAATTCGATCATTCTTTTTGCTACAGGTCCATAATTGCGATATGGATTTAATGCTTCAATAAAAAAAAGAAATAAGAGCTCATTTGTTCAATATAATATCATTTATGCTTGAAGAAATGACGCCGAAACATAAGAAAAACGAGCGAAACACAATCCAAACCTATTCAAAACTCACCCGAGATCCTTGGAACCTCAAACAAGAATTTAAAAAGTCATATATCACTACCCGAACTTAGTCGAACCTCCAGAATACCCAAAACAACCTCGAATTCAAGACTAAGAATTTCTAAACTTTCAATTTTTGCCAATTCAAGCCTAATTCTACCATGAACCTTCAAATTATATTTCGGACATACTTCTAAGTGTAAAATCACCCAAAGAAGCTACTCGAATCATATATTCCAAATCTGAATTCGTTTACTCATAAGTCAACTGCCGATTGACTTTTCTAACATAGCTTTTTAACTAAGAGACTAAGTATTCATTTCACTTCAAAACTAATCCGACCCAAACCTACCAACTCGATACAACTCATAGCTGAACAACACATAAATAAGCATAGATATTCTATAACTCTCAGGACGAACGAACGGGTCGTTATAGCATACCACCTGCTCCCATTTATATCAATATCTTGTTGTAGACGTACCGCCCGCTCCCATTTCTTTCAACAAGATACACAATATAATCCCGGAAAAGGAGCAAGAAAATGTAATAACTTCCCATCAGGGAAACAATAACAACAAATCAAACGTCCCGGCAAGGAAGAGTCAGCTATAACCAATCCTATCCAATTTCTACTTGGCATAGTTAAAAGCAATACTCTGTATCAAGGCTCATCAAACAAGTCTTTCATATAATCAATTAAGAATACACGATTATCAATTTAAGACCCACGACCATGCTGACACCAACATATGGATACTAGTCACCATGTCCATACGTCGTACTCAACACATAACAAGTAGTAATTATGACTCAACTCCTAATCCCTCAAGCCAAAGTTAGACCGAACTATTACCTCGATGTTTTAAACTCAACTCAAGCCTCATAGCTTTACCCCTCGATTCCACCACAAAAACGCTCAAATCTAGTCATACATTAATTAAAAAGATCAACAAGTACTAAATGAATCAATTTGAATGCATAAAAATGAATTTCTCAAAGTTTTGACCAAAAAGTCCAAAACGATCCCGGGCCCACGCGGTCAAAACCAGAGGTTCAAACCAAAACACGGTTACTCATTCCCCCACGAATCCATATCTATGACACATTTCCCCACGAATCCATATCTATGATTTGTTTTGAAATCGGACCTCAAATTGAGGTCTAAATCCCCAATTTTAGAAAAACCTAAGTTCTAATCAAAATTCCCAATTTCACCCATGAAAATCTATGATTTTAAGTTGAAAACATGTTAAATGATGTTAATGATTGAAATAATTGATTAAAAATTGACTTACAAATAATTTGGAATGAAACTTGATCTTGAAAAATCGCCTAAGAGTGTGGGTTTCGAAAGAATAGTGAAAATTCAACTAAGTATAAAATTTGCTGGGCCTCAGATATGGGATTTGCGAACTGCGAACCCCGACCATTTGTGGGAATTGCGAAGCTGAGATCACATTTGCGAACCCTTCCCATTTTGCCAGTTCTCGCATTTGCGAAAGGAAAGTCGCATTAGCAACCACCCTACTTTCGCATTTTCAAAGATCACATTTGCGATCGGTGCCAAAATCCCATAATTCGCAATTGCGAGCTCACAATTGCGAGATAATCCTCACAATTGCGAAAACCACAGAGCTGAGCATACCCGATTTTACAAAGTTCAAAAATGCAATCTGTGGCCTATCTAAAACTCACACGAGCACTCGGGGTTCCAAACTAAACATACACACAACCTCAAGAATATCCTACGGACTTACTCGTGCGATCAAATCGCCAAAATAACATCATATGCATTGAATTAAGCCTCAAAACTCATGATTTCTCGCGAATGTTCATAAAACGTCAAATTTCTATTTGTAAGTCTGAAACACGTCAAATGACGTCTGTTTTCAACCAAACTTTACAGAAAATGCTTAAATTATATATAAGAATTGTAGGTAGCGCCGGAACCAAAATATGGACCTAATACCCTAGTCTTCTATTCAAATTTCATTTCCATTTTTCCTTAATTAAATTCTAGAAAATAATTTCACTCAAAATTTTATTTTTCGGGCTTGGGACCTTGAAATTCGATTTGGGCACACGCCCAAGTCCCATATTTTCCTACGGACCCTCCGGGACCGTTAAATTATGGGTACGGGTCCGTTTACCCAAAATATTGACCGAAGTCATATTTAAACATTTTATATCAAAATTTAGCATTTTTCTCACAAAATTTATATTTAAGCTTTCCGGCTACGTGCCCGGACTATGCACGCAAATTGAGGCAAACCTAAATGAGGTTTTCAAGGCCTCGGAGAAGTAGAACGAATAAGAAAACAGATGATGATACTTTGGGTCATCACAAGGAGCATATTGGCATTGTAGTACTGATTTTGATCGTTTCTAGCTGTTTATGTCTTCCGCTTATTCTGTTATTGTTAATCTTTAAATTATTGATTTCCTGTCAATTTAAGTTGTTAAAAAGGATTAAAATGAAAGAGTTAGAATGTTTATATTTCGTGGCTTGCCTAGCTTCTACGAGTAGGCGCCATCACGACTCTCTAGGGTGAAAAATCCGGGTCGTGATAATGGGATGTAACAATTAACCTACAAAATGTATAAAAATACAAAAAAATATGCAAATTTTATATATTTTTCTACTATTATTTTTACAGTAGCTATATTGTGCCATTTTCTCATTGAAGTTTGGTTTGAAGATAAAAATGTGTTTGGCCATACATTTTCAAAACATATTTTTTAACTTTATTTCAAAAAACATGTATATAATTCTTAAGTTTTGGTATTTTGTCCCAAAATCAGTAATGGGGAGATTTTAGGATTTTAGGATTTAAAAATTACCAATATGTGGGCAAAATTTATGGCCAAACATAAATTTTAAAAATAAATTTCAAATTAATTTTGGCCAAACGAAGCCTAAATATTTTCTGGATTATATTTGAGAGACCAAAATGGACATACCCTCAAAGATAAGAGACAACATCGGCCAAAAGCTCAGTTTATTTTATATAATAATGTTTGATTGAATGTTAAATTGAAATAAGTAATTTGCATATAAAGTAAATATATATAGTTATTGTTCTTTAATATATAACAAATATCCTTAAATTTGTTTATCTTTAACATTTCATAATATTCTTATAACAATAGCATATATAATGAAAAATTTTAAATTTAAAAGTGCAAAAAGTAATTACTCTATTTTTTTATAATTCAAAAAGGTTTCATATTAGGTTTTTCAGTTTAGACAATTAAGAGTTGTGTTGGAATGAATATGATCTCGTCTTCCTTAATTAAAAAAATTTAAGTTAGAGCTTCAAAAATGAAATAAGAAACAACAAGAAAGAAATATTGAGCTCCATCACCGCACTTGACTGAAATTAGCGAATTGCACACTTCTGCATGAACTCTTCCACGTGCCCTTTCCCTCCTTCACTTTCTCTTTCTCTCACTACACTCACTACATTTGATTTCCATTAGTATTTTAATACAATTTAAAAATTATATTCAGCAACTTTTTTTTTCAAGAAATCAAAAAACCAGGCACCCTTCCTCTTTCATCTCTACAATTTGATAGTGACCCACGCAGCTTTCTTCCTCCATTTTGTTTGCTTCACCTTCTCCGATACAGCACACATTTTTCTGCAAAATCTCTCAGAAAAAATTGCAACAACAAAAAAAAAATTGCATCTTTTTATGGCATATCAGCTGCAAAAAATATAGAGATTAGCAAGAAAGTGCTGTTCTTGTTTTGTCAGATATTTTCCAGTTCTTGAATCTTGGTTACTGAATACATATATTTGCTAAAAAACCCTTTTGATTTGCCTATATTTTTTTTAAGCCCCATTAGGGTTTATTTGAGGTTCAAAGCAGCTGTTAGTAGTATTGGCCTATTGAGTTTTCTGGGTTTGTATAGTAGCTCAATGTAGAAAAGGATAAACCGTAGAATTAAAACAGCATCAAGATTTGGTTTTTGAGAAGAAAACAAATATTGAATTTGATTTGCCTTATTTGTGTAAACCCGTTAGGGTTAATTGGGTCTTTTTTTGGTTTGTATTGTAGCTCAATGTAGAGAAGGATAAAGCCTACAACCAGAACAGCAATTTGAGGTTTTTGGATTGAAGCAAGATTTGGGTTTTTGGTAAAAAGATCGAATTTTTATTTGTAAAGATAGAAATATATGTAAGTATTGGATTATGGCTTTTGATCAGAATTCAATTCCCAAAGATTTGCGCCCGTTGAACATTCTTAGGACAGTGCCAGAAGACTCTGGTATTGCTTCTGTGACCATGTCTGGTAGACCCGTTGATGGGTTTTATGGTAACCCGACGCGGGATGTTGGAGGTAGTCCTGGAACTATACCTGGGGTTTATTACCCTACCACTGTAGCGGATGCTGGGTTTGTAGGATTAGGGTTTACCAATGCCGGCCCAGGAGCGACCTGTTGGGTCCCACAGGTTGTGCCTTCTCAGCCTCCTAGTGTTGTTAGTGTTGGCGTTATGAATTCGGGAAGTGGGTCGTCGAAGAATCTGCATTTCGGGGCACGTGTTGGTAGTAATGCGTCTGATCGTGCTAGTGATGATGGTGGTGATGATTCGGTGTCGGGGAGGAAAGTTAAGTTTTTGTGTAGTTTTGGGGGGAGGATAATGCCGAGGCCGAGTGATGGCACATTGAGATATGTGGGTGGACTGACTAGGATTATTAGTGTTAGGAGGGAGGTGAGTTTTGCTGAACTGGTTCACAATATGGTAGATACTTATGGGCAGGATGTGGTGATTAAGTACCAGTTGCCTGATGAGGATCTTGACGCGCTAGTTTCTGTTTCTTGTCCGGAAGATCTTGAAAATATGATGGATGAGTACGAAAAGTTGGTTGAAAGAGCGTCAGATGGGTCTGCTAAATTGAGGGTGTTCCTGTTTTCGGCTTCAGAGCTAGAATCGTCGGGTGTGGTGCAATTAAGAGATCTGCAAGATAGTGGACAGAGGTATGTCGAGGCAGTGAATGGGATTGGTGATGGGTTTAGTGGAATTGGTATTACTAGGAAAGGGAGTACGGCTAGTGCGGGTTCCACCCAGAATTCAGAATTTAGTGGCTCTGAAGCTGTTGATAGCTTAGCCAATGGTCAAGGGGAGCGTAGAGGCATACCTGCTGTTGACGCACTATCAGCTAGTGGGACTTCTGCTACCTCTCAAGAACCTGCTTATCGATTGGTGTATACAGATGCAAATCCTGCAACTCATGCCGATGCTCCTGTCACTCCAATGACCATTCCATTAGCCGTTCCCGGGCCAGAGCCAAGCTTATCTGCTCAGTCGGAGAATGCGTTAGAGAAATCTGTGCCTGTCGCTGCTGCACAGCAGCGACAGATGGGTTATGATATGCAGCAAACAGGAGTGACTTATCCAGGAACTACACCATATGTCCCGACTTATGTGGATCCTCAAAGGGAGAACCTAAACCGTGCAGATTATGTTCAAATACCTTCCCAGATGGGATTTCCGAGGCAGCTTTTGGGAACTGTTGGGCCAGTAATCAATCAGCAGCATATAATTGCTGGTGCTCCGACTCAGCAGTTTGTCCCTGCTCTTCACATGACAATGACTCCTTCCGCTCATGTCAGTATGAATCCTAACATGGTTCCCTCACCGATTCAGCCCCAACATGTTAGGTTTGAAAATTATCCTGCAGAAGGCACAGTGGGGCCGAGAGTTGTGCATTTCCCTGTTGACCAAGGATATAGTGCTTATCAGCATCAGGTCCCTCCTGCAGCTTACGGATGGCACCAGATTCCGCAGTCTCAGCAGGCACCGCTTTCTGAAGGCCAGGTGCCTCCGTCACTGGTTACTGGTTCTGAGGCGTTATCCCGGTTTGATGACTGTCTAATGTGTCAAAAATCGCTGCCCCATGCACACTCAGATACAGTAGCAGTGGAACAAAGAGAGAGTCCTGCAAGCATAACGTCTGATTTTAATTCAGTGTATCATAGCCTTAGATTGGATGAAAGGGGTCGGCCTATTCACCGAGCTGTTACAACCGGAACGTTAGGTGAGGGGGCTGTTGAACAACAAGGAGCTTCTGTTGGGCAAAGAATTGGGGGTCAAGCTGAGGCAGTTGGGGTCTCACAAAATGTTGATAAACAGTATGAATATGATAGGAACCTCCAAAAGCCTGAGTTTGTGTCAGAGCACCCAAAGGTGTCAGTTCCCCAAGGTATGATAGGGTTAACGGGTATGATGCAATCACCTTTTGGAGTTTTTGTTGGTGCTGTTCCTCAACCGTACCATGTTAATGCCACTGAGCAGCTTATGGTTTCACCACAGTATCAGATTAAACAAGAAGTTGCTGCGAACAAACCAGTCAATAATGATTTCCTTAAAGTTGGAGTCGCGCCTGGTCAAATAGTGGATAACTTAAGTGGCGAATCTCCCAAAAACTATGGTGGAAACACTCCTGCCATGCTTCCAAAAGAAGATGATGTAGAGTCCTTAACGGCTTACAACCACTTGAGACAAATTGAAGGAAGAATGGAAAATCTCCTGATAAACCCCGCTGAAGTGTTAGCACCACCTAATGAGCAGAGTAAGCCAACTGTTGATAACTTTAGAAGGGAAGACATGTTGAATAACAGAGTTCAACAGTTTGGTGGGAGGGAAGGATATCCAGGTTTGGTTACAAGTAACGTGAATCCAAATGAAATACCAGCTTCTTCAAATGACGCTCCTTTCATGCATAACATTCGCGCCGCAGAAGGATATGAAGTGTCTTCCCATATAACTGCCAATGCAACAGAAAGAACTCCAGCTATTGGTGAATGGAAAGATGGGGCCCAGCATTTCCAGCAAATGTTGAGTCCTAAAGCTACAGAAATAGCCGTACTTGATGGTACCCCACCATTTGTACAGGAAAGCTCAAATTCTTTATATAGCAACCAGGATCCTTGGAGTTTGCAACATGATGCTCATTTCCCTCCTCCTAAACCTAGTAAACTTCAGCTAAAAAAGGAAGCTGCTGGCACCAAGGATTACTCTGGCGAGAATCGTTTTGGCAATAACATTGAGTTGCCAACTGTTACTAATGGGGGTTTGCAAACACAAATTCGGTTGGAAGATGGAGCTTGCCTGCCTTCAGGTAATACAGATTTCAGTTCAGATCAATCACGGTCCACGAAAGGTGAGAAGCCTCGATTTCTGGATTTCTAGGCCGTCTTATGTTTTTGCAGTCCTAACTTTTTCTTTTCCTCTTTGCTGTCGAAGGCTCAGCAGAGGAAATGATCAAGCGAGATCTTCAGGCTGTTGCCGAGGGTGTCGCCGCTTCTGTTCTTCAGTCATCAACTCCATCTAATGCTGACCTTTCCATATCTTCTACTCAACTGAATGCTGAATTTGAAAGCGCAGATACCGGAAAGGACACCAAAGATAAATTTGAGGTCTTAAATTCTCTCACACAATTACACGTGCTACTATGCAAGTTGTTCATAATCGGTGTCTTGTATCTTATCTTTGCCTGTATTGCTAATCCGCTAGCAATCTCTATTCAGGAAACTAAGACTCAATTTCCAGAGAGAGCAAATTTTGGATTTCCTGTTTCAGATGGCATTGGACGCTTGCAGGTTCGACATCTCTTGTCCAGTGCAATTTCCATAATTTGTTAGCCTTAACTGAAAAAATGAAATGATCTTTTACTGTCTCTGCCACTTTGCAGTGTTTTTAATTTTCGCCCCACTTTTTTTCTTAATAAGTGCATTCATTTGAATAGATTATAAAGAATAGTGACCTCGAGGAGATGCGAGAATTGGGTTCTGGTACATTTGGCACTGTTTATCATGGAAAGTGGAGGGGTACTGATGTTGCAATTAAAAGGATTAATGATAGGTGTTTTGCTGGGAAAGCTTCAGAACAAGAGCGCATGGTTGGTATCTTTTCTCTTTCCTTCTGTTCACCGCTTCTTGTCTATTTCTTTGTCTTTTTTCTTTCTCCCTGCACCTGATATTTTAACCAATTTATTGAAGATCTTTGCATCATTTGTTGATGTACATTTTTTTTTTGGCTGTGCTTATCTTTTTATTAGAGGGATGATTTCTGGAATGAGGCCATCAAACTCGCAGATTTGCACCATCCGAACGTTGTTGCATTCTATGGTGTTGTGCTAGATGGTCCAGGTGGCTCAGTGGCTACTGTTACAGAATATATGGTTAACGGGTCCTTGAGAAATGCTTTGCAGAAGAATGAGAGGTAATCTTTCATTTGTAATCCGCTTGACTTCCATGGATTAAGCTGAGTATTTGTTTATTGGCGATTCTTACTTCCATTGAATTTTGGGTTAAAAGTTGATAGGTTTGGCCTCTACTATGGTTTCAGGGATTAAAAACATGGTGGTATAAATTCCTGTCTTTGCATTTTTAGGCTATTGTAGGTTAAAGTCCAACTGATTTTAAGGAAGGTTTTTCCTGCAAACCATGTGGTAATAGAGTGGTTTTCTTGTACTTAGTTTGTGGGTGAGTAGGTCACTTTCATGATATTCTCCTGATCTTTGCGAGATCAGAAAGCCGTCTGTTTTGATTTTGATTGATGTCTTCAGCTTGAGCACTTGGAGTCCTCTTATACATTAAAGTTTTATACTATTAGTGGCGTTAACATAAAAAAATGGGATGAGCAAAAGCATGGCATACTGTTCTCAGGAATCTG
Organism: Nicotiana benthamiana; assembly: GCA_034376525.1. Lineage (NCBI taxonomy): Eukaryota > Viridiplantae > Streptophyta > Magnoliopsida > Solanales > Solanaceae > Nicotiana > Nicotiana benthamiana. The sequence continues at coordinate 104,597,922 of CM067330.1, forward strand.
GATAAGCGGAAACGCCTCGTTATCGCGATGGATGTTGCATTTGGAATGGAGTATTTGCATGGGAAGAATATAGTGCACTTTGACTTGAAAAGTGACAATCTGTTGGTTAATCTCCGTGATCCCCACCGTCCAATATGCAAGGTTAGTCATAGCCAAGAGACGCTTTTATTTGTCAGTTGATAAAAAACTGTGCAGAAATGTTAAAGATTTAGTAGCCAATTATCTCAACAAGGGGAAGGGGTGCTAATCCTTCTCTAGCAAATTCAATTACATGTTGACATCACATAGAGACTAATTCAACTTTTATGCACAGTTAGATCCACAGGGTAGAAGATCGCTGATGGTTAATTGTTAGACATATTTCGGTGAAACATCATCTGATAATATCTGCAGTTGGTTATATTTTTTATGGTAGGCAGAATTGTTTGGTAATAATTAGAGGATTTTTTTTTTGGGAATCCTGGTGTACCCATGAGTTAAGTTTTTTACATGTACCCATGAGTTTCAGCTTTGCATTTGAATCACTTGGAAAGCCTTGGTGCTTTTCTAACTTGTCAAAAATAATAAGAAAAAAAGGAAAAGAAACGCCTTGGTTGGTGCTTATCTACACTTTTCGCCCTTGATAACATTGATCCATGGCTTGCGTCACTTGCATGTATCGCCACTACCATCTATGGCATTGGTTGTATAATCATCATGTTATCGTTATCATCATGGGCATCATTGTTGTCATCCTTAGTTTATCGCAGTGTTTTGGAGAGCGCAAAGCGCAAAAAAGCGACAAGGGCTCGCCTCGCTTCAAAAGTGAAGCGCAAAGCGAAGCGCACGCTTTATTGAAGTGAAGCTCAATTCTTAAAAAACATAATGTAAAATTATAAATAATCAAAAACATCAATTTAAATACTTAAAAGTAGGTACTAGGTAGCACCAAATCATCCACAAATCATAGGACAAGCAAAATCAAAGCTACTAAATTACTAGAAGTCAATCTAACATCTTATTTTATATGCTTAAATAAAATATATATAATAATTAAATATATATATGCTGAAAATATGATAATAATACAATAATTATATATATGTATATATATATATATGCTGAAAATATAATAATAATTTTATATGTTGAAATAAAATAATAAATGAAATACAATAATTAAAGATATTTATATATATGCTACATAATCGAAAAGGAAAAAAAGAGGAAAAAGTCGACTGCCAGTCGAGGTCGACATGGTCTGAAACAGAGAGAGAAAGAAGAAGAAGAAGAAGAAGACCGACGGTCGACTGGTCTGAAGAAGAAGAAAGAAAAAAAGAAAAAAACGAAGAAAGGAGAAGAAAATAGCCGGAACACTAGTTTCCGGCGACTGAAGAAGAAGAGAGACTGGTCAGCTCTATTTTTGAGCAAATTAGGTATTTTTGAGACCAATTGTTCTTTTTAATTTCAGACCAATTGTTTTCCAAACACTGGTTTATCGTGATTGTTTTGTCATCCTTTTGCCTTACTAGTGCCGCTAAATAGAGAAGGGGAGCCTTGGCGTAACCGGTAAAGTTGTTGCCATGTGATCAGGAGGTCACGGGTTCGAGCCATGGGGATAACCTCTTGCAGAAATGCAGGGTAAGGCTGCGTACGATAGACCATGTGGTCCGGCTATTCTTCGGACCCCCCCGCATAGTGGGAGCTTTAAATGGACCATGCTTCATTATAATTTCTTTAACCTTGTTATCTTTTTTCCGTTCACTTTTCCGTTGAGAAAGAATAGCAGTACCCACTGTATTCTTCAAAAAGGGAATTGCAGCAAGTAGTATGCACTCTTAAATTTCAGAATCATCTCTTATCTTGTGCTTAACCATTTAAACACAAAAGCAGTCCATTGCCAATCATAAAAACTCCTGTCATATTGTCTGTCTGTTTCACTTTGGTATGACTGGAAATGTTTCCTTCTCGTTTTAGGTTGGTGATTTGGGGCTATCCAAAGTGAAGTGTCAAACACTAATCTCAGGCGGTGTACGTGGAACTCTCCCCTGGATGGCACCAGAACTTCTCAATGGAAGCAGTAGTCTTGTCTCTGAGAAGGTATTGAGAAGTAGTAGTTAATTTTATTACTTTGAGAAGTATTAATTTCCAGAAGGTATAGAAGAGAACATTTTTAACTCTTTCTTTGCTGCTTGTTTTTGTAGGTTGATGTGTTCTCCTTTGGAATCGTGATGTGGGAACTTCTTACGGGAGAAGAACCATATGCCGAGTTGCACTATGGAGCTATCATTGGTAATGTTGCTGTAGTCGCAATATCTTTCATTCCTTGTTAACTTCCAGATACTCTTTTTCAACTTCAACTGCAACTATTGTCCAAAACGGACGCGGATTGGAGGATACTCATGGAGAGGTGTTGGTCAGCTGAACCATCGGAAAGGCCTAGCTTTACTGAGATTGCCAATGATTTGAGAGTGATGCAATCTAAGCTCCCTCCCAAAGGACAAAACCAACAATCACCTCCTTCAGCAAATACCAACCAAGCTAAAAATTGATATTCTACATTTCTGTTATAGTTTTTTTCCTACCATGATTGACATGTGGAAGCTAAAGTTGGTATATAGATTTAGCTTATAAATGTAACAAAAATTATAGTGGTGTCTTGCTTTTGTTATCTGGTACTTAGATTTCCATCTCATTCCATTTAATTGTTGGATTTTTTTTTAATTATTGGATTAATTTAGCATTCTACTGCAATCTAACGTGACTGTCACATATAGTGACCAAATTGATGTACATGGCATAAACAACTCGTTATTTTCTTTTTTCGTTCCATTTCTTTTAATATATGCATTCTAATGAACTAGATTGGAATTGAACAGAGGCAGATCCAAGGTTTAAATTTTATAGGTTTAACTTTTAAGATTCTTATCATATTCGTTATATTTTTTAAGTTATGGGTTAATGTCTACTATTTATTACAATTTTAATGAAGTTTTACGCATAGATTTATGATTCATGCCAAAAGTTATAGGTTCGGTTAAATTTTTATCTAACATTGTGATGCACATTACATATTGTTTTGTGAATTGACATATGATTCCTCTTCCTTTGTGGGGCGAAGGGGGGGACAGGCAACTAAATATGATGAATATGGTTGAATGTTTGTGTTAGGCTATAATAATAAGAGTTCTCTATAACATTTATATATGACAATTACTATAAAAGTCAAGTTTTCTTTTTGAAATTAATATTTATATTATATTGTAATACATATCCTTTATAACAATACTTTTCTATAGCAGTCAAAAAAATATCTGAACAAACGACATCGTTATAGAGAAGTTTGACTGTACTAGAATTTTTGAAATTGGGAATTTCAGTGGTTACTTTGAAAATTATGAAATTGTGAAGCCTATCATAGCTGAATCTTCCAGTATTTAGTAAAGCCAATTTAATGCAAAAGTCGACTATTTGAAAGTTTAGCTACTATTCAAAGAAGGGAAAAATGAGGGAGCACATTACACGGTTCAGTTTATCAAATTTAACTGGAAAACAAACAAACATGAAGAGGAAAAAGCTTATCTTTCTTGCCTATGTTCACGCTTATCATTAATCATAGTCGAACCTAAACCTGTCAAACGGGCTGGGTCGGACCGGTATAAACCGAGATCGGACCGGCCCGGTTATTGAGGGGCCGGGTGGGCTGGGTTCGGAGGGAGGGTTGGTCTGTTTGTTTTTTTGTAGTTGGAACCGGACCGGTACTAATGAACAGTGGAACGAACCGGGTAAACCGGCCCGGCCCAGTACAACGGTAATTTTTTTAAATTTTCTGAATTTTTTGGGGCCCACAAGACCGTTGGCAACGATCAAAATTGGTCCAAATCCGTTGGCCAACGGATATTTTTGCAAAATTAGCCATTTTTTTGGTTATTTTATTGTATTTATTAATTTAAAATATTAACCATTCTTAAAATCTATAAATACCCTCTCCCTCTTCTTCATTTCTTCACTCAAAATTCTTATCTCAATCTCAATTCTCAAATTCTCAATTTCTCTCTTCCCTTCAATTTGCAAGATTTCATATTCTAATTTTATAATTTTTATTTGGCTCTCTTTTCTTGAGTTTAATTTACCGAAAATTATCATTTGAAAATTGAAATTCGAAGTTTGAAGTTCAAAGTTAATATACTTGGTTGATGTTTGTTCGTGATAACACCGGAATTGCGTAATCAAGTGCTCAATTTATTGTCGAATTCGGTGCACTCCCTCCAACTCTTTTTCTTATTTAATATTGTAATTGCATATTTAATTTTAGCTTATACTTTAATTTTTACAATATGTTTAATGCCGCTAAAAGAGGGTTTAGAAAAGTTACTGGTAGGGGTAGAAATAAAAAAAGAGGTAGTCCTGTAGCTTCCGCTAGTAATAGTAATGACCCAATAACACATATTTCTGAATCATCGCCTAATGATAATGTAGAGATAGATTATGAACAATTACAAGAAGATTTTGGAATAGAAGATAATGATTGGAATAGAAGATGAGATACCACCTACACCTACTAGTGGAAATGTTGGTAGTATTGGAGTTGGAGTTGCTAGTGCTACAAGGGGTAGTAGACCACCAGTGGCTCCGACTTCTAATCGTAAAAGAAGAAGTCCGGTATGGAAATTTTTTGAAATAATAGAAGGTACTAATAGAGTTAAGTGCAAACTTTGTAACGAAACTTTTAAACATTTGACCGGAGGAAATTTAGGGGGGACTGAGACACTTACAAGACATATGAGATCTGACAATCCCATAGAATGGGGCAATAATGGGGATGAAAGTCAAACAACTATTAACCCTACTACTGGAGGTCTAGTAAAATATGATAAAATGAGGAATCGTGAAGAATTAGCAAAAATAATTGCTTTGGGTTGTCTACCTTTTTCTTTTGCTTCTTCATCGTATCTTATTATGTATATTTAAAGGATTCACAATCCTTTATTTAAAGGTAGCCCTAGAAGTACTTGTATAGCAGATATCTTTAGACTTCATGGACAATATCAAACATACATACGTTATTTTTTTAGTCACATTCCTTCTAGAGTATGTCTAACTTCTGATATTGGCCATGCTGTTAATGGAAATGATTATTTGATAATTACATGTCATTGGATAAATGATAATACTTGTATGCAAAAACGTATTATCGCTTTTAAAGATGATGAAGATCAGAGTCAGACTGCTACGTTTATAAGTAGTACTATTGTTGAAGTTATTGAATTTTATAATCTAAACCAAAAAGTTTTGTGTATGTCTTTTGATAATGCTTTAAACAATAATGCTGCAGTTTCAATTTTAAAATTGCACTTGCAACCACCTCTTGATGATATTTTTTATGTTAGGTGTGCATGTCATGTTTATAATTTAATTGTTAAAAGTGGCCTTGATTTATTTTCAGTTGAGATTACTCATGTTAGAAGAGCAGTTGGTGTTATTCAAGGAAATAATAGACAATCTAGCATAAAAGAATTTAAGACTAACTGTGTCCAGTATAACCTTACACCTAGATTCATGCCAGACGAAATTGTTACTAGATGGAATTATACATATATATTTTTAAAATGTTGCTATAAAAATAGATTTCCAATAAGTGAAGTTGCTAATGCACATTGTACTGATCCTAAGCGTATGTTAACAAGTGATACTTGGGAGGTCATTAATGATGTTGTTAAATTTTTACATAAATTTTATACTGCTACTGTTGTGTTTTCTGGCGCATATTACCCCACTGTTACTATGGCTTTAGTACATATAGCTGAAATTTCTTTTCTACTATCTGAATTTAAGAAGAAAGAAAAATATAAGGATGTTGGAAAAATGCAAGCGAAATTCAAAAAATATTTCTTTCCAGTTCCTCCGATTTACTTAATTGGTGCAGTTTTAAATCCTTCTATTAAAATGTCTTATTGTCACCAATTAATGAATGCTTTATATACTTATATGCAGATTGGAGAAACTGAAACCCCAAATTTATATGATTCTATGAACAAGCTAAATGAATATTTACAACAACTATACAATTATTATGTAAATGAATGTGATAATACTACTCGTGCTTTTGGCAATGTTAATCCCGCTATGCAATGTAGCAGTTCTGTTAATGTGAATGATGAAGGCCTTGATAGTTTTAATATTTTTTTCTACATTTTCTAACACTCAAACCAGTAGCAGGAATATTGATGAGCTTCAATTCTACTTGCAGAAGCAAAAAGGAGCCTCGCACAAAGGAATTTTCACCGTTGGGATGGTGGCATGAAAATGAAAAGCAATTTCCAGTACTTTTCGCTATGGCGGGACGTGCTGAATGTGCCAATTTCTACTGTTGCATCGGAGAGTGCATTTAGCCAAGCAAGACAACAACTTGGACACACCCGCCACTCATTGGGAAGCAATGCTTTGGAAGTTTTAGTATGTTTCAGAGATTGGATTAGATCGGAACGAAGAAATCAAGGAAATGAAGATGTTGATAGCCCAGAAGACGAGGAACTTGGAGATATATTAACCCATGGAAACCCATACGAATTTAACACGCTAGAAGAAGGTCAATCGGTTCATATTGATTATGATGAACTTACTAGGGCGATGCAAACATTTGAAATTACTACTTTACTAGTTTACTTGTTAGAAAAAATGTAAACATTTCAATTTCTACTTTTTCAATTTGAAATTAATAAATAAAGTAGCACTTGTAATAAGTGCAATTTTTTCTCATCTTACTTGTATTCATTAAATTATTACAAAGTATTAATATAACTTAATAGTTATACTATACATAATTCCAAAAAAAGTGAAAAATATACTAAACCCGGCCCAGCCCTGTCCCCTCAACCCGTAACCCGTATGGTTCAATTTTTACCCGAACTAACCTAGCCCGCTACGAATCCGTTACCGTGCAACCCAGCTCGGAACTCGGATGGGTAAAAAAAAATTACCTGGCCCGGCCCGGTTGGCCCGTTAGACAGGCTTAGTCGAAACGTGTGTCACTTAAATTGGATTAACTTCTTTTGCAACCAAAAGAATCAATAGAATTGTATTCGATATATGGTTCTTGAACACATGTACTTTCTTTTTGGGACTATTTGTGAAGGAAAAGAGTTGTTTTCTTCTTAACAGAACGAAAAATGATTTGAGAATAAAAATGAAACTCAGAATCAATGTGCTCGTCCAGGAAAAAAGCCCCTAACAACGCTAAAATATCATGGTATAGCCAGTTTTTACATTGGTCAATTAAAAACAGCCAGTGTTTACCAAGTCAATGAAAAATAGTCATTATTTTTGTGCAATAGGGACCGGTCCAGTATAATATAGGGAGTTCTGGTGCATTTGTGTACGAACTCCAGCATATTATGCTGGACCGGTATACTTTGCTAACTCATGTAAAATTTGCGGGATACTGGAGCACCTGTGCTCCAAACTCCAGTATATTATACTGGACATTTATGCTTGCTGGAACTTCCGTAAAATATACGGGAGTTCCAGCATAATTATGCTCGAAGTCCCGTAAAATTTGCGGGAGTTCCAGCATAGTTATCCTGGAATTCCCATAAAATTTGTGGGAGTTCTAACATACTTATGCTGGAACTCCCGTAAAATTTGCGAGCGTACTTTTCGGATTTTGAACAGTATTTTCGCTCAGATTTATCTTTACATAAAAAGTGGCTAAATTTCGATGACTTTTGAAACTTGGCTTTTTTTCAACGACCAGTAATAAATCTGACTATTTTTAAATTTCTCACCCTAACAACGCCAAAAAAAGAAAAGAAAAAAAGAAAAGAATAGTTGAAGACGACTTAACTATAGGAGACTACCCCTCGTCTCGTGTCTAGGAACATCTTCATACAATAATATGATCTCAAATATTGCAAATTCATTGGCTTGTCAAAATTGTTGTGGATGGGCCCTTTACACCTACTACAATTTCATTAGATTTCATGCCATCAACTAATTTTTATAAAGACTTAAGAGTTGATGGAAAAACTCTATATTGTATTGAATAGCAAGCTGAGTATATATAGAAGTTTTACTTATGACTACTCCTTGTACTAGGAGACTTATTCAACGTAAAGTCTGTCAAAATAAACTAACTGATAGATACTCTCAATGAGAGGATAACATTAGATCTACTTGTGTAACTAAAAGGATAAACATAAAAGATAAAGACTACTGGATGAGAATCTGTAACAATCTAGTAAGAGGAACTGGTGTTCCAATACGCCCCTCTCAAGAGGATATGTGGCACTAAGCCTAACTTGAAAATATTTCGGTCAAAGGCCGGCTTGGCAAGGGCTTTGGTGAGCGTATCAACAAGTTGGTCGGCAGAGTGAACATGAATCACTCGAACCAACTTTTCTTCAACATGGTTGCGCACAAAATGAAAATCCACCTCAACATGTTTTATGCGACTATGAAGGACAGGATTCTTGCTTATGTAAGTGACACCAATGTTGTCACAGTAAATTGTAGAGATATCTCTGGCTGGGAGCTGCATCTCAAGTAATAGGTTTCTTACCCACAGAAGTTCAGCAAGAGCATTGGAAACAACTCTATATTCGGCTTCAGTTGATGAGCGAGCTACAGTCTTCTGCTTTTTTGAAGACCAGCTAATGGAGTTTGGGCCAAGAAACAAAATATAACCAGATGTTGAGGATCTGTCAGTGAGATCTCCAGCCAATTCGGCATCAGAAATACATGGGCAAATTAAAGTCAAACTTGGGGGACAGGCGCAAGCCAAATTGAAGTGTACCACGAAGGTACCTGAGAACACGTTTCATAACCTTCCAATGAAGATCAAATGGTGATTGCATAAACTGGGACAATTTATTGACTGCATAGGCAATGTCCAGCCTCGTAAAAGACAAATATTGAAGTCTGCCTAGGACTCGGCGATAGCAAGTTGCATCTGTTAACTGCGCCCCATCATTGAGTTTGAGTAACTCGGAGGCACTCATTGATGTTTTCACGCTCTGCAGTCAGACATCAATTCATCACTTAGGATCTCATTGACATAATTGGCTTGGGATAGAATAATTTCATCAGAACTTCGAATCACCTCAACACCAAGAAAATAATGAAGATCACCCAAGTCTTTAATTGAAAAGCGGGAGGCAAGAGAAGCTATAACCTCATTCACAGTGATAATATTGCTGCAGGTAACTATGATGTCGTCAACATACACCAAAACAAAGATGAGTCCAGCATGGTTGTGCCTAATGAATAAGGAGTTATCTGATTCAGTCTTGACAAATCCCATTGCGGAAAGATGGCCTTTGAGTGCATTATACCAAGCCCAAGGCGCTTGCTTCAGGCCATAAATGGCCTTGCGCAACTTACAGATATGGGTCGGATAATTATCACAAGTAAAGCCCAGAGGTTGAATCATGTATACCTCCTCTTCAAGGTCACCTTGAAGGAATGTATTGTTAATCTCAAGTTGACGGAGAGGCCAGTGAAATTGAAGGGCAACAACAAGAATGATTCACAGTAGTGGATTTGACCACCGGACTGAAAGTCGAGTGAAAATCAACATCTCTGATTGAATCCTTTCGCAACCAATCTCGCTTTATAACGATCATCTGAACCATCCGCCTTCATTTTAATCCTGAAAATCCACTTGCAAGAAACACCATTTTTAGATGGATAACTTGGAACTAATTCCCATGTACCATTATTCAGTAAGGCATCAAATTCCTGTTTCATTGCTACTTTCCACTCGAGATGTTTCTGGGCTTGTTTGAAGGTATGAGGTGTGATGATGGGATTGAGGTGAGCAAGGTAGTCAAAAATTTATTTTGGCTTATGAATATTATTTTGGGACCTGGTGATAATGCGATTTGGGGGTGTGGGGCAGGGAGGTGGAGATGGGTTAGCAAGTTGTTCTTAAAGTGGTGTGATGGTAGATGCTTGAGGAAGCAGATTTGCTGGTGAATTTTGGTTGGCAGAGCGGCGTCGATAGACTAGGAGAGGGGGTGACGGACTTGGGAATTTATTGGGCAGTTTTAGAGGTGAATTTGCTGGAGAAGAAGAAGAAGGTACATATAAAGGTGGGGCTAGGCAGCGGGAATCTTGGGGGGATAAGAAATTGGAGAGAGATGGAGACTTACCTGAACCAGAAGTCTGTGACGAGCCTGAGTCCACTGATGCTGCTGGTGTGTCGCCGGAAAACATGGAGGGATGAGTTTGTGGTGTAGGAGATGGATGGGAGGGGGACTCTGTTGAAGCAGGGAAGTAGATTCTCTATCGTTGTTTGTGGATATTAAAATAGGATGGGGAAATTCTGATATTATTGGAAGTGTAGGGGTGGATCTAAAATTCTACCTATGTACAAGTTTATGTCATTCCAGATGATGTGATTTAAGTGCAATATTAGAGAATAAACTTTTAAAGGGAAAAATATTCTCAAAAAACTGCACATCACGAGACAGATACATTTTGGCAGAAATTGGATCAAAGCACTGATGACAGTGATGACTTAGAGAAAAACCTAGATAGACACATGGTGCGGACTTTGGTTCAAGTTTATTCTTCGAATAAGGTTTTAGCCATGGATAATATAAACACCCAAAAATTTTATGTGAGTCACAATTGGGTATTTCACCAAATAATTTTTGAAATAAAGACATATTATTTAAAAATGATGTTGGAAGGCGATTAATCAAATAAACAGCATGATGACATGCAAATGACCAAAAAATTAGTGGAAGTGAAGCCTCATGAAGTAGTGTTCTTGCAGTTTCGATGATATGTCGGTGTCGTCGCTCTGCAAGAGCAACTCTTTGAGGCGTATATGGTGAGGTAGAGAGATGTTCGATACCATGAAGAGAGGGATATGGATCAAGACTTTTATATTCTCCTCCACCATCAGTGTAAAGTGATAAAATCTTGGTGTCAAAATATTTTTCTACCAATGGGTGAAATTTTTGAAAAAGCTCTTTGACCTCACTTTTATTTTTTATGGTGTACAACCAGGTATATCTCGTGAATTGATCAAAAAAAAGCAGTAATACAATTTTTTGTCAAGAGATAAAACTGGGGAGGGTCCCCATAAATCAATAAAAATAACCTGAAGAGGTTTAGAGCTATTTAGAGTCAAAGTGTGAAACAGATGCCGATGGACTTTATTAGACGAACATGAATTACAAAAAAGTGATTTGTCTCGCTCGGAGAAAGGAAGAGAAAATTCATTCAAAATGTACTTAAGAACTCTAGAATGTGGATGACCAGTTTTTGATGCCAAGTTGTCATGGAATCTACAATGGAGGACATGTGAACTTTTGGAGTTGAATTGGGCCATTCGTACAATCCATTTTTATTCCGGCCGCACACTAGTGGTACCCGCGTTTTCAGATCCTTCATAAGAAAATGAAAAGGAAAGAATGCAACAGAGGTTAGATTGTCTTGACAAAAATTAGAAACAGAGATGAGGTTACGTTTAATAGTTGGGGCACATAAAGTTTAAGTAAACTTAAAAACATTATTTGATGCCTTTAACTGAGTGGAACCAGTATGAGTTATGGGAATTTTGTTACCGTCACCCATAGAGACGTCCTCATTGCCATGATATTCTTGAAAGTTATGCGGCGCAGTGGTGATGTGGTGAGTGGCACCGGAATCTACAATCCACGGATTGGCTGTAGTGGTGAAGCTAGATATGTAGTTGGTTTTGGCCTCAAAATGATTGTGAGACTTGGATCGGCAGACACTCGCAACGTGGCCAATTTTGTTGCATAACTGACACTGAATAACATTGGTGTTAGCATTATTCGGGGGCTGCCACTGTGGTGGAGCATTGGAACTCGTATTCTGACGACATTGTTGATTGTTGTTGTTCTGGCGACGATTGTTGTTGTTGTTGTTGTTGTTGTTGTTGTTATTATTGTGTTTGTTGCGAGTGACAGCTGCAACAGTGATGGGACTGGAACTTTTCTTAGACTCTTCATGGTGAACGAAGAGTTCATGATCAAGCAACTTTTCATATAGTTCTTCATAGGTGACAATGGTGTCACGTGAGCGAATAGCAGCAGATATTTCACGAAACTCAGGACCAAGACCGCTAAGGATTTTGATAATGAGCTTGGAGTTTGATATAGGGGCACCAGCAGTGGCTAGTTAAGATGAAAGAGATCGAATAGCTTGAAAATATTCGGTAATGGAGCGGGAGTCTTTGGTGATCCGGGCAAGTTGATCACGCAGGCTAAATATTCGGGTTTGGGACCTATTTGCATAAGCAGTGTGCAAGGCATCCCAAGTCACCTTGGATGAGTCTGCCGCAGCAACTGTGGAGGCAATGGTGGGGTCAACAGAAGTCATAAGGGCATTTTGAATGAGTTGGTCTTGACGGAACCAAGGTGCGTAGGCCGGGTTGGGGGATATGTTTGTACCAAGGGTGATAGTACAGTTAGGAGTCGGGCTAGAACCATCAAGGTGACCATAAAGGTTATGGCCGTGCATATGCATGGAAAACTGAGCTTTCCAAGTGGCGAAATTGTGGCCGCCACTAAATTTGATAGGTAATTGGGAGGCGGGATTGAATTGAACTATGGTATTGGCGCCAGCGGTGCTGTCCGCATTAACAACTCTGAGACTGTTTCCATTGTTTGCCATTGAAAAAGGAATTTGGTGTAGAGAAAAAAAATTGATCGTACTCGTTAGAGCTAGATTCAGATACCATATAAAGACTTCAGAGCTGATGGAAAAACTCTATATTGTATTGGATAGCAAGTTGAGTATATATACAAGTTTTACCTAAGACTACTCCTTGTGCTAGGAGACTTATTCAACGTAATGTCTATCAAAATAAACTAACTGATAGATACTCTCAATGAGAGGATAACATTAGATCTACTTGTGTAACTAAAAGGATAAACATAAAAGATAAAGACTGCTGGATGAGAATTCGTAACAATCTAGTAAGAGGAACTGGTGTTCCAATAATTTTGTCTAATTAACATTATGCATTTTAAGTTAAAGAAATGATTGTAGGTGGTTAATTAATGTAATTAATTATGTGTCCTATTCAAAAAGAAAAAAAAGAAGCATATCCAATAATGAATCCAGGTAATTAATTATGTTCATATTCTTGTTTACTTTTAAGACTTTCCTAACGGATCTCTTATCTTTTTAGGAGTTGGGACTTGGGTTGGGAGTAGTACTTATTTAACTTATTATTTTTAATGATCTTTATTTCGAATCAATAATGAAACCAGCTAATTAATTATGGAGATGTTGCTATTTAATTGTTTCCACATTTTGGCTAGATTAGGGGTCACAGATGGTATGATTGATATCAACAACTACAACAAAGCCAACGTAATTCTACAAATAAGGTTTAAGAAAGATAGTAAGTACACAACTTTGATGATACCTTGTACAGGTAAAAATAGGGTTTCAGATATACATTTGGCTCAAAAAAAGCATAAAAAATCACAACAGTAAAAAGAAGAAATGCAATAATGTAAAAGTAAGTGAAGCAATAATAACAAGATGGTAGTAGAACACACGCAACATTAGCCAGCAATAGTATTCTAAGAATAAGGAAATATTAAAATAATCTACTACTATTGAAATGAAAGGAAAGACGTTCAATTGCATACTAGTCTTCTAACCTAATCCCCGTCCTTGCTACATTTGCCTATTAAGGTGTTTATTCATAAAACGGTACAATTAAATTTATATGTGAGTTTTAGACAAGTGAACTAATTTGATCTTAAAATAAAAAAATGATTGAAAAATTATGCAAATCTTAGCCTTAAAATATAGAAGAAATAACAGAAGTACCAGTTCCGAGAACAAAGTTTCTAGGCACAATGATAGTGAAATCAAAAAGCAAGAAAGTAAGATTATATTAAGCTTTGTATAGAATACAGTGTAAATTTGCGAGAAAATTCGTGTTCTCTACTGTTGAAACACGTTCTCAAGTCGCTAAACTAAACGTGTGTTCATATTTGTAGGTTTTGATAAATGACAAACCGACGTGAACGGAACATTGACATATGCCGAAGTCCAGCACAAGAGAAACAAAGATCAAGATTAAGTAAAGCAACAAAATTATACATGAGTCGTTCTATAATTGTGATCTTAATCCGACAATTGATTCAAGACTTGGCTTCTCTCGTAAAATCATTTTTATCAAACCATGCATCTTTAATTTAAAGCAAAATGATTTTCAAACATTTCATTTTAACCAAAATGAGTTCTAAACATGTCTTTCAAATCTGGACAAAGATAATCGATTATGTACCTTATGATAATCGATTATGTTAAAGCAGTGTACACCAGATTTTACAAAGCTGTAAGATAATCGATTATGTACCTTATGATAATCGATTATGTTAAGGCAGTGTACACCAGATTTTACAAAACTGCAAAATAATCGATTATGTACTTTATGATAATCGATTATGTTAAGGCAGTGTTCACCAGATTTTTCAAAGCCACAAGATAATCGATTATGCGCCTTAGACTAATCGATTATGTTGAGACAATGAGCATAAGATTTTACAAAGTAGCAAAATAATCGATTATGGCTTTTCTGGTAATCGATTATATTAAAGACCGTTGCCAAAGTATTTTCAAACACTGAAAGATAATTGATTATGTACAATCAGACAATCGATTATGTTAAGCATAAAATCGGGGATTGATTTTTGAACGTTGTCAGGTAATCGATTATACGATTTGGATAATCGATTATTCTGCTTAAAATCTGGGAATGATTTTTAAACGTTTGGCAGATAATCGATTATGCAGAATCAGATAATCGATTATCCTAGCACAAAATCAGCAATTTGTGATTGGCAATTACGCAACGGTTTTGGGTGTTTTGAGCACTATAAATACAACTCAAATTCACTCTTCTAAGCACAACAACTGATTACATTCTTGCTAAAGCTTACATACTCTCTTTGCAATCATTTTATATTCATCTCATAAGTTTTTGAGAGCCAAACTCTTGACGAAGTTGTTGTGTTCTTGAGCGTATTGTTTTTACTCATATCTACTCTATAAGGAGAGTCTTGTCTTGAGTGCTAAGTGTTTGTACACACTTGAAGGGATAGTCTAATCCCTTGTTGTAAGAAGGAAAAGTAGTTCCTTGGATTGAAGTCTTGAGGTGCGGTATCCTCGAGCAGGTTGAAGTCTTGTAGAGTGTATATCTACGAGCAAGTGTAACGGTTTGTTAGGCACCCGCAAGCTTAACGAAGTTAGTGTAAAACTCGAGAGAGTCTCTGGGGGACTGGACTAACCACACATTGTGGTGAACCAGGATAAAATTCGGTGTGTTCTCTCCTTATCTTTTTAATTACTGCACTTACGTTATTCCTGCAATTTTTAATTCTGCAAATTTACATTGTTTTTTATTATAACGCTATTCACCCCCCTCTAGCGTTAAGCGTATATTCTAACAATTGGTATCAGAGCCATACTCTCTGAAAGACTTAACAGTTTGAGAGAAACTTTCCATGGCTTCTACTCGTAGTGTTTATGCAGGATTAGATGAAGGACAATGTTTCACAAGGCCGCCACTCTTTGATGGCACCAACTACACTTACTGGAAGGAGAGAATGAGGATTTTCATACAATCAAACAACTTCCAATTGTGGAAAATTATCAAAAATGGAGAACTACAGCCTACCAAAAAGGTTGGAGAAGAACTCGTTCCAAAAACGGAAGATGAATACGACGCCGATGATATCAAAAAGGTAGAGATCAACGCAAAGGCAATCAACATGATGTATTGTGCTATGAACCCCGATGACTATCGAAAAATATCATGTTGCACCACTGCCAAGCAAATGTGGGACAAATTAGAAATCACCTACGAAGGTACGAACCAGGTAAGGGAAGCTAAAATTGATTTCCTAACCCACGAATATGAACTATTTCGCATGGAGGAAAACGAGAAGATAGATGACATGTTCGAACGATTCTAAAAAATCGTTAACGACCTACACGCCCTCAAAAAGACACTCACGGATAAGGAGCTTGTCCGGAAAATTCTACGAAGCCTCACTCCGGAATGGCGTTCCAAAGCCGACGCTATCCAAGAATCAATCGGCATCACAAACGTCACTATCGACGGACTACGAGGTAATCTTAATACTTATGAATCAACTATTCTTAACTCTCCTTTGGATGATCAAAGGAAAAGAAAGATTGCGCTCAAAGCATCAACTACTCAACCTCAAAACGATGAGGAGTCAAGTGATGAAGATGTCGAGCTTGGACTCGTCATTAAGAAATTTCACAAGTTCATGCAAAAGAAGTATGAACGAAAAGGTAAGCAACAAGGCGACCAATTGAAGTGCTATGGATGCGGAGAAATCGGGCATTTCAAATCAAATTGTCCAAACATCAAAAAGGAGAAGAAACCATTCAAGAAACAAAGAGCGTACATCTCTTGGGGAGGCGACTCCGGAGACGAATCAAGTGATGGAGAAGGAAACGAGACCGCAAACTTGTGTCTTATGGCACACAAGAAACGCAAAATGAGGTATGTACTACTTCTAAGAACTATTTCACTTTAGAAGAAATGCAAGATGCATTTGATGAGTTGTATAAAGAGTTTATTAGCGCTTCTAAATCTATAAAAGATTTAAGAAAACAATTTTCTTCAAAAGAAAAGGATTTTGAAAAACTTACTCTTGAAAATGAGAAATTAAAAGAGGAAAACAAGTTTTATGGCAAAAGAAGCGCCGACAAACCCGAAAGCTCAAATAAGGAATGTACCTCTTGCAAATCTCTAAAGGAAGAAGTAGAAAGTCTTAGAAGCACTTTGCACAAATTCAATTCTTCACACAAAAATCTCAATGAAGTGCTTGTAAATTTGAAATCCACTAAGCACGGTATAGGCTTTAAACACGAGCCAAAAGAAAAAGTTAAGTCCATTCCTAAACCACCTAAGACTCAACTTAGGCCAAACAAAATAAATGTCATCGCTCAACCTAGAAATTTTAATCCTAGAATTGCAACTCACCCTAGAACAAATGCTAGAAGAAATATTGGAATGTATAGACCACCTAGACAAGATTTTCGAAAACCACATCAAAACTATTTTCCTAAAAATAGAGTGGATTCTAGAAGAAATGTTGGCATGCATAGACCACCTAGACAAGATTTTCGAAAACTACATCAAAACTATGTTCCTAAAAATAGAGCGAATAAATTTAGACCCCCAAATTACTATCATCCTAGAAGAATGCACAATCCGAATGTCATTTGTCATTATTGCAATAAAATTGGACATATTGCTCCCGCGTGCTTCACTAGACATAGACATTTCACCGCAGGACAATCACACCAATATGTTGCACCTAACACACAAGGACCCAAAATGGCTTGGGTACCAAAATCTCATTAATTTGTTTTGTAGGTGTGTTTGAAGGGATCAAGTGCACTTTGGTACCTTGATAGTGGATGCTCCAAACATATGACCGGGGATGCATCAAAATTCCTTCAACTAAAACCCAAGGAAGGAGGAAATGTTATTTTTGGAGACAATAACAAAGAAAAGATTATCGGCATTGGATCGGTCGGTAAGGACGAATCCTCCCCCATTAAGCATATTTTGCTTGTTAAAGGTCTTAAACATAATCTCTTGAGCATAAGTCAATTATGTGACAAGGGAAATCTTGTATTGTTTGACTCCGAAGAATGCTTAGTTATCCGTCGTAGTGATTTCAAAATTATTCTTCGTGGTATTAGAATGGATAATATCTATATGGTTGATCTTGAAAATTCTTCATCAAGTTTTGTAAATTGCCTTATGAGTAAAGAAGACGACATGTGGTTATGGCATCGTAGAGTAGCTCGTGTAAATATGAATCTTTTGAACAAACTATTTTCACAAGATTTAGTAATTGGTCTTACAAACATGAAATTTGAAAAAGACTCTATTTGTGATTCATGTCAAAAAGGGAAACAAACAAAAGCCTCTTTTAAATCCAAAAATGTTGTTTCAACTGCTAGACCTTTAGAACTTCTACACATGGACCTTTTCGGAACTTCTAGAACTAAAAGTCATGGTGGTAATCTTTATGCTTTTGTTATTGTTGATGACTATTCTAGATTTACATGGACGTTATTTCTTGCTCATAAAAGTAATGGCTTTCAAGCTTTTAAAAGTTTTCTTAAACGTGTTCAAAATGAAAAGAACACAACCGTCACTTCCATAAGAAGTGATCATGGGGGAGAGTTTGATCACAATCTCTTCGCGGACTTTTGTGACGAACTCAGTATTGAACATACCTTTTCGGCTCCACGTACACCACAACAAAATGGAGTGGTAGAACGTAAAAATCGATGTCTCGAAGAGATGGCTAGAACCATGCTCGAAGAGGCCGATATTCCCAAATATTTTTGGGCGGATGCCGTGAGTACCGCAAGCTATGTTTTAAACAGAGCTATCATTAGACCGATACTCATAAAAACTCCCTATGAACTCTACAAGGGAAGGAAACCAAATCTTTCTCATCTTAGAGTCTTCGGTTGTAAATGTTTTATTCACAACAACGGAAAAGATAATTTGGGAAAATTTGATGCAAAATCTGATGAAGGAATTTTTCTTGGTTGCTCATCACGTAGCAAAGCATATAGAGTTTTTAATAATCGAACCAAAACTGTTGAGGAATCTCCTCATGTAGTATTTTGTGAAAATGATGCTCGCTTGGCGAGAAAGGATTCTTGTGTTGATCTTGCAGATGCTTTAAAGAAAATCAATCTTCAAGACGAGGTACAAAAGGAGGATCTAAAGGATGTTCAAGATAAAGGCATAGAACAACCTTCGGAAGAAGTACCACCACAAGAAGAAGAATCGATGATGCCTAAGGCTTGGAGGACGTCTAAAGACCATCCTCTTGACAAGGTAATTGGCAACATCGAGAAAGAGGTAAGTACACGAAACCTTCTTAAAGACACCGTAGGGCATATGGCTTTTGTTTCTCAAATTGAATCTAAAACCATTTCCGAAGCAATTGGGGATGAGCATTGGACCTTGGCAATGCAAGAGGAGCTTAACCAATTCAAACGTAATGATGTTTGGGAATTGGTGCCAAGTCCCGATAATCACACCATAATTGGTACGAAATGGGTTTTTCGGAATAAATTAGATGAAAATGGCATAATCACTAGAAACAAAGCTAGGCTAGTTGCTAAGGGTTATAATCAAGAAGAAGGAATTGATTATGAAGAAACCTATGCACCCGTTGCACGCCTAGAAGCCATTCGTTTATTGCTTGCATTTTCATCATCTATGAATTTTAAACTATATCAAATGGATGTCAAAAGTGCCTTTCTAAATGGATTCATTCAAGAGGAAGTATATGTTGAACAACCCCCAGGGTTTGAAGATTTTAAATCTTCCGACCATGTCTTCAAGCTTAAGAAAGCTTTATATGGCCTCAAACAAGCTCCTCGAGCTTGGTATGAACGTCTAAGTAAATTTCTCTTAGACAATGAATTTGAAAGGGGGAAAGTCGACACCACACTTTTTATCAAAAATAAAACAATGACATCCTGTTAGTTCAAATTTATGTCGATGAAATTATTTTATGTGCTACTAATGATTTTTTATGCGAGGAATTTTCTATGTTAATGACTAGCGAATTCGAAATGTCAATGATGGGTGAGCTAAACTTCTTCTTGGGGCTGCAAGTGAAACAAATGAAAGAAAGAACTTTCATTTGCCAATCCAAATATTGCAAGGAGTTGCTAAACCGTTTCGAAATGAGCAACGCCAAAGCAATGGCCACCCCAATGAGTACATCCGACCATCTTGACAAAGATGACAAAGGTAAGGAAGTAGACACCAAGAAGTATCGAGGTATGATCGGTTCTCTTCTCTATCTTACTGCTAGTAGACCGGACATCATGTTTAGCGTGTGTTTATGCGCTCGATATCAATCATGTCCGAAGGAGTCACATTTAACTGCGGTAAAACGAATTATGAAGTATCTTGTTGGAACAATAAATGTGGGACTATGGTATCCCAGAGATTCTTCATGCCAACTTGTTGGCTATTCCGATTCCGATTTTAGGGGTTGCAAATTGGACCGCAAAAGCACTAGTGGCACTTGCCATTTGCTCGGTAGCTCCTTAGTTTCTTGGTTTAGCAAGAAGCAAGTTAGTGTTGCGTTGTCCACAACCGAGGCTGAATATGTATCCGTGCGCTCAAATCCTTTGGATGAAACAACAACTCTCGGACTATGGCCTTAGTATCGATCATATCCCTCTTCGATGTGATAATACTAGCGCCATTAGCTTGACGAAGAACCCTGTTCTTCACTCAAGAATGAAACACATAGAAATTAGACATCACTTTATAAGAGATCACGTTCTCAAGGGCGATGTCAAAATTGAATTTGTTGAAACCAAAAATCAATTGGCCGACATCTTCACAAAGCCTTTAGAGAAAGAGTCCTTCTTCCGAATTCGTAGTTAACTCGGGATTCTTGACTCCACGTTGATCTAATTCATGCATTGCATTTCTTTTTAAACAATCACTAACTTGAGCGTCAGAGGCGCCTAATTCTTTTTTGCAGGTATCGCCCCAAAGACAGGGGGAATTATCAGACATCGGTGCAGAATAATCGATTTCTCCAAAGTCACTAATCGATTATTCCCCATTTACGGTTTATGTTTATTATGCTGGAAAATTGACATAATCGATTATACAACACTACAATCGATTATCTAACAGTTTTGGCTTTGCAGGATTTTAGCTGTTAAATATAAAAATGGATTATCACATATCCCTAATCGATTATGTTGACATTTATTTTCAGGTGTTAAGTCACTGTGTGACAATAATCGATTATTTAAAATAGTGTAATCGATTTTCCTATTCCGTCTCGGATGCCCGTTACTACATTTCCTGAAATAATCGATTATTCCCCGAGTCAGAAAATCACTGGGCACACTGTGTCAGAATAATCGATTACCATAGTTCCATAATCGGTTATTCTCAGTCAGTATTTCAAAATAGTTACCGTTTCTGACCGTTTGCTCCTTAAATTTTTGCAGATTTCTTCACTTTAATGCTATTTCATTCTTCCCATTATAAATAGGTGCATTATATCTTCAATGTCTTCACTCAAACATCAATCTTAGCTCCCAAATTCTCAAAAATCTCTTAAAACTCTTCAAAGGTTAGTACTATTTATTCAAAATGACGGGCAAAACTTCCAAGCGAGCTCGTTCCGGCAAAAATGTTGCCTCCTCTTCCGTCACTCGTCCACTAGTTCATTGTTATAAAGATGGTTCTTATTTACGATTCAATAGTGAAACCGAACTTATGCGCTTCATTGAAAAATTTGAAAATCGAGAAACCCTTCCTCCTCGATTTTCCACGGATCGTTTCCTTAATCACAGCGCCCCTCCATCCACAGCAATTATGCTTATGCAAAGCCAACTCCTTGAATTCCTATATCTTCACACTCCTTACATTCACCCTCCTCTAATTCGAGCCTTCTATTCAAATCTCGAGAAGGACGAAGATGGTGAAATTGTCTCGAACGTCAATGGAATTTCAATTTCTCTATCTGAGGCAAATATTCAAGCTACTCCCGCGCAATGGGGAAGACATTTCTTTCTATATTAGGGAAGAAGGCGCGTTATTTGATGAACAACTTCTCTTCACCCAAATTGGCATCGGTGAATTTATTGCAACTCCGGACCATCGTCGTCCAACTATTACAAACATGCTCCCGGAATATCGTCTAATTTTCTATTTCATCACTCGCGTTCTAAAACCGCGAAAAATTCAATCACACAACTATCTCCCATGAGGATTCAAAACTCATGCATGCCATTATCACCGGGGCTCGCATCAATTGGTGCAAGTTCGTCATGACTCACTTATACGATGCAATTGGGGAAGATAAGCCACTCCCCTATGCTTTCGTCGTTATGACCATTCTTGTTGCTTCCGGTATCGACACCTCCGTCGATCCTCACAAAAAGGCGACAAAACATTGGGAAATTCAAGAATCTTCATTTCCCAATATCGGTGAGCATCCGCCTCCTCCTCAACCTCAAAGACGTCGTCATCCGGCTCCGTCCGATGCAACCCTCCAATCTATTTCCGAGCAACTTGCCTCCATGTCCACATCCATAAATCGTATTGATATGAATGTCAATCGATTGACTCACGAGCTCCATGGATATTTTGATCACATCCATTATCCATATGCCCCAATTGTCCTTCGGGAAGATGTACCGGATGTCGAGACGGAAGTCCATGATGATAATGAATAATGTCTTGTTTCTTTGTTTTTCTAGTTTGCATAATTTTCTGTCTTTTATGTTTATGTATTTGCAATATTGTTTAATCAATAAAGAGTTAGTTATTTTTTTTTGCTAATGTCAAAAGGGGGAAGTTATTGGCTATGCACCTATGCACATTAATACATACTGGCATAAATTGAGGGGGAATCGATAACTTGAGGAGGAACTCGTTGCATATCTTATACTTGTCTTGGATCGTCATTATGAATTAATTAATATGCATATCCCGATATTGGTTTGTCATTATCAAAAAGGGGGAAATTGTTGAAACACGTTCTCAAGTCGCTAAACTAAACGTGTGTTCATATTTGTAGGTTTTGATAAATGACAAACCGACGTGAACGGAACATTGACATATGCCGAGTCCAAGCACAAGAGAAACAAAGATCAAGATTAAGTAAAGCAACAAAATTATACATGAGTCGTTCTATAATTGTGATCTTGATCCGACAATTGATTCAAGACTTGGCTTCTCTCGTAAAATCATTTTTATCAAACCATGCATCTTTAATTTAAAGCAAAATGATTTTCAAACATTTCATTTTAACCAAAATGAGTTCTAAACATGTCTTTCAAATCTGGACAAAGATAATCGATTATGTACCTTATGATAATCGATTATGTTAAAGCAGTGTACACCAGATTTTACAAAGCTGTAAGATAATCGATTATGTACCTTATGATAATCGATTATGTTAAGGCAGTGTACACCAGATTTTACAAAACTGCAAAATAATCGATTATGTACTTTATGATAATCGATTATGTTAAGGCAGTGTTCACCAGATTTTTCAAAGCCACAAGATAATCGATTATGCGCCTTAGACTAATCGATTATGTTGAGACAATGAGCATAAGATTTTACAAAGTAGCAAAATAATCGATTATGGCTTTTCTGGTAATCGATTATATTAAAGACCGTTGCCAAAGTATTTTCAAACACTGAAAGATAATCGATTATGTACAATCAGACAATCGATTATGTTAAGCATAAAATCGGGGATTGATTTTTGAACGTTGTCAGGTAATCGATTATACGAATTGGATAATCGATTATTCTGCTTAAAATCTGGGAATGATTTTTAAACGTTTGGCAGATAATCGATTATGCAGAATCAGATAATCGATTATCCTAGAACAAAATCAGCAATTTGTGATTGGCAATTAAGCAACGGTTTTGGGTGTTTTGAGCACTATAAATACAACTCAAATTCACTCTTCTAAGCACAACAACTGATTACATTCTTGCTAAAGCTTACATACTCTCTTTGCAATCATTTTATATTCATTTCATAAGTTTTTGAGAGCCAAACTCTTGACGAAGTTGTTGTGTTCTTGAGCGTATTGTTTTTACTCATATCTACTCTATAAGGAGAGTCTTGTCTTGAGTGCTTAGTGTTTGTACACAGTTGAAGGGATAGTCTAATCCCTTGTTGTAAGAAGGAAAAGTAGTTCCTTGGATTGAAGTCTTGAGGTGCGGTATCCTCGAGCAGGTTGAAATCTTGTAGAGTGTATATCTACGAGCAAGTGTAACGGTTTGTTAGACACCCGCAAGCTTAACGAAGTTAGTGTAAAACTCAAGAGAGTCTCTCGGGGACTGGACTAACCACACGTTGTGGTGAACCAGGATAAAATTCGGTGTGTTCTCTCCTTATCATTTTAATTACTGCACTTACGTTATCCTACAATTTTTAATTCCGCAAATTTACATTGTTTTTTATTATAACGCTATTCACCCCCCCTCTAGCGTTAAGCGTATATTCTAACATCTACAATGATAACTGAGCTCATTATTCATAGTTATGTCTAGGGAAGGAAGTCCTAGGATCGTGCCCTCCTTTAATATCAATTATGAGGTTCTTTGATGAAGATGTAACGGTAGACATAAATGCCAAATTCAGATCGTGGCTCTTAACATCGCAGAATATTCTTCATTAAATGCTACTGAACGCAAAGCATTTAACACACTTTTATGAATGCTGTCCATTTCGGTTGCGTTTAATTTTTGGTAATTTTAATTTTGAATTCCACGTATTCTTTCTTTAGATGACCACGTGTCATATCATATTATACCCTATACACTAGGATCATGCTTATAAGCTGAAGATGTAAGATATATGGACTTATATCTACATACATATGAACAATATATAGATAAATTATATGTTATGTGCTATCTTTTGGTTTGGCCTAATTTTGTGGTCTTATGGACATTATGTTAAGGGGGCCATTGTATTGTCATAAAAAGTGTAGGACTAATGTGTAGATACCCAAAAGGGTAACCTTAGTTAATGATGGGCTAACTAAGGTTAATCTCTTCTTCCTCCCATTGAATCAAGAGAAAAACTCCATTGTTGTCTTGCAAATTCTTGTGGAAAGCCATACACCAATTTGGTTATTGTCATATTAGAATTGCTGTGATACAATTCACATATTTTAGTCTTGTGAGGAATTCTTGTGGAAACATCAACTTCAAGACTATCTTGAAGGAAGGATCAAGGAGCAATCTCATAAGAACATTTGGACAATCATCGAAAGGAGGTTCAAAGATTTCCACAAATGGATTCAAGTAAGCTTCCGCTCATGTAGTTGTAATTCCGAATTATTCGATATGAAGGATATTGTATTTTAGTCGGAATCATTATTCTAACAATTGGTATCAGAGCCACCTTCATATTTGGATAATTTGGATGTTCATAAGATTCAAGTTATGTTAGGTTCATGTTCAAGTAACGTTAGAATTTTATTTTTGAAATTCTAGTACCATGAAGTAGCATGATTTTATGAATGTTATGGTTTTTTGATGAAATTTGATGTTTTAATATCATGTTATCTTTACCTGATTTAAAACATTGAATTTAGCATGATTTTGGTTGATGAACAACATGTTTTCTTGTTTAAGATTCTTGTTGAAAGACTGCCAGAATAATCGATTATCTGTTTAAGATAATCGATTATCCTGGACCAGTAAGGTTGAAATTTTTTTTTATGCCAGAATAATCGATTATCTGTTTAAGATAATCGATTATCCTGGACCAGTAAGATTGAAACGTTTTTTTTTTATATTAATAAAACGTTTCAAGTCTTTTGAGTTTCAAATTTTAATTTAATATTAATAATATGTCAATTAACATTAAGTTTTTAATATTATTAATGTATTATACATTAATATTTAAGTTTTGAATATTAATTGTTTTAGTCCATCAATTTTCAAAATTTGGAATTGTCCAACTAAGAATATAACAATTAATATTCAGTTGTTGCATGTCAAAACATGTAACATATTAAGTTAAGATTCATAATATGGTTTAAGGAACTAAATTTTTAGCATCTAATATTTTAAATTAGTCAATTGAAGCATTATGTTGCCAAAGTAACCTCCATTGTGTAGATTGATTGATCTTGAAATACAAGATGACTGTGGATGTTAGTCTTCCATGCGTTTAACACCGGCCCAAAGAAAGGTTGTTATTTGGCAGGAATTCGAACATGCTTGTGGTGATAAATATGAGACAATTATTTGGTTTCCATGTGAATATTAAGTTGGCCCAAAGGAAGGCTTGATATTTGACAGGAGTTTATTGTCTATATTTGATCACTACACCAAGAGTACCACTTACAAGTTGATTTTCTGTCCAAACTAAAATCAATGTTGTGCTAGGTATCTTGTAATGGGATTTGCCTATTTTGAATCTATAAAGTAAAGTTAAAGTTCAAGTAATTGTAAGCATGTATTAAGTAATCCTTTTGTTCTATTTTCAGTTAATTCTTCTGCTGCTTCGATATCTGCCAACTTCAATAGCATCCCTGTGCTTAACGGCACAAACTTTAAGGAATGGAAAGAGAACATCATGATCGTTCTCGGTTGCATGGATCTTGACCTTGCACTTCGGAATGAGCAACCTGCTTCTCTTGAGGATACATCCTCTCCTGATGAAAGGAGGGAGATGGAGAAGTGGGAACGCTCGAATCGCATGAGTCTAATGATCATGAAGCGTGCAATTCCAGAATCATTCAGGGGCACTATGAATGATGAAGCTAATGCCAAAGTTTTCCTTGAAAACCTTGAAAAGCGTTTTATGCAAAACGAAAAGGCGGAAACAAGTACACTATTGAGTAAACTTGTTTCCATGAGGTATAAGGGCAAGGGAAACATTAGGGAGTACATTTTGGAAATGTCTCATCTTGCTTCGAAACTTAAGTCACTCAAGCTAGTATTACCTGAGGAACTGCTTGTGTACTTTATTTTGATATCTCTTCCTACACACTTTAATCAGTTTAAGGTCAGTTACAACTGCCTGAAGGAGAAATAGACT
The DNA here is from genome assembly GCA_034376525.1 of Nicotiana benthamiana. NCBI lineage: Eukaryota > Viridiplantae > Streptophyta > Magnoliopsida > Solanales > Solanaceae > Nicotiana > Nicotiana benthamiana. The sequence continues at coordinate 104,624,540 of CM067330.1, forward strand.
CTTAATGAGCTCATTTCACATTGTGTGCAAGAAGAGGAAAGGATAAAGCTAGATAAGACTGAAAGTGCTCATTTGGCATCCTCTTCTAAGGATACTAAGAAGAGGAAAGGTAAGGAAGTTGCGGTTGCAAGGCCCAAGATTAAGCAACATAAGGAACCTAAGGTTGAAAATACTGAATTAGGTTGCTTTTTCTGTAAGGGGACTAATCTTGTGAAGAAAGATTGTACCAAGTACCATGCCTGGCGTGCGAAAAAAGGTACATTTCTTTCTCTTGTTTGTTCCGAAGTTAATTTAATTTCGGTACCTAAGGATACTTGGTGGGTAGATTCTGCTGCTACTACTCACATAAGTATATCTATGCAGGGTTGCCTAAACTGCCAAAAACCAAATGATGGTGAAAGATACATCTATGTGGGTGACGGCAAGAAGGTGCCAGTTGAGGCTATTGGCAAATTTAGGCTGTTGTTTAAGACCGGTTTTCATTTAGATTTGGATGAGACTTTTGTTGTACCATCTTTTAGATGGGATTTAATTTCTGTTCCCAAATTGGACATATCCGGTTATTCATGTTCTTTTGTTGATAATAAAGTTAGTCTCTTTCAGAATTCAAATCTTATTGGTACTGGTCTTTTATCAACATTTGATAGCCTATATTTGGTTGACACAATAACCTCACATAATGAAACCTTGCATACAAGTTTAAGTGGTACCAAAAGAAAATTAACTAATGAGAATTCTATATCACTCTGGCATAAACGTTTGGTTCACATATCCATTCAAAGAATTCAGAAACTCGTGTCAGATGGAATTCTTGATTCTGTTGATTCCTCAAATTCGGATATTTGTGTTGAGTGTATCAAGGGTAAACAAACAAACAAGACAAGATTAGGTGCTAAGAGAGCTTCAGACGTCTTAGAATTGATACATACGGATATTTGTGGGCCATTTCCTACTCCTTGTAGGAATGGTCAACAATACTTTATCACATTCATAGACGATTACTCTCGTTATGGGTACCTATATCTTATTCATGAAAAGTCCCAATCCATAGACGTGTTCAAATCATTTAAGGCTGAAGTTGAAAATCAACTAAGCAAAAGAATTAAATCCGTTAGATCTGACCGTGGTGGTGAATACTATGGTCGATATGATGGTTCAGGTGAACAACGTCCAGGGCCATTTGCTAAATCCCTAGATGAGTGTGGGATCGTCCCTCAATATACTATGCCAGGAAGTCCTACGATGAATGGTGTAGCTGAGAGACGAAATCGGACCCTTAAGGATATGGTAAGAAGTATGCTTTCTCGTACTACTTTGCCTGACTCACTCTGGGGTGAAGCATTAAAAACCGCAGCTTATATTCTTAATAGAGTTCCAACTAAAGCTACAATAAAAACCCCATATGAACTTTGGACTGGACATAAACCCAGTATTCAGCATTTACACATTTGGGGTTGTCCAGCTGAGGCAATGCCTTATAGGCCGAATGAAAAGAAACTGGATGCTAAGAGTTGTCCAGCTGAGGCAAGGCCTTATAGGCCGAATGAAAAGAAACTAGATGCTAAGACGGTTAGTAGTTATTTTGTTGGATACTCTGAAAAATCCAGGGGTTTTAAGTTTATGATCCCACTTCTAGAACTATTTTTGAGACGGGAAATGCTAGGTTTTTTGAGGATATTAAGTTTGGGGGTGGGGAGATAAAGTTGTTAGAGATTTTGTCTTTGAGAAAGAGCATGTGTCTTTCCCTCAAGTTGTTGATTTTGGTCTCATTCCTGACACGGATCACACAACTCCGGTTCAAGACAATCTCGAAAATCTTCCCCATCAGGACCTTGATATAACTAATGAAAATCAAACTCAACAACCTCAAGAAACTGAAATGCCATTAAGGAGATCCACTAGAGAGAGGAGAAATGCAATTTCGGATGATTATGTAATATTTCTCCAAGAACAAGAAAGTGATATTGGACTTGAGGAAGATGATCCAATCAACTTCCGTCAAGTCGTTAAGGGTTCTAACTCTCAAAAGTGGATTGATGCCATGAATGATGAGATGAAGTCTATGAGCGATAATGACGTTTGGGAGCTTGTTACATTGCCCGAAGGTATTAAACCTATTGGTTGTAAATGGATTTTTAAAACCAAAAGGGATTAAGGGGGCAATGTTATTAAGAATAAAGCTCGTCTTGTCGCAAAAGGCTACACTCAGAAGGAAGGCATTGATTATAAAGAGACTTTCTCTCCAGTTTCATCAAAAGACTCTTTCAGGACTATAATGGCATTAGTAGCACATTTTGATCTTGAGCTTCATCAGATGGATGTTAAGACAGCGTTTCTCAATGGTGACATTGAGGAAATAATTTATATGGTGCAACCTGAAAACTTTGTTTCGGATGAATCAGAGAAAAAGGTTTGCAAATTAAAGAAATCCATCTATGGGCTTAAGAAGGCTTCCCGTCAATGGTATTATAAGTTTCATGCAATAATTACATCTTTTGGTTTTGAACCGAATATTGCTGATGACTGTATATACCATAAGATCAGTGGGAGTAAGTATATTTTTCTGGTTTTATATGTCGATGACATACTGCTTGCCTGTAATGATATAGCATTATTGCATGAAACTAAGAAATTTCTTTCAAAGAAATTTGAAATGAAAGATCTTGGTGAAGCTTCTTTTGTATTAGGAATTCAGATACAACGAGATCGCTCCAAAGGTGTTCTCGGTCTGTCACAAAAGGGCTATATCGATAAGGTTCTGAAAAGATTTGGCATGCAGGATTGTAAACCAGGCAACACCCCTGTTGCTAAGGGAGACAAGTTTAGTCTCAAACAGTGCCCAAATAATAATTATGAAATTTCAGAAATGCAGAAGACGCCTTATGCTTCGGCTGTAGGTAGTCTGATGTATGCTCAGGTATGTACACGACCTGATAGCATACATTGTTGGGATGTTAGGCAGATATCTAAGCAATCCGGGAATGGACCATTGGAAGGCAGCCAAACGGGTCATGAGGTACTTACAGAGAACAAAGGATTACATGCTTACATATCGGAAATCGGACCAGCTTGAGATCATTGGGTATACCGATTCCGATTTTGCTGGATGTCAGGATAGTTTGAAGTCTACTTCAGGCTATATTTTTATGCTTGCTGGCGGTGCTATCTCTTGGAGAAGCATCAAGCAAACTCTTACGGCCACTTCCACCATGGAAGTGGAATTTATGGCATGTTATGAAGCATCCAATGAGGCATTATGGCTGCGGAATTTTGTTGGTGGACTACGCATTGTTGATAGCATTAAAAAGCCAATTAGGCTATTATGCGACAACAGATCGGCAGTCCTTTATGCTAATAGTAACAGTAGTGTGACGAAAGAAAAATATATGGACGTCAAATTTCGGGTTGTTAAAGAAAGAGTACAAATTGGACAGTTGTGCATTGAGTACATTAGTACAAACTCCATGCTTGCGGATCCGCTCACTAAGGGAATGACACCAAAAGTATTTATTGAGCATATTGCTTGTATGGGTGTCAAATCAGATAAGGATTATGTATTTTAGTGGGAGTTTGTATTGTCCATTATATTCAGAAATTCAGTAATTCAGTTATATCTGCAGATATTCAGTTTTAAAGTTTTTGTACTCTTACAGTTTATGATTGATCTCAATAAAGAGAACCAATTGGAAATAGACATTCTATTGACCACACTTTATGTTATTTCCATGCTACATACCTACACTTGATCCATGTCGTTGGTTATATTGATATACGTGATCTATGTTGGTTCTAGTTACGAATGAGTAACGAAGAGCTCTTAGTTCCTATGTTGGTATGATTGATGGACCGGATTGTTCATGACAATTTTATTGTGATAGAAATTTTGAGCTCCTAAGGTTATATTGTAACATATAATGCTAAGGTTTGTACATATGTATGTGTATCTCGTCCAAGTGGGAGATTGTAAGATATATGGACTTATATCTAAATACATATGAACAATATATGGATAAATTATATGTTATGTGCTATCTTTTGGTTTGGCCTAATTTTGTGGTCTTATGGACATTATGTTAAGGGGGCCATTGTATTGTCATAAAAGTGTAGGACTAATGTGTAGATACCCAAAAGGGTAACCTTAGTTAATGATGGGCTAACTAAGGTTACATATATGTAACCATGGTTACATGCTTGTGACTCTTGAGTTTTGTAACTCATTTGTTATAAAGTGGGGGTTATGGTTCCCACATTATTGCAAGACATAATCTCTTCTTCCTCCCATTGAATCAAGAGAAAAACTCCATTGTTGTCTTGCAAATTCTTGTGGAAAACCATACACCAATTTGGTTATTGTCATATTAGAATTGTTGTGATACAATTCACATATTTTAGTCTTGTGAGAAATTCTTGTGGAAACATCAACTTCAAGACAATCTTGAAGGAAGGATCAAGGAGCAATCTTCATAAGAACATTTGGACAATCATCAAAAGGAGGTTCAAAGATTTCCACAAATGGATTCAAGTAAGCTTCCGCTCATGTAGTTGTAATTTCGAATTATTCGATATGAAGGATATTGTATTTTAGTCGGAATCATTATTCTAACAGAAGATGGTATGGTTGATATCAATTAGTATAAAAAATCAATACGTGGTGCTGACAGATTATGTTCCTAAATTATAATGCATTGAGTAAAAGAAAAGAATGTATGTTAATGTATGTTCTTGATATAAATATATAATTATGTTTGGTATCCAAAAGCAAAAGCCAAATCCAAAATGATGATATGATATATATCCTTCCACGCGTTGTGAACGCGAACTAACACTGCTGCCATAATAAGGGCATTTTTGTGAAGGGAAATATACATACAATGCTTACCTAATACAATTATGTAGTAGGTTAGTAAAACCTTATATATATACTTGTCTGGATTATATTAAGTATGTTATTATATATATAAAAAATATTTTTTTGCTATTATTTTAAAAATTACTATACAATATTCTTTTTCCCAGAGTAATTTCGTTTGAATTTTCGAACCTTAAAAGTTTTCAAGGTATTCCTCCGGTAATTATTGAATGGACTGCAAAGAAAATTACCAAAAAAAAAAGACCGTAAAGAATAGTACTATAGGAAGTCATAAGAGAAACTTCACCTTCGTTTAGAATGCAAATACTGTTAAGAATAGAATTCTAATTAGAGTAAATGTTTATCTTATAGAAGAGTTTTACTTTGAGGCTAAGTCATTTCTCTTCCTATAAATAGAGGGGTCTTACCCCATTGTAAATCCATCCCAAAATATCAATAAGAATTCTCCTCTCCCTACTTTCTCTGCAATATTGTTCTTGTTCTTGTATTATTTTATAACATGTTATCAGCACGAAGCTCTACTATCTCAAGAATCTCTTTGAGAAATTAAGGTATTTTTTCTCCTCCTAATTTCGTTTTAATTATGTCTAACATTATGAAAAGAAAGTTCGTTGCCCTTGAATTTCGGGCAAGAACTACATGACATGGGTGTTGATGCTGAAATCCATTTGGATGCAATGGGTCTTGGAGACGCCATTAAATACAGAGATAATGCATCCACCCAAGACTGTGCTAAGGCCTTGATTTTCTTGCGTCATCACCTTGATGGAGGTTTGAAAATTGAATATCTCACAGTCAAAGATCCACTTATCTTGTGGAATGGCTTAAAGGAGAGATATGACAACTTGAAGTTGGTCACTCTGCCACAAGCACGATATGATTGGACTCATCTGAGGCTCCAAGACTTTAAGTCTGTTTCTGAATATAATTCTGCAATATTCAGAATTACTTCTAAATTAAATCTCTGTGGAGATAATATCACTGATTATGATATGCTTGAAAAAACGTTTACAACGTTTCATGGTTCTGCAACAACAGTACATAGAGAAAGGTTTCAAAAAGTACTCTGAGCTGATTTCTCTTCTCCTTGTGGCTGAGCGAAACAATGACCTGCTCATGAGAAATCACGAAAATCGACCCACTGGGTCTACACCATTGCCTGAAGCAGATAAGGTGTATTCCCATTATGCTAAGCATGGAAAAGGCTATGACTTTAATCATGGTCATGGTCGTAATCGGAGTCATGGCCGTGGACGTGGACAAGGAAGAAATTTTCCTGGTGTCAGTCACCCCCCAAAGAGAGATAACCACCAAAAGCGGAAACGGAATTATGAGGATCCAAATAGTTCAGAAACTATATGTTATCATTGAGGTGGAAAATGGCACTGGTCAAGAATTTGCCGTGTACCAAGATATTTGGTTGAGCTTTATCAAGCATCTCTAAAGAGTAAAGGCCTGAAACCAATTTTGTCTCTAACAATAATTTTGACAACACCCACTTGGATGTGGCAGACTTCTTTGAGCACCCTGAAGGGAAAATAGACCACCTAATCGGTGATGGATCTGTGATTAAGGAAGATTGAGTTGTTTGATTTTATTTTACTTATTTGTATTAGTTAGTGAATAAACTAATAGTCATTAGTATCAACTCGTATTATTTAATTTATGGAATAGTGTTAGTATTCGTTCTTTAGAATGCTTCAATATGCTTAATTTTTTTAAAGATATTTTTTTTTCAGTAAAGTTAATCGACTAACATGTCAGGTAGTCGACTATTTAATATTTCGTATTAAACTGGACTTTTTCCGCAAGGAATGTTAGTCTACTATCAGATTTAGTTAATCGACTAACCTAATAACCATTGCCTAAGTTAATCGATTAACATATCAGATAATCGATTATCTGATATTTCTTATTAAACTGGATTTTTTTTCCGCAAGGCATGTTAGTCGACTATCAGATTTAGTTAATCGACTAACCTAATGACCGTTTCCTAAGTTAATCGATTATCAACTTAGTTAATCGATTAACCTCAGCAGAATTTGAAAATATTGTTTAATTATGAAGCAACGAATTAAACTTGTTTATTCTCATTTTCGTATATTTCTTTTGTATGTCAAACCATGGGAGAAGCAAACTTGGATCAACATCCAACTGTAAAAATATTTGTTTAATTGATTCATGTACCACACATACGATATTCAAAGAGAAGAAATATTTCTCTCATTTAAGTATGTGTAAGGCAGATGTTACTACAATTTCTGGTAGTAGTAAATTGATTGAAGGCTCCGGAAGAGCAACTATAACTCTGCCTAAAGGAACAATATTTATCATAGAGAATGCAATGTTCTCCTCCAAGTCTAAGAGAAACTTGTTGAGTTTTAAAGATATCCGTCAAAATGGATATCATATTGAGACAATAGATGAGAATAATCTTGAATACCTCATCATTACAAAGAATGTCTCTGGCCAAGAGAGGGTTATTGAGAAGTTCTCATCATTATCTTGTGGCCTGTATTGGATAAAAATTAGTGCAATTGAGGCACATTCCACAGTAAACCAAAAGGTTACTGATTCCAATACTTTTATACTTTGGCATGATCGATTTGGACATCCTGGATCAATTATGATGAGACGGATTATAGAAAACTCATATGGGCATCCATTAAAGAATTTAAAGATTCTTTTAAATAATGAATTTTCTTGCACTTCTTGTTATCAAGGCAAGTTAATTATTAGACCATCACCAACAAAGGTTGGAACTGAGTCACCTACATTTTTGGAACGTATACAAGGGGATATTTGTGGACCTATTCACCTACCTAGTGGGTCCATTAGATATTTTATGGTCTTAATAGACGCATCCTCTAGATGGTCTCATGTGTGCCTATTGTCATCACGCAACCTTGCGTTTGCAAAATTAATGGCACAAATAATTCGATTACGAGCATAATTTCTTGATAATCCAATTAAGTCTATTAGACTAGATAATGCTGCTGAGTTTTCATCCCAAGCATTTAATGATTATTGCTTATCAATTGGAATAAAAGTGGAACATCCTGTAGCTCAAGTTCACAATCAAAATGGTCTTACAGAATCTTTAATTAAACGTCTGCAGTTGATTGCAAGACCATTACTCATGAAAACGAGGCTGCCCACTTCGGTTTGGGGTTAGGCCATTTTGCATGCAGCAATGCAGTTCGTCTCAGACCGACGAATTATCACAAATATTCCCCGTTGCAATTAGTTTTGGGTCATGAACCTAATATATCCCATTTAAGAATTGGATGCGCAGTATATGTGCCTGTAGCACCTCCATACCGCACCAAAATGGGTCCGCAAAGAAGGTTAGGAATATATGTTGGGTTTGAATCGCCCTCCATTATTCGCTACCTCGAAACATTGACAGGGGATTTGTTCACTGCACGATTTGCAGACTGTCGATTCGATGAGACACTTTTCCCAAAATTAGGGGGAGAAGTTGGTGAAACCAAACGGGAAATTTTGTGAAAAAATCCATCATTATCTCATCTTGATCCACATACCTCTATCTGTGAAAAAGAGGTGCAAAGTATTATCCATTTGCAAAGAATAGCAAATCAAATGCCTGACGCATTCACGAATCCTCTTATATTACTTGTTCTCATTAATTAATTGACCAACTAAAGTTGGGGTTGAATCCCATAAATTCTGGAAATATCAAAGGTGAATATGAGCTCATTCACCTGCCATGTATATCACATATGATGCATCTATGATATGGTTACATGTGCGATTATTATTAACCTGCAACCTGGCCGGTGCTTGCGAGGTAAATTGCTCAGTAATTTAATTTCGAGCATAATTTCCAGATTTTCTATTCAAGATAGTTCATCTTGATAAGTTGATTTACATCATAGTTGGTTTAGCAAAATAATTTATTGAGTGCCTCCACTTAATAGCTAAATTATTGCTTATGAGAACAAAGTTATCTACATCAATTTGATATACGTTATACACGAGAGTATATTATATTCTCCCCTCACAAGTGGTTCAGGGTCAGGAACCAAATAATTTCATCTTATTATTATTGATGTGGAGTGTATATTAACATGATAATGCACAAAGATGATTTCCCAGAATTGAGGAAACAAGTTAGTTTTTCTAACATGAGGGGGAGACATGATAAACACTTGAGAAAAAGTTACATGGAACGAATTATCATTTGTATATATAGATCCTCGAATATCATAATATGAACTTGAAGTTCATAAAAGGATAATTCAATTGCAACATATTGCAGAGCATGCCATACGCATTTGCTGACCCAAAGAAAGTAACTATATTCTCACTGCAAATGCTCATATTAAGTCCTAGAAGGACAAAGTCTTTGATACGCTTAAAGCGTATAGACAAATCGGTTTCAAAAGAACTTCTTAATAAAGAAGATGAGCAAATGATCAAAGTGATCATAATAAGGAGGCAAGTGATCTAGAAGATCACATGACATAACACTTCATAAAATCTCATGAGAGATTCAGGTACCTGAACATATGAATGAAGAGATCTCCATGTTATGTCTTTATGAAAAATTTACTGGAACCGATATAAAATGTTCGTCGACGACATCTATGATAAGCGCTAGATATCGATGATGATCTTAAGTTTGTCGAATACAAACAAAATATTGGTCAAATGGAAGAGATACAATTCAAGTAGAATTGATTCCATATGAAAGACATGTAGTTTTGGACATGTAGTTCAAATACTTGAAAGCATAAAGTCAATGGTATGTGCAATCATTTTTCGATATCTTATTTCTCTAACATGACATGAAAACTTGATATGCATCTCTCTCTATTATATGGCTTATATGACTTAACTTATATGTCGATCTATGAAGGATTTAAGTTTCTTGAAGCATATACAATTCTTGATCTTGAAGTACCACTTTCTTAGTGCAATTTGTGCACATATGTATCTTGCTATAACTTTAAGCAGATAATGTGATAGCAAGGATATCTCTATGGAGATATTGAAGAGCCATTCCACGATATTTGTGAAGACATTATATATCTATCACGAATGATAAATCCAAGGTGCGGAATATTCATTCAAGTCAATATGGTTGATTTATTTATTAAATCTATACCAACGATCTCTTGAAGATGGCGCACAAGATTGGAATATGAAGGCTCAAGGATGTGAATTGATGCTCTCATCAGGGGGAGTTAATGCGTGTTGCACTCTTTTTCCCTTACAAGGTTCTGTCCCACTGGGTTTTCCTTGCAAGGTTTTTAACGAGGCAACCAATAGGCGCATTACTAAATATGTGTACTCTTTTTCCTTTTCTAGAATTTTTTCCCATTGGGTTTTGTTTTAGTTAAGGTTTTAATGAGGCACATTACTTATTGAGTAGACATTCAAGGGGGAGTGTTAAGAATAGAATTCTAATTAGAGTGAATGTCTATCTTATAGAAGAGTTTTACTTTGAGGCTAAGTCATTTCTTTCCTATAAATAAAGGGGTCTTACCCCATTGTAAATCCATCCCAAAATATCAATAAGAATTCTCCTCTCCCTACTTTCTCTGCAATATTGTTCTTGTTCTTGTATTATTTTATAACAAATACAATTTTATAGCCTGTTTTCTCGTGCTTTTAAAATTAGCTTATTTTGATTTTTGAAAAATATTTTTCTTAAAATATGCTTTTAAAAATTATTTTTAGTGAGAAACAGTTTATATGTGACTAATTAATTTGAAAAATACTTTTGAATAACAATTAATATTTGGCCAAGCTTTTAAAAATTACTTCTAAGTGTATTTTTCTCTAAAATATTTTTAAAAAAGTCCTTTTGGAGAAAGTTATTGTTATTGGCTTCTCAAAAATTATTTTCGTTTTTAGTTAAAAATAATTTTTTCCTTTCTAAAAGTTTGGCCAAACAACTTATAAATTACAATGTCAATACTCAATAGTTCGAATCTAATGACATCACAAAAATTGTCTAGCAGCGGTTAAGTTACTAACCCTTTAATCAAACAATCATCACTGGAATCTCAAATAAATTGAAATTGACTTTACTAATATTCCATACTGGTCCGATATTCATTATTCAGAATAATAATCATAATTGGGTTGTTTTTTTTTTTTTTTGCACATTATACTTGTGGTGGGCCTGTCCTGATAAAAAAATATAATTTTTATTTTCTATAGCAAAGGTTGATATTTTATTTATTTTATATATGTCAAAACTTGACCTCACTATGATAAATAAGATCGACGCATTTATTAAAGCCTATTTGTGATTAATAAATGATATGACCATTTATCAACAAGATTATCATATGTTGCTCGATTTGACAACCAAGGCTACGACCTGGCCGTCCTCCCAAGGACGTCCCCTCAATGTGGTCTCAACCCTTGGACACCAGCTCACAGACCTTCTGGCTATAAATACTAAGAGAAAGAACCCTAAAAGGGGGGAGGGGGGCTCCCTCTTCTTCACATCTACTTCTAAGAAGAAGAGATAATACATCTTTGTAAGGTTCTGAACCTTTTCATGGAAAGGCAGACCAAATCCATATTATTAATAAAAGATCTTCATCCTCCTCCCTTTAATCTATTACGATTATCTCTTATATTTTACTTTTCTGGTCTTTGGATGTATTACGATCTGCTATGATTGACTCTCCATTATTTTTGATTGTTTTATGCTTCTAAAGTAAATGAAAACTTTGAGCTAAACATATTTTAAATAAATATCCTTTTAAAAAATTATATTTGGGATAATGCATACAATCCACCTCATTCTATAACACATTTGTCAACTACACACCTTTTTTTGGGGTTCTTATTACCCCCATGAACTATTTTAAAGTGTAATAAATATCACCTTAAGTGCTGACGTGGCATAGAGAGAGTACACACTCTCTTAAAGGCAAGTGGAAGACCAAGTAGCGGGTATCTTCACAAGCCCTTTAAGACCGATTGGTTCCTAAGTGTCTCTTGAAATGCACAACTTAATTTAGCGGGGATGTTGGATATAATAAAATAGATTCATCATTAAGTATGTGAATTTTCTAGTTTATGTGTTAGAAAAATAAAAATTAATCCAATGAATGATAGTCAATTTTCGTAGTTTTAATCATAATCCATCGAAACTAATGGCTGTCAAAGTACGAAAATTTATACGGATAACTTACTTATGTATCAATATCATTTAACCGTCCAATTAACTGAAAACCCTCCAGAAATGACTGTTCCCAGACCTACAGGCACGTGTATTTCACCACATTGCACGCATCTGATTGTTGATTTTTAAGGGGTAAGTAGTAACACTTTAAAATAGTTCGGGGGGGGGGGGGGGGGGGGGGGTGTAATAGGACCCCCGAAAAGAAAATATGTATAGTTGGCAAATGGGTCATAGGATGGGGTAGATTTTATGCATTATCCCATTATATTTCATAGTTACCTTTTACTTTTTATAGCCAAATATCTATTTATTGTTATATCCTACTCTTAAGCCGTAAAATACTCTTTGTATTATTTTTCTCTATCCTCTCTCTCATTGGGATTGTTTACTAGAGTTTATTATATGAGTGTCCGTATTTTCCAATCTCAACTCACCTACAATTTCACCGTTTCCTCTGGCACTAAATTCCTCTGTCTCTATTTTTATTCGACCGACTACTTTGGATTCAACAAATCTGAATCTATTTTCTCAGTCACCGCTAATCATTATGCCCTCTTGAGTAACTTCGCTTTCCTCGATGTTTTTGCTAGTGATGATGATGAGTCTAGTAATGCAATTCGGTCATCAATGGTGAAGGAAATTAGGGTTTGTTCTTGAACAAAGACGATGGAGTTTGGAGCTGGACAACTTGAGTTTTTGTTAATATATTTCAATGTATTTTCATGTATTTCATTGTCTTTTTTTCATTGTAATTCAATGTATCTCGTTGTATTCCATGTATTTCAATGTATTCCGCTGTATTTTATGTATTTTATTGTATTCACTATCTCGCTATATAACATGAATATATTAATATATTTTTTAATTAATATAATTTATGTATTATGATGTATTATATAATTTCTCTGAAGATTGCTATGTTTTTGGGGTATTTTTCGGTTGAGAATCTTTTTTTATAACTGAAAATATAAAATTTGTGTGTTATAATTGATTAGGAGTCTATTATGTTAATTGATTCACTTTCCATTTTAAAAACAACATAATCCTCTATTTTACACCGTGAATACAGTCGAATACAATAATCTGTCCAGCTGTAATCCTATATTTCACTCCATGAATACAGTCGAATACACTCGAATACAAGAACTAATTAGTTGGACTTCCTTGATTCACGCCTAGTTTTGCTACTGTTTTCATGAATATAATAACTTCAATACATCAAAAACATCTTATAACCACAGAAAAACTATCTATAATCCGTTAGCAAATGATATTTATAGATGGTTAATTACTACTAAAGATAGTGCTTTTTGAAAATTTCCCTAAGAAAAATATAGAGAGAAAACTTTCTTATTCTTTGCGGAGCTACCCTTGTCTATGGGAATCAATTGACACCCCTTTATTGGAAATTTGCATTCTACATAATGCAGATAGATCCATTATATATATATATATATATATATATATATATATATATATATATATTGATTCTTTAACTTTTTTACGAATTTATTTCCTTATATTTTGGCTTTCCTTAATAGAAATCTTAGTTTCACACTGCTGCTACTATTCCAACTTTCTTCATATATTATTTGATAGAAATGTCACCAGATTGAAATAAGATTTTTAATTTAAATTTTCAGAACAAAATAAATATTGACTAATCACTATATAACAATCCTAAAAAATGGCGATTTGTCATTTGTGTACTTCCCCCTACTATTTGAGACCACCTATGCTCTAAGAAAAAAATTACTTTCCCTTAATCTCTAGAAATATAACAAACATTTAACATAAAAGAAAATATCAAATACAACCCCTTAAGTATCCTCATAAAATAACAATAATTTTAAACTCCAGAATTGACCAGAAAAATCATATAATTGCTGAAAATAATCAACCTTTACTAGGCAAAAGAAAAATCATCAATTGTCCCATTTCTCTGTCCTTTCTTTGTTCTTTCTCTGCCGTCTCCCCACACAAAGCACACACGGACCCATTTATATATTATATATTATATATTATATATATTACATATATACACCAACATACAATATATATATCTACCATCTTTCTCCTCCTTCCACCATTAATCTTTCTTCCTCCAACCCCACCCCCACCCCTCAATCCTAAAACCCCACAATCCAAAACCCCAAAATCACACACCAAGATCGAAGTTTTGCTGAAATTTCAAGAAAATTAAGCATATACATATATATACCCACCCTTTTCCTTCATCGTCCACCACTAATCTTTCTTCCTCTCCCCCCCACCCCCACCTCACCCCTCAAACCTAAAACCCAACCACCCCAAAACCCCAAAAACACTCACCAAGATCGAATTTTTTGCTGAATTTTCAAAATTAAACATATATACACATATATACCCACCAATATCCATCCCCCCCCCCCCCCCCAAGCAACGAAAACCCAAAAACACAGACACCAAGCTCAACTTTTTGCTGAATTTTCTAGAAAATTAAACAGAAGATGATGAACAACAATTATTCACCAATTAGAGAAAATACCCAAGAAGGAACAGAAAACTATTTTTACCAAGAAAAACCTTCACTTTTTTGTGGGTGTTTCAGATTCCCATGTTTTTAATCAAAAGAAGGTGAAGCAAATTCACTGTTACAACAAGGTGAAGACAGAGACTCATGGATGGTGACAAAGATGAAGGAATTAAAGGAATATTCAGAACTTGTAGCTGGACCTAGATGGAAGAATTTTGTTAGAAAAATGGGGAAATATTGTAATTCCAAGAAATCGAAGGGCCAACAGTTTCAGTATGATTCTGATAGTTATGCAATGAATTTTGATGAGGGAGTTGAAGAAAATGATGATGGGCTTTTTCGTAATTTCTCAACTCGGTTTGCAGCTCCTGCTCCCTTTTCTGTTGTTAATAATAATAATAATAATACACAGAGAAATGCTGGATTATGATAATTATTATTATTGGAAGAAAAAAGGAAAAATTAAGTTGTGTGTGCTTTATGATTTATGTGTAATTAGAGGGGAGAAAATGGAGTATGAGTTCATTTATTTGTTATATATAGTGGTAAAATTCTTTTGTTCATTTAGATAAACATTCTTTGATATTTTTTTATTATTTTGGATGCCTCAATTCTAAAATCAATAACATTGCATAAATGGTGTATGAGATTGGTTTTATATATATTTCTTTTATTTGTTATATAGAGGTAAGATTAATTTTTTTTCATTGTGAGAGTTTAATTTAGGTTGTTATTAGATTAACATTCTTTGATATTTATTTAAGTATTATTTTGGACGCCTCAATTCTAAAATTAACATGAGCCTCTTGCCCTTAATTAGAGATGTTAAATTATCTTAGTGAGAAAATTGATGAAAAGAAATATCATAGTTACTAGTTTTGAGATGATGTGACATTAAGCCATATTTTATCTCATGTTTAGTTCAGGCATAAATGTATTTTGGATAGGATTAAAAATCAGAAAAGGGAACTTTTTCCTATTGTAAGTAAAATGTTACCATTTTTTTTAATTTGAAAAAAGGCAAAAGTTCTTCTAATTTGTCCCATTATTGAAATAAGAAACCCACACCAATTTGCACTTTCAAGTTATATTGTATGGTGAAACTTGTTGATGTGAGATGAAATGTAAGTACACAAGGTCATAAGTTAAGTTCATGTCACCAAATGATTGCGGTATAGTGATAATTACTCCTTTATATTTAACAAGAGGTTTTGGGTATGAATTTTGAGCATGAAATTACCTTTGTTAGGAAGTGTTTTATCCTCCCCAACCCCGCGTCCCTCCCAATATAAGACTTTCTTATGCAAATTCGAATTTAGTTAAATCCCAATACGAAAAGATGCGGAGCGAGGATTCGAACCTTGGGTTCGAGATTACAATTCTTTTAAGTTATTGAGTTCTAAATTAATAAGTTATACATATTAAATAGAATTCTTAAAATAAATACATAATTTGAACAAAGTTACTTGGTACGGTCAAATGCATATATGAATACCAAACATCGAGCATAAAACCCGAAAAAAAATTAAAAAAATTAAGTTCATGATCCCTATAGCAATGGAAAGGAATCTAGAAGAAAAACCTTTCATGTTAAAGTGAACTACTGAATTACTTAGTGTAAAAGTAAAGTAAAAGAAAATTACACTTCATTCTTTGGTGACCATATATCCAAATATAAAATAAAATAAAAACTATTCTTATATTAATAATGATAGGATAAGATAAAGTTTGACCACTAAGCTGGTTTGGCTGAATAAATCAAAAAGGAAAAAATAAAACAAAGAAAAATTAAATTGTAAAATTTTAAAAACAAAAGCCGGCCAAAGACGGCTCAGAATAAAAATAGCAGCCGCCTTTATATACAAGCTGTCTTCAGCCCACGATGTGAAAAAACTTCTATTTTTTCAAATATTTTGAAAATTGACCAAAAAATGGTAGTGACGAACTTAGCAACGTTTTAGATATTTTTTGGGAGATTCATTCATCCTAAAATAAATCACATGAATCATTGTATAAGACTTATGGATCATTTGGTTTGAAGATAAATTATAATGAGATCTTAATATTATTTTTGGTTGATTGTTTGGTATGTTATATTAATTTGGGGATTGTTAATTTTATTATGGAATTACTATTTCATCATCTGATAGATATAAATTATTTCGATAATATTTTAATTTTGCGATAACTCATGTCATGGTTTAGTAATTAAAGAAGAAATAAAGTGGTAATAAATTTTTATTACTGAATTATTTTGTTTATCCCTCGTAACAAACAACCCTTTATAGTTTAGTAATAGCGATTACAATTTATTATGTAATTGGTATGCGTTTAATTTTTATTATTTCTTTTCTTCTCTTTTTCCCCCATCTTTCAGCTTATGGAAAATTGAAAGAAAAAAAATAGTGCCTGAATATTGTTTCCAAAGTAATACAAAATGGTTATAATAATGTTAGATCTTCTTATGTTGAATAATTTGAGGGAGAAATTCAAAAATAGCCAGGTTTATAAGTGTTCATTAAAATATAATCACAGTTTTAAAAGTAATCGAAATTTAATCATTTGCCATGTAAAGATAAATCTGAATGAAAATGCTGTTCAAAATCAAGAAAATACTCCAGTATAATATACTGGAGTTCTAGTATACTTAGGTTGGATAATATACTGGAGTTCCAATATAATATACATACTCAGGTGCTCCAATCTCCAGTATATTATTCTGGAACTTTCCGCGTGTTGGAGTTCTAGCATAATATGGTGGAAGTTCATATACAAGTGCATCGATCTTCAGTATATTATACTGGAATTTTTCTTGTTGCAACAAAATAGTAGTTATTTTTAATGACTTTGCAAACCCTGACTATTTTTAATGACTAGTCCGAAAATTGTCTGGCCCGTGCTATTTTTGCATAGAAAAATTACCAGCTATGTCCATTTATTGGTAGCTCATTACAAAAATTGGTCAATTGATAAAATATTACTTATATTATCCAAATTAGCTATTTGTAGCAAAAAAAATCAAATTTTTGCTTTGTTTTGAGTGGGTGTTATTGTAATAGATTGGGCACAACCTAAGGAGCTTGACTCTCAGTTTTGGGATGATTTGGTGAAGTTTTGATGTGGTTTAAATTGAAAATTCGGTAAAACTTAATATGAAAAAATGATATGTGTATCACACTATGTATCATTTGTGTATCACATATGTATCATGTTTATATATATTGTGTATCACATGTATATACTCGTGTGTGAGATATATGTGTGATACATGTGTCGCAGAAGACTTTTTTGAACTCGATTTAATTATGAATTTTGATACAAAACCTCTCCAAATCACTTCCAATTTTTTTCAAATTTTGTATATTGACTTATCTATATATTTTCAATGAATTTCAACTATAATCATTGAAAAAGTTCCTTTTTTGTTTAGATTTTTATATTGTATTTCATCACCTTATTTACTACCTCATCCATAAAATTTCTTTCTGTCTTGTATCTAATCACGCTTAAAAGTATGGAATGTAATTTTTGCATGTGATTCTTTGAGATAAAGAATCCTATTATTTGGATTTCCAATTTTTGTTGGCTAGTTTTGGTAAGTTGATGATTAATGGCTAGAGGTTGGTAAGTTGCGATTTATTTGGGATATTTGTGTAAGTTTTCCTTTTACATATGAATGCTAGTGTGCATAGGAAATCCCGATCAACTTTCCTTTTCCTTTGTTTTGTGAGAAATTTTCACAAAGCACTATAGTTTGAAGCGTAATTATCATATATAACTATAATTTGTGTAATTACTCTTTATAGTTATTGGTCAATTGTTACCAGCTTGAATCACTTGTATTCAGATGTGCAATGAATACAATCTGTGTCAACGGTATTCATTCGCGTAATGAATATAACATGTATTAGCCGTATTCGTTCGAGGAACAAATACAACCAATACAAAATATAAGGGCGTATACAAAGGATACAACTTGTATCGGCTGTATTCACTCGCACAACAAATACAATCAAGATAAAATACACAAAATAAAATATTCTTGTTAAAAGTCGAACTCAAGAACGCCGCTTGAAAAACAGTTGCTCTAAGGCCATCCCCGACCCACCTCCATATGTACATCCAAATTCCATTTTGGAGTCAAAATGGAAGAATTTTACTCCAACCAGCTGCAAAATGGCCTATTCATCCACTCTATCACTATTATCTATTTTTTATATATATTATTTAGCCCGTTTTAATTTATCATATTACATATACTTAATTATATTTAAGTAATATCTTTATAATATTAATTGTACATCTTAATTTTGACATTAATTTTTGTGCATAAATTTTTTTTATGTAGAACTGTATAATTTTATTATAAGTTATAATTATATATGCGACCATACTAGAGGTGGTAACTTGAATATTTAAGTAGTATTTAAACTAAATTTTAAACTACATGCAATATGTATTGAATATCTTATAGCTCAATCATTTCACTTTTATTTGAATTATCCATTAATAATACAATAACAACATACCCAGTATAATCTCACAAGTAAGGTTTGGGAAAAGTATGTATACGCAGATCTTAGCCCTAGCTGGAGAAGTAGAGAGGTTATTTCCTATAGATATCCATTAATAATATAATATATAGTATTTGCATATAAATAATATTATATAAAAATTTATGGTATAAAATAGTTTTATTTTAAATGGTCATATAGGAAAGAAATATGAATCATATGAGATGAATATATAATAAAAAACAAGATAGGATTTGTTTAATGAAAATAAGAAAATAAATTTGAATAAAAGATAATAATATAATATAGAATAGAGAAAAAAATATAAAAATAAAAATTCGTTTTTGAAATAAAAAATAGAATAATGGCTGGAGTTAGCTTACTCCATTTTGGAGTAAAAATTTGGAGCGAAGGTTGGAGATGTCGGAAGCAACTAAGCTATGAGAATTGCTGCTTTTGTGTTTCAACACAAAACAATTGATTTTTAGTGTAAAATTTAAATATAGCCACGAATGATAATTTTTTAAAAAGTATAGCTCCTTTTTCTCAAATAAATACATGATGGCAGCATGATCAATGTAGACGATAACTTTAGTTTCCGCCAGATAAGCTCTAAATTTGTCAAACGCCCATATCCCACATTCTATAATTAGCAAATACGTTAGTATAAAATCAATCATACTTAAATGATAGAATATACGTTTTTTTGGATCAAACACACCTTTAAACTAAAATTTATGGTAAAAAGTATGGTATAGCTAGTTTTCGCATTGGTCAATCAAAAATAGCCAGTGTTTACCAAGTCAATGAAAAATAGTCATTACTTTGTTATAACAGAGACCGGTCCCGTATAATATACGGGAGTTCTGGTGCATTAGTGTACGAACTCCAGCATATTATACTAGACCGGTATACTTTGCTAACTCCTATATAATATACGGGAGACTGGAGCACCAGTGCTCCAAACTCCAGTATATTATACTGGACATTTATACTTGCTGGAACTCCCGTATATTATGCGGGAGTTCTAGCATAATTATACTTGAACTCACGCATATTATACGGGAGTTCCAACATAGTTATCCTGGAACTCCCATATAATGCGGGAGTTCAAGCATACTTATGCTGGACCTCCCGTATAATATACAGACGTATTTTCATGATTTTAAATAATGTTTTTGCTCAAATTTATCTTTACATAAAATGTGGCTAGATTTCGATGACTTTTAAAACTTGGCTATTTTTCAACGACCAGTTGTAAATCTAACTATTTTTAAATTTCTCCCAAATTTATGGCTTCCTCACATAAACTTTGAGTTGATATATTGAAACAAACAAAATTGTCCTATCAATACCATATTAAGGGATCATAACACTTTTAGCCAGACGGTTAAAAATATTGTCACCCGCCTAGTTGTAACTATTTGTATCCCTGCGGATGAACGCTCAGTTTATAAGAATGTATAATCAGTGTACATTGTATATATACTGATCATATACAGATTTTACCATGATTATACTGGATAAAGTTTGTAAAAGGTAAAGAATAGGGTTAGTTTTTTGTTGTGGGCTATTGTGGGAGCAAAATCTTGCAGGGGTATCATCACTTTTAGCCCGCGCAAAAAATTATTTATATTCGTTAGTAAAAGAAGTGTATAAAATTTATTTAATTTTTGTATATAACATATTGAATATACGTATATATATATATATATATATATATATATAAAGTGGATAAAATTTATTTAATTTTTGTATATAACATACTGAATGTGTGTGTATATATATATATATATATATTTTTTTTTTTTTTTGGTTATTATTTTGAAAACTGATGTACACTGTCATTTTCCAATCTTATAATAATTGACCTGTCAACACTTTATTCTCTTTGGGCCAGCCCATAAATGTTGATTTGAACTAAACTACGGGCCTGTAGTTGAATGTTTGGGAAAATGACATCGTACAGTCGCTTACTAAACAATAGCAAGAATAATAAATATTTTGTATAGGGGTATATATATATATATATTCTGTAAGTTATATATAAAAATTATATATATATTATTGGCTGCTGAATATAAATAATTTTTAGCGCGGGCTAAAAATAAAAAAATATAATGCTTTTTATCACCATTTATCGGTTGGTACCCAGCCCATTGAAATTGGAGGAGGAGGGATTAAGTGTTAGGGTTAGGGAGTGGGAGACACAATGGGAAATATGTTATTTTGTTGATGAATTTCAATAATATACTACAGTTTAGAGCCTAATTATTATGTATAACTATAATTTACTTAATTACCATTCTGTTATAAATACACTTCTATTTAAGGTGAATGTCTTTAATTAGAGAGATTCTAGAGTTCTATTCTTGGTAGATAAATCCTCCTCCTCCCTATAAATAGAGGTGCCCTCTACCATTGTAAATCACTCATAACATTCTCTAAGTATCAATAAGAAGAACTCTCTCTACTCTTCTCTCTATTTGCTCTTGTTCTTGAGTTATTGTTCTTGTCTTTTACATTATTTCATAACACGTTATCAGCACGAGACTCTACCGTCTCAAGAACCATTCTCGAGAAATCTAAGGTATTTCCCTCTTCCTAATTTAATTTTCGATTATGTCTGACATTACGAAAAGAAAGTTCGTTGCCCTTGAAATTTCGGGCAAGAACTATATGACTTGGGTGTTGGATGCTGAAATCCACTTAGATGCTATGGGTCTCGGAGACACCATCAAAGATAGAGAAAAAGCATCCACCCAAGAATGTGCGAAGGCCTTGATTTTCTTGCGCCACCACCTTGATGAAGGTTTGAAGATTGAATATCTCACCGTCAAGGATCCACTCGTCTTGTGGAACGGCTTAAAGGAGAGATATGACAACCTGAAGTTGGTCACTCTGCCACAAGCACGATATGATTGGGCTCATCTGAGGCTCCAGGACTTTAAGTCCGTTTCTGAATATAATTCTGCTATGTTCAGAATTACTTCTAAATTGAAGCTATGCGGGGATAATATCTCCGATTATGATATGCTTGAGAAAACGTTTACAACGTTTCATGCCTCCAATATAGTACTGCAACAACAGTACAGAGAGAAAGGCTTTACAAAGTACTCTGAACTGATTTCTCTTCTACTAGTGGCTGAGCGAAATAATGACCTGCTCATGAGAAATCACGAAAATCGACCCACTGGGTCTACACCACTGCCTGAAGCAGATAAGGTGCACTCTCATTATGCCAAACATGAAAAGGACCATGGTCATGGTCGTAAACGGGGTCATAGCCAGGGACGTAGACAAGGAAGAAATTCCAATGAAGTCCGTCAACCCCCGAAGAGAGATAACCGCCGAAAGCAGAAACGGGGTCATGAAGATCCTAAGGCAAATGGTTCAGAAACGATATGTTATCGTTGCGGTGGGAAAGGGCACTGGTCAAAGACTTGCCGTATACCAAGACACTTGGTTGACCTTTATCAAGCATCTCGAAAGAGAAAAGGCCCTGAAACAAATTTTGTCTATGACGACAATGAGGACATCACCCACCTGGATGTGGCAGACTTCTTTGAGCAACCCGATGGGAAAATAGACCACCTAATCGGCGATGGATCCGTGATGAAAGAAGATGGAGTTATTTGATTTTGTTCTACTTATTTGTATTAGTTAGTGAATAAACTAATAGTCATTAGCATTAGCTCGTATTAGTTAGTTCATAAAGCAATGTTAGCAGTAGTTCTTTAGAATATCTTCAATATGTTCAAATATCAATAAAACTTTTATTTTCCAGTGGGGGTAATTGACTAGCCTGAAAAACTAGTCGATTATCAACTATTTTCGCATTAAAGTTGAAAAACAATTGATCAACAATCGATTGTCGTTGACTAACAATCGATTGTCATTAAGACAGTGTAATCTGGAATTTTTCAAAAATCATCCACAATCGATTGTCTTTGTCTAACAATCGATTGTCTTGAAACAGTGAGGTCTGGAATTTTTCAAAAATAGCCAACAATCGATTATCTATGCATAACAATCGATTGTCTTAAGACAGTGTGATCTGAAGTTTTTCAAAAATAGCAAATAATCGATTGTGTGTGTTTAACAATCGATTGTCAATGTTCAACAATCAATTGTTTGTAAGTAACAATCGATTGTTTGAAGAAAACGTTTAAACTGAAATTTTCAAACTGCAAAGTAATGGATAACATATCTGATTTTGTTAGTCAACTGTTAGCAGCAGATTTTGAAAATATTATGTGACACAAAAGAATTGAACTTGTTTATTCTTATGTTCTTGTATCTCTTTTGTATGTCAAAATATGGGATAGCAAATATGGATATCTCACAAAGCGAACTTGGATCAACATCCAACTGTAAAAGTATTTGCCTAATTGATTCATGTACTACACATACAATACTCAAAGAAAGGAAGTATTTCTCCCAACTAAATATGTGTAAGGCAAACGTTACTACAATCTCTGGAAGTAGTAAATTGATTGAAGGCTCCGGAAGAGCAATTGTAACTCAGCCCAAGGGCACGACGTTAATCATAGAGAATGCAATGTTCTCCTCCAAGTCTAAAAGAAACTTGTTGAGTTTTAAAGATGTACGCCGGAATGGCTATCATATTGAGACAATGGATGAAGATAATCTTGAATATCTTGTCATCACAAAGAATGTCTCCGGCCAAAAGAGGGTTATTGAGAAATTCCCGTCTTTATCTTGTGGCCTGTATTGGACAAGAATTAGTGCAATTGAGGCACATTCAACAGTAAACCAAAGGGTTACTGATTCCAATACCTTTGTACTTTGGCATGATCGATTGGGACACCCAGGATCGGTCATGATGAGACGGATTATAGAAAGCTCATATGGGCATCCGTTAAAGAATTTCAAAATTCTTTCGAATAATGAATATCCTTGCACTTCGTGTTATCAAGGCAAGCTGATTATCAGGCCATCACCAACAAAGGTTGGGACTGAGTCACCCACGTTTCTGGAACGTATACAAGGGGACATTTGTGGACCTATTCACCCACCTAGTGGGTCGTTTAGGTATTTTATGGTCTTGATAGACGCATCCTGTAGATGGTCTCATGTGTGCCTGTTGTCATCACGCAACCTTGCATTTGCGAAATTAATGGCACAAATAATTCGACTACGAGCACAATTTCCAGATAATCCAATCAAGTCCATTAGACTGGATAATGCTGCTGAGTTTACATCCCAAGCATTTAATGATTATTGCTTATCAATCGGGATAAAAGTTGAACATTCTGTAGCTCATGTTCACACTCAAAACGGTCTTGCAGAATCGTTAATTAAACGCCTGCAATTGATTGCAAGGCCATTACTTATGAGAACGAGGCTGCCCACTTCGGTATGGGGTCACGCCATCTTACATGCAGCAATGCTAATTCGTCTTAGACCGACGAATTACCACAAGTATTCCCCGTTGCAATTGGTTTTGGGTCATGAACCCAATATATCCCATTTAAGGATTTTTGGATGCGCAGTATATGTGCCTATTGCACCGCCATCCCGCACCAAAATGGGTCCACAAAGAAGGTTAGGAATATATGTTGGGTTTGAATCTCCCTCCATCATTCGCTACCTCGAAACATTGACAGGCGACTTGTTTACTGCACGATTTGCAGACTGTCGATTTGATGAGACACTTTTCCCAAAATTAGGGGGAGAAGTTGGTGAAACCAAACGGGAAATTTTGTGGAAAAATGCATCATTATCTCATCTTGATCCACATACCTCTATTTGTGAAAGAGAGGTACAAAAGATTATCCATTTGCAAAGAATAGCAAATCAAATGCCTGACGCATTTACGGACTTGAAAAGGATAACGAAATCCCACATTCCCGCGGAAAATGTTCCAATCCGTATTGATGTCCCTATTGGACAATCATCTAGTGTCATATCCAATGAGTCAAATGCACGCCTGAAGCGTGGCAGACCATTAGGTTCCAAAGATCGAAATCCTAGAAAGAGGAAAAAGAACGATCAAAATGACACCACGAAAGAATCTCATGATTTAACAAATTCTGAGATTCATGAAGAATCCATTGAGCCCGAGACTCTGGAAAATACGGAACTATCCCTAAATCCAATTAATATTGAGGCAAATATTAATCGAGTGGATATTGTAGTGGATAATGCCTTTGCTTATAATGTAGCATCTAGCATTATGCAAGAATGTGAGGATCTCGAACCTCAATCTGTTGAAGAATGTCGAAAAAGACAAGATTGGCCAAAGTGGCAAGAAGCAATTCAATCAGAATTGAATTTGCTGGCAAAACGTGAAGTTTTTGGCCCTATAGTTGAAACACCTAATGGTGTTAAGCCTGTCGGCTATAAATGGGTCTTTGTACGCAAAAGAAATGAGAAAAACGAGGTACAAAGATATAAGGCACGCCTTGTTGCACAAGGTTTTTCTCAAAGGCCTGGTGTCGATTATGAAGAGACATATTCGCCTGTAATGGATGCGATAACCTTTCGTTATCTCATAAGTTTTGCTGTCCATGAAAAGCTTGACATGCACTTAATGGATGTGGTTACTGCCTATCTTTATGGCTCACTTGATAATGAGATATACATGAAAATTCCCGATGGACTCAAGGTGCCAAACGCGCACAATTCAAAATCTCGGGAAATGTTCTCAGTTAAATTGCAAAGATCCTTGTATGGTCTAAAGCAATCAGGACGAATGTGGTATAATCGTCTTAGTGAGTATTTGTTAAAAAAAGGCTATATAAATGACGCCATTTGCCCGTGTGTTTTTATAAAGAAAACAACATCGGAATTTGTTCTACTTGCCGTATATGTTGATGACATAAACCTTATTGGAACCCCTATAGAACTCCAAAAGGCAATTGATTATCTAAAGGATGAATTCGAGATGAAAGATCTCGGAAAGACTAAACTATGTCTTGGTTTGCAAATTGAATATTTGGCAAACGGAATTTTTGTTCATCAATCTACCTATACAGAAAAGGTACTGAAACGGTTTTACATGGATGAAGCACATCCTTTAAGTACACCGATGGTTGTTCGATCACTTGATGTGAACAAAGATCCATTCCGACCACAAGAAAGGAATGAAGAGCTACTTGGTCCTGAAGTACCATATCTTAGCGCAATTGGCGCACTAATGTATCTTGCAAATACTACAAGACCTGACATATCTTTTTCAGTTAATGTCTTAGCAAGATTTAGCTCGGCTCCTACAAGGAGACATTGGAATGGGATCAAACACATATTGCGGTACCTAAAGGGAACTACCGATATGGGCTTATTTTATGGCAAGAATTGCAGCCCGGATCTTGTTGGTTATGCTGATGCTGGATATTTGTCCGACCCACACAAGGCTCGATCTCAAACGGGTTATGTGTTTACCTGTGGAGAAACCGCCATATCTTGGCGATCGACTAAGCAATCAATTGTGGCTACTTCATCTAATCATGCCGAGATAATTGTTATTCATGAAGCAAGTCGGGAGTGTGTGTGGTTAAGGTCGATAATACATCATATCCAAGACAATTGTGGTTTGAAGTGTGATAAACTACCCACAACTTTGTATGAAGACAATGCAGCATGTATAGCTCAATTGAAGGGAGGATTCATAAAAGGAAATAGAATGAAACATATTTCACCAAAGTTATTCTTCACACATGATCTTCAAAAGAATGGTGATATCAATGTTCAACAGATTCGTTCAAGCGAAAATATGGCTGATTTGTTCACAAAATCTCTACCAAAGTCAACCTTCAAGAAGCTAGTTCACAAGATCGGGATGCGAAGACTTAAGGACATAAATTGATGTTCTTATCAGGGGGAGTTAATGCGCGTTGCACTCTTTTTCCCTTACAAGGTTTTGTCCCACCGGGTTTTCCTTGCAAGGTTTTTAACGAGGCAACCAATAGGCGCATATTCAAACATGTGTACTCTTTTTCCTTACTTTAATTTTTCCCATTGGGTTTTGTTTTAAGGTTTTAACGAGGCACATCATTGAATAGACATTCAAGGGGGAGTGTTATAAATACACTTCTATTTAAGGTGAATGTCTTTAATTAGAGAGATTCTAGAGTTCTATTCTTGGTAGATAAATCCTCCTCCTCCCTATAAATAGAGGTGCCCTCTACCATTGTAAATCACTCCTAACATTCTCTAAGTATCAATAAGAAGAACTCTCTCTACTCTTCTCTCTATTTGCTCTTGTTCTTGAGTTATTGTTCTTGTCTTTTACATTATTTCATAACACATTCGTAATTATTGTTGAATTGTTATCAGCTTGTATCGCTTGTATTCATACGCGCAAATAATACAACATATGTTAACTGCATTCGTTCGCGCAACGAATACAACCAAGACGAAATAGAGAGGTGTATACAAAGGATACAATTATTTACTGTACAACCAAGGCAAAATACGCAAATATAGAATTATAAAATACTCTCGTTGCGAGTATCAAAACCTCGGCTTATTAAACGGGTATTCTAACCAATTGAGCTACGAGAGCTTATTGCTCTCTTGTTTCAGTTAAAACGATTGAACTCTTGTTCAGTACTACACGTGAATTTGCTACAATTTCAAATATAACTATAAATGGTATTTTTCTCAAAGTATAGCCACGGATGATGAATATAGTGTATATATTTGATGGGTCGCGTAATTTTTCCTATGTTGTATTCGTGCAAGTGAAAATATTTATTAGTAGGTAAGAAATCAGTGAAAAACATGAATATTTTGTAAAATTCAACACTGTGAACGAGAGTATAACCGAGAGAAAAATGTCAAGAGAAATGTGTAATAATCATAAATTTTGATGTAATTTTACTATATGAAAGTATAATTGAGGTACGCAGTGCGCGCAGAATGCTTACCACAGTGTGCTCACCCGAAGGGCAAAGACTGTAGCAAAAACATTAGCGGTTATGGGTTTTCCTGGAATTTAAAAAAAAAGTATAATTTAGAGAAAGATGTTGAGAGAAGTGTGTAACACTCATAAATTTGAATGAAAATTAACTATATAAAATAAGCTTGAATAAAATTCAGAGGGAATTATTATAATCTTTTACCATTTTATATTGCCTTGATAAATTAGAGTAGCTAGATACGCGAATTCATTCAAATGACGATAATGTCAATTTTTTTTAGAAACTACATTAGCTCGCACATTTCACGTGTAACCGTAAAACTATATTATAATATACGACGATTTAAAAAATATATAATATCATCGGATGGTTAAGTACACCCTAACGAATTTATGAAAAATTGAGTGATTCTATATATTATTATTAGCAGGGGTGAATCCAGCTTTGAGGTTATGGGTTTTTCCGAATCCAATAACTTTTGCTCAACTCTCGTATTTGTATTAAGAAATGTTGAAATAATAATTTATCCAAAAAATTGACCAACCGCCATGTCTTTTGAAACACATGTTTTAGTTGTTAAAATGGGATTTTAAAATAAACTTCACCTACCAAGGTTAGGCACCGGCCATGGTGTGTTAGATTTTTGGTTCTTTGTTTCACATTATTTGTTCACACTAGGGGTTAACTAGTATAAATAGGCCTTGTAATTCATTTGGTTATTATCAAGTTTTCAAGCAAGTACTGAGTAATCAATAGCTTGAGTGTAAGGGGTGTTTGTAAGAAATGAGAGTTTTCGAGTTGTATTAATAAATCCATTTTCGGTATTCTTTTGTCTCCATAAATTATTTTGGGAATCATTAATTTATTTTTTGGTTCCTACATTTGGTATCAGAGCTAGTTTGAGTCTTGTGAGGTGTTAGAAAATTGAGTCATGTCAGGCAATAACTCGATTCAGTTTCAACTCCCAAAACTCAACGGTAAAAATTACAACAATTGGGCTATCCAATTGAAAGTATTTTTCCGATCACAGGCTTTATGGGAAGTTGTGGAAAATGGATATACCGAAGTTTCAGATGCCAAAGCGTTCGAGGCGTTCAAGAAGGAGGAAAAAGACGCTTTAATTGAAACTCGAAAAAAGGACCAGAAGGCATTGTACGCTATCATTCAGGTTGTCGATGAACTGTTATTCGAAAAAATATCAGCGGCAGAGACGTCAAACCAAGCGTTGTTATTCTGCAGAAATTCTACAAAGGTGACGATCGAGTGAAGCGGGTCCGGTTACAAACACTCCGTGCAGATTTTGAGTTCTTGCGCATGAAGGACTCGGAAAATATTGCAAGCTACTTTGACCGTGTGCAATCAGTCGTAAACCAATTGCGGCTAACGGTGAATCGTTGGACGAGCAGAGGGTGGTAGAAAAAATCTTACGCTCTTTGTGCACAAGATTTAACTACGTAGTAGCTGCAATCGAAGAAGGTCAAGATACAACAACTATGTCGGCAGACCAGTTGTTGGGTTCGTTAAGTTCTCATGAGCAGAGAATGAACCAGACAGCGAGTAGCAGTAACCAAGAACAAGCTTTGCAAAGCAGCTATGCCCCAGGAAATCGCGGTGGCAGTCAAGGCAACAACAGCCATGGACGCGGTAGCGGACATGGTAGCGGGCAAGGTGGAGGAAATTGGAATAATAATTCTTCTGGTAAAATTGACAAGTCCAATGTCAAATGTTATCGGTGTCAACAATTTGGGCATTACAAAAGGGAATGTCCGCGTGGCAACCGACACGGACGAACGCAGCAGGCGCATGTTGCAGAGGCAAGTGACAATATGGTTCTAGCATGCAACGCTGGAGAACCAAATAAAAATCACTCAGATATTTGGTTTCTTGATAGCGGTTGCTCGAATCATATGTGCGGACGCAAGGACCTATTTATGAAGCTAGAGGAGTACGAAGGCGGTGAAGTCAACTTTGGCAACAAGACCAAGGTGAGTGTCAAAGGTAAGGGTGACATCAAAATCCAGTCAAAGGATGGTACGGATGTTACTGTCGCCGATGTTTTCTTCGTACCTGGGCTTTTCTGGAACATATTAAGCATTGGGCAGCTTTCAGAAAAGGGGCACAAGATTCTTTTCCAAGACGGAGTCTGCACGATCCGGAGCAAGAACAACAAGTTAATCACGCAGGTAGAAATAGCCAAAAACTGAATGTTCGCTCTTACTCTTAATACGAAGGGAGTAATGAATTTTCAAGCTGTGGCATTGGATAGCAATTGGCTATGGCATCTTCGATTTGGTCACTTACACTTCAGAGGCTTGAAGTTGTTGGCGCAAAAGAAGATGGTGACAGGTTTAAGAGTGATTGATGTTCCAGATCGAACGTGCGAAGGATGTCTACTTGGGAAGCAGCACAGAGACGCGTTTCCAACAGGGAAATCCATACGGGCAGAGCAACCATTGGATCTAGTACACACGGATCTGTGTGGCCCAGTTGAGGTAGAATCTTTTGGAAACAAAAAGTACATGCTTATTTTCGTAGATGATTTTACAAGAAAGACTTGGGTTTATTTTCGGCGTGAAAAATCTGAAGCATTCGGAAAGTTTAAAGAGTTTAAAGCCTTTGTTGAAAAGCAAAACGGCTTTAGCTTGAAGACTCTGAGATCCGATAGAGGCGGTGAATTTACCTCTAACGAATTTCATAATTACTGCAAGTCCCAAGGAATTCTTCGTCAGTTAACTGCAGTTATACACCGCAGCAAAATGGCGTGGCAGAAAGAAAGAACAGGACGATCTTTGAGATGGCACGAAGCATGTTGAAGGCGAAAGGCTTACCAAAGGAATTTTGGGCGGAAGCTGTTGCTTGTGCAGTGTTCGTGCTGAATCGGTGTCCGACAAAAGCTGTGCTCGAGAGGACTCCGCAAGAAGCGTGGAGTGGCAACAAACCTGATGTTTCTTTGCTGAGGGTATTTGGGTGTATTGCATATCCCCATGTACCAGACGAACGTAGGAAGAAACTGGATGATAAAAGTCAAAAGTGTATCTTTATTGGCTATAGCGAAGGGACTAAGGGTTATAGACTTTATAATCCTGTCAGCAGAGAAGTCATCGTAAGCAGAGATGTGCAGTTCGTAGAAGATGGAGCTTGGAACTGGAGCAGAAAAGATGACACTGGAAGAGGTGTGCTGATGAAAATAGAAGTGGCAGATGAGCAAAATGTCTTAACCCCAGAACCATCAGAAGATATTCTATCTCAGGAGCCAGTAGATATTCCATCTCCGCAGGCAGTAGAGATTCTATCTTCATAATCAGAAGAAGAAGTTGAACGAGAAGAGCGGCCTCATCGACAAACAAACATGCCACCACGTTTCAAGGATTTTGATATGAGGAGAAATGAAGAAGGTGTTGACAATGACAGCAGTCCTGACTTTACCAATGAAACATTGGTAAATTTTTGTCTTTTTTCAGATTGTGATCCAGTTTCGTTCGAGGATGATGCTGATAATGAAAGGTGGATCAAGGCAATGAATGAAGAAATTCATTCCATTGAAAAAAATGACACATGGGAATTAACTTCTTTGGCAGCCGGAAAGAAGCCTATCGGTGTCAAGTGGGTGTACAAGACCAAGTATCGACCCGACGGTCAGGTGGACCGATTCAAAGCAAGATTGGTAGTCAAAGGCTATCGGCAAAAGCCTGGAATTGATTACTATGAAGTCTTTGCACCAGTGGCCAGAATGGATACTATTCGCATGATAGTAGCACTTGCAGCTCAGAACAGGTGGAAGATCCATCAAATGGATGTCAAGTCAGCTTTCCTGAATGGCTTTCTTGAGGAGGAGGTCTATGTTGAGCAACCACCAGGGTTTTGTAAGAAAAGGACAGGAGAATCAGGTCTACAAATTGAAGAAGGCATTATACGGACTGAAACAGGCACCACGAGCTTGGTATACGCGCATTGATACGTACATGTTGCAGGCAGGATTCCAGAAGTGTTCTTATGAGCATACATTATACATCAAGTCAAAAGTAAATGGCGACATGATGTTTGTATGTCTTTATGTTGATGATTTGATTTTCACAGGCAATTGTGAATCAATGTTTGCAGAATTCAGTGAGGCCATGACTAGTCAGTTCGAAATGACAGACATGGGGCTTATGTCTTACTTCTTGGGCATAGAAGTACAACAACGTAAAGATGGCATTTTCATTTTGCAAAAGAAATATGCCAATGATGTCTTGAAGAAATTCAAGATGGAATCTACGACTCCAATCCGAACTCCAGTTGCTGAACGCCTGGAAATGAAGAAAGAAAGAAGCGGTGAGCTGGTTGATCCCACTTATTTCAAAAGCATAGTTGGAAGTCTGCGTTATTTGGCTTCAACTCGGCCAGATATTGTTTATGGCGTGGGAATTATCAGTCGATTCATGGAGACACCACATCAGTCACATTTGCAAGCGGCAAAAGGATTTTGAGGTATATTAAAGGTACCCATGATCATGGAATTTTCTATACCTACTCTGACAACTGCAGTCTAGTAGGATATACAGACAGTGATTGGGCAGGTGATGTGGAGACTCGAAAGAGTACTTCAGGTTATGCTTTCTTTATTGGGAAAGGAGTATTTTCATGGTCATCAAAGAAGCAACAAGTAGTTGCTCTTTCTACAGCAGAAGCAGAGTACATGGCATCGACTTCTGCGGCTTGTCAAGCAGTTTGGCTTCGAAGGATGCTTGGAGAGCTGAAACACGAGCAGATTGGTCCGACAAGAATTATGTGTGATAACAGGTCAGCAATCGCATTAGCCAAGAATCCGGTATTTCATGGCAGGAGTAAGCATATCAGAATTAAGTATCACTACATACGGATCTTGTTAAGGATGGTGTAATCGAACTTGAGTTCTGCAGATCTGAAGATCAAATAGCGGATATCCTTACAAAACCACTGAGAGCAGAATTGTTCGAGAATCTGAAGTCAATGCTTGGTATAGGTAATTTTTGATAAATTAAGAGAGGCTGTTGAAATAATAATTTATCTAAAAAATTGACCACCTGCCATGTCTTTTGAAACACATGTTTTAGTTGTTAAAATGGGATTTTAAAATAAACTTCACCTACCAAGGTTAGACACCGGCCATGGTGTGTTAGATTTTTGGTTCTTTATTTCACATTATTTGTTCATACTAGGGGTTAACTAGTATAAATAGGCCTTGTAATTCATTTGGTTATTATCAAGTTTTCAAGCAAGTATTGAGTGATCAATAGCTTGAGTGTAAGGAGTGTTTGTAAGAAATACTTTTATATTTGAGAGTTTTCGAGTTGTATTAATAAATCCATTTTCTGTATTCTTTTGTATCCATAAATTGTTTTGGGAATCATTAATTTATTGTTTGGTTCCTACAAGAAATTTATTAAATATCTATAAATATTTAACTAAGAACCTAGTTATTATTGTATATATAACTTGAAACCGTTGATAAACGGCCAAAAATGCATATTTTTCGGTGTACTTTCATCTCATAACTTCTGTGGCTACAGTAGGTCACATGAGTTTTTATAGTGAATTATGCTCATTACGTGCATTCTTATGTTTAGGATCAAGTTGGACGAAATGTGACCAAAAGAAATTGATTCAGGACCAAAAGACAAAAGAAGGATTTTGCTCGTTCACTCTCGCGTGCACACGAGAGAGTGAATGAAAAAGATTGAAATGACTGTTCCAAATTTTTCACCTATTGAGATTTCAACAAAAAATTTTGCTTGCTACTGAGGAAAATCTTGAAACAAAACAACGGAGTATAGCAAAAAAGCATGGAAGTTCACAAGAGGCCTAGAAGAAAAAGAAAAAGAGAAGGGCTTTGTTTGTTCACTCTCTCGTGCGCACGAGAGAGTGAACAAGCTAACCTAAAAATGTTGTTTCGAAGTGATCTTAAAACGGAAAACTTACAAAAATGTCACATATAAGTTTCAACTTACCAACCTTTAGCCAATATTCCAAAAATCGAAACAAACAATGAATTTTTTTTATGGGTATAGTCGAAATTCATTGAAAATATATAGATAAGTCAATATACAAAATTTGAGAAAGATTGGAGGTGATTTGGACTGGTTTTGTATCAAAATTCATAATTAAATCGATGCCAAAAAATTCTTCTGTGACACATATATCAAATATGTATCACGCATGTATCTCACACATACATATATATGGATATACATGTGATACACTATCGATACAAATATGATACATATGTGATACACACTGTGATACACGTATCATTTTTTTTCATATTCAATCTTTACTTCGAATTTTCAATTCAAACCACCTCAAAACTTCATCAAATTATCTCAAAACTAAGATTCAAGCTCCTTAAAATATACTCAATCTATTCTAATAGCACCAAATCAAAAGAAAGTAAAAATTTGATATTTGTTATTACAAATAGCTAATTGGCCATTTTGGCTAATATTAGTAATATTTTATCAATTGGCCAATTTTAGTAATGAGCTACTTCTAAATAGACATAGCTGGTAATTTCCCTATATTATTTCACCTCATGCTAACCCTATCCATATAAATAGTCTTTAACTTACTTTTGTGGAGGACGTTTTTGGGAGTGACTTTTGATAGACTTTTGACCTAGGGAGAGCACGGAGGTGCCGTGGAGACCGGAATTCTTCAGATTTCATCTTTCTTCCATCAAACTTACTAATCTTTACGTTTCTTCGGATGAATTGTTATTTTGCTACCATGTCTATGTGGAGCTAAACTTCGTGTTCTAAGGTTATGGTTGTCATGATTATTGAAGTTTATTAATTATCACCATTAATTCGAGTTATCATCTTTGGTTGTTTCTCCAATTCTGTGCATAATTGCTTAATTGTTTGGCCAGCAATTCAGTTCTATTTATTATCTGTACTGTATTTGGGAAAGCCGTGTTTAAATTAGAGTAGAACTAGAGAGAGCTTGTTTGAGAACCCGTGGCTCGGGAAAAAATTTCACGGTTAGGATAGGAATATACGTAATAGTCTTGCTTAGTTGAATACCGCATTATATTTGTTCATGATAGATTCAAGACCATATGAATATAGGGTTAATATATTATGGATAGACGGATAGTATTGTAGGAACATGCTATTTATATAAACGATCCGGTCAACTAGCAATCATATTATTCGGATTAACAAGTGTACTTACAAACTCAATAGAATTGATAAATCGGTCACAACTCTGGAATCTATATCTCCTTTTGTTACGTGTTTAAATTTCTCAATAGTAGTTGTAATAATAAAATCAAACTTTTGATTACCTTAGACATTAAATTGATATTAATTTGCTTAGTTAACGGTTAGTTTAAGTTTATATAGGTTCGACATCCGACTGTCGAGTCACTTTATTAGTTATGAATTTTGTACTGAATATCTTACTTCAGTCATTTTCCTTGTCACATAAATCAAAGCAAAATATTAGTTGTCTTTTTAAACTTATTTGATTCAGAACTACGACTCAATAATCTCATTGTTTCCTGAAACAAAATAATATTAAGACCTCAAATGCTTTTAGTTTCCCACATAAACTAGACCAACGAATTGAATACTAATTTTTTTCTCCCTAGCTCAGTGGAGTTAGGATAATCTAATTATATTCTACAACTTCTATTCACAAAAATGACCAACACTAGAATTCAGAATTACATAGCCTCCAATAAGTGGTTGAAACAAAATTATATAAACTGAAACCTGTTGTACTAAAAAGGCTTTGACATAAAAAACTCATAAATAAGTGCCATTACACTCACAAATATCTATACTCTTTCTAAAGCATATTTTAGTCAACCAAGTCAGTTGGGAACTTCAATTCATCTGCCAAAAACTTAGTAGTTCAGTTCCCAATTCTAGCCATTCATGTTTTGTTTGCTAATCAGCTTTACACTGGCTTTTTGCTACAACATAAAAAACTTCATATTCTCAGACTTTATCAGTCTTTCACTGCTTGATTTCACCTGCACTACTTTATTTGAACATCGCGGTTAGCATAAATAAAAAATCCTAAAACATGATTAGCGAAAAGGGATGGTAAATTGGTAATCGCCCTACCTCTTGCGTTTGCTTTTCTGGGAAGTAGATGTCGATGGATTGCTATGCCAGTTCCTTTTTCTTTGGTTAATAAACCAATTGTTAATCTGCTTTAGCTGCAAGCCTGTTTCTTGCACTAATCGCGCTTTATCTTCCTCCTAACATAAATTTTATTCACATAAAGTGAGAGGTATAGTAGCAAATAGGTTCTTGAATCTATGGTAGGAACTTTCTTTTGGTACTTACAGTTGGATAAGGCCACTTAGAATGTGATTGCCACCAAGCTTTCAATACAGATGTAGTGTCACCAGGCAGCTTTCCTGCTCTTCTTTTTCGTAAAATTTCTTCTCTAATGTCAACAATCTTCTCCTTGTAACCCTTTAATGGAAACAAAATCAAGAAATTCCTTAGCTAGAGGAAAAAGAAAACCTAAAGCATAAGTTGAATTGTATGGCCGCTTCATCTAAAAGTTTAAGTTGTTAGAGAAGATATGCTTTTATTTACTTAATTATGTTCTTATCACGACCCCTCACATCTCTTTAACAATGAGTGACAGTGAGACGTGAACCAAGGACCTCTTATATTTTGAAACATACAGAATTGTGTGACCGCCAGTGGCAGAGACAAGATTTATTGTAGCCAATGGGAATTGAACCAATAACCTCACAAAGATTTTGAACCCCCTTGGTCACTGAGCTATACTTTTGAGTTGTGCCAAGGAAATTCAAAATATAATATATAGAGGTACAAAACCTATTTCGCCTTATATTTCAATGTAATTTTCCCGCGAAGGAGGTTCGGGTCAACCCCTTCCATCCCCTAAATCCACCCTTGATGACCACCTTATCTATAAGTTTCTAAATGTTAAGAATATATACTCTTTTTTACTAAATTATGATATCAAAATTATTAGACCAGCCAAAAGTTATGTTACTTTTACCTGTTTGAGCTCATGCTTGAGTTCTTGCCTAACACGCTCCATTAAGGACCTTTCACTTTCAGTAGGTACAAGAGGACCAAAGCCCATGCTATCTGATCCATCAAAACCTCCATCCAAAAAGTTAGTGTCACTATCTGCCTGGTCATCATCATCATCTGACATGGTTGCTCCTGTACCTTCCCCTGGTGCTACTCCTGTTGGTTGACAGATCATCCGTAACTATATATCAGCAGTGCAATTTTGGCCTACATGCATATATAACGGCAGAAAAGCTGGAGTAGAGATTCTTTTCTTCTCTTTTCAGCAAAGAGTATAATTCACTTAGTGATCAAACACTACATAAAAACCATCACTAAGAAAATCATGTGAATTAGAGGAATGAGGCTAGCACTCTATCCATTATAACAGATGCACAACTCTTAAAATAAGTCAATCATGAGAACCGAATACGGTGGTTGTGGTCTATGTACTGCGGAGTCGAATCCTCCAAAAATGTAGTATTTTTGGTGGATCCGACACACGCCTTACGATATTTTTGAAGAGTCCGAGCAACATAGTTTGTGGTGTAACTGAAGTGTATGGTATCTTGGCATGGCAATGACCGTAATATTAACAATGAAGGCATGAGGATAAAAATACCAAAAGAAAGGAAAAAGTGAGACAGGATAAATTTACATGATGTAAACTTTTACTCGAAAGTTTAAAACAACAAAAGAATAGGCAGCACAGAAAAAAACATAGAAGAAAACTAAGAGAAGAGTATGTCACCTGTTAAGCTTTGCAGAGATTGTTCTAGCTCCCAACAAGCCATGACTGCTTCCATTGCATGGACACGGACATGTTGTTGCAGCTGTTCTTTAAATGAAGAGAGCAACAGAACGTAATGTGTCTACATTAGAGGAAACAAAGATAAATCAGACGAGGGAAATATTACATGAAATATGAGATAATATATGGCATCTCTTAATGTGTGTATAAACTGATTAAAATTCTGATTATAGAAACTGCTGTTAAGATTAATAAAAGGAGAAAAATGCAGAAATGTATGCATGAACATGTCTTAAACTGAGACCAGCACCTGTGGTTCATAGTTTCCATAAAAATTGACAACATTGAACTAAAGAATGAAAACTAGAGGGGACTAAACATACCCCCCTCCCCCCAGGCTTAAGGATTCCATAATTGCTGGTGTCTATGGATAAATAAATACTGCTTTTGAAAATTGGAAACAAAAAGAAGCATAGAACTGTAGATTCAATACATACTTATAAGACAGATTTAAATAGCAATAGTAACAACAACAACTACCCAGTATAATCCCACTTAGTGGGGTCTGGGGAGGGTAATATGTACGCAGACCTTACCCCTACCCTTGGGTAGAGAGGTTGTTTCCAAATAGACCCCCCACATCCTTCCCTCCAAGAACTTCCCACCTTGCTCTTGGGGAGACTCGGACTCACAACCTCTCGATTGGAAGTGGGTGTTGCTTATCATCATAGCAACCCCTCTTGTCTGCTATAAAATAGCAATAGCAGTTTTCAAATATTATATACAAACTTGTTCTATTTCCTTTTTCAACTTCTCATACTTTAAGACAGTTAAATAGCAAGAGCATCTTTCAAACAATCATAATCATATACAAAATTGTTTTTTTCCTTCCTTCTTCTTTAATCAATCTCAAGTTGGCTTTTTTATATTATTGAGCAGCAGCATATGAATTCTTTAAAAATTTCCCTAGGTAAATATTCAGTCCATTGAAAGAAACTATTCTTAGTTAAATCAGCTAGTTCACCATTATTACTGAGAGATCAACAGGTAACAATAAGAGAAAAACCTTTGCACATGAAGCCCTAGAGGTGAAAATCATGTCAAGGAGATTCTCCAAAGCACTCCCCCTAACATTAGGGGTCAATTATTAGCCTACTGCCTATAGGATAAAAAGATTCCTTTTTTGATGTGACATCTAGATATTTCTACTAAGATCATAATAGTTAGAACTCTCAGAAATATCCTCTAGAAATATGCTCAAGATAGAAGCACAGCTGAAATCCTCAAAAAAAAAAAAATAGATGGACAGAATCCATTGATGCAGAGAACTTGATCAAGGAATCAAATTTCTCAAAAGGTTTACGAGTTCACGCGACGACCTCAAAAACCAGAATGCTCGTCACAAAGAACAGCAGAACTAGTGTAACAATCAAGGGGTCAGCTCACAACCATATTTTCACCTAGACCGAATTAACTCTACTCATTTTACAGATTTATATGGAGTTGAAATGACTTTTTCCATGATACAAGCAAAAAAGGACTAAACGTAGTACATCGTGACAACAAGATCACTCTGCCACTTGTAATTGCCACGTATTTATAATTTAATGATAAAACCACCCATATACCTACAACATAATTCTCAAGCTAAAGCTTCCTTTTCAGACAGGAAGTAACACAATCAACAGACTAATTCATATTGAAAAGTTCAAGTTTGGTAAGTTCAAAAGCAATCTTCAGATAGAAACACATATCTATGAACACTGCCAATCATCAGAATAGGCAAAATACAAATAAAGCCCAAAAAGAAAAAATGAAACCCCAACAATTTAAATTGTATTTCCTCAAGATCCACCTCACCACAATGACATCAAAGACAATCCATTCATTCTCCATTCCACATAAACATTGGTCGATGGCTTCCAAGTTCGATGGCGTAAGCTACAAATCATCAAATACAGCCAGAAATATGTGCCGGCTGAATTCAGCTTTCAAGCATATGATTTCCAAATTTTTCGTGTAAACTCATATATTAACTCCTTATACATCTTTTTAAAAAAAAAAAAAAAATTGAACATTTAGAAATTACATAAAAATACTACTAGAAACTGTAGGATTTCAGTTATATACATTGACAAAGTATTACTCTATTTTCCAGGTTCCTATATCAGGCTTGCGATGAATACTTACCTATTGTGTTAACACACAGAACTTAAACCTTCAACTACAATATGAAAAAAAATTGTAGCCAAATAAATCCATGTAATCTTCCAAATAATATTGCCGAATAATTTGTAAATTGCTACTTAGAATTGAAACTCAACACAAAATTAACAAAATTTCTATGTTTATATATATAACTTCTTGGAAATTAAACGTGAAAATTCAAACACATAGATATGAGTATATAGATGAATTCGTGTAAGAAAGTTTTAAAATATGAAGAAATGAATAAAGGTTACCATAAATTGATCGAGGTCTTTATCATCTAGAGGCGGTTGACCTTGGCCGAGAACGGAGTACTTAGCCACCACGTTCTGCGACTGAGCTAACTGCGCGTCAATCCGCGGCAGTTGATCCACCGGCGTTGCGATTCTCAGGCAAGACACGTGTGCCGACAGTAACTGATCGTATAACGGATGATTCAATATATCCGCTTTACACTTCTCTCTCTCCCATGAGTTCTCACCTTCCTCATTATTATTACTATTACTATTATTATTATTATTATTTGTGTTCACATCGTTATGCTCTTCTCCTCCGCCGCCTCCGCCAGCTGATGCAGCGGCGTTAGGAGAAAGCCACTGGTTGTTAGAGTTGGAAGAGTCGGAGTTGGAAGTTTGGAGGTGGAGGAAGTTGTTGCCGTTGCCTCCGGCATCGGCAACGGCGGCGGCGGAGCTGTGTTGCCGGAGAAGAGAAGTGTTGAGCCAAGTAGGAGCGGATTTTCGAGGAGATTGATGGTCTTCAGGTAACATGGAACGTAAAACGGCAGCGTTTTGTTGTTGTTGATGAAGAGTAGCCATTTCTTGAGAAAAATGGTCCTGAAACGCCATAGCTAATACTATAGAGTAGTAGTGTTGTATAGTATTTGTTTAAAGTTCTGAGTTCATTTTCAACTGGTACAGATAAAGGAGAAGAAAGAAGAAAGAGGGAAGTATGAAAAGTAGGAGAGGAAAAAAACAACAGCGTTTACTATAAACAGTGGTTGTGTACACATATTATATATACTCCACATATTTAAATCTTAAATATAATATAATATATTATAATCACAATATTCACTAGATAAAGATATTTCTGAAATACTTTTTTTTTTTAGAGTCGTAATCTATTTCTCCTACTAAAAGATATTTTGTCCTTTTAAAACGAGATAAAGGAAGATGTATATAGGTGAAATTGGGGCTAACACATACCCTGATTTTTTGGTGAGATAAATGAATCAAGGGTATGAATATACAAGATTTTAATCGAAACTGGGAACTTGTTGTACCAAGGTTTAAGCGGAATACTCGCCATCGAACTTGATAAAATGCGCACGCTAGACCCGGGATGAATTCTAAGACTTTAGGAAGCGCATGAACAATTGTAGGTGACAGATAAAAGATCGTAATATCCGGAACCAATCGAATATTATTGTGCGGATCTCGCTCGATGACGGTTACAGATCATTAACAAAAGAGGAAATTTTTCCTTTTTTAAGACGTAATGGGGTAAAACTCTCCTACTATATAAAGATTTTTTTTTTTAATAAGACATATTATAACACGCATACCAATGTAATACAATTTTATTTTTGTGCCTTCTATCTATTGAAAAGTTTTTATTTCATTGTTGTTCTTCACATACATATGGCTTCAAACCAACGGTCCGATCGAGGGCAAAACTATTATTCAGTCCAAGTCCGAGCCCGACCTTAATATCACAATTGATTTGGTTATTCATTCTATATTTAGCTCGTTTATGTAATATTTTTGATTATTTGTGTTGAATCAATCCATGTATCCTTAAATATAATATAATATAATATATTATATATATACTCCACATGTTTAAATCTTAAATATAATATAATATGTTATAATCACAATATTTACTAGATAAAGATACTTTTGAAATATTTTTTTTGAGAGTCGTAATCAATCAATTTCTCGTCAATCTAGAAAGTCACGTAAAATAGTTATTGTATCTGTTTGGCTAAAAAGTTATACAAATACTTAAATAGCTCTAAAACAATCAAAAATAATGTGGGTTAATCGGAATCAAGAGTAATATGGACTAGAGAGTATAGTATGATCGAGATTTGTGATTATAATGTAAATAATTTGAGATATAAGAACAGTAAGAAAAATAGTAAGCCTTGCACAAGAGAGAAAGAT
Organism: Nicotiana benthamiana; assembly: GCA_034376525.1. Taxonomy (NCBI): domain Eukaryota; kingdom Viridiplantae; phylum Streptophyta; class Magnoliopsida; order Solanales; family Solanaceae; genus Nicotiana; species Nicotiana benthamiana. The sequence goes on from CM067330.1 coordinate 104,666,651, forward strand.
AGAGAGTCTAATAGAGATAGAGAGAGAGAGTTGTATATATTCCCAATAGCAAAATACCCCTCCCCCTTTACAAAGGGAAGATCCCCTTTATATTTTTTAAAGGACCTTCCTTAAAATAATCAAAGAAAAGTACAAGGGTTGCTGGCCTCAGTGTACGAGTATTAGAGCTCGAAACGACGTTGCAGTAAGTCACGTCATTAGGTCCATCTATTAACTAAGGCTGGCCTTACTTAAGTCGACCATAATTAGGCCGCTCTCTTTACTGAGAGCGTACGTAGATATCGTAGGAACCTAGGGGACCAAATTTGCCCAATACAGATAGTCCCTCCGTTTGTTGAGGATGTAGTCGCGAGACATCTTCAATGAACAGACATATATGCTCAACGTTTCTGAGAATTTGGCCGTTCCTGTGAATACTGTCAGAAAGGACATGCTCACCTGTGAAGATGTTGTGCCGTTGACATATTACCCCCTTTTGGTGCTCCTTTTTAATATGATGTCATCGATCGCGTGCGTGATCATTACCTCTGCTCCCGAGACGGTTCAGGCCATGACATGACGTTTGGGTTTCATGCGCCGGTTTTTGAGTCATGTCTTTTCGATTTTCGTGTACCCTTTCTTACAAATAGAGGGAAAGTTGAACTTGATCCATCTTTCGAACTTTTTCTGAAAGTATTTCCTCAATTTTTTCCATATCTTTTTCTGTTGTTTGTTGCTCTTTCTTTTCTGAAACCCTCGTTCTTAGGAATCGAACCCGCGACCAGAAGCGCCTTTTTCTCATCACTTCCTTTATGGCTAAACGTCGTCATGATGATACCAGGACCAAGGACGATGCTCCCTCTAGTGCTTCTTCATCCTCGAATAATGGGGCGCTGAGGAAGTTCTCGTTCCTTTATCAACTGCTAACTTGCTCCCATTGGATATGGATACATGGAAGGACTTTAAAAACAAGTGCAAACTCCCTCCTTGGGAGCACAGTGATCTGACGCCGTCTCACTTGGCTGCTCTCAGGAAGTCGTATGATATTCCTAACTATGTTGAGATGGCCCCCGCAGGGATGAGCTATGCTAATGTGCAAAAGCCTGGGTACTGTGCATTTTATGAATACGCCTTTTGAATCGGGTATAGCCTCCCGCTTTACCCTTTGGCGGAAGAGCTCTATCGCTGGTACGGGGCGTGTCCGACCTAACTCACTCCGTACGCGTAGAAGGTGTGTAGGATCCTTACCACCTATGCAGCGAAGGCCGAGAAAGAGGTTACCGTTCATCACATCCTACAAATGTTTGGTGCGAGCTTTATGAGAGGCTCGATGCTCCAGTTAAAAAGTCGGGGCAAGAAGAGCTTTGTGTCGCAAGTGGACGACAAGGCCAACCGCAAATTTTGGAAGATATTTTTCTATGTGCGTACCAAGCATCTTGTGTCCAATCCGGAAGGGTTTCCAGAGGTATGGAACGATGCATGTAAGTATTACTGTGCGTAACTTTTACCACAGCAACCTTACTTTGCTGGTTTTCACCGTCGTAAATTTCCCTTTGCCTTCATGCAGTGACAGCTCACCCTCCTCGAAGGGTTGACGACATTAGGTCGTGGGTGCAAGCGTTGATACCGTTTGCAGAAGAATGTCGTTATTGGCCTGAATTCCTTAGGCTCTATGGCCCAACAGGTAATGGAACTGCCTAATTTTTCCTTTTGTTATGGTTTGAGGTTTCCTCGTAATTTTCTTGCCCTTCTCATACATGCTTTGGTAGGTCGGGACGCCTCTAAGAAGGCGCAGAAGAAGAAGAAAAAGAAGAAAATCGTGGCCGCCCCTTCTAGGGCGGTATCTAACCTCGAGGAAGATATGATCCTCGTTGGCACGTCTAGGGGCAGCGTTTAACCCCCCTCAAGACAAGAGGTCGCATCAGAAGCGGCACCAGAGCTAGCGTCTGAGGCAATGCTGGGGGTCGTACTTTGAAACGACACCTATGGAGGTACCGGCGGCTATTCCTGAGGCTGTTCCTGGGGTTGCCCCCATAGGGACGACCACTACAAAAACGATTCCATCTGAGCCCGTCCTGCATCCAACGGAGGGGGACCGTGAAGGGGATGAGACATTGGAGAGTAGGAAGCGTTGAATTCTTACCTGTAAGGCTGTGGCCACTCAGAGAGGGAATGTTAAGCCATCCCGTCCTGAATCTAGGCCGGTCTTTATGGCCGAGGCCATCCGCTCGGGGAGGTCTGCCCTTAGAAGGGAGGCCACGGCAAGAAGGAGCGAAAGCATGGACGTTGCAGGCCTGGAGGTTGCCACAGAGGATGTGGGCAGAGAAGGCGGGTCTTTGGACCAAGGGGAGATGGTGGCCGGCCAGTCTTCCCGTTGCATAGTGATTCGAAGCCACTAAAACTTGTTGGAGAATTGCAAGGAGGCGGCCATCAGTATGACACTTTTATGTGCCGGTGCTGAACGTGCGACCCTGGCGGAACTCAGCGACAAGTTTTTGGCCCGAAGGGTGGCGGGTGCGGCCTTGCAGGTATGCCTCTATCTTGATCGATGATCTTTATTTTTCATTAGTGGAGAGTGATTTTTCTTCGTACTTACTTTTTGGCTTCTTTTCCAGACTCTCATCTTAGAGGCGGAGAGGGGTCGACGCTAGAAGGAGAAGGTGGCTAAGTACAACAGGCTGGTGCAGAAGTGCAATAGGACACATGAGGCGTATCAGACCTTGGCCGATATGTATAAATAGTACCCTAACTTCAGGGTGGTCTGTGAGGGCCTCGTGCAATCCGAGGAGCAGTTGAAGAAGCGGGTGGCTGAGCTGGAGAAGGTCGATGAACAGCTCATGGCCGCTGTTGCTCGGACTGCGAAAATGGAGGTCCTCCTTCAAGCTAAGGATGAAGAATTGCAGTTCGGCCGCGTAGTGGTGGAGGAGGCGGAAGAATTGCGCACCAGGGTTGCAGCCTTAACGACGGAACTTGATTAAGTTGAGGACCTCAAGCGAGCCCTTACTCAGGCCGACGCATCTCGTGAGGCACACGAGATGTGGGTGTATGCGGAGGCCAGGCTGCTCGCGCTTGAAGTGTTTTTGGGGGCTGGTCGAGCGTTCGAGGTGGAGGCTGAGGTCCAGCGCCAGTTGGTTAGGGTCGTTTGTGAAGCGGCCGGCTACAGTCCTGAATCGCCGGCCCAGGAGGGGGCAACTCTGCAGACGTTAACCGTTTGGAATCCAGCTCTTGGATTTCCAAGGCATACCCTCCTAGAAATTAAGACGGGCCACTTGAAGGCCAGGCTGGGCAGGATAAGTAGTGGACTTTAGGATCCTTGTAAATATGCCTATGAATACTGACTTTTGTATCATGGGTGTTTGACCCTTTTGATAAAGACATATGATTTTTGTTGTGAGTAATTTTTTCTATTCTTTTTGGCACGTGGTTGTATTTTTTACCGTAGCTGTCTAAAACTTGATGGCTTTAGCTGTGTAGGAACGATGGCCATAGCCGTGTAAAACAACGGCCGTAACGTTTTAAAATTCGAAGGCCTTAGCCGCATTAAAATGATGGCCTTAGCCTTATAAAATTTGATGACCTTAGCCGTTTAAACATGATGGCCCTATTCATGTAAAAAGACGCCCTTTGACTTATAAAAATGATGTCCTTAGCCATGTAAAAGTAATGGCCTTAGTCATGTAAAAATGATGGCCTTAGCCATGTAAAAGTGATGGCCTTAGTCATCTAAAAATGATGGTCGTAGTCGTAAAAGTGATGGCCTTAGCCATGTAAAAATGATTCTCGTGGCCGTATAAAAATGATGGTCGTAGCTGCCTTAGCCATGTAAAAATGATGGTCATCGCCGTATAAAAATGATGGTCGTAGTCTGATGGCCTTAGCCATGTAAAAATGATGGCCGTAGCCTGATGGCCTTAGCCATGTAAAAATGATGTCCGTAGCCGTATAAAAATGATAGTCCTAGCCTGATGGCCTTAGCCATGTACAAATGATGGCCGTAGCCATATAAAAATGATGGCCTTAGCCATGTAAAAATAATGGCCGTAGCCGTATAAAAAAGATGGCCTTAGCCATGTAAAAATGATAGCCGTAGCCGTATAAAAATGATGGTCGTAGCCATGTAAAAATGATGGCCGTAGCCTTTTCATTCATTTGGAGATGGTCGTAGCCTTTTCATTCATTTGGAGATGGCCGTAGCCTTGTCATTCATTTGGAAATGGCCATAGCCTTTTCATTCATTTGGAGATGGTCGTAGCCTTTTCATTCATTTGGAGATGGTTGTAGCCTTTTCATTCATTTGGCGATGGTCGTAGCCTTTTCATTCATTTGGAGATGGCCGTAGCCTTTTCATTCATTTGTCGATGGCCGTAGCCTTTTTATTCATCTGTCGATGGCTGTAGCCTTTCTATACATATGGAGATGGCCGTAGCCTTTCTATTCATCTGGAGATGGCCGTAGCCTTTTCATTCGTTTGGCGATGGTCGTAGCCTTTTCATTCGTTTGGAGATGGCCGTAGCCTTTCTATACATCTGGAGATGGCCGTAGCCTTTCTATACATCTGGAGATGACACTAATCCAGTCCCTGTATCATGTCGGGCTTGGAGAATACATGAAGAGGCGGATATGATGAACTTATGCTGCAAACATCTAAAGGTGACCCCTTTGTCGCCTCGTTAAAAACCTTCCCGAGAAAACTCAATTGGGACAAAACCCGGATAAGGGAAAAAGAGTACGACTTAGGCGACACCTTTTTAGAAGTGGAAATGTTTGAGGTGAGCGACGTTCCAGTTGTTCTGGAGTGTCTTTCCTTCCATTGTCTCTAGCTTGAATGCTCTTTCTCGGCCACCGCCGTGATTTTGTAGGGTCCATCCCAGTTTGTGCCCAATTTTCCTTCACTTGGGTCTTTTGAGGCCAAAGTCTTGGCTTTGAGGACGTAGTCCCCTACTTTGAGTGGCCATATTTTTTCCCTCTTATTGTTAAATCTTTCGACTTGTTGGTTTTGGGCTACCATCCTGATGTAGGCCATTTCTCTTCTTTCTTTGGCTTCATCTAGATCTTGGAGTCTGCTGATGTCGTTTTCTGTTCCGCTGGTGTGTGAATACCTTAGGCTGGGTTCGCCCACTTCAACGGGTATGACCACGTCGGTTCCATAGACCAATGAGTATGGGGTTTTCCCGGTGCTGGACTTGGGTATGGTTCTGTGTGCCCACAAGACTTCGGGTAGTAGTTCGGACCATAACCCCTTGGAATCTTCGAGCTTAGTTTTTAATATGTTTAAGATTGTTTTGTTGAGGACTCTGCTTGGCCGTTGGCAGCGGGGTGGTATGGCCTGGATAGTATTCTTTTGATGCGCCATTTCTCAAAGAACTTAGTTGTTTTCTGACCGATGAACTGGTGCCCGTTGTCGCAACTGATTTCTTTGGGGATGCCGAAGCGGCATATGATGTTTCTCCATATGAAGGTGATGACCTCTTGTTCGCGTATTTACGCGTACGCACCTGCTTCTACCCACTTGGTGAAGTAGTTAGTTAAAACAAGTAAAAATCGTACCTTTCCTCGTCCTGCGGGTAGCGGGCGAACTATATCTATTCCCCACTTGATGAACGGCCATCGGAAGGTGACGGAATGGAGGGGTTCTTCTGGTTGGTGTATCATTGGGGCGTACTTTTGGCATTGCTTCCATCGGCGGACATATTAAGCTGCCTCTTTCTTCATGATGGGCCAGTAGTAGCTGGCACGTATGATGCATCGCACAAGGGCGCGATTGCCAGTGTGGCCGCCGCAATGGCCTTCGTGTACTTTTTCAAGTATCGGCCTTGTTTGTTGCGACCCTAAGCACTTGGCTAAGGGGTCACCGAACATCCTTTTATAAAGGTCATTTTTGATCATGCAGTATCGGGCGGCCTGTTTGCTAAGCGTTTTCGCCTCCTTTTTATCGGGGGTGGGGGGTAATGTTCCATTGTGCAAATAAGATATGAACTGGTTGCGCCAGTCCCAAGTCAGGTTTAAGGAAAGTACCTCGATGTGATCAATGGCTGAGTGGAGGAGTGTGACCACACTTTCTTTGTTGATATTTTTCGTGGTGGCGACCAACTTTGCCAGGCTGTCAGCTTTGATGTTCCGTGCTCTGGGAATTTGTTCGAAGTGACATTCGTTGAATTTCGTTTGTGTATCTCTGTCTAATACTTTTGCAGCTTCTGCTATTTGATTTGGTAAGTCCCAGTGAGTTGGTTTACCACGAGTTGGGAGTCACAGTGGAGGAGTACTTGGCGAGACCCATACTTGGCGGCCAGTTTCATGCCTGTAATAACGGCTACATACTCGGCCTCGTTGTTAGTCATTTTCGGGCATCGTATGGACTGGCGAATTATTTCGCCCGTGGGGACCTCAAGAACAAGTCCCAGTCCCGATCCCGATGCATTGGTGGCGCCATCCGTATAAAGGACCCATAGGTCGTTTTCGGAGGATGCGCGGTGTGCCTTTAGTTCTGCCTTTGGCAGTACTTCCGCGCTGAAGTCGACGATAAAGTCAGCTAGGATCTGCAACTTGATGGCGGTCCTTGGAAGGTACGTGATATCATGCTCGCTGAGCTCAACGGCCATCTGGCGAGTCGCCCTGAGAGTTTGGGTTTTTGTAGGACGCTCCTTAAAGGGAAGGTCGTTACTACCCTTATGGGATGGCATTGAAAATAGGGTCGTAGTTTTCGTAAAGCTACTACGAGTGCCAATGTATCCTCTCGAGGTAGGGGTACCGGGTTTCTGCGTCCACCAACGTTTTGCTAATATAATAAATAGGAGATTGTGTACCTTTATTTTCGCGCATAGGACGGCGCTGACTGCGACTTCTGATACGGCCAAATATACCAACAGTGGCTCGCCTGGGTTGGCTTTCACTAGTAGGGGCGGTGATGACAAATATGCTTTCAAGTTCTTTAGGGCCTCTACACATTCTTCGTTCCACTGGAGTCCCTAGTCTTTCTTCAATACAACAAAGAATTTGTGGCACCTGTCGGAGGAGCATGAGATGAACCTGGAGAGAGTGGCTATCCGACCTGTCAGCTTCTGCACTTCCTTTTTGCTGCTTAGGATTTCTGGGATGGCTTCTATAGCCTTGATCTGGTCAGGGTTGACTTCGATACCTCTTTGTGATACCCGAAATCCCAGGAACTTTCCCGAGGCTACGCCAAAGGCGCATTTTTCGGGATTCAGTATCATACCGTACCTCCTTAATATTTCGAAGGCTTCTTTTAGGTGGCTGAGGTGGTATTCCTTTTTTGAAGACTTGACCAACATGTCATCGATGTAGACCTCCATCGTCTCGCCGAGTTGTTCTTTTAACGTCGTAGTCACCAGCCTTTGGTAAGTGGCCCCTGCGTTCTTAATCCCGAAGAGCATTGCCTTATTGCAGTATGTCCCCTAGTGAGTGATGAGAGTTATTTTCTCCTGATCCTCCTCGGTCATCATGATTTGATTGTAGCCGGAATATGCATCAAGGAAGCTCAGCAGCTCATGCCCTGACGTTGCGTCTATCATCTGGTCGATGTGGGGTAGCGGGAATGAGTCTTTAGGCATGCTTTGTTTAGATCAGTGAAGTCTACACACATCCGCCACTTCCCGTTTTTCTTTTTGACCATTACGACATTGGCGACCCACTCCGGGTACTTGGATTCCCTGATAGAGCCATTAGTCAGCAGCTTGTCTACTTCTTCACTCACCGCCTCGTTGATGGCGGCGTTGAATTTTCTTCTTGCCTTCTGCACGGGCGGGTGTAATGGGTCGACGTTCAGTTTGTGGGAGGCAATTTCTCGTGGAATTCCTGGCATATCTGCATGGGAAAAACCGAATAGGTCCGCATGGTTAGATAAAAATTCACGGTACTTACCTGGATTTGATAGACCGTGGCCTATGTAAGCTTTCTTCGCGGGATCGCTGTTGCTTAGCATGACGGGGTCGAGGTCCTCGACCGTAGCCTTGCTAGCCTCGATTTCATCGGGATCTTTGATGGCGCTCTCAGTCGGGCAGACCTTAGTCCCTGACATGGCTGATTGCTATGCTTCAGTACTTGCTCCCTTGAGTTGATTGGTGTGGGTGTAATCTTGAGCTATTTTATAGCACTCTTGAGCGGTGCGCGGCTCGCCCCGTATGCTGTGCACTCCCCATGGGGTTGGGAATTTGATCATTTGATAGAAACTGGAGGGGATGGCCCTCATGGCATGTATCCACGGGCGTCCTATAATGGCGTTGTATGCCATTTCTTGGTTCATTACGTGGAAAATGGTTTCCATCGTAACTCCTCCCGCCAGAACGGGCAGCGTTACCTCGCCAGAGGTCTTTCCTCTGCATTATTAAAACTAGTTAGTGTTATGCAGTGTTGAATTATCTTATCCTCGAGTCCCATAAGTGAAAGGACTCTTGGATGAATGATACATGCGCCGCTGCCGTTGTCAACCATAATCCTTTTAACATCAGTATCCACTATACGTAAAGTAATAACCAAGGCATCATAATGAGGAAAACACAATCCGTCGGCATCGAAATTATCGAAGGTGATACTATCTTTGAAGTCGTCATACTGTTCGTGAGCCATGGTTCGCTTTAACTTGTGAGTGGTGGTAAATTTGACGTGATTGATCATTGAATCATTGTCGTCCCCAATGATCATGCTGATGGTGCGTGTTGGTAAGGGCGGCGTTGGCAGACCGTGAGGTTGTTCCTGTCCGCGTGCAAAGTTGAGCTTTCCTTTGTCGCTGAGTAGTTCTTTCAAGAACCCTTGGTTCAGCACACGGACCACCTCCTGTCGGAGCCCTATGCAGTCTTCTGTTCTGTGCCCCCTTTCCTGGAGGAACTCGCATAGGGCGTTTGATTTTCTGGTGGCGGGGTCGGACTTCATTTTTGCTGGCCATTGTACTTTGTTGCCCAACTTTTCCAGTGCGTATACTACTTGTGAAGGAGACACACAAAAGTTATGTGCAGATAATGAAGGGGGCATACCTTTGTCGTTCCTTAATGAGGCGACATGTCGTTGTAAGACGTCTGCATGCCTTGGCGGTGGCGGATGCGAGGATCTGATGTATGGTTGGTGTCTTTCCCTGTTGAGGTGTGGGACTTGTTCCCGTCGTCCCTCGCTGCGTTGGTCCCTTCGTATTTCTGGTTGCACCGTTGTCAACCACCGGGTTGGGCCGTTGAGGTCATCATCATCTCTACGCACCTCGGCACAGTAGGCGTTGTGTATATCTTCCCATGTGGTGGGGGGATATTTCAGGAGACTGCTGAGCAGTTTCTTGGTTGGCCTTTGAGCCGTCTCTGCTTAGTCCATTCTGAAATGCTGCGATTGCCATGCCTTCGGACACGTTTGGTAGGCTCATTCTGACTCTGTTGAACCTAGCTAAGAACTCCCTGGGTCCTTCTCCTGGGTTTGTTGTACAACAAAAATGTCGTTAACCCGTGCTTCTGCCTTCCTTGCTCCTGCGTGGGCGGTGGCAAATTTATCCGCCATTTTACTCGAATGTGGAGATGCTTTTGGCAGGTAGCTGTGAGTACCACGTTAGGGCGCCTCCTGTTAACGTTTTGCAAAAATTCTACAGAAGTACGGATGGTACCTGTTCTCTTGATAGATCATTGCCTTTGACGGTTGTAACATAGTGAATCAGGTGGTCCTCGGGATCTGTGGTCCCGTCATATACCTTTAAGTATGGGGGCATTTTGAAGGTCTTCGGGATGGGGTATGGCGTAGCTCCTTCCATGTAGGGTTGTTCAACGAACCTCCCCACGTCTCACTTTGGCAGCAACTTAGGCGCACCTGGGATTTTATCCACCCTTTCTTGGTGCTCCTTCATTTGGTCGCGAAGAGGCCTATTCTCGTTTTCCATTTCTTCCATCTTTTTTAGGATGGCTGTGAGTGTGCCGTCGTTAGCTTGAGCATTGACGGGCATGTTGTTCGTTCTTGTGACCTCGAGTTCATCTTCGACTGCAATATGATCTGTTGCTGGGGTGCATCTATCATTTTGAGGAGGTTTTTTGGCTAGACTGCTTAGAGTGTTTGTTAGCCATTCTTCCAGTAACCTTTTTACCTGCGGGGGTGCTTCTTTAGTTGTAGATGCCGAAGGCTCTCTTTCTCGTGGACCACCAGTTCTTCCAATAGGGAATGTAGGTTTTCCACGCTTATCAGGGTACTGGGGAGAGGTGATTAGGCAGGACATGTCGCTGCTTTAGCTCACTGAGGACATGACCCTTGATAGGAGGGTGTGGAGGTCGAGGATTAAGGTAGAAGGTTAGTAGATAGTTTTTAGTTGTTCGTCGATAGTCTTAGTAGCATGCATGTCTCTTCATATGCTTAGATTTTTTATTATGTTATGTGGTTTTGCTCGCCTCAGATATTGTATTCTCTATTGTTATTATTTGGTACTACTTATCCTTTATCCCTACCTTTTCTTTCCTCTTATATCTTTCTTCCTTGCTTGCTTTACTCTTCTTCTTGCCCTTCTTGAGCCGAGGGTCTATTGAAAACCGCCCCTCTACCAGCACTAGGTAGGGGCAAGGTCTGCGTACAGACTACCCTCCCCAGACCCTTCCTGTTGGGATCAAACTGGTTATATTGTTGTTGTTGTTGTTTGGCTAAAAAGTTATGCAAATACTTAAATAACTCTAAGACAATCAAAAATAATATAGGTTAATCGGAACGAAGAGTAATATGTACTAGAGAATATAGTATGATCGAGATTTATGATGATAGTGTAAATAATTCGAGATATAAGAACAGTAAGACAAATAGTGAGCCTTGCACAAGGGAGAAAGATAGAGAGTCTGATAGAGAGAGAGAGGGAGAGAGAGAGAGAGAGAGAGAGAGTTGTATATATTTTCAATAGCAAAATACTTCTCCCCTTTTACAAAGGGAAGGTCCCCTTTATATACCAAGGGACCTTCCTCGAAATAATCAAAGAAATGTACAAGGGTTGGTGGCCTCAGTGTACGAGTGTCAGAGCTCAAAACGATGTCGCAGTAATCATGTTACGAGGTCCATCTATTAACTAAGGCCCGCCTTACTTAAGTCGAACATAATTAGGCCGCTCTCTTTACGTAGATATCGTACGAACCTAGGGGACCAAATTTGCCCAGTAGAGTATCCCCTTTAATATTATTTAAAAATAATTTGGAAGATTAAATTAAATTGGCTATTAGATACATCCTTTGAAACATGTAAATGATATGCTTGGGCTGCTCTTAAGGTAAATATTTCCCACATGATAGGATTGGCAACTACTAATCATACTGCTTTGTGGTACAACTTCATTCATAAGCAAATCTTGCCAACTTATAAGTGCATTACCTTTTCTACCATTTTTTCTTTTGCCTTGTGGCACTTATGGTCAATAAGAAATAAATTTTTTTTTGAACACAAACATTTTAAATCAAGTGCTTCAGTGCTTTATAAACAGGTTGCTGAGTATTACTACCTTACAAATCCCACAAATAGTAATACTTCACTTAGTTCTGTTTATATTATTAAATGGCATCCCCCAAATAGTCAGAGTTTTAAGTTAAATACAGACGGGTTAACATCTATCGCTATGAATAAATATTGTATAGGAGGGTGCTTCAGGAACTAGCAGTGTCATTGAATTTTAGGTTTTGCAGACGGTCTTAATATGGATCAAGTATCCAGAAAGAATTGCTAGTACTGTTAATGGGCTAAATTAGCTGTTTAGCACCAACTCAACCCACTGATCATTGAAACAGATGCTGCTGTCATACTTAGTATGCTTGCTCATCCTACTATCCGTTATACTAACTTAATAAATAATTGTAGGTTGTTACTCCATCATCTGGATGATCCAATAATACAAAGCATCTTCTGGGAGCAAAATTATGTTGCAGATTGTCTAAGTCTGGAGATCTAATGTGGAGGCACATTGTGTACTGTTTTCAAGTCCTCCCCCTTTTGTCACAGTGTTTTGTCAGCAGGATCAAGCAGGAAAGCTAAGAAGAAGACTATGTCAATTTATTTCTATATTGTCTAACCATAGTATCACCAATAGGAATGCTAGTAGTAGTAATAGTAATGTAGTTACTAATATAATTAACTTTAGTTGTAATCTGATGCAAGTTATGTATCCCACAAACTCTTATGTACAAGTTTAAGCATTTATAATATACTTATCTTTTCATCCAAAAAGAATGATATGCTTACTCTCTATAAAGGGCGACTTGCACACATAAGATTATCTACCGTTATCATTTGAATTTTATCATGTTAAGAAAATTTTTGTAAAACATAATCCGACGATAGAGTTACTTTAACACAATTCAAAAGTTCAACCGTAGTTTGAGGAATGTAGTGTATATGCAAATCTTACCTCCCCTCTTTGTTTCCGATAAACACTCACCATCCCACCCTCCAAGAATTCTCCACCTTGCTCTTGGGGTAACTTGAACTCACAACCTCTTGGATGGAAGTGGAGGCCGGAGGGTGCTCACCACTAAAGTCAGGGGCATATGCAAGAATTTTGTAAGCAGTATCGAAATTTATAAAAGAACTGGAATATAAATTTAATTATTATCATTTTAGACAAGAAAAAGCCTTAGTTTATTGATTTTGTTGAGCCTTAAGTTATAAAAGGTCATGAGCTCCATTCTAGTTCATCACAATTTTTAACCACAAAGACTCTCCCAAAATTTTTTTTTTTTGTATAACTGTTAGTTTCATTGATCTCAAAAAAATATGTACATCATAGAGCTCAGTGGTAGTAGTTTGGACTGGCTACTACACTTTTACAAGTACTTTCTATACTATCTTGACTATCTATACACAAGCATCATATCTAATTACAATAGCTAAGGAAAGTAATTGAGCTGTCTCAGACCAGTTTGCCAATGTTTGCACTTTCTGCCTCGAATGTGTATGAGTAAGGCAATCTCTTTGCAAGTCAGTTCCTCCACATAAGCAGCTCCTTCAAAACAAATGCGGTTCCTTTCTTTCCATATGAGAGCAGTAGTAGTGACAAATGCTGAAGCTGTTATACCATTCTGCCATAATCTACTTTTTGCTTTGCTGCATATCCAAAGAAGCTCAGTTCCCAGCAGCCAACTGTTCTGGTATGCCCCAGCCAAACACATATTCTGGACCATAATCTATAGGCCTGTAATCTTTAACAGTAGCATGTGCTTTGACTTTAGGCACAAGTGCTATGGCAGTGGTGTTGATCATATGAGGCATTTTGCTTGTAGAGAAGAACTCCTTGGCAGCAGCTAGAATGTCATCCTTTACCATCTCCTAGTTCTTAGTGAAAAATTCCACTGGAAAGCCATCAACTCCAGGTGCTTTATCTTTGGGCATTTCTTTGACAGCTTCAGTGATCTCTTCCATAGTTACCTCTCTAATGAGCATTCTTTGCTGATCAAGGTTTAAGCACTGTCCCTCTTTCATAATTGCAGAGTTGACACAAGGTAGTTAAGCAGCACACTCCCCCATTAATGATTGAAACACCTTAATGAATTTCTGTTCCACAGTTAAAGGGTCAGTTAGTTTCAAACCTGAGTCTGTATAAATGGATGTGATGTTGTTTTGCCCTGTTCTGATCTTCCATTGAGCATGGAAATACTTAGTGTTAGGTTCCTCACACTCAATCCAACAAGCTTTGGACTTCTGCCTCAGAATTTTTTCCTCCACACAACTCCACTTCTCAATTTCTTCAATTGCTGCCTTTTCCTCGGTAAGTAGTGACTGTGTTAATGGGTTGTTTTGCAGTTGATATTGAATAATACCCAATTTTCCCCTTGCCTGAATAATTTTCTGCTTGTAAGAGGCCATGTGAATATTTATCTCCTTCAAGTGCTGTTTCATGTCCTTCAGTTTTTGCCATATCTGCTGCATAGGTGTTCTTCCATAATCCTGTCTCCAAACCTGCTGTAAAATGTTATGAAACTGAGGTTTTTCCATGACAACAAGATATAGTCTGAAAGGTTTAGGGTGCAAAGGTTTGTGATCTCCAAATTTGATAAGGATAGGGGAGTGATCAGAGACTGAGGGGTTCATAAAATCAGCTTTCAGATGCCCATACTGTTGTAGCCACTGAAAGTTGCCCAGAGCCCAATCAATTTTACTATATACTCTAGTGGAAGAATCTTGCTTAATTGTCCAGGTGAAGTACCGACCTTTAACTCTGAGGGCAGTGAGTTGCAGGTCAGTAATAGTGTCTTTGAAATCTTTAACTTCAGCATCAGTAACTGGGGAGCCAATTCTGTCATCAGAGCATAGTACACAGTTGAAATCACCACTGATCAGCCAAGCATCTTGACTGGGGATATAGGTTGATCTAAGTTCACTCCACAATTGGTTTCTAAGAAGTTCAGTGTTATGGCCATATATAACACTTAAATGAATTCTGGCTTGGCTTCTTGTATCTTCTAAAAAATAGTGAATGAGCTGATCAGTGATAGAGGATATATGGATCTGGATGTGAGGTTTCCAAAGCAACCATATTCTACCATTAGCAGCCTTTGAGTAATTACATTGAACCTTCCAATCCTTAGCAACCTTGGCAAGTATTTTTTTAGCTTTATGTTCCTTAACTCTAGTTTCTAAAACTCCCATAACATCCACCTTATTAACAGCTAGGAAGTTTTTCAACTCCTTTTACTTATGGGCTTGGTTAAGCCCCCTAATGTTCCATGTAACAATAATCATAGGAAATTAGGGGTTAGACTGTGTGAGGGCCCCGGATCAATCTACTAAACCCTGTTCCCAGCCACAACTATAGTAGCCTTCCCTTTACTTCCATTGTCAATCATTTGCTCAATGTTACCATTGGTTGCAGCAACTGCAATGACTGCACTTTCAGGCCTCACTTGATTCACAGGATCATTTTGTGCATGCTGCTGAACACTAACTACAATGTTCTCATTCACCTTATTAGGGAGCTGCACTGCCTGCATCTCCAACACTTCTGAATTCCCAGCATTTTCATGGTTATCCTATACTTCTGCAATATCTACAGGCTGCTGCTTAACAAGCCATTCTTTTTTATCATTTTCCCCTCCTGTTTCAATTTACCTTTCTGCCTTCTTGGTTTATCCTGCTCCTCCTTATCCTTCCTTCCACTGTTATCAGCATAGTACCAGCAATCAAATGAATCATGCCCAAATTTCAGGCAATGATTATAGAAACTAGGTTTCCAATCATACTCAATTGACTGGATCTTAGGACCATAAGGAGTATCGATCTCTAATTGATCAGGTAATGGGTGAGCAGCATCGACCTCTACTAGGACACGGGCAAATGAAATTTTTTCATAATGCGCAGTAAATTTGTCAGTGTATAATGGCTTGCCAACAACACTGGCCATTTTTCTCAATACCTCAATAGACCAGTAACCCACCGGAAGTCCACAGAAACGAATCCAAATAGGAACAGTGCTTAGAATATCACTCTAAAACGAGAAATCAACTTCCCACGGTTTCAAAGCCATTGGTCTGTTCCTATAGGAATAGGGCCTTGATTGAATGACTAATTTTCGATCCTCGATACTATTGAAGCGAAATATACTGTATCCTTCAGCATGAATCAGTACTTGAGGTCATGACGAAGTTATCCATAATTTTCTCACTCGGATTATCACCAATTATATATCCAATCAAAGCATTTTGCCAGTAATCCAATTGAGGTTTCAGATCGTCCTCACTGATCTTAACAACCTTTTTGCCATCTCGATCAGTGGGGGGGACGAATGAAAGTTGCTTGCCCATCTGAGAATCGCGATTTCCTCGCACCACATCCGCTGGAGTCGGTATGGATTTCTCCGATCCAATGGCATCAGTAAACTGTAACCGTCTTGCGGCGATGTTGGAAGGTGCTTCAGTCATCGGCAATGACAATTCACAGTTTTCTCCCTCTGCATGCATCACATCGGTTGATTAGAACTTCTGGGGCAGAAAGTTGCCAAATGTTAATGGTTCAAGCTCTTTTGTAATGCCATGCTCTGGTGTAACTAGTTGCGTATTAGTGGGAGGGGCGTTTCGCCGGCGACGAGCCATATTCCGGCAACAATGGCGTCCTGCTATTGTGCACCAGTCGTTTGCTTAATGTGCGCCGAGAGTAACCACTGACTATCCCAAATATTTGCAAAAGAAAAATGTACTAGTTGAGGTTTGAACCTTTGACTTCTTAAAGCAAAATCAAACACATAAGCAACACACAAAAATACAATTTATGTTAAGTGGGGTTATTTTTTTTCCTACTTATTCATTTTCGTATATTAATTAATATATATTTAATAAAATTTTCCGCCAAAATAATATCACATGACACCGGAGCAACCCAAACTAGCATGTGCCGTTTGACACAGTATGAAATATATCGACTACCCCAATTTGTTGGAAGAAATATTTTTAAATTAATAAATCATTATACAAAAAACTACTATACTCTCAAAAATAAGGTCCCAATATGGAGTCATAGGTATTTTAATTGTCAATATGAGTATCTTTTTCCTTTTTCTTCTTGTACAATTTGAGACTGTCATATGCATTTTGATCGAAGATTGCACCTATTCATATGTCAAACTTATTCTAGAGATATCTAGTCCCTACTCCATCATTATCTTAATTGGTCCCCATTTACTTTTGCATTTGGAATTTTAAATTTCTTTTCTCCTATTTGTATGCTTCTATTATAAGTTCAGAATAAATTATATTCCAATTACGGAGCTTTTCTTTTATTATCATAAAGCATGAGGTATTTACATTTGTGTAATCAAATAATAACAGGAAATTACATTTTTTTAATAGTAATTTCATTTCGTCAATAGATCAAAATATTACAGAGTTTTCCAGTAGCCGCTGACTAGCTACTGTTGCAAAACAATCTAAAATGAAAACACTCACATATGCTCTATATACATTAAATCAAGACAAACATATAATGCTTCTCTTCTTTTTCCTACGGGTAGTGATCCAGTCTTCGCAAAACATCCTTCCAGTGTTTAAGAGAGGTTCCCTGAATGTGCACATGAACTGCTATCTCTTTACATGTATCCTTTATAACTGAGCTTCTGCCTTGGAATCTAATCTTGTTCCTTTCCCGCCATAGACAGTATACTAACATTCCAAACACACTGGTGGTTATTTCAGCATGTCCATTTTTCCTTTTTGCAATGTTGCTAATCCAGTCAATTTCACTGTTCCAATCGCAGATGGTTCTCTGGTATCCCAGCCATACGAGCAGTCTATTCCATCGCCCCCAAGATATCGGGCAAGCAAAAAAAAAGATGGTCAAAAGATTCATCTACTTGCTTGCAGAATACAGATTGTTGAGGAATCTGTATCCCAATGAGCATTAGCCTCTCCACTGTTACCAGTCTTCTGCGCAGTGCTAGGCAAACGATAAATTTGAATCTTGGGTGTAGTTTTGGCTGCAATACTATGCTTTTCCATTGTACTTTAGGGGTTTGAGGGAGCTGGAGTTTGTAGAGTTTGTTTAACAGTTCTCCCCTCTGTAGCTGGATCAATCGGCATTTCAGGTTCCCCTGTATACCCTGGTGTATTTGCTATCATTGATCTGGTCTCAAAGATCTTTCTCACAGCCCAGGCAGCTGTTTTAGGAGTAGGTACATCCTCTATCGCATTGTTCTTAATGTAGTATGTGTGCATTCATTTGATCCACAGGTTGTCCTTCTTCATTGTTACTGCCCACAGATTCTTTGTTACAGTTGCCTTATTCCAGATTGTTAGGTTCAAAACATTTAGGCCCCCAGCACTATATGGTAGACATATAGTTTCCCATGCGACTAATGCCTTTTTGGACACATTTGCCGCACCCGTCCACAGAAAGGATCTACATATTGCTTCGATCATCTTCATTACCTTTTTAGGAAGCAGGAAAATTTGGGACCAGTACGATTGCATTCCAAATAATACTGTCCTGATCAACTGGAGCCTACATGCATAAGATAGGAGTCTTGATGTCCAGCAATTGATTTTCTGTGTTATCTTCTCTACTATTGGCCAATATTGTATAACTGATAATTTTTTGGAGTCCATTGGAACGCCAAGATATTTGAAAGGGAGGGACCCTTCAGGGAAGTTCAGTTCTTTCATGATTTCCTCCGTTGCCCAGTTTGAGACCCCTGCTATATATATAGCACTTTTGTCTGCATTTGCTTCCAATCCTGATGTTTCCGCAAAGTTTAGGAGCGTTTGTTGTGTAAGTCTTACAGATTGGGTATTAGCCTTGCAGAATAGTAGTAGATCATCCGCAAAACAGATATGTGACACTCCTAGCTTACACCGAGGATGAAATTTGAATTCCTTCCTTCCCATCATAGACTTGAGTTCCCCATTCAAATATTCCATGACAATTACAAATAGATATGGGGACATTGAGTCTCCTTGTCATATACCTCTTTTTCCTTTAAATGGAGGTGTCAGCCCCCCATTAAGACTTAATGAGTACGTGACAGAAGTGATGCATTCCATTATCCATTTTGTAAATTTGTAGGAGATGCCCATGTCCAGCAGCAATCTCTCTATAAAACACCATTCTATTGTGTCATAAGCCTTCCTCAGGTCAACTTTTAATACACACCGAGGGGATATTCCTTTCCTGTTGTATCCTTTAAATAACTCCTGAGTAAAGAGAATGTTATCTGTTATGCTCCTGTCCTCAATGAATGTCAATTGTGAATTGCCAATCAGATCACCTATAACTGTTTTTATTCTTGCTGTGAGCACCTAACATTCTAACTATGTTATGTGAAACAAACAGAATTTTGCACTCCCTTTGTTCCACTTTTTATGACACGCTTAATAATTAGAGAGAAAAAAATTGTATGCCCAAGTTAATTCTTTTTTATTTACATAATTCCTAATTTTTTATTTCAAAGCATTCAAATATTCTGAAAAATTAGACAGTTTGACCATCATATTACTAACTATATCACATAATGTAGAACGAAGACAATAGCTACCATATTGTGCAATGACTAGGCCTGATAATTGAATACATTCGCTATCAAAAATTATGGTGGGATGAACAGTTTTTCTCCGCTGGTAATTAAAGGTCTTGAATTCAAGTTTTAGGAATGAAGAAAACTCTAACAGGGAACGCGCTTCTTTCTTAATGCGTCTTTTACATGCAAATTCTGTTGAGGTTCGAACAAAGTCTTATATTGATGGTTGAAAAAATTAGGATTCAATATATAAATTTCTTAATGCTATAGAATTTTTAGGAAAACAATGCAGATTTAACTTTTAACGAATAATATCATACCATATTAAGAGACCGTTTGACCATGAAAATTTATTCATTTTTTTTTTCTATTTTTTATTTTTTATTATTATTTTTTAAAATAAGTGTTTGACTATAAAAATTTTACTTTTCACTTGAAGATGAAATTTGGATTTTTTTTTAAATTCTTAAAAATTTCAAAAGCTAATTTTTAAAATTTTTACTCAAATCATTCACAAAAATTTAAAAACAACCCAAATTTTCACATACTATTTTCACTTGAATTACTTTTTTTGTGAACTTCACGATTCTTATGTCCAAACGCCCACTAAGAATATCTACGGGTAGTTTTACCTCAACAAATCGAAATTAATCGAGATCTATAACCGAGTAGAAAAATCAGGTGAAAAAAAGAGAGGTTAAAGATAATGGCTTGGCCGTACAAAAGATAATGGTTTTTCTTTTATCTTTTATCTTTATTCCTCCCTTTCTTTTCTTTTTTTTCTTGCCTTTTTTGAATCGAGCATTTATGAAAAACAGTCACTCTACCTGCATTAGGTATGCATAAATTTATATATATATTACTCTCTCCAAATCATACTTATTAAAATCAAACTTTATTGTAAATACAGCACCGTAAAGAAATTATTATGGAATGAGAAAAGAGGATAAAAGGAAGTAGTATTAGTAATAGTAGAACAGCAGAAAATGAAAAGAAGAGTAGGGACAGGCGTAGGAGTAGGGAATAGACTTTTGCTGTTGCCAGAAACAGAGATAAAAGAGAGAGAGTCAGTCGTCTTAAAATTCCGTACTGTTTCCCACGCGTCACGCCCTCCTCTTAAATATTTTTGGGACCAATGTCGGGAGCACGCGCCGTAATGCACATAACCAAGTCCGAAACAGCCGGCAAAAGATCCCTTTTGGCCCACCCTATCGCAACAACGAAACTTTTGATTTTTAGCTACCATTTCAATAAACTAGATGAATTTTGAATTTTTTTTTGAACGGGTGTCAAAATTAGTTTTTAGAAGTTAAAATGTTATTTCTGTTATAAATAGAACTCTAATTAGAGTGAATATCTATTTTATAGAAGAGATTTACTTTGAGACTAACTCATTTCTCTTCCTATAAATAGAGGGGTCTTACCCCATTGTATATCATCCCAAAGTATCAATAAGAATACTGCTCTCTCTACTTTTCTCTCTATTGTTCTTGTTCTTGTATTATTGTTCTTGTTCTTATATTATTTCATAACACGTTATCAGCACGAGTCTCTAACCAATTGAATTTGATTTCTTCCTTCTTCCAGAATTTCTATACGGACAAAAAGGAAAAAGAAAGAATGAAGAAAGAAGGAAAAGAAACGAAAAAAAAAAAACGAAAGAAAGCAAAACAAAGAAGAAAGAAACAGAAACAGAAAGAGAAAAACGTGAGAGAAAGAAAGGAATTTACACAAGAGGTATATTTGATATCACAACATTTATTGGTATACCTTAAAGGTAAGTAATTTACTTTTCCCTTTCAAATTCTTGAAATTCTACGATTTGATTTTATATACAAACAAAGACAACAAAGTTTGATTATAACTCTAATGGAGTTCGTAAGAAATTACACTCACATGAACTGGTAAAATTTCTATGCCTTGCCATGATCAAATTCATGTATGATTGTGGGCAAAGAATTAAAAATCCGTCCAATTGAATTTGCTCCATTCCCTTTAGAGAATGTGGTAGCAGTATGTGATAAGTCTGAAAGAAGACAAAATTATTACCGTGAAGGTATCAATGGATGTGGACGTGGCAATAGACGAAATTATAATCGTCATTATTGTGGTAATGAGAACAATAAGGATTCTCAAAATAATCTTTCACTTTATGAAAGTAATATTTGACATGAGATTGTGTATAGCACATACAGATGATTATGATCCATACCCTGAAGTGAATGTGATAATTGTAATAGAGCCCGTAAGTATGAACACGCTCTTGATGTAATTTTTTTTCATGTCTGACATTATAAAAGGAAAGTTCGTTGCCCTTGAAATTTCGGGCAAGAACTATATGACATGGGTGTTGGATGCTGAAATCCATTTGGATGCAATGGGTCCTGGAGACGCCATTAAAGACAGAAATAATGCATCCACCCAAGACTATGCTAAGGCCTTGTTTTTCTTGCGCCATCACCTTGATGAAGATTTGAAACTGTGCTAAGGCCTTGATTTTCTTGCGCCATCACCTTGATGAAGGTTTGAAAATTGAATATATCACAGTCAAAGATCCACCTATCTTGTGGAATGACTTAAAGGAGAGATATGGCAACCTGAAGTTGGTCACTCTGCCTCAGCACGATACGATGAGAATCCAAAGGCAAATAGTTCAGAAACTATATGTTATCGTTGCGGTGGAAAAGGGCACTGGTCAAAAGCTTGCCGTATACCAAGACATTTGGTTGACCTTTATCAAGCATCTCGAAAGAGTAAAGGCCCTGAAACAAATTTTGTCTCTGACGACAACTTTGACATCACCCACTTGGATGTGGCAGACTTCTTTGAGCAACCCGATGGGAAAATAGACCACCTAATCGGTGATGGATCTGTGATGAAAGAAGATAGAATTGTTTGATTTTATTTTACTTATTTGTAATAGTTAGTGAATAAACTAATAGTCATTAGTATCAGCTCGTATTAGTTAGTTTATGATATAATGTTAGTATTAGTTCTTTAGAATGTTTCAATTATTTTCCAGCAAAGTTAGTCGATTAACTAATAAGTTAGTCGACTATTTAATATTTCGTATTAAAAACTGGAATTTCCGCAAGCTAAGTTATTCGAATATCTGATTTAGTTATTCGAATAACCTGATGACTGTTTACTAAGTTATTCGACTATCAACTTAGTTATTCGACTATCTAATATTTTGCATTAAAACTGAACTTTTCCGCAAGGCATGATAGTCGACTATCTGATTTAGTTAGTCGAATAACCTCAGCAGATTTTTAAAATATTGTTTAAATATGAAGCAAACAGATTTGTATATTCTCATGTTCATATATTTTCTTTTGTATGTCAAACCATGGGAATTAAATTGATTGAAGGCTCCTGAAGAGCAACTATAACTCCGCCTAAAGGAACAATATTTTAGAGAATGCAATGTTCTCCTCCAAGTCTAAGAGGAACTTGTTGAGTTTTAATGATATCAGTCAAAATGTTCTCCTCCAAGTCTAAAAGGAACTTGTTGAGTTTTAAAGATATCATTCAAAATGGATATCATGTTGAGACAATAGATGAGAATAATCTTGAATACTTCATCTACTCATGAAAACGAGGCTGCCCACTTCGGTTTGGGGTCACACCATTTTGCATGCAGCAATGTTAATTCGTCGGCTGCCCACTTCGGTTTGGGGTCACGCCATTTTGCATGCAGCAATGCTAGTTCGTCTCAGAACGACGAATTATCACAAATATTCCCCGTTGCAATGAGTTTTGGGTCATGAACCTAATATATCCCACTTAAGAATTTTTGGATGTGCAGTATATGTGCATGTAGCACCGCCATATTGCACCAAAATGGGTCTGCAAAGAAGGTTAGGAATATATGTTGAGTTTGAATCGCCCTCCATTATTCGCTACCTCGAAACATTGACAGGGGATTTGTTCACTGCACGATTTGCAGACTGTCAATTCGATGAGACACTTCTCCCAAAATTAGGGGGAGAAGTTGGTGAAACCAAACGGGAAATTTTGTAGAAAAATGGATCATTATCTCATCTTGATCCACATACCTCCATTTGTGAAAATGAGGTGCAAAAGATTATCCATTTGCAAAGAATAGCAAATCAAATGTCTGACGCATTTACGGACTTGAAAAGGATAACAAAATGACATATCCCCGAAGTAAATGTGACAACATCTGATTCACGAATACATATTCATTATTGGAAGAATATGAACATGAAATTGGTATTGAATATACCACACTCACCCCTAGAAGGAGGTTTGAGATGATACCACACTCACCCCTAGAAGGAGGTTTGAGATAATACCACACTCACCCCTAGAAGGAGGTTTGAGATGATGTCATTATTATGGCATGAATGGTCATTGGTCACGTACCTATTGTACGCCAAAATAATTTGTCAATGTGATTATCAAAGGACAAAAATAATGCAAGAAACATATCTTGCATATAAGCTTGACATGACCATAATGGTATAACTTTCTCTTAAAGAAAGATATTCACCACATGGATGTTGATGAATTTGTGGTAGTACAAAATTAATTGAGAGCTCTAGAAGAGCCAATTATTACTATGTTGGAGAAACACAATTGAGTATTGTGCTGTAGTAAGTCTCAAAGAAACTTATTCAGTTTCCAAAGTACACGCGAAAGCGCTGATTATATTGAGACTATAAATAAAGGAAAGATTTGATATCTTCTATTACTACAACTTGTAGCGGGATAATTTGTATATGAAAAGCTACCCGCTTTATTCTCCAGTTTGTACTACACAAACAAAATAATGCCACAATAAAGTGGATATCTATTGGTATAAAAACCCGTGTCATAATAAACCTGAAGTTTATTGAGAATTACACATGTCATGGTGTAAACATGAACTTATCAATATTGATAATTTATTCAGTTGGCATTCGGGTTAGCCATCTCATTTTAAGTATGATGTGCAATAATAGCGAATTCACATGGGTGAATATTAAAGAACTAGAAAGTTCTTTACGAATTCTCTTGTATTACTTGTTCTCATTAATGAACTGACCAACTAAAGAGTTCGGGTTGAAGCCCATAAATTCTGGAAATATCAAAGGTGAATATGGGTCCATTCACCTGCCATGTATACCACATATGATGCATCTATGAAATGGTTATATGCGCAATTGTTATTGACCCGCAGCCTGGCCGGTGCTTGCGAGGTAAATTGCTCAGTAATCTAACTTCGAGCATAATTTCCAGATTTTCTACTCAAGATAGTTCATCTTGATAAGTTGGTTTATATCAAAGCTGGTTTAGCAAGATAATTATTGAGTGCCTCCACTTAATAGCTAAACTGTTTCTTATGAGAACAAAGTTATGTATATCAGTTTGATATACGTTGTATACGAGAGTATATTCTCCCCTCACAAGTGGTTCAGGGTCAGGAACCAAATAATTTCATCTTATTATTAATATGCTGTGTATATTGACATGATAATGCACAAATATGATTTCTCAAAGTTGAGGAAACAAGTTAGCTTTTCTAACATGAGGGGGAGACATGATAAACAATTGAGAAAAGGTTACATGGGATGAATTATCATTTGTATATGTAAATCCTCGAATATCATGATATGAACCTGAAGTTCATAAAAGGGATAATTCAATTGCAACATATTGCAAAGCATGCCATACGCATTTGCTGACCCAAAGAAAGTAACTATATTCTCACTGCAAATGCTCATATTAAGTCCTAGAAGGACAAAGTCTTTGATACGCTTGAAGCGTATAGACAAATCGGTTTCAAATAACTTATTAATAAAGAAGATGAGCAAATGATCAAAGTGATCATAATAAGGAGGCAAGTGATCTAGAAGATCACATGACATAACACTTCATAAAATCTCATGAGAGATTCAGGTACCTGAATGTATGAATGAAGAGATCTCCATGTTAAGTCTTTATGAAAATTGACTGAAACCGATATAAGATGATTGTCGACGACATCTATAATAGCGCCAAATATCGATGAGGATCTTGTGTTTGTCGAATACAAACAAAATATTGGCCAAATGGAAGAGATACAATTCAAGTAGAATTGATTCCATATGAAAGACATGTAGTTCGAATACTTGAAAGTATAAAGTCAATGGATGGCATCGAGAATACCCCCATGGAGATATTGAAGAGTCATTCCACTACATTATATGAAGATGTTCATATCTATCAAGAATGATAATTTCAAGGTGCGGAATATTTATTCAAGTCAATATGGTTGATTTATTTATCAAATCTCTACCAAAGATCGTTTTGAAGATGGTGCACAAGATTGGAATTCAAATGCTCAAGGATGTGAATTGATGCTCTATTCAGGGGGAATTAATGCGCGTTGCACTCTTTTTCCCTTACAAGGTTTTGTCCCAACTGGGTTTTCCTTGCAAGGTTTTTAACGAGGCAACCAAATGCGCATATTCAAACATGTGTACTCTTTTTCCTTTTCTTTAATTTTTTCCCATTGGGTTTTGTTTTAGGTTTTAACGAGGCACATTATTGAATAGACATTCAAGGGGGAGTGTTATAAATAGAACTCTAATTAGAGTGAATGTCTATCTTATAGAAGAGTTTTACTTTGATGCTAACTCATTTCTCTTCCTATAAATAGAGGGGTCTTACCCCATAGTATATCATCCCAAAGTATCAATAAGAATACTCCTCTCTCTACTTTTCTCTCTATTGTTCTTGTTCTTGTATTATTGTTCTTGTTCTTATATTATTTCATAATAATTTCAACATAAATTTACATTAAAAAAAGTTAAAATTTTGTAACTGGAATAAATACTAGGACGAAAAATTTCGTCTCAAATTATTTGACAGTATTTGGAACTCGACACGAAAATTTAAGAAAGAAATGAAAATTTCTAAAACTTATGAATTATAATAAACTATAGTAATATATGATTATAAATAAATTTATTAAGAATAAAAGTATAAAGTTAGCTTAAATTATATTCATCATATTGTGGGTTTCAAAAAAATTGACACATTTAAATATTTCGTTAATAGTAAGCATTTTTAGCCACACAAATACTATAATAGATTTCAGTCCACAAATTTTAAAAGTTTTACCACCACACAGATATTATTTATTTAATACCACAGATCTTCAAAGCGTACCTTTTTTATTAAAGTTTCTGTTAAGTTAAACTAATGTAATCTTTTTAAAAAGAAAGAAGTATTATTTTTAGGACTGTCAAAAAATCAAAGAGTGTTATGTGGAACGGGGGAGTATAATTTTACAGCAAAGGGTCAATATACACGTGTCTTTATGATAAAAGATTTAATTATACACTTCGTTATATTTTAGGTCAAAATATATCTCTATTGTAATATTATTAGTTCAAATATACCTCTCTTCTGCTAAGTTTGTCCAAGGTGGACATCCAATTCTACGTGTCACTGATATTTTATGAGGTGGATGATATATTGCATGCCACATCAGGACGCCTAATCCATATATAAAAGATTAAATTTTAAAATATCATATTTCTCATGGTATCATTAATGACGACAATAACGGTGGAGGGAAAGAAAATTTTAGTAGTAAAAAAACAGAAGCAAGTAGTAAAATAGGTTAGGGAAGCTGAGGTGGCAAATCATACGGCATCCACCTCATCAAATGTCAGTTCTACATAAGATTGAATTTCCATTTTGGACAAAGTTAATGGAAAAAAGAGTACATATAGACCAATAGTATAATTGTTTGGCCAAAAAGTATAACTTTCGGCTAGAACAATTGAGTTTATATAATAATAGGTTAAACTTTATTAATTATAATATCTCTAGATGTGAGTTCCGATAACACAACTAATGTTAGATAAATCTAATGGTGGATTGATAACAACATGCATTAACTGTTCCAAAAAGTATAGGCAACAATGGAGGAAGAACTAGCAATAAATAATAATAAATGATATTTAAGTAAATAGGAAAAATAGTTCACCCAAGGATGAACTAGATGATTGTCCCTCCTGTCATTGATGAGTGACGGACAAATTCTAAAATGTTCGAACTATTCTTGGATCTGATAGAAAAATGTGGAATAATATGAACAAGATCCTTTATGAAAAGGTAGTATTTATATCTTTATAAAAGAGAGAATCTTTTATCAAAATATGTTCTTATTAAATAAGTGTGACATATTCTCATTCATTGTCTTTTTTCCTATTTATATGGGACATATCCCCAACAAACTCTAATTGTACAAGTGTAGAGAATATTCTCTTTAATATCCTATTAAAAAATTTATTCGTTACAGCTTTATCTGTGGTGCTCGACCTCGACCATTGTTGGCATCTCGACCACGAGTTTTGCTGCTTCTTTATCGACATCGACTGACTTTTTTCTCAATGTGACCTTGCCCTAAATATTTTGGGACAGATTTCGACCTATACAATAATGACACGGTTATATTTGGACTAAAAATATAACGATGACTATATAAACTTTTTTTGATAGCATAGTTTGGACATAGAAGTTTTTTTTTCCTTTTTTTAAAAAAATACTTTTTTCCGATTTTTTTCATACAATTTTTAGTTTTCACTTGATGATGCATTTTGAATATTTTTGAAAATTTTAAAAACTTCAAAAAGTTATTTTTAAAAAATATTACTCAAATCACTCACAAAACTTTAAAAATAACTCAAACTAAAATTTATGTCCAAACATAATTCTAAATTTTAAATATCATTTTTACTTGAAAAAAATTTCACTATTTTTTGGAATTTTACAATTCTTATATCCAAACGCCTACGTTATTTCACTTATCCAAAATACAAGATAAACAATAACAATAATAATAATAATAATAATAATAATAATAATAATAATAATAATAATAATAATAATAATAATAATTTATAATTTAAAAAAAAAAGTAATCAGACGCGGTAGCAATGGGAGTAGGAGGAGGAGCTGCTTTTTGGCTATTCATAGTAGGGGAAATTGTGGGGCTGACCTATTAACTTGTGAGGATGGTCCCCTACCTACTTCTTCAACCTTTTATTTTATTTAATTTTATTTAAGTTAATTGAATATATTAAGGATTGTTGTAGTTGCCGTCACTGCAATGCAATCGCTCATCAATCAACGCCTTGATGTTGTACGTGTCAATCTAATACACCTAATTTGTTTTTTTTTTCTCGAATTTACTTTTGTAAATTCGAAGATATTTGTTCGTTAGTCCACCATACCTTGTATTACGGAGTTCGAAATCTAAATGTTATTGATTTTGACACAAAATATGTTTTTGTTGCTTAAAAATAAATGACATTTATATATATTGCAATTTTACACCGTATTATATTTTAATAGTATTTTAAGTGTTAAAGCATAGCATGGTGTAAATCGCATTATATATATAGCGCATAAATAAATAACACTATGCTGACTTGATATAACGAATAAGTATACCGCATTAGATAACCGCACTATATTGTGTTTAGCGCATTTATATACCACGTCATACCTTCTTATCAATAAACCATCCTTTTCCCAGTGACAGAAACCAAACGACCATTTAAAAAAAAAAAAACAAAACTGCAGCCTCCTCCCCCCATTTTCTCAAAAGAAAATACGAGTGAATCATATCCGTCACATAAAAAAATAAAATTGTAGGTCTCACATCCTATCCAAGCCTTCAATTGTTATGATTTTTTAGTTTCAGACTCAAAATTTTAATTTGTCGATTTTTCGAAAAATATAAATTGAGGTATTCCGATTTAGTTTATGTCGAAACTCATATAATAATGCATTTGTTTCCATATTGTTTTATATTTTGTTTGCGATTAAATTAGTATGTTAATTTTATCTGGATTAAGATATTAGTGTTTTAAAATTTAAAATTTGTGATTTTTTTGTTAATAAAAATGTTCATAAATTTCTTTTACTATTTTATAGGTAATTTCGTGAATGTTATGTTGTTGTTTTTATTTAGTTTAGATTATTTATTTGCATAAAGACTAGTGCCCTTTTAGCGTAGTAAAATGTAGTGTCTTTTATCGTAGAATCCCTGTAGTTTAAGTATATTATATTCATAGATCAATCGCAAACTCTGTCCCATTATAATTTATCAAAATTAAATATTTAATTTATAAACAAACACACAAAATTATAAAAAATATTAAAATTGACACATATAAGAATTCAAGATAGCTTGGTACTATTGGGCCTCAAATATCGAGCCCGGAACCCATATGTACATACTCTGTCCAATTTCAATTTACAAAAATTAATTATTTAATTTATAAAATAAATACATAAAATTATGAAAAATATGGAAATTGACACGTATAAGAATGTAAAAATTGCACGGGGCGCCCTATTTGGTTGCCCCCATTTAACTTATACCTATTTTTTAAAAAGTTTTAACTTGTACCAATTTTAAAACAATTTTAGCCCCCTTTCTTCTCCTCCTTCTCCTTCTCCCAGTGATTTCCATATCTCTCCAGAACTTAACATTGATGTAACTATATCTCTCCGTTTGTGGCTTCACTTAATTCCTCATAAGCCATCTTACTATACATAATTAAAATAATTGTAACGTAAGAAAACCTTTATGTGATATGGTTGATGTGGCTCAAAATGTTTTTTACGTCATTAGTTCAAATCTCAAATATATTTTTGCATTTCTCTAAATCCCATTGACACTGTCTCCATCATCGAGATGCTACGGTCAAGCAGAACCATAATGCGTTCCTCGACGTTTCGATCCAGAATAAATCAATGAAGCCATCTCCATACTTAGAATAGGGAATTTGAAAGGTCAATCTTCCTCTCCCAAAAATAGAAACTTCAGCAGTACATACTTAAGGGCTTTAAAGAATTCAGCTCTAGAGCTGAAGTTCACCAATTACAAACAAAAACTTCAGCTCTAGAGCTGAAGTTCGCCAGTTACAAACAAAAACCTCAGCTCTTGAGCTGAAGTTCGCCAGTTACAAAACAAAAACTTCAGCTCTAGAGCCGAAGTTTGCCAGTTACTAAAATAAAACCTTCAGCTCTAGATTTGAATTTCGCCGGTTACGAACAAAAACTTCAACTCTAGAGCTGAAGTTTGCCAGTTACAAAACGAAAACTTTAGCTCTAGAGCTGAAGTTCACCAGTTACAAAAATAATAACTTCAGCTCTAGAGCTGAAGTTCGCCAGTTACAAAACAAAAACTTGAGCTCTAGAGCTGAACTTCAGGCTCGACTACTAGAATGCTGAAGTTTTGCGTGATTGCCTTTGCTACTTCATCCTCGCATGCTGAAGTTATGTGAAAAAGAGGGTACGCTTGCAATTTTTTTTGCAAAGCGGGTACAAGTTAAAACGTGACATAAAAAGCGTGTATAGATGCAAATGCCCCATAATAACTCAGGATAGCTTGGTGCTATTGGACCACAAATATCGAGCCTGGAACCCATAGGTATATACCCAGTCCAATTACAATTTATAACAATTAACTATTTAGTTTATAAAACAAACACACAAAATTATGATATATGTTGAAATTGACACATATAAGAATTCATGATAGCTTGGTGCTACCGGACCTCAAATATCGAGATTGGAACCCATAAATATATACTATGTCCAATTAAATAATTAATAATTAATTATTTAATTTACAAAACAAACACAAAAAATTATAAAAATATTGATACACATAAGAATTCATGTTAATTTTATGCTACTGGTCCTCAAATATCAAGCATGGAACCTATAGATATATACTCTGTCCAATTACAATTTACAAAAATTAATTATTTAATTATAAAATAATCAAAAAATTATGAAAATATTAAAATTGACACGCATAAGATGTCACGACCCTAGTTCGCCAATCGTGAACCTATCATGACGGCACCCAATTTTCGCGACTAGGTAAGCCTAACACATTGCAAAAATTTTAACAACCTTTACAAAAATAATAGACAAATACCGAATATCATGAGAAAACGTATAAAGCGCCGCCTGGCACATATACTCCAACTCAAAATACTATAACAACCCCCAAGATCCGGAAAGAAACACAGGCTAAGAGTAAAACATAACATACAGCTCTAACACTCAGAAATGTCTACAACAACTGAATACATGAAATGGAACTGCTAACTAAAAGGTAGAGTAGAAGGAGACTCATCGGTTCTACGGACGCGGCAGATGCTACCTCAAGTCTCCGGCTGTACGCTACCCTCTAAGGCTGACAAAACTGAATGAGGGTACCAGTATCTGCACAACAAAAATGTCCAGAAGAATAGCATGAGCACACCACATCGGTTCCCAGTAAGTATCAAGACCAACCTTGATGGAGTAGTGACGAGGGACAGTCAATACACCTACCGGTCAAGAAACAGTTTAACCATAGGGATAATAGAAACGATATATATAATTATGTAAAGACAACATGAATGACTAAAAGAGCTACAATCACAAAAAAAACTAAAGGACAATAAGTAACAACGAGAAATACACAATGATGATAATAAAAGGACGGTAGTCATTACAGTCCAAATCCTGAAGTCACAGCACAACAAGGACAGACAAGTCACTAACTCATTATTCTGCACTGCTCTTACATAAGGTCTTCCAACTTTTTCCACAATTCCACCACAAACTTCAGACTAACCACAAATCATAAAAACCCAACATCCGAGGTCTAACACTTGGCATCTTGTAACCCATCAATAGCACGGTCATGTTGATAACTGACTAGTTAACTAGGGTCACTCTCATATATAAAATTGGTAAACGAGGGCACATCCCCACCCTAGCTAAATTAGGAGGGATTCATCTCTAATAGGAGGGTCTAACTACGTGTATGCTTGTGCAAGTGTATCTAACATGAATCCTACCAAATAGTAAGTATAAGAAATGGAACGACTAGCACCCGATTTATTCACATCCGGATAGAATCAATGAAAATATCAGTTCAGGACACAATGAGTTTAACAGGGATCTCCCAGGATATTGACCTGTAGTCTCAAACATAAATGTGTGCTAGGGATCTCCTGGTATCCTCAATAGATGTACTGGGGATCTCTTGGTATCCTCAATATATATGCTAGGGATCTCTTGGTATCCCGAGGATCTCTAGGTATCCTTAATATATTTTATATATATATATATATATATATATATATATATATATATATATATATATATATATATATATATATATATACTAGGGATCTCTTGGTATCCTCAATAGATATACTGGGGGACCTCTTGGTATCCCGAGGATGTCTTGGTATCCTCAATGTATATACTAGGGATCTATTGGTATCCTCAATAGATGTACTGGGGATCTCTTGGTATCCCGCAATACATCCCAATCAACATAGATGTACTGCCTAAACAATAGAATAGCAATATTCCGGCAAGGTAATCAACAACAGAACAATAATGTCTAGGCAAGGGAATCGATAACAGAAACAATAACGTCCCGGCAAGGAATCAACAACAGAACAATAACGTCCAGGCAAGGG
The DNA here is from genome assembly GCA_034376525.1 of Nicotiana benthamiana. NCBI lineage: Eukaryota > Viridiplantae > Streptophyta > Magnoliopsida > Solanales > Solanaceae > Nicotiana > Nicotiana benthamiana. The sequence continues at coordinate 104,699,072 of CM067330.1, forward strand.
AATCAACAATAGATAATAAAGTCACGGAGACACCAAGGAAAACAAAATAATCTCAACGATAAACAAGACACAATAAGCGCATAATAACTACACAGATACCACAATTAGACATGTAATATAATTGCACGAGGTCACAGATGAACTTACAATCAAGGAGTATCCAATAGTGAGGAAATTAACATGAATCAAATAATTATAATTTAAGAAAGTATCAATTTATATGATATCCATCTTCTTTTCCAATTAAGACCGATTAATTACATGAGATTTAACATTTATGATTTTCAATTAAAGGCGAGTAGTTAGGACAGATAATAAGACTATAGAAGAGTGATTGTCCTTAATTAAACATGTAAGAAGTCAATTGAACAGCAAGAATAAATCAAGAAGAGCAAACAACACCAAGTAGAGGTGAAACAAATAACAAGGAACTCAATTGTATCAATATCATCTTCAAACTCAGTGATTTCAAGAGTCTAAGGGCCTAAAAAGGGACAATTCACCACAAATAAATCCGATCACGCACTCGTCACCTCGCGTACACGGAATGCAATCAACAGAGAAGACTCAAATCCTAAGGGGAAGTTCCCCACACAAGGTTAGGCAAGACACTTACCTCAAACCGGCTAAAATCAACTAGCAACCTCGTTCTTGCCACGAGTTGTCGACTCCAAATGGCCCAAATCTATTCAATTAAATCACTCATTGCAATTAACATCTCAAGAAACTGATTCTATAATTAATTCAAAGCTAAAGTGAGAAATTAGGTAAAATGACCAAAACGCCCCTCGGGCCAACGTCTCGGAACCGGATGAATTTAATATTTTTAGAACCCTCATACTCTTACGAGTCTAACCATATAAAAGTCTCTCAAAGCGGAGGTCAAACATTCCCTCAAAATCCAATAATTCGGTCTATGAAGTTCTACCCATTTTTTATTCAAAAACTGAGATTAAAGGATGAAATTAAGAGGAGATTCATAGAAATTGGTCTAAATAGAGTGAGAAACACTTACCCAAAGTTTCCCAGGTGAAAATACCTTTAACATCCGCCAAGAACCGAGCTATAGAAGTCAAAATGTGAATAAATGGTGAAACCCTCGAATTATTCTATTTTTGAACAGCAATTTCTGATTTTGCGGTCCAGGGACCGCTTTTGCGGAAATACCACCACTTTTGCGGTTTCTTTAAGCCTCCCAATTTTTACTTCTGCAGTCTTTTCATCGCAGAAGCAAGTTCGCTTCTGCGGAAATTCCTTCGCTCCTGCGGCTCCTGCCCAATGGTCCTCCATCGCTTCTGTGGCTGCCAAGTCACTTTTGCGGCTCTGCTTCTGCGGTTCCCAAGACGCAGAAGCGAAAATACCAGTAGCCCTGCTGCAACTTTCTTCCAACTCCAAAAGCTTGTCCGTTGAGCAACCGAAACACACCCGAGGCCCCCGGGACCTTAACCAACCCCACATACAAGTCATATAACATAACACAGACTCTCTCGAAGCTTCAAATCACATAACACAACATCGAAACGACAAATCAAACAAAATACGCCCCCTTTTTCAAAAGCGAAATCGGGTTTTACGGCATTATGGGCAAAACAACTCTATTTCCCGTTTGGGAATTGGGTTATGGAATTAGAAGAGTCGCCACATAATGATTATAGTGCATTAGGACACTTTAAGATGAAGAGAGTGTTTTTGAGAGAGAAACCAGAGTTGGGTAAGGGCTTGAAATTATCTCGAGGGAAAGGTGTTAGGAACCATTCAAGATCCACAAATGTGAATCCCAGCCGTGCTAATTGTGACTGTATAAAGAGATAAAGCAATTAAGCAAATAAGGTTCACATATAGGTCATTCACACAACTTGAAAGCTTTAAAGAAAGGGAAGGACATAATTTTGAAATAAGAGAGAGGATTAGTTTAAAAGGCATTAAGAAAGCATTTAAATAAAGTACATAAAAGAAAGAAGGGTCCTAGGTTTAACTACAATATGGATCATTCGATACAATATCTCGCATATATTCCCAAAGAGAGATCGCTTTATGATATTATCGCATCGTCATCATCTCGATATTCTACCCTCCCACCCCGTTAAGGTATTAAAGCGCGTTGGTATCGTTTACTTATTGCATGCTAATACCCGTCCCAACCTGTTAGTCCTGGGGCATTAGGACTTCTAATCCTAAGAAAGGGGGAGAAGGAAGTAGGATACATATATGGAGTATTCAAAGGTAAAAGTGCTAGAGCGGCAATCAAAAACAAGTAGCAAATAAGAGGGATGCAAATATACAATTAAAGGCTCAAGAAAACCCCATAACATACAACAAGTAATTTAGCATGACTTCAATTACTGATTTGGTCTTTAAAAGAGGTTAGGAGAGCGGGCAGATTAGTTTAACACATAAGAGTTGGATAGAAAATCTGCTTCGAGCTCCCCGGGCCCATTTTAGAAGTTAAAAGACTTAATAAAATCAGTAAGACTTTAGAGAAAAGATGCCAGTTGCAGACATGAGTCTGTTTAAAGTATTTAGAACTGCAGATAGGTTTTAGGAAAAGAAACACGAGCTTCAGACAGAAGTTTGTTAGAAATTTATAACTGCAGACAAGTTTTGGAAAAAGGGTTGTAAATCAATTGTATAAGTTGAGTAAAAGGTTGTAAGAAGTTTTGAAATACTTTGAAACACATGAACTTAAGCAAACAGTTGCAGGTTCAATATATAAGACGACTTATAGGTTCAGAATTTTTACGAAAAGGGGCAGACCTGGGCCTGTTTCGAAAGTAAATATCTTAAGATAAGTTGAAAAACTTAGTTGTTGGAAACATTAATGGATCTAGACTTAAACTGTTTATTACCCTTTGATTACAACTTTTACATAATTAGTCGTCCTACTATTTTGCCTAGCGTTTATATAGTCCTTATAGGCATGCTTTCTAGGTGAGATTATAAGATGCAAACCTAATGGCATGGTTTTTATATGAAGTTGATGCAATACAAGGAGCCTATGGACATGGTATCTATATGATGGATGTAACATTATAAAAAGTAGGCATGGTAACAGTATACATGGATAAAGTAAAGATCATTATAGACATGATAACTATAGAGAAAATTGATGCAATGAAGTAAAGTGACCCTATAGGCATGATTTCTAATGCATGTGAGAAAGTAAATCCCCCCGCCCCGCATCCCTTTCACTATACCCCCGAGTTTTTTTTACATTACATATTATTACAATCTGGGTAGAAAAGTAAATACATTAAAAGAAGTAAAAAATTTAAAAGTACATCAGCAGCTATAACATGCCCGAGGAGTCTCGAAGCAACATAATATCCAACATATGTCTTTTACCAAATCTGAGCTCCCAAGATCCGAGGCTTTTCTCATTTTAGAATGTTACAAAGTTCCAAAGGCCTTCAAAAGAGACCCAGGCATTGCTTACACCCTAATTGGAATAGTGCAAGTGCGTAATTACCAGCCCTAAGGCATCCAAGTTCAGAGGAGACTCTTAAGATCCCTAAGCATGGCTTACCAAAGGGGGTAGGAGCTTAAATGGGTAAGAATAAGTGCAAAGTGAAGATTAAAGGGGAAACCAGTGTATGAAGTGGTCATACCCAGGCTATTGATTAAGACCGGCACACCCCAGACTCCTTACAAAGGTTGCAAACAGGAGCAGACTTGTAAACAAGTCAGACAAGGGTCTGGAAGGAGATTCGGACACCAACAAGCCTTTGTCAAGGCTCAAGCACATAAGAAAGGGAAAAGGGAGTGGGATCATTCTGAGTATAGGCAATTAAGCATTGGTTCCAGATTAGAAGTGGCAACGTGATGCCATTCTCATCCAAAACAAACTCGTAATAAAACAGAGATTAAAATGGAAAGGGAACTCATACAAGATTAAATTGAAAGACTAAGAGGAAATAAAGCATAGTGATGACCAATACACAAGCAGAAGAAAAGAATTTAACATACTAAGGCACTGAATATAAACAATCAAAGGGAAAAGGAAAATGATTAGCATGCAGGAACACAAACAGGTAAGCGACAAGGGAAAAGAGTTGAACATACTAAAATAATGAAACACACAAGGGGATGAGGGAGAGGGATTAAGAAGGTTAGAACTTAAACTAAGTGCACAAAACAAATGAGGGAATCATGGAGAGGGAATAAACATGTTATAGCTTTAACTGAAACATAACATCCTGAGGGAAAGGGTGAGGGATCTAAGTATGCCATAACTCAAATGAAGTACTGAAATAAACAAACAAGGCGGAAAGGGAAAGAGATTACATGTTGAATACTGAAAGTGTAACAAGCATAGACAGGGTGAAAGTAAACAAGTAGTTGAAAGATTGGTAATTGAGATTAGAACCTACCAGTTGCACTTGAATGACAAAAGTAAAGAGAAATTCTATAATTAGCCCTGGCTTTCAGTTGGCTAACCTTTAGCTGAGAGAGCAAGTAGCAAAGAAGAGAGAAACAAAGAATCTTTTGTGAGTAAAGAGTAGAGAGAACTCGAGAATGTGTCCTAAGTGAGAAAAGAAAGAAGCTATTTATAGCTGAAAGAGAAGCAACAGTAAGGCAAAGAAAATATTTAGAAAATCAATTAGTATCAATTAGGAGAAGGGAACCCCTTCAATTAAGGAACCATATGGAAAAATAACTAAACCTAAGTCTAATTTTTTAAGGAGAATATAGTATTGATCACAGAATATAGGGTAAATACACATAACAAAATTTAAAAGTCACACGGTTGAACATGAAAGGTAAGTAATCAACCAGAAAATCAAGGAGTCAAGATTTTACTCATTTGAACTTAGTCACAGAACATGGGACAATTAGAGAATCACACAGTTGTACCAAAATCAATTAGGGTTTCAGAGAAAGGGGAAGAACAGTACACAATAAAAGATTCATAAGTCTGAACATGCAAAAACTAGGCATAGCAGAGTAGGCAGGTAGCAAAACATATACGAGAAAGCAATTAGGCAGCTAGGGTGTCACAGAGAAAGGTGAATAGAAAATACCCTTAGAAATTAGGGTTTCCACTACCAATCAGAACACAGAGATTATGAATACGAACAAGAGCAGGACACTACAAAAAAAGCATAGAACAAACTAAATGAAAACCCTAGAAAGGTAATCGTGAGGCAAAATATTTAGAGCTAAAGTAGAAAATACTCAGAACCATGGAGAGAACACATAGTATCAGGAAATAAATGACAAAATCAAAGAATCAAACAGTTCATAGAAACCCTAGGTTTTGAAAAAAGACGAACAATCTTTGAAAACACAACTAGGCGAAGAAAAAGATGAGAGATACTTAAAAATCATGGAAAAACAAAACTCAGAGAAGATCATGAAATAATACAGAGAATCATGAAAAAGAACCTCGAATCAATAAGAGTTTTCATAAAAGGCCTCAGAAATTGTGAGAAAAGCCTGAACGGCTCATCGGAGCTTGGTGAGGACCCAAGGCTTCAAGGACTCGCTGGAGAAAAGCCTGACACGGCCGTGAAACCCCCATTAAAATACCTCTGGTCCAGCTACCCTTACAAGAACGTCCCGGTCTTAGAACTCCAAGTCCAGGGATGGTGATAAATGGCCGAGCATGGAAGTTTCCGGCCTAGAATGGCCATTAAAGCCGGTGAAGAGAGCAGAAAATGACTAGGGTATAGAGAGAGTTCAGAGAGCATTAGGGATTAAAGGGCGGCGGAATGAGAAAAGTGATTAGAGTTAAGGGGGTTTGGGTGTTTAATTAGGTATGTATTGATACGGGCCGTTGATTTATGAAATCAACGGCCAAGATTAGAAGTGGGGAACCGGGTGGGTTTAGTTTGGATTGGGTTTGGGTCGGATACTTTGAATTGGGTCAGGTGGATTGGGTACTAAAATTGGGCTGGAATTGGGTGTGAAATTGGGGTTAGAATTGAAAGAATAAGGGCTATATTTTAAATAGCCAATTTTTCAAAATTTAATTTTATAAAAAATAGAAAATAATTTTATAAAAATCCAATAAAATTACTGAGATGATAAAAAATATATTTGGGAATTGATTAAAAATACTAGAAACGATTTATACTTTAAATACTCGTTAAATTGATAAATAGGCTAAAATTAAAATTTAATGCAATCTTAATTTAAAAATAACTAATGGCTTTGTAAAATCTTGTAAAAATTACATAAATTATATTTTTATGTAAATGAGAGAATGAAATAATTTATTTATTAAAATAACAAAATTTGATACCAAATATTTGATTTTATTGTGCAAAATAAGTTGTATATTGGTTTTAAAATGCTTGAAAATATTATAGAAAAATACCAGACATTTTGTGGACGCTTATATAAGCGTTTAAAGTTATTTTGAAAATATTTTGGTTAGAAAGTAAATAGGAAAAAATTGGGTATCAACAACTGCCCCTCTTTACTCGAGGAGGATGAAAGAGTTGTCGGGTAAAGATAAGATGGCCAGTTTTGACCAGAAGTGACGGTTGTACGAGAATTTTGACCGCGCCCTGGCTTGTGAGCTGCCTACATATCCTGGTTTTACGGGAATCGGGCCGTATGTAGTTCAGGAGCCATAGGCGGAATATGCCGATGAGAACTCGGAAAAGGCGGACGCAACGGGGTTTGAGATTTGGCAAGGGTTCAGAGATCGGACGAGCCGTGGAGAAATGGAGTGGGAGCGCTCCTATTGGGACAACCGTTCTGGCCGGCGTACCTACAAATGAACGATGTGCGGATATTTTGCATAATTTAAATGTGATGCAAGTTCTCATTGGACCATGAATGTTGTCTTCGAACGATTAGGATGGCGTCCTCAGACTATGAAGTCCGGGATGTGAAGAGCATGAAAATAAAGATTTGCAGGCCATGAAATGGTGTTCTCGGGCTATGCAGATGGTGCCTCCAAACTATGACGCCTTTGAATAAATTGGCGATATTTCAGCCCATGAGAAGGTGGAAATGTTTCAGCCGAATGAATGTAAGGGTGGCGATCTTTCAGCCGAGCAGGAATTTGAAATGCAAGGCAGCGATATTTCAGCCAAATGAAACACGGTGGCGATATTTCAGCCAGAATGCAAAATAAAGGAGGTAGAGCTTAACCTCGGAAGGCAGAAGATATCCTTATGCAAAAATACAAGATGGAGAGAGAGCTTAGTCTCGAAAGGCAGAATATAGCCTTATGCAAGATGGAGGTAGAGCTTAACCTCGGAAGGCAGAGAATAGCCTTATGCAAAATGCAGATGGAGACACGGCTTAGTCTCGAAAGGCAGAAGATAGCCTTATGCAGGATGGAGGTAGAGCTTAACCTCGGAAGGCAGAGAATAGCCTTATGCAAAATGCATATGGAGACAGGGCTTAGTCTCGAAAGGCAGAAAATAGCCTTATGAAGGATGGAAGTTGAGCTTAACCTCGGAATGTAGAGAATAGCCTTATGAAAAATGCATATGGAGCCAGGGCTTAGTCTCGAAAGGCAGAAAATAGCCTTATGCAGGATGAAGGTAGAGCTTAACCTCGGAAGGTAGAGCTTTGACCCGTGGCGTCTTGTACCATTTGGGATAGCGTTGCTGAACGATAGCGATCCAAATGGTTTTATGCAAAATTTGAAAAATATGATGCAAATATATATATATATATACATACATACATACATATATATATATATATATATATATATATATATATATATATATATATATATATATATATATATATATATATATATAAGTTAACGTAAAAGATATTTTTTGTTTTTATGATGAACCACAACTGCAACGTGGTTCAAGGCACGACAACCTCGCTGGCTCCGGAATTTTGAGGGTCCCCCTCAAAATTCCGCCTCAGTTTAACTGGGCTGGTGTTGTTGACGGCAGTGCTGAATGACAGAAAATGGATTGACCTTGGAATTTGACGGTCCTCCTCAAAATTATGCCCCAGTTCCAAATGTGGCGGAAAATGGAATTTTATTAATGATGTGACCGAACCCATAGGGCTGCCTACGTATCCCCTCTTAAACAGGAATTTGGTCAGACGTAGTCTAGATTACACCATAAAGAAAGCATAATGACTAAATGTAGTATCTCTTCACTGCATCTGAGTTTATTGGTTTTGGCCATATTTCCCCATCCGTTTCTACAAGAATAAGGGCTCCTCCAGTTAGAACCCAGTGAACCATGTACGGACCCTGCCAGTTGGGATAGAACTTCCCTTTGGCTTTTTCTTGATGGGGAAATATCTTCTTCAATACCAGCTGCGCTGGTGTAAACTTCCTTGGTCGAACTCTCTTGTTGAAGGCTCTAGACATTCTGTTATGATATAACTGACCATGGCAGACGTCCTTCATTCTTTTCCCATCTATAAGGGCTAACTGCTCGTATCGAACCTTGACCCATTCTGCGTCATCTAGCTCAGCTTCTTCTCAAGGATGGAATCTCTACCTCGGCGGGATATACTGCCTATGTACCATAAACCAGCATGTAGGGAGTTGCCCCAGCTGATGCGTGAACCGTAGTACGATAACCCAATAGAGCGAATGACAACTTCTCATGCCACTGCTTATGCTTTTCGATCATTTTCCTTAGTATTTTCTTGATGTTCTTGTTGGCTTCTTCCACAACTTCGTTCATATGAGGTCTATAAGCTATAGAGTTCTTATGCCTGGTCTTGAAAGTTTAACACATCGCTTTCATCAAGTCGTTGTTGAGATTGGAACCATTATCAATGATTAACGACTCTGGAACACCGAACCGACAGACTATCCGATCTCGGACAAAGTCTGCCACGACTTTCTTGGTTACTACTTTGTATGAAGCTGCTTCAACCCATTTAGTGAAGTAGTCAATCGCCACTAGAATGAACCTGTGTCCGTTTGATGCGGTAGGCTCGATTGGTCCAATGACATCCATTTCCCAAGTGATGAACGACCATGGGGAGCTCATTGCAGTGAACTCGTTTGGAGGTACCTTTATCATATCTGTATGTATCTAATAGCGGTGACACCTTCGGACATACTGAATGCAGTCTGTTTCCATAGTCATCCAGAAATATCCTGCCCTGAGTATTTTCTTTGCTAGAACAAAACCATTCATGTGCAGTCCACAAGTCGTTGAATGCACTTCCTCCAATAACTTGGTTGCTTCTGTCGCATCGACACACCTTAACAATCCTAAATCAGGAGTTCTCATATACAAGATTCCTCCCCTGTGAAAGAAATTGTTGGAAAACCTCCAAAGCGTGTGCTTCTGAGTAGCGTTAACAAGTTCTAGGTATTCTCATGTTGTCAGGTACTCTTTGATGTCGTGGAACCAGGGTTATCCATTGGCTTCTTCCTCAATGTGTGCATTATATGCTGGTTGATCCTGAATCTTGGCCGGGATAGGGTCGATGAAGCTGTGAACTCATTCTGTATTCTTGGAACTTGATGGCATTCCATTTTTCTGAACCTTTTTCTCAACTCCTGTATGTGGTGCAAATAAGGGAGTATCTTGGAATTATTATTTGCCCATTCTTCTCGAACTTGGTGTATGAATAAGTTTGAATCCCCAATCACTAGCAGCTCCTGAATGTTCATATCAATGGCTAGTTTAAGCCCTAAAATGCAAGCCTCCTACTCGGCCATATTATTGGTGCACGGAAACCGGAGCTTGGAGGAAACCGGGTAGTGTTGATCGGTTTCCAGTACCAGGTCTGCTCCATACCAACTCCTTTGAAATTTGCAGCTCCACCGAAAAACATCCTCCAACCATCATAGGATTCTGCAATATCTTCTCCTAGAAAGCTACTTCCTCGTTGGGAAAATATGTCTTCAATAGTTCATACTCCCCTTCCACAGGGTTTTCTGCGAGATGATCTGCCAAAGCCTGTCCTTTAACTGCCTTTTGGGTTACATAGACAATGTCGAATTCACTCAACAAAATTTGCCACTTGGCGAGCTTGCCAGTGGGCATGTGCTTCTGAGAAATATGTTTTAGTGGATCCATTCTCGATATAAGGTAGGTGGTGTAAGCACAAAAATAATGTCTCAACTTCTGAGCTATCCAAGTTAAAGCACAACATGTGCGCTCTAGTAAGGAATACCGAGCCTCGTACGGGGTAAATTTCTTGCTGAGGTAGTAAATAGCTTGCTCCTTTCTCACCGTTTCATCGTGTTGTCCCAAGACACAACCAAATGCTCCGTCCAAAACTGCGAGATAGAGCAATAAAGGCCTCCAAGGCTCAGGTGGAACCAGGACTGGAGGCGTAGACAAGTATTCCTTGATCCTGTCGAAAGCCTTTTTACATTCATCGGTCCATTTGGTGGCGGCATCCTTCTTCAGCATCTTGAAGATAGGTTCGCAAATGACGGTAGACTTAGCAATGAACCAGCTGATATAGTTAAGTCTCCCCAGGAAACTCATTACCTCTTTCTTGCTCTTCGGCGGTGGCAACTCCTAAATAGATTTGACCTTTGATGGATCCAGCTCTATTCCTCAGCGACTCACAATGAAACCCAATAACTTTCCCGCAGGGACCCCAAATGCACATTTGGCGGGATTCAATTTCATGTTATATCTGCTTAGTCTGTTGAAAAACTTTCGGAGGTCCTCCATGTGATCTGCAGCCTTCTTGGATTTAATGATGACATGGTCCACATATACCTCAATATCCTTATGTATCATGTCATGAAAGAGGGTAGTCATGGCCCTTATGTAAGTAGCCCCCGCATTCTTCAACCCAAACAACATCATTCTGTAGCAATACATTCCCTAAGGCGTGATGAACGCCGTTTTCTCTGCATCTTCTTCATCCATCCATATCTGATGATACCCCGCAAAGAAATAGACGAATGACTACTACTCATGCTTAGCACAGTTGTCGATCAGAATGTGTATATTTGGCAAAGGGAAATCATCTTTGGGACTGTCCCGGTAGCCGACACAGACTCTAACTTTCCCATATTTCTTTGGTACTAGCACAATGTTAGCTAACCAAGTTGGATATTCTACCACTTGAAAAACTCTAGCTTTGTCCTACCTGGTAACCTCCTCTTTGATTTTTAGACTCATATCTGGCTTGAATTTTCTGAGCTTCTGCTTTAACGGCGGACATGCAGGATCTGTCGGCAATTTTTGAGCGACGATGGACGTGCTGAGACCGATCATATCGTCATAAGACCATGCAAAGATATCCTCATATTCCTTCAAGAACTCTATATATTTCTCTTTTTCCATTGGTGATAAGTGCACATTGATGCGTGTTTCTTTGACATTCTCCGTGTCTCCTAAATTGACGACCTCAGTTTCATCCAAGTTTGACCTAGGCCTATTCTCAAAATTTCGGCCTCTATGACAACCTTTTCTGCCATATCGTCCTCCTCTGAGTCTATGTCCGTTTGTTTCATAGCCTCGTTGCAAGTTATAGTTGTTGGTTTATCATCAAGACACATAATAGTAATGCTGTGTGAAAAATAAAGTAAATAGCAGAGAAAAGTAATGAATAGCGAGATATTTGATAAAACTAAAAATGTTTTTGATTGAATTCATAAATGTTCAAAACATCGGGGCTCTTTTGGAAAGTAAAGACAAATACAGAAATAAAGTAAACAACTAGAATAAAGATGCATGATGCTTGTTCATCCTTACTACCCCGAAGGTTTCCAGGCGATGGTGGTCCTAGTTGACCAGTTGATGAGGCGCTACCCTCGATTCACAGCCTAAATGGAAGGGCCTTCCTCCCTTTCCTCTTCACAGATCACACAACAGTCCATGTCTACCTCTAGAAACAGGTTCTTCATTGTTGCAAGAGCCTCATCTTCCTCTGACTGGAGAGAGTGTAGGCTGGCTGAAATGTTTGCTCCAACTGAGGTATGGGGTATTCCAATGGATAATATGGGCCGCGCCATGGTGGTGACCAATTTCTTATTTCTTGCCAAGTGTTCTCGTATCCTAGTCTGAAGGTAGTGCCATATTTGTTCAACTGGATAGGTTTGGTGATACCTTGAAGATTCTTACCAAGTCATTTCTCCCGTTCATACCAACTCCAAATAAGAATGTTCTCAACCTTGTTACTCCACAATTTGTCCTTATCCACTGCGTTGACCCGCTCGATATGATGATATGTCTCCCCGCCTATTCTTCTTCTGCCTCCGATCATTGGAATGGTCTGGAGACTGTATATGGGGTTGCTACCGTCGCCATGGATGATTACTTCCTGATGGTTCCATTCAAACTTCACAACCTGATGTAAAGTTGATGCCACAGCCCCAGCGGCATGAATCCATGGTCGTCCCAGCAGTAAGTTGTAAGAGGCTGGTATGTCGATGACTTGGAACTCAACATCAAACCAAGTAGGTCCCATTTGGAAACACATGCTAACCTCCCCGAAAGTAGACCTCTGAGAACCATCAAAAGCCTTAACATTAATAGCCCCATCTTTTATCTCGTGCAATCCTGTGCCCAACTTCTTGAGGGTGATTATTGGACAAATGTTGAGACTAGAACCTCCGTCGACTAGGATTCTGGTAATGAAATGATCTTCACATTGCACGGTGATGTGTAGTGCTTTGTTACGACTGAGCCCTTCAGCTGGCAATTAATCCTCATAGAAAGTGATTTTGTTACTTTCCAATACCTTCCCTACCATGTTTGCCATCTCTCCTCCCATTATTTTGCTTGGGACATAAGCCTCGCTCAATATCTTCATCAAGGCGTTCTTATGCGCCTCAGAACTTTGCAGCAATGCCAATATGGAAAATCTGCGCATGAGTCTTGTTTAGCTGTTCATCAACTAAGTATTCCTTAGCTTGTACCTTTCTTCAGAGATCATCAGGTCCAGTTTCAATGGAACGTCCAGGAACCTGCTTGCTGGACTCAGCTAGGTGCTCTGGTGTGTATAGCCTACATGTTCTAGTCATACCTTGCGCGACAATTGTTTCACCTGCGCGTGCTTTTCCTTTCCTTCTCACCTCGGCCGTGTAGTCCCAGAGTATGGCTTTTGACTGAAATGGGATTACGTTTGACATGGTGACCGAAATGGGCACTTTTGGAGGCAACATAGTAACTTCAATTGGCGCAGGCGCCTTTGGAGTACCAAATTCCACCTCAATTGGCTTTGGCACCTTTGTAGGAAGTGCCTTGAACTCAAATGGAACATATATATTCACCACGTTGTCCTCAAATGGCTGGAATTTTACAACAATAGGATTAAGAGTGACCGCTGGTTTCTTGGGCTCATATCTCTCAGATATCAAACCAATCGACCTTTCGGGGTCCCAATCGTCTTCTATCTCAATCATGTGGACGCTTCCACCTTTATGGTCTGGCAGAGGGTTGTTACGAACATTAGGAGCAGGATCCTTAGCTATGATGACCTTGTTGTCAATTAAGGTCTGGATTTTGTCCTTCAACAAGCGGCACTCGTCAATGGTATGGCCTTTCATCCCCGAATCGTATGCGCAAGTTTTATTTGGGTTGATTTTGGGAAGGGTTCTCTGGGGTTATGGCTGGGATGGGTGTAATATATCCAGCAACTTTGAGCTTCTCATAAAGTTGGTCAATGGGTTCAGCAATAGCAGTGTACTGTCTGGGTGGTTTGCGGTCAAAATTTGGTTTTGGTCGTGGGAAGTTTTGACGGGTAGGTAGTGATGGATAGTGAGGAGGTTTGGGCGTGTAGGCTTGGTATAGGGGTACGGGTACGGAATATCCTGGCGAGGTGGGTTGATATGTTAGTTGTGGAGATGACTCGTAGACGGGTGGTGGATTTTGGTAAGTGGGTGAATGTGCTTGGTAATTTAGAGAGGGTTGGTACATGAGTGGAGTTGGAGGGTAGGGTTAGTATTTCCTGGGAGAATGGTTTCTTTGCGCAACCATTACGGAGTTTACAACCTTTTTATTCGATGAACCACCAGATTGCAAGGCTTTGTTGGTGGCCTGCAGTGCTTCAAGGTTGGTAACCATACAATTTTTGATTCCCTCTTCATTCCTTTCTCCCAGTTTGATGAAATCAGCGAACTTCTGCCCCTCTGTCAGCATCAATCTCTCGTAATACTGTGGGTCCTAGGCACGAACAAAAAATCTATTCATTTGCTCTTCTTCCAAAGCCGGCCTGACTTTGGCAGCTTCTGACCTCCAACGAGTAGCATACTCGCGAAAGGTTTCAGTAGGCTTCTTCTTCAAATTCTAAATGTAGAACACGTATGGCACATTCTCAGTGTTAAACCTGAAACAGTCAATGAAATCGTACGCCATGCTTACCCAGCTCGTCCACTTCTTTGCATCTTGGCTGATGTACCAAGATAAAGCATCCCCTTTCAAACTCCTCATGAATAGCTTCATGCGGATCTTCTCATCCTTACCAACTCCCACTAATTTGTCACAATACATTCTGAGGTGAACCCTGGGATTACCCGTACCATCAAACATCTCGAACTTAGGAGGTTTGTACCCCTCCGGGAATTCGACATCAGGTTGAACACAAAGGTCTTCATTACTCAGACTCTCTACAACCCTATCACCTTCCACACCTTGGACCCTATTAGTGAGTTTCTTGAGTTCAGTAGCCAAGTTCTGAATGAGCGAATCTGATTCTGACACATCTGATATGGGCTGTGTATAGTATGGCACAGTATCCAAAAGATAGGGGTATCATGGTGGTTCGGAGCATTTTGAGGCTCAGGGATGAGCGGTGGAGCATTGTTGCGGACATGGGATGGGGTCTTATCGGAGGCGCAGAGACCTGATTGTTGACATCTGCAGCAGCAAGGGAGATGGACAGACTTGCCAAACTCCAGATCTGGTCTAGCTCCACTCGAAACCTTATCAAAGTTTGCTCCAATTGAGCAGCAGTTTCCTTGGTGATCAGGGTACCTGAGAAGTTCCTTCAATTTCCTTTCTTGCTTTATTATCTGCCATCTTTCCTTTGTTCCTGTTTCTGGGAGGACTCAGAGGAGGAGGAGGACCCTTAGATCTTGTCGAATTTGCTGATGGTGCCAGAATGTAGGTACTAACCTTTGGGGAGGGGGATAAACAAAATAAAATAAAAAATGCAAAAAGTTAGTGCGGATTCTGAGAAAGAAAATATTACGGTATGTAAACACGATGTTGCAAGAATATAAATCGTTTCCTATTTGGGTGCCTCATTGTGCCCGAGGTAGGCCTAGTGACAAATATGATTTGGAGAACTCGTAATACCTAATGCCTCATTTTATTGATAGAAAATAGAACGAGTTAAAAATGACTGAAATAGAAGATATTGTCACCAATGGCCAGTGGCCTTACTACATCAGGAAAGCAGTAAAATCCTATCTACTTGGTCCCAGAAGGACCTTCCCCAGATTCGGTACCTTTGCCTCCCTCGTACAACTTAATCAACTCGCGCAGTCCTAGCAGTAAGTAAGCCCGAGCCAAGTGTACGCCTTCATTACCTTCAGCTTCCTGACAATCTTTGATCCTTTTCAGAAACTTGACTTCCAGCTCCACTATACCCTGTTCCAAGTACCCTAAACGGTTGCTTGCGTGGACAGCTATGTCTTTCTATTCATTGATTACCTTCTCTTGAGCCTCTAGTACTTCCCAATGTTCGCTCTCACACTCTCGCATCCGCTTGAATAGCTGATTGTACTTGACCTTTGCTGCAACCTCCTCATCAATAACCCCGTGACCATGGAAGAAACCTATTTTCCCCAAGCCCATATGATCATTTTCTAACCACCCTGGATAAAGCGGCGCGTGTGGGCTATCGTCATCTTGGAAACCATCCCTGTAATGACACATCTTTTCCACTATTGGTATAATTTGCTTCCTTCCGGCTTTCCTCATGACTCGGATGTTAGAATATGTGCTTAACGCTAGAGGGGGGGGGGTGAATAGCATTTTATAAAAATTAGCAGGAATAAAAAACAATTCAAATGCGGAAATAAAAGAGTAAGGAAGAAGTGCACCAAATTTATACTGGTTGGCCACAAATGTGGTTATGTCCAGTCTCCCGAGAGACTCTCTCGAGGTTCAACTAATCTTGTTAAGCTTCCGGGTGCTCAACAAACCGTTACAACTTGAGAACTTGAATCACACAAGCCTCAACAATCTTTGCTCGAAGATACCGCACTTCAAGACTTCAACAGAAGGAATAAAGACGTTCCTTCTTACAACAACAAGGGATTAAAACTTCCATTCAAGTGTATACAAACACTTAACACTCACTTAAACAGAACTCTCTTGAAGAGTAGATATGAGTAAACAAGTACGCTCAAGAACACAACAATAAATTCAAGTAATTGGCTCTCAAAAGCAATTGAATATAATAAAATGAATATAGAGAGTATTTGAAAGCTTGTATATGTTTCGCTCAGATGTTGTGTTTCAAATGAGAGGTTTTGGGGTGTATTTATAGCCCCAAAAACTCTTGTATCCGTTGCTTAATAATTAAACAATATTTTCAAAATCTGCTGAGGTTAGTCGATTAACCAAATAGATAATCGACTAACCTGTTTCAACGTTTAAAAAACTTAGTCGTTGAACAGGCAACGAACATAAGGTTAATCGATTAACTTAGGCAACAGTCATTAGGTTAGTCGATTAACTAAATCGGATAGTCGACTAACATGCCTTGCAGAAAAGGTCCAGTTTAATAGAATATATTGGTTAATCGATTATCTGTTATGTTAATCGATTAACTTATTGAAAAATCAGTTATAAAACGTTTTTCATTGTTTTATTTGAAGACTATGAATATAGTATATGTCTTAAACATGAAAAACAATTTTAAGGACCTTTTTGGTTCAATTAAAACATTTAAAATCAATTTGTTCTAAGTGTAATAAAAATATTTATGATATGCATAATTTTATAAAAATTATTTTTGAGAGAAGCCAAGACTTAAATTTAAAGTAGGATCAAGATCACAATATAAATATGACTCAAATATGTCTTCATTTATTTTCATTGCTTCTCTTGATCTTGTCTTGAACTTCTTGTTCTTGGACTTCAACTTTAGTCCGCTATTTAATTTCGCATATCACATCTACAAAACAAACACACTTTAGTTAAAATATAAATTAAAGTGTATTTCAATAATAACTCACAATTATTTGGCATATATGAATTTTCCATCTTCTTCGGTTTGTCAATTATCAAAACCTATAAAGATGAACACAATATTAGTTTTAACAACATAAGAATGTGTTCCAACATCGGAGAGGGACATAAGGGTAAGTGTCTCTTAGGCCGATGAGTACAAGGAACAGTGCATCCCTAGACCGAATGATAAACTCCCTAGTTTCAAACCACTTGTACATCCATTGTACCTGCTCTTCTCTCAGATTCCTCAATAGTTCCACCCATCCACTAGCGTCTTTCGGGTGAGTAAACATATCCGGCATGAAGTGCATCCGCTTTGGATGATGGAAAGCAATGTGATCGTCCTAATCCCAGCGTATGATTTCTTGCCTATACTCTCCTTTTTGAAGATGTTCAGTGATCCAGAGTTGTAGTAGTAGATTTCACCCTTCAAAGTGCAGTGCCCATTGCTGACATTTCTCTAAGGCTCGGTACAGTTCTGCCAGGATCATAGGTGTTATGCTGAATGCCTACCCGTCGATACCCTCCATTACGGCTTTGGTTACCATGGCTAGTCTTGTATGGATTCTAGCCTTCTTCATCGGGAAAACTATCATTCCCAGAAAACAGAACATGAACACAAAATCCATCCTATGTATGTGCCCCAAATAGGTGAGGGCGAACTCTTCCATGTGATTGCGGAATGATTTGCTATGTCCGAACCTTTCATACATGAAGTCGAAGGATATGTAGGAGTCCTTCAAGCTGGTCAGATTAGGGTTCTTTTTGAGCCCTATCATTTTCAAGAACCCTCTACCTTTGCGGTTTTCTGGCATGAGCAACCCCGGGCTATCCCAAGGAATTCCGGCAAAACCCCCAATTTCCTCCAACAGCGGCGTCATTTCAATACCCCCAAGGCGGAAGACAGACCGTTCACTATCCCAAACATAGTAGCAGCTTCAACAATCTTGTTATGTAGCCTAACTTCCAGAAGTGAAGGAAGATTCCCTAAGTGCTTGCGGAAAAAAACCCGATCGCTATCATGCAAATCACCCCACCAGCTTAGCATCTTTGGATGAATGTTTGACATCATACCAAACCCGGGGACCTCGTGCCTCATTTCCTCCAAAACAGAGAGTTAGTCCCTTAACCCCACCGGACTCGACAATCAACAATTAGCAAAAGGTATTTAGTTCTCCAAATCAATGCACATAACGTGAATGTCCATTTGGGTTTCGAGGAAACCCGATTGACTTTTGGTTTAGGCTATCCTAATGAGTCATTATGCGGACGACATAACTAACTCGACTAAGTTTGACCATGATGCATGAACAATTGAATGGAGTAAGGTTTCTACTTTTGAAGTGCTAGAAAAGGTACCCTTGAGCGGACAACTCAAGAGGGAAAGGCGCGGAACCGTCGACTACACCGTTGATCGACTGGTTTTACCGCAAATATGCCTTTGCCAAATTTAGGGGGGTTTGTAAGTATTGGGAGAGCACAACCACTCATTATAAGTGTTGTTATAGGATTTGTTTGGCACGAGTGGAAAATAATGTTGAAGGATGCAATTACAACAATGAAATAAATACATGTATTTTCACGTTCATAGTGATTACAATAAATGCTCGAAATTAAAGACGGAATTGAAATAAAGTGAGGTAATAAAGCAATAAAACAATTAAAGTAAAAGAAAGACACGAAGAAACAAGTTAGTAATTGTGAAAATGATAAAAGAAAAGTAACTAAAGCAATAAATAAAAAAAGCGGTAAAGTCACCAAACACGTAGTGGTAAAAGCCTAAAAGAATTCCTCAGCAGGGTCGCCATGCTGTCGACGCCCACTTTTTCAAAAGCGAAATCGGGTTTTATGACATTATGGGCAAAACAACTTTATTTCCCGTTTGGGATTTGGGTTATGGAATTAGAAGCGTCGCCACCTAATGATTATAGTGCATTAGGACACTTAAAGATGAAGAGAGTGGTTTTGAGAGAGAAACTAGAGTTGGGTAAGGGCTTGAAATTATCTCGAGGGAAAGGTGTTAGGCACCCCTCAAGATCCACAAATGTGGTTCCCGGCCGTGCTAATTGTGACTTTATAAAGAGATGAAGCAATTAAACAAATAAGGTTCACATATAAGGCATTCACACAACTTGAAAGCTTTAAAGAAAGGGAAGGACATAAGTTTGAAATAAGAGAGAGGATTAGTTTAAAAGGCATTAAGAAAGTATTTAAATAAAGTACATAAAAGAAAGAAGGGTCCTAGGTTTAACTACAATATGGATCATTCTATACAATATCCCGCACATATTCTCAAAGAGGGATCGCTTTATGATATTATCGCAGCGTCATCATCTCCATATTCTACCCTCCCACCCCGTTAAGGTATTAAAACGCGTTGGTATCGTTTACTTATCGCATGCTAATACCCGTCCCAACCTGTTAGACCTGGGGCATTAGGACTTCTAATCCTATGAAAAGGGGAGAAGGAAGTAGGATACATATATGGAGTATTCAAAGGTAAAAGTACTAGAGCGACAGTCAAAAACAAGTAGCAAATAAGAGGGATGCAAATATACAATTAAAGGCTCAAGTAAACCCCATAACATACAACAAGTAGTTTAACATGACTTCAATTACTGATTTGGTCTTTAAAAGAGGTTAGGAGAGCGGGCAGATTAGTTTAACACATAAGAGTTGGATAGAAAAACTTCTACGAGCTCCCCGGGCCCATTTTAGAAGTTGACAGACTTAAATCAATATAATTTAGAGAAAAGATGCCAGTTGCAGACAGGAGTCTGGTTAAAGCATTTAGAGCTACAGACAAGTGTTAGGAAAAGGAACACGAGCTTCAGACGGAAGTCTGTTAGAAAGGTATAACTGCAGACACGTTTTGGAAAAAGGGGCTGTAAATCAATTGTATAAATTGAGTAAAAGATTGTAAGAAGTTTTGAAATACTTTGAAACACGTGAACTTAAGCAAAGAGTTGCAGGTTCAATATAGAAGACAACTTATAGGCTCAGAATTTTTACGAAAAGGGGCAGACATGGACCCGTTTCGAAAGTAAATAGATTTAAGATAAGTTGAAAAACTGAGTTGTTGGAAACATTAACGGATCTGGTCTTAAACTGTTTATTACCCTTTGATTACATCTTTTACATAATTAGACGTCCTACTATTTTTCCTAGCGTTTATATAGTCCCTATAGGCATGCTTTCTAGGTGAGATTATAAGATGCAAACCTAATGGAATGGCTTCAATATGAAGTTGATGCAATACAAGGAGCCTATCGACATGGTATCTATATGATGGATGCAACAGCGTAACAAGTAAGCATGGTAATAGTACACATGGATAAAGTAAAGATCCTAAGACATGATTTCTACTGATGCAAAGATGAATGAGCCTATAGTCATGATTTCTATATGATATTGATGCAAGAAAAAATAAACTCCTACAGGCAAGTTTTCTACATGACATTGATGCAATAGCGGTAAAATTATAGACATGATAACTATATAGAAAACTTATGCAATGAAGTAAAGTGACCCTATAGACATGATTTCTAATGCATGTGAGAAAGTAAATCCCCCCGCCTCATATCCCTTTCACTATACCCCCGATTTTTTTTACGTTACACATTATTACAAACTGGGCAGAAAAGTAAAGACATTAAAAGAAGTAAAAGATTTAAAAGTACACCAGCAACTATAACAGGCCCGAGGAGTCTCGAAGCAACTTTAATGTCCAACATATGCCATTTACAAAATCTGAGCTCCCAAGATTCGAGGCTTTTCTCAATTTAGAATGTTACAAAGTTCCAAAGGCCTTCAAAACAGACCCAGGCATTGCTTACACCCTAATTGGATTAGTGAAAGTGTGGAATTACCAGCCCTAAGACATCCAAGTTCAGAGGAGACTGTTAAGATCCCTAAGCATGGCTTACCAAGGGGGGGTAGGAGCTTAAAGGGTTAAAAATTAGTGCAAACTGAAGATTAGAGGGGAAACCAGTGTATGGAGTGTTCATACCCAGCCTATTGATTGATACTGGCACACCCCACACTCCTAACAAAGGTTGCAAATAGGACCAGACTTGTAACAAGTCAGACAAGGGCCTGGAAGGTGATTAGGACACCAACAGGACTTTGTCAAGGCTCAAACACATAAGAAAGGGAAAATGGAGTGGGATAATTATGAGTATAGGCAATTAAGCCTTGGTTCTGTATTAGAAGTGGAAATGAGATGCCATTCTCTTCCAAAACAAACTCGTAAGCAAACATGGATTAAAAGGGGAAGGGAACTCATACAAGATTAAATTGAAAGACTAAGAGGAAATAAAGCATAGTGATGAACAATACACAAGCATAAGAAAGGAATTTAACATGCTAAGGTACTGAATATGAACAACCAAAGGGAAAAGGAAAAGGATTAGCATGCAGGAACAAAAACATGTAAAAGACAAGGGAAAAGAGTTGAACATACTAAAATAATGAAACACACAAGGGGATGAGGGAGAGGGATTAAGCAGGTTAGAACATAAACTAAGTGCACAAAACAAATGAGGGAATCAGGGAAAGGGAATAAACATGTTATAGCTTTAAACTGAAATATAATAGCCTGAGGGAAAGGGAGAGGGAGTTAAGAATGCCATAACTCAAATGAAGTACTGAAATAAACAAACAAGGGGGAAAGGGAAAGAGACTACATGTTGAATACTGAAGGTGTAACAGGGTGAAAGTAAACAAGAGTTGAAAGATTGGTAATTGAGATTAGAACCTACCAGTTGCACTTGAAAGACAAAAGTAAAGAGAAATTCTATAATTAGCCCTGGCTTTCAGTCGGCTAACCTTTAAGTGAGAGAGCAAGTAGCAAAGAAGAAAGAAACAGAGAATCTTTTATGAGTAAAGAGTAGAGAGAACTCGAGAATGTGTCCTAAGTGAGAAAAGAGAGAACCTATTTATAGCTGAAAGAGAAGCAACAGTAAGGCAAGGAAATTATTCAGAAAATCAATTAGTAACAATTAGGAGAAGGGAACCTCCTTCAATTAAGGAAGCGGATGGAAAAATAACTAAGCCAAAGCCTAACTTTGGAAGGAAAATATAGTATTGATCACATAATATAGGGTAAATACACATAAGAAAATTTAAATGTCACACGGTTGAACATGTAAGGTAAGTAATTAACCAGAAAATCAAGGAGTCAAGATTTAACTTGTTTGGACTTAGTCAGAGAACATGGGAAAATTAGAGAATCACATAGTTGTACCAAAATCATTTAGGGTTTCATATAAAGGGGAAGAACAGTACTATAAAAGATTCATAAGTCTTAACATGCAAAAACTAGGTATAGCAGAGTAGACATGTAGCAAAACATATACGAGAAAGCAATTAGGCAGCTAGGGTTTCATAGAGAAAGATGAATAGAAAATACCCTTAGAAATTAGGGCTTCCACTACCAGTCAGAACACAGAGATTATGTAGACGAACAAGAGCAGGACACTACAAAGAAAGCATAGAACAAACTAAATGAAAACCCTAGAAAGGTAATCAGTGAGGCAAAATATGCAGAGCTAAAGTAGAAAATACTCTGAATCATGGAGAAGAACACATAGTAGCAGGAAATAAATGACAAAATCAAAGAATCAAACAGTTCATAGAAACCCTAGGTTTTGAAAAAAGACGAACAATCTTTGAAAACACATCTAGGCGAAGAAAAAGATGAGAGATACTTAAAAATCCTGGAAAACAAACAAAACTCAGAGAAGATCGTGAAATAATATAGAGAATCATGATAAAGAACCTCGAATCAATTATGGTTTTCATAAAAGGCCCCAGAAATGGCGAGAAAAGCCTGAACGGCTCATTGAAGCTTGGTGAGGACCCAAGGCTTCAAAGACTCGCCGAAGAACAGCCTGATACGGCCGTGAAACCTCCATTAAAGGACCTCTAGTTCAGCTACCCTTAAGAGAACATCCTGATCTTAGAACTCCAAGGCCAGGGATGGTGATAAATGGCCGAGCATGGATGTTTCCGGCCTAGAATGGCCATTAAAGATGGTGAAGAGAGCAGAAAATGACTAGGGTTTGGAGAGAGTTCAGAGAGAATTACGGATTTAAGGGCGGCAGAATGAGAAAAGTTTTTAGGGTTAAGGGGGTTTGGGTGTTTAATTAGGTAAGTATTGATACGGGCCGTTGATTTATGAAATCAACGGCCAAGATTAGAAGTGGCGAACCGGGTGGGTTTAGTTTGGATTGGGTTTGTGTCGAATATTTGAATTGGGTCAGGTGGATTGGATATTAAAATTGGGCTGGGATCGGCTGTGAAATTGGGGTTAGAATTGAAAGAATATGGGCTATATTTTAAATAGCCAATTTTTCCAAATTTAATTTATAAAAAATAGTAAACAGTTTTATAAAAATCCGATAAAATACTGAGATAATAAAAAATATATTTAAGAATTGATTAAAAATACTAGGAACGATTTATACTTGAAATACTTGTTAAATTGATAAATAGGCTAAAATTGAAATTTAATGCAATTTTAATTTTAAAATACCTAATGGCTTTGTAAAATCCTGTAAAATTATATAAATTATATTTTTATGTAAATGAGAGAATAAAATAATTTATTTATTAAAATAAAAAGATTTAATACAAAATATTAGATTTTATAGTGCAAAATAAGATGTATATTGGTCTTATAATGCTTGAAATAATTATAGAAAAATACCGAACTTTTTGTGGATGCTTATATATGCGTTTAAAGCTATTTTGAAAATATTTTAGTTAAAAATTATATAGGGAAAATTTGGGTATCAACACCAAAAATCAAGTTTATGAACTTTAAAATCTTCAAATAACGGATCTCAAGCCGAAACCTATCAATTCAACTCGGAATGACGCCAAATTTTGCAGACAAGTCCAAATTGACATAACGGAGCTGTTCCAATTCTCGGAATCGCATTCCGACATCGATTTCCCAAAACTCAACTGTGGGTTAACCTTCTTCATTTTTTAACTTCAACTTTCGCCGAAATGCCTTAATCTACTCTACGACCTCCAAATCTGAATCCAGATGCGCGCCTAAGTCCAAAATAACCATACAAAGCTATTGAGATCATCCACGACCCATTCGTTTACCCAAAAGTCCAGTTTCGGTCAAATGTTTCACCGTTCTAACTTCCAAAACATGGGGTTTTCTCTAGAATTGACTCCAAGCCATCCGAATACTAAATTATTCCATGCACATAAGCCGATACTCATAATCCGAAGTTACTACCAACCTTATGCTTTTGAACGGAGCTTAATTTCTCAAAATGACCGGTTGGGTCGTTACATAAGAATTCGGGATAGCTTGGTGCTATTGGGCCTCAAATATCGAGTTTGCAACCCAAAGATATATACTATGTCCAATTACAACTTAGAGAAACTAATTATTTAATTGATAAACAACACAATTAATATTGCTTAATTTACATTAGACCATATGGACGTTCCGTATGTGCATCCCGGTCGGTCTCCGATGAGCTATTAGTGTTAAAGGGCGATCATAAGTCCGCCTCTGTATGGGAGGGACAAATACTGGTCCAGCCTCTCTGCGCCAGGAGAGTGGACAGTTTGCGGGACTTTATGAGGGGCAGAGATTTCTATCGCCATATAGTCCAGCGCCTGCGGGATACAGGCTTCTACAGGATTTTTAAGATTGGGTGTTGCAACTCGACTGGTCTCAGATCATGGCCTTGATAGAGTAGTGGCGATTGGAGGGGCACACTTTCCACTTGCTCATTGGTGAGGCCACCATCATGTTGCTGGACGTGGAGGTTTTATATGTGATTCCTGTTGATGGATTGCCCGTTGCACTGCCTCAAGGTATGATATATATGACGCCTGTGCAGTAGTTGGACTTGCTACAACAGCTCACTGGTTTCAGGCCACTAGATGAGACTGTACATTCAGGGGCCAGTCCCACAAGTTTTACAGCTATTAGACATCATTTGGAGATATTGCACCCCGACATCGCTGGCGAGACAAATGATCTACATATATACCGGTATACGAGGTTGGTGTTGCTCCTTCTTTTTGGGGATCTTTTTCTTGAAAACTTCGGGAAATCTCGTGAGCTTGAAATTTCTACATCATCGTCAGCTGTTAAATGCTTTATCCCTGTACAACTGAGGTGTTGCTGTTCACGCTTATGCGTACAATCATCTATGCCGGGAGAGCAGGGGCAGCAAGAGCGATGTGTTTAGTTTTCTGCCACTTCTATTGGTGACACATATTCGAGTACTATTTTTATTACTTCCAATTCTATCTATTCAAAATTTATCTTAAAACTTTATGTTAACTTTGTATGTTAGGTTTGGGTCTGGGAGCGGTTCCTACAGTTGCATCCACCTCTACCACCATTACCTCCGGATGTACCACCTCCGTTTCTCCCTCTATCTATAAGGTGGGCTCTCTGGCATGGATATGTACGAAATTATGATGCTCATCATAATCTCCCCATTTGCAGGGATGTGTTGGATATGCTGGAAGGTGCACAAATAAATGTGTACCTATACTTAGATGGTACAGATTCACTTGTGTTGCACATACTCACTTTATGTTCTTATTTGATAGTTCATATGGACACCATACAATGACGACTTGATAGGTGACCTGCCCAAAATGTTGCTCTGTCGGCCGATTGATTTGGAGCATTTCCGTCCCGCTGATATGCCTCGATATTATGGAGAATCATGCCATGTAGTGGGCAATTTTCCAGTTTGGTCGTCCACAGTATACTCTGAGGGAGCCTATATGGGAGGCTACACATTATTAGAGGGATGATCGTTCTAGGGTGGACGATGCATTTATAGCACTGCTAGAGGTGCAGATTCATACTTCGGACCGGCAAGAAGACCTTATCCCCCCCACCTTCACAGATCCAGGCGGCGACTATTCAGCTCGATGCATCCTGGTACCGCTATGTTACCTGACTTTTAATGTGAATCCCATTTATCAAGCTGGCGATTGATATAGACCATACGTCGGGAGGCACGAGGCACTAGTATTTTATTTTGTATGCTTACTTGTAACTGTGATATATCATTCTATAATTAATATTTACATGTTTTGCAGACTATTGGTTTGCATTTATTCCACCAGTTGGGACTGCAGCAGCAACAACATGCCATCGATCCTGCCGTCATTTTGCAGGAGTATAGACAACAGGTGACAGAGCTGGTTGTACAGACACTCATCAAGCCAGAGAGGGCGAGCACTTAGATCACGACCCTGATTGTGTGGTTCCAGAGCACTACCATCGGGTTAGGCCCGTTGCACGCTTGAGGGGATGGGGATGAGGCAGGGGTTCCCCACGGGGTCGTGGGGCCGACAAGGAGGTGATCCCTAG
Organism: Nicotiana benthamiana; assembly: GCA_034376525.1. NCBI lineage: Eukaryota > Viridiplantae > Streptophyta > Magnoliopsida > Solanales > Solanaceae > Nicotiana > Nicotiana benthamiana. The sequence continues at coordinate 104,725,493 of CM067330.1, forward strand.
CAAGGGGGAATTGAGGCACCTGTTGAGGCACTTGATGAGGAGGTTGGAGCTGATTTGCCGGGTGACATTCCATAGCTAGACGAGCATCCTAGCAGCATGCCGTCGTATAGCCTTCAGTTGTTGCTGCCATCATCGTAGGTGACCCCATCAAAGCCATTGTTGATTACGTGCATGAGTTTCATCGGAGATTGGGAGCAGTTCTTTTCAGGCCCATCGACCGCAGCTGAGGATCTGCCGACCCGAGATGCGGATAGTGGGCGCAGGTTGAGTTTTGGCTCATCATCATGGTGTATTGTGGATCTATCACAGGTATGTTTGTATTACAATTAAATTTTAATTTGTTTTTTCTCATTGATTCGCCAGAAATTAATTTTTAATTTTCTTACTAAAGCTTCATCCCATCCCGTCATGGAGGCCACTTTGTGCGATGCAGGGGAATCCACGGATGGTTATATGCAGGAGCCCGACGAGACCATGTTAAGAAAATATTTTTGACTTAACATATACATTACTAATATATATTTTTATATACTGAGTTACTTATTGTTTTGTAGGTTGCTGCTGGGCTAACGGCCCTTATGCCGTCCCTGCCAGCCCAACTTACTATCGTGGTGTAGCGTATCCTCATATAAAAAGGTAATGTGATGAGGATGATCCTGATAGTATATCTGGGCGGGAAGGGATACGCCTCAGGCAGCGGCTCAATTGAAGTACAAGGGTTGTGAGACTCATTAATTTTTTTTTTTGTATTTTATGTGAACAATAAATTATCTAAATACTAACAACAATTTTTATGCTTATATTTTTATTAACCCGTTTCTTCTTTTTTTAAAACTACAACACAAACACAAACATAGAAACTTACCATAACTTAAATTCAATACAGCTAATGAAAATACATGACACAGGAAATATAAAGATACACTACTACGCTCAACACGAACATGTCATTGTTTAGTCACCACTGCCTAGTATTCTTTACTCCAACCACATAAATGTTTCTTGCAGCCTTTTTTTTCTTCTTCTACCTCTTTTATTTCTCCTTCAACTCTGCAACTTCTCGTTTGTGTTGTCGTTCATATTCCACTGTTTTCTGGTCAAATAATGAAGATACTGCAACTTTTCTTTGTAGTATTCCTGCTGACAGTGTTCATCAATCCATATTTCAAAACTGCAAACAGGTTCATCTCGAAACCCTAAAAGCTTATTCATACACATCCAGTACCGGCGTCCAGCTTCACCATTATCCCAACAGTAGTTCATCATGCATTTTTGCCACACTCACACCTTGGTACATAAAGGGGTTCAGACACTTGTTAAAGTGTAAAAAAACTTGCTTTTATGGAAATATTTGCTATTGGTTATGGTTAAGTGCTGAAAATAACTAGAATGCACCCATTATTTATAGGCAAGGCAACACTGAAAACGTTATACTTAACCACACTATATATTCACACAAAACGTAGTATTTAACCGCGATATACTGGACGTGTTAAATATTCTTTCTGATACAAATAACTTTTTCGCAGTCGATCATCTTTTTAGACTGACAAGACAACACACAAAATGTAGTATTTAACCACGCTATACATAGTGAGTTTTTCTGAAATGAAATAGTTTTTCGTAGTCGATCAGCTTTTCACACCAACAAGATAACACACAAAACGTATTATTTAATCGCGCTACACATATTGATTTTTTCTGAAACAAAATAGCTTTTTCGTAATCGGTCAACTTTTCAGCCGACAAGACAACACATAAATGTAGTATTTAACCGTGCTATATATGTATTGACTTTTTCTTAAACAAGAAAACATTTTTGCAGTCGGTTAGCTTTTCAGACTGACAAGACAACACACTAAGCGTAATATTTAGATGCGCTATATATATTCACACAAAACATAGTATTTAACCGCAATATGCGTGTCCTTATTTATGTAGTCACATACTCAAAACATAAAACACACTCACAAATTGAAATCCTACACTATAGATAACTCTTCCTCTACCAAATGAGCCCTATCTTACTCTTCTACTAGCACTGATAATGAAGAAGAGAATCCTCCAACATTTGAAGTGGCTATGACTAATTGATGTATCGACGAAAACGATATGGTAAGTTATTATGTTCATTAAACTTTATTTCTTTAACATAAAATATTTTTATTTGTTATACCTTAACTCCAGAAATATATATACATATATATATATATATATATATATATACATATATATATACATACATATATATATATATATACATACATATATATATATATACATACATATATATATATATATACATACATATATATATATATATATATATATATATATATATATATATATATATATATATATATATATATATATATATATATATATATATATATATATATATATATATATATATATATCGTATGTCTTTATTCGATTTTATATTTTCCGTAATTTAATAGTAATGTTTTTTCTTTAAAAGTATATTCCAAGAAAATCTGCAAGCATCTTCCTCCAACATTAGAACATGCGTATCTTCACCATCGTGGCAAAGAGTAGTATGCAAATATGAGTGTTCGCGATCAAAGAAGGTTCAAGGTAGGATATAGACTTTTTGTATTGGAGAATTTTATCAGTCAAGGTTTCATCGTCAAATTTACGTTAGTTGATGTTTCACCACTGCGTGCTATCTTCAATGTGTACGTGAAAGGAGACGATATCCCATTTGTACTAATTCATTTTTTACTTGGTACTGAGATGTGTTTGTCTTGGTTTATCTTTTTATTATCTTTCATTTTCATGTATGTAACTTTAGTTATGGTTGTTGTGCTTTTTTCTCTTGATGTATTATGTTATAAAATTTCAATCTTTCTATTGGTCTTCTTTGTTAACACCAATAAGGTTAATGATGGAACTATCATATCATCATCAAAATTCAAAAGGTCAAGTTGGATAATAAGATGTAATAAGGCTGTGGAACATAATTTTATTTGATACATCTTGCAACATAAACAAAATACCTACACTTAATACAACAAATATTAGGAGAACAAAACACTATGTGCATCCTTGATAGTTGGGCACATTAGATGAACTTCCACTATGAACTGGATTACCACCGCCACCCAAACCAGCTGAAGGACATTTACGATGGTTGTGTCCTATTTGCGAGCGTATGTTATATTTACGTGCATAAACAATGTCACCAACATCCATTTGGTTCCATATATACATACTATTTATCACTTGCAGCTTGCGCAAATAGTCCTTATTACACAGCATTTTAACTGGTTCTAGTGGCCAATAATGCTCAGCACCCAATGGCTATAACTACCCACTATATGTGTTTATCTATGCAGCAACAATGTATTACCTATCAACATAATTGGTTGGCCCTAAACTAACTTGTTGAAATCATTTCAGTGCATGCGGTAGATGGTCCATTTCCCACATGAACACAACCTGCTGGCTTCATTCACGATGTGTTTATTGTTCCCCCGATGTTGATGAATAGCGGTGCAAACTTCAAAAATACCTCGATAGTGATTATACTGTAAATATGAATGCCAATGTGCTCGCCTCCTGTATTTTTCAAATCTTTCTCATCGGTATTGGCATAAATCCAACACCCATGTCCATCAATTTCGATGCAGCTCTATGCCTTTCAACAAACCTCTCCGCCATCTGTTTCAATGTCATTCGGACCTTGTCAATGACATGCAATCCACATGCAGAATTCAATAAGCCGTTAATAATTTCGACATATTTATAGTCAAGGCTCCCCGTTGACTACCACCATCAGCATGCAATGTCCACTTGTGAAGCTCATATCCCATCAACCAATTATAGGCTCTTTCGTCTAACCGCCATATCGCTTCCATGTGCCTCCTGAATTTGCATTGCTAGACTCAGTTGCATCCATCCACATTAAATCATGCAATTCCTTGGTGGATTATTTCTTCTGGAAATTGGCCTTCAGGTGCTTTACACAGTAACAGTGGTATGCATAGGGTTCCTGCCATTCAGGCAAATGCCGTACAGAACTTAAAATACTACGATGCTGATTAGATATTAGACAAATACCTGAATGTTGTTTGACAACCTGTTACATCAAGTGGTTCAAAAAGATCGTTCACGTCTCTTCGCTTTCACTAGAACAAATGGCAAATCTAGTGGAATTATTTGTCCATTGGCATCTACTGCAATGATGATCAACAGCTTAATATCATATTTTTCATAGACATGAGTACCATCTATTGAAATTACTGGACGACAATGCACAAACCATCAATTGCTGGTTTAAATACCTAGAATATGTATCTGAATATATATTTTGGTATTTTCGGACTTCGCTCATGCCTCTATTAAACAACAGTCCTGGGGTTAAAGTGTTTCATGTGGACATGTACCTGTGTAGATATGAAATTGACTTATCCCAGTCACCATAAATAATTTCAAATGCAAGGTTGCGCCTGAGATATGCCTTTCTTTTGTTTATAGTACACCCATATTCCTGGTGGATGGATTTAATGCACTCTTTGATCTTGTAACTAATGGTCACTTCCAATTGTGGAGTCAAGACAAGAGAAATCAAGTCTACATCCAAGTTGAAGTTATTCTCAATAAATGTGTCCATTTTACAGACGTGGGCGCTAATAAATTTACCCACTTTCCACAACCTTGTTTCCTTCTTGATCGCACGCAACATCCACTTACAACCCATAAAGTTCTATGTCATACAACTTTGTATACCTTCAGAGTTGACTCCCATACCATCATCTCACGACACTCTCTTATGTTGTACATTTAAATCCCTGGGTAAGCAAGCTTTATTGGGAAAATACATGTCCTTTGCAAGTACCGCTATCTAGATTCATCTCACATTGCTGACTGAAATTAATCACCATCCCTTGTGAGGGCATCCACATCCGGCATACTTGTAAAATTATGAAGGTAGGGAATATGTCTTGAATGAAACGACACGTGGGACTCGTACTTTCTTGGTATAACGAAAGGTGGATGAGCAAGATCCCTCGTCAGCTCAGGTTCGATATTCACTTCCTTTATCATCACCCTTGTGAGGGAATGGTTTCTCATCTCCATACTCATCGACATTGTTTTCATAATCACTATTATCTTCATGACTCTGCGCATCTGCCAAATCTCAAGTAAATACGTCATCTACATGCAATTGAATGAGGCCAGAACCATCAAGTTTCTCATTTTCACTGCACAAACAACAAAATGATATGCTACTCAAATTGATAAATACTTTATATATATCTATATCACTTCACTCAGAAGTCATATTGTGTTGACATTTCATGATGGATATTTTCCTGTTAGTGAAGACTCCCAGATGGATCACCACTATCCAACACGCTAAAACTACGCATATTCTAACTTGGCATGGGTTCATAACCTTTAAAATTCAGATTCGGACGGTACCCCCTATGGAATATATGTGTGTTAATACAAATTAAATTCAACAATAAAAATCATAACAAAAAGGAAAATTGAAGTTTACCAGTCGCCTTGTGGATTATGTAAAGTAGGAGAGAATTTATTTCCTCACTCCTTGTTCGCCCTCGGAGATAAGTTAAGATACAGTCAAACACTTTCAGTCAGAACTTGTTGGGCTAAAATTTCTCCAGAATAATCACCGGATGACTGGGGGTTATCCCTATTTTACGCAATCTCATTATTTCGAACGTCTTCAGCCTTGACGTGCACTTTCAATAGATTTATCACAATAAATTTCTTGTATTCATCTGGAATCGACAAAAAATCTCTCAGAGTTTAATCATGTTCGATGTTAAACTCAAAATAACAAGCAAACCCCCTGCGGAGTCACATAATACAATATCTACCAGTTACTTTAAGGTTTCCAGAACGTTTTCTCACACTCAATTTTTTTTCCGTAAAAATGATACCAATGTATCATACTCCATTGTAAGCAACAATTTAACGTGACACTGTGGGGATAAACTATACCTCATAGAGTTATTCTCCACTATAACCTCACCCCCTCAATATAATGAAACATTTATTTTTCGCTCTTCGGACGTTATAAAAAATGCTTGATAACAAAAAGAAAAGTTTTAATAGAATTTAGAATAGTTTTTAAATGGATTTTCATAAAATCTTAGCGCCTTTAAATAAGACAATGCCTAGCTTGGGAGGCTAAACTTTTTGATGTATATCACTCTTTTAAAGAGGCTATACCCATTTGGATTATTGTTATGTCAATTAAATGCATGAGACTTATTGGTGGGCCCCTAAACATGTTTATCACAATATATAAATGCACTAAACACAGCATAACGCGGTTATATACGGCACTATATTTATCCATACATCAGGTCAGCATAGCTTTTTTTATTCATGCACTATATATATAATGCGATTTTACACCGCGCTATTCTTTAATAGCCAAAAATCCGTTAAAATATAGCACAGTGTAAAACCCCGTTATATACAGAGACGCGCCTTTATTAAGCATTAAAAATGTATTTTGAGTCAAAATCAACAACATTTAGGTTCCGAAATCATGTATTACGTATGTCTTTATTCTCATATTAATTAAAGACAACAAAAATAGAAATTGACTAATTGAAGATGTGGCATTAGTTATATTTGTATATATTTTTATCTTTGTACTACTTATTTCACGAGTTAGAGCTATTGAAGAAATCACTAATACTTGTATTAGGGTAGGCTGTCTATATCACATCCCTTGTATTGCGGCCCTTTTTCGATTCCTGTATGAGTGTGGGATACTTTATTCATCAGACTGCTATTTAATAAAATTTGTTAATTAATAATAAAGAATGGAATATACCATGTAGGAGGTGACTTTGACCATTTTTTGCTTATAATAAGGTTACATCAAGGTTATACGCTCAGTCTATTCTTATTCACCCTGGTGATGGACGTGTTAACACACCATATTCAAGGGGAGGTGCCATGGTGCCATGCTATTTGCCGATGATATAGTTCTGATTGATGAGTTTCGATGCGGTGTTAACGAGAGGCTGGAAGTTTAGAGACATGCTCTTGAGTCTAAAGGTTTCAAGCTGAACAGGACGAAGTCAGAATACCTAGAGTGTACGTCCAGCACTGAGCCAGGGGAAGTGGGCATGAATGTGAGGCTTGAATCACATGTCATCCCAAGTAGAGGCATCTTCAAGTACCTTGGGTCGGTTATTCGGGGGGAGGGGGCAATGAGTATATTATACACCATGTTGGGGTAGGATGGATGAAGTGGAGGTTAGCCTCTGGAGTCCTATGTGACAAGAAAGTTCCACCGATAATCAAAGGTAAGTTCTATAAAACGCTAGTTAGACCGGCTATGATGTATGAGGCTAAGTGTTGGCTTGTTACGAACTCATATATACAGAAGAAGAATGTAGAAGAAATGAGGATGTTGAGGTGGATGTGGACAAGATTAGGAATGGTGATATTCGTGAAAAGATATGTGGTAAGTGAGGCTCAGATAGTTCGGACATGTTCAGATGAGAAGCCCAAATACTCCGGTAAGGAGGTATAAGCGGCTGGTTTTGGAGAGTATGAGAAGGGTTGAGGGTGGCCTAGAAAATATTGGGGAAGGTGATCAGGCAGGATATGGAGAGGCTTTAGATTTACGAGGACATGACACTTGATAGGAAGATGTTGAGGTCAAGTATTAGGGTTGTAAGTTAGGAGGTAGTTGAGTCTTGTCTTACTTCGTACCTTTGTGAGACTAGTATGGTAAGGTTTTTGTCTAAGATAGTTTATGGCAATGCTGTGTCTCACTATTTCTCTTTTCAGTGCAGGACCTATTTACTAGCTATTGCTTTTGCTTTGCATTTTTCTTTTGGATTTTATGTTGTTCCTATTTTTTCTTTGATTTATGTGGTGATACTAATATTGTCTCCTTTTGTTTTTTTTTATTTTCTTGAGCCGAGAGTCTTTCGGAAACAACCTCTCTACTCTTTCAGGGTAGGAGTAAGGTATGCGTAGACACCACCTTTCCCATACCCCACTAGTAGGACTTTACTGGGTGGTTGTTGTTGTTGTTGTTGTTGTTATTTTTCTCTAGTTTATACCTTGATTAGACCTCATACTGTAACAATACACTAGGTATATTGTTAAAGTAGTAGTTATACCCCAAGGGCATTGCGCCCCCACAAAGCCGCAATGGTGGACGATCTTTTTGGCATTGGTGTCGTGCTCCCTTCTTCCTCACGGAGTTCGGGTTTCGACATTTCTTTGGGACAACTCCTTTTACTTTTGGGAATTAGGCATATTATTTGAAGAGTCACTATCTAACAGATTTAAGGTGCATCAGGGCACCTAAAGAAAATAACTCATAAACCGGTGTACGTTACCAAAGATTGGGTAAGAGATCGAAATAACCTTGAGGGGAAGGTGTTAGGCACCCCTCAAATTCCACAACGGTTGGGTCCCGTCCAAACTCGAATTAGTCTTATAAGAAAATAAAGCAATTTAATCAAATAGAGATTGTTCAAACGGGATAAAAGGGGTCCTAGTTTTATTATCCTATAGAATCACATCTTTGTAATACTTGGTAATCGTCCCCAAATTGGGGTGCTACATATAACATTAGCACACCGATCATCATTGTCGTGCCCCCTTTTTCTAAAGTCAAAATAGGGCTTGTAACATTTGAGAGGACAACTTGTTTACTTTTGAGAATTGATTTTATAATTGAAGAGTCGCCACCTAATGATTAAGTGCATTAGGGCACTAAGAGGGTTTTTGATTTAGAAACCAGAGATTTGGTTAAGGGCTAGAAATTATCCCGAGGGAAAGGTGTTAAACACCCCTCAGGATGTACTAGTGTGGTTCCCGACCATGTTATAACTGTGATTTTAAGTAATCAAGTAAGAAATTAAGACTCAAATAAAGGACTTACTATAACACTGCAAATAAGCTGAAAACTTTTGAAGGTAAGTAAAGAGGGCAGAAAAAAACGTTTTACAAGAAGAGATGAAAGAAATAATGGGAGAGGGGTCCTAGGTTTATGATATGGATCACGTCGATGCAATATCTAGCAATCACTCCTTAGAAGAGGGGTCATATGCGATATTAGTGTACCGGTCATCATATCCATATTCTACCCTTCCCACCCCATTAAGGTATTAAAGTGCGGGACAATATCGTTACTTATTGCATGCTATTACACATCCTAATCCTATTATCCCCGGAGGCATATAGGACTACTACTCCTAAAGGGAAGGGAGTTGGGGAAAATTTGAGAGTTTTAAAGGATAAAATTCTAAGGCGACATTCAAAACATATACAACAAGTATTGGAAAGCAGGTAAGCAGATATTACTCAAATAAGCCTCTTAAAATCAAAGAGGAGCATATAGCTTAGCATGTCTTGCACATACTGGTTTGGTGTGACTTAAGTTAAGGTGTAGAATAGGTTGATTTACCACATATATCCTAGATAGGGAATCCAAATTAGCCCTGCTTAGATGTAGTTGTCAAATACTGACACAATTGATTAATTGCCTAACAGTTTGCCTATATGTTAAACCACACCTATATGCATGATATCTAGTAGTTTCAGAAATAAATGAGTAAAGTGATTACAGAAAAAGAGTTGTCAGTTTGAAGGTCATAAGTTCTGCGAGTGTTAAGCAAAATTTGGTATCAATTTTAGACTTAGGAGCGGGTGGACGATTCTGGTTTAGTTGATAGCTCCTATAGGCATGCTTTCTAGGTGTTAGCCATTTTTTAAACACTGTTATTGTGTATGCAGAAATCCAATAGACATGTCATTTATATGTAGTTAGTTATTTAAATCGTATAACAAGTTTTCCTAGTGACTGATGCATATGCAAAAATGCAGAAGTCCTATGTGCATATTATCTATATGATATGCAGGCTTATAGACATGGTATCTATACGAAAATATAGAAAATCCTATGAACATGATATCTGTATGAAATTGCAGAAAATCCTACGAACATGATATTTATATGAAATTGCAGAAAATCCTATGAACATGATATCGATATGAAATGCAGAAATACATATGAACATGATATCTATATGAGGCACAGAGTTTCAGTAGTTAACTATATGAATATACAGAATTTCAGAAATAGTATTTTCCTATAGTAATGGTATCTACCCCTGCATGCATGATTACCCTCCTTTTTTTCTAACACCAACAATTATTACAAAATTATTTATAGACCTAATGAATCGGACAGAAAGTAAAATTACATAAGTGATTACATCTACATCAAATCAACCCAATTCAGACTTGTGAGCACGTGATTTTTGCCCTATGTGAATTATTCCCATTAATTCAAACAAAATAATTTCTTTTTAATATTTGCGATTTTGTAGATTTTTGTGGCATTTTATTGTTTGCATTTTGTTTGTGCATTTTAATTCATATAAAATACAAAAATATGCATTGCATTTAGGGTTTAAATTTACACTTTTTGGAATTAGGAATTTTACAAAATACAAGAGAAAATAAAAAATAGTTTGTCATGGCATGGTTTAAATTGTAGTTTTGAATTTCGCTAGTTTTTATTTAATTTGATATTTGATTAGTTCGGGATAATGGTTAGGGATAATTAACTTGATTCAGTATATTAATTTGATTGTTAGAATTAATTTAGGTTTTTATTTTTACTTTAATGTGGAAAAAAAGGGAAAAGAATTTAAAAGAGAAAGACTCTCTTAATAAAAGACTCAAAAAATGGGCTGTTAGTTAATTATTCCTAGCCCAACATGTCCGCCAAGTCCATGTCCCAATCCACCCCAACCCGGTCCAGACCCCCTCCATGAAACAACGTCATTTTGATTAAACACATCTCAGCCATCGAGGATCTTTGATCCAACGACTGAGAACTGGGGAAATTTTAATAAATAAGTGTTGGATAGGACCCTACCCCCCAGCATTCTCTCTCAATTCACCCCATACACAGAATGTGTAACGCCATATTACGCTGCCGCTAGAAATCGTCTCACGGCGGCGTCCGATCTCTAAGCCATCCAAAATTTATACCCCTACTTCGTATCAACCTCCTCGTTACAAATCTACATTCAATTTCTCTCAAATCCCTATCAGTCTCTTCCAATCATGAAGCAAAAGATTTCAGTCAAAGCCCAAAGTTACCCAATCTCATCCAAATTCACACCCTAGAACCGCCTCGTTCTCTTCTTTCTAATCCCCAAACCCCGTCCATCGAATCCCCGCCGAACCCCTCGAATCTCTAATCAAAATTCCGGCCAAAACCCTAAATTCTCCAAACCCCACCAAATTGATACCATGTGACCCCTCACCTCCCTTATTTTGAGTCCATTGTCAGTAACATTCAAATCTCACCGGAGATTTTTGAATTTTGAATCTGAAGAGCAGTGTGACTTAAGAAGTTATACAAATGAGTTTTCCTCTCTTTTGTGTTTGATTTCAGTGTTGTTAAGATTAGATTAATTTATAATCATCGTGTTAGGTTTTAGAGTACTAGTTCTGAAGTCAGATAATTATTTTGTTTAATTCTCCCGATGTTAATTGTTTTGTTTAATTCTCCTTACCTGATTAGTGCTCCCATGTCAAATGTTTTGTTTCGTTTTAATCCTTGATCTGGCATAATTTTGTTGTGATCTTCATTTTGATTGATTGCAAGTCGAACTTGTGGTTGTTTTGATTAGGAAATTCATGTTTTTGACCTAGTTTAATTTTGTTTGAATTACTTGAAATGTTCAGCCGAATTAGTGTAGTTTGAATTGATAGTTCAGTGAGACATGAGTTCCATTCTCTTGTTAAATTATCTGAGTTAATTGGTTAAATTGTAGGATCTGTTTAGACTTAGTTTAATTTTAGTCCCATTGAGTGACTAACCATATATACTAATAGTTGAGGGGGGACTGGGTTAGTTAATTTTGGGTTGGTAATTTCAGTTGAATAAAAGGGTAATTGGGGTAATTCAAGGAAAGGATCTTGTGGTTAATGGATTCGGAAGCTCTAGAACACTCTAGAATAGGGTTCAATTTAGAATTTTAGGAAATACGGTAGAATAACTTGGAATAAAGTCATAACTTTAGGGACTCTTAAGCAAAAATGAAAATTTTAAAAGGATTAGAAAGAAATAGAAAAATCTAAAGGTTGTCCCTCACTTTTTCCTATAAAAGGCAGTGCCTACTGCCTTGAGAAGCAAGTTTTTCAGATATAAAATTCCCCCCAAAAGGTATTCCACAAGTTCAAAGATCTAAATTTTGAAATTCAAAATTCAAAAACCAACAACCAAAAAATAAAATAGTAGAAAACTCGATAAAAACATTGCTTAGCTGACTTATCTCTTCTTTATTTTTATTTTGATTCCAGTTACTCTCCTTGATCTCGTATGAACTGTGAAGGATCTATGTAGTTTTGATTGAATATTAAATGATGAAGTTCTGTTTGAGTTGATCTCTATATTTATTTTGTTTCTATTTGGTTTAAACGTGTAAAAAGTCACGTTTACTTGAAAATTTGTATCGTTTGTATAATTGGACTGTTAAAATTCGAATTGTCTGTATGTTGCTTCATTAGTTTAATCCTAGTGTAGTTTAGTTTCCAATAAATAATTAGTATTTCAAAACTTATTTTGGCTGGAGTTACTCATCTCATACTCTACATCAGAGTATTTATGAGACACGAGTACTGATGAAGAGTTGCAACTCACTTAATGAATTTGCAGTTCAATGAAGATTTTATGTCGTGCTTTTACATATTCTAGTATCACTGGTGAATTCCAAATCGAGATTCAAAGTTACATAATGTGTAGGTCATTTAAAATGAAAAGGAAAAGTCAGCAGTTGTGCAGATTTGAATAGCCTTGAGTTCAGTTGTAACCAGTTTGCTTTGTTTCATCAAACAGTCAATGTGTATTGCTTAACCACAACAGATTTGAATTAAATTGCCGGCCAAAATGAATTTATTTTACTTGTTATAACTGTGTGACAGATTTAGCATGTTTGTTAACCATATATGAGTCAATTGAATATGCATGCGATGATTCAGAGTTACCATGTTGAAATTAGCATGAATTTAGAACTGCTTGTGTGTTCACCAAGAATTAGGCCCGTTGATAGTTAAAATCATAAATAAAATCAGTAGGGGATCTGGGCTCATTTAGGAACCCCCACGGGATAGCCTCGTTTTGAACAAGACCTGGGCCTGAACTCGTTTAAGGCCCAACATCAGACAGCCCTTCCCCCTTGTAAGGTTAAACAATTCTCCTTCTTTTTGGGTTGTTTTTGAAGCCCAAACTGTCAAAGATCCTATGTTGTCTATTAAATTTTGTTTGATTTAAAATCGCAATGTAATACTTTCAATGACGGTTTATTAACAATGCTAATTAATTAGGGCTTCTTCTTCTATTATTAGAGATAAACTGAAAAAATCGTAGTTTGCTTTAGGTTGGCCTTTAAATAAAAATGAGGTGCCCCCACCAAATAAAAATGCTTAAATTGCGGGTCCCTCTTTAAATGTCTATATTAAAATACTTAGAATTGGACCGTTTAGAGAATTTCACGCCTTTCCTCAAAGATAATAATGCGTAGTTGCTTTAGGCACGTATTTTAATAATTTACCTTCTTAAACTCGGGTGTGATTTTCATGTGACCCAAATCAAATCCCACAACGTTGTATAAAATGTTTTCAGAATTGCGGGTGCATTTCATGTGACGCGATCCAAAGACACGGTTTAAACAACGTTCAAATTTCTTTAAAAATTTGACTAAAATCGGTTAAAAGTTAAAATCTGCACATAGGTTCAACATGTACTAAAACCAGATAAATAAGCTGAATATGACAATTGAGTGACCGTGCTACAACCACGGAACCCGAGAATGCCTAACTCCTTCTCACGGATTAACAAAATTCCTTACTTGGATTTTCGGTTCGCGGATTGTTAATAGAGTCATATTTTCCTCAATTCGGGATTCAACCGGTGACTTGGGAAACTATTAATCTCCCAAGTGGTGACTCTGGATATTGATAATAAATCCCATTTCAATTGTCCTTTAATTTAAAAAACTCCTTTATGCTCCTGCGGTTGTAGTGAAAAAGGAGGTGTGACAGCTCTGGTGACTCTGCTGGGGATACAAACCCAGAACTTTGGTTTAGGGTTTAAAAATTCTAGCTTAGTATATTATTTATATTTGGCTTTATCTAATTTTCCTACGTGTTCCATGCTATACGTGCTAAATGTTTTACCTTTTTGATATTTGTTAAATTGTATATATAAACTGTTACGAATCACTTCCTCTCTTTGAGTCTTCTACATCATGGAGAAGGGTGCAATTGGTGTAGCTTCTCTTCTGTTTAGAGTCTTTTCCCATTTAGAACGAGGTTTAGATAAGTTTCTAAGTCGGCAGAGCTTTTGTATCCCCGGTACGCTGCCCCCTCGGCTCGAGTTGTCCGCTCGGGTAAGCCAAGTCTAAACAGTAAACCCTGGGCTTAAACTTAGTATAAAAAGGCCTCATACGGGATCCCTAGTAAGAACATTTGTTAGCATTATGTGCATTTTGACTTAGGGGACTCAACACAGGGGTTGGGTCCGTCTAGGATAGGTAACCTGAATTGAAAGACCATCCTGGTGCATCTTACGTGCTACTTGCGCATCTATTTTCTCGTATTTTCATGTTGACTGACTTGTATATAATGAGTGAAAATTAAGAAAATAGAAGTGTTAGTACTAAGTGAGGGTAACCACTCGTTTTGAAAAACCAATGCCCCAATAGTACCGAAATGCTGCCGAATTTTTGAAAAAAAAGTGAAAAGGCAAAAATATTTGAATTAAAAGATTGTTTTGAAAAAATATATTTTATTTTGAAATATTTCCCGAACTACAATGGTTTGATTCTCACCGGACGTATGATACGTAGGCAACCCTCATTGGGTCCAACCTCGTTTTGCAAATATAGCCAAAGAGTGTCAATATATTAGTCGGCGTCATAAATAAGTTGGGTGATGCCATTCTTGTTTAAAATATGTCGAATGTCCCCAAAATGCCGCCTGAAGGCTGGTTTTTCAAGAACATCCACCCTGAGTCATTTTTAAATGGTTTGAGGGCACAATCTTAAAATCTTTTCCCAGAAGTGTTGAAAGACCATATCTGCAAAACTAAGTCCTTGTTTTCCTAAATGAAGATTTTTTTTACAAAAATAGTCATTTTTCTCTTTTAGGACAAAATAATCATTAAATCCCTTTAAATAAATGTGCAGGATAAATACCACTGACATTGAAACCTTCTCAGTCCTGAGTGAGATCCCTTTGAAGCTCCACATGTGGTGGAATGATTTGAAAAAAGTTAGCAGAGAAACCATGGTCAAGATTTTGGGCGGTCTCGTTGGATTGTTGGACACCAAACCAAGAACTGATATAATTGAAGCACTAATACCATTTTGGGACCCAACTCATAATGTATTTCGGTTCTCGAATACTGAACTTACACCTACACT
Source organism: Nicotiana benthamiana (assembly GCA_034376525.1). Lineage (NCBI taxonomy): Eukaryota > Viridiplantae > Streptophyta > Magnoliopsida > Solanales > Solanaceae > Nicotiana > Nicotiana benthamiana. The sequence continues at coordinate 104,740,969 of CM067330.1, forward strand.
ATAGGAGATTGCAGGATATACGTGTCTCAATGGGAACCTCAGGACCTATTGAGCATTCGTCGGGACATTCAAGATAAGCATCTATCAAAAGTGTGTTGCACACTTCATTTCTTATACCACCGATATGGCAACCCAAAAGGTTTTGAGGAACTCAACACCGGTTTGACACATGTCGGGAACAAAGATAAATGGGAGGCTTGGCGGGGATTGGCATTCATGGTAGAAAATGTGAAAATACCCAAAAAAGTTTCTTTATTTTTGCATTTGTTTCCAAGAATTATGCTTGGTCTAATTCATGTGGGGTCATGATATGTAGGCAATCTCCATAAGATTTGACCGTAACCAAATAAAAAAGGAGAGATAAAAAGAAAAGAAAGGAAAAACAAGAGAGAAAATGAAGAATAAAAAGAGAAAGAGAAAGGAAAAAACAAGAGAGATAAAGAAAAGAGCAGAAAAACCAAAAAAAGAAGAGAGAGAAAATAAAAAATCGAGAGAAGGAGAGAATAAAGAACAAAGAGAAAACAAAAGCAAGAATGGAAAAAATAAGAAAGAAAGAAAAGGAAAAAAGGAGAAAGTTTGCACTTGGAAATTGGGAAAAAGCCGGGATGGCGCAAGAAGTCGAGCAAATGCATAATAGAAACTGTTAACTATTTAGGTGCATTCATTTCCCAAATGTGCGATTACCAAGTATATTAAATGCCCTAATACTAACGTGATGGTTTGTCATAGTCATAGCAGTAAGGTGGTTAGTTTTTGGCATTCGGACGAATCATCCATGCATGCTAGGTCAAACAACAAGACAACCATGACTAGTAAGAGATCATATATAGGTGTTGTCAAATCAGAATTTGAGATGAAAGAAGAGGCCCGAAGGTTGAGGTGCCAGATAATAGGGATGTACATGCTTGGTTTAGCAATCACCCCTTACCATCATTCTCCACCAATTACATTGGAAATCTTGCTTCCGTCTCACTACCATCACTATCCCGGATTCCCAATGATGCTGATATCTACCCGCAACACGTCGCAGTTCCTCCCCATGCCAGCATCCCTCTATCTTCTAGTGAAATCTTGTTCAGAGTTCTTGATGCCCAATACAATGGTGCAAAACCAACTTTCAAGAACTTGGATCCTTACCATCACACTCCTCACTCCGGGCCTCCCATTGAGATTGAAAAACCCGCTAGGATGGTTGAGCAAGATGAAGTTTCTAGAAACGTATGATGTTTGCAAAGGGGTCTTCAAATGATGTCGAGACAAGTCGGAAAAATCCAAAGTTGGTGGTAGTGGGAGGCCAAGCAAGCCTGTTGTAGTTTTGAAAGGATCCCCCATTACCCCTGTTGCTATTAAAGCAGTGACTCAGTTGCCAGCAGTTGAGGCACGGGATGTACCATGGAACTACAAACGAGTGGCAATGAAAAACAAGGGAAAAGAAGTGGAGGAAGAATTTGTTGAGATCGGAGGATCAACTCATTTCGGAGAATGTCATACCTCCAAAGAATTAAGGAAGACCAAGCTCTTTGAGGATAGTCAAATGCCATTAAGGGAATTAGTTACTGAGGAAGAGGCCAAAGAGTTCTTGAGGAAGATGAAAAATGCATGACTATTCCATTGTTGAACAATTAAGGAAAACTTCAGCTAATATTTCTCTGTTATTTTTGTTGACATATTCGGATGAACACCGCGGGGTCATAATGAAGATTCTGAAACAGGCACATGTTACTGATATGACTGTAAATCAATTAGGAAAGGTTTCTAGCAAGATTTTCGAAGCAAATAGGACCACTTTTGCAGACAATGAGCTTCCTGTAGAGGGTACTGAACACAACCGAGCTCTTTGTATCACGATGAAATGCGAAAATTATTTTGTCACCAAGGTGTTGGTTGATAATGGATCCAGTGAAAATATTTGCCCTCTTTCCACTTTGAAAAAGTTGAAGAATGGAACCAAAAGAATCCACATGAACGTGTAGGTGTTCGAGGTTTTGATGGGAAAGGGAAATGTTCTGTTCGAGATTTAACCCTTGATGTGGTGATAGGGCCAGTTAGTTTCAGTGTGGAGTTTTATATTCTAGACGTGTTTGCCTCGTATACTTTGTAATTCGGTAGGCTTTGGATACATGCGGACAAGGCGGTGCCTTCTATGTTGCATCAAATGGTCAAGTTCAAATGGGACAGACAGGATATTTTAGTGCACAGTGAAGACTATATGTGTGCCTTAAGTGATGCCATTGTGCCTTTCATAGAAGCTGATGATGACAAGGGGCCGTGGGTCTACCAAGTCTTTGACACCGTCTTAGTAGAAAAGGTCCCAGAGGGGAAAAGCATCCCAGTTCCTAGAATAACACCCGCAACTTACATGGTAGCTTCTGAAATATTAAAGAATGGTTTCATACCGGGTAAATGTTTGGGTGCCCATCTCTAAGGTATTGTGCAGCAAGTTTCTCTTCCCAAGAATCTAGATACGTTTGAATTGAGGTTCAAGCCCACTGCTGTAGATGTAAGTCGGGCCTGCAAGATAAAGAAGAGGCATGGGTCCTTCCCAAACCAATTCCGTGTCTGTCCAGATCTTTTGTCAGGCTAGGTATCAACAAGCATTTGCTGTCAAAGGTTACAGGGTCACTGATTGGTGCTGATGGAAACATGGATAAAGGGTTTGAAAGGTTGTTCGCTGAGGTTAACGTGGTTGAGGCTGGGGAAGGGTCAAGCAAGGCAGATGTGCAGTTCGTGGACAATGTGCAAAAGTCTACAATTGGGAAGCTAATCCTCTTCCTACTCGGAGGGAGTCTCGGTAGTGGGCTTTGATTTTCTTTTGTTTTCTGGATTATTACAGGGTTTGTAATTCAGATTTTATGTTCCGCCCAATTGGATGCGTTAAAGCCCTGTTATCTTCAATGAAATGTAATTAACTTCTCTGCAGAGTTTTTTATGATGGTATCAATGACATAACACGCGTGAGGAATCCTCGGCCCAGTCTTAAAAGCTGGTCTAATTTTGAAGTAATAATACAAGAAATTGAGTGTGATAATGAATTGGAAAATGAAGATCATGAATAGGTGAAAACCTGCCTGGAATAGTTGAATTTTGAGAAAAGATTGGCATCAGTGTGCCACGCCCCAAATCGAGGGGCATGACCGATGCCCGACCGGGTAGCCCCAGTCAAGCGGACCTGGATATCTTTCCAATTCCCACGTGTTACCCACGTAATTCACCATTAATTAGCCCATGATACGTGATGCAACTGAATGTAAACAGAACTCCCCTTTTACAAAAATATACATTTTTAGCATTTACAACTAGCGCGGTTTGCATATTACAGCGCCCACTACATACACATATTTTACAAAATTTCTTTAACCCACATCATCCAGTCTACGGAGCTCTATGATGAAGAAAGTAATGCAATACTTGTCGGTGACAAGGCCCCAACTATACCTTTACAACCACGACACGACATCCCAAAATACATCATCAAAGGTGCCATAAGACACGCAGGGCCCCGGAAGGAAAGGGGCTCACCAAGTACCAACACTGCCGATAGAGAAGAAGGAGGAGCTACGAACGGTGGACTAGAGTGCCTGCTGTGGATCCACCTACAATCATAACACGAATGTAGCACCCCAGGCAAAAGGGACGTCAGTACATTGGAATTGTACTGGTATGTATGAACAAACTTTGTCCCAAGTAAACTCAAGCTGAAGATACATGTACAAGTAGAAAGCTGAACAACAATGGAAGCAACAACCAACAACTTCAAAAATAGATGATACAATTAGTCAAACATAGGGGCAATCAGTGCCCCACAGGTTACAAACTCTCATGTTGTCTCCTTTCACAATTCCATATTGATCATGTTATAATTTCTATTCATTTTAATAGTGATGTTGGATCACTTTTCCCCCCTTATTACCTCGGCCACCCTTATTACCTCGGCCACACCTTATTTCGCCATGTTGTGGCATGCAACCTGACCCCGCCTAACAGTTTCAGTCCACAAACAATATACAACACAACAACAATTACAATAAATCAACTATAGCACATTGTTAAGAAATAACAATAACAAGGAGTAAATGATTTCCACAACTGACAACAACAACTTCCTCATGTTTACCAATTCATACACAATCCAAGTTACCACAAGAGTTATCCGTAACCAAATCATATTTGTTGTTACCACAATAGTTCTGATTTCACCAGTTAAGGATTCCCTTCAATCACATGTTCCTCAACTTTTGCCACAAGGTGTTATCACGCAAGTATGAATCATAAGAGTTTCACAATAACCCCACATGGATATCAATTATCAAGCAATTTCACACATCAACATAGGGCGATTTCACAAGGATCAAAGTTAGCCATACATACCTGGATTTGAATATCTCCTTTAAGCTTCTACTCCAATTTAACAAACAATCAAGAGGGGTCAATCTAGTTCATGATCAATACATAGGACTTAGATTTGGAACTCATAATTATTACCCAATTCCCTTTTCACTAGATTTTAGGGTTTTAAAGACATGCATGAAGGTTTTATATAGAAATTAAGAATATAGGGCATGAAGTTCCCTTTACAAGCTTAACTTCGAAAATTTAGGGGGAAACGGGTTAGGAATTTTACCCGTGAAGTCAGAGTGAAGACAATGCACCAAAATTCCCCGGGCTCCAATGATTTTGAAAGATCAATTGATGAAGAAGTAACTTTCTCTCTCAAGAACTCTCTCTTCCTCTCTCTTATTTTGTTCAGAAATTGTGTTAAATATGAGGGATGGGATGTTTTTTTAAAAGAGGGGTCGGGTTTTGAATTTTAGAAAATAACTGAGCGAGCACGATCTAGACGCAAGTCTGCGATCGCAGAATGGAAATACGGTCCGCAGAATGGAGCGCAGAAGGGTCCCAAGTTTCGGACCTTCTTTGGTTCGGAATGAGGTGGATATGCGGTCCGAATTCCTGTTCAGCGATCGCATAATGCACCGCAGAACTGACCTTTGAAATTCTTCAGGGATCATATGTGGTCACTATGCGGTCGGCATATTGATTATGTGACCGCAGTTCTAACACCAAAGCTTGATTGCTCTCTGGAACTTTCTGCAACAGAAATGCGGTCCGCATACCTGATCTGCAACCGCATTCTGGAACGCAGATTGGACCATTTTCTGGAAATACTTCGACTCCAAATTGTTAAGAGCAAAATAGTAAAAAGAATCCGACCCACGTAGGTAGACTTGGCTTTGTGAGCTGCTAACGTTTGAGCACTCATTTTCACAGGGCTTTACATCCTCCCCCGCTTAAGATCATTCGTCCTCGAATGAGGACTTGGAAATCAAATGAGTTTGAAAACATGATATGCAAGTTACTACACCTTATTAACTTTCAAATTTGTTAGAAAAACTTCGTCAGAGTTTCCTTTGAAATGTGGACATAACCACCTGTCAGAGAGCCCCCAATACATATTTCCAAGCACCATTACCCAATCTTGCTACGCTTATAACAGTTACAAAATGTACGATCCTCCTACTTATACGTATTCAACCTCTCGATAAATTTTAACCATTTTGGAACACCACATTAATTAAATAAAGCATTAATTATCTGTACTATTAAAGCCATTTACATATCACAAGGGTACGATACAGGTAATCATTTCAGTACAATTCCTACATGCAAGATTAATCATTATCTCCTTACATCAACTTACCATGAGTGTACAAAATTTTCACTACCCAGAAGGACTGCACATTGTTCAAATAATCACAACACATCAAATTTGGCATAGCTTGGAGGAACTACAATAGTAAGGCACTTGGGGGAGAGAAGGGATGTTTCTTATACCTAATGGAACACAACACTTGTTCTCCTAGGGACAAGATTCGCACGATCATTTCTAGACTTACTAAAAAAGATGGGGGTATTTTATTTTCATCTCACCTTCCGCCTCCCACGTGGCTTCCTCGACTTATTGGTTTAGCCACAACACTTTAACTGAAGCAATCTCCTTATTTTGCAACTTTCGGACTTGTCTATCCATATTAGAAACCGGAATCTCCTCATATGATAACTCTTCGGTAACCTTGATATCTTCAACTGGCACGATTGTAGACGGAACACCCATGACTTTCCTCAACATCGACACATGAAATACCGGGTGTACTAAGGACATTTCAGGGGGAAATTCCAACCTATATGCAACTTTACCGATCCTTTGAGTAATCTGATATGGCCCGACATACCTAGGACTTAATTTCCCCTTCTTCCCAAAGCGCATGACTCCTTTCGTAGGAGACACTATAAAGAATACCCAGTCTCCTTCTTGAAACTCCAATTCTCTTCGGCGCACGTCCGCATAGGATTTCCGGTGACTCTGAGAAGTGTTCATCCTCCCCTGAATGACTCTTACCTTCTCTATGTCCTGGTGCACGAGATCTGGCCCTATCAATTCTGTTTCACCTATGTCGAACCACCCGATCGGGTACCTACACTTCCTTCCGTACAACGCTTCAAATGGAGCCATCTGGATGCTAGCATGGAAGCTGTTGTTATAAGAAAACTATATAAGGGGCAGGTGATCATCCCAGTTACCTTTGAAATCCAAGATACATGCCCAAAACATATCCTCGAGCATCTGAATAATTCGCTTTGCTTGAACGTCAGTTAGCGGATGAAAAGCCGTGCTACGATTTATTTGAGTACCCAAACCTTGCTGAAATTTCCTCCATAAGTTAGCTGTAAACTGAGCTCCTCGATCCGAAATAATAGAATGTGGCGTACCATGAAGCCTTACTATCTCCTTGATATACAATCGAGCATATTACTCTGCACTATCAGTAGAATTGATTGGCAAAAAGTGAGCTGATTTGGTGAGTTGATCCACTATCAGCCAAATTGAGTTGAACTTCCGCTGAGTGCGAGGTAGTCTTGTCAGGAAGTCCATATTTATCATTTCCCACTTCCACATTGGTACTTCCATAAGCTGAGTCAACCCAACCAGCCGCTGATGCTCGGCCTTCACTTGCCGGCAATTCGGACACTTAGAGACGAAGTCCTCCACGCACTTCTTCATACCACTCCACCAGTAGATTTCCTTGATATCGTGATACATTGGGTGCACTGAATAACTGGAATGATGAGCCTCCGCCATTATCCTCTCCCGAAGATTATCCACATCGGGGACACATAACCTACCATGGCACCGTATCACACCATCGTTGCTGCCAAGTGAAAAGTTGAAGTTTTGTTACTTAGAACTGCCTCCTTCAATTGTGCCAATGCCGAATCAATAAACTGCTTTTCTTTAACCTCTGCCACGAGCGACGATTCTGCTGTGTTATGCACAATAAGTTCCTTCTCATTTGGGGCCGAGATACAAACCCCAAGACTGGCTAGTTGGTGTATCTCCCGAGCTAGGAGCCTCTGATCCGCTCTCAAGTGAGCCAAGCTACCCATGGATTTCTGACTGAGGGCGTCGGCCACCACGTTCGCCTTCCCTGGGTGGTACAAGATGTTCATGTCATAATCTTAGAGCAATTCCAATCATCGTTGCTGCCTTAAATTCAGTTCCTTATGCTTGAACAAATACTGGAGACTCTTGTGGTGCGAAAACACATCTACATGAACCCCAAAATGATAATGCCGCCATATTTTCAAGGCAAACCCAACTGCTGCAAGCTCCAAATCATGCGTTGGATAATTTTTTTCGTGATTCTTTAGTTTCCTAGAAGCATATGCTATGACCTTTTCGTGCTGCATCAGTACACACCCCAAACCAACCCCCGAGGCATCACAATAGACTAGAAACCCTTCTGTGCCTTCTGGCAAGGCCAACACAGGTGTCGAGGTTAACCTTGACTTCAATTCCTGAAAACGTTTCTCACAAACATCTAACGACTGGAGCTTGACTAATTTCTGTGTCAATTTAGTCAATGGGGAGGTGAGGGTGGAGAATCCCTCTACGAACCTCCAATAATACCCTACTAAACCCAAAAATCTACGGATCTCTGTCGGGGTCATGGGCCTAGGCCAATCTTTCAGAGCCGCAATCTTGTGGGGGTCCACCTGAATCCCCTCAGTGGAAACAACATGACCCAGGAAAGAGATGGACTCCAACCAAAATTCACATTTGGAAAACTTGGCATACAACTGGTGCTGATGAATAGTTTGCAAAACCGCCCTAAGGTAATTGGCATGATCCTCCCTGCTATGCAAATACACAGGATGTCGTCAATGAAAACAATCACGAAGGAGTCTAAAAATGGATTGAAGACCCTATTCATAAGATCCATAAAAGTCACTGGGGCGTTGGTTAGCCAAAAAGACATGACCAAGAATTCAAAGTGACCATAACGAGTTCTGAAAGCGGTCTTAGGAATATCCTGCTCTGTGATCTTCAAATGGTGGTACCCGGACCGCAAATAAATTTTGGAGAAGAGCCTTGAACCTTGCAATTGGTCGAACAAATCATCTATCTGAGGCAAAGGGTATTTATTCATAAGGGTGACTCTATTAAGCTACCGATAATCGATGCACATACGAAGCGACCCATCCTTCTTTCTGACAAAAAGAACCGGAGCACCCCCTGGCGATACACTTGGCTGGATAAACCCCTTCTCCAATAGATCCTTAAACTTCTCCTTTAACTCTCATAACTCTGCTGGTGCCATTTTGTATGGTGGAATAGATATTGACTGGGTATCTGGCAATACATCAATCCCGAAGTCAATCTCCCTATCTCGCGGAATTCCTGGAAGCTCATCTGGAAACACCTCAGGAATCTCATTTACAACTGGCACAGACTCATGGGATGGTACTTTTGGAGTGGTGTCCGCCACCCGGACCAAATGATAGATGCACCACTTTCTGATCATATTTGAAGCCTTGAGGTAGGAAATAAACTACCCCTTCACACAACACCATTTCCTTTCCATTCAACAACCGGCTCGTTAGGGAACTCGAGTCTCATGAATCTCGTCCGGCAATCAAATTTAGCAAAGTACGAAAGCCAGTCCATCCCCATGATTACATCAAAATCCACCATCCCAAACTCGATAAGGTTAGTCGTGGTAACACGACCGCATACCATAACAATACAATTCCTAAAGACCCACGCGACTGTAATAGAATCACCAACCAGAGTCGATATAGAGAACGGCTCAAGAAACTGCTCGGGTTCAATCCCAAAACTCGAGGCAAAAAATGGAGTAACATAGGACAAGGAAGACCCCGGATCAATAAGAGCATAGCAATCAATGGTCTAGATAGATAGTATACATGTTACAACATCTGGGGAAGCCTCAACACTCTGACGAACGCTCAATGCATAAAACCTGCTAGGTCCGCCCCTACCACATGCTCCACCTATGGCAACACCACACCCGGTTGGGGCTGGAGGGCTGAGTGATGTCGTAGCAACTGATAAACTAGACGGCTGAGCAAGTCCCCTAACCATGCCCTGCCTGGGCGCACGACAGTCCTCTTGTATGTGGCATTTCACCCCGCAATTGTAACACACTGGAGTATCTAAATAACATGCCGCTATATGAAATCTCCCACACTTGAGACATATAACTCCCTCCTGTCGAGGTCTCATCCCTGAATGACTTAACTGGGGGGGCCTCCTGCTGTCTCAACTTGGCCCCGAGGACTGAGCATAAGACTGAGATGGTCCTGATGATCCTCTACCTGGAGCTGACCTCCCTGAGTGACCCATCGACCGGGCCTTGCTGCTACTCTCTCTGTCTGCCCGAATCTTTACCTTCCTAGCCTCTGTGTCCTAAGCAAAGCCCACAATCTTCCCATAGTTCATGTCTGTATTCAAAGCCACTGTAGCAGCCTCATTTACCACCAATGGACTGAGACCCTGAACAAATCGCCAAACGTTTGCTTCCATAGTCGATACCGAATGAGGAGCATACTTGGACATCCTCACAAACTCCATATGATACTCCCAAACGCTCTTACTACCCTGCTTAAGAACCTCGAACTCGGTGGCACAGGCTTCCATTATCTTGGCAGGAAAGAAGTGGTCCATGAAGGCATCTACAAACTCATCCCATCTAGCCGGAGGTTTTCCCTCCTCACGGGAATCCTCCCACATCTCAAACCACAAACGCACTGCTCCCTTCAACCTGTATGAAGCCAATTCTACTCCCTCTATCTCTGTAGCCTTCATCAATCGAAGGGTTTTGTACATCTCATCAAGGACATCCTAAGGATCGGCCTCTAGGTCTGTGCCTGAGAACTCTAGAGGATCCAATCGCAAAAATTGGTGAACTCTTGAGCTGGTTGAGTCTCCCTCTCCGCTGGAGGACACAGGGGCACCATGAGATCTCTAGGCCTGAGCGGCCACTAACTGGGTCAACATACGGATGACTCCTCTAAGGTCCCCATCAGAAATCCCGGGACCGGAAGCTGGAGAAACACTAGGATTGGGAGAATCGGTAGGACAGATAGTGGTACCCTCGGCCGCTGCTGGAACAGGATTGCTTGGATCGAAAACGGATGGAGCATGAAAATTCAAAACTAGGGAATCATTCTCACCCACGGTAGCCGGCACAGGATCCACAGCCGCACTGGGAGTGGTATTGGCCCCTAGGCCGAGTATAGCTTTCTTCATAGGTGCCATTGTTTTGAAAATTTGAAATAAAGCACGAATTAGACACAACATTAATTCACTGCACGAACTGGAATAGCAAAGAAGGGAATAGTTTTGTAAATGCCCACGTAGCCCCCAACTTATAGATGTGGTCAAAACTATACTGATAAGAAGGGCTCTTCTAGGCACGTCTCCGAGACGTCCTAGGACACATTAAACCTTGCTCTGATACCAAGTTTGTCATGCCCCAAATCGAGGGGCATGACCGGCGCTCGACCGGGTAGCCACAGTCAAGAGGACCTGGATAACTTTCCTATTCCCTGGTGTTACCCACATCATTCACCATTAATTAACCCATGATATGTGATGCAACTGAAAGTAAGTGGAACTCTCTTTTTAAAAAAATATACATTTTTAGCATCTACAAATAGCGTGGTTTGCCTATTACAACGCACACTACATACACATATTTTATAAAAGTTCTTTAACCCACATCATCCCGTCTACGGAGCCTCAATGATGAAGAAAGTAATACAATACTTGTCGGTGACAAGGCCCCGACTATACCTTTACAACCACGACACAACATCCAAAATACATCATCAAAGGTGGCATAAGCCACGTAGGGCCCTGGAAGGAAAAGGGCTCACCAATTACCAACACTGCCGATAGAGAAGAAGGAGAAGAGACGAACAGTGGACTGGAGTGCCTGCCTTGGATCCACCTACAATCATAATACCAATGTAGCGCCCCCGAAAAAAGGGACGTCAGTACATTGGAGTAGTACTGGTATGTATGAACAAACTTTGTCCCAAGTAAACTCAAGCCGAAGATACATGTACAAGTAGAAAGCTGAACAACCAAGGAAGCAACAAACAATCACTTCATAAATAGATGATACAATTAGTCAAACAAAGGGGCAATCAGTGCCCCACAGGTTACAAACTCTCATGCTGTCTCCTTTAAAAATTCCACATTGATCATGTTATAATTTCTATTCACTTCAATACTGATATTGCGATCGCAGAACGGACATGCGATCCGCAGAATGGACCGCAGAGGGGTCTCAAGTTTCGAAGCTTCTCTGGTTGGGAATGCGGTAGATATGCGTTTCGCATTCCTGTTCTGCGGTCCCATAGTGAACCATAGAAATGACCTTTGAAATTCTTCAGGAATCATATGCGGTCACTATGCGGTCTGCATATTGATTATGCGACCGAAAATCTGACCGCATTTTCAACACCAAAGCTTGACTTCTCGCTGGAACTTTATGCGGCAGAAATGTGGAAATGCGAATTGGACCATTTTCTGGAAAAACTTCGACTCCAAATTTTTAAGAGCAAAAAAGTAAAAAGAATATGACCCACGTAGGTAGACTTGGCTTCGTGAGATGCTAGCATTTGAGCACTCATTTTCACGGGGCCTTAATTTTGAGAAAAGAATGGAATCAGTGTGTCGTGGCTAATCATATCAGTAAAGAATGGTAAGAGCGTACAACAAGGAAGTTTGAAGTGGGACAGTTAGTGCTGAGACGTATTTTGCCTCATTAGGCTGAAGCAAAAGGTAAGCTCCCCAAACTAGCAGAGGTCATTTGTCGTAACCGGAGTGTTGTCTAATGGCGCACTATATCTAACAGATGTGGAAGGAAAATGTATAGAAATGGATATCAATTCCGATGTGGTCAAGAGATACTATGTATGATTTTTTATTTGATTGTACATGTTTGTATGTGGCATATTCTGAAGATTGAAATGACGAAGGCGTTTTGTTCTGCTATCTAAAGCTTTATCCCTTGTCATCCCTTTCGAGCCTTGTTTATTTTTTTTCATAACCCTCTTTCGGAATCAATGGCATAATTCAGAAACGAAAATGCAGAAGATAAGCAAGTGAAAAGAAAAGGAAGGAAGAAAAAGAAAAGAAAAGAAAAGAAGAAGGAAAAATCAAAAGTGAAGAAAAGAAAAGAAAAATGAAAAAGAAAGGAAAAGAAGAATTGATAAATAGAAAATAAAATAAGAGTAAGACAATCACAAGTAGTTTCTATAACGTGAACTACGTTTGACTTGATCCCAAAAGGGTACGTAGGCAGCCTCTCTGAGGTTCAGTCATACCAAAATAAAAATCCAAAAGTCCCCAAGCAAGAAACTAGGGCAAAAGTTGTGGTTGTTGTGAAAGAACTGATTCCGAAAGTTGTAATTGTTAACCTATTTTGAATTGTTTTGAGCCATTTATACCCTTTCTTTCCAATCCTATCCAAAAGCCCACATTACGGTCCAAAGAAAGACCTTCTGAATAGTCTTTCAGAAATTCCAAGTCAAGTAGGTAAAGGTAATTCATGTCTAGGGCAACACTCTGGTCCAAGCATGAAAATAAAAAATGAGAGAGTCTTATTGGTGAAAACCCTCACGGGCAACATAAGGCGACGAGAGCTGAGAGAAATAAAAATGAGCATGTCTTATTGGTAAAAACCTTTACAGGCACCGTAAGGCGGTGTGACTTGAGAAAAATTGAAATAAGAGAGTCTTATTGGTGAAAACCCTCACGGGAACCATAAGGCGAAAGTGAGTTAAGAGCAAACAAATGAGAGAGGTCTGATGGTGGAAAACTAATTCGAGGCACCGCAGGATGAACTAGGTCAAGGTTTGGGTAAAGTGATCAAATTTTGGAAATTCCGAGGTAACGAGGTATGGCAAGTGCACTTTGATTAGTTGAACAGATTGGGCCGATTAGGCCGAAATGCATGTCGTGATCATTGGTACCAGCTGTTCCGGTCAGATAAGTTTCTTTTCCTTCTCTTTTAGTAGTCATCTGGTTTTGGATTCCTTGTATCCTTAACTCATAAAATCATTGCATTTCATTTTATTTTGGGGGTTTATCTTTATAAATATGTTGCGATGTTAGTTTTGGTTAAGGCAAGTGAAAAGGGATTCCAAAGCTCCCTACCAATTTCCAAAATTGTAAAGCACAATGTGGTCAGAGCATGTCAAAGACAACATGATATAAGGTGGAATATAGGGAATCGCCAGAATTTTATCAATGGAATGATTGGGTAATGTCGTGGGAAATATAAAGGTTCAGATAAAGGGGTCAGAGATGCGAAAAAATGGCATGGGCATAGAACACTTGGGTTTTCAAAGGTCAGGGGTTGGAAAGTCAGTTAAAAGGTCAAGTGGTTCAGGGCCAGTTCAGGGAAGCCGGTCAAAACAAAACAATGCAGCGGAAGGATGTTCAGCAAGACTTCCATCAACTAGCCCACATTTTAAACTGACACAATTTTCTTTGATTGAAATAGGGGCAGGAAATTCAGTTGTTTCGGAGGAGTTCTCCATAAAGGAAAACCAAGCATTAATCAGGTTTGACCGTAAAGTGGGGTTTTTATAAAAATACAAGATAATCATAAGTAACATAGGGAATATAAGTTGGTGTCAAAGTTTGCATGTTTAGGATAAGATTCAATTAGGAGTTCTCAGGACCTACCTGGATAATAGGATTTAGCTTTTTAAATTCTTAGTAACAGTTGGTATAATGATTCACTAAATACTCACCCATGTAAGCAACTTCCAAACTGGGACAGAAAGGTTTCTTTGTTTTGTCTGTTTTGTTGAAATCAGGAGCCCGTTTGGAGAACAGAGGCACACAATTCATGTTCGAGCATTCGGGAGCCCGCCCGCATAACAAAGACATACATTTTCAAGTCTTTAGTCGTGAGCCTGCCCGTATAACAGAGGAATACATTTCAAGTGTTGAAGTCAGGAGCTCACCTGGAGAACAGAGGTATTACAATAGTTTTTAGTTTCTTATTAATATTCGGTAACGTATACCCATTTTTCAAACTAGGGTAGAAAAGTTTTTATTTTGTCTATTTTGTTGAAGTCAGTAGCCCAACTAGATAACAGAGAAAATATTTTCAAGTTTTGAAGTTGGGAGCCTTCTCGTATAACAGAGGCATAGATTTTTGAATTTTGAAGTCGGGAGTCCGCCCGTATAACAAAGGAATACATTTTCGAGTTTCGAAGTTGGGAGCCCACCCGTATAACAGAGGTATTATAATTCAAGTTAGTTTTCAAATTCTAATTAATATCTGGAAACGTGATGCCCAGTTTTATAGCTGGGGCAGAAAGTTTTCTTTGTTTTGTCTATTTTGTGAAATCAGGAGCCCGCCTGGATAATAGAAGAATACATTTCAAGTTTTGAAGTCGGGAGCCCGCCCGTATAACAGAGGAATACATTCAAGTTTAGCAGTCAGGAGCCCGCCCGTACAACAGAGGAATACATTCAAGTTCAGCAGTCTGGAGCTCGCCCTATAATAGAGGAATACACTCAAGTTCAGCAGTCGGGAGCCTGCCCGTATAACAGAGGAACACACTCAAGTTCAGTAGTCAGGATTTCACCAAGAGAACACAAGATAACAAGGCAATAAGAAATACATGATCGAGTTTGTAGATATAGATAGGACTTTTATAACTCATAGATCATAGCTACTTTAGCTTCTTTTATTTTGATATGGTGTAATAAGGGAGGTCAGCAAGCAGTAGCAGCAACAATTGCAGTAAAATTATAGCTCCTGGTAGTCCCAGCTACCAGACATTCTCGAACTACACTAACCTGATTTCTTTTTAGCCAAGGATATGTAGGTAGCTTCTGAAGCAGGGTGCGGTCAACTCTTTCAAAAATGCTTTACACGGAGTATTCAAACGGGCAAAAATCTCTCATATCCGCACACTTATTTTTGCACAAAAACTCTTTGTGTTTCCGAGCAAAGAGAGGCAGCTGTGAGCACGTGATTTTTGCCTTATGTGAATTACTCCCATAAATTCGAACAAAATAATTTATTTTCATTATTTATAATTTTGTGGATTTTAGTGGCCTTTTATGGTATTTATTTGCATTTTGTTTGTGCATATTAATTCATATAAAATAAAAAATATGCATTGCATTTAGGGTTTAATTTTACAAATTTTGAAATTAGGAATTTTTACAAAATATAAGAGAAAATACAAAATAGTTTGTCCTGGCATTGTAGTTTTTGAATTTCGCTAGTTTTCATTTAATTTGATATTTGATTAGTTGGGGATAATTAACTTGATTTGGTAGATTACTTTGATTCTTAGAATTGATTTAGGCTTTTATTTTTAGTTTAATGTGGAAAAGAAAAAGGAAAAGAATTTAAAAGAAAAAGGTTGTCTTAATAAAGACTCAAAAATTGGGCTGTTTTAGTTAAGTATTCCTAGCCCAACCAGTCCGCCCAATCCATGGCCCAATCCACCCCAAAGCGGTCTAGGCACCCCTCCATGAAACAACATTGTTTTGATTAAGCACATCTCAGCCGCCGAGGATCTTTGATCCAACAACAGAGAACTAGGGAGATTTTAATACATATGTGTCGGTATAGGACCCCTCCCCCCAGTATTTTCTCTCAATTCACCCCATACACTGAATGTGTAACGCCTCCCTTCTCTGCCTTACGCCGCCACCGAAAATCGCCTCACGGCGGCGGCGGGTCTCTAAACCATCCCAAATTTACACCCATACCTCATTTCAACCTCCTTGTTACAAATCCATCATCAATTTCTATCAAATCCCTACCAGTCTCTTCAATCATGAAGCAAAAGATTCCGGTCAAAGCCCAAAGTTACCTTATCTCATCCAAATTCACACCCTAGAACCGCCTCGTTCTCCTCTTTCCAAACCCCAAAACCCCATCCCTCGAATCCTCGCCAAACTCGTGGAATATATGATCAAAGTTCCGGCCAAAGTCCTAAATTCTCCCAACCCCACAAAATTGATACCACGTGACCCCTCAGTAACATTCGAATCTCATCGGAGATGTTTGAATTTTGAATCTGTAGAGCTGTGTGACGTTAGGAGTTATACAGATGAGTTTTCCTCTCTTTTGTGTTTGATTTCTGTGTTGCTAAGATTATATTAGTTTATAATTAGTGTGTTAGGTTTTAGATTAGATTTTTGATTACTAGTTCTGAAGTCAAATAATTGTTTTTAAATTCTCCCCATGTTAATTATTTTTTTAATTCTCCTTACCTGATTATTGCTCCCATGTCAAATGTTTTGTTTCGTTTTAATCCTTGCTCTGGTTTAATTTTGTTGTGTTCTTCATTTTGATTGATTGCCAGTTCGAACTTGTGGTTGTTTTGATCAGAAAATGTATGTCTTTGACCTAGTTTCAAATACCTTGGGTTAGTTATTCAGGGGATCAGGGAGATCTATGAAAATTTCACACACCATATATGGGTGGGGTGGATAAAGTTGAGGTTAGCGACGGGAGTCTCGTGTGACAACAAAGTGCCACCATTATTAAAAGGTAAGTTTAATAGAGCGGTGGTTAGGCCTTCCATGTTGTATGAGCCCGTGTGTTGGCCGATTAAGAACGTACACATCCAAAAGATGAAAGTAGCAAAGATAAGGATGTTGAGGTGGATGTGTGTGCATACAAGCATAGATAAGATTAGGAATGAAGATATTCAAGAGAAGGTGGGCGTGGCCCCTATGGAGGATAAGATGCGGGAAGTAAGACTTAAATGGTTCGGGCACATTCAGAGAGGAGCCCTGATGCACCAGTGAGGAGGTGTGAATGACTGGCTGTGGTAGGCACGGGCAGAGGAAGAGGGAGACCAAATAAGTATTGGGGAGAGGTGATCAGGCAGGACATGGTGCGACTTAGGATTACTAAGGACATGGCCCTTGATAGGGAATTGTGGTGGTCGAGCATTAAGGTTGTAGGTTAGGGGAAGTTGTGGATATTTTTACATCGCATTAGAGTGAGATAACCAGTTAGGAGTTAGTATTAGGAAGCTATCAGCTAATAATGCAGGGCTTTATCTGTTGGATATTAGTATACCTTAGTATACCATCTTCTTCTTCTTCTTCATCTTCTTCTTCATATTTCCTATATTTCTTATACGGCTATTATTTTGTTATTTTATGTTATCATATGCTATGTATTATATGTTATTTAATTTTATTTATTATGAGTCTATTGATAGTACTAATATACCGTCTCTTGTTGCATTCTTGAGTCGAGGGTCTCCTGAAAATAGACTCTCTGCCCCTTGGGATAGGGGTAAGGTCTACGTACATATTACCCTCCCCAGACCCCACTTGTGGCATTATACTGGGTTATTATTGTTGTTGTTGTTGTTGACCTAGTTTAATTTCGTTTGAATTACTTGACATGTTCAGTCGAATTAGTGTAGTTTAAATTGATAGTTCAGTGTTACTTGTGTTCCATTCTCCTATTTAGTTATCTGAGTTAATTAGGTAAATTATAGGATCTGTTTAGACTTAGTTGAATTTTAGTCCCATTGAGTGACTAACCATAGATACAAATAGTTGAGGGGGGACTGGGTTAGTTAATTTTGGGTTGGTAATTTCAGTTGAATAAAAGGGTAATTGAGGTAATTCAAGGAAAGGAATCTTGTGGTTAATGGATTCGGGAGCTCTAGAACACTCTAGAATAGGGTTCAATTTAGAATTTTAGGAAATGTAGTAGAATAACTTGGAATACAAGTCACAACTTTAGCTACACTTAAGCAAAAATGAAAAATTAAAAAGGATTAGAAAGAAAATAGAAAAATCTGAAGGTTGCCCTAACTTTTAACTAAAAAAACAGTGCCTACTGCATTGAGAAGCAAGTTTTTCAGATCTAAAATTCCCCCAAAAAGGTATTCCACAAGTTTCACAGATCTGAAGTTTGAAATTCAAAATTCAAAAAACAAAAACCAAAAAGATTAGTTGAAAACTCGATAAAAACACCGTTCCATTGGAACTCTCTTAGATTAAGCTTGAATTTCAGTTGTAGATCAAGGATTCAGGTGAACAAATTGTTAAAAATGAGTTGAGCACCTCTTAGATCTGGATTGGTTCAAGTTCATGGAATTCTAGTTGATTTCGAGTATAATTGGGTCCAATCATATCTCGTTTTGCTTGCCTTTGCGTGTATTTTGCTGTGAATCGGTCCTGGGTTTGCTGTGGTGTTTTGGAGTCAAAATCGATCCAGCTGCCTTGAATTTGAGCTCCTGTTAGCTACTGCTTAGCTGACTTACCTCTTTTCATTTCTACTATGATTCCAGGTACTCTCCTTGATCTCGTATGAACTGTGAAGGATCAATCTAGTTTTTTTTTTTGGTTTAAACATTCTTTCCATTGATATCCCAAAAAATATTTACATTTGGAGATTCAGTAAGAGATTTGACTACTCCTACTCATTTACATCAAGTACCTATACTAACTTCTAACTTTACTCTAAGTACATTATAGTATAGATTCCAGCAACTAGAGGCTATGGATATTTGTTGAGCTTGGCCTATCCAGCTTGTCATTTCCTGCAGTTTTTGCCTCGGATATGAATTGATAAGGCTATTTCTCTACACAATAGAGCTGCATCAAAAACTTTCCCATTAAACCTGATGTTGTTCCTTTCTTTCCAGATGAGAGCCACAGTGGTGATGAAAGCACAGGCTGTGATACTGTTTATTGCCACTATGCTCTTAGCCTTGTTACAGACCCACAACATTTCTGTTTCCCAGTTCCCCACATTCCTATGATGTCCAAGCCATGAGCATATTCTGTTCCACAAGTTCTTGGTGACTGGACAGTAAAAGAACAAGTGACTAAATGTCTCACTACTATGCTCACAAAATACACAAGTTTCAGGGACTTGTACTCCAATCTTCTGCAATCTATCAACTGTTGGTAGTCTTCCCTGAGCAGCTAACCAGACCGTAAACTTATGCCTTGGCTGGGCTTGAGTGAATAGTGATAGGTTCTTCCAAGCAACCTTACTATTGGTTGGGATCAAATCCAGATAGAGCTTGTGAATAAGGAATTTCCCCAGGCTGCTGAATGCTTGTAATCTACTGAAGAGGTTGCCTTGACTGGTTTGAGTTCCCATGAGGTCTGCCCTTCTATCCAATATCTTCTTTACCACCCAAGAAGTTGTCTTAGGAGGGGGCATTGATTCTATGTCCCTATGCTTGATATAGTAACTATGAACCCATCTAATCCATAAGCAATCCTTCTTGTTAGCCAAGAGGTGTTTGTTGATGGCAGCCTTGTTCCAAACTGCCATGTCTATTATGTTTTGTCCCCCTGCAGAGAGAGGTCTGCAAACACTATCCCAGGCCATTAAAGCCTTTTTGGACAGTTTCACACTCCCAGTCTAGAGGAATGTTCTGCAAACTGTTTCAATGGCCTTCAACACTTTCTTAGGCAGAATAAACACTTGGCCCCAATAAGTTTGTATGCCAAATATAACTGACTTAATAAGCTGGCATCTTCCAGCATAGGACAGCAACCTAGCAGACCAGCAAGTTACTTTGGCTGTGATCCTCTCAATAATTGGTAAGTAGTGGCCAACAGATAGTTTTTTTGGAATCAAGGGGGATCCCCAGGTATCTGAAGGGCTGTTTACCTTCACTGAATCCCAATGTTTCCAGAATCTGATCTTTATCATCCTGTGTTGTTCCAGCTATGTACAGTGCACTCTTTGACAGGTTTGTTTGCGGTCCTAAGGTAGTAGAGAACTGAAGGAAAGCTTCCCTTAGGATCTTGACAGACACCAGGTCAGCTCTACAGAACATCAGCAAGTCATCAGCAAAACAAACATGTGTACGATTTAGCTTTCTGCACTTTGGATGAAAGTTGAAGTCTCCATTTCTGTGCAGAGTCTCCATAATCCTGTTGAGGTACTCCATGGCCAGCACAAACAGATAGGGGGACATAGGGTCTCCTTGTCTAATTCCCCTTTTGGCTTTGAAAGGCTTTGTGAGTCCACCATTAAGCATAAGTGAATAAGAGACAGTTGAGACACATTCCATTACCCATTGCACAAATAAAGCAGGGAATCCCAGGTCAACTAGTATCTGTTTAAAGTACCTCCAGTCCAGAGTGTCATATGCTTTTCTCAGATCCACCTTCAAAACACATCTAGGGGAAACAACTTTCCTGGAGTAGCCTTTGAAGATTTCATGACTGAGTATGATGTTGTCCAGTATACTTCTTCCCTCAATGAAGGCACATTGAGCTTGCCCTATCAAGTCACCTATCACAGCTTTCATCCTACTAGTAATGACTTTGGAGATGATCTTGTACAAAGTGTTACAGCAGGCTATAGGCCTGTAGTCCTTCATAGTTGTTGGAGTTTTGTCCTTGGGTATTAGAACTATGGCTGTAATATTGAGCATAGGAGGTAGTCTGCAAGTGTTAAGGAATTCCTTGACAGCAGCATAAATGTCCTCTTTTACTATGTCCCAGTGTTTGGTAAAGAACTCAACTGGGAAGCCATCCACTCCAGGTGCTTTTTCCTTTGGCATCTCTTTTATAGCTTCAGTAATCTCCTCCAATGTAACCTCTTGAATCAGCAGAGCTTGTTGAGCTCTTGATAAGCATTTACCTTCCCTTATAATGGCAGTGTTAGCAAGTGGTATTTCACTTTCACAATTGCACATTAGTGACTGGAAGACGGCAATAAATTCTTGTTCAACATCTTCTGGTTCTGTTAGCTTTTGGCCTGTGTTTGTATAGATGGAGGATATGTCGTTTTGGGAGGCTCTGATCTTCCACTGGGCATGAAAATACTTGGTATTTGCATCACCACAAGTGATCCAGCATGCTTTTGATTTCTGTATCATGACTTGCTCCTCTACTGTGCTCCAATATGCAATGTCTTGTAAGGCTGTTTTCTCTGCATCAAAAAGAGGTTGTGATAAAGTATTAGTCTGCATCTGACTTTGGATGATGTCCAGTGATTCTCTAGCCTGTACCAGTTTTTGCTTGTATGTGGCCATGTAAGTATTGAGGTCTTTCAGTTGTAGCTTTAAGCCTTTTAATTTCCTCCAAATCTGCTGAATGGGGGAACCTTTGTACTCAAGCTTCCATGTATTCTACACAATGCTTTGAAACTGGGGAAGCTCCATGATGTGAGTATATAGTCTGAATGGCTTAGGATGTAGAATTTTTAAGGTTCCACATTTGATGAGAATAGGGGAATGATCAGACACAGAAGGATTCATGAAGTCAGCTTCAACATGTCCATGCTGCTGCAACCATTGAAAGTTTCCAAAGGCCCAATCAATTTTACTGTACACCCTAGTTGCAGTTCCCTATTTGTTAGACCATGTAAAATGCCATCCTGTAGCTTTTAGGGGAGAGAGTTGCAGGTCATTGATAACTGCCTTGAAGCCTTTTGTTTCGGCTTCTGTGATGGGTGAGCCAATTCTGTCTTCAGGGTTTAAAACATTATTGAAGTCACCACTAATTAACCAAACATCCTGGCTAGGAATAGGAATACTCCTCAAATCTGTCCATAGCATCTCTCTAAGGCTAGCATCATTTTGAGCATAAATGATACTGGCATGCATCTTAACCTGGCTAAGGGGATCTTCTATGTAACAGTGGACAATCTGATCAGTGACAAGAACAACCTGCACCTGAATATGAGTCTTCCATATCAACCAAATTCTACCATTCACAGCTTTTGAGTAGTTGCAGTAAACATTCCAACCCTTTAACATTCTGTTTTGGATTTTCTTTGATTTATGTTGTTTGACTCTTGTTTCTAAACATCCCATTACATCAACTTTATTAGCAGCAAGAAAGTTCTTCAGCTCTTTCTGCTTATGGGCTAGATTTAGCCCTCTTATATTCCAAGTGACTATTATCATTGACGGGTATAAGAGGGTCCTGGGTCACTCTGTTGACCTTTTCTACCAAAATCAAGCACTTCAACAGCAGCCTTTCCTTTATTGCATTCTTCAACTTCCTGGGTACTTTGTTCAACTGGATTCCTCATCAGGCTGGTATTGAGCTGTTGAGCCTCAAGTTAGGAAGGTATCCTCTGGTAGGTGATGTCCACCAATGCATCTGGTGGCCTTCCAGCTTCCTCAGGGATCACCAATGCAACTTGTGGCCTGCTAGGTTCAGCTTCATCAGGGATCACATCCTGTGGAACGGCATCCAAAGTCTTCTTTACATGCCGTTCCTGCTTCTTAGGAGGTCTTTTCCTTTTAGGCTCTTGTCTCTTTTTCAAACCATCAACAGTTTGGTCCATCTTAGCCTCAGATTTTAAATTGTTCCAGCAGTCATCATGACCAAACTTCAAACAATGGTTGCAGAACAGGGGTTTCCAGTCATACTCAATCTGCTGCACCTTTAGTCCAAATGGGGTGTCAATATCAATCTGGTCTGGAAGTGGCTGGGCAGCATCAACCTCCACACGGACTCGAGCAAAATATATTTTTTCATAATGGGCAGTGAACTTATCAGTGTATAAGGGAACTCCAACTGCACTAGCCATCTTGCTCAGTGCCTCTGTAGACCAATACCCCACAGGTAGTCCCGGGAATTTTATCCAGACAGGGATGGTACTTACTATATCATTTTGGAAGGAGAAATCAACCTCCCATGGTCTCAGAACTAGAGGTTTGTTCCTGTAAGAGTAGGGGCCCCATTGGATAACTTGGTCTCTATCCTCAATTGAGTTGAATCGGAAAATGTAATACCCCTCAAAATGGATTAAAATCTGAGATTTTGATACAAAGTTCCAAACATGCATAACAAAATTATCCATCGCCTTCTCATACGGAGTTTCACCAATAACATACCCGATTAGTGAGGTTTTCCAGTATTCAGCTTGAGATTGGAAATCGTCCTCGCTAAGCTTAACTATCTTCTTACCCTCTCTATCTGTGGGTGGGATAAATGTTATTGGGTTACCCATTTGTGCATTCCGATTCCCCTGTACCACCTCAGCTGTTGTAGGGCGGGGAGCTTCCCTTTGGTTGCATCAGAAAATTGTAGTCGTCGGACAGCTTCATTGTCATCCCCACCAGATTTGGATATCGGACTCTGCATGTGACCATCTGCACATTCAGCATCGTGAATAGCAGCAATAGCTTGAAATTTCAGCGGAAGAAAGCTTCCAAAAGTCAATGGTTCTCGATCTTTAGTAGCTCCATGGTCGGGTGTGACTGCTTGGTTGTCGTCGGCTGGCGCAGTTCTCCGGCGGTGAGCCATCTCCGGGCACAATGGCAAGCTTCGCTATTGTACGTTGAGAGATCCTAGGTTTTTGCTAACGTGCACCATATTTAAGTTAGAATATTGTGGTGTATTTTCAAAATAGTTTTGATTTTAAGATTAAATGATGAAGCGTTGTTTAAGTTGATCTCTGAATTTATTTTGTTTCTGTTTGGTTTATAGATGTAAACTGTCACCTTCACTTGAAATTTTGTATCGTTTGTATAATTGGACTGTTAAAATTAGAATTGTCTATATGTTGCTTCATTAGTTTAATGCTAGTGTAGTTTAGTTTCCTATAAATAATTAGTATTTCAGAACTTATTTTGAGTGGATTTACTCACCTCATACTCTACATCGGAGTATTTATAAGGCACGAGTATTGATGAAGACCTGCAACTCACTTAATGAATTTTTTGTTCAATGAAGATATTAAGTTGTGATTTTACATATTCTAGTATCACTTGTGAATTCCAAATTGAGATTCAAAGTTACATAATGTGTAGATCATTTAAAATGAAAAGGAAAAGTCAGCAATTGTGCAGATTTGAATAGCCTTGAGTTCAGTTTCAACCAGTTTACTTTGTTTCATCAAACAGTCAATGTGTATTGCTTAACCACAATAGATTTGAATTGAATTGCTGACCAAAATGAATTTGTTTTACTTGTTATAACTATGTGACAGATTCAGCATGTTTGTTAACCATATATGAGTCAGTTGAATATGCATGTGATGATTCAAAGTTAGCATGTTGAAATTAGCCTGAATTCATAACTGCTTGTGTGTTCACCAAGAATTAGGCCCGTTGTTACTTAAAACCACAAATAAAATTAGTTGAGGAATCGGGCTCATTTAGGAGCCCCAACGGGACTGCCTCTGTTTGAACAAGACCTGGGCCTGAACATGTTTAAGGCCCAACATCAGGCAGCCCTTCCCCCTTGTAAGGTTAAACAATTCTCCTTCTTTTGGGTTATTTTTGAAGACCAAACTGCCAAAGATCCAATGTCGTCTATTAATGTTTGTTTGATTTAATATTGTGATGTAATACTTTCAACGATTGTTTATTAACAATGCTAATTAAATAGGGCTTTTTCTTTTATTATTAGAGACAAACTGAATAGAAAATCGTAGTTTGCTTTAGGTTGGCCTTGAAATAAAAATGAGGTGTGCCTCGCCAAATAAAAATGCATAAATTGTGGGGCCCTCTTTAAATGTATATATTAAAATAATAACGCGTAGTTGCTTTAGGCACGTATTTTAATAATTTACCTTTTTCAACTCGAGTGTGCATTTCATGTGACCCAAATCAACCAAAATGTTGAATAAAATTTGTTCAGGATTGCGGGTGAATCTCATGTGGTGCGATCCAAAGACATGGTTTAAACAACATTTAACTTTCTTTTAAAAATTTGAATAAAAGCGGTTAGAAGTTAAAATTTGCACATAGGTTCAACATGTATTAAAATCAGATAAATAAGCTGAATATGATAGTTGAGCGGCCGTGCTAGAACCACGGATCTCAAAAATGTCTAACACCTTTTCTCGAGTTAACAAAATTTCTTGAATTTCTGGTTCGCGGACTGTTAATAAAGTCATATTTTCCTCGATTCAAGATTCCACCAGTGACTTAGGACACCATTAATCTCCCATGTGGAGACTCTGAATCTTAATATAATCCCATTTCGATTGCCCTTTAATTGGAAAAACTCCTTTATGCCCCTACGGTGTAGTTAAAAAGGAGGCGTGACAAGACTCAGAGTCTAATAATATGAGATAAACCAACTTTCGGGATGAGATTTTCAAAGCCTTTCTCTTATTTGGGTCAAAGTTCCAAGGAGCTTCAAGAGCTCTAGGAAATGCTTACACCCCAAATATCATTGTTGAATCAGATTATGGTGCAGTGTGGAAGGGCCAACCCTCAAATGTCCAAGTTCAGAGGGATCTCAAGGTCCCAAGGCAAGGCTCATAGGAGGGGCGCAAAACATAGAGTCTAGGAGAAAGTATAAGTGTCGGGGAATGAAATGGTAATCTGGTGGTCATGCAAAGCAATTTGAAGTGCTGGCACACCCCTGACCAGCTTGTCATTTTTCAAATTGAGGAGTTAAGGCCTGTTGAAAATCAGGTTCAGACCTGGACAACCATTTGAAGGCTGCAGAACCATAAACTTTAACTCAGCATACATAGGGGAGTAGGGATATAGGGTTCATAATAGAAGCAAAATACAAGGAAAGACTTGGCAAAGGGCATGCTCAGCAATGGAAAATACTGCACACACTTCAGCTTACTTGGGGTCAATATTTAGTTCATGGACAACAATTCATGTTTCCATGCCCTGAACCCCCACTTATTAACATATAGACTGAAGTGGGATAGGGAGCAAGTGTTTACAATAAAGTAAAACAAACAGTAGAATATGAGCATGTCAAACAATGCAGGAAGTAAACATAGATGCAAAGACTATAAGCAAACACGTTGGGATGATACTGGGAATTGAATTGAGACATACTAGTTATAAAAGAGATAAAAAAAAGAGAGAGCAACCGTCTTGTGAAAGAAAAAGTGCAGACAAGAATACTTTTAAGTGAAAATTCAGCAGAGATTGTGAGAATTGTAAATTTGAAGTCTAAAGTGTATTCAGTTGTGTGCTTTGTGAAAAGAGGATCAGATATTTATAGTTTGAAAATAGGTAGAACTTCCTTTAATTAAGGATTTTAATCCCGAACAGTAATGGACAACAATCACTTAAGGGAAAGAAATTAAGTAAACATCTTGTGTAAAGTAGGAAATTAGGGGAAAATACATAAGGATTTAACTAAGGAAAACATTAAGAAAGAATCTTTGAAATACACGGTTAGCCAAATAAGGTAAGAAACACAGCAAATCAATTAGTACATAGTAAATCAAGGAATCAGGAATTCGAAATTACCAATGAACCAAGTCAGAAATAGGGGAATCGAGAGGCTAAAGAAAGTTTCAAATCAAACGGAAAAACAAGGAGAGAATCAATCCGGCTTACACAAAGAAGGTATGAAGTCAGTCCAAAATCTAAGGTTATTTAGAGGGACATTCAACATATATTAAGAGTGCAAAAATATTAGGCAGGCATGGTTAAATCATGGCAAAGAGAAACAACAATAATAACTACAAAGTCTATAGACAGTGAAACATGGTAGTCACATAGGTCGATTCTGTAAATAGAGAGAAGGGGGTATCAGACCCATGCTAAAGAGTCAGGAAAAAGACTCTTCTGGAAAGTATAGTTTAGTTCAAATATTGCAAGAAATCAAATCACATAGAGAAATAGAAGTTAAAACAAGACGGACTTTGAATCCAGTCGAGCAACTTCAAATAGACGAAGAAGTTTTCAGAAGCTCAAATAGGTCCAAAAGAGTTAGGGCTTTGAAATCAAACACATTTAGAGATGATAACAAACAAATCACACAGCAAATAACCTCAAAACTCGAATGAACCCAAAATCTTAGGGCTTTTTCCATCAATCTAGTGTAAAAGTGAAAGACAAGTAATCATGCAAACACTGTCATGAAAATATTCAGAAACCTCAAAAGAAACTAAGATTCTTGACATGCAAGTTTTAGAATGACATAAAGAGACACCGTAAAGGGGAAATATATAATAACATAGTATAAATACAACATAATAAATATGGTAGAAGAACAACATAAGAAACATGATAGAACGTGTTAAAAAATAAGAAAGGCTTTGAAATAACTTAGCTAAACCCTAAATCAAAAAAGATAGAGGTTTTGAAGCAAACTTGAGAAAATGTTAAGAAGTTTGGAGAAAACATGGATCTACAACGAATCTAAAAGAATTATAAGAACCTCAAAGGTTAGGGTTTCAGAAGAACCCCAAATAGTGAGAAAGGCTTGAAAAGTCATTATCTAAGAAGGGGACGTCAAACCAGGCTTGAACAGCCATGGCTGGTCGGAGCAAGGTCGAAGACAACCAAAGAACTCGAATCAAACAAGGTCTGGGCCAAGCCTCTTCAAGGTTTGACGTTGAAACCATGGTAATCAGGCGTGTAGGAGTCACATGAGGTAGATACAGGCTATCAATGACTATGGAAGCCATGAATTTGGTCAGTTTTGGGTGGTGATTGAAGGTGGCAGCTAGGGTTTTCGAGAGACGTTGAGAGAGAATTAGGAGATGAGGGGAATTCAATGACGGCGATAGGCGGGAAATAATTAGGGTTAGGGGGTGATTGGGATTTAAAAAAGGAAAGGGAAAGGGGGACCGTTGATCTGGGAGATCAACAGTTGAGAATATGGAGGGTAGGTGGGAAACATGTTTGGGTCGGTTTGAACGGGGCTTGGTAAAGGGTAATTGGGTCTGAAATTAGGTTTAATTGGGGGTTAATTTAGGCTATAATTGAAATAAACGGGGCTAGTATTTAAATAGCCAATTTTCCTTTGTTTGATTTTATAAAAGTAGTGAAAATGATTTTAAAAGAAAATAGAAAACACTGAACCAATTAACAATACATAAATATTAATAAAAAATACTGGAATTAATTTTATAATTATAAAATAATATAATTCATAAAATAGGCTATAATTGCTATTATATGCAATTTAGCTTTAAAATACCATACAGATTTGTAAAATATAGAAAAATCACTTTAATTATATTTGGTGTAACTATGAGAATAAAATGATTTATTCACCAAAATAATAATACTAGAAGTAATTATTGGATTTTTGTAATGCTAAGATATACCATAATTTGATTTTGAAAATACTTAAAAATTAAAAAAATACTAAAATAATATATATACATATATATATATATATATATATATATATATATATATATATATATATATATATATATATATATATATATAAAATGATTTATTCACCAAAATAATAATACTAGAAGTAATTATTGGATTTTTGTAATGCTAAGATATACCATAATTTGATTTTGAAAATACTTAAAAATTAAAAAAATACTAAAATAATATATATACATATATATATATATATATATATATATATATATATATATATATATATATATATATATATATATATATATATATATATATATATATATATATATATATATATATATATATATATATATATATATATATATTATTTTAAAAGTATTTTGTATAAAAAAATACATAGGAAAAACTTTTGTATTAACAGCTGCTCCTCTTTACCCGGGAAGGATAAAAGTGTTATCGTGTAAAGATATAATGGCCAATTTTGACCGGAAGAGCCGATTTGCAAAGAATTTTGACCGAGCTCTTGCTCCTGAGCTGCCTACATATCCCTGGTCTTGTAGGAATCAGACCATATGTAGTTCAGGATTCATTAGCGAAATATGCCAATAGATTTATCGAAAGGAACAGATGTGATACCTAGGTCGAGAAGGATAGATAAAATCTAAATAGGCTGCGGGAACTGGAGCGGGATCACTCCTGCCAAGACGGTCGTTGCTATCCATTGTACCTGCGAGTGAGAAATACAAACATATATTGTGCATAAATTTAAACATGATGCAAGTTACCGTAGGACCATGAATGTTTCGTTCGGACAATGAGGATCACGTCCTTAGACCATGATGTCCTAGGCCATGAAGCGTATAATAAAGGATTCGCAGGCTATGAAATGAAGCTCTCCAACTATGCGAATGATGCCTCCGAATTATAATTCCTTTGAATAATGATATGCAAAAGATAAAAGTGGCGTCTTCAGGCCATGGCATGGCGTTCTCTAGCCATGCAAATGGTGCCTTCGAACAATGATGCCTTTGGAAAATTTGGCAATCTTTCAGCCCATGAAATGTAGAAGGTGGCGATCTTTTAGCCAATGCAAGATGGGAATAAAATATAGAGGTATTTTAGGCATGCAAGAGAATTAAAGTGGCGATATTTCAGCCATGCAGGATGGAGACAGAGCTTAGTCTCGAAAGGCAGAAAGTTAGCCTTAAAAAATGCAGAGATATGCAGATGGAGGTAGAGCTTAACCTCGAAAGGCAGAAAAGTAACCTTATGCAATGCAGGGATATGCAGATGGAGGTAGAGCTTATCTTCGAAAGGCAGAAAAGTAGCCTTATGCAA
This sequence comes from Nicotiana benthamiana, assembly GCA_034376525.1. Classification (NCBI taxonomy): domain Eukaryota; kingdom Viridiplantae; phylum Streptophyta; class Magnoliopsida; order Solanales; family Solanaceae; genus Nicotiana; species Nicotiana benthamiana. The sequence continues at coordinate 104,770,675 of CM067330.1, forward strand.
TGCAGGGATATGCAGATGGAGGTAGAGCTTAACCTCGGAAGACAGAAAAGTAGCGTTATGCAATGCAGGGATATGCAGATGGAGGTAGAGCTTAACCTTAGAAGGTAGAAAGTAGCCTTATGCAATGTAGGGATATGCAGATGGAGGTAAAGCTTAACCTCAGAAGGCAGAAAGATAGCCATATGCTATGCAGAGATATGAAGATGGAGGCAATGTAAGGGAATGTGGATGGAGGTAGAGCTTGACCTCGAAAGGCCGAAAAGTAGCCTTATGCGATGCAGAGATTTGCAGATAGAGACAGAGTTTAGTCTCGGAAGGCAGAAAGGTAGCCATATGCAATGCAAGGGAATGCAGATGGAGATAGAGCTTAACCTCAGAAGGGAGAAAGGTATCCTTACGCAATGCAGAGAAATGCAGATGGATACAATGCTTAGTCTCGGAAGGCAGAAAAGTAGCCTTATGCAAAGATATGAAGATGGAGGTAGGGCTTAACCTAAAAAAGGTAGCCTTATGCAATGCAAGGAAATACAGATGGAGGTAGGGATTAACCTCATAAAGGTAGCCTTATGCAATGCAAGGAAATACAGATGGAGGTAGAGCTTAACCTCTAAAGGCATAAAAGAAATAGGGCAAATGGTAGTAAAATCTCTTACCTGATTGTGATATTGTGCCTATTAGGGTATCGTGTACTGATAGTGATTGTAGATAGACGATGGTTCGGAGAGCTGCATTCCTGAAAGTGTGAGTGTATAAATGTGTTCGTCGATTTGTGACTTGGTTACCTGCACCCAAAGAAAAATTATGAGTTCTGTAAAGGGGGGAAAGGCTAGTCCGTTTCTCCGTGGACTTCACTTGTCCTGGTTGTCTCTGTGTATCGTTGGGGTATCTTACTAAACAAAGCAATTCAGATAATAGTTATACATGGTTTACTAAAAATATAACGACTGCGACGTGATTCAAGATATTGCAACCTCTCTCGCTTCGGAATTTTGAGGGTCCTCCTCAAAATTCTACCCCAGTTGACTGGGCTGGCACTTCCGACAGTTTGATCTTGAATGTTTCACAGATTGCTTTCATCAGTTCACTGTTGAGTTTAGAACCATTATCAGTAATGATTTACTCTGGAATCCTGAACCGACAAATAATACGGTCACGAACGAAGTCTGCCACGACTTTCTTGGTCGATACTTCAACGTTGCTTCACCTTATTTGGTGAAATAATAAATTGCCATTAGAATTAACTTGTGCCCGTTTGATGCAGCAGGCTCGATAGGTTTCATATCATCCATTCCCCAAGCGGCGAACGAACATGGCGAGCTTATTGCAGTAAGCTTATTTGGAGGTACCTTTATCATATCTGGATGTATTTGACAGCGATGGTATTTGTGAACATACTAGATGCAGTCCATTTTCATAGTCATCTAAGAATATCTTGCCCGGGGTATCTTCTTTGCTAAGACAAAACCATTCATATGTGGACCGCAGGTCCTTGCATGGATCTCTTCTAATAATCTGGATGCTTCTTTTGCTTCGACACATCTTAGCAATCCCAAATAGGGAGTTCTCTTATAGAGGATTCCTCCACTATGAAAGAAGTTAGATAACCTCTGAAGTTTGTGCATCTGAGTAGCGTTTGCAAGTACTGGGTATTCTCCTATTGTCAAATACTCCTTGATGTCATAGAACCACGGTTTTCAAGATGCTTCTTCCTCGACATGAGCATAATAAGATGGCTGATCATAAATCTTTACCGGGATGAGATCAATGAAATTCTTATCTGGATGCTAAATAAGATGATAAGGTATCCAATGCGTTGGAAAATTCATTCTGGACCCTGGGAACGTGTTGGAATTCTATCTTTGTAAACCTTCTCCTCAACTCCTGTACATGATGCAGGCAAGGAAGTATCTTAGAATTCGTGGTTGCCTTTCTTCTCGAACCTGATGTGTGAGCAAGTCTGAATCTCCGGTCACTAGCAACTCCTGAATGTTCATGTCAATGGCCAGTTTGAGCCCTAAGTTGCATGCTTCGTACTCGGCCTTATTATTGGTGCACAGCAACCTGAGTTTGGCAGATACAGGTTAATACTGTCCAGTTTCTCATACCACGACTTCCCCAATTCCAACTCCTTTGAAATTTGCTGCTCCATCGGAAAACATTCTCCAACCATCATAGGATTTTGAAATATCTTCGTCTATGAAAGACACCTCTTCATCGGGAAAATACGTCTTTATAGACTCGTATTCTCCATCCACGGGGTTCTTGGAAAGATGATCTTCAAAGGCTTGTCCTTTGATTGAATTCTTAGTCATGTAAACAATGTCAAATTCACTTAGGAGGATTTTCCACTTGGCGAGCTTGCCACTAGGCATTGTCTTCTGGAAGATATACTTCAGTGGATCCATTTTTTATATGAGATAAGTGGTATAGGCACAGAAATAATGCCTTAACTTCTAAGCTACCCAAGTCAGAGCACAACAGGTGCGCTCTAATAGAAAATATCGGGCGTCGTACGGGGTGAACTTCTTGCTGAGATAGTAGATGACTTGCTCCTTTCTCCCCGTTTCATCGGGTAGTCCCAGAACACAAACGAATGGTCCATCCAATATTACAAGGTGGAGCAATAGAGGTCATCCTGGTTCGGGAGGAACAAAAACTATCGGAATAGATAGGTATTCCTTAATTATGTCAAAAGATTTCTAACAATCATCGGTCCATTTGGTAGCGGCCTCCCTCTTCAAAATTTTGAAGATGGGTTCACAATTGACAGTGGATTGAGCTATGAACTGGCTGATGTGGTTGAGTTTCCCCAGGAAACTCATCACGTCCTTCCTATTCTTTAGTGGTGGCAATTCTTGAATGGCCTTATCCTTTGATGGATCCAATTTTATTCCTCGACGACTCACTACAAACCCCGGTAAATTTCCGGTAGAAACCCCGAATGTACACTTGGCGGGATTCAATTTCAGATTGTACCTTCTTAATCTATTGAAGAATTTCCTCAGAACTTCCATATGGTCAGCGGCTATCTTGGATTTGATGATGAAATCTTCTACATATACCTCGATCTCCTTGTGTATCATGTCATGGAAAATAGTAGTCATGGCCCTCATTTAGGTGGCCCCGACATTTTTTAACCCAAATGGCATCATCTTGTGACAATACATCGCCCACGGCATGATGAAAGACACTCTCTCCGCATCCTCCTCATCCATCCATATCTGATGATACATAGCAAAGCAATCAACAAATGACTGCAGCTCATGCTTGGTACAGTTATCAATTAGAACGTTTATGTTTGGCAAGGGAAAGTCTTCTTTGGAACTGGCTCGGTTAAGATCTCGGTAGTCGACACAGACTCTAACCTTCTCATATTTCTTTGGTACTGGCACAATGTTGGATAACCATGTTGGATACTCTACTACCCGGAGAACTTTGGCTTTGACTTGTTTGGTAACTTCCTCCTTGATCTTCAAACTCATGTAGGGTTTGAAATTTCTGAGATATTGCTTTACCGGTGTACATGTTGGATCTGTTGGGAGTTTGTGAGCTACAATGGATGTACTGAGACTAGTTATATCATCATACGACCAGGCGAATATGTCCTCATATTCCTTTAGAAATTCTGTGTACTCTTTCTTTTCTGATGGTGACACGTGAATACTGATGCGTGTTTCCTTGACATTCTCTATATCGCACAAGTTGACAACCTCAATTTCGTCCAAGTTAGACTTAGGCCTATTCTCAAAATTTTCAACCTCTTTAAATACCTCTTGGTATATCATCTTGTTTTGACTCTATGTATGTTTCTTGTGCCGTCTCGTTGCAAGTCACAATCGTCGGTTCATCAAGATAAGTAATAGTAATGATGTGTAAATAAAGTAAACGATAGAGAAAATAATAAGAGTGAGATTTATAAGAAATTGAAATGCTTTTATAAATTTCATAATTGTTTTGAAAATCAGAGCTCTTTTCGAATTCAAAGAAAATACGGAAAGAAAATCAACAAGCAAAAAACTGAAACATAATACATGTGCTTTGTTCATCTTGGGTACCCCGAAACTCTCTAGGCCCTGGTGGTTCTGATGGACCAATTGGTGAGACGCTCTCCTCGGCTCATAGCTTGTATAGAAGGCCTTCCTCTCCCTCCTCCTAAAAAATGACACAGCAGTCCATATTGTCATCTTCTAGAAACAAATTCCTCATTAGTGCCAATGCTTCCTCTTCCTCTGACCCATATATGATGTCTGCCGGCTGGAAAGTCTGCTCTAGGAGAGGAATAGGATGCTCCAGTAGGTAGTATGGACTTCTCCATGGTGGTGACCTGTAGTTGAATTCCTACCAAGTGTATTCATATCCCAAACCGAAAGTGGTGCCATGTTTCTTCATCTTTATGGGTTAGAAATTCCCTGGAGGTTCTTGCCTAGTCCCTTTCCGGGTTCATATCCCCACCAATTTAGTATACTTTCAATCTTGGTTTCCCGCTATTTATCCTTGTCCACGATGTTAACTCGTTCAATGTGGTGGTAGTTTCTCGGCCTATTTTCCTTTTTCCTCCAATCACCGGGATGGTCTGGCGACTGTCTATCAAATTGCTAACATCGCCGTTAATAATTACCTCTTGATGATTCTTTTCAAATTTCATTAATTGATGTAGGGTTGATGCTATAGCTCTGGCGGCATGAATTTAGGGCCGTCCCAATAATAAGTTGTAAGATGTTGGGATGTCTGTTACCTAGAAATCAACGTTGAACTAAGTCCGTCCCATTTGCATACACAGATTGATTCCCCCAATAGTAGACTTTGGGATCCATCGAAAGCTTTGAAATGGATGGCTCCATCCTTGATCTCATGCAGGCTATTACCAACATTTTGAGAGTTACCAACGGACAAATATTGAGGCTGGACCCTCCGTCAATCAGAATCATGGTGATAAAATAATCTTCACATTGCACAGTGATGTGTAACGATTTGTTGTGGCTTAGCCCTTCTAGTGGTAGCTCATCTTCGTGGAAAGTGATTTTATGGCTCTCCAATACTTTCCCTAACATGTTTTCCATGTCTTCTCAAGTTATGTTACTTGGAACATAAGCCTCGCTCAGCACTTTCAATAAGGCGTTCTTATGTGCGTCAGACCTTTGTTGTAAAGCTAAGATGGAGATCTTGGCTGGCATTTGGTTCAATTCCTGTATCTTCCTCTAGAGATCATCAGGCCCGGTTTCAGTGGTGGTTGTTCATTCTAATCCTTACTTGTTGGACTCCGCTAGATGTTCTAGAGTGTAAACCATGCCGCTTCTGGTCATGCCTTGTGCCGCAATCGCTTCTCCAGATTTTGTCTTACGTTTCCTTCTTGCTTCAACTATATAATCCTACGGTATGGCCTTTGAGTGGAATGGTGTTATGTCTGACGTTGCTATCGAATGGGCACCATTGTAGGTAACACAACAACTTCAAATGGCACAGGTGCTTTTGGAGATCCAAACATGACCTAAATCAGTCTGGGCGCCTTTGCAGAAGAAAGTGCTTCAAACTAGAGTGGCATAGACATTTTTACTTCATCGCCCCAAGAGGGATGTATCTGGACAATAATTGGATTAAGTGTGATTATTGGCTTTTTGGCTCATTACCCTTAACAATCAATCTAATCGACCTTTCGGGGTCCCAGTCATGTTCTATCTTGATCATGTGAACACCTCTACCCTTGTGGTCAGGAAGAGAGTTGTTGCGAACATTAGGATCTGGCTTCTTTTCCATGATTATCTTGTTCTCAATTTGGCTTGGATCTTATCATTCATTGAGCGGCATTCGTCAATGGTATTCCCTTTTATGCCGGAATAGTACGCATAGGTTTTGTTCGGGTTGATCCTCTGGGAAGGATTTTGTACATATATGGAAGGCATAGGGGTGACATAACTAGCGGCTTTGGGCCTTTCATACAGCTGGTCGATAGGTTCGGGAATGTATGTGTATTGTTTGGGAGGTCTGAGGTCGAAGTTGGGTCGAGGTCTAGGAAAGTTTTGGCGAGTGGGATGTGATTGGTAGTGAGAGGGGTGATTATTATAAGCTTTACAGACAGGTGTGGGTTGAGAGTATATAGGTGAAGTGGGTTGATATGTGGGAGGTGAAGATGATTGGTAAGTGGGTGGTGAAATTTGGTAGGGGGTAAGGGTGCTTGGTAATTCGGGATAGGTTGATATGTGAGTGGAGGTGATGGATAGGTTTGGTATTTTATTGGGGATTTTGTTCTCTGTGTGACCATCACGGCACTCCATCCCTCTTCTTGGATGTGCCACCAGACTGTAGAGCCTTGTTGGTAGCCTATAATGCTTCAAATTAGTAGTCATACCACTTTTAATGCCTTCCTTGATCCTTTCTCCTAGCTTGATGATGTCAGAAAATTTCTGGCCCTCAATTACCATCAACCTCTCATCATATTTTGGGTCTTGAGCTCGGATAAAAAACCTATTCATCTGCTCTTCTTCTAATGCTGGCCTGGCATTAGCAACCTCGGATCTCCAACGAGTAGCATACTCGCGGAAGGTTTCTGTGGATTTCTTCTTCAAATTTTGGATGTAGAGTACATCTGGTGCATTTTTTGCATTGAATCTAAACCTGTCTGTGAAATCGGACACCATACCTACCCATCTTGTCCACTTCTTGTGGTCTTGGCTAATGTACCAAGATAGAGCATCCCCCTTCAGAGTTTTCATAAAGAGCTTCATGCGGATTTTTCATCTTTTTCAACTCCAACCAGCTTATCGCAATGTATCCTTAAATGGACTCTAGGATTCCCTGTACCATCGAACATTTCAAATTTGGGAGGTTTGTATCTCTCAGGAAGTTCAACAACTGGTTAAATGCAAAGGTCTTCATAATACAGCCCCTCAATACCTTTATTTCCTTCAATATCTTGGACTCGGCTAGTCAGCTTCTTGAGCTCCGCTGCCAGGTTTCTGATAAGAGAGTCTTTGTCATCGAATTCTGGTGTGCTTGAAATTGGCTGAGTATAGTGTAGCATGGTTTTCACATAAATGGGAGTGTTGTGGACATGATTATTTGTGGTATTTAGTGCTTCAGGAATGAGCAAAGAAGGGTTGTTTCAGGTGTGGCATGTGTTGCACTGTTGACCATGAGTGGGTTGTTTTTTTGGCCTTGGGATGTTCTGTGGAGGTGTAGGATTTTGAGCATTGGGAAAGTTGATGGCGGGAGTGGTAAGGGAAAATCACAAGTTCGCCAAGTTCCGAACTTGGACCGGTTCTTCTCAAAACTTCAATAACTTCTGCTCAAGTTGGTTGGCACTTTCCTTAGAGACCTTGATACCCTGAGTAACCTCCACTTGTTCACCTGAATTATCCTTTCTGATGTTGTTCAAGTCTTCCATTTTTGCCTTGTTCCTGTTCCTGATAGGACTCGGAGGAGGAGGAGGTGGATGGCCCTTGGATCTTGTAGAGTATGATGATGATGCCAAATGGTACGGACTAACCTTTGGGGAGGAGAATAAAAATAAAAAGGTAACAAGTTAGTACGAATCATGGGGAGAAAACATTGCAATATTTTAAACACCTAGTGCAAGAATATATTTCGTGTCCTAATTTGGCTGCCTCGTTGTGCCCGTGGTAAGCCTAGAAATAAGTTAATTTAGAGAACTTATAATGCTAAATGCCTCATTTTATTGATAAAAAATAAGATGAATCCAAAACGAAACTAAAACTACAGGAAAATAAAATATCACTAATGGACATTGGCCTTGTTACATTAAAAGCAAGAAGGAAAATTATCCTAACTACTTGTCCCAGAAGGAACTTCCCCAGACTCGGCATTTTTAGCTGCATCCAACAGTTTCATCATCTCGTGAAGTCCTACAGATAATAAGCTCGGGCCACATGGCCGCACGCATTTCCTTTAGTGTTTTGAGTCTTCAATCCTTTTGATGAACTTTCCTTCCAGCTCCACTATACCTTGATCAAAGTATCCCAGTCTCTTGTTGGCGCGAATAGCCATATCCTTCCATTCCTCAATAAGCTTTTGATGAGCTTCTAGAATTTCCTGATGCTCGCTTTCGCTTTCCTAAATCCTCTTACGAAGCTGGTTGTACTTGACCTGTGCTTCAGCCTTTCGTCGATAATCTTGTGACCTCGAACAAACCCCGACTGACCTAACCCATCTCGGCCATCCTCCAATCAATCCAAGTAGTATGGGGTATAGCTGGCGTGGTACTTGACTGGTTCAATGGAATCCCTTCCTAGGACGATTTTACGGGCCACATGTGTTGAACTTGGCATTTGTATGGGATATTGTCATCCTAAAAGTCGGTTCTAAAGTGTCTCATCTTTTCAACCCTCAGTATAATCTGCTTTCTCTCTGCACTCAGAACTTGGAGAGGAACGTAAGGGTAAGTTCCCCTTAGACCGATAAGTATAAGGAAAGGTGCATCCCTGGATCGGGTAAAAAACTCTCCAGTAGGAAACTATTCAAACATCCATTGTACCTGGTCCTCTTTCAGATTGTCGAACAACTCTACCCACCCTTTGGCATCTTCAGGTTGAGCAAACATGTCAGGCATATAATACATTCGCCTTGGATGATGGAAGGCTGTAGAAAATCATTCTATCTATGATATGTGCGCTTTGGTTGTATTAGCATGATTTTCAGGTATAGGTTTTGATGAATGACAAACAATGAAGTCAAGTGTCAAACAACGATATTATATGACAAACAATCAAGAGTGAATGCCAAGAAGCATATTGATGACGAAATTGCACAGACAAGCCAAAGACGAGCTCAAATGTTCAAGACCGAAGACCCAAGACGTAGGTCGTTAGGTAGAACCAATGTAAGAGCAACGGTTAAGTTATCTCGTCTTTTGGCTCAACATAGGTCATCAAAAATATGCATAAAATCATTTTATTAAATCATATTTATCATAAACATATTTTATTAAATCATATTTATCATAAACATATTTTATTAAATCATATTTATCATAAACATATTTAATATACTTCAAACAAAATGATTTTAACGTTTTCATTTTAACCAAAATGATTTTCAAACATGTTTTTCAAATCTGGACATAAATAATCGATTATGTATTTCTTATAATCGATTATGTTGAGGCAGTGTATAACCGGATTTTCAAAGCAACGAAATAATCAATTATGTTTCTTCTAATAATCGATTATGTTGAGGCAGTGTATAACCAGATTTTCAAAGCAACGAAATAATCGATTATGTCTTATAGGTAATCGATTATGTTAAGACCGTTGCCAAAGTTTTTTTTAAAACGCTGAAATATAATCGATTGTACACAAGGCAATAATCGATTATGCTTGCACAGAATCTGCATCCGATTTTTTAACGTTAACAGATAATCGATTATGCAACTTGAATAATCGATTATGCTGCTTAAAATCCGCATATGATTTTTTGAACGATCTGCAGATAATCGATTATGCAGATCATATAATCGATTATCCTTGCATAAAATCAGCATAATTGATTGCTAATTAAGCAACGGACATCCTCCCTCTAACCCCTATAAAAAGAGGTCTTTTGAGCTGATTTTAAACACACAACACCTCCCAATATTGATATACATATTGACATTATTTGAGCATCATATTAGAGCTTTTGTTGAGCCATTTGAGAGGCAACTTTGAGTTGTTCATAGAGCTAAATTTGTATCTCTTTATCTACTCTTTTAAGAGAGTTCTTGTTGTAAAAGAGAAAGGTGTTTGAGAAGAACATATCTTCTCATTGATCGTCGGGTTCACTAAGTATCCTAAGTCTTAGTGTGTGAAGTCTTGTGGTGCGGTATCCACGAGCAAGGTTGAAGTCTTGAGGTGCGGTATCCTCGAGCAAGTTGAAGTCTTGTAGAGTGTACATCTACGAGCAAGTGTAACGGTTTGTTAAGCACCCGGAAGCTTAACGGAGTTAGTGGAATCTCGAGAGAGTCTCCCGGGGACTGGACTAACCACAAGTTGTGGTGAACCAGGATAAATTCGGTGTGTTCTTTCCTTGCTATTTTAATTACCAAATTTATATTATTCCTGCAATTTTAATTCTGCAATATTTATCAATATTCTCGTGCCGCACTATTCACCCCCCCTCTAGTGCCGGGCATAAATGCTAACAATTGGTATCAGAGCCTAACTCTCTGAAAGCCTTAACCGGTTGAGAGCAATATATATTTTTTTGTTGAGAATATTGAACGCAGGAATGATGAGCGAAGGACACTCCACCTATAGGCCTCCACTATTTGACGGAACAAATTACACATATTGGAAAGAGCGAATGAGAATCTTCATCCAATCAAATAACTTTCGCTTGTGGCAAATCATCAAGAACGGTGAACAAATGCCAACAAAGGAGGAAGATGAATATGATGCCGAGGACATCAAGAAAGTTGAAAATAACGCAAAGCCCGTCAACTTATTATATTGTGCGGTGAATCCGGATGACTATCGGAAGATTTCTTGCTGCACAACCGCCAAGGAGATGTGGGACAAACTCGAAATCACTTATGAAGGTACGCCTCAAGTCCGAGAATCTAAAGTTGATTTTCTAACACATGAATATGAAATCTTTAAAATGAGGGAGAAAGAACCCATCGGTATTATGTTCGAACGATTCTCAACAATCGTCAACGATCTTCATGCTCTCGGGAAAGTGTACACGAACAAAGATCTTGTTCGAAAATCCTACGGAGTCTCACTCCCGAATGGCGTTCCAAAGCCAATTCCATCCAAGAGTTGATTGGAATCACGGATGTCACAATTGATGGACTAAGAGGTAACCTCGAAACTTATGAAAGCACAATTCTTAATCCCTATTCTAGAAATAAAAGTTTGAATCTTGCCTTCAAAGCCTCATCTTCTAAAAGAGTAGAGGTAAGTGATTCGGAAAGTGATGATGATATTATTTCCAATGATATAATTGAAAAGTTTTATAAGTTTATGAAGAAGGAAATAAAGAAGGAAGAACCAAGTCCTTCATGTCAAAATTGTGGAAAAATTGGCCACACCAAATCACATTGTCCAAAATCAAAGGACAAGAAAAAGAAGAAACACCATAGGCGCGTAACATGGGATTCGGACAGCTCGGGCGATGAAACTGCCGCATTATGCCTCATGGCCAACGAAGAAGAAGAGGTAAGTATTTCTAACTCTTACTCGTTTGAAGAAATGCAAAATGCCTATGATGAATTATATGGTGAATTTGTTAAAGCTTCCAAAACCATAAAAGAATTGAAGAAAACACTTTCTTTGCAAGAAAAAGATTTTGAAAAACAACCTTCTTTAAAAGAAAAAGATTTTGAAAATATGACTTGTGACCATGAAAAACTAAAAGAAGAAAATGATCTTTTAGAAAATGACAATACTGTTCTTAAAAATAAAATCAAAATTTTAGAAGAAGAAAATAGATTTTTGGAAAATGACAATGTCGATCTCAAAAATAAAATCAAGGAGATGAATGAAGCCTCTTTAACTGTTCAAGGTTCAAATTGTTCTTCTTGTAGCTCTTTGAAAATAGAGAACGTAGAACTTAGAAATACACTAGAAAAATGTAGTGTAAATGTTTCTAAAACAAGTGAAGTAATTAAAAAGGATGATAGAAATGAGGTTAAACCACCTAGACACAATTCTAGGAATTTCATTAATGAGTCTAGAATGAATAATTTTAGATCACCTAGAAATGACTCTAGGAATTTTAACGCTTCTAGGAATAACAACTTTAGATCACCTAGAACGCATTTGGCTCAACCAAGACATATGCACAACCTGAACGTTATATGTCATTATTGTAACCGGGGAGGACACATTGCACCCGTATGTTTTGCTAAATATAGAGATTCATACTTTGATTATGATTATTATTTGCCTAACCCCCAAGGACCCAAAAGAAGTTGGGTACCGAAAACCTATTTTTAGGTACGTTTGCAGGTGTGCTTGAAGACTACAATATTATAGTGGATGCACCAAGCACGAAACCTTACTGCATCGAGGGGGAACGTCGGTTAGTTATCGTATTTTTGATAAATACGTAATAGTTGATATGTGCTAACAATTGATATTAATTATTGATTCAAGTAGTGATAAGTGTTACTTTGAATAACAATTGGTATCAATTATTTTTATATTAAATGATTGATTTATGTTTTGATGAATATTTTTAGCTTAAATAACAGTCGGTATATTTGCGAAAAATGACCGTTATTATGATTGGTATGTTTTTACTAACGTTTGGTATTATTTGATGTTGAGATGATTTTTTTTATCTAACAATTGGTATCGTCAATGGTTTAAACAACAATTGGTATACTCTTTTTGCTAATGCCAAAAGGGGGAAGAATTTAGGCGATATGCATCGAATAAGGGGAAATGTCTTCACATTCTAGTATGCTTTAATTGAGGGGGAATATTCAATTAAGGGGGAATTATATTAAATTGTTTACATGAATATAGCATGAATTTAGGGGGAATCCAATATGCATATCTCCTATTGTTTGTCATTATCAAAAAGGGGGAAATTGTAGAAAATCATTCTATCTATGATATGTGCGCTTTGGTTGTATTAGCATGATTACAGGTATAGGTTTTGATGAATGACAAACAATGAAGTCAAGTGTCAAACAACGATATTATATGACAAACAATCAATAGTGAATGCCAAGAAGCATATTGATGACGGAATTGCATAGACAAGCCAAAGACGAGCTCAAATGTTCAAGACCGAAGACCCAAGGCGTAGGTCGTTAGGTAGAACCAATGAAAGAGCAACGCTTAAGTTATCTCGTCTTTTGGCTCAACATAGGTCATCATAAATAATGCATAAAATCATTTTATTAAATCATATTTGTCATAAATATATTTTATTAAATCATATTTATCATAAACATATTTAATATACTTCAAACAAAATGATTTTAACGTTTTCATTTTAACCAAAATGATTTTCAAACATGTTTTTCAAATCTGGACATAAATAATCGATTATGTATTTCTTATAATCGATTATGTTGAGGCAGTGTATAACCGGATTTTCAAAGCAACGAAATAATCGATTATGTTTCTTCTAATAATCGATTATGTTGAGGCAGTGTATAACCGGATTTTCAAAGCAACGAAATAATCGATTATATCTTTTAGGTAATCGATTATGTTAAGACCGTTGCCAAAGTTTTTTTTAAAATGCTGAAATATAATCGATTATACACAAGGCAATAATCGATTATGCTTGCACAGAATCTGCATCCGATTTTTTAACGTTAACATATTATCGATTATGCAACTTGAATAATCGATTATGCTGCATTAAATCCGCATATGATTTTTTGAACGATCTGCAGATAATCGATTATGCAGATCATATAATTGATTATCCTTGCATAAAATCAGCATAATTGATTGCCAATTAAGCAACAGACATCCTCCCTCTAACCCCTATAAAAAGAGGTCTTTTGAGCTGATTTTAAACACACAACACCTCCCAATATTAATATACATATTAACATTATTTGAGCATCATTTTAGAGCTTTTGTTGAGCCATTTGAGAGGCAACTTTGAGTTGTTCATAGAGTTAAATTTGTATCTCTTTATCTACTCTTTTGAGAGAGTTCTTGTTGTAAAAGAGAAAGGTGTTTGAGAAGAACATATCTTCTCATTGATCGTCGGGTTCACTAAGTACCCTAAGTCTTAGTGTGTGAAGTCTTGTGGTGCGGTATCCACGAGCAAGGTTGAAGTCTTGAGGTGCGGTATCCTCGAGCAAGTTGAAGTCTTGTAGAGTGTACATCTACGAGCAAGTGTAACGGTTTGTTAAGCACCTGGAAGCTTAACGGAGTTAGTGGAATCTCGAGAGAGTCTCCCGGGGACTGGACTAACCACAAGTTGTGGTGAACCAGGATAAATTCGGTGTGTTCTTTCCTTGCTATTTTAATTACCGAATTTATTTTATTCCTGCAATTTTAATTCCGCAATATTTATCAATATTCTCGTGCCGCACTATTCACCCCCCCTCTAGTGCCTGGCATAAATCCTAACGAAGGCGATATGATCATCCTAGTCTCTGCGCAAAATCTCTTGCCGATATTCACCCTTTTGGAGGTGCTCCATGATCCAGGGTTGGAGTAGTAGATTACAACCCTCAAAGTGCTTGGACCCTCGTTGACAGTTCTACAGGGCCCTATATATATATCCGCGACAATCATACGTACTATGCTAAAGGGAGGTCCATCAATTCCTTCCATTAATGTACTAGTTGCAATGGCCAGTCTGGTATGGGTCCTAGCCTTATTGATAGGAAACACTATTATTTCAGGAAGCAAAACAGAAAGACGAAGACCCTTCTATGGATATGCCTTAATGAGGTGAGGGAGAACTCATTCAAGTAAGTGCGGTAGGACTTGCTATAGCCATACCTCTCGTACAGATAATAGAAAGGAATGTATGAATCCTTCAAACAAGTCAAATTTGGGTTCTTCTTCAACCCCATCATCTTGAGGAAACCCTTACCCTTGCAATTTTCTTGCATAAGTAATCTCGGAGTCTCCTATGGAATACTAGCTAATCCTCCTATTTCCTCTAACAAATGAGTCATTTCATTCTTCCCAAAGTGGAATACCGACCTATCACCATCACACAATAGAGTAGCAGCCTTTATGATTTTGTTGTCGGACTGGATTGTTAGGAGAGAAGGCAAATTTCTCAAGTATTTGCAGACGAAAGTTTGATCAATTGAAAGAAGGTCTTCCCACCAACTTAGTAGCCTCGGGTGGATATTGGTGACCATGCCGAATTTGGGGACTTCGTGCCTCATTTTCTATAAGGCAATGATGTTGGACCCTTACCCCCACCAGACTCGACTATTAAATATCAACAATTAGTATGATAGAATTTAGTTCTCCAAATAAATGCACAGAATATGGTGGTATCCATTTGGGTTTTGAGGAAACTCGGTGGACTTTAGACAAGGCTATCTTAAAGAGTCATTATGTGGATAACATAACTGACTCGACTAGGTTTTACTATGATGCACATGCAATTTGCGCAGACTAAGGTTTCTATGGGGTATTAGACTAGTACCCTTGTGTGACGACCCGACCCGTCGATATGTGAGTTACCGCCCTGTTTTCCCGTTTTATGCTTCTTTATGTTTCATCATATGTGTTTGTAGAGTTTGAAGTGATTCGGTCAGAGTTTGGTTGGAATTGAGACAATTATTCTCTTTAAGAGAAGGCTAGTTTGGAAAAGTCAACCGGATGTTGGCTTATGAGTTATGGGGTTCGGAATGTATTTCCGAACATTCGGCTAGTTTTGGGTGGTGATTTAGGACTTGGGAGTGAAAACAGAACTGAATTTGTAGGTCTGCTGTAGATTTAGGCTTGAATTGGCTAAGTTTGAATTTTTGGCGAATTCCAGTTGATAGGTGAGATTTTGGTCCGGGGATCGGGATGGAATTCCGAGAGTTGCTGTAGCTTCGTTAGGTGATTTTGGATATAGCTGCAAATTGGTTAGTCAATTGGACGTTGTTTGGTCGAGTTTTTGATTAAATGTAGTTTTGGAAGTTATAGTTGAAACATAGGCTTGAATCTGTCATGATTTCATGATTTTTGTGTTGTTAGTCGTGTTTTTATATTTGGAACAAGTTCGTATGATATTTTGGGGTATGTTGGTGCCTTTGGTTGAGGTCCCGAGGGCCTCATTATGGTTTTAAGTTGTTATCGGACAGCGTTTGCATGGTTGAAAGTTGCAGAATGGGGTTCAGCAGTTGCAGTTCTATGCGATCGCAAAAGGCCATTGCGATCGCATAAAAGGTTGGGTATGGGTCCTATTTTTTTGTTTTGCAGTCGCGTAAGTGTCTATGCGATCGCGTAGTATAGGGAAATAGTCTTGTGCGTTCGCAGAGGAAAGGATGCGATCGCGTAGTTGGAGACCTGGGTTTATTGCGATCGTATAGGAGGAAAATTGGAGGGATTGAATTTTTGCTCTGCGATCGCAATCCACGGGCTGCGATCACATAGAAGAGTTTCACCTGGACAGAAGGCTTTTAATGAAAATTTTCAGCCGCGAACCTATCATTATATCCTCCATTTTTTGTACCACCTGGAGAGCTTATTGGTAGATTTCGAAGGGGATTTCGACAGAAGTGATTGGAGGTAAGTCTCTGGCCTAAATACGTCATTTAATCGAAGAATCATCCATTAATTCTCTGAAATTTGGGTAAAATTGAAGAAACTAGGGCATGGTTTTTGAAATGAAAATCGGGGATTTGATAGCCCATTTGGACTCTGATTTTAATGAATTTTATATGTACGGACTCGTGGCGAGACGAGGATTCCGGTGATGTGAATTTTGTAATTTTTTGAGAAGAGGGCTCGGGGCTCAGGTTTTGCCAGTTTCGTATTTTTGGGTGTTTTTCAAGTTCTTTCTATTGGGTTATGTCCCATTAGCTTATTATAACATATTCCTTGTGGTTTTGATCAGATTCCACACCTGAAGAGGTCAATTTGCGAGTAAAGCGCAAGGCAGTCTAGGATTTTGGCCGGTTCGAGGTGAGTAATGATTATGAATGATATACTGAGGGTTTGAAATCCCGTATTTTCACTATGTGGTGCTATGTGCAGATGAGACACGTGTTTTGTGATGAGCGTGGTGATGTATCTACTGGGGACTCGGACTTGGTCCATCCCGAGTGATGGTTTACTGAACTTCTTGACTGAGACTGAGACTGAGCTTGTACTCGTATAATTTGGGCTAGTTTTCATGTTTGGGGCTTTGTGCCGATCTGTAGAACTCCTAGGGAGCATGTTGAGCTGAGTGACCTCACTTTACCTATTGGACACATATCATATGTCCTGACTTTTGACTGTATATTATGAGATAAACGAACGTAGTAACTTGCACCCTAAATGAGCAATACTTAGGGTTGAATACCATGTTTTAGCTGAGTGGGCCCGGAAAGCCAAGTCTATATTGACTGAGAGGGGTCAAGAACCCTGTAGTGATGGTGTTTGATATACACCGGATCAGGATGCACGCCGCAGCGGTATATACATCCATGTATTGGGTCGGGCTGCACGCTGCAACAATATATTATATGGATCGGTCTATACGTTGCAGCAATATATTATGGATTGGGCTGCACGCCACAGCAATATATTATATGGATCAGGCTGCATGCCACAGCAATATATTATATGGATTGGTATGCACGCCGCAGCGATATATTATATGGATTGGGCTGCACGCTGAAGAATTATAGCGCTTGGGCTAAAGGAGCCCCTACGGAGTCTGCATACACCCCCATGAGCGCAGTGATATATTATATTGGATCGGGCTGCACGCGCAGCATTATATATATCTATTGGATTGGGTTGCACGCCGCAGCATTATATATACTATTATTGATCGGGCTGCACACCACAACATTATATATGTTATATTAGATGGGGCTGCGTGCTGCAGCATTATATATATATATATATATATATATATATATATATATATATATATATATATATATATATATATATATATATTCGGTATTGGGTCGGGCTGCACGCCGCAGCGGAGAGATAGCTAGTCGGATAGAAAGAGAAGTAATTACCAGACTGTTCTCCCTGTTTAGCATTATTCGATGTCGTTGCTATTGATTTTAGAACTACATAGTGTCCTTATCGGATTTCTTACATTCAATCGTTATTAATTTCTATTACTCAGTAAGTTGAAGTACTCACTCTACTCCATGCACCTTGTGTGCAGATACATTGATCCCGGAGGCGTAGTTTCCATCTGTTGTTGCTCTTTCAGTTCTATAGCGGAGTTGTCAAGGAAGTTGCTGGCGTCCGCAGGACCTGATCTCTCCCTCTATCATTCCTTGCTTCCATATCCACATTATATATGTTGAGAGTACTGTTCAACTATATTTTGAGGCTCAGACTTGTGACGCTGTTTCCTATTGGGCTGTTCTTATTTTCACTTTACGGATTCCG
Organism: Nicotiana benthamiana; assembly: GCA_034376525.1. Classification (NCBI taxonomy): domain Eukaryota; kingdom Viridiplantae; phylum Streptophyta; class Magnoliopsida; order Solanales; family Solanaceae; genus Nicotiana; species Nicotiana benthamiana. The sequence goes on from CM067330.1 coordinate 104,788,665, forward strand.
AAATGTTTTATCAACTTTAAAGTTAGAATTATTGCTAAATTAGGTATTTAAGTAAATGATTTGGTCGGAAAAGGTTTTAATGGTCTGGCTTGCCTAATAAGGTGTTGCGCGCCATCATGACTGGGGTTTGGATCGTTACAAGTTGGCATCAGAGCTTAGGTTACTAGGACTCATGAGTCTTGATCTGGTTTATTAGAGTCTCGCGGATCGATACGGAGACGTCTGTACATATCCTCGAGAGGCTGCAGAACCTTCAACAAACTTCATATTATTAAAATTCTTATCGTGTGACTTAGTTGATCTGAGAACTAAACTTCTGTATTCTATTCTCTCTTAGATTTCAAGAACGCATGTGACCGGACGTGGCGAACGACTACCATTGCCACCCACTAGAGGCCGAGGATGCGGCCGTGGTCGTGGTAAAGGTATTGCAGCAGGGGCAGCGCCAGTTGCCCCACTAGTTTCCCCCATTCACGATCAGCCTCTAGTTTCGGAGGTTCCAGTAGCACTTGCTCAGCCCTAGCTCGGATCTTATCGGTTTGCACTGGCCTGGCTCAGGCAGTCTCGGTTACTACAGCAGCTACATCTCAGACCGGGGGTGGTCATCAGACCCCCACAGCTCGCACCCCAGAGTAGGGTGTTCAGGGTTTGTAGACCCCTGAGGCGCCACCAGTTCAGCAAGTTGCCCCTGTTCAGCCCATTGCACCGGTTTAGCCAATTGTTCCAATTTAGGGTGATGGGGTGCTAGTGATGCCAGATAACGAGCAGAGTCTTCTAGAGAGGTTCAGCAAGCTTTCACCTCCTACTTTTATCAGTGTCCTGGGCGAGGATGCCCAGGGTTTTATCGATAAGTGTCGACGCATGCTTAGGACAACAGGGATCTTGGAGACTAGTGTGGTGTCTTTTACCACTCTTTAGTTCTCAAAAGCAGCCTTTACCTGGTGGGAGGTTAATGAGTGGCGTAGGCCGGTAGGTGCATCTCCATTGTCTTGGCAGGAGTTCTCCACTATCTTTCTGGAGAAGTGGGTGCCTCGATCTCATAGGGAAGAGTTACGCAGGCAGTTTGAGTGTCTTCGTCAAGGCGATATGTCAGTGATGCAGTATGAGACGAGATTTGCAGAGTTAGCAGGATATGCTCTGGATGATTAAGGCGGATCAGGAGAGGATTAGATGATTTTTGGACGGGCTCATTTATCCCATTCGTATTCTGATGACTCGTGAGAGGGTCCTGAGTCACACCTTTGAGGAGGCGGTGGATTTAGCCAGCGATATTGAGATGCCTCACTGTCAGGAGAGAGAGGAGAGGGAGGCCAAGAGGCCTCGAGGATCATATGGCTCCAGTGGTGCTCCGTCTAGGAGCCAGTTTCATCATAGTAGGGGTCATTCTTTCAGGGTTCCACATCCAGCTCGGTCAGAGTACCGTGGTTCATCTTCAGATCGGGGTAATCAGGGCTCTCAGCAGAGTCAGCCATCTTTGAGAGCACTTCCAGCGCAGAGATTGTCTCATTCCCCATCTGTTCAGGGTTCGTCTCGGCCTAGTTCATCAGCCAGCTACTCTGATGCGAGGGGTTCCCTTCAGTCCCAGCCCCCAGTGCCAGTGAGTTGTAATGTAAGTGGCGTGTTTGGGCATTTTCAGAAGGATTTTGCCCGCCTTGCGTCCAGTTCATCTCAGCAGAGGGGCCAGGCTTCATTTTCTGGTTTAGTGTCTTCATCACCCACCCAATCAGCTAGCGGTAAGGGACATGTAGCTAGGGGTCACCCCATAGGGGGAGGTCGATCCGGTGGTGGTCAGGCCCGTTGCTATGCTTTTCAGGACATGTCAGATTATATTGCTTCGGATGTTGTTATTACAGGTATTATTTCAGTTTTCCATAGGAATGCCTCAGTTTTATTTGATCCCGGATCCACATATTCTTATGTATCTTCTTACTTTGCTCATCATTTTGGGACTGCCCGAGGCTGTCTAGCATTACCCGTGCATGTATCTACCCCGGTGGGTGATACTGTTATTGTGGACCACATGTATTAGTCCTGTCTTGTTACAATTAGGGCCTGGAGACCCGAGTTGACTTGCTGCTATTGAGCATGTTAGATTTTGATGTTATTCTGGGCATGGATTGGCTATCACCGTGCCATGCTATTCTGGATTGCCACGCTAAGACAATCACTTTGGCTATGCTGGGTATTCTGAGGATCGTGTGGCGTGGTACGACTGATTATGTACCCAGTAGGGTAATCTCTTTCTTAAAGGCCCTACAGATGGTTCGGAAGGGATGTTTATCATATCTAGCGTTTGTGAAGGATGTTGGAGCTGAGGCTCCTAGTCTTGATTCAGTCCCCTTGGTGAGGGAATTTCCTGATGTATTTCCAGCAGACCTACCGGCCATGCCGCCAGACAGGAACATTGACTTCGGTATTGATTTGGTGCCGGGCACTCATCCCTTTCTATTCCTCCCTATAGTATGGTAATAGCATAGATAAATGAGTTGAAGGAGTAGCTACAGAAGCTCCTATATAAGGGGTTCATTCACCCCAGTGTGTTGTCGTGGGCGCACCGGTGTTATTTATAAAGAAGAAAGATAGCACAATAAGAATGTGCATTGATTACAAATAGCTGAACAAAGTGACAGTGAAGAACAAGTATCCACTACCTCGTATTGAGGATTTGTTTGACCAGCTTCAGGGGGAAAAAGTATTCTCTAACATTGATCTCCGTTCAGCTACCACCAGCTGAAGATTAGAGATTCCGATATCATGAAGACAGCTTTCCGGACGAGATATGGGCATTATGAGTTTCTGGTTATGTCATTTGGGCTGACTAATGCCTCAGCCACATTCATGCACTAGATGAACAGTATATTTCGGGAGTATCTGGATTCTTTTGTGGTCGTGTTTATTGATGATATTCTTGTGTACTCGCGTAGCCAGGAGGAGCACGCGCAGCACTTGAGGATGGTATTGCAGAGGTTGTGAGAGGAGAAGCTATATGCAAAGTTCTCCAAGTGTGAATTATGCCTTAGTTCCGTGGCTTTTCTGGGGCACGTGGTGTCCAGTGATGGTATTCAGGTCGACCGGAAGAAGATTGAGGCGGTGCAGAGTTTGCCCAGACCGTCCTCAGTTACTGAGATTCGTTCTTTTGTCAGACTGGTGGGTTATTACCACAAGTTCGTTCAGGGATTTTTTATCTATTTCTTCGCCCTTGACGAAGTTGACGCGGAAGAATGCAGCATTTGTGTGGTCAGATGAGTGCGAGGAGAGCTTCCAAAAGCTCAAGTCAATGTTGACTACAGCACCCTTCCTAGTATTGCCATCAGCTTCAGGCTCTTATTCGGTATATTGTGATGCTTTGAGAGTTGGGATCAGATGTGTTTTGATGCAGGAGGGTAGAGTTATTGCGTATACTTCGCGTCAGGTTAAGCCTCATGAGAAAAACTACCATGCAAATGACTTGGAGTTGGCTGCTATACTTCGTGCTTTGAAGATTTGGCGGCACTATCCATATAGTGTGTCCTGTGAGGTGTTAACAGATCATCGTAGTCTTCAACACTTGTTTAAGCAGAAGGACCTCAATTTGAGACAGCGGAGGTGTCTTGAGTTGCTTAAGGATTATGATATTTCCATATTGTATCATCCGGGCAAGGCCAATGTAGAAGTCGATGCTTTGAGCTGGAAGGCAGTGAGTATGGGTAGCTTGGCATATATTCCAGTTGGGGAAAGGCCCTTTGCGGTTGATGTTCAGGCTTTGGCTAATAGAATGGTAAGGTTGGATATTTCTGAGCCCAGTCGGGTGTTGGTTTGTGTGGTTTATCGGTCTTCTTTGCATGATCGCACCAGGGAGCACTAGTATGAAGACCCGCATTTGCTTGTCCCGAAGGACAGGGTCCAGCATGATTATTCCAAAGATGTGACTATTGATAGTGATAGTGTGTTGCGGATGCAGGGCCGGATTTGCATGTCCAATGTGGATGGGCTCGGAGAGTTGATATTATATAAAACCCACAACTCGTGGTATTCTATTCACCTGGGTGCCGCAAAGATGTACAAGGACTTGAGACAGCATTATTGGTGGAGGAGAATGAAAAAGTACATTGTGAGTTATGTGGCTAGGTGTCTCAATTATCAGCAGGTCAAGTATGAACATCAGAGACCCGGTGGTGTACTTCAGCAAATGGATATTCCCAACTGGAAATGGGAGAGGATTACTATGGACTTCGTGAGTGGTCTCCCTCATACCTCGAGGAACTTTGATTCTATTTGGGTGATTGTTGATAGGCTGACCAAGTATGCGCACTTCATTCTGGTGTGTACCACCTATTCTTTGGAGTGGTTAGCGGAGATTTTCATCCGTGAGATTGTACGGTTGCATGGGGTTCTTGTTTCTATTATCTCAGACAGGGGTACTCAGTTTTCTTCTCAGTTGTGGAGGACTTTTCATCGGGAGTTTGGAACTCAGATTCAGATGAGCACAGCTTTTCATCCTCAAACGGACGGACAGTCCGAGCGTACTATTCAGATATTAGAGGACATGTTGCGTGCCAGTGTTATTGATTTTTGGGGTTCTTGGGCTGAGTTCTTGTCGCTTGTAGAGTTTGATTATAACAACATTTATCAGTCCAGCATTCAGATGGCGCCATATGAGGCTTTATATGGGAGACGGTGTAGATCTCTAGTTGGCTGGAGAAAGTGAAAGTTATCCTGGAGAGACTTTGAACGGCTCAGTTGCGTCAGAAGAGTAATGCGGACCGGAAGGTTCGGGATGTATCTTACATGGTGGGCGAGAAGGTTTTGCTGAAGTGTTTACCTATGAAAGGCGTGATGAGGTTTGGAAACAAGGGGAAGCTGAGTCTACGGTTCATTGGACCTTTTGAGATACTTAGGAAGATTGGGGAGGTGGCATATATGCTTGATTTTCCACCCAGCTTGTCGGGGGTCCACCCGGTGTTCCATATTTCTATGCTCATGAAGTATGTTGGGGACTCGTCTCATGTATTAGACTTCAGTACGATCCAGTTGGATGAGGACTTGACCTATGATGTGGAGCTAGTGGCTATTTTGGGTCGTCAGGCTCGAAAGTTGAGATCAAAGGACATAGCTTCGGTGAAGCTGCAGTGGAGTGGTCGTCCCATGGAGGACACTTGGGAGACCGAGAAGGAGATGCGGAGCAAATATCCTTGTTTGTTTGAGGCTCTAGGTATGTTTCTTAACCCGCTCGAGGACGAGTGTTTGTTTTAGTTGGGGAGGATGTGACGACCTGGCCCGTCGTCACGTGAGTTACCGCCCTGTTTTCCCCGTTTTATGCTTCTTTATGTTTCATCATATGTATTTGTAGAGTTTGATGTGATTCGGTCAGAGTTTGGTTGGAATTGAGACAATTATTCTCTTTAAGAGAAGACTAATTTGGAAATGTCAACCGGATATTGACTTATGAGCTATAGGGCTTGGAATGGATTTCCGACAATTTGGCTAGTTTCAGGTGGTAATTTATGACTTGGGAGTGAAAACGGAACTGAATTTAGAGGTCTGGTGTATATTTAGGCTTGAATTAGCTAAGTTTGAATTTTTAACGAATTCCGGTTGATAGGTGAGATTTTGATCCGGGGGTCGGAATGGAATTCTGAGAGTTGTTGTAGCTTTTTTAGGTGATTTTGGATATGTCTGCAAATTTTCAGTTCAATCGAACGTTGTTTGGTTGGGTTTTTGATCGAATGTAGTTTCGTTGTGGTTTTGATCAGATTCCACACCCTAGGAGGCCGATTTGCGAGGAAAGTGCAAGGCGAGCTAGGATTTCGGCCGGTTCGAGGTGAGTAATGGTTATAAATAATATACTGAGGGTTTTAAACCCCGTATTTGCACTATGCGGTTCTATGTTGAGATGAGACACGCGTTTTGTGATGAGCGTGGTGATGTATCTACTGGGGACACAGACTTGGTCCATCCCGACTGATGATTTACTGAACTTCTTGACTGAGACTGAGCTTCTATTCTTATAATTTGGGCTAGTTGCCATGTTTGGGGCCTTGTGCCGATCTGTAGAACTCCTAGGGAGCATGTTGAGCTGAGTGACCTCACTTTACCTATTGGACACATACCATCTATCCTGACTTTTGACTGTAAATCATGAGATAAACCGAACGTAGTAACTTGCACCCTAAAAGAGCAATACTAGGGTTGAATACCCTGTTTTAGCTGAGTGGGCCCGGGAGGCCAAGTCTATATTGACTGAGAGGGGTCAAGAACCCCGTAGTGAGGGGTATTTGATATACACTGGAACGGGCGCACGCCACAGCGGTGTATACATACATGTATTGGGTCGAGGTGCACGCCGCAGCACATATATATATATATATATATATATATATGTATATATATATATATATATATATATATATATATATATATGTATATATATATATATATATATGTATATATATATATATATATATATGTATATATATATATATATATGTATATATATATATATATATAAATATGTATATATATATATATATATGTATATGTATGTATATATATATATGTATATATATGTATGTATATATATGTGTATATATATATATATATATGTATATATATGTATGTATATATATGTATATATATATATATGCATGTATATATATATATATATGGATCGGACCGCATGCCACAGAATTACAGCGCTTGGACTGAAGGAGCCCCTCCGGAGTCTCCACACACCCCAGTGAGCGCAGTGATATATTATTTTGGATCGGGCTGCATGCTGCATCATTATATACATATATTGGATCGGGATGCATGCAGCATCATTATATACATATATTGGATCGGGCTGCACGCCGTAGTATTATCTATACTAATATTGTATCGGGCGGCACGATGCAGCATTATACATATTATAATTGATCGGCATGTGCACCGCAGCATTATATATATATTCGCTATTGGATCGGGTTGTGCGCCGCAGTGGAGAGATAGCTAGTCGGACAGAATGAGAAGTAATTACCAGACTTTTCTCCATGTTTAGTATTATTCATTGTCGTTGTTGTTGATTTTAGAACTATATAGTGTCCTTACCGGATTCTTACATTCAGTCGTTATTTATTGATATTACCCACTGAGTTGGAAGTACTCACTCTACTCTCTTCACCTTGTGTGCAGATACAGGGATCCCGGAGGCGTAGTTGCCATCTGTTGTTGCTCATTCAGGTCAATACCGGAGTTTTCAAGGTAGTTGCTGGCGTCTGCAAGACCTGTTCTCTCCTTCTATCTTTCCTTGTTTCCGTATCTAGATTTTATTGTTGAGACTACTGTTTAGCTGGATTTAGTGGTTCAGACTTGTGACGTTGTTTCCTATTGGGCTGTTGTTATTTTCACTTTACGGATTCCGAAATATTTTATCAATTTTAAACCGAGAATTATTGCTAAATTCAGTATTTAAGTAAATGATTTGGTTGGAAAAGGTTTTAATGGTCGGGCTTGCCTAACAAGGTGTTGGGCGCCATCACGATCGGGGTTTTGGTCGTGAAACCTTTAGCGGACAACTCAAGAGGGAAAGACATGGAATCGTTGACTACACCGTTGGTCAACTCGTTTTACCGCAAATATGCCTTTGCCAAATTTAGGGGGTGATTATATCAAAAGGGTGCAACTACTCATTATAAGCGTTGCTATAGTATTTTGTTTGGCACGAGTGATATATGATGTTGAAGATGCAATTACAAGAATGAAATAGATTGTCACGTATTTGCACGTCCATAAAGTAATGATTACAATAATCGCTCATAATTACAACAATATTGAAGGAAAGCGGTAAAGAAATAAAAGACATGAAGATCCACGTCAGTTTCGTAGAAGAAGAGATAAATACATTAAGTAAATGAAGATAAGGGAGCAATGAAGTCACAAATAACATGAAAGTGGTACAATCCTAAAGGATTCCCCAGCAGAGTTGCCATGTTATCGCGACCTTTTCTAAAGTCAAAATCGGGCTTGCGATATTTGGTTGGACAACTCGTTCCCTTTTGGGTATTGGATTGTAAAATTGAAGAGTCGCCACCTAATGATTAAGTGCATTAGTACACTAAGGGGAATTTTGATTTAGAAACCAGAGATTTGGGTAAGGGCTAGAAATTATCCTGAGGAAAGGTGTTAGGCACCCCTCAGGATCCACTAGTGTGGTTACCGGCCATGTTACAATTCTGACTTTAAGTAATCAAGTAAGCAATTAAGGCTCAAATAAAGGTCTACATATAACACTGCAAATAACTGAAAACTTTTGAAGGTAAGTAAAAAGGGCAGGAAAAGAAAGAGTTTTACAAGAAGAGATGAAAGCAAATAAATGGAGAGGGGTACTAGGTTTATGATCAAAATAGATCACATCAATGCAATATCTAGCAATCACTCCTCAGAAGAGGGGTCGCACGTCATATTAGTGCACCTGTCATCTTATCTATATTCTACCGTTGCCACCCCGTTAAGGTATTAAAGCACAGGACAGTAATGTTACTTATTGCATGCCATTACCCATACCAATCCTATCAGTCCCGGAGGCATATAGGACTAATAATCCTAAAAGGAAAGGAGGTTGGGAATTTGAGAGTTTCAAAGGATAAAATTCTAAGGCGGCATTCAAAACATATACAGCAAGTATTGGAAAGCGGGTAAGCATATATGCTCAAATAAATCTCCTTAAATCAAAGAGAAGCATATAGCTTAGCATGTCTTACACATACTGGTTTGGTCTGAATTATGTTAAGTCGTAGAGTAGGTTGATTTACCACATATTATCCAGATAGGGAGTCCAAATTAGCCCTTCTTACATGTAGTTGTCAAAGGCTGACACAGTTGATTAATTACCTAACAGTTTGACTATGTGTTAAACGAGACCTATAGGCATGATATCTATTAGTTTCAGAAATGAAGGAATAAACTGATTACTGAAAAAGAGTTGTAGTTACAAGGTCATAAGTTCTGCGAGTGTTAAACAAAATTTGCTACTGATTTTAGACTTAGGAGCAGGTGGATGATTTAGGTTTAGTTGATAGCTCCTATAGGGCTTTCTAGGTGTTACTGATTTTTTAAACACTGTTATTGTTTATGCACAAAGCCTATAGATAGGTCATCTGTATCCAGTTAATTATTTAAGTCCTATAACAAGTTTTCCTAGTGACTGATGCATATGCAAAAATGCAAAAGTTCTATAGGCATATTATCTATATGATATGAAGACTTTTAGACATGGTATCTATACGAAAATGCAGAAAATCCTATGAATATGACATTTGTATGAAATTGTAAAAAAACCTTTGAACATGATATCTACATGAAATTGCAGAAAATCCTATGAACCTGATATCTGTATGAAATACAGAAATACATATGAACATGATATCTATGTGAGGCATAGAGTTTCAGCAGTTAACTATACAAAAATGCAGAATTTCAGAAATAGTATTTCCCTACAGCCATGGTATCTACCCCTTTTGCATGCATGATTGCCCTCTCTTTTTACTAACACCCCAGCAATTATTACAATTTTATTACAAACCAAATGAATCAGACAGAAAGTAAAAATACATCAGTGATTCCATCTAAATCTAATCAGCCTAATTCAGACTGAAAGTCTAATAATGTGAAATAAACCAACTTCCGAGATCAAAATTTTAAAGTCTTTCTCTTATTTGGGACACCTCAAGGTTCCAATGAGCTTCAAGAGATCCATGAAATGCTTACACCCCAAATATCATTGCAGAATTAGATTATAGTGCAGTGTGGAAGGGTCAGCCCTCAAATTTCCAAGTTCAAAGGGAACTCAAGGTCCCAAGGTAAGGCTCATAGGACAGGGCAAAACTTAGAGTCTAGGAGGAAGTGTAAGTGCGGGGGGAGGAAATGGTAATCTAGTGGTCATGCCAAGCAATTTTAAGTGCTAGCACGCCCCTGACCAGCTTGACATTTTTCAAATTGAGGAGTTAAGACCTATTGAAGGTCAGGTTCAGACCTGGACAGCTATATGAAGTCTGCCAGACCATAAACTTTAACTCAGCATACATAGGGGAGTAGGGATATGGGGTTCATAATAGAAATCGAATACAAGGAAAAAGTAGGCAAAGGGCATGCTCAGCAATGGAATATACTACACACCCTTCAACTTACTTGGGGTAAATATTTAGTTCATATACAACAATTCATGTTGCCATGCTCTGTATCCCCACTTATAAACATATAGAGGGTAATGGGATAGGGGTCAAGTGTTTACAAGAAAGTAAAACAAACAGTAGCATATGAGCATGTCAAACTCTGGAGGAACTAAACATAGATGTATAGACTATAAGCAAACACTCTGCAGGAACTAAACATAGATGTAAAGACTATAAGAAAACACGTTGGAATATAATGGAATTGAATGACGTACTAGTTACAAAAGAGATAAACAAAGAGAGAGCAGCACTCTTGTGAATGCCAAAGTGCAGACAAGAATATTGTTAAGTCAAAATTCAACAGAGATTGTGAGAATTATAAATGTTAAGTCTAAAGTGTATTCAGTTGCATGCTTTGTGAAAAAAGCGGGTCGGGTATTTATAGTTTGAAAATAGGTAGAAGTAAGGGAAGAATCATAGTAATTATGGAACTATATACCAATTACAATCAACCAACATAAGAACTTTCTTTAATTACGAGTTTAAACCCAAACGGTAATGGACATCAATCACATAAGGGAAAGAAATCAAGTAAACATCTTCTGTAAAATAGGAAATTAGGGGTAAATATATAGGGGTTTAACAAAGAAAAATATTAATAAAGAATATTTAATGTACACGGTTACCCAAATAAGGTAAGAAAAACAGTAAATCAATTAGTACATAGTAAATCAAGGAATCACGGATTCGAAATTACCAATGAACCAAGTCAAAAATAAGTGAATCGAGAGGCTAAAGAAAGTTTCAAATCAAACAGAAAAACAAGGAAAGAATCAATCCGGCTTACACAAAGAAGGTCTGAAGTCATTCCAAAATCTAAGGTTAGAGGGACATTCAGTGTATATAATGATTCCACAAACATTAGGCGGGAGAGGTTAAATCATGGCAAAGAGAAACATCAATAATAACTACAAAGTCTGTAGACAGTGAAACATGGTAGTTACATAGGTCGATTCAGTAAACAGGGAGAAGCGGGTATCAGAAGCATGCTAAAGAGTCAAGTAAAAGACCCTTCTGGAAAGTGTATTTTAGTTCAAAGATTGCAAGAAACCAAATCACATAGAGAAACATAAGTTAAAACAAGAAGGACTTTGAATCAAGTCGAGCAACTTCACATAGATGAAGTAGTTTTCAGAAGCTCGAATAAGTCCAAAAGAGTTAGGGCTTTGAAATCAAATGCATTTAGAGATGATAACCAAACAAATCACACATCAAACAACCTCGGAACTCGAATGAACCCCAAACCATAAGTCTTTTGCCATCAATCGAGTGTAGAGGTGAAAGATAACTAATCAGCAAACACTATTATGAAAACATTCAGAAACCTCAAAAGAAACTAAGATTCTTGACATGCAAGTTTTAGAATGACATAAAGAAATACTGTAAAGGGGAAACACAAAAACACAGTAAAAGTACAACATAATAAACAGGTAGAAGAACAACATAAGAAATATCATAGAACATGTTAAAATTCAGAAAAGCTTTGAAATAACTTAGCGAAACCATAAATCTGAAAAGATGGAGGTTTTAAAGCTGAGTTTTGTAGGAAACTCGAGAAAATGTTTAAGAAGATTGGAGAACACAGATCTACAACGGATCTAAAAAAATCGGAAGAACCTCGAAGGTTATGGTTTCAGAAGAACCCCAAATAGTGATATAGGCTTGGAAAGTCATGATCTAAGCAGGAGATATCAAGACCAGGCTTGAACAGCCATGGCTGGTCGGAGCAAGGTCGAACACAACCAAAGAACTTGAATCAAACAAGGTCTGGGCCAAGCTTCTTCAAGGTTTGTCCTTGAAACCATGGTAATCAGGCGTGTAGGAGTCACGTGACTTAGATACGCCTATCAATGGCTTTTGAAGCCATGGATTTGGACGGTTTTAGGTGATGATAGAAGGTGGCGGCTAGGGTTTCTGAGAGAATTTGAGAGAGAATTAGGAGATTGGGCGGGGGGTTCAAGGGAGGCTATAGATGGGAAATTATTAGGGTTATGGGGTGATTGGTATTAAAAAGGGAAAGGGAAATGGGGACCGTTCATTTGGGAGATCAATGGTTGAGATTAGGAAGGGTAGGTGATAAACAGGTTTGGGTCAGTTTGAATGGGGCTTGGGTCAGGGTAATTGGGTCTGAGATTGGGTTTAATTGGGGGTTAATTTAGGTCTATAATTGAAATAAGCAGGGCTAGTATTTAAATAGCTAATATTCCTTTGTTTGATTTTATAAATATAGTAAAAATAATTTTAAAAGAAAATAAAAAGAACTAATCAAATTGATGATACATAAATATTAATCAAAAATACTAATTTTTCAATTATAAAATACTATGAATCGTAAAATATGCTATAATTGCAATTTAGCTTTAAAAATATCAAACAGATTTGTAAAATATACAAAAATCATCTTAATTATATTTTGATGTAAATATGAGAATAAAATAAGTTATTCACCAAAATGATAATTTTGGAAATAATTATTGGATTTTTGTACTGTTGATAGACCATAAATTGATTTTGAAAATCCTTAAAAATTGAAAAAATACCAAAACACTTGGGTACGCTTATATATGCATATATGTGTTATTTTGAAGGTATTTTGTACACAAAAAATATAAAAAAATTGGATATCAACAATCATATCCTTTACTACCCGATTACCCTCCCCGTAGTCATTGTTACCTAAGCGCTCTATCCAGTACAATCCTTATGCGTGCATTATCTGTCCCTTGCATGTGAGCTTGGAGGTGTTTGTGACCTTTATATAAGGAAGTTTAGACTCACCTAGGTTGTTTTAAGAGGATAAAACTAAGCGACAAATAAAAAGTCAAGCAGGACTAACACATAAAGATGAAATTAAGGACTAATATTTACCTCCACAATTAGACAAACAATTGCATGCCTTAAACAAATAATTTTAAGTGATTTAAATTCCGATAGCAGGATATGTAGATTTGTCACGACCCGGAATTCCTACCCTCAGGAGTTATGATGGCGCCTACTAATGTGAGCTAGGCAAATCAATTATGTAAACAATTTATTTGTTTTACCCATTTTATATTCATTATCAATTGTGAAGTAATAGCATTTAAATAGTGGAATTTAACATAAGCAGAAGAAAAGGCAATAGGCTAGCTGAATATGAATCCAATACAACTATTTGAGTCCCGGCTAACCAGAACTGATGTCACAGATTCACAAACGGTCTAAGAATACTACAAATAAAGGTCTGAAAGAAATAAATACAACATTGTCTCTGGAAATACATGAATCAAACAGGAATAGTAGATAGAAGGAGACACAAAGGCCTGCGGACGCCTGCAGGACTACCTCGGATTGCCTGATGAACAAGAATTTGCAATCCCACTGCGGTTCGAAGTCTACAACACTAGGGTCTGCGCAAAAGAGTGCAGAGTGTAGTATCAGCACAATCGACCCCATGTGCGGGTAACTGCCTTGCCTAACCTCGGAAAAGTAGTTAAGAGGCTAGGACAAGACTATCAAATAAACCTGTGCAATTTAACTATATACAGCAGAAAAGAAGTACAGAAGGAAACATTCATATACAGTCAAGTATGGGGGGAAAATTCTGCGGGGAAACATCGAATAGTAATAAAAGAGCAACAAATAAATAAGAGGATAACCACAGTTCAATTGAAAATAGGAAAGGAAAATCATGTTGCAGGGCACAACAATTATCAACAAGAAATCATCATTATAGTGTAGAGAAACCATAACACAGTTATCAATAAAAATTAGGAAATCTTGAAGCCCCGTGAAAATTTCCACTCAAAAACCCGAATCTCATAGTCCCTAGTTAGGGTCAGGTGATAGAAACTCGGTTCGGATCCTCTGAGCTGATCTATGCATTTAAAAATCAAGAATCAAAGTTTTTCAAAAAGTGAAAATATGCGGTCGCATACCAGGTATGCGGATCAGATTTCTGCCGCAGAGTGAGTCAGTATGTTAGCTAAATTGAGATTAAAGATGTGGCCTATTATGTGATCTCATAACCAATATGCAGATCACATAGTCATCATATAATTTCCTTGAGATTTTGTGAAGGTCAGGTCTTTGGTGCATTATGCGACCGCAGAACGGGTATGTGATAACTTTGAATTGTACATGTTTCATACCCTTTCTTACCTGAGCTTTGTGCATTAATTGCTCTAAATCAGTCTTGAATTACTTACAAGTCGCGCTTGATTGTAGGTTTAGGCGACTAGATGGTAAATATCACAAATCGGCTCAAAAAGGAGTGAAATCTGACAAGCGTCAAAAGATGATTGAAAGTGGGAAATAGGTGACATGCACGGGCCACACTATTTTAATGTGCAGCCACGCAGGAAAGTTCTAAAAACTGCAAAGTTCAAGCCTGACTTGCGCGGTCCGCACTGCTTTTCCATGGGGCCGCGCAGGAAACTTCAGAGAACCATCAAAAGTGAAGAAGATCCACGCGGTCCGCACTGATGAGTGATCAGAGGCTCAGCAATTCAAGGCAAAGTCCCACGTGGGAGCACACCAAAGCAGTGCTGTCCACGTGAGTAAAAGTTTAGAGAGTCAACAATTGGACAAGTTCAATTGTGCGGCCGCGCACCATTTCTACGCAGTCCGCATGACTTAACTTGTGAGGTCGCGCACCATTTCCATGCGGTACGCATGATTCAACCTATGCAGTCGCATGGCATTTCTATGTGGTTCGCATCCCCAAATCCAGAAACACAGATCTGAAGACCATTTGCTACGCGACTGCATGTCATTTCAATGGGTCCGCGCCAGACCCTCGGGGGTATTTTATCCGGTTTTTCCTCTGTAGTATAAATTAATCATTTTACTTTTTTAGGTGAAGTTTTGTAATCTGTTTTAGCAGTTGAGCACGAGACACTTCGTATTATCCTACTTTAGGCAATTTTCTCTTGTAATTAACGTGGATTCAAGTAGATTATGCTTGTAGTTAATGATTATGCTAATTTTTCTAGTATTTGTTCTATCTCTACTTCTTCCATGTCTAGCTAAACCCATTAGCTAGGGTTAGGACTCAACCTTAGTGTGGGTAATTAATGGATATTTTTGCTAAACACTTGGATGATGTTGGGTGTTTGGTATTTGGGTTGATTGTATGTTTTTACTTAGATTTTGGTGGTTGCAAACACTAAGTCTAGCTTAGTGGTTCTTGACTCTTCTTGAGAAAGAGAGTCTATGACCTCACAATTAACCTAACAAGGATTTGGGATGGACCCATGAAAATGGTAGTCCCAAGTAACGGGTTAAACCTCGAGAGAGTAACTACCCCACTTGAACCTTAAAGTTGCTTGGGCAAATTAGCCTACCCAATTGGTCTCGAGAGAGTCAATTGTGCAAAATCACTCTCTCTACCGAGAGGTGTGAGAGTGAGTGCGAAAGTGCAACGGTTATCCATATTCTCCTTAATTATCATCATTGTATTAGAATTCTATACTCATTAATTAGTCACCTAGGTGAGTGCTACGACCCTGGTACTTTTCTCTTATAGCATACAACTAGCATCATTTCTTAGCATAATTTAGTTTACAATTGTTGTTGATAAATTTAGTTGTTAAACAAAAAAAAGCCAAAAATAATAGAAGATCAAATAGAAGCTAAAACGCACTTCTAGGCTTAGCAAATACTCAGCTCCAATTTGAAGCTCTCTGTGGAAAAAATCGACCCCAATACCATTATTGGGTTTTAAGTAGTCACGCCCACTCTTTCTTAGGATTGATTCCGCTCCGATCGGTATGCAGACCGCATTTCCGTCGCATACCCAAATAGAATGTTCTGAATTTTGGAGCCTTTTTTTGGTCCAATCTGCGGCTCGCATTTCCATATTGTGATTGCTGATCCAACTCAGTGCTCCAATTTTCTTTTTTTTTAACCCGACCCCCTATCGTTATATTCGGTGTTATAGCTCATTTTGAGCATTTTTCTGGGCATTTAGAAAGTGAGAAAGAGGGGTCTTAGAGAACCCATAAAATTACTCCATAAAACCTTGCTAAATCCTTGAAGATAATCAAGTGAAGTCACCTAAATCTTCATCCCAAGAGGTAACGCTTCATCATCTGAGTTCTTATTTTTACACTCAGCTAAGGGGGTCACTAGTGAGGAAATTCATGGGTATAAGAATTGATTTCCTTGCATACATATAAAAACTTAGGGGATTAGAAGATCGTAAACTAAAAAGGAAGCAATTGGGGGATAAAATGACAGAGAATTCTCTTGAAAAGGGGCTTAAGATCATAATGCACCATTAATGTTCGATATTATGCTCGAACCAAATAGAATCTCAAACTCATCTCTAATTCCCGAATTAATTTGTAATTTTTACATAATAGATCGAGGTGATAAGGATTTCAAAAATTTGTCGAGAGTAAGGAAAGCTATATTGAGGTATGTATGGACAAAACCACCTTTTATTTGAAATTGGGCTCCGTTGGTGTTTACGAAAGTGTGGTAAGATTTGAATTGGTTAATGTATTGATTGTTATGGTGCATTAATTGATTTGCAATTATCTACACATATACATGAAGGATGTGCCTCAATGTGAGTAGTGTACCGTTCTTGATAATTAGAGAAGTGTGAAGAATACAATTATGTGTTGAAATTCTTAGGCTATAAGCCAAGATTGAAGCTGAGAATTATTCATGCTAGCTACGTGCTCACCTACATGTTCTTGAAACTTGAATTACTTTTGTGTATGCCTATGATCACAACTTGCAACATCAATATTGAAAATGGAAATTGATGTGATAATGGTGGCCCTAAGTGCCAAGGAATTGATATGATATATGTGAAATAAAGACTCAGATGTGATGATTAATGAGAAAGGAACAACGCCTAGGTAAGATGGCATCGTCGATTGGGTCGTGATGGGATACCATGCCGCATACATGGTGGAAATGTGCTGATATTGAATTTCGGATAAGGGAAATAAAATGGTGATTGAGATATATGCCTCTAATGAGGCAACCTAGCCGATCGGGTCGTAATCTGACTCCGCATAAGATAGTGGTGGTATCGAGAATAGTGATGAGCATATGAAAGAAAGGCCCCGAACTAAGTTATGAAAATTATATGAAAGATTGTATGATTTGCATATTTGATTCACTCATGAATTTGCTTGTACTTTCTTGATAGTTCTTAATAGTAAAATGGTGTTTAGTTATACATACTAGTACTATTCCTTGTTACTAACGTGCCTTTTTGCCGGGGACTTTACATTTTTAATAAATTTAGGTGGCTCCATAGCGGATAGTGCCGATCGTGTGTAGCGGAGCATCCTTCTTCTCAAAGTCTCGATGAGCTACTTTCTCTTTCAAGAGGTTATATTGTGTATCTTTGTTATTGTGGACTTCCACTTTTGATGTATAGCTGGGGCCTTGTTGCCGGCATTATTATGCTTATCTTTTGTTCCTTAAAGGCTCCGTAGACACATGTGCATGTTATGTACGGTATTTAGGGAGTCTATTAGCTGTGTTGTAATTCTACACCCGTGCTATCCATAAATTGTAACCCTATTAGAATCTTTGAAGCTAACTTATCTACGGTTTAATGTTGAGATATGAAATGAACTAAAGATGTTGAATATACTATCTATCCTTGACTAAACAAATGAAAGTATGGTTTCCTTATCCATATTAAGTTGGGTAGGAAGTGTTTGATAAGGCTTTCTCGTTGGATTCACTGGATAGAGCGCCGGGCGTGCCTCCCGAGTTTGCGGCATGAAAGAAATCAAAGACAAGTGCATGGCATCACCCTTCATGATTTTACTCTCATCCTCACCATAAGAATCTATATATATTGCACGGCATCACCCTTTATAATTTTACACTCATCATCACCATGAAATCAATATAATAGGCACGGAATGGTACATCTTGTGACACGGCATCACCCTTCGTGTTTTACACTCTTTCCTCACAAAACAAATAATGCATGGCATCACTCTTCGTGCTTTAACTCTCTTCCTCACCCAAACAACAATCACAAACAATAGGGCAAGGAAATAAAGGAAATTTGCAATAAGAATTACCAGCAAGGGAGCAACAAATCAACAATTAAATCCCGAAAAGGGAACAACATCAATAATATCCACATCCCTGCAAGTGAGATAACAAATTAATCAACAATAGCCCGGAAAGGGTGTCTTCTCTTTCTCATTTTTACTTTACAATTCACTTCACAACTAGAGCCAATGCTGTAGAGGTTCAATTATCACTTATACCTTCACAAGCCATTTCACAACATGAGCCAATGCTCTAAAAGTTCAATTGTCACTTATACTTTCACAATCCGTTATACAACTTGAGCCAACGCTCCTCAATGTTCATAGATCACAATTCTTTTCACAAACTTTATACAACAATTAGAAATCTTCTACAATGCATGAATAATACAATGAAATCATGAAAATCACAATATAAGACTCACGGTCATACTTGACACCAACGTATAGATACTCGTCACTATGCCTATACATCATACTCAACATACCACATAGAAAATATGACTCAACTCCTAATCCCTCAAGCTAAGGTTAGACCAAACACTTACATCGATGCCACGAACACAATTTACGATTCAATTACAGCTCTACCCCTTGATTCCACCACCAATTCGCTCATAACTAGTCACAAGTTACTTAATTACATTAATAAAAGCTAAATAAATCAATTTGAATGCATGAAAATGGAATTTTTAAAGATTTACCCCAAAAGTCAAAATCACCCCCGAGCCCACTTGGTCAAAATCCAAGGTTCGAACCAAAACTCGATTACTTATTCCCCCACTAACTAAAATAAATAATTTATTTTAAAATCGGACCTCAAATCGAGGTTCAAATCCCCAATTTTTTTTTGAAAAACCTAGGTTCTACCCAAAACACCCAATTTTCCCCATGAAAATCATTAATTTTGTGTTGAAATCATATTAAAAAATGTTAAGGAGTGAAGAAAATGAGTTAGAAATCACTTACCAACGTTTTGGAGAAGAAATATTGTTTGAAAAAATTGTATCTTATGTTTTAAGGGTTCTGAAAAATGAAAAACTACTGAAAATTCCGTGTCAATATACTATTCTCAGATGCACAGTGCGGATCGCACAAAATCAACTGAGGCCGCATAGCAGTACTTGTGTTCTGCGGTGAGAGGCTTTAGTATTTTGGCCATAACTTTCTCTAAAGATGTCCAAATGCCTACTATAATATATTTTTAAAAACTAGATTCAAAGATTTACAACTTTTGTTTTGAATCATCCACAAATTTCTTTTAGATCAAAAGTTATGAGCTTCCGAAGTCGGACCAGTAAATCTGTGTGGAACACACAAAATCAACTACGGTTGCACAGTCATCAGTACGGACAGCACAAAACAACTGCGGTCAGCATGGTGGGTTCAGAGGTTTGCACTTCTCTGAACCAATAACATCCATATTTTTAAGCCTAAGACATCCCGGGACCTACCCGAAACTCACCCGAGCCCTTTGGAACTCCAACCAAGTGCACACAAAATCTCAAAAATATCCTACGGACTTATTTGTTCAATCAATTCACCAAAATAACATCATGAACATCGTATTAAACCACAAGATCAATAAAATTTCTCAAAACTCCTTTAAACATCAAATTTCTCAATTAAGGTCCGAATCACGTTAAACAGACTCCGTTTCTTACTAATCTTCAAAGAGTTATTCAAAATTACATATAAGACTGTACCGGGCACCGAAATCGAGATACGGGCCCGATACCACATATTCTAATCAAAATTTATTTCAAAATTCCTTTAGACAATCTCAAAAAATAATTTTCTTCAAAAAATTATTTCACGGGCTTGGGACCTCGGAATTCGCTTCCGGTCATACACCTAACCCCCATATTTTCATACGGATCCTCCAGGACCGTTAAATTACGGGTACGGATCGATTTACCTAAAACGTTGACCGAAGTTAAATTTATTTATTTATAATAAAACATTATTATTTTTTATATTTAAGATTTTTGCCTACGCACTTGGACTGTGCATGCAAATCGAGGTGATGCTAAGAGAGGTTTTTAAGGCCTCGGAATGTAAAATTTTATTGCAACACAAGTGTTGACCTTTTGGGTCATTACAAGATAAGCACAACATATGCATCAGTTTTGTTAAAGCGAGGCAGTAAATACCTAATCAGTTTGCCTATTGATTTTATTACCTCCTGAATTTGGGAAGTTTCAAGCAGCAGGAAAATAGCACTTTTAAATTCCAGAACTCAATCAACCTACAAGATTGCCTAAGTGAGAATCGGATAGGATATTTTATAAATCGAGTATCTAACCTGTAAACTGATTACTGATTTTATCTTGAACACTATAGGCATGATTTTAAGTGCAGAAGCTGATTCAGAAAGTCTTTGTAAGCATGGCATCTAAACACATAAATGATTTCAATATTATTGACATGGTTTCTAGAATGTAGAACTGACTTTACAACCTTTAGACATGGTATCTAAATGCATAATTCTTATTTGTATGATATCTAAGTGCAGAAGTGATTTAAAGCTTTATGGGAGTGATTTTGAAAATGTGGAACTGCGTTTGAAACTTTGCATGCACGTATTTAAATGTAGAAAATTAATTTGACAACCCTATAGGCATGGTATCTAAATGCAGTACCGTGAATCTTGAAACGATATTCAGAATTATTCCGGTCCTATAGGCATGACATCTAAAAGTGGACCGGAACATATTGAACAATTCAAATCTTATAGACATGTTATCTAATGCATGTAGTAACTAAATATATTTGAACAAAAGAATACTCAATAGTCATGATATCTAATGTGTAGTAGTGAAAACATTTGAGAGAACAACACCGAAAGCAGGATTTCTGCCATGATCCCATGCAAACATTAAACTAGGTCCAATTTTCCTAATTCACTACTACCCCATCATTATTACAAATAACTATTACAGACTATAGTCAAATGAATAAATTACAAAGTGTATAACTATATGAGGCCTACAACATGCCCAATACATCCAGATAACTCAATCCTTCAAACCATATGCTCCAAAGCTCAGAGATATACAGTAACCATTGGCAAAGTACCAAGAACCTAAATATCTAGTGTGTTAGAGTTCTCAAGGGCTTCGAGAACCCAGGACAGTGCTCATACAAGAGAACAAATGTTCAGAAGCAAATTTTTAAAGCATTGAAAACCATCCCCAATATATCAGAGTTCATAGGAGTCTTATGGACCCTAATTAGTGCTCACATTTGGGGTGGTAAAACCCTAGTTAACTAAGACTGGGAGTTAAAAAATAATATGTGAAAATGGGAGACATTTTTGTTTAAAAAACAGTTTGGATTTCAGAAGTGCATAGAAGTCGATTCCCAGATTACAAGAAACATAAGCAGCACATATTTAGCAGAAGGAGTTCAACCATAAACTCCAACAATCACAATAGACGGGATAGAGTAACGGTTAGGTTGAACAATGTTTCATATGGCTTTGATCCATTATTACTAGGTGAACATATAGGCATACATTAATCAGAGAACAACATGTCGGGGATCAAATTACTAATCAGGCAATCACACAGAAGGGTAGCAAAAGTTGAGCGTATTGAAATCATGAGTTAATTAGGAGTTTGTTAAGGGATGCACAGTTAAAACAAGACAGAACTCATGCTAGTTGGGAAACAAATAGATATATGTCTAACAGACATGCTAAAAACAAGAAGTAGGCATGCCGATTAAAAGTAATAAACATGAAGCCCAAAAGTCTAATTACATAAAGTAGTTATGTTGGTTAAGATTAATAAACATGAAGCACATAGGTCTAAGTATATCATATTGAATGATGGTTGAAGTGAAGACATACCAGTAAAGAAATAGCAAACAGGAAGTTGAAACGTTTGCAAGATCCAATAGTCTAGCCTTGGCTTTCAGCCGGCTAGACAATGTAAGTAATAGAAGGATTGAATGAGCGCAAGAGCTTTTTTGTGCGTGTGTGTTTCTTTATGAGTGTTTGAGTAAGTGTGTCTCTTGAAAATCAGAACAAGAAGGTTTTTATAGCATGCCAATAGGATAAGTCACAAGGTAATGAATCAATCACATATACATTGTTAGAATATACGCTTAACGCTAGAGGGGGGATAAATAGCGTTATAATAAAAAACAATATAAACTTGCGGAATTAAAAATTGCAGGATTGAAATAAGTGCGGTAAGTGAATAATAAGGAACGAACGCACCGAAATTATCCTGGTTCACCACAACCTGTGGCTAGTCCAGTCCCCGAGAGACTCTCTCGAGATTCCACTAACTTCGTTAAGCTTACGGGTGCTAAACAAACCGTTACAAACTGAGAACTTGAGTCACACAAGCCTCAACAACCTTTGCTCGAAGATACCACACTTCAAGACTTCAACCGAAGGAATGAAAACGTTCCTTCTTACAACCACAAGGGATTAACACTTCCCTTCAGGTGTATACAAACACTTAGCACTCAAGACATGACTCTCTTTAAGAGTAGATATGAGTAAAATAAATACGCTCAAGAACACCAACAACTTTCCTCAAGAGTTTGGCTCTCAAAAACTTATGAAATGAATATAAAATGATGTATATGAGAGTATGCAAGCTTTAGCAAGAATATGATCAGTTGTTGTTCATAGAAGACTGATTTTGAGTTGTATTTATAGTGTTCAAAACCCCCACAACCGTTGCCTAATTGCCAATCAAGAATTGCTGATTTTGTGCTAAGATAATTGATTATCTGATTTGCATAATCGATTATTTTCCAATCGTTCAAAAATCATTCCCAGATTTTAAGCAGAATAATCGATTACCTGACAACGTTCAAAAAATCATATTCAGATTTTACTTAGCATAATCGATTATCAAATTGTGTATAATCAATTATCTTTCAGAGTTTAAAAATACTTTGGCAACGGTCATTTGCATAATCGATTATGCTATAAGGATAATCGATTATCTTTTATATTTTGAAAACTTCGGACTACACTGTCTTAACATAATCGATTATCATAAAGTACATAATCGATTATTTTACAGTCTTGTAAAATTTGATAGACACTGCCTCAACATAATCGATTATCATAATGTGCATAATCGATTATTTTATAGCTTTGAAAAATCTGATGGACACTGCCTCAACATAATCGATTATCATAAGGTACATAATCGATTATCTTGTAGCTTTGAAAAATCTAATGTACACTACCTTAACATAATCGATTATCATAAGGTACATAATCGATTATTGTTCAGCTTTGTAAATCTGGTGTACATTGTCTTAACATAATCGATTATCATAAAGTACATAATCGATTATCTTTGTCCAGATTTGAGAGGCATGTTTAAAAATCATTTTGGCTAAAATAAAATGTTTGAAAATCATTTTGCTTTAAATTAAATATGCATGATTTGATAAAAATGATTTTACGAGAGAAGCCAAGTCTTGAGTCAATTGTCGGATCGAGATCACAATTAAAGAACGACTCATGTATAACTTTATTTCTTTGCTTGATCATGATCTTTGTTCGTCTTGTGCTTGAACCTCGTTATGTGTCAATTGCACGCTTGTGCTTGGACCTCGTCATATGTCAATTGCGCGTCGTTTGTCATTTATCAAAACGTACAAATATGAACACACGTTTAGTATGTATTGAGAACGTGTTTCAACATACATAAGGTATGAAAATCAAGTAGTAATCTGTCGGGGATCAATTAAAAGGACATAATCAAATAAGTACCACTTAATTTAAGGAAAAATCTCATCCAAAATCAATCCGTAATTGAGAGCAAGGTTAATAAGGTAAGAAATAATTTTCAGAATAAATTGGGAATCAGTACACACAATCAAGCCAATAATACGGATACATAAATAGGATAAAGGAAAATAAAACTTAAATAAGGAAATATGGGTACTAAATTCAAACCCTAATTTAGATAAGTAAATCAAATAATAAATTAATTGACAGAGTTAAGGGTAACGGGCAAAAGACAATAGGATGAATAGTCAAAGAATCAGAATCCTAGAATATGTCAAAGGCATACAGATGAAACTCAAAAGAATCGGTCGAAATAGTAAAGAAGAAAACCATAGTTGAAAGCATTTAAATATCTAAGCATTTTCATAAAAAATCTTAGGGATCAAAACCCTAGGTAAAAGAACATAGTCATGAGAATCAGTTGAACAAGCAAAGAAATTAGGGTTAAACACTAAATTTGGTATTTTTAAGGAACTTAAAGGGGTGAAACCCTAGTTTTAGAGATAGACAAAAAAAAGCGGTGAATAATAAGAAACACATAAAAAAATTTAAGATAAATAACAAAATAAACTTAAATCTATCTCAGATCTACACGGATCTGAATGGATTCAAGCAGTAAGAGACTAGGGTTTCAAGAGAATGACAGAGATGAAAGAAAATCTGGTTTGGAACCAGAGATTCGAGCCATAAACACAAGATAATAGTATTCACAAGCGGGGATGACCGTAGGAAGATTCATAAATGGTTTCGAACAAATCTGGGTTGGATCTCTTCGAGATTCTTTCCTAAAACAACAAAATCGAACAACCAGAAGAGGTAAGAGGCGGCAAGGGCCTGAAATCACAGAGGAACCCCATGGAACGGGTAAAAATCGAAGGGGTTTGGGGAAATTTTGGGGTGACGGCGGCAGGGTTAGGGATAGTTTCAGAGAGAACGGAGAAGAATAGGGAAACAGGGGCAGCATGTTTAGACAAATGACTAGGGTTGGGGGTCGTTAGATTAAAAAGAAAAGGGAAAATGTGGACCATTGATCTTAGAGATCAACGGCCTCGATTAGAAGGAGTTCTGGGTCGGGTTAGATAGGGAATTGGGATGGGGCGGATTGTTTAATTTGAATTGGGCTGGGGATCCTAGTTTAAGCATAATTAAAGAGGCTATTTATTAATATCCATATTTCTTAATAAAATAATTTGTAAAAACAGCTAATTAAATAATAAAAATAATTTTGTGCATGAAGGTGATCTAAAATAATTACTTAACATTATTAAAATATTAAAATTAATTTTCTGTATAGATAATGTAGTTATACATATGTATGGGCTATTACTGCAAAATATGCAATTATAGTCTTAAAAATACAAATGTAATTGCAAAAATGCAATTAAAATATTTGAATACTTATATGACCATAATGATGAATATAGATGATTAAATCATCGTAAAGTAATATGAGGGATAATTATTGAATATTTATATAATTAAAATACAAAATAAATTAATTTATGGCCTTTAAAAATTATAGAAAAATTATAAAAATATTTGTTGTATGTTTGTAAATGCATATACAATATTTTTAAATTATGTATGCATACTTAAAAATATATGAGGAAAAAATTGGGTATCAATAGTTGGGGTTTGAATGAATTTAGCATTTTTGGTACGTAGAGCGCGCGCCCCCCCCCCCCCCCCCCCCCCACACACACACACACACACACACATATATATATATATATATATATATATATATATATATATTTACTTCATAATTTGAGAGATAGTTTGGTATGATGTATTAGGAAAAAATAATATATGTATTAACTTTGATATTATTAATTCCTTATTTGGCAGTATTTTTCAACCTATTTGGTATTATCATATGCATAACTAATACATAACAAACTACGGCACTAGCAATATCATAATTTTTAATACTTGGATAAGTATGTATACACCCCTACGTAATTCACCAAACTAAAAAGTGGATAAAAAGTAATTTCAACATTGTTTAACCAAAAAATAAGATATTCGGTCAAAACTTATTTTTAAAAGAACACAGGTTACTGATAATCAAATAAAGGAATAATTGTGTAGTGAGAAAGGAAAAATTCGAATAAGAAGTAGCTAGGTAAGCAATATAAAGCAACGTAAATAAGTATATTTGTCCACAAAAATGTTATTTCTCTCCCTTTTATAGTCCTTTCTAAGTACAACGTTTCTTTCCTCTTTTAATTAAGTCATAATGACTAATTATTTATTAATAAAATATTTTAATTGGCAATCGTAACAGTTCCATGAAGATTCTGTAACGTATGCTGGTTAACTGAAGGTTAACGAATTTGTACTTTTTGCTGTCTTGGTTCATTCCACCGGTATCTATTCAAATTATGAAGAGACTCAAGTGACCGTTCCTTCTTGTCCTCTAGACTCTTTGCTTGTACCTATTAAGACTCGCGTCTCTTTAAGTACTTTTTGCCAACCGTCACTTTTCTTATAATCCACATATCTTAATATGTCAGCCACATAATTAATTCCAAGTGTAGTATTGATTTTTCCAATACAAGCATAATTAATCTCACCATTACTAACACATCATATTCAATACTATTCTTATACATCCTACAATGACCCCCAAAATTATAATATTTTTAGTGCGAATTCATAACAGCAACAACAACTACCCAGTATAATCCCACAAAGTGAGGTCTGGGAAGGGTAATATGTACACAGGCCTTACCCCTACCTAAAAAGGCAGAGAAACTATTTTCAATCGACCCTCGGCTCAAAAAGAGGAAAATAAAAACAAAAATAAAAACAAAAAATAAGAGAGCATTAGTAAAAATAAACCATAAACCATTTTATTAAAATGGCATGCAGTAATAATGATCTAAACATAAACTATAAATAGATAAATAAAATGGCATGTTGTAATATCGACCAGAAACTACCATGAGGGGGCACAATACAATACACAAATCATCTATAGAGTGCCCTACCAACCCCCCAGCCCCGAGAAAGAAGTATGAAAAATACTAGGAGCCCCTAACCTACAACCCTGATACTAGACCTCCAGACTCTCCTATCAAGAGCCATGTCCTCGGAAATTCGCATTCTAGCCATGTTCTACCTGATCACCTCTCCCCAATACCTCTTGGGCCTCCCTCTGCCTCGACTCGCGCCAACCACCGCCAGCCGCTCACAACTTCTCACTGGGGCATCGGGACTTCTCCTCCGCAGATGCCCGAACCATCTGAGCCTCGCTTCCCGTATCTTCTCATCCACCGGGGACACCCCCACCTTTTCCCGAATTACCTCATTCTTAATCTTATCTAACCTGGTGAGCCGGCACATCCACCTGAGCATCCTCATCTCCGCAAACTTCATTAGTGTGAATTCATCAAGTTTAAATTATCTACAAATTCAGAATGCTACAAAAATCGTATGACCTTATTAATTGAACATTAATGTTGAGTTTAAATGTAACTTATATTTTTCCATACATAAGTTACATACACTACTAATCTATTATAGTATAAATTATCTTCACTTTTCCTCTTTTGTAATGTATGCTGTGTATTTCTGTTTTTTTCTGTTCTGTAGTTTCTTTTTTCTCATTTTAAAAGAGCTATATTTCCTATTTACCCTTTTTATATGCGTGATGTCAAATTGACACTACATACGTAAAAGCAACAATTAAATGAGTTTATTATATTACCATATTGAGGTGCTTTATTAAAAGAAAGAAGTCTTAGTAGAAAAAACGATTTCCCGAACTAAGCAAGTTTGACGTGTCAATTTGAGTATTAAGCCAAAACAAAATATCATTTGAACACATAACAATTTGCAATTCTATTTCAAACAGAGAAAAAAAACTCATTTTTTTGCCTATGGAAAAGGTGATTGCAAAATTTTAATTTGACAAGACCGAAAGTCATATATTAACTCTAAGGATTAATAAAAAAAAGTAAAAATACTGGGGTCACATTGTCTATAAAAAAGTCATAAGTTTCATTTTATAGTCCTGTTGGATAAGATAAATCGATGGTCTATTATGGTAGGAGTATTCAAGATACAAATGTTGCCTGTTACATTTACTCGATTCAGATATTTATAGTAAATCAATAGGTGTATATATTACATATATTTGTTGGTGATGTGGATGCTGAAATGTGGAAGCATCCACTAAGATATATGTTAGGATAGACTGTTTGCATTATCTTTTTGGAGTGTGATTTTTTTCCAAATCTTACGTGAACATGAATACTTTGTGAAATTGGGCTACCATCTTTATTTGTTTGAGGCATATTAGACGAACAACCTTGCCTTTAAAGTATGAATGTGGCGAATATTCTTGTTCTCTACTTATTACGGTCGATGGCGGAGCCAAAATTTTATTAAGGGGAATGAAAAGATAAGCACACTAATAATCCAAAGAGATTTTGAGGGTGTTTGGCTAAGCTTATAAGCTGGCCATATTGGCTTATAAGCACTTTTTGACTTAGCTACGCATTTGGTAAAATTAAAAGTACTTATAAGTTATGTGCTTATAATCCAAAAATAAGCCATAAGTTGGTCTCCCCTAGCTTATCAAATTTGAGCTTATAAGCACTTTAGGTTTGACCAAAATATTACTATTTTATCGCTAAAATACTTCTTTTTAAGACAAAACTCTTTATATACTCAGTTCTTCAGCTGCTTATTATTAATTTTAGCAGTTTTATCCAAACACGTAACTGCTTATTTTTTAAATCAGCTCCAGCATTTAAAAGTGCTTTTCAACACCTAATGCTTATCAGCTACTCTAAATTAGCTAAGCCAAACAGGCTCTTTGACACCTACTTTTTTATACATAAAAAATTATTTTGAATTTGTATGTATAGTATAATTTTCTGTAAAAGGAATTTAGATTAATCCCTTGCATTCCTAGCTCAGCCTCTAATTGAGTTGTTAGACCAATGTGACATTTCTTTTTACCGATGCGAAAGAGGAAAGGGTATGAACCAAACACAAGTGAATGGCTCAAAATTAAGCCACAACATTAAACTATTCATATGTTAAATTAGATATAAAATAAAATGTTTGAAATGTTTACAATTTCTCTCTCACCACGTACCATGTATCTACCACTACTATGTGGCAATTATTGATATAGATTGAGACCATACAACAATTTTCCTTGAATGTTTACTACTATTGTTCACTAGTGTTAATGTACCTTGTGCATTAATTCATAGGGTTTGGAATTGACACTAGTTGGACTTTGGCATTGTGTCTTCACAAAAAACAAAAAATATGTGGACGTTTCTTTTTTAGTGGGCCTTACGCAATTTTGGAATATTTATATTCCGAAAAATTAAATTGAAAAATTAAAATTTAAAATATATTAGCTAATTTCTAAATAATAATCTTTTATAGTAGCTATCTATCGTTATCTCATAATGAAAAATTTCTAATAAGGAGCGCTTCTCTTTATTAGTCTTTAGTCGGTGTTACGCAGCTATAATTCTTAGTCGAGAGATCCAAATGAGAATACCAAACACGTCGTAAAAAACAAAAAAGAAATTATCTTGCATAAATTCCTTGAAAAATTTCTAATAAGGAGCGCTTCCTTTATTAGTCTTTAGTCGGTGTTACGCGGCTAGAATTCTTAGTCGAGAGATCCAATGAGAATACCAAACATGTCGTAAAAAACAAAAAAGAAATTATCTTGCATAAATTCCTCGTTAATTGGTCAACTGGGTCATCAATGAGTGAATTCAGATAAGCCAAATCCAAGAATAAATATTTTAATTTTTTTTTTTGGTAATTAAGGTTTTTTCATTAATCACCAATGAGGTAACATTACAAAACCACAGTCAAGCTTCAACTCAGCTGACTGTCTGGGAGCTAACATACTGACTACACTTACTATCCTAACTGCCTAACTCTACTATATTCTAAGGTGTTCCAATTGTTGTCTAATTCTAGGGGTGCCTCTAACATTACAATTAATCACTATGTCTCTCAGTAAAGCAGTATTACATCGAAAAACCTTATTGAAAACTCTTACATTCATTTCCAGCCATATAGCATATGCAACTTCAGTTGTAACCATTTTAAAAATGGTTGCATGACAGGTTCGCCCCTTGACTTTGCTAATCAACCATTGCATTTTGTGGTTCCAATCAATACTAGGTAGGTATTGTTCCTGCAGCCAGTTCATTACTCTTCCCCATAGGTCCACAGAATAAATATTCTAATTGATCGGACAATATTTAGTTGAAGCTAAAAAGAGTATTTATAGGATTCCCAAATATTTTGTTTAACTTTAACTTCAAAACTTTTTTGTAAAATTAATTTCAATCAAATATTTCCCAACCGCATCACCACTACTCTTCTTTTCTTTTTCTTTTTTTGGCTTTCCCTCTTTGCGTATTTTTTTCCTTCCTTTTTTAGTTCTCAAACATAACATTCAAAAGAAGTCCTCATCTGAAATATCACAAGCTGTACATACTGCCATTTTCTCTAATGGGGGCCACAAAAGTATTCAAATGTCTAACAAATGTTGGTGACCAAAGTAAGACAAGATCAATATTTACTGACACGTTTGTTATTGTACGAAAACCTAAAGTTCCAGGGAATTATATTTTGAAAGCTCCAACTCTTTAACTAATACGTGCTACAAAATTGGAACTTTTTTTTTTTGGTTTTTGTGATCTCAAAAATAGAAACGAGACTCAAAATAGGAGAGTAAAACCATTGACTTAAATTTCTAACATAAACCCAGTAAAATCTTACAAGTGAGATTTGGTAGGGTAATGTGTACGCAGATCTTACCTGTACCCTATGAAAATAGAGAGACTATTTTTGATAAACTCTCAACTCAAAAACATAGAAAAGAAAGTAATAAACAAATATTAGCTCCAACGAGATAATAGAACACCAGAAGCAAATGGCACAACATACAATAACAAAGATTTAGGAATACGAAAATACCAAAATAGTGTCAATACTACTAGTAAGAATGATACATCGTGTAATAACAAAGAACTAGGTATAGAAAAATATAAGACTAGTACTAATGCCAATGGTAAGACTAGGGGAAACTCTCGATTACCTGCCAATCCACAACCCTAATTCTCGACCTCCACATTTTTTTGTCGAGGATCATATCCTCGACAAGCTGAGGTAATACTATGTCCTACCTAATCACCTCTCCCCAATACTTCTTAGGCATCTCTCTACCCATCCTCTGACCTGCCATGGTCAACCTCTCACACCTCCTAATCGGGGCATCTGTGTCTCTCTACTTCACACGGTCGAACCATCTCAGCCTCGATTTTCGCAACTTATCTTCCACAGGAGCCACACCTACATTGTCCCTAATAACTTTCTTCTTAAATTTATCCTTCCCGGTGTGCCCACGCATCCATCTCAACATCCTCATTTTTGCTGCTTTCATTTTTTGAACATGAGATTTCTTTACTGACCAACACTCGACTCTATACAACATAGTCGGTCTAACTACCACTCTATAGAACTTGCCCTCAAGTCTTGGGTGGTATATTCCTATCATACAAAACACCAAATACGAGCCTCCATTTCATATACCCCGCTCTAATATAATGTGTAACTATATCATTAATCTCCATATTACATTGTATTACAGACCCAAGATATTTAAAATTATCTCTCTTAGGGATGACTTGTATATCGAGTTTACGTCCACTTCTGTTTCATGCGTCCCAACATTGAATTTGTACTCCCAGTATTCTATTTTGTGCTATTCAGGTTGGAGTCTTTGGACTCCAGGGTATTGTCTCCACACTTCCAACCTAGAATTAACACGGTTACTCATTTCGTCAATCAGTATTATGTCAACTGCAAATAATATACACCATGGCACCTTCTATTGGATGTGTCGCATCAGTACATCTATCATCAGGACAAACAAAAATAGGCGAAGAGTTGATCCCTATTTCAACTCCATCACCACTAAAAAAATAATTCGGGTCTACTTCCAAAGTCCTCACCCGAGTATTAGTTATGTCGTATATATTCTTAATCATCCTAATATACGCTACTGGAATCCGCTAACCTCTAAACATATCCATAGAACCTCCAATGTGACTTTGTTGTAGGCTTTTCCTAGGTCAATAAATATCATATGCAAGTCCTTCTTCTTTTCCCTATACTGCTCCATCGATCTCATCACGGGATGAATAACTTATTTAGTTGACCGCCCCGGCATGAATCCGAACCGATTCTCTATAGATACACTCCACCTCACCCTCATCACTACCACCCTCTCCCAAACTTTCATAATGTGATTCACAACCTGATACCCCTATAGTTATATTAGATCTAGCCATCATCCTTATTCTTGTATAACAAAATCATAAAACTCCACCTCCATTCCCCTGGCACCTTTTTCGTCCGAAATATAACATTAAACAGTCTAGTAAGCCACTCAAAACCTATCTGGACCCAATCCTTCCAAAATTCTATCGGGGTCTTGTTTGGCCTAGTCTCCCTATCCCTACCCAACTTTTATATCACATTCACAATCTCCTCAAACCTAACACACCTACAAAATCCAATATTTTTAAAAATAATATAATAATATAAATTTTTTATAAAAGAGCGGATTCTCCTATGCCATGTCAAATTCGCATCGAAAAAAGAGATTTGTCCTCTCCTATAAATAAATCAAATAATAATTATTTCGTAAAATCTCTTCTAATACTAATATCTCATGTTGGCCTTTTGAGTTCTCCAATCCCCCAAGCATGATGTTTCTGTTTCCATCCTCATTCAAGAGTTTATGGAAGTATGCCTTTCACCCGTGCCTAATAAATGCCTCTTTCACTGATACCTTATTTTCCTCGTCTTTGATGCACCTAACTTGGTACATGTCCGAACTATCCCCTATCTAACCTTGGCTAACAGGAACAATTTTTTGTTACTGCCTCTGCGCCAAAGTTCCTCATACAACATTCAAACATTGCAGTATTGGCCATCGTGACCGCTAACTTCGTCTCTTTCTTTGCCTTCTTATAATACTCTCTATTCCGTGCTCTTCTCTTCCTCGTCGTCGCTCTCCCCTAGCTTCGAATATACATCTATCTTGGCTTTGACTTTCCTTTGACATTTCCATTCTACCACCATTTCCTTTTGTGCCGCCATACCCTCCCCCCCCCCCCAAGTAATACTTCGTGACCCTTAACATCTCTCTAGCAGCTTCCTTATAATGAGTTCGCTATCGTGGTCTACATACTACTCGCATGCCCTCTATTTCTCCGAACCCCTATTGCTCCAATTCCTGAACTTTGTCCTTGACTTAAATATCTATCCCAACTAATTAACTTTTTGAAATAAAATTTAAATATTTTTAGAACTGTGTAAGTATTATAGTTTACATAATCTATTGAAAAATATTGTAGTCGTCAAAAAAACTACTCCATTTGACGTGGAGTGCCAATTTCATATAAAATGGATTGAAGAGTTGTTTCAAAATCATATCTTAAAGGGAAAAAATAGTATCTTAGTTCCTCTGGTAGTTCTTTATTCCGATTTTTATTCTCATATATTATTTTATTTTTTTTAGCTTAACTGTCGATTTGTATTGATACCAAAAATATATACAATGTATTCCTATGGTAGTAGTATGGACTCCTACTACTCATTTACACTTCAATTCTAACTACTCAACTCATATATACAATGCTACCTAGTAGTTAATGATCAAAAAAACTAAGGATAGAAGTTGAGCATTTGTAACCCATCCTGCCACCTTTTACACTTCCTATTTCTTGCATGTATTAACATTGCTACTTCTTTGCAACACTGTCCTTCATCAAATGCCTTGTTCTCGAATCTGATCAAATTCCTACTCCTCCACAGCAATGCAACAGTAGTCACAAATGTTGTGGCAGTGATTGCTTGCTTCCACTTCACTTCATTTTCCCAGCATTCAATGGTCCTTGTATGTCCCAACCACAAACAGATTCTCCTCCATATTCTGCTTGTAACATCACATTCAAAATACAAATGCTTGAACTCTTCATCATACTTTTTACAGAATACACACAAGGTTGGTATTTGGATGCCTATAATCTGCAGCCTCTCAATTGTGGGAAGTTTCTGTTGAGCAGCTAACCAGACAGTGAACTTATGTCTAGGAAGAGCAGATGAAACAAGCATTATGTTCCTCCATGCAATCTTAGGGAACTTTGGCAACAGAGTAATATACATTTTATGAATCTGAAATTTTCCTATCTTGCATACACTCTGCAATCTGCTGGTTATATTACCTTGCAACTGAGTATTCCCCAACACCAATGTCCTACTGTCCAATATCTTCTTTACCACCCAAGAGGAGTTGGATGGCACAGCAACTGACTCTATGTTTCTGTTCTTGATATAGTAAGAATGTACCCACCTAACCCATAGACAGTCCTTTTTCTTTGCCAAATCCCAAAGTAATTTTGCTATAGCTGCTTTATTCCATATATCCATTCTCATAATATTGAGACCTCCAGAGGAGATAGGCTGGCATACCTTGTCCCAGGCCACAAGTGCTCTTCTGGATAATGTAGCTTTGCCTGTCCATAGGTATGATCTGCAAATTGCCTCTATAGCCTTCAAGACCTTCGTAGGGATTATAAACACTTGTGCCCAATAAGTCTGCATTCCAAAGATCACTGCCTTGATCAGTTGAGTTCTGCCAGCATAGGATAATAGTTTTGCTGACCAGCAAGTAACACTTGCTGTGATCTTTTCAATGAGTGGCAAGTAATGCTGTATGGCTAGCTTCTTAGAATCCAGAGGGACTCCAAGATATCTGAAGGGAAGATGTCCTTCAGTGAAACCTAGAGCAGCAATAATTTCCTCTCTAGTTCCCTGTGGAATTCCAGCTAAATAGATTGCACTCTTACCAACATTTGCCTGAAGTCCAGAAGCAGCTGAGAATGTAAGAAATATGTTGTGCAGTATCTGAATAGAGACTATGTCAGCCCTACAGAACATTAGCAAGTCATCAGCAAAACATACATGTGATATGTTTAGTTTCCTGCATCTAGGATGGAAATTGAATTTTCCATCCTTATGTAGCTGCTGAAGCAACCTGTTCAAGTATTCCATGGCCAAAACAAATAGATAAGGGGACACGGGGTCCCCTTGCCTTATACCTCTCTTAGCATTGAATGGTCTAGTGAGGCCTCCATTCATTACTAGAGAGTATGAGGCAGATGAGATACAAGCCATTATCCAGTCAGTAAACTTTGCAGGGAACCCCAGTGTAATAAGAACCTGCTTCAGAAAATCCCACTCTATCATAAGCCTTCCTGAGGTCCACTTTTAGAACACATCTAGGTGAAACCCCTTTCCTAGAGTATCCTTTGAATATTTCATGGCTGAGCAGAATGTTATCCATGATACTCCTTCCTTCAATAAAAGCAGATTGGGCAGGTCCAATCAAGTCTCCAATTACACCCTTCATCCTTCTGGTAATAACTTTGGAGATGATTTTATATAGTGTAGTACAGCATGCAATTGGTCTGTAATCCTTCACAGTGATAGGAGTTTTGACCTTTGGCACAAGGGCTATTGCAGTAGTATTAACCATATGTGGCATTTTGCAGGTTTCAAAGAATTCTTTAGTAGCAGAGAATACATCTTCTTGTACTATCTTCCAGCTCTTAGTAAAGAACTCAATGGGAAAACCATCTACTCTTGGTGCCTTATCCCTAGGCATTTCAGTGACAGCTGCATTGATTTCCTCCATGGTGACTGGTCTAATAAGAGCTCTTTGCTGTTCAATTGTGAGACATCTTCCTCCTCTCATTATATTAGTAGCCACACAGGGAAGTTCAGAAGCAGACTCCCCCATTAGTGATTGGAAGACCTTTAAGAACTCCTGTTCCACTGCATTAGGCTCAGTTAACTTGATACCTGTGTCAGTATAAATAGAAGTGATATTATTCTGGCCTGTCCTGATCCTCCATTGTGCATGAAAATACTTGGTATTTGCATCTCCACATTCAATCCATGTAGCTTTGGATTTCTGCCTCATTACTTGCTCCTCCACATTGTTCCATTTTTCAAGTTCTTCTAGTAAGCATCTTTCATCATTAATCAGCTCCTGTGAAAGACAGTTATTCTGCATTTGTAACTGTAGAATGTCAAGTCTTTCTCTTGTCTGGATAATCTGCTGCTTGTACTTGGCTAAGTGGTCATTTAACCCCTTTAGTTGCTGCTTCACTGCCTTCAATTTGCTCCAAATCTGTTGCATATGTGAGCCATGATAAACCTTTTCCCAGACTTGCTTAACAATGTCATGAAACTGTTCATGTTCCATTACATTGTTATATAGCCTGAAAGGTTTGGGATGTAATGGCTCAAATACACCAAATTTAACTAAGATAGATGAGTGATCTGATACCAATGGATTCATGTAGTCAGCCTCCAACTGCCCAAACTGTTGTAGCCATTGATAGTTGCCAAGTGCCCAGCCTATCTTTCTGTAAACTCTAGAATCAGCATCTTGTTTGTTTGTCCAAGTATAGTGCCACCCTGTTGCTCTTAAGGCAGTAAGTTGTAAGTCATCTACTGTGTCTTTGAAATCCCTTACTTCAGCCTCAGTTACTGGAGACCCAATCCTGTCTTCAGAGCTTAGCACACAGTTGAAATCACCACTTATAAGCCATGCATCTTGTTGAGGTATAGGAATTGATCTGAGATCCCTCCAAAGTTGTGCCCTAAGTACAGCAGTATTTTGTGCATATATAACACTGAATTGAAATCTGACTAGACTCCTTGTATCCTCTACTAGACAATGAATATACTGATCAGAGAAAGTTGCTACTTGAATTTGTATGTGAGCCTTCCATAAGAGCCATATTCTCCCATTAACAGCCCTTGCATAGTTGCACTGCCACATCCAACCCTTTGCAATTCTTTCAAATATTTTCTTAGCTTTATGATCCTTGACTCTTGTTTCAAGAATACCAATTACATCCACTTTATTATCAGCAAGGAATTGTTTGAACTCCTTCTGCTTTGGGGGCTGGTTAAGCCCCCTAATGTTCCATGTGACTACAATCATGGATCATCATTTGTTAGGCTGTAAGAGGGTCCCGGATCAAATTGTTGCCCTCTACTCTCCATAACCTCCATGATTGCTTTCCCTCTATTACCTGTGTTATCCACCTGTTCACCATTATTAGTGATGGCCTCTTCACTAAGGTGTTCTTCTGAATTCATTTGCTCATTTTGCTGCATAGTAACTTGACCCTCATTTAGCATATTTGAAGCCTGATCTGCCTGCACTTCTTGAGCTGATGAATCTACAGATTCCTCATGTTGTTTTTGGACTTCCTCATTTGTCACATCTTTCTTTACAATCCATTCCTTCTTTTTTTGTTTCCCCTGCTGTTTATCTCTAGCTTTCAAGTTCCTTATGTCTCCCTTCTCCTCCTTTTGCTTGTCAGAATTGTCAGCATAGTACCAACAATCAATTGTCTCATGACCAAACTTGAGGCAATGGTTACAAAAGGTAGGTTTCCAATCATACTCAACAGCCTCAATCTTAGGTCCATAAGGAGTTTCAATTTCCAACTCATCCGGAAGGTGGTAAGCAGAATCAACTTCAAAAAGTATTTTAGCAAATGAAATTTTGTCATAATGAGCAGTAAATTTACCAGTATACAATGGCTTCCCAATCGCACTTGCCAACTTGCTCAATACCTCTACAGACCAATACCCTACAGGAAGACCTGGGAATCGAATCCAGATAGGAATAGTGCTGAGTACACTAGCCTGAAAACTGAAATCAACTTCCCATGGCCTTAGCACCATAGGCCTACTCCTAAAAGTATATGGGCCTGATTGCATGACTGCATCTCTATCTTCAGCACTGTTAAATCTGAAGATACAGTACCCTTCAGCATGAACTAGTACTTGAGGTTTGGTGACAAATTCCAAACATGTATAACAAAGTTCTCCATATTCTGTTCACTAGGTCGATCTCCAATTACAAACCCAATCAATGCATTTTGCCAATACTCCAACTGTGGTTTCAAATCCTCTTCATTGATCTTCACAACTTTTTTTCCATCTCGCATAGTAGGGAGAACAAAGGAAAGAGTCTTACCTATCTGCACATCTCTGTTACCTCTGACCACTTCCGCAACTGTTGGCTTTGATTTTTCTGGTTCAACAACTTCAACAGCTGTTGATAATGGTACTTCTGGTTCCATTCTTGCTAAAAACTGTAATCTCCTCGCAGTTGTTTCTGTCATCACTTCATTTCCTTGCGATCGATCCTTAACTGCTTCTGCATGTGGATTTTCCTTCGATTGGTACTTCAGAGGAAGGAAGTTACCAAATGTTAGGGGTTCAAGAGTAGTTGTAATGCCATGCTCATGTGTAACAAGCTTAGGAGGAACAGCAGTAGCAATTGGAGCAACATTTCTACGCTTTCTGGCCATTTCCGGTGACAATCTCGCCGTGCTATTGTGCGCCGGAGATGGTATTGTTCGATTGGTTTTCTATTGTGCGCCGAGAGCGTTCCTCATCTCGATTCCTTTTATTTGATCTCTCATATATTATTCAACTTACTATTATTTAACCTTCTATAAGTTAAATACACTTTTACTCACTGTGTTATGCCATCTTTGTTGCTCTTTCCGTGTGCGTCAACAAAATCTAGTGACTCACGACATCTATTTAGCATATGGCTGTCCAACTGGATGAGCCAGCTCGACTCGGCCCACTTAGTTCTAAACGGGATGAGCCTATATTCAAAGGGACACGGGATGGAACGGGTTATCTTGTTTATCCCGTCTCGTTCCGTCTTGCCAACCCGTGTAAATTTTAAATTCTTTTTCTTTTGAAAAAGAGCCGTTAGGCAACGACAGTCTTTGCAAAATTAGCGATTGCCAACGGTTATGAACGGCTTACACTCTTATTTAATTACGTTACAGCTTGCAGTTATATTAAATAAATTACAAGTCTATTATAACTACTAAAATATTTCGTTACAAGTCTTTTATTTTAATATTTTACAATTATTTACTTAGTTTCGTTATAATTTATTAAGTTGTAAGTTTATTAATTAAGTCAAAAAAACTAGCCATTACAAACTTTAAAAACTTAATCATTGTCAACTTTAAAATACAATTGTTGCTATCTATAAAAAAATTAGCCGTTGTCAATTTAATGCTAAAATAATTAATTTTAAAAAAAAAGTCCACTTAAGGCCCACGAACTGTCCCATCCCCTTCCGTCCCATTTGTTAGTGGGATGGATTGGTAAAAATCTTACATGGAGCCTTATTTGGACACCCCCATTTAAGCTATACCCATATTTTTAAAATTATTTAACTTGTACCATAATTTTGACAATTTCATATCTTGTGACCTATGCGCTTCTTTCTTCCTCCTCTTCTTTTCCTCTTCTTCTTTTTTTCTCTCAAACGTGTTATCCTGTAAGTTACACATGTTATCCTTTCAAATATTAATACATCCTAATACAAAGTACGTAAATAATAAAACAAGAGTTTATATTCAAAACTCGAAGAAGCATCAACTGAAGTTTGGGACTGCAGGGCCAAACTTATGATATTATCAGGTTAAATTTCGTCTGAAGTTTGCAACTATTATGCCAGGAAAAATTATCTGAAGTTCAAATATAACAAGCTGATTTTGTTCGAAGTTTGCACTACAAATTAGTCTGAAGTATGCACTACAAATTGAAGAACTTCAGAATAATTAATCTAAAGTTTGTACTACAAACTGAAGAACTTCAGACTAATTTGTCAGAAGTTTGCACTATGAACTGAAGTTTTTTTGATTGTTCTTGCAAGTTAAGCCAAATTTCAGACGAAAGTATCTGAAGTTTACATTGATAAGGTCACACTTCAAGCAAAAAATTCTGAAGTTCAAACTTCAGACATAAATTCTTACTACTTCAGGCTCCGAATGTCTGAAGTTACCCGAAAAGTGGGTACATTTGCAATTGTTTTGCGAAGAGGGTATAAGTTAAATTGTGACCCAAAAACTGGGTATAGATTCAAATCACCCGATGGGATGTGCCTACCGTTTCATCCCGTTTAGACCCGTCTTGCTACCGTCCTGGCTAAATATCGTCCCATTCTGATTATTTGGTGGCATCATCATTATAATCAGCATTGGATATTTTTTTGTACTTAATATTTATATTAAACCAATAAATACAAGATTAGATATCTTGTAAATTTATATTTATCATTTAACTATAGTTAAATGACATATAATTTCACTTAGAAATAAAACTATTATTTTCCTTAAATTTATATTGAATTGGAGAGTTTTAGATGTATTGAAAATGTCATGCACTAATCCTCATTGTCTTCTACATGATTATTGATTACATCTCCTAACAACCACCATTATTAGCTTGTCATTTCCATCTTTTAGAGATTTTCGCACATGTTAACTAATATTAAGGCATTCAAAACTTGATGATCAAAATTTAATATTTGTTAAGCATAATCCCGTTTCGAGATAAATTATTACTCTTTCATTTTGCCGTGAAGTGAAATATCACTCTTTCATTTTAATATAGGAATTCAAATGATCCCAATTTAAAACCTACCCCAAAATCATCGAATTAGAGTTGGGTTTTACCTTAATTAATTTTCAAGAAGGCATGATTTTAAGCATATTACAGTCAGACATTTCTATAACATGCATCTTTTATAACAATACTTTACTATAATAGTTAAATATTTTTTGAAATTATTTTTTTGTTATGTTATAATGTATATTCTATATAACAACACTTCGCGATAACAACAATAAAATGTCGGAACAGAAAGATTGTTATAGAGATGTTTGACTATATATTTAAGAAAAGTGAATCAAAATGGCGAGGACGTGTCAGTGATAATTAGGGATTTAAAGAGGTGATTGTTGGGATTTGTGGGTTAAAGATGATCCAAGAAAATGTTTTAATAATAATCAAGCATTATCATCTTGTTTATTTAGTACTAATAACAATGCATTATCCACTCATAAAGTAAACACGATGTGGTTGGAATCAGTTAACAACATTGCCTCCTGTCCTATATTTTACATGACAAAAAATCTCAGGATTCTTTGTGATTAATCATAGTTTTAGACCAGAAATCTTCAGCAAAAGAAAAATATAAAAATGCAAAAAGTATAAAATTCTTCATTCAGATTCAGCTACATGACGAAAAGTAGATATTCTTAGTATTAACAAATTTATTAGTTCCAACCAAGCCCATTTGTTATTATTGTTATCAATTAACTTAAATTATGTGAGGAGATGTTTTTTCTGTTTTCTATTTTCTTTTGGGATAACGTCATCGTTGATGATAAAGGTAAATGCAGTGTAAAGATTAATTAGTACTTAATTAATTAGGATTAGGACCTACAAGCTAAGCCATTAACTAATCAAACATATTAAATGAGAAAAAGTTTGGTGGCATGTCTTGTTTGTTCTTTTGATGGTTTACGTTTCTAACTGTGATTAGTTGAAGCATAATTAGCACTTAATTATTCTAACATAAGATGATCTTGCAAAATTAATAAGCATTACCCGCTGCTAGTTGTTTAATTATCAATTGATACTCCCTATCATATATAAAGAACGTATTATTTTTTAAAAAGATAAGAAGTTAGCTTATTCTTCATTCTTCCTAATTCTTGTGGCAATTTTTCTCTTCAAAGCTACTCATTATACAGCGGTAAGCAGTGAGGTATGCATGATATTTCACAAGCAGTGTCATAATTTGAAGAAGTAAATTAATGAGCAAATTAAGATAATAATAACTGGTATTATTTTTTATATTTATCCTCAATATTTTCATTTTTTTATGCATTTATAGTAGTAATAAATTTCGACAAAACAGTGTCTTGATACGCCGTATGCAACAAGGTGCATATGCCCTAGCAGCAAGAACCAACATTCTAAAGATTATAGTGAGTGGCAAGTTGTGACGACCCAAAGGATCATAACCCATTTTATTATTTATTTTGTATCCCCGAGGCCTTGAAAAATCTCATTTAAGGTTGCCTAGATTTACGTGCGCAGTCCGGGCGCGTAGTCAGAAAGCTTAATATGAATTCTGTGAGGAAAATACTAACTTTTGATATTAAACTAAATAAATTTAACTTCGGTCAATATTTTGGGTAAACAGACCCGGACCCGTGATTTGACGGTCTCGGAGGGTCCGTATGAAAATATGGGATTTGGGTGTATGCCCGGAATCGGATTCCGAGGTCCCAAGCCAAACAAATAAATTTTTTTGTGAAATTATTTTCTGAAAATAATTAAGAAATTAGAAATAAAATCGGACTAGAAAGTGATGATATCGGGCCCCTATTTTGGTTCCAGCTCACGATACAAGTCTTATATATGATTTAAGATGTTTCAATAAAGTTTGGTTGAAAACGGACGTCGTTTGACGTGTTCCGGACTTAAAATGGAAATTTGATGATTTATGAAAATTTGGAAAAAATCATGAATTTTGAGGCTTAATTCAATGTATATGATGTTATTTTGGCGATTTGATCATACGGATAAGTCTGTAAGATGTTTTTGAGGTTGTGTATATATTTGGTTTGGAGACCTGAGGGCTCGGGTGAATTTTGAATAGGTGTCGAAGTGCATTTTTGAACTTAGAGAAAATTTAGCATCTCAGTTCTGCAATATTCACATTTGCACAGTAGGTCTCGCAAATGCGAGAAGAGGGACCTGCAGTTGGGATCCAAAATGCGACCAATTGGTCTGCAAATGCAAAATCAAGCAGGTCGCAAATGCGACACTTTTGCTCGCAAATGCAAACCTCCCCTTTTTGCCTAAGGTCGCAAATGCGAAATATGGTTTGCAAATGCGAAATCTGGGGGAATTATGCTCGGTTCGCATTTTATTTCCCATATTTGATACTTGCATTTTTCATACTTAGCTGAATTTTGAACAATTTTCACAATTCTTTCAAAAACCCAAAAATATTTAGGCGATTTTTCAAGAACAAGACTCTTTTAAATCATTTGTAAGTTGAATTTTACTCACTTCTTTCGATCTTTAACATCATTAGCATGTTTTCAACTTAAAATCGAAGATCTCCAAGGGTGAAATTGGAGTTTTTGAGTAGAACTTGGGTTTTCCTAAAATTGGGTTCGTGGGGGAATAGGTAATTGGGTTTTAGCTCGAACCTCGGATTTTGACCACGTGGACCCAGGGGCATTTTTGGATTCTTGGGCAAAACTTTGGAAAATTTATTTTTATGCATTCAAATTGATTCATTTAGCATTTATTGATGTAAGTAACTAACTTGTGACTAGACTCGACTGTATTTGTGGTGGAATCGAGGGATTTGATCACGCTCAACTATGCCTTATAAAAGGACAAGTCGTTGCAAATATAATCCGGTTTACAAGTCCGGAATCGAATCTCACAGAGAACTAAGGTATAACTACAATTGTTCACTATCACCAAGAAGACAAGCTTGAACAATTCCTAACTTATAGATATTTAGATTCTTGTGTTTAACTAATTAAATAACAAATTAAAATACTCAATTAACAACTAAATATACTAAGGGTTAGAGACAATATTAAGGAGGTCTAGCGTTATGATTTCCCCAATTGTCGGAATCCTTCCCGCTATGTCTTTTATAATTTCACCCAAGTATTCTCTACCGATCATGAGCATTCTTATTACCGTAAATCTCTCCCGAGTAATTACGGCAATTTACTAGACGCACTCTCCCGAGCTACGCTAGCTGCCTTTTGATACAGCTCACTTCAGATCGCACCCAAGGTTTCATTATCTCTAATCTCGCCTTTAAACCCTCGGTTATTGATCCCTCATATACTTTGGGAGTGCTGTTGTTCAACAATTACCTAAATATACACTCTGTCTCGAGTTATGCATACTAAATAGGCTCAGCTAATTGAGGGCTCATCAACCAACCACAATATAAATGTAGTTGAACAAATAGAGAAAAACTATGGCTCAATTATATAAAAATATAACAAGAATTTATCCTACAAAAGGTTCTATCAAAACTCTAGATAACAAATTAGCTATTCATAATAATATGTAAAACTACAATACTAAAAGTCATAACCAACAATGAAAAAGAGGAAAAGGAAAGAAAAACTCGTGGAAGAATTATCCGCCTTGCTCCCAATGCGTTCTTGCCTCCTTAGGTCAAATCTATGTCTCAAATCTCTCCTCTCTCCTTTCTTGGCCGGCTTCCTTGGTTTAATATAGGGCTTAGGGCTTAAAATCCCATATTTTGCACATTGGTCCCTGAAATTTATGCGTCCTGCCGCGGTTCTGCAACGGTTACACCTGAACCGCAGCCAAACACCCACTCAGATTCTTCATTTGTCCGTGACTGCCTTCTGCCACAGTCCTATTGTAACCGAGGTTTTTCATCCTATTTCGCTTGGAATTTGGAAAAATATAAACCATGAAAGTTGTATCCCTTTGAGTTATCTTATCAACCATATATTATATAGCCCAAATGGAGTTTTGAGAAAAACGTTATGTCTATTTTACTAGACAATACACAATATGCATCTTCGACTTTTTGTTTTGTTGTTTTATCATCCGTTGAT
The DNA here is from genome assembly GCA_034376525.1 of Nicotiana benthamiana. NCBI lineage: Eukaryota > Viridiplantae > Streptophyta > Magnoliopsida > Solanales > Solanaceae > Nicotiana > Nicotiana benthamiana. Next base: position 104,833,249 of record CM067330.1, read on the forward strand.
CCCTGAACGTGATCCCAGCTTAATTCTTTGATCTCTTACTCAGACTTCAAAGCTCCAAACCACTTAAATTTATTCCATAACATCTATATAGCTCGGAATCACTCATACAAGCATAAAACATACCGTTAGTGCAAAACACTAGCGATTAAAGCGCAAACTCAACTAAAGTGCAGTAAATTAGAGTACAATAATCGACTAATAAATAATTATAGCCTGTCATCAAAAGCTATAATTGAGACTTGATTGAGTTCAAGGCATCGAGGTAAGTATTCGGTCTAACTTTAACTTAAGGGATTAGGAGTTGAGTCGTATTTGCTACTTGTTTTATGTTCAGTACGACATATGGACATGGTGACGAGTATTCATACATTGGTGTCGATCATGACCGTGGATCTTAAATTGGTAATTGTGTATTCTTAATTGATTCTATGAAAGCCTTGATTGATGATCCTTGATACTGAGTATTAATTTTAATTGTGCCAAGTAGAAGTGGAATAGGAGTGATTATGGTTGATTTTTCCTTGCCGAGATATTTGATTTGTTGTTATTGTTTTCCTTGTCGGGAAGTTATTACATTATCTTTCTCCCTTGCCGGGATTATATTGTGTGCTGTGTTGGAAGAAATGGGAGCGGGTGGTACGCCTACCACAAGTGATATTGAAATGGGATTTGATGGTACGCCTACCACAAGATATTAAAATGGGATCGGGTGGTACACCTACCACAAGATATTGAAATGGGAGCGGGTGGTACGCCTACTACAAGATATTGAGATGGGAGCGGGTGGTAAACCTACCACAAAATATTGAAATGAGAACGGTGGTACGCTACCACAAGATATTGACTGAAAAGGGAGCGGGTAGTACGTCTACCACGAGTTATGATGAAATGGGAGCGGGTGACACCTACCACGAGATATTGAGAAATGGCGTTGGGTTGCACGTCTGCAACGAGATAAGCATTGGAAGTGAAAGTTGTTTTATCTTAGCAGCTTTATAGTTGGTCTCGTTGTTAATTTTGAGAATCCTGTTTATTTTTCTATCCCTAGAGAATGTTTTCCCTCCCCAATTTTACTTTTTTATTTCTTGTTGTTCCTTTCGCCATATTTTACATAATTGCATAGATTTATATTGAGCCTGGTTCTAGCCTCGTCAATACCTCGCCGGGATTAAGCCATACTGTGACGACCCGACTCGCTGTCACGTGAGCTACCGCCCTGTTTTCCCCGTTTTATTCTTCTATATGCTTTATTATATGTGTTTATAGAGTTTGAAGTGATTCGGACAGAGTTTGGTTGGAATAGAGATAACTAGTCTCTTTAAAAGAAGGCTAGTTTGGAAAACATCAACCGAAAGTTGACTAAGTCGATACAGAGATCGGATGTGAATTTTGGTGATTCGGTTCGCTTCGAGGGATGATTTGTGACTTAGGAGTGCGATCGGAATTGAATTTGGAGGTTCGGAGTAGAATAAGGCTTGAATTGGCGAAGTTTGAATTTTGGCGGATTCCGGGTAATATGTGAGATTCTTATCCGAGGGTCGGAATGGAATTCGAGAGTTGCAGTAGCTTTGTTAGGTGATTTTGGATATTTCTGCAAAATTTCAGGTCATACGGACGTCATATGGTCGGGTGTTTGATCGAATGTGAGTTTCGGAAGTTATAGTAGAACTTAGGCTTGAATCTGTGGTAATTTGATGATTCTTGTGTTGTTAAATGTGTTTTTATGATTGGAACGAGTTCGTATGATATCTTAGAGTAGGTTGGTGTTTTTGGTTGAGGTCCCGGGGGCTTCGGGGTGATTTTGGATGATCAAACGGGCTAATTTAGGACTTAGAACACAGCAGGTTTCAGCTGAGTGTTGTAGAGAATCTTTCTTCTATGCGTTCGTGTGGTGTGTGATGCGAACGCGTAGAGTTATTTGGAAGGGCTTGAAATTTGGTCATTGCATTTGAAATAGCTGGTTTGCGTTCGCATTTAGGGGGTTGTTTGTGAATCGCGATCGCGTGAAGGCAGATGCGTTCGCATAGTTGGAACATTTGGTGCATTGCGATCGCGGGTGAAGTACCGCGTTCGCATAGAAGGAAAGTCACCTGGGCTGACCTATTTTTAATGATATTTCATCCACGACTTGGGTTCATTTTTCCACCATTTTTGCACCACCTTGAGAGTTTGTTGATAGATTTTGAAGAGGGTTTCGACGGAAAGTCATTGGAGGTAAGTCTCTGTTAGAAAATACGCTTAACGCTAGAGGGGGGTGAATAGAGTTATAATAAAAATTAGCGTAAACTTGCGGACTTTAAAAATTGCAGGAAAGAAATAAGTGCGATAAGTAAATAAATGAGAACGAACGCACCGATGTATCCTGGTTCACCATAACCCGTGGCTAGTCCAGTCCCCGAGAGACTCTCTCGAGATTTTCACTAACACTGTTAAGCTTACGGGTGCTCAACAAACCTTTACAAACTGAGGGCACAAGCCTCAACAACCTTTGCTCGAAGATACAACACTCCAAGACTTCAACCAAAGGAAACACAAGTTCCTTCTTACAATACAAGGGACTAACACTTCCCTTCAAGTGTATAAGACACTTAGCACTCACTTAAACAAGACTCTCTTAATAGAGTAGATATGAGTAAACAGATACGCTCAAGAACGCAACAACTTTCGTCAAGAATTTTGGCTCTCAAAACTTATGTAATAAATAGAAAGTGATGAACAATAGAGTATGCAAGCTATAGCAGTAATATGATCAGTTGTTCTGTTTAGAAGACTGATTTGAAGCTGTATTCATAGTTGCAAAACCATGCATTACCGTTGCCTAATTGCCAATTAAGAATTGCTGATTTTACTCAGTGACAATCGATTGTCAAAATGCCACAATCGATTGTTTGCCAATCGTTCCAAAAATCATTCCCAGATTTTACGCTTAACAATCGATTATCTAAGATCAATAATCGATTACTGGCAACGTTCAAAAAATCATTTCCAGATTTTACTTAAAACAATCGATTGTCGGAAATCTACAATCGATTACTTGGCAACGTTCAAAAAATCATTTCCAGATTTTAATTAAAACAATCGATTGTCAGAAATCTACAATCGATTACTTGGCAACGTTAAAAAAAAATTCAGATTTTATTTAAAACAATCGATTATTAGAAATCTATAATTGATTACCTGACGGTTTTTGAAAATATTTTGGCAACGGTCAATTACACAATCGATTATGCTATGAGAACAATCGATTATATATCAGTCTTTGAAAAATCAATTAGACACTGCCTTAATGCACTCGATTGTCAAAGGTACACAATCGATTATTTTATGACTTTGAAAATGTCTGATAGACACTGCGTCAACACAATCGATTGTCATAAGTTCACAATCGATTATTTTGTAGCTTTGAAAAACTTTGATGTACACTGCCTCAACACAATCGATTGTCATAAGGTTCACAATCGATTGTCATGCAGATTTGAAAAATATGATGCACACTGCCTTAACACAATCGATTGTCATAAGTTCACATTCGATTGTCATGCAGCTGACTTAACATAATCGATTATCATAAGTACATAATCGATTATCTTAGTCCAGATTTTGGAGGCATGTTTAAAAATCATTTTGACTAAAGTAAATATGCATAATTTAAAATCATTTTGCTTTAAATTAAATATGCATGATTTGATAAAAATGTTTTTACGAGAGAAGCCAAGTCTTGAGTCAAGTTATCGGATCAAGATCACAATTAATGAACGACTCATGTATAACTTTATATCTTTGCTTGATCTTGGTCTTGTGCTTGAATCTCGTTATATATCAATTTGCGCGCTTGTGCTTGGACCTCGTCATATGTCCATTGCGCATAGTTTGTCATTCATCAAAACCTACAAATATGAACACACGTTTTAGTATAGTGCCTTGAGAACGTGTTTCAACAATTTCCCCCTTTTTGATAATGGCAAACTTTTGTCGGGATATGCATATTTGATTATTCATAATGACGATTCAAGACAAGTAAAGATATGCAACAATATGCAACAAGTCTCTAGATGTGCAATTAGTTCCCCCTCAACATATGAATTCCCCCTCAATTTATGCCAATAAAAAATTAGTGCATATCCCTTATTCTTCCCCCTTTGTCCATTAGCAAAAAAATAGAATGAATAAGTAAATAACTTGTTTATTTATTAAACAAAAATATGAGTACAACAAAAGAAGACAATAAAACATAGAACAATAAACTAAAGAAATTATTCATTATCATCATTTCCCGCCTCGTCATCCGGCACTGCTTCATAAGGGACAAGTCCAACATATGGATAATGAACATGGTCAAAATATCCATGGACCTCATAAGTCAATTGATTGACAGAGGTGGTCAAAGAAGCAATTTGGTCGGAAATAGATTGAAGAGTAGGTTCTTGAGGCTGACGTGATCGACGAGTTGGAGGAGGAGCAGGAGCTACATGATCGCCGTCATGGGGAAAGGAGGATTCAGAAATTTCCCATTTCTTGGTGCTCTTTTTGAGCGGACCGATAGAGGTGTTTAACCCGGAGGCTTCAAGAAAATTCATAATAAGGAGGGCATAGGGAAGTGTCTATCGTCCCCGATGGCATCAAGCATGTGAATTTTGACGAACTTACACCAATTAATGTGAGCTCCGGTTATAATGGCATGCATGAGCTTTGCGTCCTCTTGGGAGAGAGTGGTATGGTTATGTTTGCGAGGCTTGAGGACTCGGGTTATGAAATAGAAAATCAAACGATATTCGGGGAGCATTCCCGTAATGGTAGGATGTCGAGTAGATAGATTAGGATCATAAGCTCCAAGTCCTATTTGGTTTAGGAGAATTTTCTCATCAAATAAGGCGCAGGCTTCTCTAATGTAGCGAGAAATGTTTTCCCCACTTCGAGGAAGATGAGCAATAGAATGCAGGTTTTCATTGGATAAAAGAATTTGAACGCCATTAATGTTTGACACAAGCTCACCATCGTCGTCCTCATGAAGATTTGAGTAGAACGCTTGAATCAATGGAGGATTAATATAAGGATAGGTAAGATATAAGAAGTCAAGAAGTTGACATTCCTTAAGTATGTTTGCAGCGGGGGGGCATGATTCAAGATATTTACTTGTGGAAAAGCAAGGAGGAAGGATGTCACTCTTTTCGAATTTTGTTAAGAATCTAGTTAACTCGGTTTCAGAATTGAATTGTCAAATAGACCCATCTTGGTAAGGGAAATTTGGAGGAGGAGGAGCAGCTGAAGAAGATGCACCATGTCTACCTGAACGAGAACGTTTAGTGTGTCTGCCCGACATTTTGAATAAGTAGAAATGGCCTTTGTAAGAAGCTTGAAAGATTTTTGAAATTTTGGGAGCTAAGATTGATGCTTGAGTGAAGAAATTGAAGGCATATGGTACCTATTTATAATGAGGAAGATGGCATTTCATTTATGGTGAAAATCTGTAGAAATTTATGAGCTAAAACGGTCAGAAACGGTAAGAAAAATTTTCACTGACCGTTACACAATCGATTGTGGAATTGAAACAATCGATTGTTATGGAGTTTTGACTTGAACTCGGAACTGACAAAAATCGATTGTGGGAATCTGGCAAGACCCAAACGGTAACAAATATTTGAATTACTGACAAAAAATAATCGATTGTTGAATTATGGTAATCGATTGTTGAGACACAGTGTGCACAGTGATTTTCTGACTCGGAAAATAATCAATTATATTTTTGATACAATCGATTGTTTTAGGAAAGCAGTACTGAATGGCCTAGACGGTAATCGATTATACAGAAAAAAAATCGATTATATAAAAAAAAACTGCATAATAAGCATAAAATGTAAATAGTCGATTAGTGATACTTGCTAATCGATTGTCCGCACAGTAAACATGAGACATAAGAAAAAATAATCGATTATTTGCAGTAACAATCGATTGTTCTATGCCATTGCTTTATAATTCCCCCTACCTTTAGGGCGATACCTGCAAAAGAAAATTAGACGTCTCCGACGCTCAAGTTAGTAATTTGTAAAGAAATAATGACTTAGATCAATGTGGCCAAGTGAGAACGTGATCTCTTAAGAAGTGTGTCCTAAGGTGCTTATAAGAGTGTTTCGGGTACTTACCTTTTCTCCAACGTCGTCAATTACCTGTTCGAGAGGGTGATCTTTGATTGTCCTCCATTCGTTAGGCATTTTCATTTCTTTCTCCAATTGTGGCGCTTCCTCCGGTAATTGTTCCAAGATTTCATCTTGAATTTACTTAGAAGTTTCCTCTTGTACTTTTTCATGAGGACTTATTGAGTTTAAGATACCTGCAGGATCAGAACCAGAATCCTTTCTCGCCAAGCGAGCATTATTTTCGGAAAACACAATATGAGGGGATTCCTCCACAGTTCCGGTTCTATTATTGAATACCCTATATGCTTTGCTACGTGAGGAATAACCAATAAAAATTCCTTCATCGGATTTGGCATCAAATTTTCCCAATTGATCTTTTCCATTGTTATGAATAAAGCATTTACAACCGAATACTCTAAAATGGGAGATATTTGGTTTCCTTCCCTTGTAGAGTTCATAAGGGGTTTTTATGAGTATTGGCCTTATGACTACTCTATTCAAAACGTAGCAAGCGGTACTCACGGCATCCGCCCAAAAATGTTTGGGAATCTTAGCCTCATCGAGCATGGTTCTAGCCATCTCTTCGAGACACCTATTTTTCCTTTCCACCACCCCATTTTGTTGTGGTGTTCGTGGAGCGGAGAAAGTGTGCTCGATACCGAGTTCGTCACAAAAGTCCGCAAAGATATTGTGATCAAACTCTCCCCCATGATCACTTCTTATTGAAGTGACGGTTGTGTCCTTTTCGTTTTGAACACGTTTAAGAAAATATTTGAAATTATGAAAAGCTTCACTTTTATGAGCAAGAAATAGAGTCCATGTAAATCTAGAATAATCATCAACAATAACAAAAGCATAACGATTTCTACCAAGACTTTCAATGCGAGATGGTCCAAATGAGTCCATGTGAAGTAATTGCAAAGGTCTAGTAGTTGAAACAATATTTTTCGAATTAAAAGATGCTTTTGTTTGCTTCCCTTTTTGACAAGAATCACAAATAGAGTCTTTTTCAAATTTCAAGTTTGGAAGACCAATAACTAAATTTTGTGAAACCAATTTGTTCAAAAGATGCATATTGATGTGAGCTACTCTACGGTGCCATAACCACGTATCATCTTCTTTGCTCATAAGACAATCTACATATTCAGATGAAGAATTTTCGAGATCAACCATATAGATATTATCCATTCTAAATCCACGAAGAATAATTTTAAAATCGCTACGGCGAAAAACTAAGCATTCATTTGAATCAAATAAAACAAGATTTCCCTTGTCACATAATTGACTTATGCTCAAGAGATTATGTTTTAGACCCTTAACTAGCAATATATGCTTAATGGAAGAGGAGTCATCCTTACCGACCGATCCAATGCCGATAATTTTTCCTTTGTTGTTATCACTAAAAATAACGCTTCCTCCTTCCTTGTGTTCTAGTTGAAGGAACTTGGATTCGTCTCCAGTCATGTGCTTGGAGCATCCACTATCAAGGTACCAAAGTACACTTGACCCCTTCAAACACACCTACAAAACAGATTAATGAGTTTTAGGTACCCATGCCATTTTGGGTCCTTGGGGGTTAGGCAAATCATAGTGATGTGATTGAGTGTTATGTCTATGTCGTGTAAAACAAGCAGGAGCAATATGTCCAATTAGTCTACAGTAATGACAAACAACATTAGGATTATGCATTCGTCTAGGTCGATAGTAATTGGACGGACGAAATTCATTTACTCTATTCTTGACAATATGACTATTGCGCAATTCATGAAAATCATTTCTCCTACTATTTGTTCTAGGATATACAGCATTTCTAGGATAGTTGTTTCTAGGTTGAAAGCCATTTCTAGGTGTTCTACAAGGTTCAAAATTTCTTCTAGTGTTTGGCCTAGAGTTTGCATTATTTCTAGAATGATTATTTCGAGGTTGCGATTGTTGAAAGCCATTTCTAGGTTTGTTATATCTAGGATGAGCGTTTGTTTTATTAATCCTAGGTTGAGCCTTAGGTTGTTGGGGGTTGGCTTCAACCTTTTCGTTAGGCTCATTCTCAAAGCCAATGCCATGCTTGGTCGACTTCAAATTAACAAGAACTTCATTCAAATTTTTATGAGAAGAATTAAACTTATCTAGGGTGCCCTTAAGTCTTTCTACCTCATTTTTGAGATGCATGCAAGAAGTACAATTTTTACTAGAGCTCTCGGGTTTGTCGGCGCTTCTCTTGCCGAAAAATTTGTTTTCTTCTTTCAACTTCTCATTTTCCAAAATCAGTTTTTCCAAAACCTTTTCTTTCAAAGAGAGTTCTTTTTCAAAATCTTTTTCTTTTAAAGAAGCATTTCTTTTATGCTTTTAACAGTTTTGGAAGCTTTAATAAATTCACTATACAACTCATCAAAAGCATTTTGCATTTCCTCAAGAGAATAGAAATTTTTGGAAGAAATTTGACATACCTCTTCTTGATTGTTTTCGTGAGCCATGAGACAAAGATTTGCGGCTTCGTCTTCTTCTTCCTCACTCGACTCGTCACCGGAGTCGCCTCCCCAAGATATGTATGCTCGTTGTTTCTTGAAGGGTTTCTTCTCCTTTTTGGCATTTGGACATATTGATTTAATGTGCCTGGTTTCTCCGCACTCATAGCACTTTATTTGATCTTCTTGCTTTTTGCCCTTTCGTTCATACTCTTTTCGCATGAACTTTTGAAATCTCTTAATAACGAGTCCGAACTCGTTGTCTCCGTCCTCATCATTTTGAGGTTGGCTTGTGCTTGCCTTGAAAGCGATCTTTTGTTTCCTTTGATCATCAACAAGACGGTTAAGTATAGTAAATTCATAAGTTTTAAGATTACCTCTTAATCCGCCGATGGTGACATTTGAAACGCCAATAGATTCTTGAATCGCGTCGGCCTTGGATCGCCATGCCGGAGTGAGACTTCGAAGAATTTTTCGGACAAGTTCCTTATCCGTGAAGGTCTTCTTAAGAGCATGTAAATCATTAACGATTTTTGAAAATCGTTCGAACATCTCATCGACCTTTTCGCCTTCCTTCATGTGAAACAATTCATATGCATGGGTTAGGAAATCAATTTTAGCTTCCCTTACCTGGTCCGTACCTTCATACGTAATTTTCAGCTTGTCCCACATTTGCTTCGCCGTTGTGCAATATGATATTTTCCTGTAATCATCAGCATTTACAGCACAATATAATAAATTAATGGCTTTAGCGTTGTTTTGCACCTTTCGGATATCATCCGCATCGTATTCATCTTCGGACTTTGGAACATCTTTATTTTCAACCTTTTTGGTTGGAATTTGTTCTCCCTTCATTATAACCTTCCAAAGAAGAAAACTATTTGATTGAACAAATATTCTCATCCTCTTCTTCCAGTACGTATAGTTTGTACCGTCGAATAGTGGTGGTCGGGTGGAGCATTGTCCTTCACATATTCCTGCAAAAGAATCACGAGTAGAAGCCATGGATTGTTTCTCTCAAACGGTTAAGTCTTCAGAGAGTTGGGCTCTGATACCAATTGTTAGAAAATACGCTTAACGCTAGAGGGGGGTGAATAGCGTTATAATAAAAATTAGCGTAAACTTGCGGAATTTAAAAATTGCAGGAAAGAAATAAGTGCGATAAGTAAATAAATGAGAACGAACGCACCGATGTATCCTGGTTCACCACAACCCGTGGCTAGTCCAGTCCCCGAGAGACTCTCTAGAGATTTCCACTAACACTGTTAAGCTTACGGGTGCTCAACAAACCTTTACAAACTGAGGACACAAGCCTCAACAACCTTTGCTCGAAGATACAACACTCCAAGACTTCAACCAAAGGAAACACAAGTTCCTTCTTACAATACAAGGGACTAACACTTCCCTTCAAGTGTATAAGACACTTAGCACTCACTTAAACAAGACTCTCTTGATAGAGTAGATATGAGTAAACAGATACGCTCAAGAACGCAACAACTTTCGTCAAGAATTTTGGCTCTCAAAACTTATGTAATAAATAGAAAGTGATGAACAATAGAGTATGCAAGCAATAGCAATAATATGATCAGTTGTTCTGTTTAGAAGACTGATTTGAAGCTGTATTTATAGTTGCAAAACCATGCATTACCGTTGCCTAATTGCCAATTAAGAATTGCTGATTTTACTCAGTGACAATCGATTGTTTGCCAATCGTTCCAAAAATCATTCCCAGATTTTACGCTTAACAATCGATTATCTAAGATCAATAATCGATTACTGGCAACGTTCAAAAAATCATTTCCAGATTTTACTTGAAACAATCGATTGTCAGAAATCTACAATCGATTACTTGGCAACGTTCAAAAAATCATTTCCAGATTTTACTTAAAACAATCGATTGTCAGAAATCTACAATCGATTACTTGGCAACGTTCAAAAAATCTTTTTCAGATTTTATTTAAAACAATCGATTATTAGAAATCTATAATCGATTACCTGACGGTTTTTGAAAATATTTTGGCAACGGTCAATTACACAATCGATTATGCTATGAGAACAATCGATTATATATCAGTCTTTGAAAAATCAATTAGACACTGCCTTAATGCACTCGATTGTCAAAGGTACACAATCGATTATTTTATGACTTTGAAAATGTCTGATAGACACTGCCTCAACACAATCGATTGTCATAAGTTCACAATCGATTATTTTGTAGCTTTGAAAAACTTTGATGTACACTGCCTCAACACAATCGATTGTCATAAGGTTCACAATCGATTGTCATGCAGATTTGAAAAATCTGATGCACACTGCCTTAACACAATCGATTGTCATAAGTTCACAATCGATTGTCATGCAGCTGACTTAACATAATCGATTATCATAAGTACATAATCGATTATCTTAGTCCAGATTTTAGAGGCATGTTTAAAAATCATTTTGACTAAAGTAAATATGCATAATTTAAAATCATTTTGCTTTAAATTAAATATGCATGATTTGATAAAAATATTTTTACGAGAGAAGCCAAGTCTTGAGTCAAGTTATCGGATCAAGATCACAATTAAAGAACGACTCATGTATAACTTTATATCTTTGCTTGATCTTGGTCTTGTGCTTGAATCTCGTTATATATCAATTTGCGTGCTTGTGCTTGGACCTCGTCATATGTCCATTGCGCATAGTTTGTCATTCATCAAAACCTACAAATATGAACAGACGTTTAGTATAGTGCCTTGAGAACGTCTTTAAACAGTCTCGTGGTCTAGAAACGTCATTTAATCGAAGAATCATCCATTAATTCTCTGAATTTGGGTATAAAATTGAAGAAACTAGGGCTTGAGTTTTGATATTTCAAATTGGGATTTGATAGGTCATTTGAGCTCCGATTTTGGAATTCTTGGTATGTACGAACTCGTGGCGAGACAAGGATTCTGGAAATGTAAGTTTCATAATTTTTTGAGATGCGGGCCCGGGGCTTGGGTTTTTCTAGTTTCGAGGTTCTTGCTGTATTTCGTTTGTTTTCGATTGGGTGTTGTACCATTAGCATATTATGATACATTTGTACTAATTTTGATTAGATTTGACGCGTGTGGAGGCCAATTTGAGGGGCAAAGGCGTCGCGAGCGAGGAATTTCACCGGTTCGAGGTGAGTAATACTTGGGAATGATATCCTGAGGGTTTGAAACCCCGAATTTACACATCCTAGTGATGTATTGTGTTGACTTGCACGTTGGACCTGAGCGTGGGGTAGATCACCGTTAAGGATTGTGACTTGGTCCATCCCGATTGTTGGTTTTCACCGCGAAATTGTTAATGATTTGTTGTTATCATTATGACTTGGGCTCATTGCCATACTTGGGGCTTATTGCAAATTATTTGAACTCCTTATGAACTATCATCACAGTTTTCCTCACTATTTAAAAGATTATTTGAACTCAGTCCATGTGATTTATACTGTTTCAGGAATTCAGCTATATTTTTTCTTAAACTTGGAGTTTTAACTAATATTTGAATTGTTGCTTGAGGTGAGTATTATTGTTTTACGGATGCCCGAGGGGCTTTTGACTATTTTGGAATGAAGGCTGAGGGCCATATGTGAGGGGATGAAGAGCGATGTAAGGAGGTTTTCAGGCCTCGAGTGTTATGTGTGCATATGCATATACATGCATGGATCGGAATGCATGCCGCAGTAGCATATTGCATGGATCGAACTGCACGCCGCAGCATTATACATATTGGATCGGGCTGCACCCCGCATTATTATATGTATTATATTGGATCGGGCTGCATGCCACAGTATTTTTGCGCTGGGGCTGTAGGATACCCTCCGGAGTCTATACATACCCCCAGTGAGCGCAGGGTACCCATGGATCGGGCTATGCGCCGTAAGGGTCATGTGCATTGCGTGGGATTCATACATTCACTCCTGTTTGTTCTACGTGGCATGATATTTAGCATTGATATATCATTGGCATACATACTGTTACTTGCCTTGTTGACCAGATACCCTAGTGTTATATGTTAAGGAGTGCTGAGCCCGAGAGGCTCATGTTGTATGTTGTGAGTTGGGAGTGAGCCCGCGGGGGTGATACTGTACTGAGAGGTTGATACTGAGCCTAAGGGGCAAGTTTCTGATTACTTCCTACTTGTTGAAATTATCTTTGCAACTGTTGAAAAAAAGCATACTTTTAAAAGAGATTTTTGAACTGATCTTGAGATTTTCTAAAGGGATTTTTCACAGTATTCCGGTTTTTCTCAAAAGGGGTTGTTCTATCTTTTATAGCAGTTTGGTATGCTCATACGTGTTTTCTTATCGCTAAAATATTATTCTCTCTTATTACCACTGAGTTGGAAGTACTCACTTTACTCTCTGCACCTCGCGTGCTGTTGCAGGTACATTTCACCCGGTAGCGGGTCAGTAGCGAATTGAAGGCATTGTTATCGTAGCTAAGCTAGGTTACCACCGGTGTTCGCGGCACCGAGATTCTTCTTCTTCTTGATTCCCAAATTTTTCTCTATGTGTTATAGGTTTTCAAATTTTGATAAAGGCACTCCTAGATGCTCGTAACTTGTGACACCCCGGTCGGGCTGTATTGGGTTGTATTTATATTGATTAATAACATTAATTCATATTCGAACTGATATATAACTCACCAATTGCTTAAAGTGGTGTTTTGAAACGGTCTGGCTGGCCTTGTCTTCACGAGAGGGGCCATCACACCGGATTTAGGAATTGTGTCGTGACATAGTTAGTATCATAGCCTAGGTTACCAGGTCTCACGACTCATGAGCAGGTTTAGTAGAGTCTCGTGGATCGGTACAGAGTCGTCTGTATTTATCCTCGAGACGTTGCAGAACTTTTAAGAAACACTTCACTTTCTTGAAATTCTTATCGTGCGTACTCGATTTAGCTTGAGATATAATTCTTGAAATTCCTTCCATGCGTCTGTATGCGCATGCGAGCGCTCAGTAGTATATGTTCCTAGATGGCTTGTGATTCCCCAATCAAGGGGCGAGAGGTAATCTCCGTGAGTTCATGTTGGGTCAGTCTGGAGAACTTGAGGCCGGATATTTGCCTATGGATCTAGCACCGAGGTGTTGATTGTGTGAGCAAGTGTTTTGAACTTATATGTTCAGTAATGTTCTTATTAGCCGGGTTGGCGGAGGGATATCCATGTGACGAGTATGTTAGTACCGTGGGGTATATCTATGTGATCTTGGTAGTGACGAAAGAGTCTGCTAAAAAATAGATGAGATGTCGAGTGTTCGATTCCTATTGTGCTTTAATGTGTAGTCTGAGTTATGGGAACGTGAAGAATATTTCATGTCTCTTAGTTGGAAAGTAAAGCACATTCCATGTGGCAGTATGAGTATAGACTCAGAAAGGCTAAATGGCAGGTGTAATACGTGTATGGTGGTGGAAGGCATGTTGAAATATTGAAATGAGGTGAAGCAGGTGGGTTATCTCCTTCGGAGTACTTTTGAGGGGTATGATCCTTATGTGTGTTAGAAGGTATCATGAGTAATGGAAGGGTATGCGTTGAAATTTTAGAATTTGAGAACGCTTAAGGAATGGACTCAGCTGATGTGGAAATGAATGCGAGATATGCAGAGCATGTCAGTGCTAGATGATCTGTGTATTCACAAACTTGTAACTGACTTGAGTTTAATCTCACTATAACATTGTGGTATCATTGGAGTAAAATTTCTATGAGTTGTTAAGAGTGTCTTGATATATGGCTTCGAGCCAAGTTGGGGAGGTTGTTGTTGGCTAGCTGATAGCACTGTTATGAGCAATGTTGGTTCTGTTCCGAGGGATGATGGCGAATCAGTTCTGGTTGTATAAATTGAGCAGAGGATGGCACGGGTGAAGGAAAATTTTCACAAAGGTTATATGGTGCTTCATAGGTGTGAGAAAATACTGGGATGTTTTGAGATTTATTTGATGATAAATAATACTCGGTGCATAAAGAAAGAAAATGGTTGTTTGTATCTATATAAAATCATGTTCTGCGGTGTCAGGGTACTAATGAGGCATGAGAGGTTTCGTTCGTGTAGAGCGGGTGAATTACCGCTGAATAAGAGTGAATGACTCTCGAGAATGGTTTTACTGTGTCCAAGATTTTACATGTAACAATCATGTGTCTTAAGTTAATGTATGTGGCTAGAGACTGTGTTTTCATTAGGAAAGATCAAGACTGGTGGTACTTTGTGTTAACCATGGGATTCTACGTATCCACATTTGGAATGTTGGTAAACGAATTCAGAATTGGAGGAAGTTCTTCAAAGTAAAAGCATTCTGGAAGGTGGTATTTCTGGGAAACGTTTGAGAGGATATCCAGTGGCCTATGGGTCTTAGACAGTGTGGTTTTATGTGCGAGTCTCGTGTGGTAACTGTGGGTCGACGTATTATGGTGCTACAGCAAGGGAGAATATCAAATCAAGATGAATCAGAAAGGAAATTAGATAAATGGAATAGCTTGATAATGAACTGAATCGGTATGGTAAAAATATGATTAATTATTGTAGGTGTTCGAGGTAATGAGCCTTACAGGTATTGTGCAGCAAAGCTTTTAAGTGCAGGCAATTTGCTTAACTTGGTTTGGGTAGAAGGATTCAGTCTTGGCAGTTTAGCTTGTGCAATGGGATTGGGAGAAAGAGTTCTTGATGTCTTTTACCGTGATTTGAAAATGAGTATATTCCTATCGGTATGTGATGCATGGAGTGTGTAATAATTTTTCTCATCTATGGGACCATGAAATTCCTTGACCAGTTGAGTACGTCGATGTCTGCAGCATAGGAGAGACATAGAAGTCCCCATGTTATCCTAGTGTGGTATGGTCTATGTGTTATGATATGGAGAATTGGGATTTGCATGTTCAAGGTGTTAGTTCAGTTCATAACGGGAAGTCATTAAATTCTTGAGCAGCACGGGCAGTTGCAGGTGAATGAAGAATCGACCTTCAGATGATTAACGAGATGGTACTGCTATTATAGTGGTTTGACAAGGGTATATGTTCAGTCAAAAAGGGTAAGGTGATGTAAAATTGTGATACTTCAGTAGTATTGCGACATGTTTCTTGTGAGATCGACTGTTGATAATGGGTTGTTGATGGCGCAGGGAAATTCTTGAATATCTTCCGTGGTATGAATGGATACTCGATTTTTGTTATGTGTTCATACGGCGAAGCGTGGGATCGGGCATAGTGATTCATGTGTTATATGTGCTGGAGACTGGAAGTTCTAGTGATTCGATTTTGCAGTGGTTGTAGATTGTGTATATCAACATCGTCTAGCGGTTATTGGAAATTGGAGGTCCGAGTGGATCTTTCTTTGCGTGGTATGTTAAAATTGGGTTATGATATTAGACGGCAGACTGGATGTTCCAGTGTCAGATTGTCTAGACTAATGTGTTATGGGCTGTGACAGAAACGCCATAGGCTCTGTGGCCATGTGCATCGAATTATGTTCTAGCAGGGTAGCTTGTATTCGAGAGACCAGCGGATGGCTGGCAAACATTGCTTCATTAATTGGGCCATCGTGGCGGATGTTAGTGTAGAGGTTTCTACCACTGATTCAGTTCCGGTACTGGGGGACTTGTTCAGATGCGCTTCTTGTGGCCGGGCATGAGACTATATGTATTAATTGTAATGAGCAAAATTTGGCTCGATGTGCATCTCCTATGTGAGATATTTGGGTGGGTCGGGTGGCACGCCACCACAGGTATGTTATCTGGACCCAGTTGTGCGCCGCAACAGTGTGATGTAGAGAATAGTTTTCTATATGTTACTTTGTACGCCTTGCTTCCTGGTTTCTGAGGAAAATCCGTACTGGGTGTTGCTCGGCGAATAGCGCATCGGTTGCGTCCTTTCAGGATTGAGTAGTGTATATAAATTGCTTCACCGTGGGTGTGATGGATTGCGTGGTTTCATACCTCAATATGTGTGTAGCTGATCGTGTTGAGCATGGTGACTTGAGGTGCTTCATGGGTAGTGTTTGGATAGGATCACGCATTGTGGCAAGTCCACGTGAAGTTATGACCTTTCGAGGGGAATTCAGGTACTCTATTTCAATGATGTGAGACAGGATATCAATTTTGTGTGGTAATGGTGTTGTTGAGCTTGAGGTACGGCTCTTTTGTTGAGTCATTGTCATGATTTGAGTATGTTTAGACTGCTTCTCATTGGTACGTGTATTGCGCAAGTTGTGGCTTAGGCCTGTGTCGAGGTGTCATATCACCAGAAGGATGGTTAGAGTCGAAGTGATCATTGGAGTCATTAATGAGCATGGGCCAATTTGATTTCAGCTTGTTAGAAAGGTAATATCGAGGTTTGGCTCAGAAATCTGTTGTAGTATCTGTCAAGAGGGAAATGGATTCATGAATGGTCGATCTGAGAGATGGTTTCGGTATATCGCGTGTTTCAGTTACCATTTGGCGGTATATGAAAGTGTGGGATAAGATTTTAGCTAACAAGAACGTTCTCTATCGGTATCTGGTTATTGTGGGCATTCGCTATGAATGGAAGTTATCGCTGTATATGTTAGAGTTATGTGGGATATCATATGATTGCAGCCGAGGTTGCAGGTATGAATTGTTACAGTTGGTCCTGGTTTATTCTGAATATAAACGTGAGGTTCTGATCTTGTGTATAATTTCGGAGAGTGCAATGCAGTCCTAAGGTTTATGGGTTAGATGGACTATGAAATTTCAGCTATGTCGTGTTGTCGGACCTATAAGAGATAGGGTGACATGGGATCACCCCGGGTATATGCTTGGTAAGATCATTCAGCTATTGGTTGACTTCTAGAGCAACTCTGGGTACTAACGAGGATAAGCATTTGTTTAAGTTGGGGAGGATGTGATGACCCGACCCGCCGTCACATGATTTACCACCCCGTTTTCCCCGTTTTATGCTTCTATATGCTTCATTATATGTGTTTGTAGAGTTTGAAGTGATTCGGACAGAGTTTGGTTGGAATTGAGACAATTAGTCTCTTTAAGAGAAGGCTAGTTTGGAAAAAGTCAATCGGAAGTTGATCGAGTGGATAAAGGGCTCGGATGTGAATTTCGGTGATTCGGTTAGCTTCTGGGGATGAATTGTTACTTAGGAGTGTGATCGAAATTGAATTTGGAGGTCCAGTGTAGAATTAGGCTTGAATTGGCGAAGTTTGAATTTTAGCAGATTCCGGGTAATAGGTGAAAAATTTTATCCGATGATTGGAATGGAATTCCGAGAATTGCAGTAGCTTCGTTAGGTGATTTTGGATATGTCTGCAAATTTTCAGGTCATTTGGACGTCATTTGGTCGAGTTTTTGATCGAATGTGAGTTTCGGAAGTTATAGTTGAACTTAGGCTTGAATCTGTGGTAATTTGATGATTCTTGTGTTGTTGAATGTGTTTTTATGATTTGAACAAGTTTGTTTGATGTTTTAGAGTAGGTTGGTGTTTTTGATTGAGGTCCCGGGGGCCTCGGGGTGATTTCGGATGATCAAACGGGCTATTTAGGACTTAGAACACGGCAGGTCTCAGCTGAGTGTTGCAAAGAATCTTTCTTCTATGCGTTCGCGTGATGTGTGATGCGAACGCCTAGAGTAATTTGGAAGGGCTTGAAATTTGGTCATTGCTTTCGCGATAGCTGGTTTGCGTTCGCGTTTAAGGGGTTGTTTGTGAATCGCGATCGCGGGGAGGCAGATGCGTTCGCATAGTTGGAACATCTGGTGCATTGTGATCGCAAGTGAAGTACCGCGTTCGCATAGAAGGAAAGCCACCTTGGCATACCTGTTTTTAATAATATTTCATCTGCGGCTTGAGTTTATTTTTCCACCATCTTTGCACCACTTTGAGAGCTAGTTGGTAGATTTTGAAAAGATTTTCGACTGGAAGTGATTGGAGGTAAGTCTCGTGGTCTAGAAACATCATTTAATCGAAGAATCATCCATTAATTCTCTGGATTTGGGTGTAAATTTGAAGAAAATAGGGCTTGAGTTTTGATATTTCAAATTGGGATTTGATAGGTCATTTGATCTCGAATTTGGGAGTTCTTGGTATGTATGAACTCGTGACGAGACGAGGATTCCGGAAATATAAGTTTCGTAATTTTTCGATAAGCGGGCACGGGTTTTGCTAGTTTCGAGGTTCTTGCTATATTTCGATTATTTTCGATTGGGTGTTGTCCCATTAGTATATTATGATACATTTGCACTGATTTTGGTTAGATTTGACGCGCGTGGAGGCCAATTTGAGGGGCAAAGGCGTCGCGAGTGAGGAATTTCACCATTTCGAGGTGAGTAATACTTCGGAATGATATCTTGAGGGTTTGAAAACCCGGATTTGCACATCCTAGTGTTGTATTGTGGTGACTTGCACGCTGGACCTGAGCGCAGGGTAGAGCACCGTTGGGGATTGTGACTTGGTCCGTCTCGGTTGTTGGTTTTCACCGCGAAACTGTAAATGATTTGTTGTTATTATTATGACTTGGGTCCATTGCCATACTTGGGGCTTATTGACGATTATTTGAACTCTTTATGAACTAGCATCACAGTTTTCCTCACTATTTGAAAGATTATTTGAACTCAGTCCATGTGATTTATAATGTTTCATGAACTCAACAATATTTTTTCTCAAACTTGGAGTTTTAACTGATATTTGAACTATTGCTTGAGCTGAGTATTGTTGTTTTACGGATGCTCGAGGGGCTTTTGACTATTTTGGACTAATTGAGGCTGAGGTCCATATGTGAGGGCATGAAGAGCGACGTAAGGAGGCTTTCAAACCTCGAGTTTTATGTGTGCATATGCATATACATGCATGGATCGTACTACACGCCGTAGTAGCATATTGCATGGATCGGACTGTATGCCGCAGCATTATACATATTGGATCGGGTTGCACGCCGAAGCATTTTATATATTATATTGGATCGGGCTGCACGCCGCAGTATTTTTGCGCTTGGGCTGTAGGAGCCCCTCCGGAGTCTGTACACATCCACGGTGAGCGCAGGGTACCCATTGATCGGGCTACGCGTCGTAGCGGTCATGTGCATTGCATGGCATTCATGCATTCCCTCCTGTTTGTTCTACGTGGCACGACATTTAGCACTGATATATCATTGGCATACATACTGTTCTTGCCTTGTTGACCAGATACCCTGGTGTTATATGTTAAGGAGTGTTGAGCCCGAGAGGCTGATATTGTATGTTGTGAGTTGGGAGTGAGCCCACATGTCTGATATTGTACTGAAAGGTTGATACTGATCCCGAGGGGCAGCTTTCTGATTACTTCCTACTTGTTGAAATTACCTTTGCAACTGTTGAAAAATGCATACTTTCAAAAGAGATTTTGAACTGATCTTGAGATTTTCTAAAGGGATTTTTCACAGTATTTCGGTTTTTCTCAAAAAGGGTTGTTCTGTCTTTTATAGCAGTTTGGTGTGCTCATACGTGTTTTCTTATCGCTCAGATATTATTCTCTCTTATTACCACTAAGTTGGAAGTACTCACTTTACTCCCTACACCTCGCGTGCAGTTGCAGGTACTGTTCACCCGGTAGCGGGTTAGTAGCGGATTGAAGGTATTGCTATCGTAGCTAAGCTTGGTGACCGCCGGTGTTCGCGGTACCGAGATTCTTCTTCTTCTTGATTCCTAAATTTTTCTCTATGTGTTATAGATTTTTAAATTTTGATAAAGGCACTCCTAGATAATCGTGACTTGTGACACCTCGGTCGAGCTATATTAGATTGTATTTATATTGATTAATAACAGTAATTCATATTCGAACTGTTATATAACTGATTAATTGTTTTAAGTGGTGTTTTCAAACGGTCTGACTGGCTTTGTCTTCACGAGAGATGCCATCACGACCGGATTTGGGAATGGGTCGTGACACAGACACTTACCAGCACATGGGGTTAGTTGTGCTGATGATACACTCTGTATTCTTTTGCACTGATCCAGATGTTGGAGCAGCATTTGAGCAACAACATTACATCGAGAGCCAGCCTTCAATCCACGGAGATACCGAAGTAGCCTAACCGACGACCACAGGTCCGGAGTCTCCTCTATCTTTTATTTCCGCATGCTTTCTCATGTACTTCGAGACAAACACTTTACATTTTCTTTCAAACAGTTGTATTTAGTATTCCTAGTAGTTTGTGAGTGATGTGACACCAATTTTTGGGTAGAGATATATAAAAATTTCCGCTTTATGGTTCCGCTTATTTAATTTAAGACTTCGTATTAATTTCATGTTCCCGCAGTCATTTAATTATTAAACACTTGTTGATATTTTTGGTAAAAATAGTTTAAAATAAAGGAGAGGAATATATGAATGTGGCTTGCCTAGCTTCTAGGAGTAGGCGTCATCATGACTCCCGAGGGTGGAAATTTCGAGTCGTGACATAAGTACTTATTCATCTTTAATAAGAGGTTTTTGATACGAGCTTTGAGTATAGAGCTATCTTTGTTAGAAAGCACTTTACTCCCGATATAAAACTTTTAAATACGAATTTAGATTTATTTGAGCTCAAATACAAGTAACGAATATCAAATGAATTTTTTTTATTAAAAAAGAAAAGAAACCTGCATTGTATCAAAAGCTCAACACACGAAATTAGTGTCAATTGGCATCCCAAAGCTTCACAATGGAAGCCTAAAAAAACAGACACAAAATTGTCTAAGAGTCGGTGGTCCCCTTCTGATATATTGAAGATCATTCATTATCACCAACATCAAAAATTTGCAAACAAGAAACTAGGTGGGTGTTTGGACATAATAGTTATAAAATTCCAAAAAAAAAAGTGAATACAATATTTAAGTAAAAATAATATTTGAAAATTAAAATTGTATTTGGAGATAAATATATTTTTAAGTTTTTTTTAATAAATTTTGTGAGTGGAGTGAATTTTTTTAAAAAAAATAACTTTTTGGAGCTTTTTAAATTTTTAAAAAATCCGAAATATATCTTCAAATGAAAATAGAAATTTTATAACCAAATGCCGATTTCGAAAAAAGTGAAAACTTTTTTAAAAAAAAGAAAACAATTCTTATATCCAAATGGGCTCTAAAATTGATAATCTAGATACACATTAAAATACGCTCATCCCTTATGTGTTTATGACGGATTTAGAATTTAAACATCATATATTCTGAATTGAAAGAACGACTTTTAAAATGCATATATATATATATATATTCGATCCCAAGTTGAAACCATGCTCAATTCTTGATTGTGGAGTTGTGGTCCTATTGCTTGTACATATGGGGCTTTTGCTCTTTTTCTTTCAATGACTTTGTTTTAGCAAAATGTCAGTGGTCCCTTTTTGTTGTACTTGTGAAATCTTATCCCTTTATCATCATCATCAAACATCTTTTTAGCTCAATGGACCACTCCTTCTATTCCAACCTAATCAAGCATGATTTTGTGTAATAGGTTATTTCCTTATCAAAATATGAAATGACATCAACTACTTTTTTTTGCATGAATCATTGTTGTTCACAATATTAACTACATTCAATCTCTCCAAATTAGCCAATTTTGCAAACTGAAATTTTTTGGCATCTACTGCTAAATTTGATATTCAAACTTATCTTTTTATTTATTTATAGGTCGTGGGTTCAAGTTGCGAAAACAGCCACTAATGCTTGTGTTAGAGTAGGTTGTCTACATCACACTCCTTGAAAAATAACATTTTCATGGATCCTGCATGAAAGCGGGATGCTTTTGTCCACCGAGATGCCTTTTTAAATCAATCTTTTTTATTTAACAGGTGTTTGGACATAAAAATTATAATTATTTTAAAAAAAGTAATATTTGCAGTTAAGTTAAAAATGAGAATATTTGAAATATAAATTATGTTTGGACATTCATTTCATGTGAAAAAACATTGCAGCTTTGTGGGATAGGAAAAAAAATTTTGAAAAAGTGGTTTTGAAAAGGTGGTCTTTTTGAATAACTTATTTTCCTTTTTTTTTCTTCAAAAACTTGCAAAATTATATGGACAAACATATTTTTGGAAAATCAAAAATAGGAAAAATTTATTATGGACAAATGGGCCCTTAATCATTCATCGTTCAAAACTCACTTATTCGACTAATTTAAATTTAGGTACAATAAATTTATTAAGGGAAGCAAAATTTCCTACCAAGAAATTTTTCATTTTCAGAACTCGAACATAATTATTGTAAAAGTTATTATCCATATTTAAAATCCAAATTTTTTTCTCAAGTCCAATTGAGACTTAAGATATATGAAAAGGCTTGAACCATAATTTTAGATATGTGAAAAAGCTTGAACCATAATTTTAGATATGTGAAAAAACTTGAACCATAATTTTAAGTGGTTGTATTGTCCATTGGTCAATCACGTGGGGAAAAGCATTTGCTTTTAATAAAAGTTCGCATGAATCTTAGCAGCAGTGAAGTTGACTTTGTCAACTAGAAATTCAGATGCTTTGACTAGGGTAGGGAGATTGCTTTGCTCTTCTCCTCTTTTTTTTTTTTTTTTTTGGAGTTTAAGATCTATGATATAAGTATTAATTAGTTAGTAATTTCGTACAAATAATAAGTAATCTATTATAAAAGGTTAAACTACATTGATAATGCAAAAAATATTTACACTGTTAATTTTTGTATATAACTAAAATCTTCTTCGTCTTTTTTCATGTCTTACCCACTCCATTTCTACCTCTCAATTTTTTTAGGAATTCATGAAAGTACAACTTGTAACTGACTTTGGTATATTTTGTCAGGGGCTTCAGTAACGTGCATGGGCTGGTCCATTACTATAGGCCCAAATGACCGATGGACGTTCCTCGGTCAGATTCTTTTTTTATTTTGGCTATTTTAGCAAAAGGGGATGTTGGACTCGATTAGGGCTGCCTACGTATCTCACATCCAGTGAGAATCAAACCAGCGTAGTTCGGCACTTCGGTCAGATTCAATATTTACTTTTTGAGATTTTTACCTATTTATACCAGATAGCAAACTTTATTACCTTTCATGTTTAAGGTTTGCGTTTATTACATTTAAGCATACCAAAATTTCAATTTATGTACCATAATTCAAATTAAGGGTATTATTATTGCTTCATTTATTCTAGGCATGATTTTAGGAGCATATATTCACTTTATTTTATTTACCCGCCTCGCTCTCCTCTCATCCACCACCCCCACGATTTACCTTCAGTAAAGAAAATAAATCGTAGGCAACTGTCTAGATAGGTAAATCATTCGCGACATACATCAATAGATTTAGTGCACTGATGCAGTAAACAAAAGAACTAATTGAAGATCGCATATTTGCATTGACAATTATTCACAGCATCAAGAATGATGTCATTCCTCTCTTCCTCTACTACTCTCCTCATCATCGACATCTTCAACCGTACTACAAAATTCATAGATCTCACATTGTTCGTTACACTTCTCTTCTAACACTAAACGCACTTAATGGCTGATTGAAGGAGTAGTTTAGAAAGTTCTTTGGACTAATTTACATAATGGCTGATTGAAGGACTATTTGGGTTGTGCAATTGTAAAGAAATAATTTTCTCGTGGAAGACAATAAAGTTGACAGTGTGAGTGCAATTGTAGTTTATTTGTAGTTTTTATGTAGAAATTTTGTAGATGAAGAGCAAATTTTGTTGTCAATATTTTGTAGTTTAATTGTAGTATAAATGTAGCAATTTTGTAGATACTCTTAAACAATACAACTTTATACAAAACATAAACTGATTTGTAGTTTATTTGTAGAAATTTTATCTACAACATATCTACAAACTGAATACATTGAATTTTAATATCCCAATTCTCGTTTCAATTGTAGCATAATTGGCATTTTCGACATAATTGTAGAAGACTTGTAGAAGTTGTAGTCTTTCCAATCTACAATTTATCTATAATTTATCTACAATTCTACAATTTAACTACAATTCTGGAAAATGTCTTCTTCTTCTTCTTTGACGAATTTTAATCTGAAATTCAGTCAAAACCAAGTCTAATCTTCACCAAAACCCCTCAAGATGTTGATATAAACTCCTAATCATGTTCCAAATTATTTACAACAACACTCAATCCAAACAAATAATGATTTTTGAAAATCCAAATTTGAATTCAAAGCTTTCAAGCTTTTTAATGGCTATCAATTGTGAAAAATACACTGAGAAGGAGAGAACTACGCTACAATGGATTTGCTTCCGTTTTAAATTTTGCAATTAATGATGATAGAATCACCATTAAATCTGATTCCTACTAATTTGATTCTTTATTAGGGTAGAATTCACCTGTTTTTTGTTTAGTATAGATTTTGTAGTCAAACTATGGACTAGGAGGGTAAATACCAATTTATGAATATTTTTGGTAATAAGGTTTGGTATATGGTATATATATGAAAAAATCACTTACTTTTTTGCTGGTATACATACATTATATATTAATTATACATAATTGTGCATATGTATACATGAATTACAAATATATTGTATATCCACTGGTTATTTTTAGTTTAAGATATTGAGTGAGTGGCTATTTGGATTAATCCCCAACCCCCCAACTATTGACGGACCAAAAATTTTGTGCAAGCGGGTTCAATCTTAGAAGTTTATAAATTTAGTCGTAAAATAATAGTTGTCAAGTGTGTTCAAATAAAATATTTATACAAAATTTACGCAGCTTTAATCGTTGTGAGCACGTGATTTTTTATTCCATAAAAATCAAATAAATAATTTTCATTTATTTTTACAATTTTTGTGCATTTTTGTATCATTTTCTGATAATTGCTTGCATTTTGTTTGCATATCTTAATTCATATGAAAATACAAAAATATGCATTTGCATTTAGGATCTAATTTTATTTTTAATATTAATTAGAGATTAATTTTTTTTTAAGAAAAATCACAAAAATTAGTTTACTTTTGTATTTTAATCGTTTTAATTGTAAATTTGTCGTTAAATAGGTTTCAAATAATTTTAGGAGCTAATTAGTTTAGTTTTTAAATATATTAGGATTTTATTTTAATTTTTGCATCTCTATAAAATCAGAAAAAATAATATAAAAATACAAAACAAACCAAACAAGGAAATAAAAGAAAACAAAGGGAGAAAAGGCTATCTCATAAAAGACCCTTGATTTGGGCCAATCTTAAATCCTCAGCCCAAACGTTTACACCCCCGTCGACCCAGCCCACTTCACCCCGACCAGTCCAGCTCGGGGACTTAGCGAAACGACGCCGTTTTTGTTCCTTTCAATCCTGGCCGTCGAGGTCATCAAATCTAACGGCCAGGAACTCACCCCTCTTCAATATGAGAATGTCCGAACATACCCCCTACCCCTCATCGTCTCCTTTACCACACCCCATACCCTCAAACCCTAATGGCGCCGCCCCTAAATTCTAAGCTGCCTGTGGCGGTGCTGCTTCCAAAATCACACTATAGATCCCTATCCTTTCCCTCATCACGAATCCCCGTTCACTATCCCTCGAATCATCACCAATGTTCTCGAATCTTAAATTCGAAATATTCGGCCAAAATGTTAAAGTGTCTAAATGAACTCAAATTAATACCATGTATTCCTCGCCCCTTCCTCATCGCTAATCCTTACCCAGAAACCCCCGAATCTCACTAGGCCGCCCCCAATTCAAAATCTAGGGTTCATGCATTTTCGGGCCGTTTCGAGGATTTTGCGAGTCGAGTGAATCTGGGTTAATATTATTGGTTTATTTCTTACGAAATGAATATATAATATTAACCTGAGGTTAATTTCGGAAGGTCTTTTTTATGAAGTCTGACTCCGAGTGAGTTTTCTGTTCTGCTATTTATCTAGTCTAATTCATCTTTTCCTTGTTCGGTTCAATCAAGCATAAATTTAGTTTCTAGTTAGTCTAATTTCATCGCTATGATTGTTGTAATTGTCTAGGTTAATTTATTTTAGGTTAGTTTTCATTTCTTTGCTTAAAATTCTGATTCAATTTGATTGTTGGTAGTTTGAATGCGCAGTTGTTAATTGTTGACATAGTAGTTAGGTTTTCTTCTTGATTTTGTTTTCATGAGGTTTGGACTTGCAGTTTGATTTGTCTTAATTTCAGTTCGTATGGATTAATCTAGTTTTAATTCAATTTAGGGTTAAGTATTAGTTTGTTTTCAGGCATTGTTAGTGTATAATTAGTTCATTGTTGGTTTAGGTTTATTGAATATAGTTGATTGTAGTTAACCTTGGTTAATTCTTAACTGGGGTGAGGGTTTGGGCAATCAATTCTTCAGTTTAGTTAGTAGTAATACATTATTAGAAGTTTTGGGGAGTACATCTTAGTGTGGAGGGGCAGCTGATTGAGTTTTGATTTGAGCAGTAATTCTAAGAGGTTTTAGGGGCACTTTGGGCATGAGAAAAGGGTAGTATCTTAAGAATTGGTAATTGGAATATAGGTTAAAGGGTAGCTTAGAAATTGTACAGTTCAAAGAGCATCCTAGAAGCTCCTAAAATAGGGCTTTAGTGCACATTTCAATAGAACTAAGGCAGTAACTTGAGGAACAAGTTAGAAAATTAGGGGTTAAAGTGAAAATAACCAGGGACTAAAAAAAAATCAAAATCTGACCCTTTACCCCCATTCTTGGCTATATAAAGGCATCAAATGCCTTGTGAAAGGGGTCTTCACCTTTTCAGCCCTAAAATCTCATTAAAAAAATCGGATTCCTTCTTTCATTCTAGTCTTAGATTAGCTTCAGCATTTAGATATACAAAAAAAATACAATATATATATATATATATATATATATATATATATCTATATATATATATATATATATATATATATATATATATATATATATATATATATATATATATATATATATACAAAAAATCAAAAAAAAAAAACAAAAACTCTTGGTAGTTATACAGATGGTATTTGGGTGCATGTTAAATGGTTGAGTAAGTGAATATGTATATAGAACTTCAGCCTCAACTTGGATTGCATGCTGTTGAATATAAAATCAAGATGGATTAACACAAATTTGAGTGATACACTGCATTGACAAGTTTAGTCGTAAGGTTTGCCTTATTCATGTTCAACAACAACAATAACCCAGTATAATCCTACTAAGTGGATCTGAGGAGGATATTATGTACGCAGACCTTACCCCTAACCTTGGGTAGAGAGGCTGTTTTCAAATAGACCCCCGACATCCTTCTCTTCAAGAACTTCCCACCTTGATCTTGAGGAGACTCAAACTTACAACCTCTCGGTTGGAAGTGGGGGTTGCTTATTCATGTTCATTTGGGTAATTTCAATTGTGATTAGAACGTGGCTGGGATGAAGCATTAAGTTGGACTTAAGAAATTGAAGCCTCGAAATCACGCTGCCCAGATCGTTGGGTCAGCTGAAGGCCCAAAAGCATGGACTACTTTCTCATTTCGTGGGCTGGCCCACGGTGGCTCATGTTGGCCTTGAAGCCCACTCTGCTAAGGCCGTCCCTGTGTTGCTTCCTCTCTACATTCAGTCATTCTTTTCTTTAAAGACAAATATGATTAGGTAATATAGTTGCTTTAGATTGGCCTTTAATAAGATAATGAGATGAGCCTCGCCAAACAAATTGCGGGGCCCTCGAGAAAGGATAAAAATATTTAGAATTCGAGAAGGCTGTTTAGCGAATTCCACGGCCTTTCCCAAAATAATATTGCGATAGAATCTTTAGGCGCGTTTTAATTAAATTACTTTCCTAAATTCGGGTGTGCATTGATGCAGCCCAAATCCAAATCTCGGCGAAATCGAAATGTGTTAATAACCATGGGTGCCTTGATGATGACGGGGTTAGAAACGCATTTTCATGACGTCGTAATTCTTATAAAACGAATAATGATTAAAAATGATTCAAAATTAGAGACGAGCCTCATCGAACAAGAATAAATGTGGGGTCCTTAATTTAGCTAATTTCAACGGCCTTTTCCAAACAATATTGCGTTAGAACCTTTAAGCGCGAATTTAATTAAATTACTTTCTTAAACTCGGGTGTGCATTTATTGCGACCCAAATCCAAATTTCGACGAAGTCGAAATGTGTTGGCGAACACGGGTGCCTTGATGGCGACGTGGTCGAAGACGCGTTTTCATGACGTTGCAAGTCTTTTAAAAATAAATAAAGATAAAAGCGGTTTATAAATAAAAGGCATATAAGTTAGCATGCTTTAAAATCAGGTTTTAATCAAATACAATAATTTAAGCGACCGTGCTAGAATCAACAGAATTCCTTATTCAGAATTTCTGGTTCGCATCGGAAGTCGAAATTTTCCTCGGTTCGGGATTCAAGAAAAAAAACCGGTGACTTGGGACACCAAAAGCCAAACCTTTCCAAAGTGGCGACTCTGAATAAATAATTCCGATCCGAATAATGTCACTTTAAATGGAAAAACTCCCTCATACATTTATCCTTCGGGATAAGGTGTGTAAAAAGGAGGTGTACATATACACAATATTATTTATTTGTAAAACGGGTTCAATTGAACCCACTTGCCATCACGTGTGTCCGCCACTGCCTCCAACCCGCATCTCCCACAACATTCACTAGAGATGTATCTAGGAAATGATCAATTTATAGAGTATGCTATGATTGATATTTCGATGCAAGTATAGACTACCTCATTCTTTATTCTGTTCTAATTTTGGAAAAAGAAAGAAGAGTGGCTCGACTTATTGGCTAAGAGTGTTGGTGGCGGAACCTGTTGACATAATGCAAGGTGATAAGCTTGCTTCTTCACAAGCTTATCGTCCCCAAAAAGATCGACCCTGTAGTGTTAATGGGTGCATGCCACGGACTTCAGAATATACGTGTATAGAGGCAAATTTATTAAGCTCATTGGCCTTTTTCTAGTTTGATTCCAACTTTATCCCTAATCGTGCAGATTTCTCAACTTAAAAACTGTGCATTATGTGAATCCTCTTCTCTCAAATGTAACATACAGAAAAGAGAATCCTGTACAAGTCATGGTAATATAACAATGTGTATGGAAATAAAATGAGGAACGTGAAGAGATGTCGACATATCAGGGTAAGCTAGGGGAAAGTGTAGGCTTTGCCACTTTGAGTTCTCCACAATCACTGATGTAAACAGTCTTTTGTGGTTTATTCCAGATTGCGCGAGCAGTTTTTGCTCTTCCATCTCCAAGAAGCTCGGCAAAACCATTATACTGTCGAATATTTTCGGATGGTTTATAAGTGGGAATGGCAGCTATACTTGTCACAATATCCATACCTGTAGTACAGTGCAAGAAAAAGAGAAAAAGAGAAGAAGAGTGAGCTTTTCATATTAAATAGATGGATACTGTTTCAGCATGTAAGTTTCATGTTAGTAACTATGCAGAAAGTGGTATTAGCATGTCACTTTAAGTCATGCAGTATTTTCACTGCGTGTATATATATATATATATATATATATATATATATATATATATATATATATATATGTATATATACACACACATATACATACACATACATACACATATATATACACACACTATATATACATATATATATGCGCACATACATATATATATATATGTGTGTATGTATGTATACATACATATATGTGTGTATACGTATATGTACATATATATATATATATATATATATATATATATATGTATAGTATATATATATATATGTATAGTATATATGTATATATGTATAGTATATATGTATATATGTATAGTATATATGTATACATATATACATATAGATGTATACATATATATACATATATATGTATACATATATATACATATATATGTATACATATATATATGTATATATGTATACATATATATGTATATATGTATACATATATACTATACATATATATATATATATATATATATATATATATATATATATATGTATATATATGTATATGTGTATATGTGTGTGTGTATATATATATATGTATATGTATGTATATGTGTGTGTGTATATATATATGTATGTATTTCATTTATCCCTCCGGGCTAGTGGCGAAGCCAAAAATTTCAATAATTTTGAACACCCTTTTGGTAGTGGGCTATTGAAGAGTGTTCAAAGTCAATTTTTTTAATCAATAACAAGTAACATTTTATCCTATACACAGTATGCTTTTTTGACTAAGGGAATTCAGTTGACCACCCTTGGCCACCTCCAGGAGCATAGGGTCTTTCTGTACCATCCCAAAAGGTTCTTTCTTTAGTTTTATTTTTTCATATGGAATCATGATTGGAGGCGAAGGGTCCTTGCCTAAAGCTGACAATTAGACGTCTCAAGCAATGCCACAGCAATATTTACTGCACAACAACAGAGCAAAGCAAACAAATAGATAGATGAATTTGACTTAGATTGTGGGTGAAAAAGTTCTAACTTCTTATATCACCAGGCGCAAAACCAATCAGCAAGATATAGTCTATGCTGTTGAAGGTTTTCTCTGTGGGTGTTAGTGTTGTCTACTGTTCAAATTGACTCCGATAGGTCCTGTTTGCGTTAACTATTAAGAAAGAACCATCTCAATTTGTGCATCTTCTTTTTCCTTAAACTAATTCTTACACATCATGTTTGTTCCTTCAATTTCTCTGCCTAATTTACCTAATAATTATCAATCCTAGTTGCGCACAATATGTACACTTGGATTACAGCGCATGAACTTAAACACCCCAAAGTGTCTTACTGTGAGCTAAATCCTGCAGGAGACTTGATAAGTCAAGGTAAAAATCCAACTTTTCGTACAGTCTTGATCAACTCCGTAAGAGCTGGCTATCACATTTTTTAATTGCTGTATAACATGTTGTATGGACCTTCTGTCAGTCAATTAGCATCTAATGCAGCATTCCAGCAATCTGAGAAACTCATTATGCACACATCCTGTCCCGTTTTTCCATTTAAGAAGACTTTCCTAAAAGAATGTAAGGCTCACAGGCACCTACTGGTTTGAGCAGCAGACTGGATGATTAAAAGGAGAGGAGGTACTAGTCAGAATCAATTGTAAACACAGAGGATAAAGCTTGAGATAACCTAAAGTTTTGATTGAGCTAGCATGTCATGCCTGTCCATATATTATAACAAAGCCTTCTTTTGATTGAACCACTAAAAGTGAAGTCTTTAGTCGCT
Source organism: Nicotiana benthamiana (assembly GCA_034376525.1). Classification (NCBI taxonomy): domain Eukaryota; kingdom Viridiplantae; phylum Streptophyta; class Magnoliopsida; order Solanales; family Solanaceae; genus Nicotiana; species Nicotiana benthamiana. The sequence continues at coordinate 104,864,964 of CM067330.1, forward strand.
CAACAAAAAATACAAGAACCAAATTGGAGTCTGAGGGATGAATTGTACAGTTTTGCTCGAGAAGAAAAAGAAGTAGCTTATTTAGTAAAGAAAATGGCTCTGAATTTATACCATCAAAATCAATAATAAGGTAATAAAAGACTTAAACAAATGGCACAATAGCGAAGTAGATTCTAGAACTACACATTCATATGATATATATCAACTATGGACTAATCAATCAATCAACTACACCTCAATTCCGAATTACTTGGGATCGACTAGTCAATACTCTGTCCATCCTACTTCATAGGTCCATTATCTCAATAAAATAGAGACAGCTCAGGAAGTATCCTTGTTCCTCCTTATTTCTCTAATGAAAACATATTTGACAAACTTTCTTAAGCAATGCAACATGCAGATGATTTCGTGATGGATCTGGGAAGAAATGAAATGAAGAAGAAAGCTCTGTTGTATATATCTTAGAAGAAGAAGAAGAAAATATACGAGAGGGCTCTTATATAAACCCCTGTACTAAACACCTATAACAACCTTTTCCATATTAGGACAAAGCTTTCTAAACCTAACACTTAGGCCCCTCAGCTTATCCTATATACAATTGATGCATATCTCAATACTCCCCTTCAAGCTGGTGGGTGAAACACATCAAACACACCAAGCTTGGACAAGAGTAAATGATCTTGTGCTGATCCTAGACCCTTGGTCATAAGGTCAGCCTGTTGTTAGCTAGTAGAGATATATTGTGGTGCCAATTGACCAGCCCTGATTTTTTCTCGAACAAAATGGCAATCTATCTCTATGTGTTTGGTCCTCTAATGAAAGATCGGATAGGTAGCTATTTGCAAGGCTGCCTTATTATCACAATGTAAGGCAACTGGTTGATGAACATGAACTTGAAGTTCCTTTAACAGCCCCAGAACCCAAGTAATTTTTGTCGCTGCTGCTAGACTCCTGTATTCAGCCTCTGCAGAACTTCGACTCACAGTCTGCTGCTTCTTGGACTTTCAGGAAAGGAATGACTTCCCCAATTTGATGATGTATCATGTGACTAATCTCCTGGTGATTGGGCATGATGCCTAGTCAGAGTCATAATAAGCTGATACGGTTTCAATTGAACCAGAACTTAAACAAAATTCCAAATCCAGGAGCTGATTTCACATATCTGACTACACGCAATGCTTCATTCCAATGGGATTGTTTGGGGTGTTGCATGAATTGGCTAAGCACTTGAACTGCAAAGCTAAGATCTGGTCTAGTGATAGTTAAGTAGAGTAGCTTCCCAATAAGCCTTTGATAGCTTCCAATGTCTGCCAATTCCTCATCTCCTTTGACACCTACATGCTTGTCATAGTCAACTGTAGTCAATTTGTGATTGAGTTCAATAGGGGAGTAGAGATTGGTTTGGCTGCTGCAAGGCCAGCTTCTGAGATCAGTTGTAAAGCATACTTCCTTTGTGTGAGTAGTATCCCCTCCTTGGATCTTAGAACCTCTATTCCAAGGAAATATCGAAGTTCTCGTAAGTCTTTCACCTTGAAAGAGCTATGTAAAGTTTGTTTAGCTTCCTCTATCAACTTTGCATTGCTGCCAGTTATAAGCGGATCATCCACATATATTAGGATTATAACAATGTCAGATCTTGTTTTCTTAGTGAACAAAGAATGATCATGAGCACTTTGAGAGTAACCAGCTTCCAATAAAGCATCAGTGAGCTTAATGTTCCATTGCCTTGAGGCCTGTTTGAGGCCATATAGAGATTTCAGCAACCTGCACACCTTATTCTCCCCTATTTCTGGAAACCCTGTGGCAATTCCATATAAACTTCCTCATATAGGTCCCCTGTAAAAAGACATTGTTCACATCCATTTGAAACAAGTTCCAACTTCTAGATGCTACAATGCTGATTACTGTTCTCACAGTTACCATTTTTGCCACTGGAGAGAAACAACAACCCAGTATAATCCCACTTAGTGGGGTCTGGGGAGGGTAGTGTGTACGCAGACCTTACCCCTACCCTTGGGCAGAGAGGCTGTTTCCAAATAGACCCCCGGCATCCTTCCCTACAAGAACTTCCCACTTTGACATTCTCGTTAATCCCGTTAATCCATTCATGCACTACCACTGGAGAGAAAGTTTCATGATAATCCAAACCTTCTTGTTGAGTATACCCCTTTGCCACCAATCTAGCTTTGTACCTCTCTATTTCACCATTTGCCTTGTGTTTTATCTTAAACACTTATTTAGATCATATAGCTTGCTTGCCTATTGGAAAGTCAACTATCTCCCAAGTAGCATTGTCCTCAAGAGCCTTAATTTCCTAAGACATTGCTTCTATCCAGTTCTTGTTCTTGCATGCCTGATTGAAGGATTTAGGCTCATCTTCAGCGGCAAATACTCCTAAATAAGCCCGGTAGGTGTTAGACAAATGAGTATAGGATACAGAGTTTGAGATACAATGTGAAGTAGATTGTGGTTTGCATGTGGTGATGTAATCCTTTAGCCACATAGATGGTCTTGAAACTCTGTTGGATTTCCTAACATGCAACTCAGTATCAGGTGATTGGCTTGTGTCTGCTGAATTCTCAACATGATCTCCAACCTCTACAACTGGATCCTCAATATCATCAATCTCTGCTACTGGACTCATGGCTGGTTCAGAATAATCTACTGCTCCTTGTTCACCAGAAATTGTCTGTTCAGGATGAGTTGCTGCTGCATCTGTTGTAGTCACTCCCTCGGTAGTGGGATGAAGAGCAGGTTGAGAAGGCATGGTGTCAGTTGGAATAACTGAAGGAGCAGTACTTGGAAAGACGTCTTCTTCTTCAATTGACATGCTTTCCTTGAAAGGATATACATACTCTCTGAATGTAACATCTCTGCTGATAAATACCTTTTTGCTGACTAGATCATACAATCTGTAACCCTTTTGTGTTTCTGAATAGCCAATGAGAATGGACTTCCTTGCTCTTGGTGCAAATTTATCTCCTCCAAGTAAATTGCTTGCAAAACAAAGACATCAAATACTCTTAGATGATCTATCCTTGCTTGTTTCCCATATAATATTTCATATGGACACTTCCCTTGCAATACTCCTATAGACAGCTTATTTATATCAAATAAACAGTTGTTCTTACACAATCTCGCCAGAACCTTATTGGTGCTGAACTTTGAAACTTCAGTGCCCTTGTTATCTCCAATATATGCCTATGCTTTCTCTCCACTATCCCATTCTGTTGAGGGGTATATAGGCAGCTACTCTGATATACAATTCCCAATGTGGCTAACAGTTCATTACATTGTGAATTAAAGAACTCAGTGCCATTATCTGACCTTAACACCTTTATCATCATACCAAATTGATTTTGAACCATTGCAACAAAGTCTTTTATTACAACTAGTACTTCAACTTTTAACTGAATCAGACACACCCAAGTGTACCTACTATAGTCATTAACAACAGTAACAATGTATTGCTTCCTATTATATGTAGGTATTCAGTGTGGTACCCAAACATCCAAGTGAACAAGTTGAAAAATTCCAGTAGATCTAGTATTACTAACAGGAAATTTTAGTCTACATTGTTTGCCACTGAACATACTTGACAATCATCTTGTGCCTTCACATCCACTTTATTCTGTAACTCTTGGATATGTTGCATTGCCTTCATTGAAGCATGTCCCAGTCTTAGATGCCAAAGTTCAGTTTCCTTTTCTTTTCTCAGAAATACTCCTGCAGCTGCTACTGTAATGTTTTCCTTAAGAAGATACAAACCATTGTTCTCTCTACCAATCTCCATCACCCTGCCACTGTAAAGATCCTGTAATATACAGAAATCAGGGAAGAATGTGGCTAGGCAACATAGATCCTTTGTTAGTTTAGACACTGATAATAGGTTAATTTTAAAGTCTAGCACATATAGGACATTTTAATTGTCTTACTGCCTAATATGGAGGCCTCTCCTGTGTCAGTTATGTGAGACTTCTTTCTAGTAGGAAGTTGCACTTCATATTTCCTCTGGTCATCTGCTTTTATAACATTGTTAAGGATATCCTTACAGTGTGTAACATGATATGTTGCCCCTGTATCTATTACCCAATCACACATACCTGCATTAGATAATAAAGAGACTATACCTGCAAAATTATCAAAACTTTCTGCGGTTGTTGGCTTTGACAGTAATCTCACCAACTGTTGATATTGTTCTTCAGTGAAGAACTGCCCTGCTCCTTGTATCTACACATTCATTTGTTTACCTTCCTCATTGTTTGCATTCATGTTCACATTGTTAGCATACACCCCTCCACCTGTAGGTTGATTCTTCCTTATACTCTTAAAATCAGCTGGATATCCAATTATTTTGAAGCAATTCTCCTTAAGATGTCCTTTATACCCTCAATATTCACAAATCATTCCAGGTTTTCTTGCTTTAAAGTCATGTCCTCTCCCTGCTAGCATGGTGAGTGGTTCTCTATGAGTATCAACGACCTAAAGACCTCTGACTCTCCTCTTGTGTCACTATAGCATAGGCTTCATTGACAGTCACAACAGGTCTCTTAGCTAACACATTACTCCTTATGTTGTTATAACTTTCGTTTAGTCCCATAAGGAACTACAGCAAATGTTGAGATCTTAGGTGCTCTACTGAAGGTCGAGCTTCTTCACAGTCATACGCAGACAGTGGCACTAACACATCTAATTCGTCCCATAAGTCCTTCATTTTTGAAAAATATCTAGTGACAGAATCAGTACCTTGTCTTAGGGTTGCGATGGCTGTACGGAGGTGATAGATCCTTGTTAGATCTGATCGATCAAATTTCTCCTGAAAATCATTCCACACTTTTCTAGCATTTGAGGCATAAACAATGCTTGGCATTAATTCATTAACATGGTGCTCCCAATCCAGGACAACACGATTGCATTGCATTTTTCCCATTGTTCAGCTAATTCTCCTTTGTATCTACTTTTTACACAAGTTCCGTCCATAAACCCTAGCTTTCTTTTTTCCCGGAGTGCCAATTTCATCGCTCTGCTCCACAGGGCATAGTTATCTGGTCTTGTGAGTTTGAGCGGTATTAGGACAAGTCCTGGAGCATCTGAAGGTTGTAAAAACAACGGATGATTGTGATCTAAAGATGCAACTTCATTTCCGCCATTGCTATTTGAAAAACAGCTTCGTCTGAGCTACGATCTACAGTAATTTGCTTGAATCTCGACGGAATTACGATCGCTGCTCTGACACCATGATAGAACTAGTTGAATTTGTGTCGTAATGCAACATGCAGATGAATTCGTGATGGATCTGGGAAGAAATAAAATGAAGAAGAAAGCTCTGTTGTATTGATCTTAGAAGAAGAAGAAGAAAATACACGAGAGGGCTCTTATATAAACCCATGTACTAACCGCCTATAACAACCTTTTCCATATTAGGACAAAGCTTTCTAAACCTAACACTTAGGCCCCTCAGCTTATTCTATATACAATGGATGCATATCTCAATACAAACATTTGAGTTTGTCACAACATACTTTCACACTAAACATGCATACAAAGCACAACCCTTTTACACTAAACATGCATATAAAGTACAGCCTGGCTCGAATCTGTGGCAAACTGGTCACATGGCGGCAATTTTATCGGTTACGCCAAAGCTCCCCTTTACACTAAACATGCATATATGCCAACTAAAAGAAAAATAAGTCTTCCGACCTTAGTTCATCCGGTAAACTATAGTGAGATTAGCTAAAGTGTTCAACTTCTATACACCCACAACGTAAAATTTCTTTTATACTATGAGATCACCTAAAAGATAACAACACTAGCTGATCATAAATATTGAGATTATTATTAGCTGGGATATAAGGCATGTTACCTCCTACAACAAGTTTAAATGGACAAATAAGTAAACATTCTTTATATCGTCACGTATATAAGTTAACTCAACTCAACTAAAAGAGATAAATTTATAGATTTGAGGACTCACCTTCAAGAACAGTTCCAAAAACAATATTCTTGCTATCAAGCTGAGGAACAGGACCAGGTCCAGTAGTAATCAAGAACTCCACATTATGATACTTAGGATTCAACTTCAAATCATCATCATCATCATTCTCAGATAAAGGCAATGAAACTATTCCACCCCTATTGTGTTCCAAAATAAAAGCTTTAGATTCAATTGTCTCTGTATTTCTAATCAACTCCAACGGTGGTTTCACTTCTCCTTTATCTCTCCTACCCTGTCTTCCTGCCATAAAAAACTGACCCGGGAAAATCTTTTGGACCAAAGTGCCCTTATAAGTTGAACCAGAGGTACCTGTACACATAGATTTGAAATTTGAAACAGTTATAGGAACTAGGTTTCCGTATAGGCCAAGAACAAGGCGACCAATTGGCTCGGAATCAGAGCAATTTGACAAGTCATCGCCGAGAGTTCTGTTTGTGAAGTAATTAGGGCAAATGCTGAAGTCTAAATAGACACGTTCGGTTATGGTGGTGTCTGGTTTGGGGGGTGATGGCGTGGCGGAGGAGGTGGAGATAGCGGTGGCGGGGAATGAGAGGGTGGTAGAGAGAAAGAGAAGTGAACGGCGGTTGAGGAGAGGTTTGAAGGTGGGAGGACGGTGGAGATGAGTAGGAGGAGAAGGGAGGAGGGTGGCGGAGCAGCCCATAATGACGACGGTGCATGGTGGGGCGGGAAAACTAGTGATAGAGAATGAGAAGATAGAATTATTTGTTACGTGGAGAGCGCAGGCCACACAAAAGTTAGGTGGGGCCTAATTTTTAATACACTATTTTAGTATGTCATTTTCCATATTATATTTTTATTGCATACTTTCTGGAAAAAAAATATCTAGCTACCGTAATATAGGCGGGGATTAATAATTTAAACTTTAAGAGTTCGAACATTTATTTAATTTATTAGGTTTAAAATATAGAGAGAGATACATTTTTTTGGCTCAAGCATGCCAAATCAGTTAATGGGTGTCGGAAATTCAGACAAGAGTGAGTCGCTGTGGTGGTACTCTCCATTTCCAACCAAGAGGGTGTGAGTTCGAGTCATCCCAAAAGTAAAGTGGGGAGTTCTTGAATGGGAGGGATGTCGAGGGCTATCGGAAACAACCTCTATATCCTAGGGTAGGGGTAAGGTCTGGGTACACACTATCATCCGCATACCCCACTAGTGGAACACTAGTACTGTCATGGGCGGCTTTCCAACCATGCCCCATGACCCGCCTAGTTCCACGGACGGCCCCGTGGTCTTGGCCGCGCCAAGTGACAAGCGCGCAAGTGTCTCTATCGCCCCATCGATATAGCTTGCCAGCGCTCAGCCGCAAGCAGATGCCAACAGCGTCGTGCACGCCGACCGTGATGCCAAAGACGTGCTGCTAACAATGGACTTATTTCTGCTTTATAGAAAACTAAGTCATTTTCATTGTAACTATAGAGTAATTTTATTTCATGTACTTCCATTATGTTTCTCTAGTTGATTCAAGTCTAGTCTTGTAGCTTTGGATTAATTTTTTTAAGCATTATTAGGGGGGATCAAGCAAGCAAACTTTCTAGTAAGCAAATAATTCTCTGTACTGGTGCCTCTCTCCCTTGAGACCGCATTGCTTTTCTGTTGCTCTTGACATTGGTTTTCCCGTACGGCACTGACAATCTAGTCCGGCGTACTGAGTGGACCTTAGTTGGCGGACAGTAACTGCACTGACATCACTTGCTTAGCCTTAGGTAGCCCTTCGAAGGAATCTCAGGAAGGCAACGCGTAACAGTTGGTATCAAAGCCTAGTCTCGACATAGGACGAGGGAACACATTGCCATTACCACCATTTCTGACTGTGGTGAATCATGGGGACCGCATTGCGACCCTTGAACATACGGTTTACGGAAATGCTAGATTTAAGGATCATTGTACCCTCCAATTCCCCATACAGGTCCCCTGTTCTATTTCAAAAGAAACATGATGGCAGCCTGCGACCCTGTGTGGATTATCAAGCTCCAAACAAAATCACCGTGAATAGCAAGTACCTTATTCCTCTAATGGCAGACTTGTTCGATAGAATGGGTGGTGCGACGGTGTTCACTAAGATAGACCTTAAGACAAGTTACTGGAAAGTTCGGACCGCAGAGGGTGATGAACACAAGGCGATTTGTGTAACAAGATATGGGTCGTACGACTTCCTAGTCATGCCGTTCAGCTTGACTAATGCCCCAGCTACATTTTGCATTCTGATGAACCAAGTCTTCCGAGAGTACATTGAAGAATTTGTGGTGGTCTACTTGGATGACATTGTGGTATATAATCAAATAGTGGAAGAACACCTAGTGTATTTGCGGAAGGTCCTAGCCCGTTTGCGGGAGCATGAACTTTATGCGAAGCTATCCAAATGCTCATTTGCTCATAAAAAAATTGACTTCCTCGGACATTTCATCGAGGAAGGACGAATCAACATGGACCAACAGAAGATGCAGGCCATCACAGACTGCCCGTCGCCTAACTAACGGCCTAAGGATGTCCACGCCTTGAGGGCATTCCTTGGCCTATGCAACTTCTACCGGCGATTTATGAAGAAATATTCCTTTATTGCAGTGCCATTGACAGAACTCCTCAAGAAGGTCACACCTTGGGATTGGGAACCGAGGAAAGCAGAGTCCTTCAACGCATTAAAAGAGGCTATGTCTAATAGCCCTATTTTGGCCCTCCCCGATTTGGCCAAGCCATTCGAGGTACAAACAGGTGCATCTGATTATGCCCTCCACGGAGACTTGCTACAAGAAGGGTACTGTGTAGCGTATGAGACACGGAAGCTGAAGGATGCAGAGCGGCACTATACCGCCCATGAGAAAGAATTATTGGTTGTCGTCTACTACATACGCCTTCAGAGGCACTATCTGCTAGGGACCCTGTTCGTGGTCAAAACAGACAACACAGTTGTCACCCATTTCATGACCAAGCCGAAGTTGAATGGTCGACAGTCCAGGTCGCAGGAACTCCTGGCTGAATTCCACTTCAACCTGGAGTATCGCAGTGGAAAGACCAATCATGTTGCTGATGCGCTCAGTTGGAGAGCTGATCTAGCATCGGTGTGCCTACTCGCCACCCTAAGGGGAAGCGAAGTGGCCACCTCCATCAAGGACCCGATACAAGATACACTTATCAAGGATCATGCTGCTCAGTATTTGGTTGATTTGGTAAGACAGGGCAATACTCGTCAGTTCTACATGGAAGGTGGTTTTTTGAAAGTGTAAGAGAACCGACTTTATGTTCCGAAAGGAGAAGATCTGCGAAGGACTCTTCTAGCGGAATGTCATGACACCACGTGGGCCTGCCATCCCTGCGAAGAATGCACCTTGGCGTTACTTCGTCGTCCCTATTATTGGCCTCAAATGGCCAATGATGTCGCTCAGTATGTGAAGACTTGTCTAGTATGCCAGAAGGACAAGTCAGATCGCTTGACACAAGCGGGACTCTTGGAACCACTAGCTGTCCCAAAGAGACCTTGGGAAAGTGTTTCCCTGGATTTCATCATCAGATTTCACAAGGTCAGAGATCTCCCAACTATCTTGGTTATGATGGATCGGTTTTCAAAGTATGCTTCCTTTATTACAGCCCGACAATATATACCAGCAGAAGATACAACTTAACTTTTCTTCTCCCATGTCATCAAATATTAGGTCCTACCCAAAGATATTGTTAGTGATCGTAACTAACGCTTCACTAGCAACTTTTGGACCCAACTCTTTAAGTGCCTTGGGTCAAAATTGAGTCACAACTCAAGTTTTCATCCGCAATCTGATGGCTAGAAGGAGCGGTTCAATGGTATGTTGGAGGAATATCTCCGCCACTTTGTAATCGAATCGCATAAGAATTGGGTGAAGCTTCTGATGTTGCTCAACTGTGTTTAAATTCACAAAAGAGTTCTAGTACAAACAAAAGCGCTTTTGAAATTATTACCGGACAACAGCTACTTCCACACACTGTGGATACACCAAACATGTCTAAATCTCCTCGAGGTGCTAGCTTCTCAAAAGAGTGGAAATAAATTGTGGAGATAGTGCGGAGCTATCTTGTCAAAGCTCAAAAGAGGATAAAGAGGCATGCCGATCAGAATCGTCGCTTTGTTGAATACCAAGTAGGAGACAAAGTGATGGTCAAAATCCCAAGGCAGTGCTTATTTGCAGGGGTCCATGAACCTCGCCTATTCCATAAATACATTGGACCCTTGTCCATTGAGAGGCTCATTGGGAAAGTTGCATACCCGGTGGATACCTCAGCTTGGTGAAAATTTCATCTTGTCTTCCATGTTAGTCTTCTGAAACCTTTTTGGGAAGACACTGAGGATCCTTCACGGAGCTAACTCACAATACCCAGTATTCGAGGTCCAAATTTAACCAGAAAAAGGCGTGTAGAAGCTATCCTTGATGATAGAGTGATTCATGCCTCAAGGAAAGATCGCCAAGAGTTCTTGGTGAAATGGCAGGGCTGTGATGCAGAAGAGAATACTTGGGAGAGGGGAACAAAACTCAAAGCGTACAAGAGCCTCATTGAAGATTTTTTTGCAAGTAAGACGCCGGGGATGTCGCCAACTCAGGTGGGGGAGAATGTCATGGGTGGCTTTCCATCTATGCCCCGTGACCTCTTGGGTGTGCCCACGGCGTCCTAGTAAGCCTCCCAATGCCTAGCGCCACGGACGGCCCAGTGGTTTTGGCCGCGCCAAGTGACAACCGTGCAGGTGCCTCTGTCTCCCCACCGATATCATTCACCAGTGCCCAGCCGTAGGTAGATGCCAACAGCACCGCGCGGGCAGACAATACCATGCGCGCCAACCGTGATGCCAAAGACGCTGCTGCTCACAACGGACCTGTTTCTACTTTGTAGAAAACTAAGTCATTTTCATTGTAAATATAGAGTATTATTTCATGTACTTCCATTATGTTTCTCTAGTTGATTCAAGTGTAGTCTTGTAGCTTTGGATTATATTTTTTTAAGCATTATTAGGAGAGATCAAACAATCAAACTTTCTAGTAGGCAAACAATTCTCTATATTGGTGTCTCTCCCCCTCCACACCGCGTTGCTTTTCTGTGATAGCTTTCATTAACGCAATCAAGATTTCTTTCATTCTCAATTCTCATCTCTCAATTCCTCTTAATATTGGTTTTCCCATACGGCACTGACAACCTAGTCTAGCATACGGAGGGGACCTCAGTTGGCGGACAATAATAGCACTGACATCAGCTGCTTAGCCATACGTCGCCCTTCCAAGGAATCTCAGGAAGGCGCCGCGTAACAGTACATATGGTAAATATGTCCACCAATACATATAAAACATGAAAAAAAATCACCTACTAGTAATTTTTATCTCAGTTAGCTTAATATACTATTAATATAGAGTGATATTGTTCGCTTTGGGTCAAGCATGCACGATTTATCCCAAAATACCTCATACCATTTAGAGATATCATTGTTAGATCATTTATGACAACTAAAGCTCGCAACTAGCTTCTTTTTGTGTGCACGTCTCCAAGCTCGTAAGGGGTAAGCAAACCGAGCCCTACGGTATCACTTTACTATCATTATACTTGTCCTCGAACGACTTGGACTCTGATACCAGTTGTTGGGATAAAATAGCCCGAAAATACTTTTTAACATGGTGTGATATTATCTGCTTTGGACCAAACCTGTACGATTTTTTAAAAAGATCTCACACCATTAAAAGATCCTCTATACTTTATATATAGATATTCAATGTTTTGAACTATTAATGTGATACTATATTCTCACATCCAACAAGCCATTTTTGATATCTTTGATATGCACCCAAGTTTGCCCCACCGAGTATACTTCATCTCATACCACACCCTTAATGCGACAATTGGAATATTTTTACATAGAGAGTTTTGGTTGGATATATGAACCCAACTTCACAATTTAGTTTCAAGCACAGCTTGAACACCACTCGGGGCGGGCTAAGCCAAAATCCCCAATCACAAACGACCCCGCACTCGTCATGGAGTCCGTGTATCGCCTCAATATAGCGTCAAGTGTGATAAATTGGAGTTTCAAACCCTCAGGTCATCATCTACATCCATTACTCACCTCAAGCCGGTCGAAAACTAGCTCGCAATGCCCTTTCCAAAGAAATATAACCCAATCGAAAATACTCGAAAAACACCAAAAATTATGAAGTTGGAAAAACCCGAGCCCCAGGACTGCTTCTCAAAAAATTACAAAATTTACATCACCGGACTCCTCGTCTCGCCACGAGTCTATACATATCAAATTTACCAGAATCGGAGTTCAATTGCCCTTTCAAGACCAAAATTTAAACTCTCTTAAGTTTCAAGCTCTAACCTTCATTTTTACCCTCTAACTCCTTGAATTTTTAGTATTAATCCACGATTTTACACCATAATAACATAATCTAAGTCCAAAAATCCATACCCGATGAAAGCCCTCGAAACTCTCTTCAAAATCACCCAAAAACCCTCTTAGTCCGAAGTCCAAAGTGTTGTTCTCTTTCAAAATTCGCAAAGTCACGGTTCATTAAACACACTCCAGTTTTCGCTTCTGTGATTCCCATAACTGCATATGTGGTATTGCTTCCGCGTCCAATTATCCGCTTCTACGGTTTTCACTTGAGTCCTCTACTACGGCTTCTGCGACAAAAGCCTCGCTTCTGCGGATCCCCCAAATCCTCTTCTGCGGTCAATACTCCGCTCCTGCGGCCCCGCTAATGCGGACCAAGTTCCGCTTCTGCGAAACTCCTCAGCTCATTCCAAATTTGCTCTTGCGCTCCTTCGCCCGCTTCTGCGGTCCATTTTCGCAGAAGCGAAATACCAGATGATAGCAATTCAAACCTGAAGCCAACTTCAAAAACTTCTCATTTTAACATACGATCTCACCCCGAGGCTCCCGAAAACCTCAACCAAAAGCACTGACATATTCTATTATTTCATCCAAACTTGCTCGAACCATAAAAATACTATCGCCAACATCGAAATCCTCAAATATCACCTAATCAAAGCCTAAGTTTCTTAAAAATTTATGAAATGCACATTCGATCAAAAATCTGACCTAAATATCTCCGAATGACCTGAAACTTTGCACGTATTTCCAAAATCACCTAACAGAGCTACTGCACCTCTTGAAATTCCATTTTGATCCTCGGATCAAAATTTCACCTATCTACCGGAATTTGCCAAATACTAACTTTGCCAATTCAAGTCTAATTCTACACCGGACCTCCAAAATCAATTTCGATCGCACTCCTAAGTCACAAATCATCCCCGAAGCTAATCGAATCATCGGAATTCACATCCATCCCTCTAACTAAATAGTCGCCTTCCAGTTGACTTTTCCAAAATAAGCTTTCTTTTAAGAGACTAAGTGTCTCATTCCATCTAATACCCATCCAATTCTACTCGATCACCACAAATACTGATAATGAAGCATAAAGAAACATAATATGAGGGAAACGGGATGGTAACTCACGTGACGATGGACCGGGTCGTCACAATTATACTCACGATTGATTAATTAAATTATATTTTTTTTGTGATTGCAATTTATTTTTCATATGCCAAAAATTTATTGCAAACAAAATTTTCATTTACTATAATCTTTTCCATTTTTAGTACACCATATAGTTTCAAAGTTTAAGTCATGTGAAAATAACTATCAACTAAATAACATTACCTTTACCCTTTTCTCTTCATTTGTGTATAGGATAAAATCGATTCAAATTACATACTCGAATGATAGAATGAGACATAGAACCAGAGACAACGGAAGACGAAGCAAGTGAGAACCATGACCGAGGAACAACTTCAATTGACACCGGGTAGATCCCGAAGGGAATATTATCAACGAGGGAAAATAACTATTTGCTACTAGATAACATTCAATAGAGGATATTAGTAGTATTAAATACGTATCTGTTACAGATAATTTTGGCATTCATGGCTTGTTGTTACACATTTATCAATGGACTCCATTATTTTTATTTAAGAGGGGCTTGATCCTAAAACTTTATTCCCTTGGTACAATAATAAATATAGACTTCAACAGCCATTTTAAGGAGAGGAAATATCGAACAAACTTATGCTACACATTGTTATAAGCTCAATAATAGTTTATTATCTGTCTATCAATATTCTTGTTACTCTCTTCGAAAGTTCTGCTTCCGGAACCAAGTTGTTTGATGTCTTACCTCGGTTTCAATGTTAAGTCTTACATTTTATTTAACTTATTTATCATTTTAGGATCAAATCGATTCGTTTCTCTATAAATTACGTTATAAATTTAACTATACTATTTTACGGGTAAATAATTTTGACTTGTATAATGCTTGCTATACAAGTCAACGCCTTGCTACTATAAGGAACAAATATATTGATGAGCTAAATTAATTTTCATTTGACTTATTGAATAACTTGCTAATTCACTTTGGTTGGGGTAATGGAGAAAATAATTTTCACAAAATTCGCAACATTGTTTTATATATAATATCTTGCAGAAATGCAAGGCAAGACTGCATACAAAAGACCATTGTAGTTCGGCCCTTCCTCGGTCCCTGAGTATAGCGAGAACTTAGTGCACCTGAATGCACTTTATATGGTTTGATTTTTTCTTTTCCTCATAAAATTTCGAATAATTTATAATGTGGTTTGAAACACAATGTGGAATATAGCATGTTTGGCCAACCTTTAAAATTTAGCTTATTTTGAGAAGTATTTTTTTAAGAGTACTTTTCTCAAAAGTAATTTTGGTGAGAAACAGTTTGTGTTTGGCTACTTAATTTGAAAAGTACTTCCGAGCAACAAGTAGTGTTTGACCAAGTTTTTTAAAAAGTACTTATAGGTATATTTTCATCAAAAGTACTTTTCAAAAAAGTTCTTTGGCGAGAAGTTATAATTTTTTTTCTTCTCGTTCTACTCAAAAATACTTTTTATTTCTTCTAACAGCTTGTTTGGATGATTGTTACCCTTAGTTTTATAATGTATTGTATTATGTTTGTATTGTATTTATAGATCGTATTATTTACTGTTGTTAACTAATATTTTGCTATTTGGTTTGACTATATCATAATGTACTATAGTGAAAAGTTTACTAAAATACCCTCAATTATTAAAATATTAAAATTATCATGAATTACGCATAAAAATAATTTGTGAAAACCTCTTTCTGCTAATTTATCACCAAATATGTCTTTAACTGTGATTCGAAAAAAAATAAAGAACTATGATAAAGAAAGGAATGAGAATTGACGGAATGAAGGAACAAAGAATTGGAGTTAAAGTAGTTAGAATTGGAGTTAAAATCACATTAGGAGAAAAAAAGGAAACAAAAAGGAGGCAAAACCTATACTTTTTACGTTGGGGTTGGAAGCGGAAAAGTTCTAGAAAAATGGGGACTAAGACAAATTAGTTTACAGGTTGGAGATTTAGAATTCAAATAAAAAAAAGTAAGAATTACAAAAAAATATACATGACTTCACACCATAATAAGAAATGACCCATATTTTAAAGTTTTCCCCACTTAGCCCACATTGTACATATTTTGAAAGTACTTGCAAATTCAAAATCTGTGTTCTTACAACTATTGCTTCTAAAAGCTATGGAGATAATTCTTTGTTCTCACAACCATTGCTTCTAAAAACTATGGAGTTAATTCTTTGTTCTCACAACCATTGTTTTAACTCTCTCTTCTTCTCACATCTTTTGTATATGCTTCAAGGGGCCGTGTATTTTCTGCTTCTCCTATTGTATCACCTACTTGTAATGTAAGAAGTTGAAAAGTAGAAATTAACCAATGAAGATCATTTAAAGATTTGCTTTTGAAAATAGTATTTTTGTAAATTTGTTATTTTTTTTAAATTTGTAATTTGTTTGGATAGAGTGTTGTTCCAATTGATTGGAAATATCAAAAGGAGTTTAAAATTTAAATTTGAAGTGATTTGGAGTAGATTTGAGTTAAATTTCAGAAAAGACGCAAGGAAGAAGACAAAATCAGTTTTTTGTATAATTATGTATAATCTTGTATAATAGTGTATATGAGTGTAGAAACACACGTTATACACTTTTATACACCTCTATACAAGTATTGTAGACGAACTTTTTCTACGATTTTCAGTTATAATTCTTGTTCAAAACCAATCCAAATCTCCATTAAATGACTTCAAATTTGATATACAATCCTTATACTATTTCTAACAAGTATAAATAACACCCACTCCAAATTTCTCACAAAATCAAATTCAAAATTTAAACCCACATGTTTAAGCTTGTTAAAAATCTAATATTTTTCACCCTAATGAATTTAGTTTGTTGAATTAATATTTGAGTCGTAGTTACTCATTCAAAAATTAATTTAAAAGCTTGAAGGATCTTTTTTAAAAGTTAAATAGTAATTTTGAGAACCTATTGGAATTGGATGTTGAATCTTAGCCTATTATTTTTGGGTTAGTTTATTGTAAACCGAAATATGGGCTATAAAATTGAAAAGTATGGAGCTCGGTTGTTCTAATGTGAATTTTCTCATAAAAAAAATAAAGGGTAAAATAGAATTATGGAGTAATAAATTAGGACATAATTGAAAAGAAAAAATTGAAAACAATTCTACCACACCAAATCAATCGATTGCCTTAAAAAAGGAACTTTTTATTATTTCGGAACAAATTTAACAATACAATACAACTAATACTTCAACCTTACAAAAAAAAATATTTTTTTTTCTTTTAAAAAAATTATTATTTTTTATTTAATGAAAGTGCTTTTGGATGGAGAAACTTGGCAATAATAATGCGTGAATTAGGTGTAGAACAACATTTTAAAGCTTTTCCTCCCATAATGTTGCTCAAGAGAAGAGGGCGTATAAGATGGATTTTGATGCTAGCTTTGTGGTGTCTAAGATGAAGGGAAAACTACATTGCTAAATACAATTAAGAAGGTGAAATATTGAACTCTCTGTTTTTTTTAATCATTTCCTCTCCCAAAATCTTCTACCAAAGCAGACACATATCCTTGCAAAGTATTCGATGAAATGCCTTACTGAGATTTAAATGCCAATTCTTCATATAGTGTCGCTACTGAAAAGACACAATGAAATTTAAGATCTCGAAGACTTGTTTA
Organism: Nicotiana benthamiana; assembly: GCA_034376525.1. NCBI lineage: Eukaryota > Viridiplantae > Streptophyta > Magnoliopsida > Solanales > Solanaceae > Nicotiana > Nicotiana benthamiana. The sequence goes on from CM067330.1 coordinate 104,882,086, forward strand.
TTCATGCATTCTTTATTGATAATGAGCGTGATGTGGAGTTTTTGGAAGATATGTACATTTAGGTGCCTTTTCGTGGATAATGAGAAGCGATACTGCAGGGTAATACTCCATTGATAGTGGCGGATGTAGCTTATTAGTCATAGGTTCAATGAACCCAGAATTTCCAACACGAAACATGAATATATATGTGTGTGAAAAAACACTAATTTTTTAGACGTATTATAATCTATACCCATAATTTCAAAAGTATAGTAAGTTTAGTGCTAAGAAAGTTAAAGGACGAAACCATCAAATTTAAATCTTTGATCTGCCTGATTGGTATCTCTCAAAGGTTATGTATGGCGTTGTTGCAGAGGAAGAGAACTCTGAAGATACTGCACTACCATTCGAGTATATTCGAACTCCTTAAGTCTGTGCTTTGTCGAAATGTTGTGAATAGGATGTTATGGAGAGCGCACAAATATGATCAATCAGGTTGATGAAAATTGCTATTTAAAAGCAGAATTAATGATGTTTAAGCCAGAGCCGCTCGGAAAGAAGTGCTCTTATGGCATGCTCATTCTGATTCAGCTCTTTTCAAGGTTATGACTTCCTGGGATTTATGGTCCGACTTTTAAGAGTGATATGAAGAACTGGTCACTGGAAGACATTGAGAAATCACTCTTCCTAATAATAATAACATAGACAGACCAAAATTAATTGCAGAACAAAGAGCAAAAGTGTGGAATGATGGCCCCCAAGGCTTTGTCCATAGTGGTAATAGCGCAATGCATGATGTGTGGGTTTGACTCATGACAAGGGTTCGAAGCCTCTCGGGGATTTCTAGGTTATAAAAAAAGAAGTGTGGATTGATTGCCCCCAAGGCTTTGGTCATAGTGGTAATATCGCAACACGTGATGTGTGGGTTTGACTCATGTCATGGGTTCGAACCCTCTGGGGGATTTCTAGGTTATAAAAAAAATGTGGATTGATTGTTTTCTATCAGTGGAAACTGGAGATGTTATTGGAACAAGAAAGCAATAAGGTTGACGATGAGAATGTACGACCAATTTATGTACCTTGTGAACTGTAGCATTGCTGCCCAATTAGAAGCCATCAATTATTGAATATTTTCTCCATATTCCACTCTGGAAGACAAGGGTGATATCACGGGGAAGGACGCCATCAGTTGTTTCTATTATTCCAGTCTATTGCCCCTTCACTTTGAAAGATGAGTTCGGCAGTTGAAGAAACTGCAACCTTTTGGCAGAATACACAAATTGTTTGTGGTCAGTAGCATGGGATAGGTGCACGAGTGTGGTGCAAATGGATTTCACATTGGTGAAGTAGGTAAAATGCTTCCTTTACAAGTTATAGCATGGCTGAATTAAAAAGCACTTTTTGTGATAAGAATTCCTTCGTCTACTCTCTAGCCGAGGGTCTATCGGAAACCTCTCTGCCCACTCAGGGTAGGGGTAAGGCCTGCATACATATTAACCTCCCTAGACTCCACTTATGGAAACTCACTGGATTTTTTGTTGTTGTTGGAATGGAAGAAAAGCCAGAGAAAGAGGAGTTAGAAGATTGTGAATCATTTGAATTGAAGTTGAATACGTAGAAGTGGTCGACAACAATCCATGGAACTTGATGAATAACATGAAATGGAGATTTAAAAAGGCTTTCGTAGCTCTCTCTGGTGAGGTAAATAGTCCTGCACTCCTGCTAGTTAAGAAGGGAAGCTTAGTGCCTTTTGTAGGAAGGCCAAGAAACAAAATAATATCAACATTGAAGATATCTTGATTGTTTAACTGTGAATCTAACATCAAGTTAGTTAAGCCAATGGTGAACATTGACATTGCTAGAAATTAAGACATGCTCGGTTATAGAATTGACATAACAGTTACTTCTCGGGGCATGTACAGAATTATGGCAGCAAATTATGAAAACATGGTTGGTCATATGACAAAGTCTAGGGTGTGATCATCTTGTTCATCAAAAGTTTCCATCTGATTTATCACGAATTCCATTTGATCCGGGAAGAGATAATTCACCGTTTTCATGCCCTTGAGGACAAGGGTGCTTTGAACCGATTGACGTTGATACAAACAAATCTTGAAAGCTAAGATACAACAAGTGAAAATGGGCTAGAATTGGAGTATTTGAGAAATTGTTAGTTTAGTTAGTTGGTAAGAGAAGTTATAAACTCTTGGTTAGTTACATGCCATGTGAAGCAGTTATCTCATTGGGACTCTCATGCTGTCTTCTGTAAATTACTTTAGTCAGTGGGTATATAATTTCCTTTGGATCATGATATAATCTCTTCCTCTTGAGCTGAATTCTCGGAATGTCATATTCCCTGAGCAGTTCTTTCCTTTCTCAAGCTATTGAGCTTCTGAAGTTTCTTTCCCATGTCTTCTTGTTCGTTTATTTGTATCAGCTACTAGTAACCAGGAATGACAATTCCAAGATTGCCTTTTGGAATATAGCATTTTTCTCTGTTGAAAGCAAACTTTGGTGCATAACATCTCAAATCGTGCATTGCTTAGCTGTAATATGGTGGTGTGGGCTTCTATTTATCTCCAAGTCATTTGATGCATGCTTCCTTGAAAGACGGTGAAGTATCTTATTTGTTGCTCCTATTGGCACTTTGGTAGTTCTCTTTGATCTCTTCCTTTAATTCCAAAAGAATCTTGCTGAACTAAACGACATCAGTTTCTTTTTCAGGAAATCTTATATTCCTGAAACTTGAAGAGGAGCCTTGGCGTAATTGGTAAAGTTGCTGCCATGCGACAAGGAGGTCATGGGTTCGAGCTGTGAAAACAGCCTCTTGCGGAATTGTAGGATAAGACCGCGTACAATGGACCCTTATGCTCCGGCCCTTCCCCGTATGCGCGGGGAGCTTAGTGTACCGGACTGCCTTTTTTTATATTCCTGAAACTTGATGCGTCAGTAATAAAAAAATACTTAGAAGGAGGAGATCTCTTTGTTTCTCTTCTGTTCCATTTAACCTAAGAATCCTATAGGAACAGCAGTTTGCATGGCTTTCTCCGGATCAACTTGTGTTTAAGTATGAGTTGAAGTGGCATCAATTAATTTTTTTGTTCGCAAGCTGCTGATGCTTTTTATGTTTATAACAAGATTCAGTGTTCAAGTGTCATGTCAAGTATATAACTGATTAACTATTGGATTAGCTTTCCTATTTTCAAACCGCAGCATACTTCTGGTTACTGTCATCCTGGGATGCAGAACTCTTGGAACTACAAAGACTAATCCATCTAGGATTTGTCTTTTTAATGAACTAACACTCTCTTTGACTTCTTACAGATTGTCACTGACATATTTCTGCTGCTTAAAATCTTATACTCGTGTTCGCTATTGCCGCAAGGTACCATATGGAATACGAAAATCCCTGAAGGTAAGGGTGAAATTCTTAGTAAGTACTCGTTGCACAGTAGACAAGAGGGGTTGCTCTGATGGTAAGCAACCCCCACTTCCAACCGAGAGGTTGTGAGTTCGAGTCTCCCCAAGAGCAAAGGTGGGAAGTTCTTGGAGGGAAGGATGCCGGGGGTCTATTTGGAAACAGCCTCTCTACCCAAGGGTAGGGGTAAGGTCTGCGTACATACTACCCTCCCCAAACCCCACTAAGTGGGATTATACTGGGTTGTTGTTGTTGTTGTTACTCGTTGCACAGTGTCTGGTGTGCAATAAGATTCTGAGATGATGTGAATTTCTTACATGGAATGCTGCTTATATATTTTAATGTAGTCTATTTCACAAGGAATATTTTGGCCTGCTCAATAGCTTTTCTATTGTTCTGACAACAGGGTGGTCCCTTTATGTTTTTTCTCCACCTATTTTTTACTCTCTGTTCTAAATAAATGAGGGATCACAATTTTTAATTTAAAGGAAAGGTGCTCTTTGTCCATCTTTTATTCAAAATTGTATTTCACGAATTTGTCTTTTGTTACATCTCTAGTTTTATCTATTTGGTGAACTTTGCCTTAAGATAGAGTCTAACCTGCTTAATTTTCAGGAAATCGATCTTTTTAGTTGCAACATTGTATGCATCCATGAATGGAGTGGGAAAAGATAATTATGAACTGAGGTCTGGTACTATGAAAGGTAACAATAGATGCCCATCTAATATAATTAGTAAGTATATTTTAGGGATAAACCAGTGTATGAGAGGATGATAACCATTTAAGTACGAATAAAATCTTATTGGAAATAAAAATTTTTCTGGGTGACTATTTTATAAACAAGACAATGACCTGTACTTACAGTCCACTTGACTGGAAAACATGGATCCTGCCGGCACGAAGACTGGACGAAATAAGAAGAGAATTTAGAGATGATTTCTAGGAGAGTTGTGCAGATTTTTAACATTCCGAGCCTTTCTGAAGATGGAGAAATCGATGAAATGAAATTTTGGACAGATTTGGCAATGGTGACAGATGGTGTGAGAAAGGACAACAAAGTGCACTATGCTCCCGCTATGCGCGGGGTCCGGAAAAGGACCGGACCACAAGGGTCTATTGTACGCAGCCTTATTCTGCATGTCTGCAAGTGACTGTTTCCACTGCTCGAACCCATGATCTCCTGGTCACATGGCAACAACTTTACCAGTTATGCCAAGGCTCTACTTTAGATGGTGTGAGAAAGGCTTACAAAATATGTGCATACACGTTTCTTTGTATTTGTGAAGCAAGTTAAGTACAGAAATAGACATAAAAGTAGGCCATTCGGACATTTTTCTCCCTTGACATTATTGAATGACCTTGGTTTTATATTCTAAAGGTTATAACATGGTGCATTATTTTACCATTTGTGTTGAACAAGGAGAAATGCTAGATTAAAGAGAAACTAGGGGACATGAAATGACCTAAAGAAGAAGGAAAACTATGAAGATGTCGAGAATGTTCTTCCCAGACAATGTAGTTGGTTTGGTGGAGGAACAGAAGCGAGAGACTGTGAGGATGAGAAGTGGAAATAAGAAACCATTGCACTAATTTTGAGGACTTGGAGCCTAACAGGAGAGAAGAAAGAAAAGTTGGAGTCATGGCTTTATCCTTTCATCAGTTTAGCAAATTATACCTATTAGCAAAAGGGAAAGATGCAGAATACTCCCTCCGATTCAAAAAGAGTGTCCACTTAACCTTTTTTTTTGGTTCAAAATAACTGTCCCACTTACCAAATCAAGAAAGAATTAACTTTATTTTTCCAGAATTCCCTTATTTACATATCCCTATAAGTCTTTTAAATTACTCCAATTTTCTATGATATCGTTAAATAGGTTCAACATTTGGTTACTCGAAGTTTGACTGCCATTCAAAATTTTGCCATTCCACGTTTATTTACAGATTCCGAGTTTGGTTCACTTATGATTTGGTCTAAGCATTTAAAATATATTCAAGGCATCTAAATATATGGAAATTTTAATTAGGGGTCGTTTAGTCAAGTTACCTTTTTTTTCTTTATAGGAGTTAGTATTTTCTTAAGGGGTGTACAAATGACTTATTTTGAACTGGAGGGAGTAACAAACAAAAACAAAAGGAAAGTGAAGATCAAGAAGTTATGGTGAACTTCATTAGCAAACTTCAGAAGCAGTGTACAACTCTGTTAGTGAACAAAAACTAGTTTTGGTAACAAACTTGTACACTGTGATCAATTTTGTGGGTCCAAATGTTGCATTGTCAGTATTTACATTAAGGAAAATAAATATTCACCCTCACAGCTAAACTGTTGTTTCATTGTTAGGTGATCAACTGGCTACTATCCAGTCGATTATGGCCTGTAATATACTTTCAGGTGAATGGGCGTGAAAGGAAATTTGTTTCGATGACAGGATAACAACAAAAAGCAGATCATAGTTCATCCCTAGGACTATTTAGCTTGAGAGTTTGAATTGATTTTATTTTGTGAATGTCTGCTGTCAATCTGAGATTTGTTCTTTTGTTATATGTTAAAACCTGGAAGAAAGTAGAAAAATGCATGGAGCATTTGCTCATATAAATCCTGAAGAGGAAAGACTGTTGCATTTTCCTTTTCTTTTGGAGGTTTCCAGCAAGTAAGAAGAGGATACTGAGATATACATCAACTTACCTGAGTGTACAGAAGATGAATAGAAGAAAAGCAGTATACTCAATCCATTGTAGAGCTGCTCTTTTCAGAGAACTGCCAAAAGGATCTGAACTAGGAAATGCTTATGCTTCTGACTATATTTTTGAAAATCTATCAACTTGGAAGCTGCTATTGACAAAGTCATATCTTTCTGTTTTTGCCTTTTAGGGAATGATATATTCGTACCGTGTACACGAGTGGTTGTTTGTTCCCCCTTGTGTTTGTGCAATGCACAACTGCATTTTCTATGGTAAGGCCGTCTCTCGATATCCATGTCTGACATTGACAAGCTTCCATCAAAGACACTCTGAAGCATCATTTCAGCTGCTCCACTGGCCATTTTCTTCTCTCTATTCTTCCCTGCTATAAAAGGTTTCTAAAAGTGTTTGGCTACAGGTAATGTGCTTCTGACTGTATCAGAGGTTCAAGGAAGTTTGATTCTCTTGAAATTCTGTGTCTTTTTAAGGGTTTATATAGAGCTAACAAGCATTGATTTACGTGTCCAACTTTGGGAATTGGGTAGAATCATCGTTAAAAAATGGCTGTTTTCTGCTTCTACAGAAATCAAGAATTTCTAGTAACGATGTTCTTGTGCATGTAGTTATCTTATGATCAACGAAACAGGCGTTTTTTCCTATGATTCTTTTGTCCAGGCTGCAGTCTTGGCATATGTTTGCACATACTGCTTTGTTTTATATATGTACTTTTGTGTGTGTGTGTTTGTAGAGGAACGACTGAAATACTTACATGCTTTTATTGTCTTTTGCTGGTGGTTGGCATTGCTCCTATAAGTCATGAGAATTTTGTGGGTTTCTTCTTGCTATTGTAGTTCTCTTGTGATTCTCTCAAAATAAGTGTTTTCTCCTAGGAGTTCTCTTCCCTTGACTCTGGAACCAACTTCTTTGCCAAACATACACACCGGGGGGGGGGGGGGTGGTGGTGGTTGGAATCTTAGTATTTTAATAGTATATTTGATCTGGTAGCTTAGTTTTTCTGGGTTTGTACTTAGTACTTTGCAATTTGCATACGTACTGGTGTCTTGACTTGAGTAACTTTTTTGGAAAAGTGCTCTAATCTGCTTTTATTCTTGATACTTGGTTGTGTCAATTACAATAAGAAAAAAGAAAAGTAATCATACGCTAATATTAAATATTAGCAGGTCCAGGTTCTTTTGTCCTACTTTCATCTGGAATTGACTGTTTTATTAGAAACTTGTGCCAAATATGCAATAAAGTTTTATACATTGCAGCCGTTGACCTTTGCGTTTCCTTCTACTCATTTTGTGGAGATTCGATATAACTTCTGCTGTATAATCTTCCTGAGAACTGTCCAAGTTTGAGTGCACTAATCATAAGACCACATTAACTCATACATGGTGATTTACTTAGGTCAATTTTTTTCATGGGATATTGATACAAAGTGGTATTATTATTGTAGTTTTATCGTCTCCTTTGTAGCTTTATCATCTCTTTTTCACTCTTCTTTTTTCTGTTGAACTTTACAAGCCTTCTCTTGCCCTGCATTTTCATTAATAGTAGGCGGTTTCCTACAAGTTCAATTACATTCTTGATGGTTCACTTACTAGTTCAATCACATTTTTGATGACCAGCTTACTTCAAAATGATCCTGCAGCAAGTGGAGTCATTTCTTTGACAAAACTTCAGTATGAATCTTTTTGGAAAATGTATCACTTGTCGGGAAATGTATCACTTGTCGGGCTAGTTGTACTACATTTAGCTTCTGATGCAATCCAAAAGTAGAAACAGTCCAGGAGCTGCCTCAGCTCGAAGACAATCGAACTGTTTTGGGAGATAACTCCAAGAGGACAAGCTCAACGCGGAAAACAAAGAACAAAGAGCACAAGCAGTAGAGTCGTATTTCGTTTCAATGATATAAAAATGGGTACAATCATGGCTTTTATAAAGTGGATTACAAGATTGAACTGAGGTGTTAACTTTGGAGCTGACATAGCTGTATGTGCATCAGCTCCATTACCATGAATGGATTTGCTAATTAGCTCAAAAGTTGTTATTGTTAAAACTGATGGATATTTATGCTGTAGGAGATCAAGATCAGATGATGAATAAGTTAGCAGTGGATTGCATTAAAATTTATGTTTGTCGTCTGAATTTCAACCTAATCAAAGCATGAGCATTAGAACAAACCCAACATTGGAAAGCCTGAGAAATTGTGTGCTCTCTCTTTTACTTTTTGTTGACCAATTCATAATAAATATTTCCATTAGTTCGACTATCTGTATTTTCTGTGTGACTCTGTTGGCTCATGCAAGGACAAGATAGGTTGCTCTGATGGTAAGCAACCCCCACTTCCAACCGAGAGGTTGTGAGTTCGAGTCTCCCCAAGAGCAAGGTGGAAAGTTCTTGGAGGGAAGGATGCCGGGGGTCTATTTGGAAACAGCCTCTCTACCTCAGGGAAGGGGTAAGATTTGCGTACACACTGCCTCCCCAGACCCCACTAAATGAGATTATACTGGGTTGTTGTTGTTGTTGTTCTGTTGGCTCATGCAACTGTGCTGGTTCTATTTGAAACTGCTTGATGCAGAATATGATTAATAAACCAGTCGTTCAATGAATTATGCGAGGCATGTCAGAACTTCTCAAGAACTATGCAATTAGCTTATTTCAGGCAAGAAGTGTGTTGGCTTAAATAGCGAAATGCATCTTTTTCTCTTAAATGGCCTGCAATCCGAGTATGCATGATCAGAATTAATTTTAGGTGAATATTGCTGCTATTACTCTGCTCCTCATCTCAGTTTGATATTCTTGATTGTTAAAAGTTTCTTGCATCTGCTAAATATGAACGTGGCTTTCCCATCTTGACCATTTTCCGGTATTAAATCTCATATTTTTAGAGAACAGTTGAAAAGTATTATTAGGCCATCTGAAAATTTTGCATCCAAGCAATAAATTAGTAAATATTTCATTAAAGAACTTCTCATGAAACTGTGAATTCTTTGTTATAGAACTTCTCTTGAAACTGTTCTTAACTCTTTAAGAATGATACAGTACATGAATCATGTTACAGTTTTATTTTTTCTATGATTACCGCACTCATAGGCACAGTATTCAAATCATGTTACAGTATTATCATTTCTATAATTACCGCACTCACACACACAAAACTTACATTTTCTGAAAGGAAAAGAGGATCATAAGAACATAAAGGAGAGAGTTACAAGAAAACTTGAGAGGACATATTAGGAACTCAAGTTCTTCTCTGAAGATGAAGAAACCGATGAAATGAAAAATTGGACTGATTCTGGGACAGTGACAGATGCTGTTAAAAAGGATTACGAAGTATATGTATACAAATATTTCCTTGTATTTGCGAATCAAGGTATGTACTGAAATAGACATAAATGTTGCCATGACTTTACTGAATGAGCTTAGTTTTATAATCACAAGGATGTAAATTGGTGGATTGTTTTAACATTTGTGTCGTACAAGGACCCAATTTAGGTTAAGTAAAGAATTCTTAAATTGGTTAAAGTATAGAAGAAGGAGAATGAACTATGGACAAACCATTTGGCTTGGTGAAGGAAGAGAATTTGAGAGACTATGAGGATGAGAAGTGGAAATAACAAACCGGTGGATTAATTTTGGGGACTGGAAGCCTAACAGGACAGAGGAAAGAAAAGTTGGATTCCACGGGGAAGGGCCGCACCGCAAGGGGTATGATGTAAGCAGCCTATTCTGATGCAAGCATCGGTGGCTGATTGCACGGCTCGAACTTGTGGAGACAACTTTACCATTGCTCCAAGGTTCCCCTTCTAGTAACAAACTTGTACAATGTGATCAATTTGAGAACTCACGTGATATAGCTCACGTGAATGTAGGGAAATATGTTTGGAGCTGTATCACTAGGACTGTGTAGTGTGCGAGTTCTATCGAATATATACTATTATGTGCTAGCTATAGGAAATATTGTAAATATCTTTTGTGTATCTTTTTATTATTGGTAGAATATTCTCTCATTAATTGTACAATCCTATTATTGGTAGGTTTTGATTTTCCTTCATTATTGTACAATCCTATAGTTGGGAGGTTTTGATTTCTCTATACTCTATATATACTTTGGCGAGCAATACAAGAAACTCACTTCTCCAAAACTCTCTACATGGTATCATACGCCAGTGGCTTATCGCCAAACAAACCCTAAATACATACTATCCGCCGCCGCCGTAGCTCCTCTCATCGGAGCCCGTCGCCGCCGCCGCTGCACTAATCGGCAGCCCTCTTTTTCTCGACGTCGTTGAGCGCCTCCTCTCCTTGCCTCGCGCTCATGGCCGCCACGACGTCAATCGCGCCTCTCCAGCCGATTGCCATAAATGCATCTGCTCAAATCCCACTCAAATTGGACTCCACTAATTACCTGGCGTGGAAATTTCAATTTCGAACCCTCCTTACGGGTTACGATCTCCTCGGCTTCTTGGACGGATCGAAGCCATGCCCACCGGCCACTATCGTCGACAACAACGTGACTTCCCCCAATCCAGCATATCCTTACTTGATTCGCCAGGACAACCTTATTATCAATGCCATCATCTCGTCGATCACACCGACGATCATCTCCTTCATTGCCGCTGCGGAAACCTCTAAAGAGGCCTGGGACATCCTCGCGCGCACATACGGCACCGCTTCTCGTGGTCGTATCATGGCTCTCAAACAACAGCTCCACAATCCGGTAAAAGGTTCTAAATCTATTACTGACTTTATGCACGGTATTCGCGTGATTGTGGATGAATTATCTCTCCTGGGTGTTACCATTGATTCTGAGGATCTTGTCATAAAGGTTCTAAATGGTCTTGATGACCAGTATATGGAACTCTCTCATGCCATCCAAGCCCGTGAGTCTCCCATCTCTTTTGCTGAATTACATGACAAGCTGTTAAGCACGGAGGCTCAGATTACTGCTCGTGTGCCGGCCACCTCCGTCACATCCGACTCGGCTCCGTCGGCTGCCTTCGTCGCCGGACAGCAGCCAGTCCGTCACCGATTCGGTAGCCGCGGGCGCGGCCGCATCAGCCGCAGGTCAGTCTCCGGTCGCGGTGGTTACTCCAGAATAGTCAATCTCGCGGGTACAATGGGAAGTGCCAACTCTGCAGTGAATTTGGCCACTCCGCCTGCCGCTGCCCATCCTATCCCGTCTCCGGTGCCAACCAGCCCCCTTACGTTGGACCATTGCTGCGGCCAGCTTATGCTTCGCCGCCCTATCCAGCTGCTCACACAGCTCATCATTCTCCGACGATTCCCTCTGCATCCGATTGGATCCTGGACTCTGGTGCCTCTCATCACATAACCTCTGATCTTGCGAACATGTCTCTTCACAGTCCTTACACTGGCTTCGACAATGTGGTTATTGGTAACTGTGAAGGTTTGATAATTACTCATACTGGATATCTTAACAGTCACTCATCTCTTTTATTACCTGGGGCTCTCTGTGTTCCACATATGCGTAAAAATTTGATCTCTGTTGCCCAATTATGTCGTCACAATAATGTTAACGTTGTTCTTTCTGATACTGATTTTCAGGTGAAGGATCGTCGCACGTGGGCAACGCTCGTTCGCAGCCCACTTAAGGGCAACACCTACTACTGGCCGGCGGCTCCCAGTCTCCCATCTGCCCTCACGGCACAAAATCTCTCCGCGTCATTGTGGCATTCTCGGTTTGGTCACCCGTCAGCTAAAACCCTGCATCATTTAGTATCGTCTAGCAGTATAGCGTCCAGTAATGTGTCTGATCTTGCCTGTGTATCTTGCAAACTTCATAAGTGTCATAAGTTACCATTTTCTGAGTCAAGTCTGTCTTCTACTGCTCCCCTGGAGCTTATTTTCTCCGATGTATGTGTTAGTATTTATGCCGTTCACTAGAGGGGGGGGGGGGTGAATAGTGAGGCACGAGAATATTGAAATATTGCGGAATTTAAAATTGCAGGAATAAGTAAATACGGTAATTGAAATAATCAAGAAAGAACACACCGTATTTTATCCTGGTTCACCACAACCCGTGGCTAGCCCAGTCCCCGAGAGACTCTCTCGAGATTCCACTATCTTCGTCAAGCTTACGGGTGCTTAACAAACCGTTACAGTTGCTCAAGGATACCACACCTTAAGACTTCACTTGCTTGAGGATACCTCACCCCAAGACTTCAACCACTAAGACTTTGGGTACTTAGCAAACCCGACAAATGAGAAGATATGTTCTTCTCAAACAACTCTCTTTTACAACAAATACTCTCTCAATAGTGGATAAAGAGAAACAAAATAAGCTCTATGAACAACACAAAGTTGTCTATCAAATGGCTCAACAAAAGCTCTAAAATGATGCTTGAAAATGATCAATATGTATATCAATATATGCAGGAGTTGTGTGTTTAAAATCAGCTCAAAAGACCTCTTTTTATAGGTGAAAAAGTAGTGCTGACCGTTGCTTAATTGACAAATCAAATCCCTGATTCTGTGCTCAAACAATCGATTGTTTGGAGGTGACAATCGATTGTCTGACCAACGTTCAAAAAAGAGATTCCTGATTTTAGGCTAAACAATCGATTGTTAAACCTGAATAATCGATTGTCTTCAACGTTCCAAAAATCAATTTAGGATTGTGGGAACGGTCAAAATATAATCGATTGTATGAAGGGACAATCGATTGTTGATAATCGATTGTGGACAAAGACAATCGATTGTTTTGATATTTAAAAACCGGTTGCACATCCTCAAAATAATCGATTGTTAAAGTAGACAATCGATTGTCAACAATCGATTGTTAAAGTATACAATCGATTATGTTGTTCCAGTGTTCAAAACTTTGGCAACGGTCGATTATATACTTTTGATATACACTTGATATACACTGTGTGTACCAGAGTATACCAGAATTGAAAACTTACTTCAAAACCCATTTTGGTTGAAATGAAAACGTTAAAATCATTTTGTTTGAAGTATATATTAAAAATATTTATGATATATATAATTTAATAAAGTGATTTTATGCATGTTTATGATGACCTAATGTTGAGCCAAAGGATAAGATAACTTAAACGTTGTCCTTACATTGTTCTACCAAACGACCTACTTCTTGGGTCTTCGGTCTTGAACTTCTTTAGCTTGTTCATGCAATTCCGTCATCAGTATGCTTCTCGCCATTTGATTATACACTTGACTTCATTGTTTGTCATTCATCAAAACCTATACCTGAAAATCATGCTCATACAACCAAAGCGCACATATCAAAGGTATACATGATTTCCAACAGTATGGACCTCTCCGATTATTTCTAATGAAGGGTTTAAATATTATGTCATCTTTGTTGAGCATTTCTCTAAGTATGTTTGGTTTTTTCCTTTACGCCGTAAATCTGATGTCTCACAAACCTTCCCCATTTTTAAATCCATTATAGAGAAATATTTCTCTGCTAAAATCATTACTCTGTATACTGACAATGGGGGTGATTTTCTCGCTTTACGCTCTTTTCTTGCCTCTCATGGCATCTCTCATCTTACGTCACCTCCTCATACTCCTCAGCACAATGGCTATGCTGAACGCCGTCACCGTCATATTGTCGATACTGGTCTCACTCTCCTTCATCATGCCTCTATACCTCTCATTTACTGGCCTTATGCCTTTGCTATAGCAGTCTACCTCATTAATCGCCTTCCCAAGACAAATCTCTCTATGCGCTCCTCCTTTGAGTCCCTCTTCCAGAAACGCCCCAACCTTGCCAAATTACGTGTCTTCGGCTGTCAATGCTTCCCTTGGCTTCGGCCCTACGCCTCACACAAATGGAACCCAGATCTCGTGCCTGTGTCCTATTCGGCTACTCTACTACTCAAAGCGCCTATCTCTACTTTGATCCCTCAACGTCTAAAATCTTCGTCTCGCGTCATGTCACCTTCCATGAAGATGTCTTCCCGTTCTCCAAAATGTCTAACCCCGAGTCTCCCCCTGTACCCATTCCGGTCTCCCTAGAAGTCCTTCCGCTGCCGCCACCAGTACCTGCCGTTGCTCCCACTAGCGATCCTTCACCGGACGCACTCCCGGCGCAACCGCCCGCACCACCAGCGCTCCTTCCGGCACCGCCAGCGGCCCCTGCCGCCGCTACACCCATTATGCCGCCACCTACATCCTCTCAGGGTGGTCATCATATGCAGACACGCAGCAAAAATAACATCTTTATGCCCAACAAGAAGTTTGGTATGTGTGCTGTCACCTCTCCTGCTGTTACTGAACCTCAGACCCTGTCCAGTGCTATGTCTGATGAGCGCTGGCGCGCTGCTATGTCATCAGAGTTTGATGCTCTGCTACGGAATGGCACTTGGGATCTTGTCCAGTCTGATTCCTCGTAGAATGTTGTGGGTTGCAAGTGGGTTTATCGCATCAAACGCAAGCCTGACGGCACTGTGGATAAGTTCAAAGCCCGGCTTGTTGCAAAGGGCTTTCATCAGCGTCCAGGTGTGGATTTCCAGGAGACTTTCAGTCCGGTTGTTAAGCCGGCAACTGTGCGTTTGGTTCTCAGTATAGCTGTATCCAAGGGCTGGCCTCTTCGTCAAATGGATGTGAACAATGCTTTTCTCTACGGGAGACTTACAGAGGATGTTTATATGGCACAACCACCGGGATTTGTTGACAAAGCCTATCCATCTTATGTCTGTAAGTTACAGAAAGCTATTTATGGTCTCAAACAGGCACCCCGGGCATGGTACAGTGCACTCCGCCAAAGCCTTTTGACCATGGGTTTCGTCAACACTACCTCTGACACTTCGCTCTTCGTCTTTCAGCACTCTGGTATTACGGCCTATTTTTTGGTGTATGTTGATGATCTCATATTGACTGGTAATGATTCTGCTTTCTTGAACCGTGTGATTGACTCTCTTGGGTCTCAGTTTTCTCTTGAAGACATGGGTGATCTAAGCTACTTTCTTGGTGTTGAAGTTCTGCGCAGCTCCAAGGGGTGTTTTCTTTCTTAGCGTAAATATGTTGTTGATCTTTTGACTCGTCATAATATACTGGAGTCAAATCCTGTTCAGACGCCAACATCGGCGTCAACTCGCCTCATTTGGCGGACGGCTCGGCCCCTGCCGACGCATCCGCCTATCAACAGGCCCTTGGGGGCCTCCAGTATCTCTCCTTCACTCGTCCTGATATCTCCTTTGCTGTGAATAAACTCTCACAGTTCGTGCATGCTCCTACTGTCACTCATTGGGGTGCAGTTAAGCGCCTATTCCGGTATCTGAATGGGACGCGTGACTTTGGCATCTGGCTGCGTCCTTCATCTGCTATACATCTGCATTGTTTCTTTGATGCTGATTGGGGTGGAAACTGTGAGGACCGCTCCTCAACTGGTGTCTATGTTGTTTTTCTAGGGCCAAATCCTATTTCATGGAGCTCCAAAAAGCAGCGTTCCGTTGCACGATCATCTACTGAGGCTGAGTATCGTGTCATTGCTTCTGCTGCCGCTGAAGTACGTTGGCTTCATTCCCTGCTGCGCGAGCTTCATGTACCTCTTCCGGCTGCTCCTGTCATTTACAGTGACAACTTTGGCGCCACTTGTCTCTATGTCAACCCTGTGTTTCATTCTCGCATGAAACACATCTCCATTGATTATCACTTTGTTCGTCAATTAGTCCAGAATGGGTCCCTTCGTGTTGCTCACGTATCCTCTACTGATCAGCTTGATGATGCTCTCACCAGACACTTATCTCGTCCTCGGCTTCTTCTGCTGATGTCCAAGATTGGCGTCTCCTCCGGCCCTCCATCTTGAGGGGGCGTATTAGGAAATATTGTAAATATCTTTTGTGTATCTTTTTATTATTGGTAGAATATTCTCTCATTAATTGTACAATCCTATAGTTGGTAGGTTTCGATTTTCCTTCATTATTGTACAATCCTATAGTTGGTAGGTTTTGATTTCTCTGTACTCTATATATACTTTGGTGAGCAATACAAGAAACTCACTTCTCCAAAACTCTCTACACTAGCTAGGTGATACCTTTACCTTTACTGGGGAAGGTTATAAGTTATGCATTATGCTACAAATCTGAAATCTGTTCTTTTAAAACCATGTTAAAGCCTGGAAAGAAAGAAAAAACGAATGGAGCATTTGCTCGTAGAAATCATGAAGAGCGAAAATTATTGCATTTTCTTTCTCTTTTGGAAATTTACAGCACCTATGAAATGGATACAGAAGTATACATGTTCCTTACCAGAATGTACAAAAAATGGGATAGAAGAAAAGCAGTATACTCAATCCTTTGGGAAGCTGCACTTTTCAGAGAACTGCCAAAAGGCTCTGAACTAGGAAATGGCTTTTGCATCTGATTAAAAAGGGCAGCCTGATGCACTAAGCTCCCTCTATGTGCGGGGTCCGGCAAAGGTCCGGACCAGAAGGGTCTATTGTACGCAGCCTTATTACCCTGCATTTCTGGAAGAGGCCGTTTCCACGGCTCGAACCTTGACCTCCCGGTCACATGATATCAACTTTACTTCCCTTCGGCTTTTGCGTCTGACTATATTTGAAAATCTGTCAACTGCTTGCTAAACCTGGAGTTGTATGCTGTGACTCATGACTGATGAATTATTGCAAGAAGAAGATGGAAAAGAGAATTTGGAAGCTGCTATTGACAAAGTCATATCTTTCTGTTTTGGCCTTTTGGGTAATGATATACTTCTAGTATGGACACAAGTGCTTGGTTGTTCTCCCTTCTGTTTGTGCAATGCACAACTGCAGTTTTTATGGTAAGGCCGTCTCTCCTTGTCCATGTCCGACATCGACAAACTTCCATCAAAGACACACTGAAGCATCATTTCAGCTGCTCCAGTTGCCATTCTCTTCTCTCTCTTCTTCCCTGCTATAAAAAGTATCTAAAGGTTTTTTGATAATGAGGCAATGTGACACTTGAGTTTTTCTCTGTCTATGTGTGTCTGTGATGTCAATGTGGTTATTTTGAACATGTTACATATTTTTGCATGGGTTTATATACTCATGGGTTCACTAGCCTATGTAGGTAGAAAAGTTAGCATTGCTCCAATAATTCAAGACAAGTTTGTGGGATTGTTCTTGTTAGTGTAGTTCTCTTGTGATTCCCTTCAAATAAGGGGTTTCTCCAAGGAATTCTCTTCTGCTCAACTCTGGAACCAACTTTTTCAACTGAGAGGGAGAGAGAGAGAATCTTAGAATTTTAATAATATATCTTATTTGGTTAGCTTAGTTATTTTGGGTTTGTACTTTGTACTTTGTACATAGTGGTGTCTTGATGTTGTATATTTTTGGGAGATGTTTCCTAATCTCTTTTTGTTCTTAACATTTGGATGTGTCAATTAAAAAAAAAGGCACCTCGGAGAACAAAGCATCTCGCAGAGTCCGGGGAAGGGCCACACTTCGGGGGTGTGATGTAGGCAACCTATCCTGATACAAACATCAGTGGCAGATTCCACGGCTCGAGCCCGTGATCTATAGATCAATTACAAAATGAAAAAAGAAAAATACTCTTATGCAAGTAAGTGGATGTTTCACTTAAATTACTGAATAATCTTATTTGAAATCTGATACCAATTTATAGGTAACACAGTAATGCAGTCTTTTGTCCTACTTTCATCTGCAAATTACTGTTAATAAGCAACATCTGTGAAATATGCCCCAACAAAATCTCACACATTGCCTCAGTTTTAACCTTGGAATTCCCTACTACTCACTCTGTGGAGATACTCTCTTCTTACTGCAATCAAATGATAATGTCCATCAAATTTTCAAATAGATAGATGCAATGTAATTGGGTGAATGGAATATAATAATTTTTTTTGGAAACTGGAATATAAACTTATGTTATATTCAAGTTTGAGTACAATAATCATAAGACTGTTGTAACTCACATGCATGCGTATTGATTTATTTGGAAATTTTATTCATGAGAATATCAATACACATTATTAAGGAAATGATCCACACATCGTATTCATTGACCTAGAGAAAGTGTGTGATAGAGTGCCAAGAAGAAGTCTTTTGGTGGTTGTTGGAGAAGAAAGGAATCCGTATAAAATTTATAAATGTCCCTTCAGGGACATCCGATAAAATTGGAACGATTAAATTTAAAAATGCCATAAGGATATATATGAAGGGCCATGAGTAATGTGACTTGGGATTTAAACCAGCGACCTAAAGCATTTTTTTAACCCGTTGTTATTGAGCTAGAATCTTCCCTTATGTCAAGCAGAGGCGGATCCAGGATCTAAATTCTATGAGTTCAACTTATAAAGGTTTTTAGCATTGAACCCATTATATTCTTAAAGTTATGGGTTCATATCCACTATTTTTGTAATTTCAATGAATTTTTATATATAAATTTGTACACCGCGTCGAAAGTTATGAGTTCAGTTGAGCCCGTAAGTTGTTCACTACATCCCCTCTGATGTCAAGGGGATTCAACTATCTATATATGACAAAAAAAATCGACTTTTCCCTATTTGGGTAATATAATTTTCTAATAGAAGGATTCAATTGAACCACTTGGCTCTACTAGCTTCGTACTTGCATAAACTAGTTCATCGGTGTGAAACCATAGTAGTTAAGGTGTTAAAATAGGACAAGGTAGACCGAAAATCATATTGAAGGGAGCTATATCAAAACACATATAGTCTCTTAAAATCCATTTAGACCTAGTGAAAAATAACGCACTAATAGAAGAAATGATCCATACAGGTGATACTGACTAGATGGGATTAAATTTTAGTCATGTTAATATGTTTATTTTTTAGGAGTTCTTTAGCCATGTCAAAGACACATTTATCAGTAGAAAATATTGTTTTTACGTTTGTTTTATATGATACTTATTGCATAAGGAGGAGCTTAAATGAAGTGAGGATTCATATAGCTGAACCCTTGCTCGGGATTAAAACTTTGTTGTTTATTTTGATACAAAGTGGTGATTATGTCTGCCTTCCCTGTTATATTCGTGCAAAGGCACATCTAGTTCTACCCAAAGTTGCAAAATTAACTCGATACTGCGTCGAGGGTGATTGAGGCATAGTTGATTGATTAACTTGAGGATGAATATGTGATATTTTTTATTGCCGAACTTACTGGTATCATCAAGTATTCTAGTTTTATTATCTCTTTTTATTTTTTTAAAATCTTCTGCACATGTCAAACCTTCTCTTACCCTTCAATCTCATTTGCAATAGTTGGGGCTCCGTACAAGTTCAATTGCATTATCAATGATTTCCTCCAAAATGATGGTGTAGAATCAAGGGGGTCATTTCGATGAACTTCAATTTAATCAGAGCATTAGAATAAACTCAACATGCAAAGGCTAAAAAATTTATTGCCTCTTTTATTTATTTTTTGAGTAATTAATAATTAACATTTCCATATAGTTTGACTACTGGTTATCTGTATTTTCAGCATGACTCTATTAGCTCATTCCACTGTGCTGGTTCTTCTATGTATAACTGTTTGATGCAGAGAATGATCCTGTAGTTCAATGAATTAGGTGATGCATTTTTTCCCTCTTAAATTTCTGCAGTATGTGGTATGCATGATCTGAATTATTTAAGGTGAATATTGCTGCTAGTACTATGCTCCTTTTCTCTTCCTGAATGATAAGATTGTTACTGCTTTTTCCATGTCTTTTTCATTACTTTATTTCCTTTTCTTTGTTGCTGCGACTATGTTGAGCCGCGGGTCTATCGGAAACAACCTTTTTACTTGCACAAAGTAGTTGTAAGGTCTGTGTACGCACTACCTCCCAGAACCAACTTGTGGGATTCCATGAATTTATTGTTTTTGTTGTTGTTGTAGTATATTTTGAAACGATGGAATAGCCATTTGGATTTATAGAAACTGCGAATACTCTGTTAAAGAACTTATCCGGCTTGTTCTGCATATCTTCATTTTTACTGAAGTTTTACATTTTTTATTATCACCACACTTAAACACAAATCTTATATTTTCTTAAAGGCAAAGAAGGATCAGAAGAACATAAAGGAGAGATAACAAAGAAAAACTTGAGGGAACGATATTAGCAGCTACAGCATTTTCTGTAAAACGGAGAAATCGATGAAACGAAAAGGGAGCAGATCTGGTGAAAGCAACAGATGGTTTAGAGACGGCTTACAAAATATGCGTCTTACATAATTTCCTTGTATTTTGTGAAGGTACAGAAACAGACATAAAAGTAGGCCATTCTGACATTATTCCCGTTGACTGTACTGAATGAGTTTAGTTTGATAATCTTAAGGGTGAAAAATGATGCATTATTTTAACATTTGTATCGTACATGGACCCTGTTTAGGTTAAGTAAAGAAAATTTTAAATTGGTTGAAGTATAGAGAAGCTAATGAACTATGAAGATGCAGAGAATGTTCTCTGCGGACAATGCTAGTGGCTCTGTGGAGGAACAGAATGTGAGAGACTGAGATGAAAAGCGGATATAACAAAGCAGTTGGCTCACAGCTTTATCATTTCATCACCCTAAGTATAGCAAATACAAGTTAAAATAGAAAATAAACAGGAAAAAGAAAAGGAAAGTGAAGATTGGTAAATTTTGTTTGCAAAATTCAGAAGCAGTGTACAGCTTTGTTTTCTTTTCTGACAGTATTATCTCTTTCTGTTGAGCCGAGGTTCTCCTGGAAACAGCTTCTCTATCCTTCTGGGGTAGGGGTAAGGTATGCGTATATCCTCCCTAAACCCCACTAGTGGGATTTTACTGGGTATGTTGTTGTACAGCTCTGTTACTGAACGAAGACTAGTTCTGTAACAAACTCGTACAATGTGATCGATCTGTGGACCGAAGTGCTGCATTTCAGTATTTACATAAAAGAAAAAAAGTTACCCTCAGAACTAAACTGTACTTTCACTGTTAGGTGATCAACTGGCTACCATCCAGTCAATTATGAATTTATAATATAATTTCAGGTGACAATTGCATAAATCATTGGGAAGATGCATGACAGGAAGTATCCCGTGTGAGATATATTTTATCTTGTGCCTGTGAATCTGAGGTCTGCTTTCTTTTAATATGTTAAAAATTACAGTAACATGAAGAGAGAAAAGTATTGCAGTTTCATTCTTTTTCGAAATTTACAGCGCCTAAGAACTGGATAATGAAGTATACATGAACTTACCAGAATGTACAAAAAATGGGATAGAAGAAAAGCAGTATACTCAATCCTTTGTATAGCAGCAGTTTTCAGAGAACTGCTAAAAGGTCTGAAGTAGGAAATCACTTTTGCTTATTCTGACTATATTTGAAAGTCTATCTACTACTTGCTAAAGCCGGCATTGTATGATGTGAACGCCTAATGAATTGTCGCAAGAAGAAGAAGAAGACGGAGAAGAGAATGTGGAAGCTGCTATTGACAAAATCATATCTTTTTGGTTTTGAAATTTAGGGAATGATATGTTACTGCTGTGTACACAAGTGGTTGGTTGTTCTCCCTTCTGTTTGTGCAATGGACGACTGCAGTTTTTATGGTAAGGCTGTCTCTCCTTATCCATGTCTGACATCGACAAGCTCCGTCAAAGACATACTGAAGCATACTTTCAGCTGCTACAGTCGCCATTTTCTCCTCTCTCCTCTTTCTTGCTATAAAAGGTTTCTAAATGTGCTGATGCAATGTGATTCGGTATGTATCTCATGAGTGTTCAAGCAAGCGTAACTGTCCTTTAATTTCTGTAAATCTGTTTATGATTTAATGTAGAGATGGTAAGCATTGATTTATGCATCCAGTTTAGGAAATTTTGGTAAAATCTAGGGTGAAAATGGTTCTCTACAATTCAAGAAATTCTTTGTAACGATGTTCTTGGGCATTTTGTTCCCTTACTATCAATGAAACAGGTGTTTTTTCCTATGCGTTTTGGTCAGAGGAAAGAATACTTTTATTCTATTATTGTTTGATGGTTTTTAGGTGAAAAAATTATACTCTCAAAAAAAGATTGTCTTAGTTTAACTTAGCACAATCTTTAATAAAAAAGTAAATACTTTTGAGACCACATATCTAAAAAAAAAGGCAACATGGTGTACTAAGTTCTCGCTATGCCCTTCCTCAGACCAACGGCATAGCGGGAGCTTAGTGCGACTATTTTTTTTTTTAGATATGTGGTCTTAAATAAACCATAACATTTGCTGTAAAACTTTTGAAACTTATGATTTGAAACGTGTTACATCACTTGTGTGGCTATAAATATTTTTTATTAAAAAAAATATTGGAATGTGTCAATTTTTTTTAAATCAGACTAATAAAAAAATAGTGTCAATCTTTGGAGGAAGTTTAATTAGTTACAAGTGCATCCAGTGAACTAAGTGGACTGGCTATTTGGTTCTTTATTTTTGTTTCCAATTTTGTGCTGCTAATATTGAAAAAGTTGTACTTTTGTCTGTTTTTCTTTGATCTTTGTCTTTTCCCTGTTTAATCGCTCTATGTCACAAATCTCTTAAAGTTCTTTTGTAAACGGAGTCGCCAGAAAAATAGTAAATTGGCCATCATACACATCACCTTTGATTATTGTTATGGAAACTGGATTTCAAGGAATCAACCTTTTTTTTTTTTGGTTGAAAGATTTGAATTACCCCCGTACAATAATAATAAACCCAATGTAATCTCACAAGTGGGTCTGAGGAAGGTAGACTATACAGAGACCATATTCTTATCTTGTGAGGGTAAAGAGATTGTTTCCAGTAAACTCCTCAAGAAAAGATAAAAAAAAAATAATAGCAATATCAGCAAGCAAGCAGTAATAACAACACGATATAGACAACCGAAGTGAAAGAAACAAAGAAAGGAATATGAATGAGAAACAGAAACACCAGGTAGTAAAAGAAAACTAAGCATAAGATAATACAAGAGCAATATTAATACTATTAGTACGGGAAAGAAATACGTTCCGCTGCCTATTATCCTTCTACCCTAATCCTCGACATCCATACTCTCTTATTAATAATTAATACTGCAAATATTTAATTGTGAACCTAATTATTATTGCGTATTAATGTTAGATTATGGTAGGAACCCACAAACACAAATCTTGGATCCGCCTCTGGGCTTTAATAAAAAAAAAGACGCAAAAGGAGAAAAATCACAAGTATGTATGTGTAGTTTAACAACAATAACAACAACAAACCCAGTGAGGTCTGGGGATAAATATATATGTGTAATCTAAGACTAACAATTATAAGTATAAATAACATATATATATATATATGGAGAATTTTTTTTAAAAAAAATATTATGATAAAGTGAAATATCAATTGTTTAACATAGCTTCCTCAAGATTACACTCATTAGAAAGTAAAAATATACCTTAAAGCACTAAAGACGACACTGAAGTGCCAGCTAAGCGAGGTGAAGCGCACAACATGTTTGGAACATGAAACAGAACTTAATTAAATCCATCAATCCAAAAGCCAATATTTATGCTAATTGTCAACTATGTCATTATTAAAGGAAAAAGCTTAAAAATGCCACTCAATTTTCAGAAATGGTCTATCCATGTCATCCGTAAAAAAAATGCTCATTTCATGCCACTGCCGTTATACATTTGACTCATTCATGCCATTCTTTACTAACGACAGTGATATGGATGGGCCAAATTAAAATTGAGCCGTTAGTCAATAATGGCATGAATGGACCAAATGTGTAACGGCAATGACATGCAATGAGCATTTTTTTAACGGATATCATGGATTGACCGTTTCTGAAAGTTGAGTGGCATTTTTAGGTCTTTTCCGTTAAAAAAAAGGGTAACTCCCAGTGGCTGTCCAAACAATTCGTGCTGCTCCTCATTCCAGTAGTATTCCTCTGGCGAGATCAAGCTTTCGACATAGGTAATACTGGAGGCAAATATAACCCCTCCCTCGACGACAATGTCTCTCGTATTTTCATCCTTAAGATTGTATATAACAACTTTGTTTTCAATTATCAAAACTAATTCTCCATTCCCTGTCATGGAAAAAGGCGTTACAGTTTCATAAAAAGAATATGTTAATTCTATATTCATTATGAAAAATAAGGAAGTCCATGATTCTTTTACTCCGTATTCCTTCATGGCCAAGACCCTGCTTATCATCTTCCAAACAAGTCATACATAGACATTCATTTAAAACTCCTAAACCAAATATAGCAATCTCTTCTTGATCAGACCTGAACATATGGAACTTTTCGGTGATAGGATCAAAATAAATTACTTTGTTACGAGGACCATAACTGTCACTCGTATTGTGGAAAGTTATGTTCATTATTTTTCATCAGAAAGGGTTTTTTTACCTTTACACGATAGTGAAGACGTTCGTGCAACATAATTCCATCAATGATCGATGGGATATGATCACAACGACGGGATTCAACTTGCCTCCATCTTTTTTCTTCAAGATTAGCAACTATAACATACTTATTATACCACCATAATCTGGGTCCATAATAATCACAGCCTTGTAAACATTCTTCGACGAGTCGAAACAAAGTCCCCCATATGCATGGTAGGAATCTTTCAAGTCGTCAAGCTGAAGCACCTTGGTATAAAATCGAGTAGCAGGATTCCAAATGTAAATATGCTCATTTACATGAAGAAGTATAAGACCATGACAAGAACCCAAAAGCTTATTATGTCTATCCCATATCCACATTATGATACTATTTAAAATATCTTTTATTTTTTGTCTAGTAAATATTCCTAATACAGTATCCGGGAAAACACTCCTAGCAATTTATAGATTTCAAATCGCTTGGCCGGAAGTCCTTATATCTCATAAGGTCTGCTTGCTGACCTGCAGTAGGAGCCTTTGGCTCCAAGGGCACGTGTTGTTGGCTAAGTCATTGTGATGGAAAGAGTCGCGATGACCGTCTTGAAGTACAATTTTTATCGAGAGCCGGATAGAATCATTTACAGACGATTTAAATACGCAATAGGGATTGTAAGTAGCAAAGTGGCTTTGCTGCCACGATCCACTTATAACATTCCGTCCTTTATCGCTTCGATTCAGAAAAAAATGGAATAAGTTATTACCAGAAAAATCCTTCTTCTACAACGGGTCTAATGTAATATATTACTCCCGATGGTTCAATTTAAATAAAATATTTCGCTTATTCAGAGTTAATTTGACTAAACTTTATAGCTAAATTGGATAAGTTCAACAATATCTTAAAATTAAAATTTAGATAATAAAATTATACGAGAAATAGTATAAATTATAATTTTTCTTTTGTCAATATAATAAAAATATATAATTTAAACTATTGGTCAAACTTCATACCATTTAATTTTCAATATATAAAATGTTTCATTTAAATTAAAACGGAGGGACTATACACTACACCAAAGTTTGGAAACAATCATGGTGCGTAATTCCTAGGCCATTCCTCAAAATTCTAAGTATTTTATTACAATGTTGAGTGATGATATCTATCACAGGTCAAAATTATTAGTCTTATGTGACACGTGGGACGGACAAAACAAAAGTGGAATAGGACAATTTTATATTAGAAGTACCATATTTGATTTACTTGATCAGCACCTATCTAACTAGAACTAACTTCAGAAAATATGCTCCTCGAAATTCACATACACTCAACAAAAGACATCAAGCCTAGGTATTCCAATACAAACGCATGTATATAGAGACAAACAAAATTAAAGTAGAAAAAAGCGGGCATATTCAATAGATTATCTAAAACAAATATAGCATTGAACCAAAATTATTGGGTTAGACCGAACCATTGCTGATCAAGAGCTGGCTCCGTCCCTAATTATAGTAAGTTCATGTAGTGCATTATTATCTTGTTTGTTAGATTTAGAATTTTAATAATGATCAATAATAAAAAAATCCTTGATTAATGACATCATACTTTGTGTGTCGATTCGCTACAGTGATGAATGAAAGGAAAGAAAATTCTATGAAGAAATCAGATAAAACTAACGACTACGTTCTTCAAACTCTGCATCAAACGGAAAGAGAATTAGTCAATCAAAAAACAAGAAAGGAAAGTCAATCAATCAGACTTGCTAAAGATTCTCAAGCGTGCAAGAAAGAAAAGAGAGCCAATCAAGGATAAAGAGCAAATCAAAGGGCAATCCGCGGAAGCTCTAATCAAGGATAATTGGAGGAGCCAAATCTTCTAACTAAGAATAAGTCTGGCCATACCCTTTCAAGCTATATTCATGAGGTTACCCTTGGTTCTCACTCTTAGAAATCTATGCCTCACAAGGAAAGACCTCCAATCATTAATGTTGTACGATCCTAAAAAAGAGAAATTAGAAGACTCATCGAGCAATGTAAAATAAAAAATATCAGGGCAAAGAAGATTACGCAACTTCTCATCTGTTTCTACATCTTTCTAGTTCTTAGTACAAACGTTGTATTCTTGAGTATACAAGTGTCGCAAAAGATAGAAAGAATTAGAAAATAAACAAGAGTTGTGTCAACACTAGAAAAAATGTTGCTGTATTTTGTTGGTGGTGAACATACTAAGACCATCATCGTTGTAGAGACTTATTGAACATCTAAGAGAACCCTTATGATCTAAAGGAACTGGATGTCAATACCATGCTGGTACTGAACCTGAACCGGTATAAAAAGTATTGTGCCTTCTTTACTTTTCTTGTCTGCAAAATTTAATTGTGCTTCGATTGATCTCACTATGAAGTTTAGTCAACTAATTCTCTCTTAGTCAACTTAGTTTTAAAATCCGTTACAATTCACCCCCACTCCTTTGTACTTTCAATTGGTATCAGAGCCAGGGCTCACAAATATTGCTTAACAGCAAGTGAGGAAAAGATCATGGCATCAAAGACAGTCGTTGAAGCATTATTTCAAAGCACAACATGTCACATCATTAACAATACTTAATTCGACCTATTCTAAAAAAGACTCCATATGAATTATGGAAAGGTAAAAGACCCAACATCACTTATTTTCATCATTTTGGTTATAAATGCTTTATCTACAACAATGGAAAAGACAACCCTGACAAGTTTGAACCAAAAAACGATGAAGGTATTTCTCTTGATACTCTCCCTCTTGTAGAGCATATAGAGTTTTTAATAAACGTACTCTAACTATTGAAGAATCTATACATGTATTTGTAAACACTATCCTCGCTCAAGGAATGAAAAAATTCTTGAAGATGAGGAAATTTTCGTAGTTCCAAAGTCTGTCAATACAGGTAAAAACACTCGGACGAGGAGACTGATCAACAGGAGTTTCCTACATGTCACGACCTGGATTTATACCCTCGGGAGTCGTGATGGCGCCTACTATTAGGTGCTAGGCAAGCCAAATATTAATTGCCTTTTTTATTATTACATTACCACTTTTAACAAAATATCAACAATATTATGAAATCAAAGACATTTAATAATTAAGCGGAAGTTTGAATTTCAATAACTGAATAATATACGGAATTCCCAACATGAAATCTCTATCCAAGAACTGGAGTCACATATTCAAGAACATCTAAGAGTACTAAATACAAAGTCTGAAAGAAACATAAATTTGTTTATCTCGAATACAATGAGATGACAGTCTAAAGTAAAGATAGAGGAGATGCCGGGCCTGGATACGCCTGCAAGGCTACCTCGGTGTCTCGCTGGACTGAAGGCTTGCTCCCACTCTACTGCTGCTGTTGACCAAAACCTAGATCTGTGCAAAATAGCATAGAGTGTAGCATCAGCATAACCGACCCCATGTGCTAGTAAGTTCCTAGCCTAACCTCGACGAAGTAGTGACGAGGCTAGGACCAGACTACCAGATAAATCTCAAATATACATATACATCAGAAAGAAATATAGGAAATAAATAGTCACTAAAGGGAGAGGGGAGCATGATGTGGGAAGATAACAATTTCAAACAGGAAAATCTCAATATAAAGATAGAAGCAGCCAAAACCAGATTATCAATAAGAACTATAATCACAAACTTGCACGACATCACCCTTCGTACTTTTACTCTCTTTCCTCACAGTATAGTCAATGAATATCAGTACGGAATAATATATCGTACGACACGGTATCACCCTTCGTGCTTTACACTCTTTCCTTACAATAACAAACAATACACGGTATCACATGCTTTATCACTCTTCCTCACCCAAAACAACAGTCACAAATAAGGGGCAAGAAAGTAAACAAATAGTGGTAGAAATACCGGCAAGGGAATATAATTAAACAGTCAAATCCCAGCAAGGGAACAATGTCAATAAATTTAATATACCGGCAAGGGAGAAAATCAGCAATTCAACAAAATATCCGGGCAAGGGAATAATCAATAACTCTTTCTCATTCTTCCATTTTTAACTTTATAATTCACTTTATCACTTGAACCAACGCTCCAAAGAATCCAATTATCTCATATACCTTCACAACTCGAGCCAATGCTCGTCGAAGTTTAAAGACCACAATTTATATCACATGCTCTTTACAACATATAAAAATCATCAACTAAGCATGAAAGCTACAACAAAAACAGGATAATCGCAATATAAGGACTCACGGTCATGCTAAACACCAATGTATAGATAATCGTAACTATGCCTATACATCACACTCGACAATTAGCAAGTAACAAACAAGACTCTACTCATATTCCCTCAAGTTAAGGTTAGACCAAACACTTACCTCAACTTTCACGGCCAAATCAATCTACAACAAGCGCTTTTCCCCTCGAATTAGGCTCCAACTCAATCAAATCTATACAATAATGACTTCATAATATCAATATATGCTAAACAAATCAAAACCAAAGCCTAAATATAGATTTCCAAGCTTTTCCCCAAAATTTCAAAAATCGACCCCGGGCCTGCTTGGTCAAAATATGAGGTCCGAACCATATTCATATCACCCATTCCCCACGAGCCCGAATATATAATTTATTTTCGAATTCGACCCCGAAACAAAGTCTAAATCAAGAAAAATCGAAAAGCCCTAACTCTACCCAATTTTCCAATTTCTACCCTAAATTATATCTTTTAGGCCTAGAATTTCAATAGATGATGATGGAAAATGAAGAAACGAGTTGAAAAATACTTACCCAAGAAGCTTTGGTGAAGAGATGCTCTAAAAGTCGCCTAGAAGCTTTGGAGAAGGAAGGTTTTATAAAAAATTTGATAGCTCCCGAAATGGTTCTGTTTTGGACATTTTAAATAACTGGGGAAAATTGCTCTATGCGATCGTGGGAAAGGGATTGCGATCGCATAGAGTAAGGTCTCTTGTGCACTGCAATCGCGGACGTAAGGGTGTGATCGCATAGAAGAATAAAATGAAGCCTGGGTTTTCATGCAGTCTGATCGCAAAGAATAGAATACAATCGCATAGAAGAATGAGATGAAGGATGGTTTTATGCCATGCGATCGCGGAGAGTAGAATGCGATTGCATACAAGGATTTCTGGACCCCTGAAGTTTGCTCTATGCGATCGCGACCCATCTTATGCAATCGCATAGAAGGAATAACTGGGCAACAACAACAACTATTTCTGCAACATTCATAAGGCCAAAACCATCCCAAAACACATCTGAAACACTCCCGAGCCCTTGGAGCTCCCAAACAAACACACGCCTAACTCAATAACATCCTACGAATTTAACCGTGCGATCCAATTGCCGAAATAATATAAAAAACAATGAACAAACCTCAAAATCACTATTTTTTCTTCAAACTTCATAAACTTTCAAATTTAGAGTTTTCGGTCTGAAACACGTCAAACAACGTCCGATTTCAACCAAACTTCACAGAAATATCTTAAACTACATATAAGACATTTACCAGGCACCAAAACCAATACATGCCCGATACCAATATGTTCTAATCAATTTTCATTTCAAATTTCCTTAACAATTTCAGAAAAATAATTTCTTATGAAAATTAACTTTTCGGGCTCGGGACCTCGGATGTCAATTCCAAGCATACGCCTAAGTCCCATATTTTTTCACAGACCTCTGGGACTGTCAAATCATGGGTCCAGGTCCGTTCACCCAAAATTTTGACCAAAGTCAAATTTACTCATTTTAATACCAAATTTTAGCAATTTTCACAGAATTTTACATTTAAGCTTTCTGGCTACGCGCCCGGACTGCGCACGCAAATTGAGGCAACTAAAAATAATATTTTCAAAGTCTCGAAAGCACGGAATGAGAAAGAAAATAGGTGATGACCCTTTGGGTCGTCACACTACAGTTGAATAATCAAGCTCATTGAAAGGAGCCAATATCAGTTGTACCACATGAGTAGAAAAGTGAGCCTATAAACTCGCATAAGTACATCCATTAAAATCCTCATAAAGGGATGAAAACAAGAATATCACTAAGCAGACGTCAAATATTGCCCTCATATCTTAGTTCGAACCAAAAAGGTAAATGAGGCCCTCGGGGATGAAAGTCGAATAACTGCAATGAAGGATAGCTTGATTAATTTGAGAAGAATAGAGTAAGGGAAATCACTCCTAAACCTCCAAATCCATCCATTCATCCATTATTGGAATAAAATAGGTATACAGAAACAAGTTGGACGAGTAAGGACAAGCGGTGCGAAATAAAGCTAGACTAGTTGCTCAAGGTTATTCACAACAAGAAGGAATTGATTACGCGCTCCTGTTGCCAGGTTAAAATCTATTCGTATCTTATTAGCTTATGTTGCTCACAAATATTTCAGACTATTTCAAATGGATGTAACAAGTGCTTTCTTAAATGGTTTCATCTCTGAAGAAGTGTTTGTTAAGCAACCACCTGGATTAGAAATTAATCCTTTCCAAATCATGTCTACAAATTATCAAAAGTCCTATATGAAATAAAGCAGCTCCTAGAGCTTGGTATGAAATTTTAAGCTCATTCCTAGTCAAATATGCATGGGTTTGAAAGAGGTAATACTGATATTACTCCCTTTATCAGACGATCAGCTGAAGGTAATTAAATTGTGCAAATCAATATAAACGATATTATTTTTGGCAGTAATAACCTTGTGTTATGCAAGGACTTTACTAACATCATGAAAGGAGAATCTGAAATGAGTATGATGGGAGAATTAACTTTCTTCCTTGGGATGCAAATCAAGCAAGTACATAAAGGGACTTTCATTAGTCAAACAAAATGCACAAAAGAGCTTATCAAAAAGTGGCATGTCTAATGCTAAGACCATAGGGACTCCAATGAGTCTATCAACCACCCTGGATGAAGATAAAAATGGTAAGCGTATTGATGAAATAATGCATCGAGGTATGATTGGATCTCTACTCTATCTTACAGCTAGTCGACTTAATACTATGTTTAGTTTTTGCAAATGTGCAAGATATCAGCAAACTCCCAAAGAATCCCACTTGACTGCAGTTAAACGTATTATCAGATATATGATAAGGATAGTCAACTATGGATTATAGTACGAAAGATTAAATGTCTTTGATCTCAAAGGGTTTTCAGACGTATACTTTGCAAGTGATAAAATTGATAAGAAAAACATAAGCGAAACGTGCCAATTACTTGGAAAATCTCTTATATTATGGAACCACAAGAAACAAAGATGTGTTGCCCTATCTACTACCGAAACAGAATATTTGGCTGTAGGGAACTGCTGCACATAAAAGTACACGAATTTTATGGATTATGAGTCAATTGCTAGATTATGATTTACGTCTTAATGATGTTCCTATAATGTGTGATAAGACTAGTTGCAGTTGCCTTTAAAAAAATTATGCATCATTCTAGGGCTAAGAATATTAAGATTAGGTATCATTTTATCTGTGATCATAACGCAAAACGTAATATGGTGTTAGAATTTTTCAATTCTAAAAATTATTCAGCAGATATTTTTACAAAATAATTGCTTGAAGGGACATTTTATTTCCTTTGTGACAAAATTGGTATTTGTTTGATTCATGTTTAATTTCTCTTATTTTGTCTATTTTAGAAAAAATATTCATAATTGATCTTCGTGATTTACGCCCTAAATATCTCTAAGTATTTGATTACCTTGTACATGCATTCATAACCCCATTGACGTTGAGATTGTAGAAGGCAACTTTTCAGTTGCCTTTTACACGTCTCTCTAGAATCGAGGTGTCCATTCACCACTTTTTAGCCTCTTCTCTCGCGTTCATATCTCTCACTATCACAAAGAAAGCTCTTCTCTCTCTGCTCTATTTAACTCATGGACAAAGTCAAACCTCTCCATCTTTCTTCTATACCTAGAAGAATCCATCACTTTAAGAAAAACCTTCAAACTGATGATCCAATAGATGTAGTGTCGTCCAAAGTACAGACCATCAAGTGTTTGAAGATGAATCGAGTGACTCTTAAGAAGAAATCTCATCGCTCAAAAGAAGGCGGAAAATGTCCAATGGAGCTCATCCCCAAACAATCATCTCAAAAGAGAGGGAATGCACAAAGCAAAGAGTTTGGGCCCGAAGACAAGATGAATTTATATGGTCCCGAAGAGCAGAAAAAGTTTTTCACTTTCAACGGGAAGTCGATTGCTTATTGTCGCACTATAAGTTTTTGAAATTTATGAAAGGCTTTCACTGTGATAGTATCTCTATGTTTGAAACTAAAAAACTTGTCTTCATATTTTCTATTGTTGGTGACACTATCTATAAAGAGCATGTGCGTATGTTTTATGCAAATTTGTTTGTGAATAAAGATGATTTAGAATCCATAGTTTTAGGAACTCGTATTATTCTTGAATCTTATTGATTGAAAAAATCTTTGCAACAAAGTTAGTTGGGTATAGCTTCTTTGTGCAACATTCTTGGCATAATAATTTTGAAGTGTCATTTGAGAAAGCAAAAAGTGTATTTTCTGAAAAACCCCTTGAAGTCGGTCCCAAAAATTTGAAATTTGAGCATCGTACTAGCCCATATTATTGCTACCATCCTGCTACCCTGTACTGGTTCACTTAGCGCCTCGTCTCTTAGAGATGTGTTTTTCCTATACTGTCTTGTGAATGGGAAGGCTATTAATTGGTTTGCTTAGGTGTGTCAGACTGTCAGTACATGCTTGAAGGCATTAGGGAAGTCTCGTCTTCTTCTAACAGTTTGCCTTATGGTTTACTAATATCTCATATCTTGCAAGTTCTGAAAGTAGATTTGGTTCCCTATGCCCCTAACAACATCTCCAGCACATATGAAAAGACTGCCTTTGCCGTGATAGGATTTTTGGTTAAAGGGATCGGGTTTAAGAAAGACAAAGCACCAGAATCCACTCCTCAACAGGGCACTGGAGGGATAAAATATGAAGCTAGCAAATCTTCTTCCGCATATCAACTGCTACTAATGCGGGAAATATTGCAGATAACAAGAAACTGCTATCCTCTATGGAGAAACAAGTGGACAAGATCAGGGAAGTAATTAAGAAAACTGGAGAAAATGTGGTCAGGTTAAAGATCACTCTCCATAGCTACAAAGAGCAAGGAATCAGAGTAATGCAAGATGTCACTGAGAAGTAGGCCGAAGTCTCCAAGAAGATTGATGCCTCATGTGATAGTTTCTGCACCAAAGCGATCAACACCTTTATGTATTTCCTCAGAAGAAATTAAGTGTCTGGACTGTCTAAACAATCTTTTTGTTTATTTTTTGTGTTGGTTGTTAAAGCTTTGGCTCTGTTTGGCTGGCATGCAGTCTACAATGCCTGGTATAATTGCTAGTTGTATATATTTTTTGCCTTCTTAACTAGTATTATTATTAGCTATTATTATCTTCTTGCTCTTTTTGATTGATGTCGAAGGGGGATAAGAAAAAGAGCACAAAGACAGGGGAGCATGCAAACAAACAATGAGCACAAATCTAGGGGGAGTAGAAGTACAAACATAAAGAGAAGTATCCCCTTAATTAGTTGAACTCTTTTTCAAGTATTCTCATCATCAAAAAAGGGGATACTGTTAGCTTTAGAATTTTAATAATGATCAATATTCAAAAAAACCCATGACTAATGACATCTCTCTTTGTGTGCAGATTCGCAACAACACCGATGAATGAAAGGAATGAAAATCCTATGAGGAAATTAGAGAAAGTCAACGACTATGTTCTTCAAACTCTGCATCAAATGGAAAGAGAATCGATCAATCAAAGAACAAGGAGGGAAAGTCATTCTATCATACTTGCTAAAGATTTTAAAGCAAGCAAGAAAGGAAAGAGAGTCAATAAAGGATAGAGAGCAAATCAAAGGGCAATCTGCAGAAGCTCTAATAAATGATAAGTGGGGGAACTAAATCTTCAAACTAAGAATGAATCTGGACATACATCTCAAACTAGATTCGTAAGGCTATCCTTAGGTCTCACTCTTAAAATTTATGCCTCACAAGGAAATACCTCCAATCATTGTTGTCGTGCAATCCTAGAAAAGAGAAATTAGAAGACTCATTGAGCAATATAAAATACAGAAGCAGAAGGGCAAAGAAGATGCCGCAACTTCACATCTGTTTCTACTCCTTTCTATTTCTTAGTACAAACACTATACTCTTGAGTCTACATGTGCCACAAAAAAGATAGGAGGAGTTAGAAAACAAAACAAGAATTGTGTCAACACTAAAAAAATATTGTTGCTATATTTTGTTGGTGGTGAACATACTAAAATCATCATTGTTGTACAGACTTACTGAAGATCTAAGAGAACTCTTGTGACCCAAGGGAACTAGACGCAAGTACCACACCGGTACTGGCCTAATATAAAATTGTTGTGCCTCCTTTACTTTTTTATCTGCGAAATTTAATTCTGCTACGATTGATCTCAGTGTGAAATTTAGTCGACTAATCCTCTCTTAGTCAACTAATTTTTAAAATCGGCTACAATTCACCTTTCTTGTACTTTCACTGTTGAGTAAGAACCGGAGTAAAATAGAAATAAACGAAGTACAATCTCAGCAGCCTTGAATTAAGCGTTTGAACAAAAGAATCATATACTTGGAAATTCAACTTTGTTCATTGACATACTTATAACTAAACTAAAGATCCTTTTTTCACCTAAAATATGCTACCGTACCATCCATTTAATTAGCACAAGCACAAGTATACCCCATATTCCCTAGACTCAATATAATAATCCTAGAGAAACTCGCCCATCTCATATAGTTATCTTAAGGTATCTATGCATGGACGAAAACAATAGTAGCCGTTAAAAAGAAAAAGGAGAGATTGGTGCACAAAGTGTACCATGTCCACCCAGGATCAGGAAAAATGCCGCAACCCTAGGAGTGTGATGTACCACAAGCATTAGCGGTTACTTCCATGGCTTGAACCTTAATTCATAAGTCACATGGAGACAACTTTATCGTTGTTGCCAGACTCCCATTCTAATAGTCACCACTAATATATACTTTTTGAATCCTTTATTAGAAGCGTGCAGTAAACAACTTGTAATGCATAGTTTCTAACAACACCCATAGAGTATGGACTTATTAATCGATGATTTGCCACTTTATATAAACCCTTAGAAAAATTTCAGCACAATTACATGACTTTCGTATACACAAGAACATTTCAGCATTAGACTACCATATATTTAGATACATATATTCTATAAGGAAGAGGATAGGACGAAGATAATGGCCACTGGAGTAGCTAAAATGTTGATGTTTCAGTGTGTCATGCATGGAATTTTGTCATTGTTTGACATGGATATTGAGAGGAGACCTTATCACAGATACTGCAGCTGTGCAATGCACTAGAAGAAGGAAGCATGCTCATACCTGCACTCGAGTAGGAATTTGCCTTCTCCTCAAAGGAAAACGTGAAACAATGCTATATCCTTGTTAGTAACAGCGGCTTACCAATTGTCTTCTCCGTCCTCTTCTTGTAATATATAAGTGATCAGTAGTACAGTCAAATCTCTTTATACTAGCATCTCTATACAACAATACTTCATTATAAAAGTCAAGCCTTTTTGGAACCAATTTTCATATTATGTTATAATATATATTCTCTATAACAACAATTCACAATAATATCTAAAAGTATTTGGAATAAATGAGTTTGTTATAGAGGGGATTGACTGAACTATAAAGGACTCGGGTGCGGGTCTAGCAAAGGGTCTAGCAAGTAGATCGTAGAACTTTTAAGTGTACTTTGGTTGAGGGAATGCACTGATCTCTCTTTAGATGGTCGTGGGACAATCATTTATCTCATAAGCTAGCTTTTGAGATTGAATTACGCTCAAGGTCGATTCTCTTTCCATTGTACCAGAGTCAAACTCATTTGTGTTCTTTGTTTACCTAAAATTGCCCCACCCCCCCCCCCCCCCCCCCTCCAGGAACATTGTAGCTTAATTCCTTTCCAGGCTTTCTAAAAGAAAAAAAGGGAACTTCCCTACTGACTCAAAGCATATATATGCATAATTCATTAATCATAGACAAATTTCTCCTCCTTTTAACTTTTTGCTATTGGGTTCAAGATTTGATAAATTATTACCTAAAATGCTTGAGTAAATCATCATGCTAAATTATACATTAAGGTTATTTGTATTGAATATGAATTAAGGACCTATCAGTATCACATACCAATAATTTATATGTAAAAAAAAAGGATTTAGCTTATCTACATTACTCGTGCAAAAGATTATTACACTATCGTATAATTTAACTTGTTGTAACACGTAATTTGTCTTCTTTAGCATGGTGAGTGAATGCAAACTAAGCTCAAAAAGCAATATTCCTTGGAAAGTTAAAACAATTGAAAGTACGATCTCACAAGCAAGGAGAACAACAATTTTCAGTAAATTACAGTGAGTAACCTAAACCAAAGAGGGAAAAGAAAGTGTCATACTTGGGAAGCTCTAACAACTCTCTTTGAGATGCAACTGATGGGAAATTACTTTCACCCTTAGGGCTCGTTTGGTATGAGGATAAGGGATAATTAATCATAGGATTAAATTTGAGTTGAGTTTATCCCATATTTGGCTGGAATAAAATCGTGGTATAACTAATCACAGAATTAGTTATCCTGGGGTTGTAGTATTTTTATCCCTGTGAGAGGGTGGGATAACTAATCTTGGGATAATTAATCAGGAATAACTTGTTTCCCAACCAAACAACCCCTTAGTAATAAGTCGTTTTGTCCCCAGACCATAGATTTTTACTCAAATATAAGTCACTCTGGATCAGAAAATGATATATATATATATATATATATATAAAGGGACTGTAAAATTGCCGTTGAAGCAGCCAATAATGTTTATATACTCTTTTCCGAACCCTATATGAACGCGGGATGTCTTGTGCTCCTGACTGCCTTTTGCTTGAAAAGAAAAATAGATAGAGAGGTAGACCTTTTCTAATCAGCAGCAGCCCAGAGTTGGAAATTGAAATAAAGAAACACATTACAAGTCTACTTAGTTAATTCATTGGACACACGCATAAGACAGTAAAAGAATGTAAAGTAAAGCAGATACTTAGTTAATAATTGGCATATGTCTGTTTTTCAACTAGAAAAACACACACACAAAAAAGTACATGTGTAGAACATAACACCAGGTGCAGAGTCGGAGCCAGGATTTCAAGCTTATGGGTTCGGGATTCTAATCGTTTTAAGTTACTCGATTTTAAATTAATACAATAATTTTTTTAAGACAAATACAGAGTTCGAACCGAAGCTACTGGGTTCGGCCGAACCCGGTAGCGGTACTCTAACTCCGCTCTTGACCATGCCAAGACTGCAGCCAGGACAAAAGAATCATAGGAAAAAACCGCATATTTCATTGACAATAAGGTAACAACATACACAAGAACATCGTTTCTAAAACTTCTTGAATTCTATAGAAGCAGAAAAAAACACTTTTTACCCTTGATTGTACACAATTTCCAAAGCTGGACATATAAATCAATGCTTCCCAAGTCTATATAAACCGTTAAACAGAGATACAGAATAATTTTCAAGGACAAAAACACTTAGCTTGAACACTCTGATACATACAGAAGCACACATATTTGCGTATCTTTTTATAGCAGGGAAGAGGAGAGAAGAGGAAATGGCCACTGTAGCAGCTGAAATGATGCTTCAGTGTGTCTTTGATGGAAGCTTGTCGATGTCAGACATGGATATCGAGAGACGGCCTTATCACAAAAACTGCAGTTGTGCATTACACAAACAGAAGGGAGAACAAACTAGCTCTTTTGTCCACACTTGGAATATATCATTCCCCAAAAGGCTAAAACAGAAAGATATGACTTTGTCAATAACAGCTTCCCAATTCTCTTCTCCTTCTTCATCTTGCAATAATTAATCAGTCAGGAGTGTACAGCATACGACACCGGCTTTACCAAGTAGTTAATATATTTCAAATACACTCAGAAGCAACAACAGTTTCCTAGTTCAGATCCTTTTGACAGTTATTTAAAGTCCAGTTCTCCAAAGGATTGAGTATTCTGCTTTTTTGTTAGGATCAAGTGCGTACAGTCAATGCCAAAAGCAATAGCTAATATCAAGGGCGCGACTTTGTTTCTTAACCAAACCCATCAATCAAAGGTCATGTTCGGCCATGACTTCGCACCTGGGCCTTGCCATAGGCAGGATGTTGGCATTATCCAACACTTTTTTTCTATCCCATTATTTGTACATTCTGGTAAGTTCATGTATACTTCAGTATCCCCTTCATAGGTGCTGTAAATTTCTACTAGTAAAAGAAAATGCAACAATTTTCGGTCGTCGGATATATATGAGCAAATGCTCCATGTATTTTTCTACCTTATTTCCAGGCTTTAACATATTACTACAAAAGAAGACACCTTTTCCCAGGCTGCATAGTCCTAGTGATAGATGAATGATCTGTTTTTTTTTTAACTAAAACTACTTTCAACATACTTTGTTTCATTCCCGTGCACCTGAAAGTATATCACAAGTACATAAACTGTGAGGGGGAACTTTTTTCCCTTTTATGTAAATACTGAGAATGTAGCATTTGGTCTGCAAATTGATCAAATTCTCTATAACTTCTCAGTGATATTAGAGTCTTACACAAATGTTAAAGGAATGCATGATTTTACTCCCTTGAGATTATAAAACTTAGCTCATTCAGTAAGGTCAAGGAGAATATCAGAATAATATCAGAATGGCCTACTTTTATGTCTATTTCTGTACTTACCTTGCTTCGCAAATACAAGGAAATTTGTATGCACATACTTCGCAAGCATTTTTTACACCATCTGTCACTTTCACCAGATCTGTCCAAAATGCCATTTCATTGGTTTCTCCATCTGCAGTTGCTAATTTCCATCTCAAGTTTTCTTGTTAATCTCTACTTTATATTCTTTTGGTTCTTCTTTGCCTTTGAGAAAACACGCAAGATTTCTGTTTGTGCGTGTGTTAACCATAGAAAAAAGATATTAAAACAGTAACAAAAAATGAACATATGCGGAAACAACCTGGAACATCATGATTCAAATTTTATACAACTCTTGTACACAGTTTCAAGAGTTCTTAACACAGAAGTCAATTTATCATTGCGATTCAAAAGGTTAATAAGCTTTATAATTTGTTTTCTTCTTTCATTGAAACATATGCAAGTTACTACTAGAAAAATGTTGAGATTGAAAAGCCACGTCCATATTTAGCAGGCACGAAAAATTATCGTTCAGGAACATCAAATTAAGAAAAGGTGCAAAGTACTAGTTGCAACATTCTCATTAACACAATTCTGGTCGTTCATACCACAGAATGCAGGCGATTTAAGAGACAAGAATACATGTTCTCTATATATTATATTACAACACACTTATTACCCGGAAATTAAATTGAGCAGAAAGTCCTCAACAAGTTCTAAAATGCATCACTTAATTCACTGAACGACTTTTGAATCAGTTCATTAATCGTACTCTGCATCAAGCAGTTCCAGCAAAGTGAATGAGTCAACAGTCACACTGAAAATACAGATAACCAGTAGTCAAACTAGGTGGAATTTTACTTAATTAACAACAACAAACAACCCACCCACATGTGGGGTCTGGGGAGGGTAGTCTGTACGCAGACCTTACCCCTACTAATGCAGGTAGAGAGGCTGTTTCCAATAGACCCACGGCTCAGGAAGGGCAAGAAGAAGAAGAGGGAAGTAAGGAAGGAAGAAAGATGGAAGAGAAAAAAGGGAGAGATAAAAGATAAGTAGTATTAAATAATTGCAATAGGGAATATAATACCTGAGGCGAACAAAATCACATATCATAATAAAACATCTAAGAATATGAAGGGACATGCACGCTACTAAGCCTATTGATGAACACTATAAACTACCTACTAACCTTCTACTTTAATCCTCGACTTCCACACCCTCCTATCAAGGGTCATGCTTAGTAAGCTGAAACAACGCTATGTCCTGCCTAATCGCTTCTCCATGTTACTTCTTAGGCCTACCCCAATCCCTTTTCAAACTCTTTATGGCCAACGTCTCACACCTCATAACAGGGGCATCAATGCTTCTTCTCCTAACATGTCCGAACCATCTTAGCCGCGACTCCCGCATCTTGTCCTCCATGGAGGCTACTCCTACTCTGTCCTGGATAGCTTCATTCTTAATCCTATCTTCCCTAGTACACCCACACATCCATCTCAACATTTTCATCTCTGCTACTCTCATCTTTAATATTACTTAATTATTTACCAAATAATAAAAGAGGCAACAGACAATTGCTTAGGCCTAGGAACGTTGACTTTGTTCTATTTCTCAAGTCAAATAAAAATTATAATGCAAAATCCATGCTACCTTGTTCATTATTACCAACATGAAAAGTGGCACATAATGAACAAAATGCAATCTTTCCGAGACTTGTCTTCTCTGCTATGTAAATTCTCCCATCAATATTA
Organism: Nicotiana benthamiana; assembly: GCA_034376525.1. NCBI lineage: Eukaryota > Viridiplantae > Streptophyta > Magnoliopsida > Solanales > Solanaceae > Nicotiana > Nicotiana benthamiana. Next base: position 104,922,952 of record CM067330.1, read on the forward strand.
AGGAGAAAAAAAATAGTGAGCTAAAACAAATACAATTGTGTGCGAAAACTTAAAAGAAAAGACCAAATTAATCTATGGTAATTGAAAAGAATGGACATTGAGCCTAACTCAACCCCAAAAGCTAGCTTATGAGGTGAGGCTTGCCCAAGCCATCTAAGGAGACCAAGGACCTCAAATCCCGCCGATGTGGGACAACTCAACACCCCCCCCTCACGCCCAGATCTCTGGAGCGTGGACAACATAAATGGGGGCCCAACATCGGTAACAATAATTGGGATGGGCCTGGTTCTGATACCATGATAACAATAGACCTTGGGCCTAACTCAACCCCAAAAGCTTGCTTATGAGGTGAGGATTGCCCAAGCCATGTAAGGAGACCAAGGACCTCAAATCCCTCCGATATGGGACAACTCAACACCCCCCTCACGCCCAGATCTCTGGAGCGTGGATAACATAAATGGGGGCCCAACATCGGTAACAATAATTGGGATGGGCCTGGCTCTGATACCATGAAAAGAATGGACATTGAGCCTAACTCAACCCCAAAAGCTAGCTTTTGGGGTTGAATTAGGCCCAATGTCCATTCTTATTTTGGGGTTGAGTTAGGCCCAAGGTCCATTCTTATCATGGTATCAGAGCCAGGCCCATCCCAATTATTGTTACCGATGTTGGGCCCCAATTTATGTTGTCCACGCTCCAGAGATCTGGGCGTGAGGGGGGTGTTGAGTTGTCCCACATGGGAGGGATTTGAGGTCCTTGGTCTCCTTACATGGCTTGGGCAATCCTCACCTCATAAGCTAGCTTTTGGGGTTGAGTTAGGCCCAAGGTCTATTGTAATCAGTAATAATACTATCAAGGTTATTTTCACCACTATGGATTTTGCAGGAATACAATGGATAGATGAGACAAAATTACCACTTTGATAAAATAAATCACTATGTATGAGTTACCACAGACTTACTATTATTGTACTAAAACTTGGTCACTTTTAAGGCTGATTATATGTCAGAAAGTTATAATCCATTTCATCCACTGACATTGCATCAATCTATTTAACAATTTGATGGGAAACCTCATATTGTTGCAGTAAGGAGTTGCCATATATTGTAGGGAAATGATACCGAAAAATAACGATAATAATACTGCAAAAAAATTATTCGTGAGCGAAAATACACCAACTGGCTTGAGCATGCTAGGTACTGTCCTAAGAAACTATTTCAACAATGTGAAATGTTTCCCCAGGATTAAACAAGCCCATCTCTAGTTAGATAGAGGATACAGGAATCAACAAAATTAAATAATAAATCCAGCAATTTGAAAGAGAAAGAGCAACTAATATCTTATGCCAATTAAAATATTATAGAAGAAGAAATTAGAAGGAGAGGGACGTATATCAGGGAAAGAAGAAAGAAGAATTTCTTCTTTGCTAATGATTAGCTTTTCTTGGTGTTTGATGATTGAAGAATGATGACCTAATCATGACTATTTATAGGCCTAAGGAAAGCTTCTGCTATTGCCAAATGTTTGATTGCATGAAAGAGGAGACATATCTTCATGCAAAGTGCCACATGGTGGGTATTCATAGTCACTTGGCTTAGTAGAGCCATTTGTCACACAATCTTCTAAACCAATGCCACATGTAAAATTTCTTTTGACACATTACCAATAATTATCAACATATATTACATTATTTTGAAGAAATGAATCTCCACACAGTGTGTAGAAGGGAATTCCAAGGGCAAGAGAAGCAATATGTGATATTATGTTGGGGCCTTTTTGGAATAAGACTCCTATAAATTCGTATCAGATTTCAATTAGACTGTGTAATTTATAAAACCTTGACATATCCAATTATATGTATGATTACTTTTTTTTTTTCCTTTTTTTGTAACTGACACATTCAAGTATCAAGAAAAAAAGCATATATTGAAACTTCTCCTGATACCACTATCACACTATGTACAAAGTACAACCCCAGAGTCAAGTATGCAATTAAAATAATCAGTCTTTCTATCGCTGCGCGTGTTTTTGTGTGTGTGAAAGAAGCTGGTCCCAGAGTCAAGGGAAGAGAATTCCTAGGAGAAAATACCTATTTTGAGGGAATCACAAGACAATTACAATAACAAGAAGAATCTCACCAAATTCTCATGCGAACTATAGGGGAAATGCTAAGCAGCAGCATATAATAGATGTGCTTTTGAGTTTCCTCAACAAAAACACACACAAGTACATATATAGAACAGACAAGCAAGTAACAAAATATGCCCAAGATTGCTGCCAGGAAAAAAGAATCATAGGAAAAAACGCATGTTTCATCAATAATAAGATAACAAGATGCACAAGAACATTGTTACTAGAAATTATTGAATTCTATAGAAGCAGAAACAACCAACTTTTTACTCTTGATTCTACCCAAGAACCAAAGATGGACACATAAATCGATGCTTATTAATTCTTAATAAACCCTTAAATAAAGAATACAGAATTTGAAGAACAGTCAAACTTCATTGAACCTCTGATACATAGAACCAAATTGCCTCACTACCCAAACACATTTAGATACGTACCTTTATAGCAGGGAAGGTCGAGAGAAGAATAACATGGCGACTGTAGCAGCTGAAATTATGCCTCAGTGTGTCATTGATGGAAGCTTGGCAATGTTAGACATGGATATCGACAGACGGCCTTACCATTGCAACTGCAGTTTTGCATTGCACAAACATAAGGGGGAACAACCAGCCACTTTTGTCCACAGTAGGAATATAGCATTCCCCAAAAGGCAAAAACAGAAAGATATGACTTTGTCAATAGCAGCTTCCAATTTCCGTCCCTCCTTGCAACATCACACCAGAAAGGAGTGTACAACAGACAATTCCTACTTCAGCAAGTAGTTGATGAATCTTCAAATATAGTCATAAGCAATTGTGATTTCCTAGTTCAGATCCTTTTGGCAGTTCTCTGAAAAGTGATATTCCATCTTTTGTACATTCAGGTAAGTTCATGTATACTTCAGTATCCACTTCATAGGGCTGTAAATTTCAAAAAAACAAAAGAAAATGCGACAACTTTGCTCTTCAGGATTAATATGAGCAAATGCTCCATGCATTTTTCCACTATCTTTCCACACTTTAATATTTTACAAAAGAACAAACCTCAGATTGGTAACAGACATTGCACAACTTATAACCTTCCACAATAAAGGTAATCAGTTTCATAGAGCACAGAATAAAATCTACTCCATCGAACTCACAAGCTACAGAGTCCTAGTGATAGAAGTATGATCTGCATTTTTATGTTATGCCTTTACCAATGAAACGTCAGAATGGCCTACTTTTATGTCTATTTCTGTACTTACCTTGCTTTGAAAATACAAGGAAATATGTATGCACATACTTTGTAAGCCCTTTTTACAATATCTGTCACTTTTATCAGATCTTTCCAAAATGCCATTCATCGGTTTATCCATCTTTATGCCATCCCCTCAAGCTTTCTTGTTTATCTCTATGTTTTTATTCTTCTGATCCTTCTTGACAATGAGAAAAATGTAATTTTTGTGCTTGTGAGCGTGCTAATCTAGAAAAAAGGTAAAACAATAATAAAAATGAAGATGTGCAGAGGAGTTGGAATTGTGGAACATGAGGATTCATGCACTGTATAACTACAAAGAACAGTTTCAAGAGATGATCTTAACAAAGAATTCAACTTATGCAAAAAGTCCAACAGCGAGGGAAAGTATATTGACAGCTGATGTTTTGTGGAAAAGACGGATTACAATTTACATAAGTCAACTGGTGCTTCATATGCAAATGTTCAGGTGAAGATGCGAACCACCTCCTCCTACATTGTCCGCTGGCGACTCACTTGTGTTGTGAGAATGTGAGATGGTTCAGGATGAAATAGGCGATGCTGAGCACGGTAAATGAGGCACTCTCCAAGTGGAAATTAAGAAGAAAGAAGAGAAGTTGAAGAGCCCAAGACATTGCTCCACTAGCAAACGTGCATCCTGTAGTAGGAAAGAAATAGTGTTTTGATGGGATGGAGAACGGCTATGTACATTTGAAGAATAGCCGTTTTATTCCTAGTTTCTTTCTGGTGCACCCATGAGGTTCCAGTCTGTATAGAAGATTGGATGTCGTATGTAGAGAATAGCATAGATTCTCTACCTTCTTGTATACTGCTTGTATACGGGAATTTTCCCATTGTGAATAAAATTATTTACCTTATCAAAAAACAGTATGCGAGTTACTACTAGAAAAAAAATGGAGATGGAAAAGCCACATCCATATTTAGCAGATGCAAGAAAATCTTATCTTCAGGAACATCAAACTGAGAAAAGGAGAATAGTATTTAGCTGCAATATACGCCTTAAAATACTAGTGATCGTGCATAACAGATTGCAGGCGATGTAAGAGAAAACAATGCATGTTCTCTATATATTCTTCTAACACAGTTGCGGCCCCGAGAAGAGTTATGCACAATATTCTTGAGAAGATTTAACGTGCAATATCTCTTAAGTGATTGAACTACCTTTAGAACATCTTCAATAACCAAATTAACAGCTTTTCAAAGAACCAGCAAAGTAGGGTGAGCCAACACAATCACACAGAAAATACAGATAACCAGGAGCAAACTAGATGGATATTTTATTTATTATTTAGTCAACAAGTAGTAAAATTATAGAGGCAACACACATTTGGTCAGGCTCTGCAACGTTGAGTTTCTTCCAATGCTCACATCAAATAAAGTTATGAAGTCAAATAAGAACTATAATGCAAAACTATGCTACCTCGTTCATTTACCAAATTTAAAAGTGGACTAAATCGAATTGTTCCTGACTCTTGTCTTCTTTTGCTGTGTAAATGCTCCCATGGGATTAACGAGAACAAATTGTGAGCTCAAACAAATTTGACTGTGTGGGATGCGACCAGTTTAATCAATATTCCGCTGACCATGGAATGAGGCTAAATGGAGAAAGAGTCTACTAGTGACAACATCACCAAGAAGTTTCATGCTAAAATTTGTCATAAAAATGAACTCTTTGATTCTACAGCATCTGTTGTGGCACATCAATAATGCAAATGTTGGGCACTTTATCGTTGCAATATAAGTCACTACAGATTACAGGTCACTCTGTATCACCAAATAAAAAAAAAGGAGTGATATCTTTAAAATATAGTTCCCATAACAATAATCAAAGGTGACAACAACGACATTTTACTGTGTTATGGCTGCTTTGGTTTATACAAGAACTTTAAAATATTGAAATATGGAGTGATAAAAGGGGAAAAGACAAAGAATAAGAAAAACGGGCATAATTGTACAACTTTTTCAATGTTAGCAGCGCAGAATGGGCAGTTTAATAATAAACCAAATAACTAGTGTGCTTAGTTCACTGGACAGACTTGTAACAAAATTAAACATATAAGTTTTCCACCTAAAAACTATCAACCACCGGCATAAGATGATAAGAGAATATAAGCACTCTTTCCTCTAACAAATACACACAAGTACATATATAGAATAGACCAGTATGTGCAGACATTAGAAAAGACTGCAGACTGGACAAAAAAGAATCATAGGAAGAAACGCCTCTGATCATTGATAATAAGGTAACAACATGAACAAGAATATCGTTACTAGAAATTCTTGAATTCTATAGAACCTGTGAGAAAGCACGGGAGAAGAATATAACTAAGATTAAACATAATACAATGAGCCCTATATATAATACTAATAACCTAGAGTTCTACTATAACTAGAGTTCTACTATATTTACATATCTAACACTCCCCCTCAAGCTGGTGCATATAAATCATATGTACCGAGCTTGTTACATATGTAGTTTAACATCGAACCCAGGTTTCTAGACCAGAAAGCATCGATTCCCAAAGACATCGTTGAAAATTTGCTGAAACAGATGAAGGAAAACTGTTTTTTTTTTTTTTCCGGAAAATCACTGTAGATGCCGGAAAAACTTCAAAGTTGTCGGAATTGAAAAGTAAAAACATGAGTAGGCTCGGAATTTGAGGGCGATGATACTGTCCTGAAGAAACTTTTTTGAAATTCTGGCCGGAAAGTCTCTGTAGCTGCCGGAAAAGTCGCCGGAAAAACTGAAAGTTGTCGGAATCGAACGGAACAAGGATGGGTAGGGTCGGAAATTAAAGGCCGACCAAACTGTCCTTCTGGAGCAAACTGAAAAAGTGGCCGGAAAGGCCCTCACGCGCCGGCGCGTGGGCTCACGCGCCGAGGGTATTGCCGGCGCGTGGGGGCGCGTGGCTAGCTGGTTTCCGGTGATTTTTTCTGGGGTTGGTCGGAATTCTCTTCCGAACCTCGTGGTGGTCTCGGATTTTGCACAGAACCAACAAAAAGGGTAGTTTTAGTTACGGACAGCCTTAAGTCGCCGGAAAATTGCACGGCGACGAGGTCTTTCTTCCCGGAAGTAGCTGGAATGACGCACAGCTATAATATTCTCACCAAGGCTCTGATACCATGTGAGAAAGCACGGGAGAAGAATATAACTAAGATTAAACATAATACAATGAGCCCTATATATAATACTAATAACCTAGAGTTCTACTATAACTAGAGTTCTACTATATTTACATATCTAACAGAACCCTTTGTACCCTAAGATTCTACCAATTACCAAAGTTTTGCACATAAATCAATGTGTCCTATCTCTATATAAAACCTTTAAAATACATACAGAATTTTACAATCAAACTTGATATATACAGAACCACATTGCCTCCCTAACCAAACATTTTTAGCAGGGAAGAGGAAAGAGAAGAAGATGGCAACTGTAGCAGCTCAAATGATGCTACAGTGCGTCTTTGATGGAAGCTTGTCGATGTCAGACATGGATATCGAGAGACGGCCTTATCATAAAAACTGCAGTTGTGCATTGCACAAACACAAGGGGGAACAACCAACCACTTGTGTACACAGTAGGAATATATCATTCCCCAAAAGGCAAAAACAGAAAGACATGACTTTGTCAATGGCAGCTTCCAAATTCTCTTCTCAATCTTCTTCTTGCAACAACTCATCAGTCAGGAATGTACAGACAACGCCGACTTTAACGAGTAGTTGATAGATTTTCAAATATGGTCAGAAGCAACAGCAATTTCCTAGTTCAAATCCTTTTGGCAGTTCTCTAAAACGTGCAGCTATACAAAGGATTGAGTATACTGCTTTTCTTCTATCCCATTTTTTGTACATTCTGGTAAGTTCATGTATATATATCCATTTCACAGGAGCTGGAGTTGTATTCAGCATCTTGAACTAGCTATCCCTTAGAAGATATTGTTAAAGATTATCAAAAAGAGAAAGAAAATGCAACAATTTTTGTTTTTCAGGATTTATATGAGCAAATGATCCATCCATTTTTCTACTTTCCTTTAATGATAAAAGTGTAAAGTTTTACAGGCACAAAATAAAATCCATTCCATAGAACTTGCAAAGCTAGTCGTAGTGATAGAAGTATGATATGCTTTTTTTTAAGTTACCAAAACAACTTTTGACATACTTCCTTTCATGCTCATGCACCTGAAAGTATATCACAAGTTCATAAAAACATATTTAATTCCTTTACATAATTACCTAGAATGCAGCATTTGGCTCCACATTGTACAAATTGATCACATTGTACAAGTTTGTTACCAGAAATGTTAAAACAAGGCACCATTTTACACCCAAGGACGCATGTAGCCCTATAACGTCGGGTTCAATTGAACTCATAACTTTTGATGCGGAGTACAAATTTATATGTAAAAAATCACTAAAATCCCAATAAATTATAGATATAAACCCATAACTTTAAAGATATAATGAGTTAAGTAGTAAGAACCTTAAAGGTTGAACCCATAGAGTTTAATTTCGCCTCTGCCCTTGAGATTAAAAATCTAAGCTCATTCAACAAAGTCAAGGGGGGAAATTGCAGAATAGCCTGACTATTGTCTTTTTCTGTTCTTACCTTGCTTTGAGAATACAATGAAATATGTATTCACATACTTTGTAAGCACTTTTTTGCACTGTCTGTCACTTCCGCCAGATCTTTTCACATTCAATTCATTGGTTTCTCTGTCTTCAAAAAAAGGCTTTATTTTCCTTTTTCAAGAAGGGGAGCTTTAACGTAACTAGTAAAATAATTGTCATGTGACCCATGGGTTAAAGTTGTAGAAACAACCTCTTACAGAAATGTAGGGTAAGACTGCTTACAACAGACCCTTGTGGTACAATCCTTCACCGGACCTCTAGCACAGCTGGAGCTTAGTGCGCCAGGCTTCCCTACCCTTCCTTTTCAAGAAAAAGAATGTTATATTTATGTGTGTGATTGTGGTTAACACAGAAAAAGTAAAATGAAGATATGCAGAACAAACACAAACTGGAACGTTATGATCCGTGTATTGTATCATTCTTAAGAACAATTCCTGAAGTAGAGAGGCTGTTTCCAAATAGAATCGGCATCCTTCCCTCCAAGGAGCTTACCATCAAAGCAACCCCTCTTGTCTTAAAAAAAATGTAATTTATCAGTGAGATGCAAAAAAACCAAATGGCTTTATAAGATGTTTTCGACTATTCTCTAAAATTGTGCAAGTTAACACCAGAATCCCCCCCCCCCCCAAATATACCTATATATTAATTTTATTTCACCTCACAAATCCACCGGCCCCAAATGGAAAAACTTAAAAGAGAAATAGCTAAAGCTTTTCTAATACTTATTCTCATATAATTTCTACATGACTTGATAACATAATATCATTATTAAGTTGACATTAGGAAAACATAAATGTGCAAAAGCTAATATTTGTATAATCTCAAAAAGATCGAAAATAAAAATAATTGCGACAGAAATCCATAAATTTTTATGCTGTAAATTGGTTTGATATTAATTAAATATTTGGAAAATTATTTAGTTATTTTAATTTCTTTGGTAAAAATTGAACATGAATACCTGTATCAGGAAGCGGATTATGCACATGCCTTATATACAATTAAAGACACAATGAACAAGGATTATGCTCCGTCATTTTTATTGGATCAACAGTCCTTGTTACTAGTAGTTATCAGTTTGTTTTAATATTTAACTCTTTAGTGGTAAGCAACCTCCACTTCCAACCGAGAGGTTGTGAGTTCGAGTCTCCCCAAGAGCAAGGTGGGAAGTTCTTGGAGGGAAGGATGCCGGAAGTCTATTTGGAAACAGCCTCTCTATCCAAGGGTAGAGGTAAGGTCTGCGTACATACTACCCTCCCCAGACCCCACTATGTGAGATTATACTGGGTTGTTGTTGTTGTTGTTGTTGTAGATTAGATCGTATTTATTTTCTAGATTAGATGATATTATAGTTAGGTATTCAGAGTTATCCCTTTGATTTAGATAGGATTCGTCAGTTATTTGGTTTACATAAAATGCTAGAAAGATGATTACTATAATTTATATTTAAACTCATGGAGGCATTGAATAACAGATACAGTATTTCCATCATCTATTCAAGTGTTCATATGGTATCAGAGTTGTTCATGTATGAACAAAATTAAAAGAAAAAACACTAGAGTATACTCATTAAATTATAGGAAAAATTTCACATAAAGAACAACTGGGCTCCCTACTTTTTAATTTTATAGCACATATTTCAATTTACAACCAACTAGCCCAAAAATAATAGGCTAATACTCAACATTCAACTCCAATAGAATCTCTAAATTACTATTTAATTTAAAATATTACTCAAGCTTTTAAGTTAATTTTTGAATCAGTAATTGTAGCTCAAATATTAGTTCAACAAACCAAATCCATTTGAGTGGTGAAAATTAGATTATTAACAAGCTTACATTTGTGGGTTTAAATTTCGAATTTGATTTAGTAAAAAATTTAGAGCGGGTGTTATTTAGACTTGTTAGAAATAGTAATGAGGTTGTATATAAAATTTGAAGTCATTTATGGAGATTTGAATTGGTTTTGAACAAGAATTGCAACTGAAAATCGTGAATGAAGTTCGTCTCCAGACGCTTGTATAAATGTGTATAAAAGTGTATAATATGTACTTATACACTATTATACAAAATTATACAGAATTATATGAAAAACTGACTTCGTCTTCTACCTTGCGTCTTTTCTGAAATTTAACTCAAATCTTGCTCAAATCTGCTCCAAATCACTTCAGATTTAAATTTTAAACTCCTTTTGATATTTTCAATCGATTGGAACAACATCGAATCCAAAGAACTAACAAACTCAAAAAATCCTATTTTCGAAAGCAGAGCTTTGAATGAACTTCAATGGTGAACTTCTACTCTTCAATTTTCTGACATTGCAAACACCGGGAGAAGTAGAAAATATACGACCCCTTGAAGCATATGTAAAAGATGTGATAAGAAGAGAGAGTGAAAGCAATGGTTGTGAGATTTAACTCCATCGCTTTTAGAAGCAATGGTTATAAGAACACAAATTTTAAATTTGCTAGTGCTTTCAAAATATGTACAATATGGGATAGGTTGGGTAAAACTTAAAAACATGGGCCATTTTTTATTATGGTGTGAAGTCATGTGTTTTTTCTTGTAATTCATTCTAAATTAGGGAAAATACAACGAAAAGGACAGTAGGAAGCCGCCATTTGCATATTGAGCAAGGAATATGCTCATTGAATTATACAAACAAGACTGACGGTCATTATTAGGGGTGGCATGTGGGCTGGTCCGGGCCCTAAACGGGCCAAGTGGGCTGGTCTAAATGATCCCGGGCCGGTCCTTAAATTAATGAGCCTACCGGTCTCGGGCTAAACGGTCTTTTTGTGGGAACCTGCCCAGGACTGGGAGCACGAACTCATGGTCCCATCTATTTAAAATTTGGATGGAGGTATCGATTGGTTACAGAGGAGTTGACATATGTAACATTATTTTGAAGAGGGAATCTCCACAAAAATGAGTAGAACGGAATTCCAAGTTCAACAGAGGCAATTGTGACATTTAATTTTGTCGGGGCATTATATTTTTCATACAAGTTTCTCATACAGCAATCATTTGAAGATAAAAGTAGGACAAAGGAATCTGCACTTGCTGAGTCTCCTATAAATTGGTATCAAACTTCAATTTGATTATTCAGTAATTTATAAAACCTTGACAAATCCAATCATATGTACGATTACTCTTCTTTTATTTTTTTCCAACCTTACACACCCCAGTATAAACAAAAATAGTATATTAGGGAACTTCACCAAAATAAAATTGTTACGTGCAGATACCACCATCACACTATGTACAAAGTACAAAGTACAGACACATAATAACTACGCTACCCAAATCAAATAAGCTGTTAAAATACTTAGTGTTTGTGTGTGTGTGAGAGGATGAAGTTGGCCCCAGAGTCGAGGGAAAAGAAGGCCTAGGAGAAAACACTTATTTTGAGGGAATCACAAGACAATTACAATAACAAGAAGAATCTCACTAAATTCTAATGAGAACTATAGGGGCAATGCTAAGCAGCAGCATAAGAAAATATAATAATAGATGTACTTTTGAGTTTCCTCAACAAAAACACACACAAGTACATATATAGAACAGACAAGCAATAAGTACAAAGATATTCCCAAGATTGCTACCAGGACAAAAAGAATCATAGGAGAAAACGCATGTTTCATCAATAATAAGATAACAAGATGCACAAGAATATTGTTACTAGAAATTATTGAATTCTATAGAAGCAGAAACAATCAACTTTTTACTCTTGATTCTACCCAAGAACCAAAGATGGGCACATAAATCGATGCCCGTTAACTCTATATAAACCCTTAAATGAATACAGAATTTTAAGAACAGTCAAACTTCATTGGACCTCTGATACATTGAACCACATTGCCTCACTACCCAAACATTACATACCTTTCATTGCAGGGAAGAGGAGAAGAAGAAAATGGCCTGTGCAGCAGCTGAAATGATGCTTCTCTGTGTCATTGGTGGAAGCTTGTTATGGTCAGACATGGATATCGAGAGACGGCCTTACTATTGCATCTGCAGTTGTGCATTGTGCACACAGAAGGGGGAACATCCAAACACATGTAAATACTGATAATGCAGCATTTTGATTCAAAAATTGGTCGCGCTGTACAAGTTTGTTACCAGCACTAGTTTTTATTCATTGATAGTCATAAGCTGATTCTGAATTTTTTTAACGAATTCAACATAACATCTTTTCTTTACTTTCCTTTTCTTTCCTTTTTATTTTCTATATTTCCCTTTGTATTTTCTAGTAGGTATAACTTGTGAAAGGATAAAGCAGTGAGTTCACTATACTTTCATCAGTCCTGTTAAGCTCAAGCACTCCTCAAAATTATTTATTTCCACTTCTCATCCTCATATTCTCTCACATTCTGAGGAGAACATTTCCTGCATCTTTATAGTTCGTTCTGCTTCTTCTTTTGCTAGGTCTTTTCCATTAGTTTCTCTAACGTTTAAACAATTTAAGAATTCATTACTCAACCTAAACAGGTTCCTCTTACGACGAAAAATGTTGAAAGAATACTCCATTTACACCCTTGAGAATATAAAACATAGTTCATTCAACAAAGTCAAGGGGAATAATGTCAGAATGGCCTATTTTTATGTCTATTTCTGCACTTACCTTGATTTGCAAATACAACCAAATATATATGCACTCACTTTGTAAGCCTTTTATAAAACATCTGTGTCACGACCCAAAATCTAACCATGATCGTGATGGCGCCTATCGTGTTACAAGGCAAGCCTATTCCCAAAATATTACTACTAATTAATTTTTAAGGATTTAATAAAATAATACCAACATTCAAATTTTTCATAAACTAAATCAACTCTAAATATAATTAATATAAAAATACGGAAGCTAGCCCCAAACATCAGAGTGTTACTAAGTCATGAGCGTCTAAAACTACAAATTAAGATATATAAACCATCTAACTTTCCAAAAGAAGAAATGACAAAAGGAGTAACAAGGCCATGTGGATGCTAGCAGCTACCTTGCAGTCTCAATAGATAGCCGGCCTGAACTCAACGATCGCCGCCGCGCTCTAACTCACCTGGATCTGCACATAAAGTGCAAAGTGTAGTATGAGTACAACCGCCTCAGTAGTAACAGCAATAACTAAGGAACTGAGCAGTAGTGATGAGCTAAGTAAAACAGCCCAATTATTTATTTTTCACAATTTAAAAATAACAGGAATAAACAGGTAAATTCCATAACTCAGTAATTGTCACAAAAAAAATTAACAGGTAAAAATGCAACAACATCAAAAGTAAAAGCAACCTCACACTCCATCGCTCATCACTCGCACTCAGCACAATACACTTAACACTCAACACTCTACGCTCACTAGAGGTGTACAGACTCCGGGGGGGGGGGGGGGGGGGGGGGGGACGCTCCCAAAACCCAAGCGCTAAGCACGGACAACTCACGTGCCATCATACCAATACCTGGATCCGCACGGTCAACTCAAGTGCTACGCGGACAGCTCACGCGCTACTGTATCAATACCTGGACCTGCACGGTCAACTCACGTGCTACGCGGACAGCTCACGCGCTATGGTATTAATATCCTCACTACCAGGCCCTCGACCTCACACAATCGAGTACTTCACTAGCCTCACCACCATCAACAAATAAGGGGACACAGCTCATATCAAGTATCACAATATATTACCAAATAATAGAGACTGAGGTAAACATGTACAATAATTTCTATGACTGAGTACAAATAACGTGAGAATGAATAAAGCCTAAGCATGATCTCTAACATGAAGGCAAACAAGTTCAACAACAAGTAACTATGTAAACACAGATGATGGCCATGAGGCCTCATGGGACGGACCAAGTCTCAATCCCTAGAGGTATACACTCACACGTCCGTCACCTAGCATGGGTATCACCTCCAAACAGTCACATGATATCAGATTCTCCGGGTTTATACCCTCAAAGCCAGAGTTAAAACTGTTACTTACCTCCACCGCATAAAATCCTACTCTGGATGCCCTCATCTCTGGACTCGGTCCCCAAAAGCTCCGAATCTAACCATGATCAGATTAATACCATCACCATGTACTAAAGAATTGAATTCCACAATAAAAACTACAAAATATAAAAAAAAATCCATATCGGCAAAACCCGGCCCCGGACCCACAACTCGGAATCAGTCAAAAAAGGTATAATCATAAACCTCGTTCTCTCCCGAGTCTAACCATATAAAATTTATCAAAATCGAACTTCATTTGGTCCCTCAAATCCTCACTTAAAACTCTCCAAAACTCAAACCCTAATTCCCTTAGTTTCACTTTGAAATCATCAATAAAATCCCAAAAACGAAGATGAATTCATGAAATATAATCAAAACGGAGTAAAGAATACTTACCCCAAACCATATGGTGAAAATCGCCTCTAAAATCTCCCAAATCCGAGCTCCCTAACTCAAAATATGGTCGAATGAACAAACCTAATTTTTTTAAATAGTTTTTTACCAGCTGTTCTGCCTCGTTTTTCGTGTCAAACAATCCCGAAATTTATATTTTATGCCTCCAATGGATTCCTTGTGAAATTTTAATCAAGTTAGGCTTTTGAATAACTCAATTTGACCTTATAATGAATGGGATATGTAGGTTTTAATATTTACAAATAGTGCAAATTTTTAAATACGTTGTGGCAATTTCGTAATTAATCTGAAAAATCTGACAACTTAATTCTTAGTAAAATACCATAAAATCCCCATACGATGTCCAAATTCGATGATTCTTTTTGCTACAGGTCCATAATTACGATACGGATCTAATGCTTCAATTAAAAAAAATCGGAGTTCATTTGCTCAATATGGTATCATTTATGCTAGAAAAACGACGTCGAAACATAAGAAAAACAAGCGCAACACAACCCAAACCTATCCAAAACTCACCGAGGCTCTCGGGACCTCAACCAATAATTCCAGTAAATCATATATCACTACCCCAGCTTACTAGGACCTCCGGAACTCCCAAAATAACAAATCAACCTCGAATTCAAGCCTAAGAACTTCTAAGCTTCCAACTTTTGCCAATTCAAGCCAAATTCTACCACGGACCTCCAAATTATATTCGGGACTCACTCCTAAGTCTAAAACCACCCAACGAAGCTAATCGAATCATAAAAATCCAAATTCGATTCGTTTACTCATAAGTTAACTTCCGATTGACTTTTCTAACTTAGCTTTCTAACTAAGAGACTAAGTGATCATTTCCCTCCGAAACTACTTCGAACCCAAACCTACCAACTCGATACAACTCAACAGAGCTGAACAACACATAAATAAGCATAGATGAGGAAAATGGAGCTATAACTCTCAGGACAAACGACCGGGTTGCTACATCTTCCCCCTCTTAAATGAACATTCGTCCTCGGACGAGTCTAAAAACATACCTAAGCAATACCTTCTCGTCACATTCAAATCATATGAACTCATCTCGCAGTCACATCATACTCATCACGTACCCACCAAGGGAATCACAATCCGTCGATGCACAATTGATACCGAGCACTCATGTGCGCATACGAATGCGTGAAAGAAATTCAAAGAGTAACACTTCAAGCTGAATCAATACCGCACGATAAGAATTCAAGAAGGTGAAGTTTTCCTAAAGGTTCTGCAACCTCTCGAATATAAGTACAGACATCTCCGTACCGATCTGCAAGATTCTAAAAAACACGCTCATGACTGGTGAGACCTATGTAACCTGGCTCTGATACCAACTTGTCACGACCCAAAATCTAACCATGGTCGTGATCGTGTTACAAGGCAAGCCTATTCCCAAAATATTACTACTAATTAATTTTTAAGGATTTAATAAAATAATACCAACATTCAAATTTTTTATAAACTAAATCAACTCTAAATATAACTAATATAAAAATACGGAAGCTAGCCCCAAACATCAGAGTGTCACTAAGTCATGAGTGTCTAAAACTACAAACTAAGATATATAAACTATCTGACTGTCCAAAAGAAGAAATGACAAAAGGAGTACCAAGGCCATGCAGATGCTAGCAGCTACCTTGCAGTCTCAACAGATAGCCGGCCTGAACTCTATGATCGCCGCCGCGCTCTAACTCACCTGGATCTGCACATAAAGTGCAGGGTGTAGTATGAGTACAACCACCTCAGTAGTAACAGAAATAACAAAGGAACTAAGCAGTAGTGACGAGCTAAGTAAAATAGCCCAATTATTTATTTTTCACAATTTAAAAATAACAGGAATAAACAGGTAAACTCCATAACTCAGTAATTGTCACAAAGAAATTAACAGGTAAAAATGCAACAACATCAAAAATAAATGCAACCTCACAGCAATGTCACTCCATCGCTCATCACTCGCACTCAACACTCAACACTCAATACACTCAACACTCTACGCTCACTAGGGGTGTGTACAGACTCCGGAGGGGCTCCCTAAACCCAAGCGCTAAGCACGGACAACTCACGTGCCATCATATCAATACCTGGATCCTCAGGGTCAACTCACGTGCTACGCGGACAGCTCACGCCCTATGGTATCAATACCTGGACCCGCACGGTCAATTCACGTGCTACGCGAACAACTCACGCTCTATGGTATTAATATCCTCACTACTAGGCCCTCGACCTCACTCAATCATGTACCTTACTAACCTCACCATCATCAACAAATAAAGGGACACAGCCCATATCAAGTATCACAATATATTACCAAATAATAGAGACTAAGGTAAACATGTACAATAATTTCTATGACTGAGTACAAATAACGTGAGAATGAATAAAGCCTAAGCATGATCTCTAACATGAAGGCAAACAAGTTCAACAACAAGTAACTACGTAAACACAGATGATGGCATGAGGCCTCATGGGACGGACCAAGTCTCAATCCTTAGAGGTATACATCCACACGCCCGTCACCTAGCATGGGTATCACCTCCAAACAGACACACCATGTCAAATTCTCCGGGTTTATACCCTCAAAGCCAGAGTTAAAACTGTTACTTACCTCCACTGCATAAAGTCCTACTCTGGATGCCCTCGTCTCTGGACTCGGTCTCCAAAAGCTCTGAATCTAACCATAATCAGATTAATACCATCACCATGTACTAAAGAACTGAATTCCACAATAAAAACTACAAAATAAAAAAAAATCCAAAATCGGCCAAAACCCGGCCCCGGACCCACATCTTGAAATCCATCAAAAATGGTATAATCATAAACCTCATTCTCTCCTGGGTCTAAACATATAAAATTTATCAAAATCGAACTTCATTTGGTCCCTTAAATCCTCACTTAAAACTCTCCAAAACTCAAATCCTAATTCCTTTAGTTTCACTTTGAAATCATCAATTAAATCCAAAAACCAAAGATGAATTTATGAAATATAATCAAAAAGAAGTAGAGAATACTTACCCCAATGCATATGGTGAAAATCGCCTCAAAATCGCCCAAATCCGAGCTCCCCAACTCAAAATATGATCGAATGAACAAACCCTAATTTTTTTATATTTTCTGAGCTATTCTGCCTCGTTTTTCGTGCCAATCTATCCCGAAACTTGTATTTTATGCCTCCAATGGATTCCGTTTGAAATTCTAATCAAGTTAGACTTTTGAATCACTCAATTTGACCTTATTATGAATGAGATAGGTAGGTTTTAATATTTGCAAATAGTGCAAATTTTTAAATACGCTGGTAGTGGCAATTTCGTAACTAATCTGAAAAATTTGGCAACCTAATTCTTAGTAAAATGACCATAAAATCCCCATACGATGTCCAAATTCGATGATTCTTTTTGCTACAGGTCTATAATTACGATACGGATATAACACTTCAATCAAAAAAAGAAATCGGAGCTCATTTGTTCAATATGATATCATTTATGCTTAAAAAAATGATGTCTAAACATAAGAAAAACGAGCACAACATACCCCAAACCTATCCAAAACTCACTCGAGGCTCTCCGGACCTCAACCAATAATTCCAACAAATCATATATCACTACCCCAGCTTATTCGGACCTCCGGAAATCCAAAACAACACCAAAATACCAAATCAACCTCGAATTCAAGCCTAAGAACTTCTAAACTTTCAATTTTCGCCAATTCAAGCCTAATTCTACTATGGACCTCCAAATTATACTTGGGACTCACTCCTAGGTCTAAAACCACCCAACGAAGCTAATCGAATCATAAAAATCCAAATTCGAATTCGTTTACTCATAAGTTAACTTTCGGTTGACTTTTCTAATTTAGCTTTCTAACTAAGAGACTAAGTGATCATTTCCCTCTGAAACTACTCCGAACCCAAACCTACCAACTCGATACTACTCAACACAGCTGAACAATACATAAATAAGCATAGATGGGGAAAATGGGGCTATAACTCTCAGGACGAACAACCGGGTCGTTACAATCTGTCACTTTTATCAGATCTTTCCAAAATGCCATTCATCGGTTTCTCCATCTTTATGCCATCCCCTCAAGCTTTCTTGTTTATCTCAATGTTTTTATTCTTCTGGTCCTTCTTGACATTGAGAAAAATGTAATTTTTGTGCTTGTAAGCGTGCTAATCTAGAAAAAAGGTAAAACAATAATAAAAATAAAGATGTGAAGAGGAGCAGGAACTGTGGAACATGTATAACAATTAAGAACAGTTTCAAGACATGATCTTAACAAAGAATTCAACTTATCACCGAGATGCAAAAAGTACAACAGCGAGGGAAAATATATTGATAGCTGATGTTTTGTGGAAAAGAAGGATTACAATTTTCATATGTCAACTGGTGCTTCATATGCAAATGTTCAGGTGAAGATGTGAACCACCTCCTCCTACATTGTATGGTGGAGACTCACTTGTGGTGTGAGAATGTGAGATGGTTCGGGATGCAATAGGCGATGCTGGGCACGCTGAAGGAGGCACTCTCCAACTGGAAATTAAGAAGAAAGAAGAGAAGTTGAAGAGCCCAAGACGCTGCTCCACTAGCAATTACGTGCATCCTGTAGAAGGAAAAAAAAATGGAAGAGCTTTTAATGGGATAGAGAATGACTATGTACGTACATTTGAGGAATGTCCCTCTGATTCCTAGTTTCTTTTTGGTACACACCTGAGGGTCCAGTGTGTATAGAAGATCGGGTGTCATTTTAAAAGAGTAGCAAAGATACTTTACCTGCTGGAATACTGCTTGTGTTCCCGGAATTTTCCCATTATTAGTATTATTCTACCTTATTAAAAAAACAAGATGCAAGTTACTACCAAAAAAACCGAGATGGAAAAGCCACATCCATATTTAGCATAAGCAAGAAAATTTTATCATTCAGGAACATCAATCAGAGAAAAGGAGAATAGTAGTATTATCTGCAATATTGGCTTTAAAATACTTGTGACCGTGCATACCACAGATTGCAGGTGATTTAACAAAAAAACAATGCATGTTCTCTATATATTCTTCTAACACATTTGTGGCCCAGAAAAGAGTTAAGCGCAAACTTCTTGAGAAGATTTAACATGCATCAAATTAATTGATTCCTAACAATATTCAAAGGTGATTATGATGGCTAAATGTACAAAGAGCCTAAAACTATCAAACTTACCAAGAAGTTTCATGCAAAAAGTTGTCATAGAAATGAACCCCGTGATTCTACAGCATGTGTTTTCGAACAAATCACCAATAATACAAACGTTGGGCAGCTTTAGCATTGGAATACAAGCCACCCTGTATTAAAAAAAGAAGTGAGTCCTTAAAATATAGTTTCTGTAACAATATTCAAAGGTGACAACAACACCATTCTACTATGTTATGGCTGCTTTGGTTTATACAAGAATTTTAAAATATTGAAACATGAACTGATAAATAGGGGAAATGACAAGATAAACGAAAAGCAGACAAAAAAGTACAATTTTTTCAATATTAGCAGCGCAGAATGGGCAGTTAAATAAGAAACCAAAGAACTATCCTTCTTAGGTCACCAGCCAGACTTGTCATTAAATTAAACATATAATTTATCCACCTAAAAACTATCAACCACCGGCATAAGACAATAAGGACAGTGTTGTATGACATAAGAGAATATAAGTACTCTTTCCTCTAACAAATACACAAGAGTACATATATAGAACAGACCAGTATGTGCAAACATTACCAAAGACCGCAGACTGGACAAAAAAGAATCATAGGAAGAAACGCCTGTGATCATTGATAATAAGGTAACAACATGCATAAGAACATCGTTACAAGAACTTATTGAATTCTAGAGAACCCTTTTCACCCTTGATTATACCAAATTCCCTAAGCTGAGCACATAAATCAACGTTTACTATCTCCATATAAACAGTTAACCAGATGTAAAGTATTTTTAAGGAGTATCAAACTTTGGTACGGGCATAAGCACATTGCCTCACTACCAAAACACCATTAGATACCTTTTATAGCAAGGAAGAGGAGAGAGGAGAAAATGGCGACTGTAGCAGCTGAAATTATGCTACAGTGCGTCTTTGATGGAAGCTTGTCGATGTCAGACACGGATAAGGAGAGACGGCCTTATCATAAAAACTGCAGTTGTGCATTGCACAAACAGAAGGGTGAACAAGCTAGCACTTGTGTCCACAATAGAAGTATATCATTTCCCAAAAGGCAAAAACACAGAGATTTGACTTTGCCAATAACAGCTTCCAAGTTCTCCTCTCCATCTTCTTCTTGCAATAATTTATCAGTCAGGAATGTACCACATACAACACCGTCTTTAGCTAGTAGTTAATAGATTTTCAAATACACTCAGAAGCAACAACAGTTTCCTAGTTCAGATCCTTTTGACAATTCTATATGAATTGCGGCTCTACAAAGGATTGAGTATATTTTGTTATATCCCATATTTTGTACATTCTGGTAAGTTTATGTATATCTTTTCATAGAAAATGTACTTTCCGCTCTTCAGGTCTTACACGAGCAAACGCTCCATAATCTTTCTACTTTCTTTCCAGGCTTTAACATATTAACAAAGAACAGATCTCAGATTGATAGCGCAAATTGCACAAGCGATAAAAGCAATCACTTTCATGTTATTGTTTCAAAAAAAAAGTTAACATATAACCCTTATCCCATGCACCTGAAAGTGTATCACAAGTTCTTAGTTGATTGGATACTATCACTGAGAATGCAGCGTTTGGGTTCAAATATTTAACACATTGTGCAAGTTTGTGTAACCGAACGCACAATAAGTTCTTGATCTTCACTTTTCTTTTATTTTTCCTATTTATTTTCTAGTTTTCCGTTTGCATTTGGTAATAGGCATAGTTCAAGATTAATGCACTGATTTGTTATTCCACTTCGCATCCTCTATATTTCTCACATTCTGTTCCTCCACAAAGCCAATTGCATTTTCTGGGGCAGAACATTCTCCGCATGTTCATAGTTCACTCTGCTTCTTCTTTTTCTCATTCTTGTCTATAGTTTCTCTATACTTTAAACGACGTAAGAATTATATACTAAATCTAAACTGTGTGTACTTGTACGTCAGAAATGTTAAAACAATGCACCATTATACACCCTTGAGATTATAAAACTAAGTTCATCCAATAAAGCAAGGAAATATGTATGCACATATTCTGTAAGTCTTACTTACACCATCTGTCACTTTCACCATACCTGTCCAAAATTTCATTTCATTGGTTTCTCCATCTTCAGAAAAGGCGTTAGTTGCTAATGTCAACCCCTCAAGTTTTCTTGCTCATCTTTACTTTATATTCTTCTGATCCTTCTTTGCCTTCGAGAAAAGCGTAAGATTTGTGTTTGTTAGTATGGTAATCTCTAGAAGGAAAAAAAAGAAGAAAGGAAAACAGTAGTAAAAATGTAAATATGCAAGAACAAACTGGAACATAGTGATTCATGTTGTATAATACTTAAATACCAATTTCAAGAGAAGTTCTTACAAAGAATTCAATTCACTGTTGGGATGCAAAAACTCCAATAGGCTCTAATATGATTTCAACTATCTTGTAAAAGTATAACAGTTACTACCAGAAAAAGTTGAGATTTTGAGTTTGTTCTGTAGCTCAAGTCAAATGAAAATTATAATGCAAAGCCATGCTACCTTGACTAAACACAATCTTTCCCAACCTCTGCCTTCTTTGGTGTGCAAATGACATAATTACAAGAAGTTTAATTTCACATTAAATTTGTCATAGAAATGACTCCCTTGATTCGAACATCATTTCGAACCAGAAGCTTTATAATGTTCAACTTGAAGATTATTAAAATAAAAAGAGCGAAAAAGAGATAAAATCATAAAACTAATGATAATTCAAGTAACTTCAGCAATAAAAAATATTAATTATCCTCAAGGTAATCAATCAACTATGCCTCAATCGTTCCTGAGGTACTATCAAGTTACTTTTGATTGTGTAAAGCCAAATACTGCCCCAGCATCCTTCTCCAAGAACTTCCAACCTAGACTCGAACTCACGACCTCTTGGTTGGAAGTGGGGTTGCTTACCATCAGAGCAACCCCTCTTGCCTATAAAGAGTCTCTTCGCAAAGAAAGTAATTCTCGGCGAACTCTAGACGGAAAGAATGAGGCAGCAGAGAGGCAGTTGGGGAGTCTGTAATGGTGGTTGCCCCCTCTCTGTTCTTTTTTGCCTATGATTTCCTTTTTCCATTTTCACAAAACAAAAAGGAGAATCCAAATTTCCATTGATTAAATAGTACTCCCAATTCCGACGTCTTCTTCGGCGAGTTCACTCCACGCTCCGGCGGGTGCTTTTCTGCATCTCCTACTCCGGCGAATTCAGCTGTGAAATCGAATTAAGTTTGTAAAAAAGAAAAGAGATTCTCCGGCCGGGGAACTTCTTTGCTACTGCGACTGATCTGTCGCCATCAGTAAGTATATTTTCTGGCGACCCCTGCTCTGTTCTCTTTTTCCTTGCTTGCTTTTTTTTCTTTTTTTCCTATTCTCTAGTGTGCTTTTTGTGGGTGTGTGTGGGTGTATTTTGTTTTTTTGGACAGGTGACTTATTTTTCCGGCAAGTTACAGTACTTCCGGCGATTACCGTTCAAATTTTCGACAGGACGCAGCAGAACTATCCGTTCCGATAAGCTTCAGGAACCTTGCCCCAGGTACTAGTCGAGGCGGCGAGACCAGTTGGCGGCGTATGGGAGTGAGGAGCTAAGCAACACCGGCCGAGACGTGCAAGAGTTGGTAGCAATTGGCCTCGGGCGTATCAAAGCCTACTTTCAGATTTTTCCACCGGGAGTTGGTACCTACCGCTCTCTTATTTACTCTGCACACCTTTTTATGTATTCTAGCTAGCATTCCGTGTGAGGTTTACTCTGTTGCTATCTAGTTTGCATCTTTTTGCATATTCTGTTATAGTGCGTGTGTGCGTCACTATTCTCCATAGTCGATTGGAGAGATAGTGGCCGCGGCGGGGATGATAGTGTAAGGTTATGTCCTCGGGGGTGGGGGCGGTGGCGGGGGTGAGTAGGGGGGCAGGGAGTGGTCCTGCGGATAGGGCGGGAGGTAAGGGTGCGAAGAGGGTAGCGGACGCTCATAGATTAAGGATTGGGTCGTGGTCTATAGGCACTCTGACGGGTAAGTCCATTGAGTTGGTGAAGGTTCTTCAGAAGATGAGGGTTAACATAGCCTGTGTCCAGGAGACTAGGTGCAAAGGGTCGAAGGCGAGGAATGCAGACGGGTTTAAGTTGTGGTATTCTGGGGTCGTGAGAGGTAAGAATGGAGTGGGCATCTTGGTAGATAGGGATTTAAGGGAGTCCGTGGTCGAGGTTAGGCGAGTGAATGATAGGTTAATGTCTATTAAGTTGGTTATTGGGGGTTGCGTCCTCAACGTCATCAGCACTTACGCGCCGCAAGCGGGCTTAGATGAGGGGGTTAAGAGGCGCTTTTGGGAGGTGTGGATGATCTGGTGAGTAGTATTCCCCAATCTGAGAAGTTAGTTATTGAAGGGGACTTTAATAGTCATATTGGAGAGGAGGTTAGCTAAGGGCGGAGCTTGGAGAAGTTCTGGGGAAGCGGACGCTATGTGGTCAGAGACGGCGAACTTGGTTAGGGAGGTAGCACGAGATATGCTCGGGGTAGCCAAGGACTATTCATGCAGACATCAGGGTGACTGGTGGTGGAACGATTTAGTCGAAGAAAAAGTGGAGGTGAAGAAGGCGGCGTTTGCTAAGTTGGCTGTGAGCACGGCATGCGCGCCAAAGACAAGAGTAGGTTGCTGAATTGGTGATCACTCTTCACTTCCAACCAAGAGGTAGTGAGTTCGACTCACCTCAAGAGCAAAGTAGGGAGTTTTTGGAAGGTGGGAGTTAAAGCAAATATTATAAGTAGATTAATAGTCTGATATGTATACTCAATAAGATAACAAGAATTAGTTTTTGCTAAATACCCATATTCCTCATAAAACAGTATATATTCCTATAATAATTTTACATTAGGATCAATAATGTATTAGGAGAATCTAAATGGGTCGGATTAGCTATATTGTCATTTAAAAAGGTTAAAAAAATAGATTTCAAATAAAAATATACAAATTTATTTTGTTAACAAATTAGGGATCCTCATCGAGATTTTGCTTTAGGCCACCAACAATGTTGGGCAGCCCCTGTCTAGATGTTATATAAAATGACAGTTTGTTGCACGAAGTATCCCATATTCACGGAGGGTTCGGGGAAGGTCGCATTTAAGGGGTGTGATGTTGGCAGTCTAACCTGATGTAAGCTTCAGTCAGTGGCGGAGGCAGGGCTTCGCCGAAAAATTACACTGTATATATAATGTAAAATTTGTATTTTACCTTTATATATTAAGTTTTGAACCCCTTTAACACAACCCAAATGTATAATTTAGTAGTCAAGGGAGTTTAAAATATTCATAAAGTCATAGGTTCAATTCCCACTAGCTAAAAAAAAAAATTAAACCATTTTCCCGGAGATTTTGTCTCCGCCACTGGCTTCGGTGATTGATTTACGGGTAAAATCAATCTCGAACCTGTTTTCTAAATGTTATGAGCAGAACATTTCATTGATTGTGAACGTTTTCCTTCTCTTTGTTGGTTCATCCTAAATGAAAATAGTAAGAACGGGGGTTGTTGGTTCATCCTAAATGAAAATAGTAAGAGTGGGGGTTAATATTTGTTTTGGGGTAGAGTATTGACCTGTTTGTTGAATCAAAGGGGTTGAATTTGAAACGAACCATCAAACTATTGGATCAAAACGGGTCAAACATATTTGTTGTCCCTGCTATCCATCAAGCTATTGGATCAAAACGGGTCAAATCTCTTAATGTTCTCATCTACAGGGATGTATTTTGTGTCTTAAGATCTTCTGCATTGTAGCAAAGTTTTGTTCAAATAATGAATACCCTTTGCGCTATGTAAGGATATTTAAAATCAATTTTAATCAATAAAAAATAATATTTTATCCTATATAGTATTTTTTTTTTTACAATAACGTATGTAAAGGTGTTTAAAGTCTATTTTAAACAATAACAAATACTATTTTAGGAAAATTTGTATCTGAAAGGTTATAATGATATATTGACCGTCCAATTCTGATTTTAGCTTATTGTGAAATGATGGCTGAACATAGAGCACTGAGTGCGTCTCCATCACTTTATTTTTTGTATTATTTTTCACTCTAAAATGGTGCAACATCAAATTTATTCTAACCATTATATTATTTTTTACACTAAATTTTTTCTTTTTTGTATATTATATTATTATCTTCTACTCCAACCACTCTATTTCTCTCTCTTATCTTCTATTTACTTTATATCAAATGAATAAAATATTATTAAACCAAATATAGAGTAATGAATAGTGTTGCACCAAATTTGATGCAACACTATTCATACTCTATAATAGAGCAACAAATAAAATACCATTGAAGTAACATTACTCTATTTCTTTTACCAAATTTAAATTTGATGCAAAAAATAAACTACCATTGAAAATGGCCGGAATAAGGTAAATTTTAAGTCTCTAAAAGAATAATGGCGTGGCACACTTCTTTATTCGAATATAACGTTTTTATATAATCCATAGCGTCATTCTTTTGTACTCACATAAACTCATAGTAGGTTTAAAATCAGAAGTTTTAAAAGTTTTTCCTTCTAAACTCTCACATCAAATCAAAGTCAAACACCATCAAATGAATTGGAACGGGAGAAGCGGTGAACTATTTGTTGGATTTTGTTTAATAATTAAAGAAGAATGAATGGAAAATAGTGGGAAAAAAATAGAGGGAAGTAAAAATTTAAATGAGTTCACTAATGCACTATGTCTCTCATTAGTAGAAAGAAAGAATGTCTTGGTGTATATATAGAGAAGCTCATCTTTTAGCTCTTAAAGAGCAAAGAAGAAGGCAAGCCTCGCGCCATCGTCGCTCGCTCGGCTTCGGTAAAGATGAATTGATTAATATTTTGGACAAAATTCTTTTCAAATAATTAATTAATTAATTAATTAAATTAAAGAAAATTCAATCTGAAATAACCAATGACCCGCGACCCGGTCCAGTCCAGTCCGTTTTTCTTTCCCGAATTAATTTTAATTCATTTTAGATTTCCCGCAAAAATTTCCAACATCCATGGCTGTTCTGAAACAGTGTCACACCCGTTCCAACAACCATGACTATTCTAAAAGGTTGCAAACCTCTTCAGAAGGTCACACCTGTTCCAACAGCCATGACTGTTTTGAAAGGTTGCAAACCTCTTCGGAAACATTACCAAATTGGCTATAAATAGACCTTCAAATCCCAGAATATTGACTTACAAAATTTTTTGAATCTTCTTCTTCTTTTGCACAAAATATTCCAGTATATTTTTACGACCATCGAGTGGTTCGCCGATCACCAGTGTTTTAGGTATCGAGACACTCGCGAGTTAAATCGATCTATCATGGGAGGATATATTCCAGAACCTCGGGTACTTGAGGGGAATAATTTTCTTAAGGACACACTGTGTATTCAGTGGGCTCGATTTGTTCCTACAATGTTTTTTTCAGAATTTATTTTGAAGAAATTTACTGTTTCAGAATTTAATTTCTACTAACTTTCTGTTTATGTTTTCAGAAAGATTATTATCTAATTTACAGCAATACATAATGATAACAATCTTAAGGAAATTAATAATTATATTCAATATTCTATCGGAATTTTATTATTCTGATTTGAAGATATAAAAACTTCATGAGAGTATTGAAATTTAGAAAACGATTTAAAGAACATAAAAACTTCATTGTTTTTTCTTTAAAACGGCATATAAGAATTTCAGTTATTTTTATTACGATTTACTATTTGATTTTGCCATTAATTGATCTCTTATGTTGTTGAAAGTAAGAAATGGAAAATGAGAATGGAATTTCTTCTGCGATTTTTGGTGCAACGACAATAGCCTCGTCAAGCTGCACTGTTGTTCCTCCGATCGAAAAATCGGGAAAATTTTCTGGAACCAACTTCAAAGGATGGCAAGAAAAGGTGTTCTTCTGGCTTATCACTCTTGGTATGCAGAAATTTACTAGTGAAGAGTATCCAGTTATTGCAGCGGACATGCCGGATAATGAAAAGTCCATAGTTGTTGAGGCGTGGAAGCAGGCGGATTTTCTTTGCAAAAGCTATATCTTAAGTGTTTTAGAGGATGACACGTACAATGTGTATAGTGCAATGAATACTTTGAAAGAATTATGGGACGCACTTGACAAGGAGTACAAGACAGAAGATGCATGCTTGAAGAAGTTCGTGGTTGCCAAGTTTCTAGACTATAAAATGATAGACAACAAAAGCGTGAGAACCCAAGTTCAGGAGCTTCAACTTATTTTTACAACCTTATTGCTGAAGGTATGGTCCTGAATGAAGCATTTCAAGTAGCTGCTATGATTGAAAAATTGCCTCATTCGTGGAGGGATTTCAAGAACTATCTGAAGCACATACGCAAAGAAATGAATTTGGAAGATCTTGTGATACGTCTAAATATCGAGGGAGACAACAAAACAGCCGAGAAGAAGTCTCGCATAAATTCAACAATTATGGGAGCTAATATCGTTGAGGAGACTGCTCCAAAAAGCAAGAAGATGAAGAGGCCTTCTGGACAAACTAAGGAGCAGAACAAAAAGAAATCCAAGGTTATATGCTACAATTGTGGAAATGTTTGGTCACAAAAGCCCTGATTGTCGTCTTCTGAAAAAGGTTAATAAGAAAGTACAAGCCAACATAGTGGAGAAGAATGATGACATTGATGATCTTTGTGCAATATTTTCGGAATGCAACCTTGTTGGAAATCCGAAGGAGTAGTGGCTTGACTCCGGAGCAACTCGACATGTTTGTACTGTCAAAGAAGCATTTGTGACTTACTGTACTGCTGGTCCCGAAGAAGAAATTTACATGGGAAATAATGCAACAGCCAAGATTGAAGTTTACGAGAAGATATTCCTGAATATGACTTCCGGCAAGGTGTTACGCTCAACTACGTTCTTCATGTTCCTACTATTAGGAAGAATTTAGTTTCTACTTCTTTGCTTGTAAAGAATGGATTCAAATATGTATTTGTTTCTGATAAAGTTGTTGTAAGCAAGACCGAAATGTATGTTGGAAAAGGCTACCTCACGCAGGGCCTTTTCGAACTCAATGTAATAGCTGTTGACAGAAAGAATAAAATTTCAGCTTCTTCTTATTTATTGGAGTCAAATGATTTATGCATATTCGTTTAGGACGTGTTAATTATAAAACCTTGCGAAAGTTAATTAATTTAGAAGTATTGCCTAAATTCTAGTGTAATAAATCGAAATGTCAAATATATGTTGAATCTAAGTTTGTAAAATATTCTTATAAGTTTGTTGAAAGGAATTCAAATCCTTTAGACTTAATTCACATTGACATTTATGAAGTCGACACCATCTCGAGGTAGGAAAAAGTATTTTATTACTTTTATTGGCGATTGCGCTAGATATTATTATGTTTATTTGCTTAATGGTAAGGATGAAGCAATTGAAGCATTTAAGCAATACAAGAATGAAGTAGAAAATCAATTGAATAAAAAGATCAAAATGATTAGAAGTGATAGAGGTGGAGAATATGAATCTTCGTTTGCATAACTATGTTCGGAATATGGAATTATCCATCAAACTACTGCACCTTACACACCTCAATCGAACAAAATTGCGGAAAGAAAAATCGAACATTAAAAGAAATGATGAATTCTTTATTAATAAGTTCCGAATCATCGCAGAGTTTGTTGGGGAAGCTATAATACTCAAGAGTTCCCCACAGCAAAACATAATCTATTCCATATGTAAAAATGGAAAGGAAGAAAATCCAACTTGAAATATTTCAAAGTGTGGGGGTGTCTATAAAAGGTACATGTTCCTTTACCTAAAAGGGTTAAAATTGGACAAAAAATAGTAGATTGCATTTTTATTGGATATGCTACAAATAGTAAAGCATGTCGGTTTTTGGTTCATAAATCAGATAATCATGATATTCATGTTAATACGATAATGGAATCAGATAAAGTTGAATTCTTTGAAAGCATCAATCCATTTAAAACTGAAGCGAGTCGTCAAGTGAAAGACCTAAACGACATCGGGAAGAACCAAAGGAAAATACTCCAAGTATAGAAGATCCAAGGTATAGCAAACGTCAAAGAACATCTACTTCATTTGGACAAGATTTTGTGACATTCTTGCTTGAAAATGAGCATCAAACTTTTGAAGCAGCTATGTCGTCTTCTAATTCAGCATTTTGGAAAGAGGCAGTCAATAGTGAGATTCAATCAATTTTGGATAACCATACATGGGAATTGGTTGATCTTCCTCCTGAAAATAAGTCTTTGCGTTCGAAATGGATCTTTAAATGAAAAATTAAAGCTGATGGCACTATTGAAAAATATAAGGCAAGACTTGTTGTCAAAAGTTATAGATAAAAGGAAGGCCTTGATTACTTTGACACTTACTCGCCAATAACAAGGATAACATCTATTAGGGTGTTAGTGGCACTAGAGGCCGTGTATGGTCTTGAAATCCATCAAATGGATGTTAAAACAACTTTCTTAAATGGAGAATTAGAGGAAAAGATTTACATGGAACAACCTGAGGGTTTTGTAGTTCCTGGTAAAGAAAATAAAATTTGCAAACTTGTTAAGTCGCTTTATGGACTTAAAGAAACACCCAAACAATGGCAAGTAAAATTTGACCAAACGGTGTTGGCAAATGAATTTAATATCAATGAGTGTGACAAATGTGTTTATATTAAAAATAATCCAGGTCATGAAGCATTGTTTGTTTATATGTTGATGACATGTTGATAATGAGCAAAAGTATGACATATATAAATGCTACAAAACGCATGTTGGCTAGCAAAATCAACATGAAAGACTTAGGAGTTGCTGATGTGATCTTAAGAATCAGAATTGGCAAGACTCCATATGGTCTAGCATTATCACAGTCTCACTACATTGAAAAGTTACTTGACAAGTTCAAGTATTTGGATTTCAAAATTGCCAAGATTCCAATTGACGTGAGTTATGCACATCAAAAGAATGAAGGTGAAAGTGACTCACAACTGTACTATGCAAGAGTATTGGGAAGTTTGATGTATATCATGAATTGTACGTGACCAAATATAGCATGTGCTATTAGAAAATTGAGTCGGTTTACAAGTAATCCCAATCAAATACATTAGATGGCAATGAAACGAGTTTTAGGATAGCTGAAACATACCCAAAATTATGCTTTGCATTACAGCAAATATCCTTCTGTAATCGAGGGATATAGTGATGCAAATTGGATCGTCGAATCATCTGATGTTAAATCCATGAGTGGATATGTTTTCACAATTGGGGGTGGAGCAGTATCTTGAAAATCAACCAAACAAACGTGCATCGCCCGTTCTATAATGGAATCTGAATTCATTAGATAAGGCAGATGAAGAAGCTGAATGACTCCGGAGTTTCTTGGAAGATATTCCATTTTAGCTCAAACCTTTTGCACCTTTATGTATATATTGTGATAGTCATGTGGCAATAGGTAGGGCAGGGAGCGTTATGTATAATGGGAAATCTCGTCATATTAGATGGAGACACAATACGTTAGACAACTACTCTCTAGTGGTGTTATCACAATTGACTATATAAAGTCAAGAGATAACGTGTCGGATCCACTTACAAAAGCCTATCTTGAGAGGCGGTTGAAAGATCATCAAAGGGAATGTTAAAGGCCTAGGAGAAGTCATCATGGCGGTAACTCTACCTAGCAGACTGGAGATCTCAAGAGCTAGGCTCAAAGAGATCAAACAAAGTTATGAATGACGGTTCAACATTGTCAACTAACTCAACTCATTCTCGTGATGAAGAGAATGTTCAAAAATGAGGTAAAGCATTAAGGCTTTTTGATGAGTCAATAAAGCTTAAAGCTTTTTAATGATTTGCTAAGTCTGACAAGATATGACCAGATAGTGTGTCTTTAAGATTACACGTTTAGGAATCACCTATATGAGTGTGAAGTGTAAGCCGCTTCAAGGAGAATGAAAGTAAAGGCCAATTCTCTAAGTACTCACGAAACCAAGAGGTGTTCATGGCTGAAACGAACACAACCGTGAGAATCATAGATGGTTAAGGATTGTTTGTGCGACTTATGTTGTCTAGGTATACAATAAAGCTCGATGGTTCTAAGATATCAAATCTGCCGATTGACCGAGTATATCCGATATAAGTTCACTACGGAAAGTTCAAAGAAAAACCTACTTATCCAGAGACAACCAATTCTTGCTTGTAAAACACACACACGTCCGTGCATTCCTTTATGTTTATAGTCATTCCTCATTCATGTAGGGGGTTGTTGGATTTTGTTTAATAACAATAGAAGGGTGAATGGAAAATGATGGGAAAAGAAATGGAGGGAAGTGAAATTTTGAATGAGTTCACTAATGCACTTTGTCCCTCATTGGTAGAAAGAAAGAAAGTCATGGTGTATATATGGAGAAGCTAATCTTTTAGCTCTTAAAGAGCTAAGAAGAAGGCAATCCTCGCGATGTCGTCGTCGCTCGCTCGCCTCAGCTTTGGCTTCGGATTTGGATTTGGATTTGTCAAAGATCGATTGATTAATCTTTTTGGACAAAATTCTTTTCAAATAATTAATTAATTAATTAATTTAAATAAATAAAATTCAATCCGAAATAACCAATGACCCGTGACTCGTTCCGGCCCAGCCCATTTTTTTTTTCGGATTAATTTCAATTCGTTTTAAATTCCCTGTAAAAATTTTCAACATCCATGGTTGTTCTGAAACAGCGTCGCACCTGTTCCAACAACCATGACTGTTCTGAAAGGTTGCTAACCTCTTCAAAAGATCACACCTATTCCAACAGCCATGACTGTTCTGAAAGGTTGAAAACCTCTTTAGAAACATCATCAAATTGGCTATAAATACACCTTCAATTCCCAGAATATTGACTTATAAAATTTTCTGAATCTTCTTCTTTTTCTGCACAAAATATTCCTGTGTGTTTTTACGACCATCGAGTGGTTCGTTGATGTATATATAGAGAAGCTCATCTTTTAGCTCTTAAAGAGCTAAGAAGAAGTCAAGCTTCGCGCCATCGTCGTCGCTCGCTCGCTCGTCTCAGCTTTGGCTTCGACTTCGGTTTTGACTTCAGATTCAGAATCGAATTTGAATTTGTCAAAGATCGATTGATTGATTAATCTTTTTGGACAAAGTTCTTTTTAAATATTTAATTAGTTAAAAAAAAAATTTAATCCGAAATAACCAATGACTCGCGACCCGTTCCGGCTCGGCCCGCTTTTATTTTCCGGATTAATTTAAATTTGTTTTAAATTTCTTGCAAAAATTTCCAACAGCCATGGCTGTTCTGAAACAGTGTCACACATGTTCCAATAGCCAAAACTGTTCTGAAAGGTTGCGAACCTGTTCAGAAGGTCACACCTGTTTCAACAGCCATGACTCTTTTAAAAGGTTGCAAACCTCTCCAGAAACATCACCAAGTTGGCTATAAATAAATCTTCAAATCGCAGAATATTGACTTACGAAATTTTCTGCATCTTTTTCTTCTTCTGCAATGAATATTCTAGTGTGTTTTTACGATCATCGAGTCGTTCGCCGATTACCAGAGTTTTAGGCACCGATACACTGGTGAGTTAAATCGTTCTATGCTGGGAGGATATATTCCAGAACCTCGGGTACTTGAGGGGAATAATTTTCTTAAGGACACATTATGTATTCAGTGGGCTCGATTTATTCCTACAACATTTTTTTCCAGAATTTATTTTGAAGAAGTTTACTGTTTTCGGAATTTAATTTCTATTAACTTTCTGTTTTTGTTTTCAAAAATTATTATTTAATTTACAGCAATACAGATTGATAACACTATTTTTGTTATTACTCTTTAATTGCTTAATCACAAGTCAGAACAGGAAGGAGCTGAGATTATTCATCTTTGTAATGTAAAATAAAAAACTAGCATCGAATTATAATCTGAGGGAATGCAATTTCCAATAGAATTAGACCCAAAAATATACATAAAACCAGTGGTATGCACAAGAAGACATGACAATTAAAAGAATATAATTGCTCATCTAGGGGACAATTTCCCTACCAGAAGGTCCAAAAAAATGAGAAATTGAGAGGTAAATGTTTTGTCAAAACTTTAATACCTAATAGCATCTGCAAAAGTTGTTGCCTCATGTACCCTCATACTTTAACCCCAATTTATTTGAAATTGAGACATTGTTGTTGTTTGTAAATATGGAACTGTAATTTGAGAATTTCTTCCTGGGGAATGAAACAATATTTTTGTGGTTACAGTAAGTTGTTGAACCTGTTCCTTTCAGATTGTGCAGTGCACAGCTGCAGTTTCTATGATATGGTTTTCTTTCCATATTCTCAAAATTTGATAAGCTTGCATCAAATATACATTGAAACACCATCTCAGCTGCTCCACTTCCCATTAATTTTTTCCTGTCTTCTTTTGGTTGAATTTGTTGTGTGTTTCCTTTTTTTGAGATTGGAAGAGAAAATTCTCGAGTTCTATTACATGTTTCTCAGAGGTATATATATAGTGTAATGATTATGTAGTTAGCTGGAGACAGATATTTTTATTTTAATATGTTATATAAAATTAAAGAAAAGTCTAGACTGGTGAGTTGTCCAATTTGTATCTTTTCATATGGTCAAACTTTTAGTAGCCTAATTTGGTTCCACGGTTGGTTACTATGTAAAGTAATATTCTTTCCAATTAATATTACTATTATTCTAAACTTTACGTGTGTAGAATGTTATTTTTGCGTAAATGAATATATAAGGTTGATATTCTTGATTTTAAAGTGGACTAGTGAGTTAAATCAATAATTATAGAATATTTTAAACAAACATATAAACATAATTAAATAATATGTTTGTATGAAATAATAAAAATAAAAATATAAGTTTCTAAAAATAATAAATCTTGATCGTTCCACCTCAATGTCCCAGACTTACGCCTGGTATGTGCCCAACACATTGCGCATAAGCTCGTCCCAAAGTTTTTTTTTCCAGTCGTTTGTAATTAGATTTGTATGTAGATCATCAAAAATTCATTAATAATCCTTTGAGCCGTCAAAAACTTTCTTTATTAATTAGATTTCAAAATTTGAGAATGTAATATCGCGTCGCAGAAGTAAATGTGATAAAACCTTTCATCCAAAGTTCTAAGTTTTGCCAGGCCTTCATTATTTGGTTATTTATATTTTACTTGAAATTTCAATTTTTATGTTATTTCATTTGACAATATTTTTTTGTGGTTTATGAAAGTTATTATTTATTAGTTAGTACTAGTGAGTTAAAAAATTATAAATTTCTTTTAGAAATGAATTAGCATATTGAATTGTTTGTCAAATTATTAATAGCTTATTAGAAGCACACGATGGTAAAATATAATATGTAATTGGGAATTATTCCTCTGAGAGTATATGTTGTTTTCTAATTTATTTAATTCTTAACATAGTTGCCTCTCAAAATTGTCAATAAAAGAGATATTAGTCTTTAATTTACTTTTCTATTTATTTACTTAATTACTTCTCTTCCAAATCCGTATAATGGATTAACGTTATAGATAGTCAAAATATGGAATATACTTTAACGGTAAAATATTTTTTAAGAAAATAATTATATAAATTTGATGTATATAGAATAGTTTAGATATTTAATTTGAAAGGAAACTGTAGATTGAATGGAATCTTAGCATGCTTTATTTATAAATGCACTTATGCACGTTCCTTATTTGTAGGTCTAGAAAAGTAGAAACAAATTATTATAAATAAACTTTTTTGATCTATACAAGGTCAAATTTAATTGGTTTGATGTCCTAAATTTTAGACTTATATGTAACCCTTTAAATAAGGAAAACATTAATAAATAAAATTTTATTTGATTTAAAACTTTTAAATATAAGGAGATAATTTAAATGATGATTTTGTCCAATATTAAATTATATTTTAAAAGTAAAAAAAGTAAACAATATTTCGTTAAAAATTTTTGTACTGATATAGAATAGATAAAGCTAGTTTATTGGCATGCAAGGAAACAACTGTATACAGCTGGTCTAACAGAGATTATTTAATTGCTTGCTTAAATGGACTTTTTTCTTGGCTTATGTGGCCAGCCAAAGATGCATGCCACATACCCCTTACCCACCTCCTTCAGTTGGATTACAGTTGGGTAACCAGTAATTGATGGCAGCTGGCCATATAATTAAATTTCCAACCTTATTAATTAAAGTATATGTTTGTTATGTTTATTAGAACTTCTAAATTTGGAAATATCATAGACAATAAAGGGAAGTTCTATACTTGGCATCATACAGGTCAATGGTCAGGTTGACAATAGTCAATAAGAATACCATCTCGTATGTTTCAATAAATTCTCCATTGTTATTATTAAATTCCATATAATCATGAATGCAATGATTTCTAGCTAGCTTGAGAACAAGGTTTATGCTATTATTGCTTCTCTTCTGACATAAATCTTGTTCTCAAGCTACAAGCGATGAACCCACTTCATTAGGCCCAAAATATCATTTTTGTGGAGGCCGCCACGTGCAAATAACGTGGCATGCCAAGTCAAATAGAATAGCCAATAGTATCATGCCACGTGTCAAAATGAAAAGGCATGCCAAGTCACATTAAAAGATGAATGAAATCGTACAAAATGTGCAAGTAACATGTTCTGGAATCAAATACGGTGTTGTCACGCTTCAATCTGATTAGTCGAAAAAAGTTTATTCTCATCATAACTCTTTCCTCCCACAACTATAAATAGGGGTCTTCATAACTCAGAAAAGATACAAGAAGTTATAACAAGAAAGCAAGAGAGAGCTCGTGGATCAAACGCCGTAAATTTCTCTACAAGTTTCAAGCTTCAAGCAATCAAGTTCAAGTTCAAGTTCAAGAAATTGAGTTCAAACTCAAGAACAAAGAACAAATCAAGATTCAAGGAGTATGCGTTCAAATCAAAGTTCGTGCTAGTTGAATTCAAGATCATCGTTCGTGGCAACAAATATAGATTCAAGATCAAGCTCAAAGATCCTTGAATTTATTTACTATTGGAAGAAGAATCAGAGGATTCATAGAGATTGTAATACTTAAATATTTGAAACCAAATACTACAATTATTGTAATATTTTCGGTCTCGATTATTTTTTTGAAGCAAATTTATTATCTACAAATTATAGCAAGTCTGATGGGACATCTCTGCCTCTCATCTCAACTTTTTCAATCATCAAAAAATTCAAGAACATCGAAATGGCTTAAAAAAAATCAACTCCAGATCAACTTTTACTAAAGCTGCTAATTCCAAGTTCTATGATGATGTGAAAAACATCCTAAATATTATCTTTGGAAGCTTTGGACCATTTATACGGAGCAAAGTAAGCTATTTAGAACAACAAACTTTTCAAGTGCCGTCCTCATCAAGCCATGTTGTCGGATCTTCATCCTTAAAAGGAACATGATCCCCTACAATGTTTAAAAAAATATTTTATTTTTCAAAAAAATTTCACATAGACAGAAAAATCCATGTAGCAGGTGAGTGCAACCACACTTTTGCCACATCAGTGTTTAGGGGGCTAATATCCCTCAAAAAGCCAAATTGAGGGGGGTAATTAAGTTCAGGCTTTGACGACCCGACCCAACGTCTCATGAGTTACCACTACGTTTTTGCCATTTCTGCTTCCTTATATTTCATTATCGGTATTGGGTGCGTTAGAATTTATTTGCAGTGGTTTTGATAAGAAATAAGACACTTGGTCTCTTTAAGAAAGACTTAGTTTGAAAAAAACAACCGAAAATTGACTTGTATGCTAGAGGGCTCGAATATGAATTTTGATAGTTCGGATAGCTCCGGGAGATGATTTATGACTTATGAGCATGATCATAATTAGTTTCGGAGGTCCGATATGGAATTTGGCTTGAATTGACAACGCTAGTATTTTGGCAAATTTTGGTTGGTAAGCGAGATTTTGATCCCAGGGTCGGAATGAGATTTCGAGAATTTCAGTAGCTTCGTTACGTAATTTTTGATGTGTGTGCAAAATTTCAAGTTATTCGGAGGTGATTTGGTTGGGTTTTTGATCGAATGCGTATTTCGGAAGTTTTAGAAGAACTTAGGCTTGAATCCGAGGAGAAATGATGATTTTAGTGTTGTTTGATGTGTTTTGATACAAGTTTGTATGATGTCTTGGGTTATGTTGGTGCTTTTGGTTGAGGTCCCGGGGGCCTCGGAGTGATTTTGGATGGTCAATCAGACCAATTTCGGCATTTGGAAGTTGCAGATTTTCCAGCCATTTTGTTGCAAAGATTTTGATCATTGCGATCACGGGGTGATGTCGCGATCGCATAGAAGTAGTTTGTGAGGCATGATTTTTGTTCAATGCAACGCGATCACAGAAGGTTCTCGGGTAAGGCATCGCGTTCACATGGTGTCTTCAGCGTTCGCATAGTGCTTTTTGAGGCTTAAGAAATTTTACCCATCGTGATTGCGAGCCTAGGGTTGTGATCGCATAGAAGGAATTTGTACTTGGCAGAAAGGTTTTTAAAATATTTCCTCCGCGAGTCCAAGTTAATTTCCACCATTGTTGGGCCTGTTTGAGAGCTTTTAGGCGGGAATCGAAGGGTTTTCGACTGCAATTCATTGGAGGCAAGAATTTTGAACTTAAAACACGATTTTCATGTGAAATTAAACTTAAGATTTATGGAAGTTAAGCCTAAAATTGAAGAACTAGGGCTTGAATTTTGAGAATTTAAATTGAGGATTTGAGGGGTCATTTGAACTCCGATTTCGGTATTCTTGATATGTATAAACTCGTGGGGAGACGAGGAATCTAATTATATAAAAATTTCTGTGTTTCAAAAAGTGGGACCGGGGCATGGGTTTTATTAATTTTGGGATTTGTGTCAGTTATTGATTATTTTTTATTGGATTTTGTTATCTTAGCATAATGTGACGTATTCGTTGTGGTTTTGGTTAGATTCGACGCGCGTGGAGGTCGATTTGAGGGGAAAAGGCGTCGTGAGTTAGAGATTTCGCTGGTTCGAGATGAGTAATGACTGTAAATGATATCCTGAGGGTTTGAAACCCCGAATTGCACATCGTAGAGCAATATTAAGGTGAGACACATGCTAGATGACTAGCATGAGGTCTTTTACTATTGGGGATTGTGACTTGGTCCGTCCCGAGTGATGTTTTTACCGTGTATTTGATTAGAACTTGTTTGAGAATCATTCTACTTGGATTAAATTGTGGTATTTGGGCTTCGTGCCAATTATTTAAATCCTTCAGGGAATACTATCACCGTTTTCACATTATTTGGCATATTATTTGATCTCGGTCCTAAGTTTTAATACTAGTTTGCAAACTCAACCATATTTCGATGATTTAAAAACTTAAATGGCGGTTTATTGACTTTTTGAGCTGAGAACTATCATTTTAATATTGCCCGAGGGGCTGATATAATTTCTGGACTGTGGATGGCACGGGCTGCGCGCCGCAGTGCTATTATATTGATATTGAGGCCAAGAGCCTGATTGATGCCACGAGATGACTTGATATTATCCTTGGCATGTAGGATACCCTCCGCCGCAGCGCTATACACACCCCAGTTAGTGCCTCCGATGATAAATAAATAGATGGCTCGGGTTGCACGCCGCAATGGGTACCAGAGTGTACCGTCTTATGCATTGCATTGCACTTATATATTTGTTCATTATCTGTTATTTGTGCCATTTATTGAAATAATTATCTTATGTTCTGGTATTATTTGATCACTGAGTGTTTTGCCCGATGGGCGAATTTCTGTGCTTATCTGCACTATTGCTACTGCATTCATTTGCGTAACTGTTGAAAAAGCATTTTAAAAGAGTCTTTAAACTGAGGTAAAATGTTCCTTTAAAGATTTCATAGCTTCACTACTTTTCTCAAAAATGATTTTTTTTCTCTGCTTCTATATAGCATGATGATCTGTTATACCGTGATTTCTTACTGCTCAGTTGTTATACTTTTATTACTCACTGAGTTGTAGTAATCTCTTTACACACTGCACCTCGTGTGCAGATGCAGGTATTTGTTCACCCGGTAGCGGGTTTTGAGCTGATTGAAGACTTGCTATCGTAGCTGATCTAGGTGACCGCCAGCGTCCGCGGCACCTGACTTCTTCCTTTAGATTCTAAATTTCATTCTGTATATTACTAGTCTTGTAATTGTACTTATACGCTTCTAGATGCTCGTGACTTGTGACACCCTGATTTGGGTTGTGTTGGTTGTACC
Source organism: Nicotiana benthamiana (assembly GCA_034376525.1). NCBI lineage: Eukaryota > Viridiplantae > Streptophyta > Magnoliopsida > Solanales > Solanaceae > Nicotiana > Nicotiana benthamiana. The sequence goes on from CM067330.1 coordinate 104,962,760, forward strand.
CCCGCTAAGTAATGTTAATAAATCATCTTTAGAATCATTTATTCATGTTTATCTATTTTGAAACAAAAGCAAATAGGGTTGATTGACTAGCCCGGTCTTCATGAGAGGCGCCATCACGATCTTAACGGGGTTTGGATCGTGACACGGGCATAGTTCGAAAAAGATACTAATAATGTGACCCAAGTTTAGGGGTAGTTTAAGGTATTTACTGTTGGAATAAGTGTTTCAATAAATTTGAAACAATGTATTTGATAAGTTAATGTGTTTACAAAAGACTCTTATTTTTCAAAGTGAATGAATGTGATTTCATTCTTAATTTACTACATACGTTTTGGTTTTAGCAAATACATTTGATCTTCTAAATTCTTGAATATATTCATGAACTTATTAAATGATAAAGTTATCTTTCAAGAGTCTTTAGCCTATAAGTAGCGCTGATTTTCTTTAAAAAATACAAGTAATTCAAAAAATTACTTTTTCCTTAAATATTATAAGAGACATTGATCAAATGGTAAAATCATTGATTCAAGAATAGAAAAGCATCATTCATGAATGCTACTTGTTATGTGGCTTAGTTGAATCTCGGAGATAGAGTTGTTATTTATTCTTCCGTTTGCTCGTGAAAGAGACTCCAATTATCTTCAGAAAACGTTTTCTCTATGTGCCTCTAAGCCAAACAAGTTTATTTTATAATATTTTTGTAATTCGTGTTCTAAGAATTTGAGGATAGTTGTCTATATGGCTACTACAATAATTTCGAATGGTGTTCCATCATTGCCAAATCCAAATTTTGAAATATTTGATGGCAAAGACTTTCCTAGATGGCGTGGAAAGATGGAATTTTCTACGGCGTTTGAACTTAACATATGTTCTTGAACAACCTTTTCCCAATACTCCTAATTCTGAGGTAGCAACTAATGAGTCTACTTCGATTAAAGAACAAATTCTTAAGTGGCAAGATGGTTATTATTTATGCAAGAATTATATTCTTGGAGCAATGACCAACAAATATTATGATCAATATTTTGCCAAGTGAAAATCTGCCAAAGAACTTTGGGATACTCTTCAAGCTATTTATTTTGCAGAAGAGGAGAGCTCAAAGAAGTTTCTTGTTTCACATTATATTGAATTCAAGATGATTGATGAAAAGTCAATCACTGATCACGTGCAGGAATTCTAGTTTATAGCTAATAAAATTGCTATTTATGAAATTAATCTTGATGAAAACTTTCATGTCGGTGCTAATATTTCAAAATATCCTCTATCATGGAAAGAGTATATAAGTAAACTTTTACATAAGAAGGGAGATTTGACTCTTGAACAATTGTTGCAACATTTCCAAATTGAACAAGAGACTAGAAAACATGACAATAATATTTTCAAGGAACCTATGATGAAAGCTTATGTGGTTGAAGAGAAAACAACCAAAAGGGAACCAGACAACAAGAAATTTGCAAAGATAAATAAAAGTGAGAATTTTAAGCGTACTAGTGTTAGTTCTAAGTTAAAGTATTATCATTGTCATAAAATTGATCACTATGCTCGTGATTATAATATTCTTAAAGCTAAAAAGAATAAAGGAAAAGTCAACAACAATTGAAATGTTGAACTTATAGCGATGGTCACAGAAGCATTTGTAGCAAAAAATCAAGTCAAATGGTGGATAGACACCGGTGCAACTCGTCACATATTAGGTGATCGAAATAATTTTAAGACCTATGAATTAGTGGGAGACGATAAAGTCATGTATATAGGAAACGTGTCCTCTGCTAAGGTTGTAGGAAAATGAATTGTTGAGTTGAAGTTTACTTCCGAAAAGATGGTCACATTGAAAGACATAATGCATGTTCCTGACATTCGGAAGAACTTGGTGTCAGGTACACAACTTTCGATGCATAATTTTAAAATAATTTTTGAGCCAGATAAATTTATTTTTATCTAAGAATGGTATGCTTGTGAGAAAAGGCCATGCCACAAATGGCATGTTCAAACTCAATATTGATAATAAAAATATTTCTGCCTATATTGTGGAGTCTTTGGATTTATGGCATGAACGTCTAGGTCACATAAATTTTAAATCCATTCAACTTATGGTAAATTTTGGATTAATTAAAAATTATGAAAAAGATCATATTGTTAAGTGTCTTACTTATAGTAAGTGAAGGATAATAAAAAAGCCTTTTAAGTCAGTTCAAAGAAAATTCACAATTTTGGAATTAATTCACACTGATATTTCTGAGATAGATTGTTTGTCACGTAAAGGAAAGAGAAACTTCATTACTTTTATTGATGATTATTCAAGATATACATGTCTTTCCATTAACAACAAAAGATGAGGCCTTTGAGACTTTCAAAACATATAAAGCATAAGCTGAGAATAAATTGAGTTCGAAAATTAAATCAATTAGATCAGATAGAGGTGGAGAGTACTTGAGTTAAGATTTTATTAATTTTTGTGAAAGAGAAGGTATTGAGAAACAATTGACTATGTCCTACACACCACAACAAAATGGTATAGCTAAAAGAAAAAATAGGACTTTCATAGAAATGGTTAATTCTATGTTTTATGGATCGGGTGTGCCTAAAAATTTGTGGACTGAGGCTTTATTTTCAGCCTGTGATATTTTAAACTGAATCCCTTCAAAGAAATTTGATACATCACCTTATGAACTTTGGAAGAATCGAAAGCCAAATATTAATTATTTTAAAGTATGGGTCGTTTGGCTCATGTTAAATTACCAGATCAACATATGGCTAAGGTTAGAGATAGAGGAATTGATTGTGTGTTTATTGGTTATTCGTTAACCAGTAACAATTGAAGATGAAATGCATTCTATCATGTCAAATAACACGTGGATTTTATCGGATCTTCCTCCTGGATGTAATCCTATTAGCTGCAAATGGGTTTTAGGGAAGAAATTGAAGTTTGATGGCACTTTAGGTAAGTATGAAGCGTGTTTGGTGGCAAAAGGTTTTACCCAAATGAAAGATATTGATTATTTTGATACTTTTGCACTAGTAGCTCGGATCACATCCATTCGGCTTTTAGTAGTTTTAGCAGCAATTCATTGATTGATAATTCATCAAATGGATGTGAAAACTATATTTCTGAATGGATATTTAGATGAATAAGTACATAAGAGAACTAGAAGGATTTGTCATTCCTGGTCAGGAACATAATGTTTATAAGCTTCTTAAATAAGTTCGGATTAAAATAAGCTCCAAAGCAATGACATGAGAAATTTCAAAAATCATAATTTCTAATGACTATTTAATTAATGATGGTGATATTTGCATATTTAGTAAATTTCAAGGAAACTCTGGTGTTCTAATTTGTTTATATGTAGATGACATGTTGATATTTGGAACTGATATTGAAAGGGTCAAGGAAACGAAATCATTTCTTGCTTCTCAATTTGAAATGAAAGATCTTAGAGAAGCTGATATAGTTTTTGGCATTAAAATTGTAAGATCAGCTAATGGCTTGACTCATCAAGTTATATTGAGAAAGTTCTAAAGAGATTTGGTCATTTTGACGATAAGCCCGCTCGTATTCCATTTGATCCTAGGATCAAACAAGTGCGTAACTCTAGTGATGGTGTTGATCAATTGACTTATTCTCAGATTATTGGGAGTCTAATGTATGCCATGTATTGCACTAGGCCATATATTTTTTATGTGGTAGGAATCTTGAGCAAGTTCACTAGTAAACCTGGAATTGAGCATTGGAATGCCTTAATTCGTTTTTAAGGTACTTATGGGTTACAATTAATGTTGGCTTTCATTATTATACGTTTCCAGTAGTTCTTGAAGGCTATAGTAATGTTGCTTGGACATCTGATATGAAAGACTCTAAGTCTATTACTGCTTGGATTTTCACTTTGGCTGGAGGAGCAATTTCTTGGAAATCAAAGAAGTAAACACGTATTACTCACTCAACAATGAAATCAGAACTAATAGCTATGTCTTCTGTTGGAGAAGAAGCTGATTGGATTAGAAGTATTCTAGTAGATATTCCTCTATGGAGTAAGTCAATGCCACCTTTGACTATCTATTGTGATAATAAAGCTGCTATATTTCGCGCTTTAAGTGATTGTTTTAATGGAAAATCAAGACAAGTTCGTCTTAAACACAATCATGTGAGAAGATTATTGAAGGATGGAGTAATATCCCTTCAATATGTGAAATCCAGGTTTAACCTAGCATATCCTTTGTCTAAAGTATTAGGCAAAGAGTTAGTGATAGAGATTTGTAAAAGAATGGGAATAAAGCCTATTGTAAATTGATTGTACTTTATAGAAACCCTACCTACTGATATCATCTTAGGTTCAAATGAACATACAAGTAATCTTACAATAATAGAGTACATTAATAAAATTTTCATATGCATAAAATTTGTGATAGATGTGCATATTCATACTGTAGAGGAGGATGAGATTTTGTTTAAGATCGTTTTTGGGTCGGGTGTAGGAACACTCTTGATAGATTTATCGATACTTTGCTGTGAAGGAGGGTGAGATTAATTTCTCTTAATGAATTCATAGACTATTTGGTCGGAGTATGCAAAGTAGCTCTTGATAAATTCACCGTTCTAAGAGCGAAGTGGAGGCCGTTTCAATAAGATTTTGACAGGAAAATCTTAAATCTCTTAGATAAAAGGATTCAGGACACATAGCCGTAAGGTGTCAAAGGATATCGATTTTCACCAGAAAAATAGTAATATGCGTAAGGTATTTTCTAC